>CM066033.1:297707906-298976667 GCA_033557465.1 Ichthyophis bannanicus | reverse complement strand
GTAGCAGCAGATATAGGCATGCAATAACTAAATCCAGGGAGTCTTTTCAAGGATCAAGCCAGTTTAATGTTGCAACTATGGCTAAAGCAATAAACAATTTCAGAAATGGCTGAGCAAGGCTTCCCTAGTTAAGAACAACAACTTTTATAGCTGTTCTGTCCATTCTAGAGCATAGGCAAACTTTTCATTGGTCCCAGTACCTCTGACCCATATACTGGTCGCCGGTCCTGATATGGTCTACCCAATCGGGAACTCTGGTCTGGGCCCAGCACCTGGGTTGGCCCCACTTCTACGTCCCAATTACCAATGGCTCAGTGTCTCCAACTTGTTACTTCTCTCCTCCACGGTCGCTGAGCTGTGTTCAAAAAACATATGGGAAGCAGGGCCACCGCTGTAACCTTGATTTTTGCAGAGGTTAATTAACTTCCACTAGCAAAAGCGGTTGCTTTATTATCAGTACCAATTAGAGCTGTTTTCGATGTCTTTTATAATGTTTCGTTTCTGCTTAGATATGTTCAGTTTAAACTGAGTTGAAGCTTCAATTCTATGCGTGTCATCATTCAGGGGGTGTTTTTATACCTCTGGGCCTAACTACAGGATTTCAGTTACAGGTTCAAGCTGCCTTCAGGGCCTGTCTGCTTAGTTGCAATTACGCATGGGATCATAGGCCGTCGGCACTACCACCATTCCCCCCTTTGATTATTCTCACCCGCAGTACCAATTTTGTAAAGGTGGTGGAGATCAAATCACATAACTACTAGGTAAAAGGGTATCACTATGTTGGTATAGGGTCAAGTCGTTCACATAGCTAGGCATCTGTTGTAGCTGCTCTTCCGCTGTCTACATTGTTATTAATAACTGGAAAGTTTATCAGTTGCAAGCAAAATGGCAAGAAACAAGGGAGCACACAGGCAGATCGGTCAAAAGTCCATAGTTTGGCAAGAGTGGGAAAAAAGAACGAAAGGATTAGAAGGTTCGGTTGCATCATGGGTTGTGCTGCCCCCCCCCCCCCCCCCCCCCCCCCCCCCCCCCCCCCCCCCCCCCCCCCCCCCCCCCCCCCCCCCCCCCCCCACCCCCCCCCCCCCCCCCCCCCCCCCCCCCCCCCCCCCCCCCCCCCCCCCCCCCCCCCCCCCCCCCCCCCCCCCCCCCCCCCCCCCCCCCCCCCCCCCCCCCCCCCGCCCCACCCCCCCCCCCGCCCCGTCCCCCACCCCCCCCCCCCCCCCCCCTCCGTTTAAAGCTTATGATTTAGTAGCAAACCAGCTGTCCATCCTTCGTAAGTAGTGATTGTGGTGCCAGGCCGAACAAACAACACAAACTGTCAACAATGTGGTGGGCCAATACCCACTCACTAGTTAGAGTATTTATGTAAATCAGTGCCCTGATTGTATAGGATAGAATAGTTTCAGTTCTGGCGTTCTTCCCAGGGCCACTGATCTCCCATCTTAGTTCCTCCATCGAATAGAAACAGTCAGAAGTGTGGAGACTAGAATGCTATTGCTCAGTTGAAAGTTTCCCAAGGAAAACAAGTTCTGGTTGGGGTTGGGTATGAGGAATTGCAACGGCTGGCTTGTCATTAGCCTTGTATGAAACGGTCAAAGGATCTAGAACAACTTGTGGATTGGGGAGTATACCAATGCCAAGTTATAAGTGAAGGGAATGATTAAGGGAACAAGGGTGCTGAGTGGAGCTTCGGATCGCAGGTGTCATGTTTGTACTTTATTAAAGTGCTAGACCCAAGGGCAGATAAGGCAAAAGTCATTTCAAAAAGGCACTCCAAGAGCTGTTATAACGATGAAGACAGGAAGGAGGAAATCATTGATGAATTAGTTCTCTGGAAGAATTAGTGCAAGTCTTTGAAAAAACCAGTGCAATTCGTGTTGTAATTCTTGACCACGAAGTTCTTCTTCTTCTTTACATTGTACGTTGACACTGTTTTGCTATCAGTAGGCATGCAACAGGTGTAGCGTTGATTGTAGATCATCCAAGATTCTCCGCTTGATACATGACCTTAACAGCTTTTGGGCAGGAGTAGGGCTGTAGATTCCCAAAGTATCACTGTCCTATGGGATGTCTCAATTTCTTAAAAATAGGTCATAGCGATTAGTACTCTTAGGCTATTTATTGATTCCTTGAGAGCAGTTTCACTCTTTAGGAGATCAAAACAGTCTTTCAGAGTATTTAAACACAGTCCCTCTTAGTGACGATTCAATTTCTTAACACAAACAACAGTCTCTTTCTGATTGATTGCAGGGTTTTTCAGCATGCGAGGCTTTACCGTTCATGAGTAAACAAAACAGTCCTTGACAATAGTGCAGTTTGTTCTGAGGGACCAATAAGGTCTTAGGTCCACGGGTTGTTGTTGTAGGGTGAGGTGCAATGGAGTCTCAGGATGCTGTACCAGTAGTCCAGTGATCTAGGTTCAAGAAGCAGCTGCTGGCTTCACTTGATTATTGATGGGAATAAACCAAGGATCAAATTCTGGGAATTTTAACTGCCGTTGGACTAGGTTGAAAGAGATCGACGACATAGGGTCCTCTCCATTGCAGGGCTAAACATTCTTTAACCTCCACTATTTGATCCACACCGAGACTCCAGGCTTGAAAGGATGGCATGGGTGCAGGCGCAAATTGAATGAGTAATGCGATTTTGTACTAAGGGATGAAGACTCCTGCCAAAACAGAACTTAAAACCAATAGGTCACTGTCTAATAACTTTCAGATTCTTAATCTGGTCTCAATAGCTCCTTTTATTTGCCTATACAATAGGCAGGGGTTGCCCATTAACAGAATCTCAAAAAAAGGAGACTCCTATAGACGAGCAGGGGCTACGTTTTTGATTTATTTTCTATTTTATTAAGAAGGGCTATGGGAAGAACCGTGGGGCCACTCTCAGGTAAACCTCTTGGCAAAGTTTATGACAACTGAGATTTTCCAGGGTTCTATTCATACAATCTACTTTTCCTAAATTCTGAGATCTATAGGCAGTATGTATCTATTTAATATCGAATATCTTGGGCTATACTTAATGACTTGGCTTCCTAAGGTTATCCACCCTCAGTCTTTTGTACAGGGGCCCCATATGCATGCAAGGGTTGTAAGGGTCTACTTGAAATCTGGGTACACATTTAGACAGGGCTCTTTTCCTAGTGTTTAGTGCTCTAGTGAGGACTATCAGTTTCAGCGTTCTGTGGTGAAGATTTCGGGGGCAGGGCTGAGGAATCCAACTACCAAATCAGGGCGTTCACCATGAATATTCTTTTAGCACAACAATGTCCATTGATTGATGAAAACTGCCTTCAGCCACAAAGAACGTCCTGTTCAGGGTTTCTCCAGAGGGACATCAGTGCAAAATGCCAGGTGGCTTGAGAATACATTGCCGATATTTTCTAAACCAGTCATGATCAGGGGATTCAAGACCCAAGGATAACAACATAGCAGGATTGGAAAGCTTGACTGACCCTTCAGTTTGTATTCTGGGGTTTTCACACAACATACCTCTAATATTCCAACATTAATTAGATTTGTTAGCTAGTAATTTCCGTTGTATTTCATATTGGGAGAACAGAGTGGTGGTACAGGAAACTTGAAGATCCTGTCTCAAAGGGATTTTTCTTTTAGAGTTTTTTGCTTACTAGGAAGGCCTGTAGCTTGAAACCGCTTCTCAAATAAGGTCGCAAGAGATTGAGTCAACACTACCCAGAACATTTCCTTGCGACTCATGAAACATAGAGACTGCAAGGTTTTCTGGACATCGGTAGACCCAGAACTGGTTTGATAACATCAGAGGGTTTTCCAAGATCAAAAGACTGCTTCCCTATTCAAGTCCCCTATTCCAATGGAGACTTTTTCATTTCCTTTGGTAGCTTGATACAATGTGCTACAATGGTTTTGCTAGCAGCGCAAAATTGGGGATCACCATATACAACAGTACCCTGTGGGCACCCAAGAAGGCTCTTCACTTGCCCTCCTGGTGGTTGGAGTCGGAATACTGCCACAGCTGCTCCTTGCGTTCTTGGTCTGGATAAGGGTTACAGGAGTCGAAGTTCCGCTGGAACAACCTGGAATCCTTAGGTATTTAACTTGTTTGACATAATTATGCTTTGGCTCTTGAGCCTTTGTAATCCAGGCTCAATTAAAAGGTTGCAAGAGTTCACTGGTGGCTGTGTGGACATTCACTTTCTGAGTGGGTGGTAATAATCTTGTCTAGGTGAGTGGGCCCTACCTCCTTGTAGTGTGGGGTCTTGGGATAAGCGTATACAGAAAAAAACATCTTGTTAAGTCCAGGAATGATGAAATGTACTAGCTTCAAGCAGAGATCAGTTCCAAGAGAATATAAGGGATTTGGTCAGCCACTGGTTGTATAAGGTTTTCAGCTGCAATCATTCATTCTTGCGTTGAGAGTCCTGTCACTGGGCGGTAATCACCTGTCCCAGGGATTCTGACTGGCTGAGGAGTGACCAATGGCAGGGGCTAATGTTCTTCGCTAGGCCAGTGGAGTATCTTCTGCCCATCCTCCAGGGGGGGGGGGATGGGGCTACTGAGGTTGGTAAGTAGGTACAGGCTTGGTTGCTTTGGATGCAGGTGAATAGAACCACCATATTCTCTCTTCTTGGGCGGACAGTTAAACACCATCAGGCCCAGCAGATTTTGAGTTTCATTTTTCCCCCTTCAACAAAAGGATATCTGTTGGCTTGAAGCTTTGCAAAGGCAGGTCTCGGCCCAAAAGTGGAAATAGGGCTATTCAGGCATTACAGGAAATAAACTGGTACATATATTATTATTTGTTGTTTTTCTAGTTCACACATGTGGGTTTCTGCAGAAAAAGGCTTTGCGAGGGGGGAAAAAACACAAGGGGGCTACTGGCTTTAGTTTTCTGCTCCTGTATCCCCCTTAAAAGTCAATATATTGGTACCCTATTTTTGAGACTGAATCCTGGGGACCCAGGGAAACTGGAGGGAGTTCCGGTATGGCCTAGTCTTCAGTCCATGCTGTAGCCTCTCAGGCTGCACACTCACCCTATAGCTGCTCCCACTCTCGTTGCTGAAACACTGTGCTTGGTTTTCTATTGCTGTCTATGATTTCTACAATCAAGTACTCCCTCCTGGGGTGGAGTCAAGCTACGGGCATTCACCTTCTCTAATGTCCTTCGTTTTCTATCAATGGGCGTACTCACACCCCGTTTTTCACTTCCTCTGTTCCTTCAATTTAGATAACCTCCTCACATAAGCAACTAAAATATCATTCACTTTCTCTGTACCATTTATTTTCACAAATTACCACCACACCCTCTGATTAACGTTCATTTAACCATTATGACCGCAAAATTCCATCCAGTTCTTTGCAATTTCCGTTTCATTAGTTCAATCAAGGTCCTAAAACTTCTCAGATGTATAAATGCAGGTTTTTTTTTTTCAGTTCTAAACCAAGTCTGGTCAGAGACTTTCACTTCTAGTACGGAGGGGAGTCGGACATTCCCCTGTTGCAGAGGTGGCTAGCAAACTAATTGGGAAAGCTGTAGTCCCCCCACCTCTCCTGGATTCTGTTTGCTCCTAGCAATGCTTCTATCCAGGAGGTTGATTGTTTTTTTTTTTTTTTGTAAGCAGCACAGCTTCTCTGCTGTGGGCCACATTAGGTCACGCCCACTGGGGGGGGGGGGGGTTGACATCATCGGTGGACTGGGCTCAATCCCCCCCTTAAGCACTCTGAACTGAACTACTTACAGAGAGTAGAGAGAGAGGAGCGAGACAGGATATCTAGAAATTCTGGGGCAAAATCCTGATTGGACAGAGACATTTCATAATCTTCGTAAATCCCTTACTGAAATTCTTGATCATACTTGAAAAGACACTTATTATTTCTGTAAACATAGGGCAGGCAGGAAACACTTAGATTGAGCACATACATCCATTATGCTTCTTATAGAGAGAACTATAGCTATCTGTCAGCATGTCTCTGCAAAAGAATTATTTTTTTAGTTCAGGAAGCAAATATTTAAAAGACATTCCGGATATTTTTCATAAAATACAGTACACCTTTCCCTTTTTTTTTTTTAAATACAGAAAAGCTAACGATTTGTTCATTAGTAACCAGCACAGAGGGGAAGCATGCATGCATTCAAATGAATTATACTCATTCATAAAAAGATAAACTTTGTTTTTTTAAAACTTTTGGTTAAACAGAGCTAGTGAAACCAGAGAAAAAACTAATTATAAATTCATCACGCTTCGATTAATGAAGAGACTTTCAAATCGGCAGTCCCTTTTCATTCCTAGGAGAAATTTCCTGCAGTCTCCAGCTGTCTCTCCAGAACCTTTTTTTTTTTTTTTTAAGGATATGTGGAAGCCACACCCCTCTGCTCGCGGGGAAACAATTGAACTGTGCTCATAAAAGAGACTTCTCATTCACATGGACAGAGATGCCAGAAAAAAAAACAATTTAAATCAATGTTAAGTCGTGATCTAATTACTTTGTAGATCAAGGAAAAACAAAAACAGTTCTTTATCATTTCGAGTTGAATCATAAACCACAGGGCAAAGCTAAGCCCACAAATATATTATACCTATCTGACCGGAATAACTAATCTTACCCTACACACTATAACTGAACTAAACCCGTCACCTCCTGGATAGTTCTGCAAAGTAACAGCAATATAACAGGCTCAATTGACTTAGAAATGCAGACAGAGCAGAGAATATAACTAAAAAACTGTTTGCGGAGCTCTGATGATTAATACAACCTTCAAAACTAAAATTCTGACTAAATATTCTTATTGAATGGTACACAATACATGACCACAGCAGGAGGAACATTACTATCAGAACAAAGTGAATAAAAACAGGTAGAAACAGGTATAATTGTCCTGATTAGTCCAGCAGCAGATCGTTGAAAAACATGCTGCATAGGGTTTTAAACAGCACCAAACATTCTCCTGCACAGACACGCCCCCTTGTAAGCTTTTTCACTGTGCTAAAACCAACTGGGTGAGACCAGCTTTTGATTTCTAAAAATGACCGTAGGTGTTTTGGGTCTTCATTCTGCTCTATTAATACAATTTCTTAACCAGGAACTGTCACAAAGTACTCAACATAATAATCGCACATTTATAACAGAAGGGAAACTCGTGGTTTCAAACAGATAACAAAAATCAAATACACAGGACGGACAATACACCAAACGCTTCATCCGTTTCGCGACCTAGACGCAGTCCCCCGACTAGGAACTGCGCTAGTCCAGAGTCAACTCTCGCTTGGTCCGTGCTGCCAGACCTCTCATTCACACTTCATTCACAATTCCCAATATCTCGAGATTACAAATTCCAAGTTCCTGTCTGTTCTGACTAGACTAAATCATGATTTTTTTTTTAAACAGCGTACCTCGCGAATACTCATGCAAGGATTTTCAAACAAAGACTTAAGTCTTACCAAACAAGAAAGGACGATGGCTTCACCTCGCGCCATACTCATGCAAGGTTAATAGGACCGTCCTTGAGAGGGGATCAGTGCTCTCATTACCAAATTCCAAGTTCCAAGTTCTCGAGATTACAAGTTACAAGTTTCAAAAAACTGCAGTTCTAACTCATCTGTCTAGACAGGTTTTCAAAACTATACTTACCAGATCTGGTTCCCAAGCTTCTGAGTTGGATCCTGGACTCCCCCGGGTCGGAAGTGTTAGCCAGCTGGGACTCAGTGCCCTGCCGAGGCCAGGCAGAACTCCCCTCCGATACAAGTGTATCGGTGGGCCCAGGGAGATTCCCCTGCGTCGGATTGGCATGGTTCCAACTGGACCAAACCTCAAGGCGAAAATTACGTGGCTTTATTCACTTGAACACTATCCACCACTCGCACTTCCCGGCCAACGCACCAAGAATGTAGCAGCAGATAAGCATGCAATAAATAAATCCAGGAGTCTTTTCAAGGATCCAAAGCCAGTTTAATGTTGCACATGGCTCAAGCAATAAGCAATTTCAAAGGGTGCTGAGCAATGGCTTCTATCGAGTAAAACACCAACTTTTATAGCTTTCTTGTCGATTCTTAGCTTTGGCAAACTTTTCATTGGTCCCAGTACCGCTTTTACCCTTCTATTGGTCGCTGTACTGATATGGATACCCAATCGGGACTCTGTTCTGGGCCCTTCACCTGGTTGCCCCCCCTGCTAGTCCCAATTACAATGGTCAGTGTCTCCAACTTGTTTTACTTCTCTCTCCAAGGTCGCTGAGCTTGTTAAAACATATGGGAAGCAGGGCACTGTAACCTTGCTTTTTGCAGAGTTAATTAATTCCATAGAAGCTGTGCTCTCTTATCAGTACCAATTTAGAGCTGTTTTCTGTCGTTTATAAGTTTCGTTTCTGCTTAGCTATGTTCAGTTAAACTGAGTTAAGTTTCAATTCTATGGTGTCATCATTCAGGGGGGTTTTCATTCCTCTGGGCCTAACTACAGGCTTCAGTTACAGGTCAAGCTGCTCAGGCCTGTCTGCTTAGTTCAATTAGCATGGATCATAGGCCGTCGCCTACCACAACAGTGCCCTGCTTCCCATATGTTTTAACTAGCTGAGCGACCTTGGAGGAGAGATGTAACAAGTTAGAGACACTGACCATTGTAATTGGGACTAGAGGGGGGGGGGGGGGTGAGCAGGTGCTGAGCCCAGACCAGAGTCCCGATTGGGTAGCCATATCAGTACCGGGACCAATAGATGGGTGAGAGGGGTTACTGGGACCAATGAAAAGTTTGCCTATGTCTAGAATGGAGAAGAACGGTATAAAAGTTGTTGTTTTGCTAGAAACCATTGCTCAGCCATTTTGAAATTGCTTATTGCTTGAGCCATGTGCACATTAAACTGGCTTGGATCCTTGAAACGACTCCTGGTTTTATTTATTGCATGCTTATCTGTTGCTACAGTACCGCTATACAAACGTGCAGTAGTAGTAGTAGTAAGTACTGTGAGTGAGCAGAATACAAAAATAAACGGTCAGACAGCAACGTTTAGAAAAAAATGTTTTTATTTGTAATTTTAGTTTCTGGAAGTTACATTTATTATATTTTAAACAGTACAGGGGAAATGCATAGTTGTTGCTTTTGTTTCTATCATAGAATGGATAAACAGAGGAGAAATGGCCCCTCTTCTTCTCCCACTCCTTGTGGCTTACTCCTGAAACAAAGGGGAAACAGAACGAAACCTCCACTAATACCTACACGTCCATTGCCTGACTCTTCCGCCAGCACAAACGCACTTAAACCCAGCGCGGTCACACAGGAGCTTACAAGCCTCTTTCTGATTGGATACTAAAAGGCACGTGACCCATGTTTTTTTCCTCTTCCATTTCTACCTAGCGTTGTACCCGTATTTCCGAGACACCCTCACGATTTTTATTGCGGGCTCCGGATGATGACGTCATGTTTACCCGCACTGCATTGTGGGGTTGTCGCTCGTGACAACCAGCGTAAATAAGTGGCCAACGGGGAAAGTAAGGATGGTGGTTGTCGCTGAGTGAACTGAAAGTGCTTTAGGTAGAAGTTTGGTGTTGGAGTGTGTGGAGGTAAACGCCATCACGCTGGAACAGTCCGCGGCATGGCTGAGGAAGGAGGGTTGCAGCGTCTTAGCGCTCCTGAGCTCCTTCCGGGGAATGAGTACTATGAGAGGATTGGGACCCTGCAGCAGCGTCTGCGGGAAAGGTGAGGCCGACGCAGTTACCTTTTTAGTTTTAGTTGACAGAGATGGCTTTTCGCCTAATCAGTAACTCACCCAAGCTACAAGAGCTTCCCGAGATGCGTCGTGGATGTATACAAAGGCTGCGATCAATTAGACAGGTTCTCGGCTGCTGGACGTTCCAGAGACACTAGCAGCATCTCTGGGAGATCTGGAGGGTATGCAGCTGTCTGGTGTGAAATCCATTTTTTTTTTACAGATCTCGATGGTAAAGTGTGTGGACAGAAAAAAAATTAAAAGATTAGTTATATCTTGTTAGTTCATGATGGGCTTACAAGCCCTATCAGGGCAGATGCAGAAAGCCGGCGCTAGACTCGTGCTGGATCGATTTTATTTTTTTAACATTCCTGACAACGCACACATTTTAATGTGCAATGCAGGAAGGATAGGGTTTGCAAACGTCCACCACGATAACTGTGCATGCAAATAAGCCATTGCAGCCTTACACTGGGAGAGCAAGCAGTTTGGCTTGCTCTCCGGCACCATGTGGCTAATTTGCATATCAGCCTGGACAGTATTTTGATGGCATCGGGAAAAGCCCCTGATGCCATCAAAATAACTGTTGGGGTTGGTGCCTCGACAAAACAGAATCCCTAATGGCCGAGCCCTCCCCCCCCCTCTCCCGCCACCAGTAAGTGGCTAGCAGTGGGAAAAAACCCAGCTGCCATCAAACCACTGTCAGGGGCTGGTGCCCTGACAACAAATAATCAGCTGGTGGTCTAAAAGGCCCTGTACCCTTAATCCCAAGTAAAAGAAAGAAAAGTGAAAATTCTGGTGGGGTTAGACTGCAATATAAAGGCACAGTCTGCCTTATATGGCAGTCCTGACCTCACGGCGCATCCCAGGATGCACCGCATGGGGCCAGGTGTACCATTTTACAAGACAGCAGACCAGAGCGGGAGTGCGTAGGCACTGCTCCCACCTACTTTAAGGTGGGGGAGGGGGGTTTGTATTTAGGGACTGCTAGACCACAAGGTAATTTTACTTTGGGTTCAATGGCCGCTAGACCACCAGGTGATTTTTATTTTACATTGAGTTGGGGTGGGGGCTACAGGGATCACTAGACCACCAGGTGCTTACTTTCTGTTGGGACACCAGCTTCCGACAGTATTTTGATGGCATCGAGGACATTTTCTGATGCTGCGATCATCGCCGAAGCTATCAAAATACTGTCATTGGGGCCACTGGGCCACCAAGGATTCTTTTTTCTTGGACACGGCCCCCGAGAGTATTTTGATGGTGTCGGGGGGGCTTTTCTTGATGCCTGATTATTTGAGAAGATGATGTAGGCATCAGGGAAAGCACGCGGTGCCATCAAATATTGCCGGGGCCAGCACTAGAGATTAATGTCTACTCAGACCCTGCAGTAAAAATGTTGGCATTATGGCTGGTTGTGAAATCCTCTGCACCTGTCTTTTCATCAGGTGTAGCCATGATTTGCGTACCAGACCAGTTGATTAAAATATATTTTAAATAATTAAAATTCATTTAAATAGATTTAAATACGCATGGTGTTGAGCACTAGTTTTTCCGTTGGCATTTGTCTGTTTTCTGCATTCAATGGATCATAAAGTGTGCTTAAACATGGTATTATGGGCTCGTAGAGCCCGTGCTAGCTTTTTGCATCAGTCCATATGTTTCTTAAGGGACAGCGCAAGGGTATTAGATGTCCGGACCTAGGCTAATCTTGTGCCTTACAACCTCACTCTCCCTCAGTTTACTAAGTTCCCTAGGCAACCCTTTTAACATTAGGTAATTAAACATAACACTCATGATCACCTCAACCCCACCCATACCAGAACAGTCCCTGTAAAAATGTGTAGTTTAACATCAGTCTTTCAAATGTTAAACTGTTTACTATAATAGGCAGTAGTCTAGGGAGTAGCAAAAGGCAGTTGTAGTCAAAGCAAAGCAATAGTCCAATCTTGTTCTTTACCTAAAGGGAGGGTGGGTATTTTTCAAATAGCCCATTTACCCAGATAATAGGCTTTAGTAAACTGAGTAAATGAGCTATTGAAAATTTGCCCACTCTCCTTGTAGATAAAAGTAGAGCTTGATGGTTCTTTTAAGTTTGTGTGACTGTCTGGACTATTGTTTTCATCTGCCTTTTGCAACCTCTTTTAAAGCTGCTGCGTTAGGTAAGAGCCTGGTGTTATCTAATGGTTTAGCTGGCCCTGTATCTTGGTGGAAACAAAAGTTTAAACCTGTAATAATTGGATTTCTGGCTGTCCCACCCTCTCTTTATTCTGCTTGACATTGAATATGTTCTGACCTGATCCTTATGATCATTTAACACTAGCTTACTAGTGATTTCCTCTCCCTCTCAAGCTCATTTAGAATCAATGGATATTGCAGCTTTTTATTTTCTGACTCCCTTGTTGTGGAATTCTTTACCTTCTTACCTTACATCAGGGGTTCTCAACCTAGTCCTCAGGATACACATACTGTAGCCAATCATATTTTCAGAATAGCCACAATGAATATGCATATGAGATGGATACACTGCCTCAATTGTATGCAAATATATCTCATGCATATTCATTGTGGCTATCTTGAAAACCTGACTGGCAAGGTGTGTCCTGAGGACTGGGTTGAGAAACCCTGACTTAGACTGAAGCCCTCTCTTTAAAAATTCAAGAAAGGATTAAAGACTTACCTGTTTAAGTGTTTCTTCAGCTGATGATTTGAGAGGGAGGAGGAGTGCTGCACCGGACAAATATTTGAACTGTATCCTCTACTCCTCTTACTAACAGAGAGCTACTCACTCTTTTCAAACCTCTATTTGTATTCTCCCTCTCTACTTTATTCTCACTGAAGAAGTACTTACTATAATCTTAATGTAAATTATATTTGTATTTTTATTTTAACTCCTTTATAAACTGTTTTGATAAAGCTCTGAAATGCAATATATCAAACTAACAAACTATAATTCAGTTATGATTTGTATAGATATATTCACCTCATTCCAATATATGTGAACTTATTTGTTACTGTATATTGGGCTCACTTTTCTAAACAGAGTAGCAAGCAAACTGCATGTTGATGCACTACTGTCAGATCAAAAACTATTGGTTGCCTTTAAGTAACTACTTTGATTAGTTTAAATATTCCTACAAACACCTACGTAGTCCTATTTACATAAGGTTTAACAAGGCAAAAGAAAACAAATGGTGCAGTGCTTTATTTTTGGTGGAAAAAGGCTAAATGGAATCGCATACAGGAGAAAAGGACAGCGAAAGAAGTAGGGATTTTGCCCTTTCTCATGCCTGTGCCACACTAGCTTCTTCTCAGGTTTTTTTTTAAAATGACTGGCCCAGTGCCTCAAGAAGAAACAATCATTTCACTAATAAACATAGAAACATGATGGCAGAAAGACCACATGGCCTATCTAGTCTGCCCTTCCATATCAACCACTACAACAGTCCCCTTTTTTCCTTTAGAGATTCTGTGTTCGTCCTGTGCTTTTTTGTCTTTAGATATTGTCCTCATCTCTACCACCTCCACTGAGAGACTATTCCATGTATCCACCACTCTTTCTGTAAAGAAATATTTCCGCATATTACTCCTGAGTCTTATCTTCTTTCACCCTCATCCTCGTAACAGAACTTGACTGAGCTCCACTGACTGACCTTTCCAATGCCTTGTTTGAGCCGGGAGTTGTGCCAAAGGACTGGAGAGAGGCACATTTGGTCCCTTTACACAAAAGCGGAAGTAAGGATGTGGTTGAAAACTACAGGCCGGTTAGTTTAACTTCGATGGTGAGTAAATTATTGGAAATGCTGATGAAAGAGAAAATAGCGAGGTTTTTGGAGTACAGCGGATTACAGGATCAAAGGCAGCATGGATTCACCAGAGGCAGGTCTTGTCAGACAAATCTGATTGATTTCTTTGACTTGGGTGACAAGGGAGTTGGACCAAGGGAGAGCTCTAGATGTGGTATATTTAGATTTCAGTAAAACCTTTGACACCATTCCTCACAAGCGACTTATAAACAAACTGAGCACCCTAGGGATGGACCCTAAAGTTACTGCTTGGGTTAGAAATTTGGTTGAGTGGGAGGCGACAAAGGGTACAGGTAAATGGAGCTCACTCTGAGGAGAAGGAGGTTCAGTGTTGTGCCCCAGGGATCTGTCCTTGGTCCGATTATTTTTTTATCTTTGTTGGTGATATAGCGGAAGGGGTTGTCAGGTAAGGTTTGCCTCTTTGCAGATGATACCAAAATCTGCAATAGACACCCAGAAAGGTGTAGATAACATGAGGAGGGATCTAGCTAAGCTTGAAGAATGGTCTAGAATTTGGCAACTGAGATTTAATGTTAAAAATGCAGCACTCCAAGGGAGCAATGTAGTATAGGGGGTGAAGTACTTTTGTCCACTAAAGAAGAGCAGGATCTAGATGTGATTTTATCTGATCTCAAAGTAGCTAAACAGATAAAAAAGGTGACAGCAAAAACTAGAAGGATGCTTGGGTGCATAGGGAGAGGAATGGCCAGCAGAAGAAAGGAGGTGATAGTGCCTCTGTATAAGTCTTTGGTGCAACCTCATTTGGAGTATTATCTGCAGTTCTGGAAACCACACCTTCAAAAGGATATAACAGGCTGGAGTCGGTACAGAGAGTGGCTGCTAAAATGGTTAGTGGTCTTCATTATAAAGCATATGAGAACAGACAAGGATATTAATATGTACACCTTAGAGGAAAGGCGGTATAGAGGTGATATGATTGAGATGTTTAAATACCTCCGTGGCATAAATGCACAGGGGGAGAGCCTCTTTCAATTGAAAGCAAGTTCTTCTAAGAGGGGTCATGGGATGAGGGTGAAAAGAGAGAGATTCAGGAGTGATACGCGGAAATATTTCTTTATAGAAAGAGTGGTGGATACATTGAATAGTCTCCCAGTGGAGGTGGTAGAGATGAGGACAGTATCTGAATTCAAAGAAGCATGGGACAAACTCAGGGGATCCCTAAAGGGAAAAAAGGGGACTGTTGTAGTGGTTGAAATGGAAGGACAGACTAGATAGGGCATGTGGTCTTTTTCTGTTGTCATGTTTCTATGTTTCTTCCTGTGCATTTATGCCACAGAGGTATTTAAACATCTCTATCATATCTCCTCTATGCCGCCTTTCCTCTAAAGTATACATATTAAGATCTTTAAGTCTGTCCACATATGTTTTATAATGAAGACCACTAACCATTTTAGTAGCCACTCCCTGCACAGATTCTAACCAGTTTATATCCCTTTGAAGGTGTGGTCTCCAAAATTGCCCACAATACTCCAAATGAGGTTGCACCAGAGACTTATACAGAGGCACTATCATCTCCTTTTTTCTGATGGCCATTCCTCTTCCTCAAGAATCCTTCTGGCTTTTGCCATCACCTATTCTACCTGTTTAGCGACATTAAGATCATCAGACACAATCAGGCCCAGGTCCTGCTGTTCTTTTGTGAACATAAGTACTTCACTCTCTACACTGTACCGCTCCCTTGGATTTTTGCAGCCCAAATACATGACTCTGCATTGTTTAACATTGTATCTCAGCTACCCAATTCTAGACCATTCTTCAAGCTTAGCTAGATCCCTTCTCATGTTATGTACTCCTTCCTGGGTGTCTACGCTATTGCAGTTTTTGGTATTATCTGCAAACAGGCAAACCTTACCCGACAGCTCTTCTACAATATCACGAACAAAGATGTTAAAAAGAATCGGACCAAGGACAGATTCCTGTGGCACGCCACTGGTAACCTCTTTCTTAGAGTGAGCTTCATTTACCTGTACCCTTTGCTGCCTCCCACTCAACCAATTCCTAACCCAGTCAGTCACTTTAGGGTCCATCCTTGGGTTGTTCAGTTTATAAGTCGCCTGTGAGGAACAGTGTCAAAGGCTTTACTGAAATCTAAGTACACCACATGTAGGGCTCTCCCTCTGTCCCACTCCCTGATCACCCAGTCAAAGAAATCAATCATATTTGTCTGACAAGACCTTCCTCTGGTAAACCCATGCTGTCTTGGATCTCACAATCCATTGGACTGCAGAAATCTCACTATGCTCTCTTTTAGCAGCGTTTCCAATAATTT
Organism: Ichthyophis bannanicus; assembly: GCA_033557465.1. Classification (NCBI taxonomy): domain Eukaryota; kingdom Metazoa; phylum Chordata; class Amphibia; order Gymnophiona; family Ichthyophiidae; genus Ichthyophis; species Ichthyophis bannanicus. Next base: position 298,960,893 of record CM066033.1, on the reverse strand, counting down.
ACTCACCACAGAGGTTAGACTAACTGGCCTGTAGTTTTCAACCTCAACCTTACTTCCACTTTTGTGTTAAGGTACCCGCATGTACCTTTCTTCAGTCCTTTGGGACCACTCCTGACTCCAAAGAAGCATTGAAAAGGTCAGTCAGTGGAGCCGCTAGAACATCCCCAAGTCCCATCCAGTCCTATTGCTTTGTCTACTTTTAGTTTAGCTAGTTCCTCACCAATACAGTCTTTTGAAAATTGTTCGAGCTCCCTGTCACTTCCGTTCCTATTTGTGGGTGTTTTCTGATGTCCTGCTCCTGGTCTTTCATCTGTGGACACGGAACAGAAATATTTGTTAAGCAATTTCGCTTTATCCTCATCGGCTTCTGCATATTCGTCCCCTTCACTCTTGTGTCTGACAATACCACTTTTGCTCTTCCTCCTCTCATTAACATATCTGAAAAATGTCTTATGCCCCTATTTTTTATTGAATTGGCTATTTCTTCTTCTTTTTGTATTTTTGCTTTCCTGACTACTTTGCTATCTTCTCTAAGTTTTTCCAGATATAGATGCCTGTCTTCCTCTCTCTATGATTTCTTGTATTTCATGAAGGCCTTCCCCTCTTTCACCTTTTTCAGCTACTTTTGAGAACTATAGTGGCCGCCTTTTCCTTTTACATCTATTTACCTTTCTAACAAAAATGTTTGTTGCTCTTAAAATACCACCTTTCAGATTTGCCCACTGTTTTTTTTACATCCCCCAGCTGTTCTCCTCCTGCTAACGACTCCTTGAGGTATTGTACCATCTTGGCAAAGTTGGTTTTCCTGAAGTCTAAGACCCTTGCTTTTGAATGGATTTTATTAGCCCTAGTCCTAATACTGAACCACACCATCTGGTGATCAGTGAATGCGAGATGATCTCCCACTATGACATCAGAACCACTTTCCCCATTGGTAAGCACTAAATCCACTATGGCCCTTTCACGTGTGGGTTCTGTTGCCTGAGTTGATGTATTCACAACAGAGAAACCTTTTCTTCCCCTTTTCTGCTCTTAGGGGCAATTTTACTAAAGTGCACTAATGTTTCGTGTGGGAATATGGTAACTGTTACTGTTTGCTAAAAGTAGCAGCAAGGTAAAAATCCCTATACTTAGTGCACCTTTAGGTAGAAAGTGTGCCCACATATTGCAGTTAGCATAGTCATCAGCATATGTTAATCGTCAATGTTGCAGTTAGCATGTATGCACTTAATACCCTTTCACTGGGTGGCAGTAAGTGCATCTGTGTTAATTGCAGTTGTGGTTTAGCATGGTAAAGTGGTTTGCACAGCGCTACCTGTATGGGGAATTGTCAGGAACACCCCAACAGTAAGCACAGGTTCGCCACACCTCCCATGCTAATTTTTGGCACTAAACGTGTGCTACAATGCTAACTCTTAGCATGGCTTAGTAAACATGTCCTTTAGGATACTATTGCTACTACTACTATTGATTATATAGTGCTACAAGGCATACACAGCACTGTACAGAAATATGTAAAAAGACAGTCCCTGCTTGTCGGAGCTTGCAGTCTAGACAATCCAACAGCTGAAAATAAGGATAAAACTAGGGAAAGTTAAGGAAATACATAGGAGATTAAGCAGATCAGGATCCAAAAGCAGCCTCAGAGGTGAGCTTTTAGCATAGATTTGAAAAGGGGCAGAAATGAAGCCTGACATACAGACTCAGGTTGTTAGTTCCAGGCATAAAGAGCAGCAAGGTGACAGAATCATAGTAACATAGTAAATGATGGCAGATAAAGACCAGTATGGTCCATCTAGTCTGCCCAGTAAGATGGCAAGAGTAGGTGCATCTGCCGCTCCGTGCAGGCCACTCCTCCCCATGTCTTTGTTTAGGGGTGAATCCACCGCTCCGTGTAGGACACTCCTGTTTGTTGAGAATTTAGATAGTTACATTTTATTTTGATTTTATCCTGTTGCTGTAAAGGGATCCACTGTGTATGTCCCATGCCATTTTGAATTCTGTCACTGTATTTGTCCCCACCACTTCCATCGGGAGGGCATTCCAAGCATCCACCACCCTTTCAGTGAAAAAGTATTTCCTGACATTGCCTTTCAATTTACCCCCTTGCAGCTTCATGTTGTGCCCTCTAGTTTTACAGCTTCCCCGTCTTTGGAAGAGGTTTGTTTATTCATTATTTCTCTTAAGTATTTAAAGGTCTGAATCATATCTCCCCTATCCCTCCTGTCCTCCGGAGTGTACATATTTAGGTCTTCAAGTCTCTTCTCATAAGGCTTCTGACGCAGGCTCCAAATCATTTTGGTCGCCTTCCTCTGAACAGTTTCCAGTCTTTTTACATCCTTTGCAAGATATGGTCTTCAAAACTGAACACAGTATTCCAAGTGAGGCCTCACCAGTGACTTATACATCAAATCTGAAGTTGACAGTGAAGGAAAAGGGCATAGAGAGAAGCAATCCACCAGAAGAATGGCATTCACGAGGAGGGGTATAGGGAGAAATGAGAGAGGAAAGGTAGTGAGGAGCAACAGAATGACTGCATTTATAGATCAGAAGGAGAAGTTTGAACTGGATATGGAAACTGAAGGAGAGCCAATAAAGTGTCTTGAGAAGAGGGGTGGCGTGAGCATATCGGGGCTGGCAGAAGATTAGCTGCGCAGCTGAGTTTGTACAGATTGAAGGGGAGAGAGATGATTCAGTGAGAGACCAGCAAGGAGGAGGTTGCATTAGTCTAGATGGGAGGTGATTAAAGAGTGGATAAGCATCTTAGTAGTGTGTTTAGAAAGGAAGGGGTGAATTTTGCTGATATTATAAAGAAAGAAACAGATTTTAGCTATATCAGTTGGATGTGTATGGAGAAGGAGAGGGGGGAGTCAAACACAGCCCCAAGGTTGCAGGCTGAGGAAACAGGGAGTAGAAAGGTGTTATCCACAGAGATTGAGAAAGGAGGAAGGGGGGTGGGTTTAGGAGGAAAAATAAGAAGCTTGGTTTTAGCTGTGTTCAATTTCAAATGGCTGTGGGAAATCCAGGCAGCGATGTCAGGCAGGCTGAGATTTGGTCCTGGACTGTCAGAGAGATATCGGATATGGAGAGAGAGATTTGAAAGTTATCAGCACAAGAATGGTACTGAAAGCTTTGGGAGGAGATGAGTACATCAAGGGATTGGGTATAGAGAGAAGGAGTGGTCTCAGGACAGACCCTTGGGGTACACCATCAGAGACTGGGATAGAACTAGAGGAGGATCCCCTAGAACAAACACTGAAAGAGTGATGGGAGAGATAAGAAGAGAACCAAGAAAGCACAGAGCCCTTAAAACCAAGTGAGGATAAGTTGTTGAGAAGAAGGTGGTGGTCAACAGTGTCAAAAGCATCAGAGAGTTCAAGAACAATATGACTTGTCTCTTAATTGAGCAATATCCAGATGGGATGTTGAGGGATTAAGTGGCTTGAACACAGAGTGAAAAAAACAGTAGTAGTAAATAACACAGAAGTTTGAATTTGCAGAACAGTAGATGAAATACTCATTCTTAAGGTATAGTTTAATTAACAAAATAGCATGCAAACGTTTGTTCAGAAATATTAAAATCTGCAGCAATGCAGCAAGTGTTTTGGATCCTGTATGAACAAACCACAAACAGTATCCTTAGAGTTGCATGGGCTTCCATCTATTTTTTTCAAGCCTTTGTGTTATGTACTGCTACTGTTTTTCAACTGTCAATATAGTACTTTATTTATTTACATTTTGCCTGCCTCATTATTGGAGTCCTTTATTAACAGCAAATTCTTATGCTATTGACACATAATAATCACCGCAGGGGCTAAGCACATAACCGCTTTTATCTGTACCCTTCTCATCCACTGCTCACTCCATACTCTGTTCTTTCCACCTTGCTAGGCCATACTCCTGGAATAGACTTCCTGAGTTGGACCAGAGACAAAGCCTGATGTACCTATTCAAACCCAGGCTTAAAACCCACCTTTTCAATGCTGCTTTAGGAATGTAATTCCCTTATTCTTCTGTTCATTACCCTTGTATTAGTCACGTTCCTATAAGGGAATAGGGAGCCTCATCTGTTTGTCTTGAATAGATTGTAAGCTCTAGCAAGTAGTGATTTTTTTTTCTTACATGTCACTATAGAAATAAGTAGTAGCAGTAATAATAAAATGGACTCTATAATAAATAATACTCCTATCATCAATTTCTTTTTTTGGAATAATGGTAGCTATAGTATTCCCTACTGCTTCCATTATACCTGCACTGCTCATGAGATACAAGAAGTTCAGTGGGGTTCTATAGGATGTGAGCTGAAAATGTTATCAGGGTACTAGCCAGGAGACGGCTCTCTTGCCAATATTAAATACATATAGTGGGTCATTCAGTAATAGCATGTGCTAATGTCTGTCCTGAATGAACCTGCTTTTGGCCTATCTCTGAAGCTAAGCAAGGTCGAGCATGGCTAGTACTTGGATGGGTGACCACCTTGGAATATCAGGGGCTGTAAACTGACTGCATGGAAGAAAGGCCTGGCAATCTACTTTCGATCTTTGCATCCTCTCTTGCTGCCAGGGCCATACTGAGTCAGAATCACGACTTGCACATCGGCATGCACGCACCTCCAACCCCCCTTCCCATACCTTTGTCAAGCTGCTGCTTTTCTCCTCGGCAGCAGCGCAAGAGCAGGCAGAGGCTGGATGGAGGTATTGGGGGGGGCGCCCAATGTGCAAGTTGTAGGCAGTAGATCTGATCCCTCCCTGCTCTGACATTGCATCAGAGGAGGGAGGGACCAGACCTGCAGAAAGACCCAAAAAGGCTTAGGGGGCACATTTCGCCTGCCTGCTATTGCCCCACCACCGCTGAGAGAACAAAAAGTGGCGGCGGCAGGGCAACAGCTGGCAGCCGAAATGCACACCCTAAGCCTCTGCGCCCTGTGCGCCTACATCACTCGCACAGGGCTAGGTATGATACTGCTTGCTGCCATCTTCATTCCTTTCCCTTTTTTGTATAAAGTTTTGTAACCTAGTAATGTATTCAGATTAACCTCTATAAACAGAATGTTATGAAAGTCAAAAAATAATATTATTCTGAGTTTTATTTCAAAAGGCTACGTTAAATCTAAGGATTTTTTTTCCTTTGAAAACAAGCATTTGAATCCAATTGGGATTAGTGCTCAAGCTAGAAATTCCATTTTGACAGTGAAATAATTGGCTGATTACTTTTGAGACAGAGTTAATGTGTTAAAAAAGCATCATTCCCAGATTTTGAAATTGCAGAAGAAACAGGTGATTTAGACAGATAATATTTGGATGGATTGTTTGCAGACTGGTTTTCTTTTTTCCAATCTCCAGCAGGGGAGGTACAGAGATTAGAGCACACATTTGCAAATGCTTTTGCATTTTTGACCCCTGTCCAGCTTCTACTAAATATTTTCCATTCTTGGTTATATTTATTTATTTTATTTATCAATGGTTCTTGATATCCTGCTCATAGTCGATTGAAACCCTAGAGCGGCTTACAATAAAAACAAAACAGGAAAAAGCTACATAACAAGACCCATAATACACCAAGATACATAGTCCCTCCCCCCAACCACCCAGCTTTGACCCACTCTAACCAGGCCCAAACTCTGTCTCCAGTGAAAACCTCCTGAATCTGCCATGCCTTTACAAGTTTCCTGAAGCACAGATAGCTCTTCTTAGCATTTACATTATCTAGAACAACACTGGAAGCACCAATGCATCATGCTTTCCACCAGCCTTACATGTGGAAAGCAAGGAACCTCCAACAGACCTTTCAAGGCTGAACACAAAGCCCTGGCCATCACACAAGGTTAATGCAAGTTTGCCAGATACAAGTGGTTGATTCATTGTTGAACATCAAAAGGCCAAGCATATATCATACATTATGGTTCTAATAGACAATTGTTAAAGTTGCTGTTTATATAAATAATGCTAAAACCCTCCAGACTCGTCAGGTTGACACAGCAGATTGCTGTTGGTGTATTGGTAAAAAAGGTCACAGGCATCTAGAAGGCCATATGGTGGAGCATTAAATTATTATTTAGTAGGAACATCAGAATGTGCCCTCTGCCTACCCAGAGTGTCCCTGTCCTAAACTGGCCCTGATTGTAAGGTGAAGAAACCATGGGATACGGCAAATCCAGTGGTTCTGCATCTAGTGTGGCTAGTCCAGCCATTTGCTATAGATTGCATTCAGCTCACAAGCCAGCTAGTTTGACCTAGTAGTAAATTAAGCATTGAAAAAAAGAGCAGAAATGGTCTATGGAAAAATCACTCTAACGATGTAATTAGGATTGCTTGTATTTGTTTTCTTATTGCTATCTTGATGTATTTTTTATGTATTAGCTGATTTTGAATGTATTGTGCCATATTGATATTTTTTTATGTAAACCACTTTGGATACCTATTTTGGGGAGGAAATCAGCATATAACATTAAAATACAAGGTTCATTTTGTCATACTTAAAGAGGCTTGGTTTTAACACACAAGGGTTTTATAAATGTGGTGGTATTTTGCATGTTCTTTTAGGTTTGATGTCCCATGGTCTGACCATAACCTAATAACTTTTCAGATACCAGCATATCAATCCACAGACTACTGTCTAAACTCAACTGGATGCAAAAGATCTACAAGATTCAAACAACTAGACAGTGATGACTTCAAAAACCATGCTCTCCCAAAGCTTGCCAAACTATCAGATAATCTCAATGATATTGTAAATAACTGGAACAATACCCTCTCCTCATACTCGCAACTCCCAGCCTTGATCAAAAAGTCAACATCTGACAACCGAGTTACTAAAAAACAATCTGCCCCATGGTTCTCACATGAACTTACGTACCTCTCTCCTCCACCTCAGAAAGCTTGAGAGAAAATGGAGAAATACACGTAATTCCTCTGACCAAACCACCTACTTAGAACATCTTAAACAACATTGTGAATCAATTTGGGCTAAGAGAAAAGAATACCATGCTGATATCCTCAGCCGCTCTCTGAATAAACCAAGAGACTTATTTAATCTAGTAAAGTCCTTTATCAATCAACCATCTCTGCCACAACAAGAAGGGATTCAGCCCCAAGCCTATGTGAACTACATCCAATCCAAATCAATAAAAACAAATACTACATCATTACATGAACCTGTCCAAACTTCCCTTCCGCAGTTTTCAATCACCAACCTCTCACCACCCTCTGTAAAAACCATAATTGAAGTTATTACCTCCATCAACACGACAACTTCACCATCTGACCCATGCCCAGCACACTGGATAAGATCTATGCGCACAGAACTCAGCCCTTTTATAGCTAACATAGCGAAGCTGTCATTTGAATCTGGTGTCTTCCCAGATGCTCTCAAACATACATACATCCGACCACTGCTGAAAAACAACCAGCTTGACCCAAAGAAGGAGGACTCATACCGTCCAATCTCTAGTATCCCATTTCTAGCCAAAATTCTTGAGAAATTAACTCTCAGGCAGATACAACAGCATATAGACTCATTTTCCCCTTTAGATCCATGTCAACATGGATTCAGGGAAGTCCAGGGTGTAGAAACTCTCCTAACAACATTAATCAATACACTTATCAACGGCATTGACAATCTGAAAAATGTCTTTGCTCTAATATTTCTTGATATAGCTGCTGTGTTCGATTCTGTGGATCACATACAGTTACTAAAGCGACTTCATGAGAAGGGAATCAAGAACCGTGCTTGGGACTGGTGCAAATCCTACCTGGAAGGTAGATTGCAACAAGTTTGTATTGGTAATGCTACTTCAAATCCCTTTCAGCAGAAACAAGGTGTACCACAAGGCTCCTCCTCGTCTGCGCTGCTGTTCAACATCTATATGCAGCCAATCTGTGACATCACACGCTCTTTTGGTATATCCTGCCTTATGTATGCGGATGATGTGCTATTATTCTCACCGATATCTGTATCATACCCAAACTATACAGTGCTAATCAACTGTTTTAATTCAATAACTGATTGGCTTCTCTTTCAAAACCTCCGTATTAACTTTTAAAAAAAACAGAGGTTCTAATAATCACAAGGAATAAATCTTTCTCCCCTCCATCAATTCTAAAAGTCAGAGATGCTGATCCTCCCAGTCAAATCAAATATTCGATATCTAGGAGTAATTCTGGATCAAAGGTTAGACTTCAAGGAACATATAAAACGCACCGTAAAGGCCGTTTACTTCAAGATAAAAACCCTTCGTCATCTGAGACCTATGATGAAGTCTGATGACTTCCGCACCATCTTTCAAGCTCTAGTCACGCCACACTTTGATTATGCTAACATAATACTCCATGGCTTACCAAATATAACTATTAATCCTCTACAATTAGCCATGAACGCAGCTGCTCGTGTCCTCTGTGGATCATCAAAGTGTGAGCATATTTCCCCCATTCTAGAGAAGCTTCATTGGTTACCAATAAACTGTAGAATCCAATATAAGGCCATCCTTACCACCTTTAGGGCCTTCAATAATATTTCTCTAGATTCCATCTCTGATCTCATCATACACACAACAAATAACAGGTCCAGGAGATCTCCTGCTGTTGACACACTACTTATACCAAAAGTTTTTCCTTAAAAGCTAATCAATCATCCATCAATAGGGCTTTTTTGAATTATGCTCCTAGATGTTAGAACAAACTCCCTCCCAATATCAGAGCAATTAAAGACATCAAACAATTCAAAAAAGCCCTTAAACACCACCTTTTCAACGCACACTTCAAACACCTAAACACCCCTTCCCCTCCCCCATCCTTTTAACCTCATACCTACCCTAACTGTATAGATTTTATATATCTCCAACATGTATTCTCTAGAAATATAAATGATGTCCCTGTTTACTTCCATGTTAATTTTCCTGTTACTTGTAATAGGTCTGTTATATCTGACCAATTGTTGTATTGTTTCAATGTAAACCGCACTGATGACAAATAGCGCGGTATATAAGAAAATTAAATAAATAAAATTGTTTTGCATTTGTTCTTTATAAATTACAGTGAACGAAAGAGAATGGAATTGGAAAGAAAGCTTTTTGACTACAGCAGATTGGATATGTGCAGGTAATTAATGTAAATACTAACTTTTCTTATATAATGTGATGTTTTACTTAGCAGTACTGCAGCAGCTTTTTATTTCAGTATTTATTTGATAACCTACTTGAATTGCCTTCCAAAAAAAGAGCTCAAATATAACCAAGGTGGCATATACTATACAGTACATTCATAAAGGGATATGGACGAAGAGTGTCATAAGCATAAAACTCTACTACCATTAGGAAAAAGATAGTTTGAAAAAGTGGGGAAGGCTAACAGAGGCCGAATTGTTTTTGGATATTGAATGCAGTTTATTCTAAAGTGAATATGAGAGCAAGTAAAAAGTTATAGAAATGGGATGTGGCTTGGATTGTGACTAGGAGAATGAGGCAGAGTGAACGAGGAGCAATGCAATACAACAAGAAAGCAGGAATATTGGTCATGTGGGAGATGAAACCACATATGTATTTAATGGGCAGATATCAAAGGGATTTCTATGACTGTTTACCCATGCACTGTTCCCTCTAAGCTGTGCGCATGTGCGCGTGCACACATCTCACTGAGTGAGCGCACATACTTTACAACAGAGCGCACAAAAATTACGATTCTGATTCTGATATAAAACAACACAGACATCTTAAAATTTAAAAGTTGTTGTGTATTTACGGTTTTCACAAGTTCTACAATATTTTCTAGTGCAATCAATGTGGTGTACATACTGTATTCTGACGTGTAGTCAAATTTTAAAGTATATAACTCCGAGTGTCATTATGTGGCGCACAAAAATTTAACTTTCCTTCAAAAGCTGCACAGCTGATATTTTATGCGCACAAAGCCTACAGAAAATTAGAGGGAACATTGTACCCATGGAAAAATGCTCTTTGAAAATTGTTCCCCGTTCACGGACCAGTGGAGTAAGGTGCGTCATGCTCTGTGCAGTTTTTCAGTTGTCCTGCTAGACTAATCCAGACGAGTGGGTTGTGTTCCCCTACTACTAGATGTGGAGACAAAGAAAACACTAGAAACTTCCTGTGACATCATCATTGCTACTACTCCTGATGGAACTAGGAGCACAATTCAGTATTTCTCTGTCTCCAGTAGATGGCAGATGCAGGTCTGATGCAGCTCACTGACAATTGTTTTAGCTCCTGGGCAGCCATTCTTAAAGATGCTGTGGACCCAGTAGAGCTTGATGATGGATGTCTCCACGGTGTATCCTCGGTACTCCTCTGGTGTTTCCTGTGTGGAGGTGGGGGGGAAGGCTCAGCTCTTCATCAGTATTAATAGACCGGTAGAACAGCCATGATTTCTACTGGATCTAGACTCTTTGCTGCGCACAGCCTCAGTGCACCCCATCCTTCTTCTTCGCTGGCTCTTCCAAGACGGTTTGGAATGAGACTCAAGTAAGGTATATTTATTTATTTATAGTTCTTTTATACCACGCTATTTATCATCAGTGTGGTTTACAGTGAACGAAAATACTCACATGAGCAACAAGCTGAAATGAGTTTACATATAACAGGGCAAGTAACCAGGAATCAACATTGGGAAAACTTTGTACATAAATGTATAAACTATATACAGTAACAGGTTATTTACATTATGTGCAGCGTGAGACAGAACATTACTGCGTATCTTGTGGGATTGGGTTGTGTTGGGGAGTCAGTGAGGGAGATCTAGATAGCATAGGAGCGATCTGGAGCCCAACATGGCCTGCCTGCCCTGGGCTCTGTGGGGGCAAGTAGCATCTCATTTCTTCTAGTGCCTGTACTATGCAGCCATTGTATGGTCTGATCATCAAGTCTGGTGACTGCAGGTCTTCATATAGAGCTGTGACCACACATGTGGAGGCCAATTCTGATCGGGGGATGTCCAGCCTGTCTGGACATCCAGAATATGGACGGGTCCAGACGGGCTGGCTGTGCACCCAATTCTGTACCCGCGGGAGCTAGATGTTCTCACGGGAGCAGAATGCAGGCACTTGGACAGGCCGGACGTGCCCCGATTCTGATGTGCCAGACGTCCTGCTCTCTGCATGGCCAGCCCTCCCTATGCTCCTGCTGGAGCTCCAGTGCAGTGGTGTCCTGTCATCATGGCACTGGGATGCCCAGCAGGAGCCCCAGTTCCCCACACTACTGCGTAACTGCTTTTCCCAGTCGTCTGATCCCCCAGAGGAGCCTGCCAGGGCTGGGATTGGGCAGCGAGTGCCTACTGTCCACTGCGCTGTGTGTTGTGGGATTCCTGTTCCAGGCACTGCCATCCATTGGACTTATTCCACCTCGGAGGTGGAATAAGTCTGATATTCAGTATTCCCCTGCCGGATGTACAAGGCCGTGACCTGCATTGGCCCTGTACATCTGGGTTGTGCGGCCTGCCCCTGCTCTGCCTACTCTTTGCCTTGTCGCTGCCCTTTCCCATCCCCGTCCGGAGCTCCCCGCACAAAGGCCCTAAACATGCAGTGAGCTATCTGACCAGAATAGGTCCCCCATGAATTGCAGGGTTGTACGTCCATGCCAGACGTACATCCCTGTTATTCGCTGTTTGGAAAGACCCCCATACTCAATTGGTGCTGTTACACATTGGCTACGTGTGTCAGCTGAGCATACGCTGTGCATTAGTTCCATCATGTAGGAGCTGTGCATGTCTCGACTACTCGGAGTCTGATTGCAGCCTCTTTGTGTACCTCACCTACACATGATCTCTACACAGATGCTGTGAGCACCTCAATTTAGTGTAGTCCCTACACATGGGAGCTGCTCATACCTGTGCATTTGATGCACTTGGACTGTGTGCACAGCTAAGGGTTGGTTGCGCACCGCATAAGAAGATTGTGTCTTGGCCTGCCTAGCCTGTGGCAGGGTTAGCCCGATGGATTCTCTCTGTGAATATTGTATAGAGGATCCTAGGGACCCTTCGGGAGTGGTTCCCTCTGGGCCTACCAGTAAATGCACCCGTCTAGAGTGGACAGTGGCAGAGTTTGGCTTCAATAAGGACAGCCCCCTAGCTTCAGACTCCAAGACCGATCCTCCTCCAGCGGGGAATCGAGAAGTGACAGGAGTCTTCAGGCCCTACGTTGTCTTTCCAGAAGTTTTCTCCTTTTTCTAGCAAGAATGGCCTTTCTGGCAGGACAGCTCAGATTGGGGGACCTCCTGATGCTCCTGGCCATCCTCCATGTGACTGGAGGAGGAATCTGTGGCAAAGAGTGGTCAGAACCCGGCCTTTGCTCCTCTGTGGAAAGTATCTTATCAACAAGTGGGGTCGGGAGACTCAAGGCAGCTCCTGGTTCTTGGGACCCTGGTTATGGGCTCTTCTTCTGAGCTGTAGGAACCAAATCTAAGGAGAGCAAAATCTTTCTGAAGAGGATTCCCTACTCTTTTGGTTATTCTAGAGAGATGAGTTGGCAGCACTGATCTCTCAGATGTCCTTCTCTCTACAGCTGTCTGATGTCTCTGTCGTGGAGGAAAAGTCGCAAGGACACCCTAGTTTGCAGGAGGTTTGGAAGCATTCTAAAGCCTTTCCTTTCCCAGAGGTTCTTGGGAGTATGGTCCCCATGGAGTGGGACTTACTGGATTCCCCTTTGAATGGTGTCAGGACTGTCAGCAAACTTTACGCCCTTCCCCTAGAGGATTTAGATAGGTGGCTACAGGCATACTGCCATTCTGGTAGAGGATGGAGCCACGCTCGAGGGCCAGTTGGATCATAAGGTGGAGACGCTATTTAAAACCGGATTCTCAGTCTCCTCCCTTATCCTTCAGGCAGTGATTTGTGGAGATCTGACAGTTCGTGCCCTCCTTCAGTGGCTATAGTTACATTCTGCGGATGACACTTCAACACTTCTGGAATCAGCAGCAGTGTTCTTTTGTATGACCTGGTCCATCTGGCAGCCATGGACATTACGGTTGCAACTGTGGCATGATGGTAGTAGAACTGCTTTATAATCGTCTTAATCAGTATGTTGTGTATTCAGTGCAATAGCTGTGGTGCCTTCATTCTAAGAAGAATCATTTATAGCCTAAGAGCTTGCCCTATATGTCTCAAGTTATCTGATATGCATAAAGAATTGATTCTATTAAGGGAAGAATTAGCTGCAATTAAACACAGCTCCTCTAGGGTTCAAATTGAAATAATCCACCACCACTCCCACAAAGAATCAAACAACCCAGGAGGAAATGGATCACTGTGGGCTCTGGTAGGTTGTGACCTGTAACACAGAGACACCCTCTCCATCAAGAGATAACCCTGCATAAAACCTTCTCTGCCTTGAAAAATGAGAGTGCCCAATTAGTGGAAACTGAAGTGTCCTTATATGAGAGAATTAATGCCCAAATATCAAGAAAAAATCATAAAACTACTTGGAGATTCCATCATCAGCTATGTTCCAACTTGGGAACATAGCTCAAAGGAGAGAAGATGGTCAAATGCCTCCCATGCTGTTCAACTAGCAGGAATACGAACCAAATTATTGGCATAGTTAGTGCAGAAAGTGAGTACTCCAAAATTGATGTTATCATCCACTTGGGTACAAATGACCTGGCTAGAAACAGTGCCTCTTCAGTTCAGAGGGACTTCCAGGTTCTGGAAGAGAAACTCAAACCCATTCTTAACACAATAGTATTCTCAGAAGTTCTACTTGTTCTTGGTAAGGGGGCAGAAAGGCTGCATCGCATAATCAACTTTAATACTTGGCTCCAAATCTGGTGCAAACAAGAAGGATTTAGATATATAGGTGACTGGGATAATAGAACAACAAGAGGCTATACTGTGTTGTTGTATGACATCTCTCTGTCACAGGGAAAAGAATCCTAAGTGAAAAATTCAGGCATTATGTGGACAGGTATTAAAACTAGGGAAAGGGAGTGACGGATGGAGAAGAACAAGTTCAGGATGTCATTCTTAGCAAAAAAAAAAATAACATTGGAAACAGCAGCACTATTAACCCACATATCAATGGCAAGTGGGAAGAGGCATCTAGAACAAAATCCATGCAAAATACAGGCAAGCCAGTCAACAAATGCTGGAAAGCAATGAGCACAAATGCTCAAAGCCTTGCCAACAAAGTTCCTGACCTGGAAGCCCTAATGGCGGAAATGGACTTTGTCATTGTGGTCATTACAGAAACATGGTTTAATGAGTCACATGAATGGGATATAGCCATAGCTGGCTATAATTTATTTAGAAGAGATAGAGAAGGCAGAAAACAAGGAGGAGTAGCCCTTTATGTCAAAAGCAATATTAAAGCCGCTGAAATGCAGGGGATGTGGGGAAAAGAAGCGCTGTGTATTGTGTTGGAAAGAGGAGATGGCACTGTCATCCATACAGGTGTACTCTACAGGTCTCCAACTCCAAACCAAAGAAACCGATAGAGACTTGATTATTATCAGCAGCGCGTCAGTCCGGGGTGAGAGCAGGAGCTCCCCCTTCCTCCCCGAGCAGCCAATCATCTGCCTGGCTCAACGGCTGAAGAACTGCCGTTGCCGGGGCCGCAGCTCAGCAGCGCGTCACTCCGGGGTGAGAGCAGGAGCTCCCCTTTCCTCCCCGAGCAGCCAATCATCTGCCCAGCTCAACGGCTGAAGAACTGCCATTGCCGGGGCGCGCCCGCACCTGAGGGCCTCGCCAGAGGGCCCTTTGGCGTTGGTTCGTGGCGTCGGTCTCTGGAGGCTATATTGAAGTCCTGCTTATTTATCTGGGTAATGTGCTGTTCCGTGTCTTTCTCCTCTTATCTGTTTGACTGTGTCTATACTCTACTCTGTCCTATTTTATAATTGGCGTTCCTTTCTTTTTCCCTAAATGATGTAGTATTGTAAACCGCTCTAATACCTTTTTGGTCTGAGCGGTATATCAAATTCAAATAAACATAAACATAATGCAAAGGTAGCCACGAAGGGGGAAGTGATCGTACTGGGTGACTTTAATCTACCTGCTGTGGATTGTAGTATTCCTTCTCCAAATTTGGAAAGAAGTAAAAAAAATTGTGGATGCCTTCCAAGTTTCATTGCTTAGACAAATGGTGATGGGGAACGTTTTTGATGCTGGATTTAGTACTCGCCAACGGAGATAGCAGGTTGAATGTCTGGATGGGTGCCCATGTGAGCAGCAGTGATCATCACACGGTGTGGTTTGAGATAAAAACGAAGGCAGAGTTCAATCACAGCAAGCTCCAAGTCCTAGACTTCAAAAATGACTGAAGTAAAATGGCCAAGTGCTTAAAGGAAGAGTTGGCAGGGTGGGAGGAGGTAAGGGAAGTGTAATTGCAGTGGCCAAAACTAAGAGGCAGTAAAAGGAGCAACAGATACATATGTAAAGAAAGTAAACAAAAACAAGAGAAGAGAAGTGGGTGCACAAGTAAAGGCAAAAAACACAGCTTTCACAAAATTCAGAAGCTCACAAACAGAGGGAACATAGAAAAGAATACAAGATAAAGCTAAAAAAGACAAAGAGAAATAAGGATAGCAAAATCAAACATCTAAAATGTGATGACAACTTTTTTCAGGTGTATTCGGGAGAAGAGGAATATCACAGATAGAATTGCAAGACTCAAAAGCGCTGAGAATGGATTCGTGGAAAGTGACAAAGTGAAAAATGCTAAACAAATACTTCTGTTTTTACTAAAGAAAATCCTGGCGAAGGACCACCTGTAGTATCTACTCCATTCCCATTTGTATATTTGTCAGTCATTTCATTCACAGGAGATGATGTGTTAGAGATTTCAAAACTGAAAGTAGACAAGGCTATGGGACCGGATGGGAGACATCCCAGCGTACTGAAAGAGCTCAGAGAGGTTCTTGAGGGCCTTTGAAGGATGTTTTTAATGGATCCTTGGAGGAAGGAGAAGTTCCACTACACTGGAGAAGGG
The DNA here is from genome assembly GCA_033557465.1 of Ichthyophis bannanicus. Lineage (NCBI taxonomy): Eukaryota > Metazoa > Chordata > Amphibia > Gymnophiona > Ichthyophiidae > Ichthyophis > Ichthyophis bannanicus. The sequence goes on along the minus strand of CM066033.1, from coordinate 298,944,972 downwards.
CTGATATGGTATCTTTTTACGAAAGTGGTAATAAGGAAGACATGACAAACTACAGGCTAGTAAGTCTTACCTCAGTGGCGGGAAAAGTACTGGAGGCACTGCTGAAAAACACAATAGTGGACTTTCTTGAAACCAATAGGTTGCATGATCCGAGGCAACATAGTTTTACCAAAGGACGATCATGCTAAATAAATCTGATTGAGTTCTTTAACTGGGTGACCAGAGAAATAGATCAAGGGCATGCAATGCATGTGATCTACCTAGATTTCAGCAAAGCCTTTGATACTGTCTCTCATGGGAGACTTTATCAATAAACTGAACAGCCTGGGGATGGTGGTGAACTGGATCAGAAATTGGTTGACTGACAGACAACAGAAGGTGATGGTAAATGGAACTCACTCGGATGAAAGGAAGGTGATTATAGGCGTGCCCCAGGGTTCGGTCCTGGGACCGGTACTGTTCAATATATTTATGAGTGATATTTCTGAAGGATTGAATGGAAAAGTCTGTTTCTTTGCAGATGACACGAAAATTTGCAACAGAGTGGACTCCCCTGAGGGAGTGGATAACATGACTTGTACCTTAGTGATTTCCCCATATAGTCCCTCTACTTCTTCCCAGTATTTCTGTACTTTTGGGCAACCCCAGAGCATATGCAATAGTTCCCTCTCTGTCCACATTGCTTCCAGCACTCATTTGAGCTTTCAGGGTAGATAGCTTGTATTTTAACTGGAGTCCGATACATCCTTAGCCTAACCTTTAAGCTATTTTCCAGAAGTGGTGTCCCTGGTGCTAGCATATATACCCTTTCATATATACTTTCCCATCTATTTATATTCCACGGTTCTGTTATTTCTTCTTCCCATCTCTCCTGACTTTGACACACCGCCCCCTTTTCAGTTATCATTTTATATAGTTTAGCTATCAGTCCTTTGTGAGTTCTGTTTCCCTATCAGCTTCTCAAATGGGGTAGCTTTAGCTTGTAAATTTAGTTTTATTTCCTTTTGTTGTAAACCCCCCCCCCCCCAAAACCCCAAAAACAAACCATATTGTGGTACGCCTAATAATCCGTCTTTTCTAATTGGTATTTCATTTGTAACTCCTGTAATGCTCTGATTTCTCCTCTCTTTCCTACCATCTGGCCTATCCTTTTCAACCCTTTGTTTGCCTACACCGCATATGCCTTCATTGTTTTCCCCTGGTTGAATTCTCCTATACTTTGAATAAATGTTTTTGTAGAGTACCTTTCCCCCCACCCCCTAAAAAGATGCCCTTTCCATTTTCTCCACATTTGGAGGGTGAGCTCTCTATATGGGTTCGCATCCTCCTCTCCTTTTGTCTTTTCCACAAGGTCCCATATCTTCGCTTCCATATTTCCTTCCCCTTCTGCTTCTATATATACCCAGCCTGGGACCTCCTCCTCCTCCCTCCATGCAAATAGTGCTCTAAGTTGCGCTGTTGCATAATAGCTAGCTATACAGGGTACCACCAACCTCCCCTCTTCTCTCCGCTTATACATTAGTGTTTCTTGCTACCTTTGGGAATTTCCCTTCCCAGATAAAGTGCATAATTATATTTTGCAACTTTCCCATTTCCTTTTTAGACACTTTACATGGAAGGGATGCAAACATAAATAGTATTCGCGGCAACACATTCATTTTCACTACTGCTATTCGTTCCAGCCAAGATAAATGTAGTCCCGTCCACTTAGAAAGGTCTCGCCTAATGCTTTCTGTCATTCCTTGATAATTCCACTGCTTGATATTTTCTGGACGTTTCCCCAACTGGATGCCTAAATATCTAAAATGTTGATTGTCCCACCTAAATTGAAAATGCTTTTTCAGTCTTTCTTCCAAATACAATGTTAGGTTAATCCTGAATATTTCCGTCTTACTGTAATTTATTTTATATCCTGCTATTGCACTAAACCTCTGTATTCTTTTCATCAATACAGATAGTGTGATTATAGGTTGTCTTAGAGTAGAAATTATATCGTCTGCAAATAATGCAATTTTTTTCTTCCTCCTTCTCCATCTGGATTCCCTTTATATCTGTTTCCTGTCGGATAAATTCTGCCAGTGGCTCTGTCGTTAGGACGAATAGGAGTGGTGACAGTGGGCATCCTTGTCTTGTTCCCTTTGCTGAGTCAAAGCATTCAGAGTATCCTCCATTTACCTTAACCCTTGCTCTTGGGTATTTGTAGAGCACCTTTTTCCATCTTAGAAAATTCCCTCCCAATCCCATTTGCTCCAAAATGTAGAACATATATTGCCATTCCTCTCAGTCAAACTTTCTCCGCATCCACCGTTACTAATGTTGCCTGTTCTTTTGATTTCTGGAGGTGCCATGCAATATTTAGTAACTTTCTGATGTTTTCGCTCTCTTGCCTGCTCTTCACAAACCCCGTTTGGTCCTTATGAATCAATTTGGGTACCACATCTTGAATGTGGTTCGCTAGTACCTTTGCTAGTATTTTTGCATCCAGATTGATCAGTGATTATGGGCCTATAGGAGCCACACACCCCACCTGGTTTTGGTAGAATTGTAATGCCTGCCTCTTCCATGGACTTTGGGATTCCTTCTCCTTGGAGAACTTTGTTAAAAACTTGGGTTAGGATTGGTGTCATCTGTTCCATCATTATTTTATAGAATTTTGCCATGAACCCATCTAATCCCGGGGCCTTTCTTATTTTGAGAGTCTTAATAGCAACTTTGACTTCTTCATTTATTTCCCACCCTATTCCTTCTTTATCTTCTGGGTTTAATTGTTTCAAGCTGCATTCATCTAAAAATGCATCTACCTCTTCTTGTCCACTGTTGATTTCACATTTGTGTAAATTTCTATAATACTCTTTCAATACTTTGCTAATCTCCATTGTGTGGTGGACCATTTCCCCGTTGTTATTTCTGATCCCTTCTATAGATGACGCTTGTCTTTCGGCGTTTAAGTGACTTGCTAAGATCTTGCCTGCCTTATTGCCTCCTTCAAAAGGTGTTTGCTTTAATACTGCTAATCTATATGCTATTTCTTGGGCTCTCAGCCTGCTTAATTCCTCTCCTGCTTTAACTAATTCTGCAATTATGGCTGGGCTTTGACCGCTTTGTCTCCCCTCTAGTTCTTTTATCTGCCTCAAAAATTCTGCTTCTACTTTTCCTTTCTCTCTTTTGATGTTTGCTGCTAGGCTAATTAACTTCCTTCTGAGTACAGCTTTTAGTCCATCCCACATCATGCCCTGAGTCACCTCACCGTTTAGGTTGAAATGTAAATATTCTTGTTTATCATTTTGGAGCTTATCAACTTTGTCATCTTCTAGCAATGAATCATTTAATTTGATTCCCTCATCTTCCTTGCCTAAATCAAATATTACACTAACTGGGGCGTGGTCTGTCCACTTTATTGTGCCCTGTTCTGCCTCCTGGGCCTTTGATATTCATTTTCCACTCCCCCAGATCATGTCCAGCCTACTATATGTTCCATGTGTGTGTGAAAAAATGTATATTTGCACTCGCCTGAATGCCTGCTTCTCCAGATGTTCACTATCCCCAGCCTCTCTTTCAGTTTCTTCAAGCTCTGTCTGTCTCCACGCTTCCCACTTGCATGCCCTCCACTATTGTGTAGCCTCGTGTTGCTAGTTAAGTTAGTCTCCCCCTACTATTATGGGGATGTCTCCCAATTCTTCCAATTCTTTTAAGAATTTCTCACACGCTTCCTTTTGGTGTTTGTTAGGGCCGTATATGCTTATCACCCAAACTTCCTCTTTTCCTATTCGGAGACAAACCCCTACCCATCTCCCTTCTTTGCCTCTGCCTACTCCTACTATTGTGTGGCAGTATGTTTCACTTACTAGGATCCCCACTCCTCCTTTTCGGGGGTTTGCTCTTTGTCCTGCCAGTACAGTTGTCAGATATTTTTTTGAGGTTAGCATATATTCTTGCCCTACCCGTAAACGTGTCTCTTGGACACAGAGGGTGTCCGCGTTTTTAGATGTCTGCCTTCTCTTTCTAATAATTGCCTTTTGTGCCAGGTGCACAGCCTTTAGCATTTATTGTGGCTACTGTTAATTTTCTCTTATTTGAAGCAATGTTTACTCATTTTCCTCTTTCCCCCTTCATTATCTTGCTTTTTTCCTTCCCCCCTTTCCCCTTTCCCCTTCCCCTCTTATTCCTCCTTTCTGTTTTCCTCCTCTCCTTCCCTTTTCCTGTCCCACCTCTCCTCCCCCCTCCTCTCCCTTCCCCCTCTCCCCATTCCACCTCCTTAGCCAGAGGTGTTGCCTGGAGTAGTGCGTCCCTTACCTCTCCTGCCTTCTCTTCTCTGTCTTCTCTTCTCTTCTACCCCCCTCCTTCTCCCACTTCCTCCCCCCTTCTTTCTTATCCCTCCCCCTCTTGTCTCTTAGTCCTCACATTTGGCCTAATGTTTTTTGGTGTCTCCCCTCCTATCAACCAATCCCTTCCTTGATTCTTTCTTTTCCCTTGCTCAAATTCTCCTTAATGTCCTATCCCACTCCCACTCCCCTTGATTTTCCTTTTTTATTCATATTACCCTCCTTCCCGCACTCCCTTAATGTTAATTCACATACTTCCTTATTGAGACAGCTCAGTAGCAGCCCCATTTCTCCTTGTTACCCCTTTGTCTTTTCCTCCTTCTCCACACTTCCATATTATTTTTTGTAGTCCTTTTGCCATGCAATTGTCTATCATCTTTTGGGTCCTTCTTTGCAGTCCTTGCCTCTGCCCTCTCTCTGTTCTTGGTGTATTCCTCTTGTCTTGTTTATTTCCTGTTGCTGTTCTCTTTGCTCTTTTTGACCCGCTGCTTTTTTCTCTTGCTCATTTGATATTCCTTGCTGGTTCACCCCTGCTTCTTGGAGTGCTATCTCGGCTTCTTCTACCGAGTGCACTCTCCAAGATTTCCCTTTCTGGGTAAATAATAGTCCAAAGGGGTGCAGCCATCTATATTTAATTTCCGCTCTTCTCAAGGTTTGTGTTATTGGTTGCATTGCTTTTCTGTGCTGCAGGGTGCCAGCTGACAGATTCTCATATATAGTCACCGGGTAGCCTTGCCAGTGTAGGGTCCCTAGACTCCTCATTTTAGTCATGATGCACTCCTTCATTTTGTATCTTGTCAGGCAGATAATAATGTCTCTGGGTCTGTTTGCTCTTGATACTCCTAACGCTCTGTGTGCTCTGTCTATCAGTATGTCCTCGGAAGGTTACCACTCCCCCCCCCCCCCCCTTTCTTGAACACTTCAGAGCACTATCTTGAAACTCTTTATCTTCCGGTATGCCCCGGACCCTCAGATTGTTCCTTCAGAGTGGTTCTCTAGATCCTCTAACTTGTATCTTGCCATTTTCCGTTTTTGATTTCCGTTGCTGTTCCATCTCTTGTAGTCTATTTTTATGGTCTCCAGCCTTGTGTGTTAGCTCTGCAAGGTCCTCTTTTAAATTGCCAATAAGTTCACTCTGCTCCATTTTCACTGCTTGTACTTTGTTTTTAATCTCTGTGAACCACTCCCATAGTTCCAGTTTTGTTATTCCTTGCACAATTTCTCCGCCCTGGTTCTGGTTGTTTATGCATGCTTGCCCTTCAGCTTGTTCTGCACTCTGTCTGCCTAGTGCTGTTTTCCACCATAGAGTGTTCATTACTGCTCACGCTTTATTTTTTTATTCTTATTCTTTATTACAGCATTTGATAGACCGCCCATCGGGAGCCATCTAAGCGGTTTACAATAGTATATAAAAAAGAAAGCCAGATACAGAAAAGGAACTACAATACCAGACAGGAAAGTGCACAATCATACAAGGCTAATGGAAAAGAGAGCCTAAGTGGAAGGGAAGGAGGAAACAGAGGAACTGGGGAGTCATAGGCAGTGCAAAAGAGGTGAGTTTTTAACAGAGACTTGAATTTAGGAAGTGATTGTTCCTGATGGATGAAAGAAGGAAGGGAATTCCAGAAAGATGGGGTTAAGAAAAAGAAAGCAGAGTGCTGGGTTTGTTCCAGGCGGGCACAGGCTGGAGAGAGGAGGTCAAGGCGGGTAATGTGCAGAGACCGGAGGCTATGGGGCAGTGTGCGAAATTGTATCAAGTCTGCAAGGTATTGAGGGGCTTGTTTATGTAGGGCCCTGTGAGTCAGGATGAGGAGTTTGAAGGTAACACAATAGAGGAAGAGAAGCCAGCACAGATGGATCAATGAGGGTATAATATGGCCGAAACAAGGAGTATGGGTAAGGAGACGAGCGGTAGTGTTCTGTATCAGCTGTAAATGGTGAAGTTGGTGGTGTGAAATACCGGCAAAGACAACATTACAGTAGTATAACCGAGAAATTACTAGAGAGAGAAGAAGAGACTCGTGGAAAGTGACATTAAAAAAGCAAAATTGCTAAACAAATACTTCTCCAGGATTTTCTTTAATAAAAACAGAGCAGAAAGACGACATGTGACTCCCAAATATAAAAATGGGAATGAAGTAGATACCACACCATTCACAGAAGATGATGTATTTAGAACAACTTGCAAAACTGAAAGTGGACAAGGCCATGGGACCGGATGGGATACATCCCAGGATACTGAAAGAGCTCAGAGAGGTTCTTGCACGGCCGTTAAAGGATGTCTTCAACAGATCCTTGGAAACAGGAGAAGTTCCTCAGGACTGGAAAAGGGCCAGTGTGGTACCTCTTCACAAAAATGGTGACAGGGAAGAAGTGACAAACTACAGACTCGTGAGCCTTACCTTGATGGCGGGAAAAGTAATGGAGGCGCTCCTGAGAGTGAATAGTGGACTTTCTCAAAACCAACAGATTGCATGATCCGAGGCAACATGGTTTTACCAAAGGATGATCTTGCCAAACAAATCTGATCTAGTTCTCTGGTCACCCAGTCAAAGAACTCAATCAGGGGCATGCGATGGATGTCATCTACCTGGATTTCAGCAAAGCCTTTGATACTGTTCCTCATAGGAGGCTTATCAATAAACTCAGTAGTTTGGAGATGGGTCCCAAGGTGGTGAACTGGATCAGAAATTGGTTGACTGACAGACGACAGAAGGTGATAGTAAATAGAGCTCACTCGGATGAAAGGAGGGTGATTAGCGGGGTGCCCCAGGGTTCGGTCCTGGGCCTGGCACTGTTCAATGTATTTGTGAGTGATATTGCTGAAGGACTGAATGGAAAAGTCTGTCTGTCTTTTTGCAGATGACATGAAAATTTGCAACAGAGTGGACTCCCCTGAGGGAGTGGATAACATGAGGAAAGATCTACAACAGCTGGAAGAATGGTCTAATGCTTGGCAGTTAAGATTTAATATGAAGAAGTGCAGTGTCATGCACTTGGAAAGCAGAAATCCAAGGGAAATGTACGCGATAGGGGGCGAGAGGTTGGTGTGCACGGACCAGGAGAAGGACCGTGGTATGATTATTTCTGAGGATCTCAAGGTGGCAAAACAGTGCGACAAGGCGGTGGCAAAAGCCAGGAGGATGTTAGGTTGCATACAAAGAGGAATTACCAGCAGAAAGGTAGAGGTACTAATGCCACTGTATAAGTCACTGGTGAGGCCTCACTTGGAATACTGTGTTCAGTTTTAGAGACCATATCTTGCAAGATGTAAAAAGACTGGAAACTGTTCAGAGGAAGGCGACCAAAATGATTTGGAGCCTGCGTCAGAAGCCTTATGAGAAGAGACTTGAAGACCTAAATATGTACACTCCGGAGGAGAGGAGGGATAGGGGAGATATGATTCAGACCTTTAAATACTTAAAGAAAAATAATGTACAAACAAACCTCTTCCAAAGACGGGGAAGCTGTAAAACTAGAGGGCATAACATGAAGCTGCAAGGGGGTAAATTGAAAGGCAATGTCAGGAAATACCTTTTCACTGAAAGAGTGGTGGATGCTTGGAATGCCCTCCCGATGGAAGTGGTAGGGGCAAATACAGTGACAGAATTCAAAATGGCATGGGACAGACACATTGGATCCCTGTACAGCAACAGGATAAAATAAAAATAAATTTAACTATCTAATTTCTCAACAAACAGGGGTGTCCTACACGGAGCAATGGGTTCACCCCTAAATAAAGACATGGGGAGGGGTGGCCTGCACGGAGCGGCAGGTGCACCTCTCTTGCCATTTTACTGGGCAGCTAGATGGACTATACTGGTCTTTATCTGCCATCATTTACTATGTTACTATGTTACTAAGAGTTCTGAGAGATGCTGAGGAAAGCACAGGACTGATGGCTTGGATCTGACGAAGGAAAAAGTGAGAGCGGTGCACAAGGGAGGAGATGTGGATATGGAAGGAAAGGACAGGTCAGGTTAGGGTCCAGGATAACTACCAGGTATCGGAATGATGTGACGAGGCAAATCTGGGCATCCAGGAGTCAAGGGGAGAGAACCAGTTGAGGACCTCCAAGGGTAAACCACATTGTGGATGTCTTAGCTGGGTTAAGGTGGAGTAGATTAGAAGATAGCCAGGTAGTGACAAGCGAAAGACAGGCATTGAGGGGGGAAAGGTCTGGGTTCACCGGGGAGGTATGATGCAGAAGAATAATATCATCAGCATAATAGTAGGCCGAGATCCCAGATTGTTGCACCAGGAGAATGAGGGGAGCCAGGAAAATGTTAAGCAGAAGGGGAACCAGAACAGGACCTTGAGGCATAGCTGAGTTGTAAAGGAGAAGAGGTATGGGCATTAGAAACCACAGAGAAGGAGCATGCATAGAAGAAGGAGTGAAACCAGCGGAAAACTGTCCCCCAAAGGCCAGTGGTGGTTCTGAGTCTTGAGAGGAGAATGGAGTGATCAACACGGTCAAAAGCAGCAGAGAGATCCAGTGAAACAGCTATAGAAATATCACCACGGTCATGGATGTGGAGCTCATTGAGGAAGGATAAAAGGATGGTCTTGGTACTGTTGCCCGAGCGGAAGCCAGATTTCCAGGGGTGCGGTAAGTGAGTGGAGTCTAGGTGGGTGGAGAGTTGTGTAAAGACAGCCCTTTCAAGGAGTTTGGAAATGAATGGAAGGTGAAAGACTGGACGGTAACGAGCTGGGTCGTATGCAAATTCTCTTAGGTCCACCGCCTTTCTTCTTGTTGTCGTCCTAACCTTTTTGGCCTGACCACCCAGATTTATATTATTTAATTTTGTTGTCTTCCCTGGAGGTGCTTCTGTCCGTTCTATTTAAATGTGCCTTTGGGGCCTGTGATTCAAACCACCAATGTATTTGATTGTTCCATTCGTACACTAATCATTTAGATGCACCCACCTTCTCTGCTGTTTCTGCCTTCTTTCACTGTGCGTCTTGCTGGGGTTTTGCCTCTAGGCTTTCACTTTTCCTTTATAGTTCTGGTTTTGCTTTCTGAGCCACTACTTTCACCTCTCACCACCTGCCTGCTCTGCTTTCGTTACTCCTCACAGATTCCGCTCCTCTCTGCCCGCCATCTTGTTTTCCTTCTGTTTCTCCATCTCTGCTCCATTCAGTGGCGCTCTCTCTCAGCCGTGTTCTGCCGCCTTTCCTCTTGGCCCCTGCTGTTCCTGGAACTTCTCACCGCCCAGTTAGTTCTTTTTACTCTCTTTGGAGGCTTTTATTCCAACTATTGCAGGTTTGGCGCTGGGGCGGTTCTTTCATACTGCCATCAGGCTGAGTGACATCACTTCATCTCCTCAAATAGATATTAAATAAAACAGGAGACAACGCCGATCCCTGCGGAACCCCACATTCCAGTGCTCACACAGAGGATGAGAGTACCCTAACGTACGCAAAATCTCCGGTCCGACAGGGAAGATGCTGTCCATTGCAGAACTTGGCCCTCTTGTGTTTTTTACCCCCTGGTCTGGATCTTCTCAGACAATGCCACGGCAGTGGTATATGTCAACTGGCAGGGGAGCAAGTAGAGTGCGGAAGTGGCCCTAGAAATGGCCCTCTTGTTCCCCTGGGCAGGAGAGAACCTGCTAACCCTTTTGGTGGAACACATTGTGGGCATTGAGAATGTGGAGGTGGATTATCTCGGTGGTCACTTCCTCAATCCTGGAGAGTGGCATTCCAGAGGATTCTAGACTGATGGGGTTTTCCTTGGATGGATCTGATGGTGACCCGGGCCAGTGCCAAAGTGCATATATTATTCTTCAGTCGTTGCAAGGAGGCCTGCTTCAAGGGCATTGATGTTTTGGTTCAGCCTTGGCAATGGAAGTTGCCGTTGTATATAAGAACATAAGATATGCCATACTGGGTCAGACCAAAATCCATCAAGCCCAGTATCCTGTTTTCAACAGTGGGCAATCCAGGTGACAAGTACCTAGCAGTTTCCCAAAAAGGCACATAGGTTCCACAATGCTTGTATTGGGGCAAGCAGTGGATTTCCTGGGTCCTCTTTAATAATGATTTATGGACTTTTTCTCCAGGAACTTGTCCAAACCTTTTTTTAAACCCAGCTACACTAACAGCTTTAGTACATCCTCTGGTAAGAAATTCCAGAGTTTGAGTATACGTTGAATGAAAAAATATTTTCACTATTAGTCTTTAATGGGTTACACTGTAGCTTCATTGCATGACCCCTAATCTTTCTACTTTTTGATGGCATAAACAATCGATCTATGTTTACCCATTTCACTCTATTCATTATGTTATAGACTTTGATCATATCTCCCCTCAACCATCTCTTTTCCAGGTTGAAGAGCCCTAACCTTTTAAGCCTCTCCTCATAGGGGTATCCTTCCATCCCCTTTACCATTTTGGTGGCTCTTCTCTGTACTTTTTCTAATTCCGCTATATCCTTTTTAAGATACGGCGACCAGAATTGCATACAATATTCAAGGTGCAGTTGCACCATGCAACGATATAGAGGCATTATAATATCCTTTTGTTTTATTCTCTGTTCCTTTCCTTATGATTCCTAGCATTCTTTTTCTCTTCTTGTCTGCCATGTTTCCTCTGTGGCCTCTCATAGGATGTGTGAGTCATCACATAGAGCGCCATCCAGGCCTTGTAATTCTGGTGACATTAGGTTGGCCAAGGAGGTCTTCGTTTGCGGATCTGATGTAGCTCCTTAGGAGGCTCCCCTTACACCTTCCTCAAGGTCGCGGTCTATTGTGTCAGGGGCCGGTCCTGTTGGACAGCTTGGTTCCCTTCTTGCTTACGTCTTCGCTCTTGAGAGGCAAGGCCTGGCATGTAAGGGCTATTTCTTGGCTGTGATTTCCAGTCTTGAAGACAAATTGCGGTTCCACATGCTTCACCTACATGTGTGTCTGGTGTCTGAGTATCATATAGTTCCCAGGATAGCAAATTTGCCCTCCTTGCTCACCTTCCTTCAGGATTGCCTTGAGAAGGAACTGTCCCCAGCTCTCTCAGGGTTCAGGTTGCAGCCTTGTCTTGTTTTTGAAGAGTGGTGGTGAGTTGCTCAATGGTCTCGCACCTGGATGTTTTCCGCTTCCTTTGGTGGGGGGAGGGGGATGATATCACTCATTTGCATCTTGTGGTCAGTTGTTCCCTTTTGGGATCTGAGCCTAGTTTATTAGGCATTAAGGTCTGTGCCTTTCAAGCCATTGAAATGGGTTGCGCTTAAGGATTTGTCCCTCAAAACCATCTTTTTTGCATTCTATTTGCTCGGCACATCGTATCTTGTAAATTCCAAGCTCTCTTGTGCAGAGACCATATTTGTTCTCTGAGTAGGCTGTATTAATTCAGCCAGTCCCTTCCTTTTTCCCAAGGTGATATTTGCCTTTCATGTCAATCAGGTTTGTTTTATTTATTTGTGTTTATTTGGTATACCATCTCTGGTACCATAACATCTAGTCAGGTCACAATTGGAAGGAAAATATACTGTAAACACTAGGAATTTTAAAAAAATGTAAAAAAAAAGTCACATACAAAACACAAAAAATATATAATAGAGACACAATAGGACAGGGATGAATTAGCACAACAACATTGTGGTAATGTGAAATGCAGTGGGAAAGGGGTTTCTGTTAAAATACCAAACAGACAGCAGTTCAGGGAAAACAAAATGTGTTTTTTATTCAGACCCAGTTTATTAAACCTTCACAAAGCTGGTCTCCTGGCCCTTCCTCCAGCTTAGTTAAAGGTCCTACCTTTGTACAGCTTGCCTTGAACGAACTACTGGCTCCATGGGCTTCTCTCACTCCTGCAGCTAGGTTTTTAACCTCTTCCTGTGAGCAACGCTCTCCCAGTCCTGAATTCTGGCTGAAAGCTCTCTTAAAGGGGCCTGTTGATAATCCCACACTCTATTGACCCCATCACAAACATAAATTCCTAAACTTTAGTTAACGAATCACAAAAGGCAGGAAAATGGTGTCTCGGTAGCTACACCTAGCCATTGGGGAAAGACTGCTCAAAGAGCCAGGTTTTAAGACCTGATTTAAATTTAGCTCTAGTGTGTTCTGAGTGAAGGTAGTCAGTCAGGAAATAAATTCCATCATGAAGGGCCAAATATACAAAACAAGATCTACAAATAGATTCATGATAGAGAACTCTGTAGGAAGGAAACACAAGTTGATTTTCGTTGGGATGAATGTAGGGAATGATTTGGAATATAGGGAATTGGTAAAGAGTCTAGTTATAGTGGTTGTCTAGAATGAATAACACAGAATGTTGCCTCCCTTCTTTTTCTACAGAACAGTGCCAAGGGAAGGATAGGAATCTTTGCCTATTTGACATCAAAAGGCTGCTCCTTAGGTACCTTAAGGTCACCAACTTCTTCTGGAAGTTAGACAAGCTTTTTGTCCTCTCTGTGGGACCGCTTAAGCATGTGGCAGCCACTAAGGCTAACCAGGGCCACTGGATAAAGGAGGCAGTGGCCTTGACTTGTGTTACAGAACTGACCGGTCCCAAAGGGACTTTGAGTGCATTCTACTCAGATGCAGGCTTCTCCCTGGACGGAACGTAGTTCTTTCGCTCCCATTGACATTTTCAGGGCAGCAACGTGATCATCCCTTTACAGTTTTGTCAAGCATTACTGCTTGGATGTCCATGCTAGGGTGGACACAGCCTTTGATGCAGAGACTTTGAAGGCTGTCGTGTCGTCTTCCCATCTAGTGGAATCATAGCTTTGGTATTTCCCACATGTCTAGACTGGTCTAGCAGGACAAACTGGAAGATGACATTTTACTTAACCAGATAATGTCCTTTCCTGGAGTCCTGCTAGACCAGTCCAGGACCTGCCATTGTGCTTCACTGTTTTACTCTGCATTTGGCCCTGTGGGCTTATAACCTGCATGGCAGACCTTCTGTCTGAAAGCTGTCCTGTACATACAGTAGTTGTTGTACATAGTCGTATGATCCTTCTTTTGTTATCCTCACTGAGGTTGTGTGCCGTCAGAAGTTCTTGACCATGTACTTGGGTATGAATACTGAAGTGTGCCCTTAGCTGCATCAGCAGTTGTAGTGGTAATGTTGTCGCAGGAAGTTTCTAGTGTTTAGCTGTCTCCTCATCTGCTGATAGGGGAACATAACTCTCTTGTCTGGACTAGTCTAGCAGGATTCCAGGAAAGGGCATTATCTGAGAAGTATTAGCTATTCTGCGAAGATGCAGAGGAGAAAGCTGAGTGCAATGCCAGGGCCTTAAGTCAAGATCTGAGGAGGCGTAGCTTATTCTTTTGTGGTAGCATTAGTGAAGATTTCATGTCTGATTCTTCTCTTTTCTGCTGCGAGCATAAGGATCCACAATTTTTTTTTGCGTTCCATGAAGAGCATGGTTAAAAAATTAAAATAGGGCTGAGGGGAGATGTGTTGAAGAAAGAGTAAAATGTTGGATGTTGACAAATGGGTGTCGGCACTGGTCAGCATTCTATCATATGTACGGATTTATGCACACACAATCAAATTAGTGACAATAGAATTTTTGAGTGCAAGACAGTTTCCACTAATGCAGACCCATATGCGTTTGCATCCAGTATGCTCTTCCATGTTAGCTCACATTTTTTCACACTAGACTTTTTTGCATGCTATTTGCTTGCAGCATTGGGGAGTAGTTTCCTGATTCTAATGCAAGGTTTCTGCACTAAGGCCTCTGTACAAGGAAAAGTATGCACGCTGTCCAGAATGTGCAAACCTTTTTCCACAGGGAAAATGAATGGTGCTACAGATGTTAACTCCTCCTAACACATACTTTCCAGTGGAGGATTTATACCTGCAAATTCTGCAAACTCTTGTACGTTTGGAGAGGAGAAACCATGTATACTTTGACAGATGCTGAAGAGGATGGGCAATGGAATTTTGTAGTAATGGAAATGGATGCAAAGAAGAACTGACAAGGCTTCAAGTTGTGAAAGCAAGACATCAGGGAGAAGGTGATAGATCTCACAGACAGCAAGGGAGGAATTTTCAGATGTTGAGCTGTTACCTGAGGAATAGGCAGATTCATGCCAGATAGATGGCCGAATAATAGAAATAGGAGAGGGGTAAGAGTCAGTTCTAGGTGGTGGTTGAGGTATATCGTCGGCGGTGGGGAAAGGAGAACATTTGGCTTAGATTACGCATGAGAAAATGTGCAATAGACCATAAGAAATAAACGTAAGACGATATCATCTCGGATACCTCCCTCCCACCCCTACACACATGCTTTCTACCAGTGCCAGCATCAGTTCCCCTCCTCCTTTCAATATCACCATTTGGGCTCTACCTTTCTTCCAGGTACTCCTACCTGCCACAGATCTGGACAGTGCTGATTCTGCAGCTTATTGTGTAAGCACTAGCAAATTTGCATGTGCTAGATTTTGTAAATCAACATGAACAAGAGGAACTAATTAAGGACCAAGTTCTAAACCTCCAGTTTTTAGCTTTTTTTGAGGTGGTCTTAAAGGCCAGATAAGCACAATTGCCCACTCGCTCACTCCTTGAAACTTCAGGTTCAAATGAGCAGTTGGCCATGCTTAATGTATGATTAGGATGAGGCATAAATACTGATGGGGAAATATTTTTGAAATACATATGTATTCCTCTTGTGAAATGGGAAGTGCATATGTATATTTTAAAAATCTGCCCCCTTGAATCTGTGTGCGCTGCAGATATACTTGTATACTTAGGACCTGTGATTAAAAACTCAGGTAGGAATACTTTCACAAGCACTCTCGTTTTATGAGTGTGCCTTATTGAAATAATTAATGGTTGTTGTATTCATTTAAATATATTTGTAGAAGCGGTATCAATTTGATCTTCGGATCTGTTCTTCTTGGAGCATAATTTGTCGCTGAGAAAATACTTGGCAGTATGAATACTATGTTAATATAAAACACTTAATTTAGAAAGCATTCTTACAATATGATGAATATCAACAAACTCCAGGGATACATTTGCGAAATGCAGTGCAGAAATGTTTTCAAACTATGATGTGCTTGTTAAGTTTCTTTAAATCTAATCCTGTTTTCATATCTAGAAGATAGGTCAGTGTTCAGAATTTAATTTGTGGTGCTACTGGAACTTTTTAGTGGCCTCTATTATTACTACTTGATTTATACAACTGTGTAACTTTCCTTTAGAGCTCACCGACGATATGCAAAACTCAAACAGTCTTTGAAAGAAATCTGTGAATGGGAAAAGAGAGCTCAACTGAGAAATCAAGAATTTTTAAGAGAATTTGATCAGATTGAGGCCCACATCATGACCTTTACAGCAAACAAAGATAAACTACAGAATATGAAGGTAAACTGTCAATTTCAAAATACACCTAGTGTACTTTTAAGAGAAAATATGGTTCACATGGTGTGTGTATATACTTGGAAACTGAAATACAATCACAAGCTGCTTTATTGAAATGAAAGAATAATGCTTATTTTGAGCATTAGCTTTCATGATGTTAAAAACAGCAGGAGAGAATTGTGCTTGTGAAATTTCATGTGGAGAAACAACTAAATTGCTGGTTTGTGTGTGTTAGCAGTATTTCCTTATCGTCCCTCCAGTCCAGTCCCGAACCTCTGGGTAGTGCACCTCCTCCAGAAGCTTGGAGACTGAGTATGTCACATTTTTGAAAGTAGCAGTACTAATACCACTGGCTCCTCCCATGAACTCCCAGTACACTCAGTCTCCAAGCAGCTGGAGGATGTGGTGAGCCTAGAGGTTCAGGCTCACTGAAGGAACAAATAAGGTGTAATTTGAGGATTTTTGGGTGAACACCCTTTTGATTTGACTTAAGCCAGTTTAATTTATATTTGCTTTCTGTAGTTATTTAAAAAAACCCAAAACAAACGGGGATTCAGAGCAGCGCTACTGGGGAAGTGATTCTTTGACTCTCCCTTACCCTGCCTGGACCAAATAGCTGCCGCAATCCTGAGGCTGGCCGGCTCCCGATCTCTTTAACGGGTGAGGAGCCGGCGTTATTACACTGCGTTGGTCGGCTGCTGCTGCTTCTGCCTCGGCTTCCCCCCTTCTTCGCGCCGAAGCCGAGACCAGCTGAGCGCAGGAGATGGTGGGCCCGATTGATTCAGCACTTTCCCTTCCTCTTACATAATCGGAGGTAAGAGGCTGCTCTTTTAGTGCTGTGGGAAGTATAAGGACGGCTTGTTAAGCTTCGGGAGCAGATCGATTGTGGCATTTGTCATCGGGCCGGAGCGTTAATGTTGCTGAGGCCTTTTTCCCACGGTTTTTTCTCGGCATAGTTTTAGTCAGCGTTTCCTTGCCTTTTAAGCATTCCTAGGCATTAGGTGGAGCTAGGATTTCAGGTTTTTCAATTTTTTTCCTTTATGCCTTCCTCTTCTGACGTCATTTAAAAAAAAAAAAACGGCATCGTGGTTTTCAGCTGTGGGCCTTTTGTTTATATTGTTGCTGGGTTATCTGCCACAAGATCTCAAATTTTTTGCAATTTTTTGCCAATGCCAACCCGGCCTCAGTGCCTTGTTTGTGGTACCTGCCGGGGAACGGTGTCAGAAGCGGGCTTTGTCGCAACTGTACTTCTGAGGCAGTTGATATGGAGCAAGCTCTTCAAGACAAGATTAGGGAACCTACAGCAACTGCATCTCATCATGGCTTAGTTGACCCAGCAGAATCGCTCCTTATTGCAGAAAATCCTTCTTCTCTGCGTGACTCTGCCTCGGCCATTGCAGGACCTTCAATATCCCTTAATTTGGGTAATGCGGCCCTGGGAGGCCTCTCCCCATATTTTTTGCTGTTGTTGAATCAGGCTTTTCGTTTATGCCAGCAGGGGGTTCTACCTGGCCTCCCGGGGGTGACCGCTGAACTAGGACGCGCTGCCCCACAGAAGGGGGATCCTTTGGGCCCCTTTCCGGCAAAAAAACCCAGGCTAGGGGAGGATCACTCATCTTTGGCTGATTGGCTAGGTCAAGAGGATGATCCAGAGCTGGATGCCGAAGAGTTGGAGGAAGGTAAAATACCAGAGTCAGAAGATCAGGCCAGAATAGTCTGAATATTTCGGCAGAACGAGTTACCTGCTCTGATTGCAGAGTCCCTTCAGGCTCTCAATCTGCCAGCGGGTCACCCACTGGCTGAAGACATTCTGGAAGACCCTCTCATCCAAGCGGTGAGAAGTACCCAAGCATTTTTTCCAGTCCACCGGGTGGTTAAGCAGATGATACAGGATGAGTGGGATTTGCCGGAGGCAGGTCTTAAAGGAGCTAGAGTTTATTCTCGGCTGTATCCTCTATCTGATTCGGACTGGGAGCTCTTTCGGTCTCCTCGTGTGGATGCGGCGGTTTCAGCTGTAACAAAGAAGGCGACCATTTCTGTAGAGGGTAGTACTGCTCTGAAGGATGGGCAAGACCAGAAGTTAGATACCCTGTTGAAGCAGGCTTTTGATGTTAGCGCCCTGTCATTCCAAGCTACCATTTGTGGAGCCCTGGGTGGTGAAGGCTTGCTTTTGCTGGTCCCAACGACTTCAGAGCCCAGAAGTCACGCTGCCAGACCATGAGGCTGAGGCGGTCAAGATTGAATCAGGAGTAGCATACCTTGCAGATGTCCACTATGATTTGATTCGCAGTCTGGCTCGCAGTATGGCATCAGTGGTGGCGGCTCGACACTATCTCTGGCTGCGGAATTGGGCAGCAAACTCTTCTTCTAAGTCTGTCTTAGTAAGCTTCCTTTTAAGGGGAAACTGCTGTTCAAAGAAGATCTTGATAAATTGATCAAGGAGTTGGGAGAGTCCAAGGGTGGACGGCTGCCGGAAGATAAGCAGAAGCAAGGCCGTACTGCAGCAATGTCTTGTGGCCAAGCGTGGGATTTTCGGCGTTTTCATTCTTCCCGCCTTTCAGGGTCTCAAAGGGGGCGATATTTTTCCTGAGGTCAGGCTTTCAGAGGATTCCGAGGGGCAAGCAGAGTGTTTGCTGCCCCATCCACCCCTGGGTTTAAGAAACCACAATGAAGAGACGAGGGCCCAAGCAGTGGTTCAGCCCATGGGAGGACGACTATGGGATTTTTACCTGCTTGGGCCCACATAACATCAGATCAGTGGGTACTGGAGATTATCCACGAAGGGTATTCCCTCGAGTTCATGCAACCGATAAATGACTTCTTTGTCCTTTCTCCCTGCGGGGTAACGGACAAAACGGTGGCAGTAAGGGAAACTGTATCTAGACTTCTCAAGTTAAGAGCAGTAGTTCCAGTGCTCGCCAGCCAATGCGGTCGAGGTCGATACTCGATTTATTTTGTGGTGCCCAAAAAGGATGGTTCTTGGCGTCCGATCCTGGATCTCAACAGAGTGAACCGTTGTCCTCAGGTTCCACATTTTCGCATGGAAACCTTGCGATCCGTAATAGTAGCGGCAAGAAAGGGGGAATTTTTAACTTCCCTAGATCTCACGGAAGCGTATCTACACATTCCTATCAGGTCAGACCATCAGCGGTACCTCCGCTTTGCAGTACCGATGGGACATGTTAAGTTCTAGTACTTGCCTTTCGGTTTGGCTTCAGCTCCATGAATGTTCACCAAGGTGATGGTTGTTGTAGCAGTGGCACTCCAAAAGGAAGGGATGCTTGTGCATCCGTATCTCGACGACTGGCTAATCCGAGCGAAGTCTCGAGAGGAGAGCGTTCGGGCTACTGCCTGAGTGGTGCAACTTCTGGAAAGTCTAGGCTGGTTGGTCAATCATGCCAAGAGCAGGTTAATTCCTTCCCAGGAATTGGAATATCTCGGAGTCTGATTCAACACAAGAGTGGGAGCAGTCTTTCTGCCGGAGCCCCGGATATAGAACCTGCGGCTTTTGGTGAGGCCATTTCTAAACCGCTCAAGGCCGACGGCTTGGCAGTACCTGCAGTTGTTGGGGAAGATGGCGGCAACACTGGAGGTGGTGCCATGGGCAAGAGCTCATATGCGTCCCTTACAGAGATCACTGCTCCATCGGTGGTCGCACCAGTTGGACGCCCTAGCTCAGTGTCTTCCTTGTCCAAGAGACATCAAGCTAGCTCTTCAGTGGTGGCTCAGTCGGGAAAATCTGTCGGCAGGCGTACCTCTCGAGCCGCCTCAGTGGATTCCAGTTATCACTGATACCAGTTTGAGAGGTTGGGGGGCTCACTGCGAGGGTCAGTTCGCTCAAGGAGTTTGGAACGCGCAGTAGTCCAGATGGTCAATCAACAGACTAGAGTTGAAAGCGGCATTTCTAGTGCTCAAGAAGGCGTTCGAAGGTATCCTTTGGGCTCGACCTGTTCAGATTTTGTCAGACAATGCAACAGCGGTTGCGTATCTGAACCGCCAAGGGGCACAAGCAGCACGCCGCTCAAGGAGCTTTCGGAAAGTCTCTTTTTCTCTGGGCAGAACCTCGGCTCCAGGCGTCGTCAGTGGCACACATAGCAGGGGTAGACAACGTAATGGCGGATTACCTAAGCAGGGTTCGTGTGGATCCAGGAGAGTGGGTTCTCCACCTCGAGGTTTATGCACAGATAGTGCACAAATGGGGGACTCCGCTCATGGATCTAATGGCAACCTTCGCATCGGCCAAGACCAGTCGCTTCTTCAGCAGAAGGCAGGAAAGGATGTCAGAAGGCATAGATGTGCTGTTGCAACAGTGGCCGACGGGGGGAGTTTTTTATGTGTTTCCTCTGTAGGCCCTGATAGGCCGTGTGGTTCAAAGGATAGAGGCCTATCAAGGAATTGTTATCCTAATAGCTCCGGACTGGCCGAGACGTCCTTGGTACGCAGACCTAATGTGCCTACTGGTAGATCAGCCATGGCGTCTTCCAGAGCGCAACGACCTTCTCTTGCAGGGTCCACTACGCATGCCCCAGGTGAATCGATTCTCGCTTACGGCTTGGCTCTTGAAAGGGCGCGGTTGAGTCGGAAGGGTTATTCGCCATCGGTGGTTTCAACTTTACTCAGAGCTTGCAAAAGGTCTACATCCTTAGCCTATGTCCGTGTTTGCCGTATTTTTGAAGGATGGTGTTCCGATAGACAATTGAATTCTTCCTCTTCGACGATAGCAGATATTTTTGTCTTTTCTGCAGGATGGTTTTAACAAAGGATTAGCGGCCAGGAAGGTTAAATTTTTGTGCACCACATAACGACACTCTGAGTTATATACCTTAAACTTTGACTACATGTCAGAATACAGTATGTACACCA
Source organism: Ichthyophis bannanicus (assembly GCA_033557465.1). Classification (NCBI taxonomy): domain Eukaryota; kingdom Metazoa; phylum Chordata; class Amphibia; order Gymnophiona; family Ichthyophiidae; genus Ichthyophis; species Ichthyophis bannanicus. Next base: position 298,924,474 of record CM066033.1, on the reverse strand, counting down.
CATTGATTTTCATCAAATTAAATGAAAATAGACGATTACTAAATGAAGCGGGAAATTTCTAGTAATTACAATCATAACTTTTAAATTTTAAGACGTCTGTGTTTTCTATCAGAATCAGAGCCATAATTTTTGTGCGCTCTGTTGTAAAGTATGTGCGCTCGCTTGGCGAGGTGTGTGTGTGCGCACATGCGCACAGCTTAGAGGGAACAGTGGGCCCAGGTTATCAGGGATCGCTGTGTGCTAGACACCATTCAGGTCGACTGTCTCCTGGAATGCAAAGAGCTGAACCTTCATCTCCCCTTGTGGGTCTGTGATCAAGTGCCGCTGTGCGGATCAGCTTGGACAACTTGCTGTGCCTAAAAGTGGTAATGCCCTTCCCGCTGGACGAGCAGGGCAAGGGCAGATACTCTATCTATTTCATGGTGCCCAAAAGGATGGTTCCTTCCTACCCATTCTGGCCCTCAAGAGGGTCAGTGAGCACTTGTGTGTCCTGCGCTTCCAGATGCAAACGTTGCACTCCATGATTCAAGCAGTGCACTGAGAGGTGTCCTTGGCTTCTCTGGATCTGGCTTAGGTATTTTCATATTCTGATCTGGGCAGATCAAAAGTATCTGTGTGTTGCCATGCTTGACTCTCACTATCAGTTCACTGCCCTCGCTTTCAGGCTTTCCACCGCCCCAAAGATCTCCAAGGTCATGGTAGTGCCAGCTGTTGTGCCAAGGGATCTATGTCCATCCCTGTCTAGACTACTGGCACATCCAGCCCATTCCCTTTCAGAGGTGTTTCGGGTGACATCCCAAGGGCTGTCCTTTATGGAAAGCTTTGGCTGCATAATCAATCGGGGAAAGAGCCAGCTGTTGCCTTCTCAGTCTCTGGAGTTCCTGGGAGCACATTTTTTTTTTTTTGAATATTTTTATTTATTGAACATTAGCCACATGTAAATAGGTACAGTTTGCCAACTTCAACCAACTAAATGCTATACATGAGGAAAATGTGATTTTCAATATTATATGAAAGCAATACAAACACTCTTCGAGAACATTGGATTCGCTGACCCACACCGCTCCCCCCCCCTCTATAGCCCGTGAGCGCCACCCCTCCCTCCACCCAACCCCTCCCCCCCTCTTCGGCCCTTGAGTGAATCCCCCCACCACCCCCGCCCCCACCCACACTAGCACCCCTACCCCCCCTACCCCGCCCTATCCTCCTTCCCCCCCCCTACCCTCCCCCTCTTGTATGCCCATCCGTGAGGGCTCAGAGTGGGTCACCCCCCCCCCTGCAAATATGTAAGCAACAAGCACCATTGATCCTGAAAGTGTGCACGCCGTTGGCGCCTAATCGCGGTCAACTGCTCCATCAATACAATCCGTCGGAGCCTACGTTGCCAAGAAACGAGACCCGGTAGCTGGGGTTGTTTCCAGGCCCGAGCAATCTCGCTGCGAGCAGCCTGAAGACAAGCCCTGACAGGGTGGGTAAACCCCCGGGGCCACCTCGCTCCCCGTATCCCCAGCAGGCCCAACCCCATATCCACCTCCACCCGCTGCCCCAGGATGCCCTCCAACTGTCCCTCTACCAAAACCCAGTATGCTCGCACTATAGGGCAGGTCCACCAAACATGCACAAATGTTCCCCGCTCCCCACACCCCCGCCAACATAAATCGGAGGACCCGGGGTACATCCTACTCAGCCGCTCCGGGGTATAATACCATCGAAACAAAAGCTTATAGGACGTCTCTCGGAGGGCGACCGACAGCGCTTGACGGCCGATATTGACGTGCAATGTCCGCCACTCCTGCACCTCCAACTCTCTACCCAAATCCGCCTCCCACTGCACCTGATGGGGGAACTTCCCCGGCTGCTCCACCTCCAGTTCCCGATACAAGCGAGAAATCAAACCCCGTGAGCCCTCCCAGGTCAGCCACAAGGTCTCCCCCGGCCCTGGAGCTCCCTCTCAACTCGATCGAATCCGGGCCTGGAGCAAAAAATGACGCACCTGGAAGTAAGGGAAGAAATCACTCCCCCTCAACTGATACCTTACCCGGAGGTCTGAGAAGGGGATTAACGAGCCCTCCCGAACAAACTTCCCGAAGGTATCCAGCCCCCTCCGTTCCCACCTCCGAAACACTCCTTCTCTGCCAGGGCCAAACTCGCTCGTCTCCCGCACTGGGGTCAACAACGAGAACACCCCCCCAGGGGCCGCCCAATGGCAGCGTGCCTTCCGCCAATGCATAGTAAGATGCCACATAAAAGGGTTTGCTTTCCATCTACCCGAGGGTAACCTACCAAAGATCCAAGGTAAGTACCACAACGGAAGCCCCTCAGCCCAGTGTCGCTCAATGGCCCGGAACCGCTTTTCCACTCCCCCTCCTTCACGCCACTCAAAGACCTGCCGCAATTGGGCAGCCTGATAGTACCTAGCCAAGTTTGGGACCCCCAATCCCCCGCTTCCCGAGACGCATACAGTACCCGTCTGCTCACCCGCGGCCGTGACTTCCCCCAGATAAACGCGAAAACCTGGTTCTGCAAAGTCCGGAGGGAGCCTGCCGGGATCCCCACTGGAAGCGATTGAAAAAGATAGAGCAGGCACGGCAGCAGGTTCATCTTCACCACCGCCACCCTACCCAACCAGGAAAGTTCCACCGCCCGCCATCGCCCCATATCCTTCTGCAGCTCCTGGAATAATCCCGGGTAATTGGCCTTGTATAATCGCAGGGGGTGCGCCGTAATCTGCACACCCAAATACCGTATCGAACCCTTCGCCCACCTAAAGGGGAAGGAGCTTCGCAAGCTGGCCACCACGGTCGGGTCCAATGAAAGTGACAGAGCCTCTGTCTTATCCCAATTTACCTTAAACCCAGAGAGGTGCCCATACCGTTGAAGCTCACCCATCAGTATGGGGAGGGACACTATGGGGCGGGTCACGGCAAACAGGACGTCGTCTGCAAAGAGTGCCAGTTTATGCTGTTCCGCGCCGACAGGTATTCCCGAGATGTCCCCGTTAGAACGAATGTGCGCCGCCAGGGGCTCCATGACCAGGGCAAACAGCAATGGGGAGAGCGGGCATCCCTGGCGAGTGCCCCTCCCAAGGGGGAAAAACTCCGAAAATCCACCATTAACATTCACCGCCGCCACCGGCGCTGCGTAAAGTGCTTGAATCCAGGCCCTAAACCGGGGTCCCAGGCCCACGTGCTGCAGCACCCCCTGTAGGAAGGGGAAGCTGACCCGGTCAAAGGCCTTTTCTGCATCAATGGAGAGGAACATGGCTGGGTGCTGGACCTGCCGCGCCAGCCACCCAAGCTGGATCACTCTTCGAATGCCATCAGCCGGCTGTCTCCCCATGATGAACCCCGATTGATCCGGGTGGATCAGATCCGGCATGTACGGAGCTAAACGCAAGGCCAGTACTTTAGATAAAATCTTAACATCGATATTCAAAAGAGAAATGGGGCGATAGGACCCACACACCGCTGGGTCCCGGCCTGGCTTAAGTAACACCACGATTGCGGCTTGAGCCATGGAGGGTGGCAAGGCTTCCCCCCGCAGGACAGCATTAAACACCCGCACCAACAAGGGTGCCACCGTCTCCCCCATTACCTTATAAAAGGAGCCCGTGAACCCGTCCAGGCCCGGAGCCTTCCCGGGGACCAAGGCCCTAATGGCACCCTGCACCTCCTCCAACGTAATATCAGCCTCCAGGGCGTCGCCCTCACCCTCGCCCAGCCGAGCGCTGCCTTTCCCTGCATTCTCCAGGTATCTGGCCATCTCCTCCCCCCCTCCCGGAGCCTCCGCTGCGTAAAGCTTCTGGTAATAAGTTTTAAAGCAGTCGCGGATCTCTTCTGTCTTATAAAGCAATTTATCCCTAGGCCCTTTAATTTTGGCAACCATGCGCTTCTGCCGCTGGTCCCTAAGTTTATTAGCCAAGAGCCGCCTGGACTTATTGTCAAATTCATAGTATCGTTGCCCAGCCCTATCCATCTGACTAGAAATCTTTTCCAACTGGAGGGCATTCAACTGTCTACGAGCCTCCTCCATCTGGCCACGTACTGTCCGTCCCCCCGTCCGTTTATGCTCCCTCTCCAAAGCTATCAAACGCTCCTGGAGTAGCCTCTCAGCTTCAGCCCTCTGCCTTTTCCGCCGCGCCCCCATCTGGACCAGGTGACCCCGCACCACCGCTTTAAGCCCGTCCCAAAGTATACCGGTCGTGACAGCGCCAGTATCGTTAAGGGCCATATAGTCCAAAATCACCTCTCGTAGCTTCGAGGCCGCTCCCCCCTCCCGCAGCAAGTAATCATTCAAACGCCAAAAAGTCCGCTTTCCGCTATCCCCAGGGCCCCCCAGCATGACCTGCACCGGGGCGTGGTCTGACCAGGTCACCGGCCCAATACTCGCCCCTTCCAATCGGTCCCCCCAAAAACTATCACCCATCACATAGTCAATACGGCTATAGGAGCCATGCACTGGGGAGAAAAAAGTATAGTCCCGAACCGAAGGGTTCGCCAACTTCCAGAGGTCAGCCACCCCCAAGTCCTTCATCCACTTGCTAAGCTCCCTTCCCCCTCCCACCCCCCCCCCCAGGACTCCCCCTTGTATCGTCCAATGCGACATTACAATCTCCCCCTACCAACACCCTCCCCTGGACCTTCCCCCCCAACCAGGAGCCGAGCTCCCTCCAGAAGACCCCCTTACTAGAGTTAGGGCCATAGACAGAAACTAAGGACACCTTATCCCCCCCCAAATCGCCCACCACTACCACCGCTCTCCCATCCGCTTTCTGATATACTTGCTCCACTGTAAGAGGGACCCCCTGCCCCACCAGAATAGCTACCCCCCCTTTCTTCCGTCCCCCCTCCTCAGCCGCAAAGTACCCCTGATAAGTCCCTGAGCGCATAAGCCTCTCATCAGCTTTTCGCAAATGCGTTTCCTGAAGAAAGGCTATCTCCCACCGCCGTGCCCTAAGCTCCTTCCACAGCAATTTACGCTTTTGGGGGGAGTTCAGGCCCCGCACGTTAAGGCTCCCAACGATCATGCCCGACGCCATAGTGCTTGTTCACCCCACCCGTCAAGCCCACTGTACGCACTCCAAACCTGCTGACCCTCCCTCCCCCCCACCCCACCCGCCCCCCCCACCCCTCCCACCCCTCCCCTCCCCCACCCCCCCTATGACCACAGACCCTGCGTCCGTCCTCCATCGAGGAAGTGGCTCTCCCCAGGACGCTGCCCCTCCCTGCTCCCCGGCCTGCCCTTCCCCCTCCCCACTACCCCCCCCCCTACTCTCCCGCACCAACCCTTTCGCCCCTATCCCTCCACCCTCAAGACAAGGCAATAACAAACATTCTACTAAGCACAGCAAACACTACCCCAACATTCAACATAGCATAATTCCCCTTCCCGTCCCCCTCCCCCAACCCGCCAGCACCCAGGGGCATCACAACCCCTTCACTGTCCCGGGTCCACAGAATTCAAAACACATGTCCTAGGCAACGGAGCGCGATCACCCAGTGCCATTGGATGAGCCTCCCGACGGGCCAGCGGGAGTATCTTCTACCTCTGCTTCGCCAGGTCTCCGCCTCAGGCGTTGGCCCCGCACGGGCACTCTTTCCCACACTGATCGCCGCTCCTTGCCAGCGGCAGCGCCCGCGTCCACACTCAGCTCCGGGAGCCTAGGGGCCCCCTCTTTACGCAAAATGTTCCAGGCTTCCTCTACTGTCCGGGCCCGAAAGCTACGGCCATTAACATCGAACATCAACGCAAACGGGAATAACCACCGATATCGCTTCTTCTCACCTTGCAAATAGGAGGTCACTGGTTTCATCTCGCGCCGCCGTTGAAGGGTTGCAGCCGAGAGATCGTGGAACACCTCCACTTTCTGACCCTCCCATTGAAATGTCCGGCGGGCTGCAGCCACTCGCATCACTTGTTCCTTCACCATGAACGATCCCAAACAGGCCACGATATCCCGGGGCTGCCCTCGACGAGCCGGGCCCAAAGCTCGATGGGCCCTCTCGACTGCCACCTCAGTAGCCTCCGCGGCCGTTCCGCGCTTCAGCAGAAAATTACAAAGTCTCTTCACCACCGCCGAGGCATCGCCGAAGGCTTCCGTCTCGGGCAGACCCCGCACTCTCAGATTGTTCCGCCTGGAGCGATTCTCCAGGTCCTCAAGTTTATCGCGCATCAGCCCCTGGTCTAAAAGGCACTGCTGCAGACGGGCCTCCATCTCAGAGTCTTTCTCGTCTCGGCGTTCCGCCTGCTCCTCCAGGGTCTCTACGCGACCGCCAAGGTCTCTCACTTCCTCCTTAAGGGTGCCCAGGGTCTCCTTTAATTCAGTCCTCATCGCTCCCAGGTCTCGTCTGAACGAGCGCATCCAACCCCAGAGATCGCCACGGGTACAGGCGTCCCCAGCACGCTCTAGCTCTCCCTCCATTTCCTCGGCCAGCTCCACGTGGACCTCGGCCTCACAGGCCGACTTCTCATTTTTGGCGGCATAGGAGGACTGGAACGGGCCAATTTTTTGGTAACCGACATCTTACCACCTCCGCACCACGATGCCACCAAATAGCCGTTGAGGGGGAAAGGCTGACCGCTAAATTTCACCACTAATGCTGCGTCCCAACGGGAGCTCCAAACTCAGGCAGCCATCTCCGAGGTGACGTCACTTCCTCCTCCTGGGAGCACATTTTGACACTCAAGTGGGCATAGCTTTCCTGCCAAAGGAGAACATCAAAAGGCTGCTGGCTTTCTTGGCACTGTTCTGTGCCCGGCAGGTTCCCAGAGTCTGGGATTATCTTCAGCACCTCAGATTGACGGCGGCAGCCATAGAGATGTGCCATGGGCGTGTGCTCACATGCTGCCTCTCCAATGGCCCCTGTTGATTTGGTGGTCCTTGAGTCCTCAGCAGTTAAAGCACAGGTGCTCCCTTCTAGTGATGCTGAAGTCCAGCCTGCGGTGGTGGCAGCAGCCCTTTCATTTGAGGAAGGGTATGCCACTGGACAATTTCTCCTGGATATAGCTGACAACGCATGCCAGTCTCTTGGGCTGGGGAGCCCATTGCCAAGACCGTATGGCCCAGAGCCATTGGAGCCATAGGGAAGCGGTATCGTCCATCAACTGCCTCAAGTTGAGGGCCATCAGGTTGACTCTTCTGCATTCCCGGCCCCTGTTTGAGGGCTGGGCGGTTCAAGTGTTTTCGGACAATGCCAGGGCGGTGGCTTATGTCAATAAGCAAGACAGCACAAAGAGTGCTGGGGTAGCACTGGAGATGGCTCTCCTCTTTGCCTGGGCAGAGAAGAGCCTCCTAGCCTTGTTGGCTCAGCACATTGCTGGAGTGGACAATGTGGAAGCGGATTTCCTCAGCCTGTACTCTCTAGATCCTGGAGAGTGTGAGTTGAGTCAAGTGTTTTCAGTAGATTCTGTGCCACTGTGATAGTCCTGAAATGGATCTGTTGGCGACTCGCTCCAGTTCCAGTTTGCTGCTTCTTCAGATGCTACCCAGAGACAGGGTCTGAGAGCATCAATGCCCTGTCCCAGCCTTACCCAAGTCAGTACCTGCTGTACGTGTTTACTCTGTGACCCCTGGTGGGCCATGTGATTTGGCGTATAGAACGCCACCTGCGCAGGATTGTTCTGGTGGTGATGGAACGGCTGAGAAGTGTGTGGTTCGGGGACTCAATGCAACTACTGCAAGTGCCTCTCTTTTGGTTGCCCCCATTTTGGGGCCGGTTGCAGCAGGTCCCGATTTGTCCTGGAGGACCAGGTTCCCTTCTTGCTTATGGCTTGGCTCTTGAAAGGAGACCGCTGTCGCGTTAGGGCTACTCTCCAGCGATGGGCTCCACTCTGCTCCGAGCCTGGAGGAGGTCTACCAAGCTAGCATATGTACAAATCTAGTGCCTCGTTGAGCGATGGTGCGGTGCTCAGCAGTTGGCTCTTGAGGCAGCGAAGGTGCCCTGTCTGACCTTTCTATAGGATGGCCTGAAGAAGGGCCTTTATCTTAGCTTCCTGAAAGTTCAGGTGGCTGCTTTGGCCTGTTTCTGAGGTCCAGTGGCTGGTATGTCTCTAGCCTTGCACCTGGAGTCTCATGCTTTCTCCAGGGGGTTTGGCATCTGCATCCTCTCTTCCAGTCTGTGATCCCTTCCTGGGATCTGTGTCGGGTGCTCAGGGACCTGATGGTGGTGCCTTTTGAGTCATTGAAGCATGCTACCTTAAAGGGTTTGATGCTCAAGGCTGTCTACTTGGTTGCGGTTTATTCCACAAGGCAGATTTCCGAGATGCAGTCTGTCTTGCGAGATTCTTATCTGTCTTTTTCAAAGGAGGCCATTTCCATTCAGCCTGTGCTTTTTCCTTTTCAGGTGAACCAGGTATTCTGTCTGCCCTCCTCATCTAAGGAGCAGTGTCAGGGGAAGGATAAGAATCTTTGCCTTGTGTATTTCCGGAGGATGTCTGTCCAGTATATAGGCCATGTGATCTTTTTCTACCATCATGTTTCTATCTAGCCTGCTCTTCCATATAAACTACTACAATAGTCCCCTTTTTTCTTTTAGAGATCCTCTGTTTGTCCCGTGCTTTTTTGAATTCAGATACTGTCCTCATTTCTACCATCTCCATGCATCTACCACTCTTTCTTTAAAGAAATATTTCCACGTATAACTCTTTTTTTTTTTTCCTTTATTGTTAAGAACAACACATCAAACAATTAGCCACAAAAAGACATTATCTTAACTTTTTTTTTTTATATTACATAACTGGTAGTTTTTCTATCCCCCCCTACTCCCACCCCCCACTTCCCATACCTCCCCCCTCCCTTCTCCCTCATGCTCCAAAGCCTGTACTCTGAAGAACCCAGCACTCACAATCACACCACATATCTCTGTCGCTTTCTCTACATCTGACTAGCCAGAAACCATCCAGCCCCTCAGGACTACCCAGCAAAGGGACATAGAAATATAATTGCGAAGGTACACTCCCCTCCATACGCGACACCTCAAGCCACCCGAATTCCTGGCCTTACACCGGCAATGTTTATCAAACAAGCATATCTTTTATTACTTTATCCTTATAGCTCATCTGTCAGAGGCCTCAACTCCCACACTCTCCGCAAAGCCCTGAATCCTCCCTTCCTTCTCCTGCCATTTAAGATAGGGACCCCAAATTGCTTGGAAACCCACTAACCTGCGTTGTCGAAGGGCAGTGAGCAGATACATCAGGTAGAGGTGTTCCACTTTCTTCTGAACCTCCCCCAGTGTAGGAGTTTGCTTTTCCCTCCACCTCCTCACAGTCAACTATCGCATAGCCACACATACTGTTTTACTCCATCTCTGCCCCTTTTTATCTCCTACCTCCTCACCAACATTCAACAGGGCCAGACAAGGACCCAGAGCCACGCTTTCTCCCATGACCGTACTAATCCAATCAGCCACCTCGCTCCAGTAGAGTTGGATGCTAACACACTCCCACCAAATGTGCAGGAAAGAGCCCTCCCCTCCACACTCCCTCCAACACAGGGCCGACCTTCCTCGCCATTTCTGCATTCTTTGGGGCGTCAGGTACCACCTATATAACATCTTATAATTGTGTTCCAAAATATTACTAGAAAAAAAACCCTTAAAGAGGCCTTTACAGATTTCCTCCCAATATTCCCCATCCCAACATTTATTCAAATCTTTCTCCCAGGCCTTCCTGTGCGCCCAATCCTCACAGTTCACTATCTCCATAGCTTTATATAACTTGGATATTAACCCTTTAACCACCCGAGCCTCCAACAGCTCATCAATGACCTCTCCCTTCTCTCCCGCTCCCTTCCCCCTATCCTCTTACATAAGTGAAGAGCTTGTACATACCGATACCTGTCCACCTCAAGCAGCTGGAATTCTCTCTGGAGGTCTTCAAACCGCACCCACTCTTCCCCCTCTTTAAATTGCCCAGCGTACTGCAGCCTCTTTTGGGCCCATCTTCGAAAGGTCGGGTCTTGTGCCCCCGGTGGGAACTCCGGGCTATCTAATAATGGTGTAAATTTGGAACACCCATGGGACCTATACCATCTGTTGCGCCATTTTCGCCAACACTGTAGTGTGAGCTTGACAAAGGGGTTATATTTCCCCATAACCAAAGAATCCCCAGTCTTAACCCAGATTAGATGGGCCAGACTCATCCCTTGTCCCACCCCATACCCTTCCAACTCCACCCACTCCACCTGTTCCCTAGCTACCCACTCAAACACAACCTGCACCCGGGCTGCCTCATAATATCTTGTTACTTGGGGTACGCCCGTACCGCCTATTTTCCTATTAGCACACAAAATACTCCTAGCCACCCTAGGTTTCCCCCTTCTCCAAACAAACAGCATAAGTCTATCCTGCAACTTCCGCAGGAATGCAGCAGGGACCTCTACCGGGAGATTCATAAATAGGTACAGGAGCCGAAGTATCAAGATCATCTTGATCAGCTCGATCCTGCCCAACCAGGACACCTCAAATCCCCCCCACCTCTCTAATTCCTTCCATACCATAGTCCTAACCGGGATATAATTCTCTTGGAACAACTTGTCTCTCTGTGCTGTAATCTGCACCCCTAAATATTGGATGCTATTCTTTGCCCATCTAAAAGGAAATTCTCGCTTTGCACCCTCCAACCTATCCCTACTAATCATGATATTCAAAATTTCTGACTTAGTGGGATTCATACGGAAACCTGACAGCCTTCCATACTTAGCTAACTCGGCCAGTGTCGCTTGGAGAGATCTGGATGGTTCTGTTACAAAGAACAGGACATCGTCTGCGAACAATGAAATCTTATGTTGGGACTGCCCCACCTTTACCCCTCTGATATCCCCACAATCCCGAATCTTCTGGGCCATGGGTTCCATAGCTATTATAAACAGAAGCGGGGAAAGTGGGCACCCCTGCCTTGTCCCCCTCTGCAGTTCAAAACTTTTGTTGCTGATCTGTTAATCTGTTAAATATGCCAGCGGCTCTTTATATAAGATCCGCACCCAGTTCAAGAAGGTTCCAGAAATGCCTACCTTTTCTAATGTCTGAAAGAGAAATGGCCAACTCACCCTATCAAAAGCCTTCTCGGCATCCACTGCTAAAAGGGCAAGGTCTGCTCCTGCTCTCTCTCCATGCCATATTAAATTAAGGGCTCTCCGGATATTATCTAAGGTGTAGCTCCCTGGCACAAAGCCTGACTGGTTTGGGTGTATCAGCTCCCCTAAATGAGGTAACAGCCAATTTGCTAATACTCTAGTGAAGATTTTTAAGTCACTCCCCAGCAGGGAAATAGGTCTATATGAGCCACACTCCGCTGGGTCTTTCCCTTCCTTATGGAGTATACTAATCCCTGCCATTCTCAGAGAGACAGGCATTTTAGATTCCTGGTCAAAGGAATTGTACATTTTTGTAAGGGGACCCACCAAAGTGCCTGCAAAAGCTTATAAAACCGATTAGGAAAACTATCCATCCCAGGGGTCTTATGAGCCTGCAGGCCTTTAATCACTGTTAATACTTCATGTTCCCCAATCGGTTTTGAGAGCTCCTCTGATCCCACACCTCCCAGGCAAGGCAGCTCAATGGTATCTAAATACTTCCTAATGTCTTCCTCTGCTACTTCATTTTCCGGGGTATACAGCTCCCGATAAAACTGAGCAAAATCGCTCTTCAATCTCTTCCCCCACCCACTTTATTTGCCCCTCCTTATTCTTCACTTTCACTATAGTATTCCTGGCACCAACTTTTTAACCTTGCGTGACAAGAGCCTTCCTGCCTTATTGCTAAACACCAAAGCTTTTTTGCCTCAACAAAGTCAGCTCATGTTGAATCTCCTTCATATGCAATTCACTCAGTTCCATCCGCACTCTATTCAAACTCCCTCTCGCCTCTGCATTCCTTGTATCCCGTTTCAGTTGCTTTTCCAATTCTCCAATAGAGGCCAGCAACTCTGATTTTTTTCTGTAATTTTAGCTTTTTCCTATGAGCTCCAATGGCTATAAGCCGCCCCCTTATCGCTGCCTTCAGACAGTCCCACACCGTCCCTGGAGAGCACTCGCCAGTATCATTTAGTACAAGATATATTCCTCCATTTCTCCCTTGATCTGCTGTACTACTTCCTTGTCCTCTAGTAGGGATTCATTTAATTTCCACCACATTTTTGCGCGTCTCTGATTCCCCAATTGTATATTACAAGTCACTGGGGCATGGTCAGACCATGTCCTTTCACGTATCACACACGATTCTACTCCTGTTACCAGAGTCTTATCGATTAAGAACAGATCAATCCGAGAATACACCTCATGCACAGAAGAATAGAAGGAATAATCCCGCTGCCCATAATTTACCTCTCTCCAAAGATCTACCAGATCCAGCCCTGCCATTAATTGTTTCAATCGTAATCTGTGCACCCTGGGGGTAGAGACCGTCCCCCTCGACGCGTCCATCAAAGGGTTAAGAGCCACATTAAAATCCCCCCCCCCCCCCCCATAATATCAACTGCCCTTCAGCTTTGCTAAACACTGTAGTTTGGAGCCTCCGAAAAAAATCAGCCTGGTTAGAATTTGGGTAACTATACAAAAATAGGAGAGCCGGTCTATCCGGAGCGTACTGTAATCTTAATAATAGAAAAAACACTCCACTTAAAACTATAACTTTAGTGGTAGAAAAATTCTTTCAACGAAACATTACTAATCATCTGTAGATATATTCATGATATTTCTTCTGTCGATCACTAAACTCCACAGAAACAGGAACCTGGATTCTAATAGAATATACAACTATTTCAGGAGGTTTCAGACCATGTGCTGCGCTTAATAAATGCTTATTGAATAAAGCTATAGCGCACTGGTTACATCAACAACCTTCCTGTATTTTTTTCGTGTTTTTTAATTTTCATGCCATGTGTCCATTTGTACCCAACTTTAAGTGAAAGACAAAAAACAAAAAACCTTAACTTATATCTTGTGCCTTCTGCGCCTCAACGCTTCCTCCGGTACCTAAATGCGTTTCACTCCGAGCAGGAGTTTCTTCAGGAGGATCTATAAAAATAGACACAAATATAACAATATCTACTAAAAACATCCACTATTGTTAAACGGAAAACGTGAGAGTCAATTAAGAGTTCTCTGTACTGTCAAGAAATCTTGTCGCTTCAATCTTTTGATTATTTACTGAAAAATAGCTGCCCGCGTTGCACTCATATGTCTTGTAATGACTCGAAAAAACGCCGCGCATGTGCATTGGTCACATCCGGGTGTCATTTATACTTTCTATCAGGTAGCCTGGTAAAAACCTTCCTACTGATCAAGTTACAGGCACACTTGCCAATCTATAGAGGAGTTAAGACCTTTGGGTTGGAGAGTATTAACGGAAAAAATCCAACGTTGTTCTTGATAGAACAAAGTCTCATCTAATGTCTTGCCCCTCATAGGATGTTTTATATGATCAATGCAAAAGCACCGTAGTTGTTCAAACGTGTGGCCCTCTTCAAGACAGTGTTGGACCAGAGGAGCTGTCATCACTCTACAACGTAAACGACTCTTATGTTCCAGAATACGAGTTTTTAATGTCCTGATGGTTTTCCCTATATATAATTTCTGACAAGGACATTTTATAGCATAAATCACTAATGTGGTCTGGCATGTCGTAGCTTGTTTCAAACGGTAGGTGCGCTCCAAATATGTGAATTCAGTGATGGATTCTGACATAGGACAAATTACACATGTGCATGACCACTTTGACTCTGTCTTACTTCTGGGGATCGTAAAACTGCTGGGCTCAGTTTCTCTTTTAGATTAACGTTACGTTGCCATACATTTGGAGCGCACCTACCGTTTGAAACAAGCTGATTTTATTCTGCGTGGACCTGTTTTCTTCGGTTCGACGCCGGTTTCCCTTTCCCGCCTGGGCCCGATACGTTGTATCGAGCCCGCACTTCTTTTTCTGTTTTTTGTCCTTAGTGACTAGCGTACGCGCCATTTTTCTATTTTTCACTGGCAGCCCTGTCTTTTGACCTCGCAGGGGCCCTTTTTCCCCCAATGGCTGCCAGCGGGTTTAAGAAGTGTGATTGATGTAAGAAACGTATGTCTCTCACCGACACAAATGATTGCTGCCTCCGCTGCCTCGGACCCGATCATGACCCGATGATCTGTGGCCCGTGTGGTAAAATGTCCTCAAAGACGTTGAGGAGTCGGCAGCACCAAAAGGAAAGAATCTTCTCTGACTCTGCGTCCAGACGGGCCCGGACTTCGTCAGAGGCCTCAACGTCTCGGGACTCTGGCCCCGAGAATTGCCGAGGCTCCTCTGAGAGGGGGTCTCCCTCACGGGAGCATCGCAGGAAGAAGAAACCCGCAAGGGTGGCGTCGGTGGACGCACTTGGCTCCTTGAGGGCCAAGTCGCATAGCCCCGAGCACTGTCCCGGGTCTTCGGAGTCAGAGAGGCCTGCCAAACAGCCTCGTGTGGAGATGGAGTCCCCCGGGTCACATGACTACTGTAGTCCTCGTGGACTCTCCTCCGGGGGAGCCGACATCGGGCCCGATGCCATCGGGGCCCGAGTCGAGGGCTGCTGAGTCTCCTGAGCTCGGACTCAGGTTGACGGCCTTGGAGTGCAGCTTGGCTGCCTTCATGGAACAGCAGCGGGCACTGATCGCTGGTCTCACCGCTGCATCTGCCCCGACCACCGGGACATCAACGTCCAAGTCGACCCCAGAGACCAAGCCGATCCTCGAGTCCATGCACTCTCGAGTCAATCCTCGGCCAAGGTCTCCCTCGGCCTCCCGTTCGGGACTTAGGTCGTCGACGCTGGTACCCTCGGCGTCGGGGTGGATGGCATCGGTGCCTGCCCGACTGGAGCCGGTTGATTCCTACTCCAAGGGGTCTGGCTGGAAAACGGAGGATGAGGAGTCACCGGACACCTTTCAGACTCGGTGTGTCCCATCGGACTCACCGGATTCCGAGCCTCAGAGAAGGTCCCCCCCGGAGGATACCTGGTTCTCGGACTTCGTGCGGGATATGGCCAAGGCCTTGGCATTCCCCGCGGATCCCGAGGAGGAGCCTCGAGCCGAGGAGCTTGAGGCCCTGCAATATGACTCTCCTCCCAAGGAGGCCTTTACTGTACCGGTTTCCTCCGATGCTGGAGCGGTTGCTCTTCCGCGTGTGGGAGGCGCCGGCCTTGACGCCGGTTTTGAGCAAGTGGGTCAATTCCATCTATCGAGTCTGCAAGAGCCCCAGGTTCCAAAAGGCACAACTACCGCACCACTCCATGGTTGTGGAATCGGCCATGCATCGTCTGAAGAGTCAGAAGATGCACTCCTTGGTGCCTCCCGGCCGGGAGGCCTGGAACCTGGATGCCCTTGATAAGAAGTGCTTCCAGGGCTCTATGCTTGCTTGCCATGTCCAGACCTACCAGCTGTACATGGGCATGTACCTTCGGGACCTGGCAAAGGAGATTGCTGGGTTCTCTGCTGGTCTCTCCGAGGAATCTTTGTAGAGGTTCACGGCCCTGTCATCGGGTATTCGAGAGTGCTCGAAGTTTATCTCTTGAGCAGCCTATGATGGCTTTGAGGCTTCGGCCCAGGTAGCTGCGGCCGACATCGATGCACGCCGTCAGGCCTGGCTACAGTCATCGGACCTCGAGCAATGGGTGCAGGACAAGTTGGTCGATGTCCCCTGCTGAGGTGAGAACCTCTTTGGCAAGGCCATGGCTGAAAAGGCTGCAGAACTAGAGACAGAGACTCTTACCCAGACAAGGCTGTCCCGGAAAACCT
The DNA here is from genome assembly GCA_033557465.1 of Ichthyophis bannanicus. Classification (NCBI taxonomy): domain Eukaryota; kingdom Metazoa; phylum Chordata; class Amphibia; order Gymnophiona; family Ichthyophiidae; genus Ichthyophis; species Ichthyophis bannanicus. Next base: position 298,908,732 of record CM066033.1, on the reverse strand, counting down.
CTGCCCCTTCTCAAAAGAAGATGGGCTCGGGGAAAAAAAGACCTTTTACCCGAGGAAGTCATCTGCCTATAAAACATACCCTCATTTTCATGCCTCTGTAGCTCCCCAACAGGGTCAGCAGGCCAAAGGGCAGGGACATGGGCCCCGTAGGCAGAAAACCCCCAAGCCACCAGCTCTGGCTCCTGCACAGCAGGGAGTGGGGTTTTGACTCCAGTGGCATAGCCTCTCCTCCTCAGCTGGCCCCTATCAGCACAGGAGGCCGGCTGGCCCTGTATGCCCACAGGTGGTCAGCCGTAACAAAGGATACCTGGGTACTAAGCATAGTCCAAAAGGGCTATCTCCTCCACTTCCACCAGGTACCCTCCTCCTACTTTCCAGGGGAGCCTCCAAGACTTCCTCTGCACAGGGACCTACTCCTGCAGGAGTTAGCAAGTCTTGTAAAGGAACAGGCAGTGGAACCGGTGCCCCCCCACCTGAGGGGTCAAGGTTTCTATTCCAGGTACTTTCTAGTACCAAAAAGAACAAGAGGCCTCAGACCCATCCTAGACTTGCGGAATCTCAACAAGTTCCTGGAGAGGGAAAAGTTCAAGATGCTTACCCTTGGAATCCTGCTGCCCTACCTCCAGCAGGGAGATTGGCTATGCTCCTTAAACCTGAAGGATGCGTATACTCACATCCTTATTCATCCAGACCACAGACAATATCTCAGATTTGTAGTGGGAGGAAACCATTATCAGTACAGGGTACTGCCTTTTGGCCTAACCTCCGCCCCCAGGGTATTCACCAAGTGCCTAGCCGACAGACTAAGCAGGATTCTGCAGCGACACGAGTGTGGCCCAATGGCTTTTTCAGACCTGGGGACAGCAAACACTGGATTTCTTTGCGAGCCCACACAATCACCAGTTGTCCCGGTTTTGCTCCAGGCAGCCACATCCAAATAGGGTGATTGCCGATGCCTTTCTCATCTCATGGTCTGTGGGCCTCCTGTATGCATTTCCTCTGACGCCTCTGGTGGCCAGTACTCTTTCAAGATTCTCTGAGACAAAGCCTCGGTCATCCTGGTAGTGCCAAGATGGCCGAGGCAATCCTAGTTTCTGCTTCTACTTCAACTAGTGGTGGAGGCCCCAATCCCCCTGGGGTCCTCTCCAAACCTCCTGTCTCAAGAGGGGGGCACTCTCCTGCACCCCATCCTCAGCTCCCTCAACCTAATGGCATGGCTGCTGAAAGGGTAGTTCTCGCACCACTCCTTCCGAAAAACGTGGAAGAAGTTTTCCTGGCCTCAAGGAGGCAGTCAATTAGACGAACCTATGCCTTTAAGTGACGTAGGTTTGGAGTATGGTGCGAAAAGCAGAAAGTGAATCCTTTCTCCTGCCAGGTTGCAGTGGTACTTCAGTATCTTCTCCACCTTTCGGATTTGGGCCTTAAATCCAACTCCGTCAGAGTTCACCTCAGTGCCTTGGCTGCACACCGCTTCCCAGTAGAGGGAAAGCCTCTTTCTACACATCCTTTGGTGTCCAGGATCCTGAGAGGCCTACTTCTACTGAAGCCCCGGTCCGCCCTCCAGCAACCGAGTGGGATTTGAATGTGGTCTTAGGGCAGCTTACTCGTTCACCATTTGAGCCGATGGCAACCTGCCATCTACGCTACCTTTCTTGGAAGGTAGTTTTCTTTGTGGCACTCATGTTGGCTTGGCGAGTGAGTGAGCTTCAGGCCCTTGTGTCCGATAGGCCTTATACAAGGTTCTATAGCAGTGGTTCTCAACCTTTTTTGTACCGTGACCCCTTTTACCATTGGTCAACTTGTGGTGACCCCCAATGATAAAATCAAATGTGTCTCTTCCTTTACTGTTAACGCATTGTCACTGTAATCATTTGTTGAATTAATGTATTATAGGCCTTTGCAATATGTTTTTATTTATAAAATGTACTTATTTAAACCACAATAATTAATCACAATAACAAGTAACAATATTTGATTTCAAAATTATGATGATTTTGTAGTCAAATCACTAATATGAAATAAAATTATTTTTTTTACCTTTCTTGTCTGACCAATTTATTCTCTGATCATGCTGGTCCTGATCTGAGGCTTCTGCTTTCCTGTCTTCTCTTAGCTCTCTTTCTGTGGTCTATGGTCCATCTGCCATTTCGTATCTCTTCTTTCATTTTCTTCACTTCTTTCCATCAGCCTATTTCCAGTCCCAGTAACCATCTCCAGTATCAGCCCCTTTCCAGTCCTCACTCTCAGTACCTTCCAATGTCAACTTGCATTCCCATGACTGCCACTGGTGTCCATTCCCTTCCAGTCCCCCTCCTTCCCCACTGAGCAGTCCCTTCTTGTACAAATACCATGGCAGCCCCTCTCAGATCCACTCTCTTCCAGTTCCATTCTCCCATCCCCTCATATCAGCCCATTTGTAGCCTTAGCCCCCAGTTTTCTTCCAGGGCCAGCAGCTCTATCCTCCCCTCCCCTCCCCACAATCAGTCCATTCCCAGTCGAAGCCCCCCAATCAGCTCGCTTCCAGTGCTAGTCCCCCCTCAACCCCATTGTGCTAGCCTCCCCTTATCAGCCCAATACCAGTCGTACCCCCCATCAGCTCATTACCAGTCCTAGCCTCCATCAGCTCATTACCAGTCCTAGCCTCCCCTAATCAGCTCATTTCCAGTGCTAGTCCCTCCTCAACCCCATTACCAGTGCTAGGCTCCCCTAATCAGCCCATTACCAGTCCTTCCCCTCCCATCAGCCCATTTCCAGTCCTAACCTCCCCGATCAGCTCATTTCCAGTGCTAGCCCCCCATCAGTCCATTACCAGTCCTACCCCCCTATCAGCACATTACCAGTCCCAACCCCCCCAATCAGTCCATTCCCAGTCCTAGCCTTCCCTAATCAACCCATTACCAGTCCTAGCCCCACCATCTGCCCATTATAATCCTAACCCCCACTGTCTCTCCCCTCTGTCCAGCATTTATTGCCCGTCTGTACAGTATGTCCCCCTGTCTCTTCCCTTTGTCCATGTCAGCCCCCCCTCTGTCCATGTCAGCCCCCCCTCTGTCCATGTCAACCCCCCTCCCTCAATGTCAGTCACCCCTCCCTATCTCTCTCTCCATGTCTGCCCTCCCCTCCCTCACTCTCTCCATACATGTCAGCCCCCCTCCCTCCATGTCAGCCCCCCTCTGTCCATGTCATCCCCCTCTCTTCATCCATCAATGTCAGCCCCCCCTCCCTCCCTCCCTTCAAGTGATAAACAACTTCCTTTGGAGGCGGGACAATGCTGCACAGAGCCCGTCAAGAGGCAGGAAGGCTCCGCAGCGGTTTTACTGGCACAGCCGCAGTTCCCTAAGAGGCAGTGAGCCGCGGCTGCATTAGAAGGGACTGGGAGGTGGTGAGTTTGCCGCTGCCGAGAAGTGGACTCGGCAGTGGCAGCAACTTGGGTGCTTTTTTTTTTTTTTTTAATGGTGGAGTGAGGTGAGGTGAGGCGACCCCTGCTAAATCCTGTGGTGACCCCCGTGGGGGTCGCGACCCACAGGTTGAGAACCGCTGTTCTATAGGAACTGGGTGCTGCTCCGCACACACCCCAAGTTCCTTCTGAAAGTGGTCTCTTCGTTCCATCTCAACCAGGGGTTAGTACTACCTACCTTATTTCCCAGGCCGCATGCCAGTCGGGCAGAGACAGTTCTGCATACCCTGAACTGTAAGAGGGCGTTGACCTTGCTTACACTGAATGTAGAAGGCTATAGAAGGGCTTCTCAGCTCTTATTATCCTATGACCCCAGTAAGCTGGGGATAGCCGTCTCTAAGCGTATGCTCTCCACCTGGGTGGCGGACTGTATTGCCTGGGAATACAGGGCGGCCGATCTTCCATTGCAGGGTCGTGTTACGGCCCACTGGGTCAGGGCTATGGCGGCATCAGTGGCTCACTTCTGCTCTGTTCTGCTGGCAGACATCTGCCGGGCTGCCACCTGGTCTTTGCGTCAGACTTTCGCAACCCATTACTGCCTGGATAGGGAATCCCGACAGGATAGTGCTTTCGGCCAGGCTGTACTCCGTAACCTTTTCGAGGTCTAGGCAACTCCTGCCCTCCGACCCTTCTGTGTCAGGCTACCGGAGTGCTACTCTCTCAGTTAGATTCCTATTGTGGCTGCTTGTGGCTCTCGTACAGGGAGCCTATTTTTCAGCTGTTGGTTCTCAGTAGCCTATAGCTGGGGAGTCCCATATGTGAGGACTGACTTCCTGCTTGTTCCCGGAGAAAGCGTAGTTACTCGCCTGTAAGAGGGAACAGGTGAACAGCAGGAATCGGTCCTCACGACCCTCCCTCCTCCCCTTGGAGTTGCAGTCCTATTATTATATTTTGTTCTTTTTGCCGTCTTTTTAGCTATGTCATTTGACTGAGTAAGATGGCACCCTTGGGCGGGAAGGGGACCGCGCATGCGTGATGCAATTCCCAAAGGCTTTCTTAGAAAGCTGGGGATTTGCTCCGCATAAGGGCTCCGTCGGCTCCGACGTCACCCATATGTGAGGACTGATTCCTGCTGTCCCCGGAGAACACCTGTTACAGGTGAGTAACTATGCTTACTCACCACAGAGGTTAAACTAACCGGCCTGTAGTTTTCAATCACATCCTTACTTCCGCTTTTCTGTAAAAGGACCACATGTGCCTCTCTCCAGTCTTCTGGCCACCACTCCTGTCTCCAAAGAAGCATTGAAAAAGTCAGTCAGTGGAGCTGCTAGAACGTCCCCAAGTTCTTCAGTATTCTTGGATGTATCCCATCCTGTCCCATCACTTTGTCCACTTTTAATTTAGCTAGTTCCTTATGAATACAGTCTGCTGAAAATCGTTCGCGATCTCTGTCACTTCTGTTCCTGTTTGTGAGTTTTCTGAGGTCCTGCTCCTGGCCTTCATCTGTGAACACAGAGCAGAAATATTTTTTAAGCAATTCCGCTTTATCCTCATCAGCTTCTACATATTCCTCCCCTTCACCCTTGAGTCTAACAATACCACTTTTGCCCTTCCTACTCTCATTAATCTGAAAAATGTCTTAGCTAATGCAATAAAATGCAGGGATATTTCTTCTTTTTGTATCTTTGCTTTCTTGACTACTTTGCTAGCCTCGCTAAGTTTTTCCAAATATAGATCTGTCTTTCTTTCTCTGTGTTCTTTTGTATTTCATGGAGGTCTCCCTCTTTTTCGTCACCTTTTCAGCTACGTCTTTTGAGAACCTTAGTGTCCTCCTTTTCCTTTTACCTTTTATTTACCATTCTAACAAAAAGGTTGGTTGCCCTTAAAAAGATTCCCTTTCAATTTTGCCCACTGTTTTTCTGCATCCCCAGCTGTTCCCATCCCACTAATGACTCCTTGAGGTATTGGCCCATCTTGCAAAGTTAGTTTTCCTAATGTCTAAGACCCTCATTTTTGAATGAATTTTTTCAGCCCTAGTCCTAATACTGAACCAAACTCTCTGGTGATCACTAGATGTGAGATGATCTCCCACTGTGACATCAGAAACACTTTCCCCATTGGTAAGCACAAAGTACAGTATGGCCCCTTCATGTGTTGGTTTTCTTTATCAGTTGCTTGAATAGATCTCCCTGTAAAGAATCCATGATCTCCTTACTTCTGATGACACCACAGCAGGGATGTGCCAATCAACATCTGGCATATTGAAATCCCCTATCGGTGGCACTTCCCCTTTCCTGGCAATGCTGTTTATGGCTTCTGGTAAATATCCGTCCACTTCTGCCTGTGAAGGAGGTCTATATATCATGCCAATGCAAATGGATTTCTCTTTCCCTCTTTCTAGTTTAACCCACAATGCCTCCTCTCTCCCTTTTAAGCCCTGTAATTCTATAGCTTTAATATTATTTTTTACATATAGCACCACTCCTCCTCCCATTCTTCCTATCCTCTTCTTTTTGTATAAAGTATTGTCTGGTATGATTACATCCCAGTCATGGTTGTCCGTGAACCAGGTCTCCATAACTGCCACTAAATCCAAGTCAGCCTCTTCTATTAAAGCCTCAACATCTGGGATCATATTTCCCATGCTACAGGCATTTATACACACCGCTTTACAGATGTTGCCCCTTTTACCCATTGCTATGGAGGTATTTAATGTTTCACTTACCTGGGGACTTTCTTCACCCATCCCCAGCAAATCTAGTTTAAAGCCCTCTTCAGTAGGTCAGCCAGTCTGCTACTGAAGACACGTCGACCCTTCTTGGACAGATGGATGCCATCTCTGCTCTGCAGCCCTTGGACCATCATCCCATGGTCCAGGAAACCAGAATGCTCTCAGTGACACCATCTACGCAGTCATGCATTCATTTCCAGGATGCAAGCTTCTCTGCCTCAGCGTTTACCCTTAGCAGGGAAGATTGAAGAGAACACCACCTGCTCACCTATCTGCTTCACCCTCTGTCCCTGAACCATGAAGTCACTTTTGATATTCTCAGAGTGTTACCTGGCAGTATCATTTGTGCCGACATGGATGAGCAACATCGGATAATAGTCAGTAGGCTTGATGAGTCTTGGCAAACTCTCCATAACATCTCGGATTTTGGTACCTGGCAGATAGCATACCTCTCTGGACATCATGTCTGATTGGCAGATGGATGCCTCAGTACCCCTCAGAAAGGAGTCATCAACCACCACTACCTTTCACTTCCTTGTGGTCACTACTTCTACAACTTTGGGGTGCTCGAGCTCTGATTCTTCCCTTTCATAGGATGCTTTCACCTCCTCTACTTCCAGAGCTGCATAATGGCCCTTCAATTCAAGGGCTGGAGGAGTTGGACTGGTGATTCTGCAGGCCTTGGTGACTCGCATCCGTTCATCATTCTGTAGGCACCCATCTTCATTTCTGTTGGAGAGGTTGGATGTTTCAAGAAGCATCTCATCAATGTACTTCTCACTGCCTTGAATGCTTCTCAGCCTCGCCACTTCTCTGAACTCCTCCACTTGTCTCCTGAGAGCTTCAGCATGCAGGCATCCTGCACATGGAACCGGTCCTTCAACTGGCATTGAGATTTCTGTCTGGAGAGAAGCAGAAGCTGTAACAGGGGCAACAGCTTTGGCAATTAGATTTTTCCCAGCCATTGTTCAGTTGGTGGAGCTTTGGTACCTGTTGAAGTAAAGGAGAGAGACCTACGAAAGTCTCTGCCTGTTCCTCGGCTGTCCTTTCAGAGAAAAATCAGTTAACCTCTTTTAAGTGTGTTCTAAAAGTGCTGTTCCAAGTCCCTGTGTGTACCTAATTGGAGAGTTGCCCTATAAAGGAAGAATGCTCACATGGGGTGAGTAGGAGCTAGGGAACCAACTCCTGATGAGATGTCAGTGACTTCAAAGAGCTGAGAAAAAGAAACTAAAAGCAGAGTTTTAAACCTACCCCACAAAAAAACCCAATTTTCCCTTTTGAAATGCAGCACCTAAAAAATGTAACTTTTTAAAAATGTACACCAAAACCCTTTCAGGAGCTCTCAGGCAGAGAGCTAGTAATTAAAAGCCACAGTCTTACCTTGCTTGCACTGGAGACCCTGTTAGGAATGCTAAAACTTGCAAGGCTCTGAAGACTTTTATGCAGTACTTGGAAGTTATGAATTCCTTTCGTAAACCTGACCATTATTTTGTATTGTTTGCTGGTCCCCACAAAGGTGATGTGGCAGGCAAGATGATGTTGGGGCACTGGATTGAGGAGGCCATTGCCTTAGTGTAATTGTTGCGGAACCAGTCAGTTCTGGAGGGTTTGTGTGCCCATTCTACCCGAGCACAAGAATCCTCATGGGCGGAGTGGAGCTCAGTAGCTCCTGCAGATATTTGTCGGGCAGCACTGTGGACATCACTTTCCACTTTTGTCACGTATTACTGCTTGGATGTCCATGTGTTGACGGACCCGGCCTTTGGCTGCAGAGTTTTGCGAGCTGCTGCGTCTTCTTCCCGCCCAGTGGAGTTGTAGCTTTGGTACACCCCACTTGTCTGGACTACTTTAGCAGGACGAAATGGAAGGTGACATTTTACTTACCAGTTAATATCCTTTCCTTGAGTCCTGCTAGACCAGTCCAGGGCCAGACCCCCCTCCCCCCAAACTGTATTTGCTTTGTTCTTCTGCTGGGGTACCCTTGGTTCCACTATGATTTTTATATTTGGCTGTACAGGTTCATCTTCTACTGACAGCCTTCTATTTAGGATTTCCTGCACATAGTTCTCTATTATTTACTCCTTGTTACCCATGATTGAGGATGTTTGAAGCTTGCCAAGTTTTGTCCCATTGCTTTGTGATGAATACTGAAGGGGACCTCGGGTGGCTGAGGTGAATAGAGGCATGGGAGTGATGTCATTCATAAATAAAGTGAAACCTGGTCTTTTCATTGGTTCTTTGTGTACTCCTACCAGCAGACTGGGGGAGACAATCCACTTATCTGGACTGGCCAAGTGGGACTCAAGGAAAGGACATTAACATTTATGTGACACATAACGTGTGTAAATGGTCCGTTATAAAATTCTGACTGGCATAAAGTATGCATGTTGACATGATGGTGTGTACTTTGCTGGTTGTTGTGTACAGAGGCAGAGTGTGGGTGGAGTTTACAAATATGCAATTAGATTAAGATATTTCATAATCTAGGAACAGATATAAATGTCCATGCCTGCAAAGCAGATGCTAGTATTTTATAAAGATACACAGGCATCTGTGTTTTTATAAAATATTGCCTAAGTAGATGTCTATTTGCCCTCGTAAACTTGGCACCCCGTTATAAAATTACCCTTAGAGTCTGAAAGGAAAACTACCTTCTCCAGGACTAAGCAGGAAGTCAGTCCTCACTTATGGGTGACATCGACGCCGATGGAGCCCCAGTGCGGAGCATTTCCCCAGCTTTCTAAGAAAGCCTTTGGGAATACTGCATGCATGTGCGGTCCCCTTCTCGCCTAAAGGTGCCATCTTGCTCAGTCTTTCTTTTTCCGTGGAGCCCATCGGACGTCTGTCCGTGTCACCTGGAAAAGTTGACGTTTTTTCTTGCGATTACTTCGCCCTTTTTCTCCGGTTCGACGCCGGTTCCCCTTCCCGCCGGGTTCAGTACACCGGTATCGAGCCCGTCTTCTAATTTTTCGGTTTTTGCCCTTCGTGGCTGGCGTTCGCGCCCTTTTTTGCTTTTCCCTGGAAGGCCGGTCCTTTGACCTCGCGGGGGCCCTTTTTTCCCCGATGGCTTCCAGTGGTTTCAAAAAGTGTGATCGGTGCAAGAAAATGATGTCTCTCACTGACACACACGACTGCTGCCTTCGGTGCCTAGGCCCAGATCATGATCCTATGATCTGTGGCCCGTGTGGCAAAATGTCCACCAAGGCACTCCGAAGCCGTCAGCATCAGAAAGAGAGGATTTTCTCGGACTCTGCCTCCGGCCGGGCCCGGACCTCATCTGAGGCCTCGACGTCTCGGGAGTCTGATCCCGAGCATCGCCGGGGTTCCTCGGACAGGGGGTCCTCCGATCGGGAATGTAAGAGGAAGAAACGGCTCGTGAGGGCGGCGTCGGAAGAGGTCCCTGGTTCCTCGAGAGCCAGGTCTAAGACCACCTACTGCCGCCCCGGGCCCTTGGAGCAGGAGAAGCCGTCTAAAGTGCCTCGCGTGGAGCCGGAACCCGTTGGACACGTAAGTCCTGTAGTCCTTGTGGGGACTCCTCCGAGGGAGCCGACGTCGGGCCCGGCGCCGCCAGGGCCCGAGTCGGTGGCTGCTGAGTCTCAGCCTGAGAGCCTTGGAGTGCAGACTGTCTGCCTTCATGGATCAGCAGCGGGTACTGATGGCCAGCCTCGCTGGTGCATCTGCCCCGACCACCGGGACATCGATGTCGAAGTCGACCCCGGAGACCGAGCCAATACTCGAGACCATGAAGGCTCGAAGTCGTCCTCGGTCACAGTCGCTCTCGACCTCCTGCTTGGAACAGAGGGTGTCGACGCCGGTGCCTTCGGCGTCGGGGCGGGCGCCACCGAGACCCGTGCGGTCGGAGCCCCCCGACGACTGCAGTCCGAGCCCTGGAATAGGTCCCCACCGGAGGACACCAGGTTCTTGGAGTTCGTCAGGGACATGGCCAAGGCGTTGGCGATTCCCGCGGACCCCGAGGAGGAGCCTCGAGCTGAGGAGCTCGAGGCCCTCCAGTATGACTCTCCTCCGAAGGAGGCCTTTACTGTGCCGGTCCCTCCGATGCTGGAACAGCTCCTCTTCTGGATGTGTGAGGCACCGGCCTCGGCGCCGGTTTTAAGCAAGTGGGTCGATTCTATCTGTTGACTCCGTAAGAGCCCTGGATTCCAGAAGGCGCAGCTGCCACACCATTCCATGGTGGTGGAATCAGCCATGCATCGTCTGAAGAGCCAGAAGATGCACTCTGCGGTGCCCCTCGGCAGGGAGGCCCGGAACCTGGATGCTTTCGGCAGAAAGTGCTTCCAGGGCTCGATGCTTGCTTGCCGTGTCCAGTCCTACCAGCTGTACATGGGCATGTACTTACGAGACCTGGTGAAAGAGATTGCCGGGTTCTCTGCTGGCCTCTCCGGGGAACCTTTGCAGAGGTTCCAGACTTTGTCCTCAGGTATCCGGGACTGTTCGAAGTTCATGTCCCGAGTGGCCTACGATGGCTTAGAGGCTTCGGCTCGTGTAGCGGCAGCCGGCATCGGCGGCCGACGCCAGGCATGGCTGCAGTCATCGGACCTCGAGCCCTGGGTGCAGGACAAGTTGGTCGATGTCCCTTGCCAAGGTGAAAACCTTTTTGGCAAACCCATGGCCAAGAAGGCGGCTGAGCTCGAAACTGAGCACCTGACTAGGACAAGGCTGTCCAGAAAAACGTCTGCCCCTTCTCACAAAAAGAAGGGCTCGGGTAAAAAGCCCTTTTACCCAAGAAAGGCAGCTGCCTACAAACCTTTCCCTCAGTACCAGGCCTCCCCAGCTCCCCATCAGGGTCAGCAGGCCAAGGGCCAGGGACATGGGCCCCGTAGGCAGAAGACCCCCAAGCCTCCGGCTCCTGCTCCTCCTCAGCAGGGAGGGGGTTTTTGACTCCCACAGCATAGCCTTTCCACCTCTGCTGCCCCATTCCTGCACAGGAGGTCATCTAGCCCTGTTTGCCCACAGGTGGCCACCCATTACAGGGGATGCTTGGGTATTGAGCATAGTCCACAGAGGCTATATACTCCCTTTCCAGCAGTTGCCCCCTGCATACTTCCCAGGAGAGCCTCTAAGGCCTCCTCTACACACAGATCTCCTCCTTCAAGAACTTCAAGGTCTGCTTCTGGACAAGGCGGTGGAGCCTGTACCTCCTCGCCTGCAGGGGCACGGATTCTACTCCAGGTACTTCCTCGTGCCAAAGAGAACTGGTGGCCTTAGGCCTATTCTATACCTCAGGAACCTCAACAAGTTCTTGGAGAAAGAAAAGTTCAAGATGCCTCTTGGAACACTTCTGCCCTACCTCCATCAGGGAGATTGGCTATGCTCCTTAGAGCTAAAGGATGCATACACTCACATCCTCATTCATCCAGACCACAGAAAGTACCTCAGGTTCATTGTGGGAGTAAACCATTACCAGTACAGAGTACTGCCTTTTGGCCTAACCTCCGCCCCAAGGGTCTTTACAAAGTGCCTAGCTGTGGTGGCGGCCTACTTTAGGAATCAAGGTGTTTTTGTCTTCCCCTATCTGGACGACTGGCTCATCAGGGGTCAGACTTACCAGGGAGGCCAGGCAGGCCGCCTTTCGAACTGTATCACTCCTTCAACACCTAGGCTTTGTCATAAACTTCACAAAGTCCACTTTGCTCCCCTCCCAGAACCTAGAGTTCATAGGGGTGCAGCTGGACTCTCTGCAAGCAAGGGCTTACTTGCCAGAAGACAGGGCTCAAAGGCTCATGGAGTTGGCATCCCGGTTTCTCAGCATGCCAAGGGTTTCCGCCCGACTCTGTTTACAGCTCCTAGGCCACATGGTGTCGACAGTACATGTGACCCCCAATGCCCGCCTCCAGATAAGGCCTGCACAGTGGTGCCTCAGAACTCAGTGGAAGCAAGCCACAGGGAGCCTAGCAGACAAAGTAAAGGTGTCCAAACCCTTCCTGAATTCCCTGCAGTGGTGGCTACACCCCCCCAACTTACTTCATGGGGTGCCTTTTCAGGTGCTTGTCCCCACAGTGGTGTTGACGACAGATGCCTCCTTGCAGGGCTGGGGTGCCCATTGTCTGGAGCAGTGCACTCAAGGACTATGGTCTCCATGGGAGGCCACACAACAGATCAACCTACTAAAACTGCGGGCTATCCGTTTAGCCCTCAAGACCTTTTCTCACACTTTGTCCGTCTGAACCAGAACAGACTGGTGAGCCAATCAAGTGGCTATGTTCTATGTGAACAAACCAGGGAGGCACTGGATCCAGACCCCTGTGTCAGGAGGCACAGGCCCTGTGTTCCTTTGCGCTCAAGCACAGCATATTTCTCAAAGCTGTTTATCTCCCTGGCCAGGAGAACTTCCTGGCAGACAGGTTAAGCAGGATTCTGCAGCCCCACGAGTGGCAACTGCACCCGTTGGTGGTTCAGAAAATGTTTCTAAAATGGGGACTTCCATCCATGGATCTCTTTGCCAGTCCCCTGAATCACCAGCTACCCAGGTTCTGTTCCAGACAACCGCACCCCTTGAGGTTGGCAGCGGATGCCTTCCTGATTTCTTGGTCCCAGGGCCTCCTATATGCGTTTCCTCCCACACCTCTGGTGGCCTGAATATTGTTCAAGATTCTAAGGGACAAGGCCTCGGTACTTCTGGTAGCTCCCAGATGGCCGAGGCAGCCCTGGTTCCCACTTCTGCTTCAATTAGCAGTGGACACACCTCTGTCTCTGGGGTTGTAACCCAATCTCCTCTCTCAGGATCAGGGTTTCCTTCTGCACCCCAATCTCAAATCTCTCAATTTGATGGCCTGGAGGCTGCAAGGGTAGTGTTGGCTCCCTGGGGCTTGCCTCAGGAAGTGGAAGAGGTTGTCTTGGCCTCTAGAAAACAATCCACCAGGAAAACCTATGCCCTGAAGTGGAGAAGGTTCTCCTTGTGGTGTCAGCAGCGCAAGGAAGATCCTTTCGCCTGCACTGTGCCAGTAGTGCTTCAATAGCTGCTGCACTTGTCCACTCAGGGCCTTAAGTCCAATTCTGTTCGGGTTCACCTCTCTGCTCTGGCAGCTCACCACTCTCTGGTGGAGGGACACTCCTTGTCGGTTCATCCCTTGGTGTCCAGATTTCTCAGAGGCTTGCTATTGCTCAAGCCTCCTCCCCGTCCACCGGCCCCTGAGTGGGAGTTGAATGTGGTCTTGCAGCAACTGACTCGCCCACCTTTTGAGCCGATGGCTACATGTCCTCTCCGCTTCCTTTCTTGGAAGACTCTCTTCCTATTGGCCCTGACCTCGGCCAGGTGAGTGAGTGAGCTTCAAGCCCTGGTCTGTGACAGGCCATACACTCGCTTCTATAGGAACAGGGTAGTCCTTAGGACTCATCCTAAGTTCCTCCCAAAGGTTGTCTCCTCTTTCCATCTCAACCAGGAGGTGGTTCTTCCAGTGTTCTTCCCTAGGCCCCATGCCAGCCGGGCTGAAACAGTCCTGCATACCCTGGACTGTAGGAGGGCCTTATCCTTCTACCTTGAACGTACGCAGGGGCATAGGAGGGCTACTCAGCTCTTCGTATCTTTTGACCCTAATAACTTGGGGTTACCTGTCTCCAAGCGTACCTTGTCCATCTGGGTGGCTGACTGTATCTCCTGGGCTTACAGGGCAGCTGACGTTCCCTTGCAGGGGCGGGTCACGGCCCACCGTGTCAGGGCAATGGCTGCCTCAGTGGCTCATCTCCGCTCTGTACCGTTGGCAGACATCTGCAGGGCTGCAACTTGGTCCTCAAGCCAGACTTTTGCGGTCCATTACTGCCTGGAGAGGGAGTCCCGTGGGGACAGTACTTTCGGTCAGGCGGTGCTCCAGAATCACTTCGAAGTTTAGGCAAGTCCTGCCCTCCAGCCCTCTGGTTGGGCTACCGGTGGAGGTATGTTTCAGTGACGTCCCTTCTCTAATGCTGCCATTTTTCAGCTCTGGGTCCCCGGTAGCCTGAAGCTGGGGAATCCCATAAGTGAGGACTGACTTCCTGCTTGGTCCTGGAGAAAGAGTAGTTACTCACCTGTAACAGGTGTTCTCCAGGAGCAGCAGGAATCAGTCCTCACAACCCTCCCTCCTCCCCTGGGAGTTGCAGTTGTACATAGTTTATTTTTACATTTTTGTGTGCTGTCTTTTAGCTATGTCATCTGACTGAGCAAGAGGGCACCTTTAGGCGGGAGGGGGACCGCACATGCGTGCAGTATTCCCAAAGGCTTTCTTAGAAAGCTGGGGAAATGCTCCGCACTGGGGCTCCATCGGCGTCGATGTCACCCATAAGTGAGGACTGATTCCTGCTGCTCCTGGAGAACACCTGTTACAGGTGAGTAACTACTCTTTCTGCTTGGCTTATAATTCTATTTCCTTATCGTCCTGCTAGGACAGGCCATATAAGTGGGCATTCTCCTCTACCACAGAGAAAAATCCAGAGATTTCTGATTACCTCATCCTGTACTATATCTAAAACAGCTAGAGGGCATGCTACTTCAGTATTTCTCTGTTTTCCAGCAGGGTGTGGCCACACTGGAGCAGCTCTGTGAAAACTTTGAGAAAGATTTATTTAACTCATAAGTAATCGCTCTTAGGGGCGACTTCCTCACTTGAGCTCAACATAGGAGGCACCTGTTGGGTCACCCTTAAAGCTGGTGCCTCCTGGGTTTGCCAAAGATCAGGGGTGTCAATTCATTTCCCCGTCCTTATCCTGTTAAAGGCCGTTTGAACAGCCAGAATTGTTGGATCAGGATCCCAGAGGAATTGTTGGTTGCACAGCCCTCTTTCTCCTCCTCTTCTCCTGGCTCTCCCCAAAAGATGGCATAAAGTGGTATGTGGCTGTAGGCCTTGGCAGCAGGGGAGTAGCACTGAGCCCAGCACTGTTGCTGCTTGGGCTCCACGGGCCGAGTACAAGATTTAAGTTCCTGTTTCTGTTCCAGATTTCTCTTCTGCAAAGAACTGAGACCAATCACCACTCACGTGGCAATACTAATCAAAACTATAAAAAAGTTTTTTTCAGACCAAAATAATTTATTCACTAGCACAATAAGCACCAGCAATTTTTTAAGAGGTCCTTTTTATTGTGGGTTTTTTTTTAAATATATTGTTTTTTGTATCAACCAAAAATAATATTTTGCATATAGTTTAAAAAAAAACAACAATAAAGGGAGCTATTAAAAAAAATTGCTGGCGGTTATTATGCTAGTGAATAAATTACCAGTATATTGGTCAAACAAATAAAAGAAATTCACTTCTATGCTGCTTAAGTATTGTCTGGGGGTCCCTGACTTCCGCCTTTTAGTGCAGTGATTGTCTGGTCAGGGATTGGAACCATTGGTACTCGCTGTCTTTTTCCTGCTGGTTCTAACCTCATACTGGTGCTTTGTGCATACGTTACTGGCACTTGGCTGTGCTCTCATGTGTTCCTTGCTGTGCATGTTGGGATGCATAGTATCTGCATGCTTCGTGTGCCATGAGCACACATGTTTGTCACATGCCGTGAGTGGGTGCTTGGGAGTGCTATGTCCCCAACATATGGTAGCTCCATACTTTTGGTGCACGCACTGTAAGCAGATGGAAGGATTTACTTCAGGAAGCCACTCTGCTTGACATAGGCGCTTGTCTTCTGGGAGGAGATGCTGCCTTTCTGCCCTTCCTTTGCATCTTAACACAGAAGCTTCTGTTCGCCTCTTGGAGGTATTGTCTTTATAGTTGATGGATATGGATTTGTCTTCTGCCTCTTAAACTCTGCAGGTGGCATTGAGGTCTGCTGGAGAGAGAGACAACACCTCGGCTTGGGATTCCTCCATCTGTTCTTTGGAGTTCGGCCTGCCAGAACCTTCCCAGTCGGATTCCCCAGTGACTGGCCTGCCTCCTGCAATAGGGACAGCAAAGGCAGCTAGACAGTTGCCAGCCTCTGGCCTATCTTCTCCAGAACTTGTCTTTCTTATATAAGTGTGGTCCTTCTGGCGTGGCAATTCGGATCCATCAGCCTTGGGGGCCCTCTTGTTCCTTCTCTCGCTCAGAGGAATGTTTCTCATTGTGGGGTGGATAGATCCCTGCAGGGGCCCCCCAGAAGAGAATAGATTTGGGGTGTTCTGCTCAGCTGTCCTGTGCCAAGGATCCTGCTTTGCATTCTAGAGGTTCAGATGGTAACTTCATGAAGGAAGAAAAACTAACTGCTGGCACCGGATGATCAGGATTATTCTCTCATCATTCATCTGTTTTGGAAAGAGGGTCTGGCAGTGCTGATTGATCAAGCTTCCTCTGTCTTGCAGCTGTTGGCTGCTGTGTCAGCAGAGCAGGAGCCGCAAGTGTGTCTTCTCTTGCAGGAGTAGCAGAAAACCCTCCAGGGCATTTTCTTCGCAAATGTCCTTAAGAGCATAATACGAGCAGAATGGGACTCTCCTGCCGCCCTGCTGAAATGGGACATGTTGTGAGTTGACTTTACGCCATCCTCAGGAATATCTTGCAGTCTGGATGCAGTTGGAACAGGTGTACTCACAGGTGATGGCCATTGCTAATAGATGCACTACCATTTTGATGGAGGTTGATAGGCCCTCAAGGAATAAGTGGATCTCAAGGTTGAGGCTTTCCTAAGGAGCCAGTTTTTGGCTGCCTCCCTTATTCTCCAGACAGTAGTTTGCAGAGGGCTTATGGCTCATGTCCTACTCCATTGGATGCAGTTGTTCACGCCCAATGATACTTTGATGCGTCTGGAATCAGAAGCAGTATAATTTGGTCTGTTTGGCGGCCAAAAATATTGCCCATTCCATTGTAGCATATTGCTGGCTTTGGCTTCATTATTGCACAACAGACAACTGAGAAGACTGCTCAGCAGGTAAATGCCAGTCTCCCCATCCAAATGTCACTGGTTTGAAGCCAGCCTGATCTGTGATGAAACTGGGGAGAAAAAATAAATATTGGATTTTTTCAGCATCCAAGTCCTGTTATCTGGCCTTCTTTTCAGGGGGAAGCTTGTGTTTGGGGAGGAGTTGGTTAAGGAGCTGGGAACATCCAAACCACATCGTCTTTTGGAAGATAGACGTAAAGGGCCTTTGAAGTTTGGCCTCCCCTCCTCTACATCATGTTTTCCTTGCTTCTGCTACCAGGAGTCTTAGGGATTCTGGGACTCCCAGAAGGATAACCTGGGGAAGCCAGCCTTCTTTCCTCCATCTCCCGTTTCCAGGCCCAGCCCTTTTGTGGGACTCACAGGACCTGCAAGACTGCCTCTATCCAAATCTGGATTATCTTGTCTGTTGTAATGACAGAATGGGCCCGAGTAGGAGCTTGACACATTCAATACAGCATTGAGGAACCTGTGTCTTTTGGGGAAACTGCTAGGTATGTATGACCTAGATTGGCCACTGTTGGAAACAGGATACTGGGCTTGATGGACCTTGGTCTGACCCATTATGGCATATCTTATTTTCTTATGTTCTTATGCTGAAATGCCAGGACCCCCTTCTCAAATGCCTTCCAGATATCTCCATATGGTCTGCAACCAAGAAGCCGCCATTAAGACTACTCTGGAGAAACTCCTCAGCCTCCAGACTGTAGTTCCATTGCCACCTGGCAAAAGGCACAAGGGCCAGTATTCTATTTACTTTGTGGTGCTGAAGAAGGTTGGGTCCTTCCACCCAATCTTGGACCTCAAGGGTGACAATGTTCACCTAAGCACCTTTCACTTCCGCATGGAGATACTGAGTGGTCCAGCAAGGACATTTTCCTGCATCGCTGGACGTGGCCAAGGCGTACTTCCACATTTTCATCCACAAGGATCAGCAGTGCTTCCTGCACTTCTCTGTTCTCAGCTCGCACTTGCAGTTTGCCTTTCTATTCTTTTGGCTTCTCCACTGCACCCAAGGACAATTACCAGGGTTACGGTGGTGGCTGTCACTGTTCTGCAGCACAAAGGGATTTGTGTGTAATCCTGCTTGGATGACTGGCTCATTCAGGCTAGGTTGCATGCAGAACCCTTCGGGTGCTGGCCCAAGTGGTGCAGGTTTTGGAGAGTCTGGGCTGGGTAATATACTATGACAAGAATTTCCTGGAGCCTACCCAGTTGGTAGAATACTTTGGAGTGCGGTTCATCACTGGCTCAGGAAAGGCTTTACTGTCTGAGAAGAGGCAGCAGCTTTCCAAGGCTTGGGACTACCTCCAACTCCCAGGGTCAGTGGTGGTGATGATCAAGATGGTATCCTGGACATGAGCACATATGCGCCTACTGGTCTCCTTCACAGGACCTCAATATCAGGCTCCCGCTTCGCCCATTGGTGGGAGCAGCCTGCTCTTCGGCTGAAAGACCTTTCCCTGGACAATATCCAATGGCTTCTGCTGATGACGATTGCCAGCCTGTCCAGCTTGGGAGCTCATTACCAAAGGCAGACTGCCCAGCATCAATGGAATAAGCAGGTAGCAGCTTGGCCCATCAATCGGCTGGAGGTGAGTGCCATTCTCTTGGCTCTCCTGTGTCTCTGAAGCATCGTCCAAGACAAAGCAGTGTGGATCTTCTTGGATAATGCCATGGTGGTAGCTTTTGTCAACTGGCAAGAGTACAAGAAGAGTTCCAAGGTCTCCCCGGCAAATGACCCTCCTCTTCCCTTGGGTGGAGAGAAATCTCCTGGCTCTCTCAGCGCAGAATATTACAGGAGTGGACAATTTGGAAACAGACTATATCCTCATCGCTTCCCCTGTCCAGGGTGTGAGAATTGAGCTGATTGACATTCCAGAGGATCCTGGAAAAGTGGGGTCACCCTGATATGGATTTGATGGTGACCTACCTGGACCAGTGCCAAGGTGAACAAGTTCTTCAGCTGCCACAAATAGGTGGGCTTCAAGGGCGAGGTTGCCCTAATTCAATCTTGGCCAAGGCACATTCTGCTATACATGTTTCCTTTGTGACCTCTCATGGGCGAGTACTTTGTCATGTGATGCACTATCTGGGTCCTGTGGTGTGGTGGCACCGGCTTGGCTTAGATGGTATTTGGATCTGCTGGGCCTCCAGCAGGCTGCCCACCTGTGCCTTCCATTGGCACAGGAGCTCTTGAGGTAGGGGCCGGTCCTACTGGACATTCCCCTCCCCTCTTGCTTACAGCATTTTAGGTATGTTGTGTACAATATCTTGAGAAATAATGGGAAATTTTCCAACTGTATGTAATCATATTTTAATAGTATGTTGAAAGGTATACAACCAAAAAAAGATATCTGCAACTTAGACCTGGACAGGATTAATAGCACCCTTCACTAATAGTTGGTTGTACAACCCTTGGCAGTGATGAAAGTCTCCAAACGTTTCTTGTAGCCATCTATAAGTTTTTCCCACTCTTCAGCTGCGATTGTTCCAGCTCATGAATGTTTCTAAGATTTCTTTTACCAATGGCAGATTTCAGCTCTTTCCAAAGGTTCTCGATTGGATTGAGATTAAGACTCGTTACTGAGCCGTTAAAAAAAAAAGGTCAACTTTTTTCCTTTTTAACCTTTCTTTGTACTTTTGGACATATGTTTTGGGTCATTGTCCTGCTGGAGCACCTATGACTTTAGACCCAGACCTAGCTTTCTGATACTAGGTAGCACATTTCGCTCCAGAATACCTTGGTAGTTGTCTGTCTTCATGATTCCTTTAATACGTTCCAGGTCTTCAGTTCTTGAAACAGCAAAACAGCCCCACAACATTATGGAACCTCCACCATATTTAACTGTAGGAAGGGTGTTTTTTAACTTATAAAGTTCATTTCTTCACCTGTAAATGTATCGCTGGTCTGCATTGCCAAAAAGCTCAATTTTGGTTTCATCTGTCCACAGAACATTTTCCCAGAAGGATTGTGGTTTCTGAAGTTCGGTTTGGGCAATGATCAGGCATGCCTTATGTCTGTGGGGTCCTCCTTGGCCTTCACCAATGAAGTCCTTCGTTGTTTAGTGTGTGGTGAGGGTTGAAACCACCACTCCAGATTGCTCCAGGTCAGCCTTAAGCTCTTTGGATATTGTATATAGTGTTTTTCCACCAGTTCGCGCTAATCTTCAAAGACTCCTTGGACTAATTTTACTCTTCCCACCACGTCCTGGGAGGTTCTCGACAGTTCTATGAGCAGAAAACTTCTTAAGATTGTGAACTGTAGACATGGGAATCCCAAGGTCTTTGGAGATGGCCTTGTACTCCTTTGAAATTTGATGTTTGGTGATAATAGCATTTCTGATGGTCTCAGGCAGCTCTCTTGTCTTTACTACTACTACTGAGTATTTGTATAGTGCTACAAGATGTATGCAGCGCTGTACAGACATGTAAGAGACAGTCCCTGCTCATTAGAGCTTACAATCTAGTCAAGACAGACAACACAGAAAGTATAGACGGGGATAAAACAAGGGGGAATGGTAAAGAAACAAGGAGATCAGGTGAGTCAGGATCCAAAAGCAGCAGCCAAGAGGTGAGTTTTCAGCCTGGATTTGAAAAGGATCAGAGAAGGTGCCTAGCTTACAGACACAAGTAGTTTGCTCCAGGCGTAAGGTTCAGCAAGGCGAAAGGAGCGAAGTCTGGAGTTAGCAGTAGAAGAGAAGGGCACAGATAAAAGCAATTTGTCAGAAGAGCATTCCCGAGGTGAGGTGTAAGGAGAGATAAAAGAAGAAAAGTAGTGAAGAGCTGCTGAGTGAATGCATTTATAGGTCAGCAGGAGAAGTTTGAAATGGACGCAGAAATAGATAGGGTGCCAATGAAGTGACTTGAGAAGAGGGATAATATGGGCATGACGAGGCTGGTGGAACCGGGAGTGAATGTAGCCATTTTAAACATTAGAGCCATCATTCATTGGTTGATTCAAGTCATGTGAGTAATGGTGAAATTTTCCTTACCATTAATTTCCTTTCCTGAAATCCTGCTAGACCAGTCCAGACAAATGGAAGGGGAACACAACCTGTTTGTCTGGACTGGACTTGCAGGATGAAATGGAATGATCACAGGTGCGTCTGTTTTTTTTTTAAGCATTTATCAATATACAAACCACATATTTTGGTACAGAAAACCAAATATAAAAGAAATAGAAACATAGAAACATGATGACAGAAAAAGACCACATGGCCTATCTAGTCTGTCCTTCCATAACAACAACTACAACAGTCCACTTTTTACCTTTAGAGATCCTCTGTGTTGGTCCCATGCTTTTTTGAATTCAGTTACTGTCCTCATCTCTACCACCTCCACTGGGAGACTATTCCATGGATCCACTACTCTTTCCGTAAAGAAATATTTCTGTATATCACTCCTGAATCTATCTCCCTTCACCCTCATCCCATGTCCCCTCGTAGCAGAACTTGCTTTCAATTGAAAGAGGCTCTCTCCCTGAACATTTATGCCATGGAGGTATTTAAACATCTCAATCATATCACCTCTATCCCGCCTTTCCTCTAAGGTGTACATATTAAGATCCTTAAGTCTGTCCTCATATGCTTTATAATGAAGCCCATTAATCATTTTAGTAGCAACCCTCTGCACCGACTCCATCCTGTTCACATCCTTTTGACCACAACTGTAATGCTTGATCATCTCAAACCCCACTCCCTCTGTCATACAAAGCTGTGAATAGAACTGCTTAACTGTGTCCCTGATCTATTCTGACCTAAATTTATTTATTTATTTATTTTAATTCTCTTATATAGTGCGCTATTGTGCATCAGTGCGGTTTACATTGAACAGGGCATTATAACTTGGAGATAACTATTTTACAGGGAACATGGGCTATGGAGGGTTAAGGGCTAAAGAGCAGCTCCCCTTTTGCATTCCATATTTTAAACACCTGTTGTTTAGTTCTGCTGTGCACATAGTTTGTGCAAGCACTCTACCCATTTTATTATCCCACTCATACCTTGACCAAACCCTCTCCAAATTATTTGAAGTTTATTCAATTCCCCCCTCACTAATTCCTTCTCAGCCAGGACACGTCTGGACCGGGTCCAGAAGTGCTCATGTTGTAAGTCTTGTAACCATCGCAAGAGGCTACCCTTCTTTCTCAACCTCTGATGCTTCTGTTGTGTTGCCAGTGCTATGAAGTGACCCCTTATAACCGCCTCTAATTCATCCCATACTGTATCCAGAGAGATTCCTTTCTCCATATTTTGTGCCATATATTCCCGTAGGCTCTTTCTCAGTATGACGCACGCATCCCCCTGTCCATTAAACCTACAGAATTTCAATCCACCTTCTACCTTCTCCACCTCAAGTACCATTCTTACTGGGGCATAGTCGGACCACAACATCTACTCGGTCGTCACATCCTGTAAATGTACCAGGAGCTCCATGTCTACCCATACTATGTCAATCCTACTGTAGGTCGCATGGGGTTAGAAAAAAAAGGTAAACTGTTCCCCCTACCTCATGACGCTGTTGCCAGACATCAACCAGCCCAAAGTTCCCAAGAACTCCCACCATTTTCTGCCTCATTTTCAAGTCCCCTGCCTCCCCCACTAGAATTATCAATTCTGGGGTTAACCATTAAATTAAAATCCCTTCCCCCCCCCCAAGTAAACAGCGACCCCCCCCCCCAACTCTTCCATAACCCATCCTATTGCCTCAAAAAAATTCCACCTGACCATTATTAGGAGCCTAACTATTAACTAACTTCACTTCCTCCCCATTCAAAGCCGCTCTTACTATGACAAATCTCCCTCCCAAGTCTCACTTTACTGCCTGCACTTCTACCCGCAATTTCGGATTCTCCTTATTGGCAGCCAGATATACATGGGGGACAGCCTTCTCACGCAATTCCCCCCCCCCCCCTCAAAAGACTTCAAGTGCATTTATTGGACCATTAAGCCCTTAGCCTCTTCCCCTCTCATAGTAACAAAGACCTCTTTTTTTGCCAGGAATTTAACCCATTCACATTCAAAGTTACCACCTCGTCCCCTTTCTTATTCATCGTTGCCTTCACTCACTTCTCCACCACCGTTCTCAGAATCCATCAACCAGCTTATAGACTGTTCTAAAGGAAATAAATCGAATTCCAGAGCCAGGAGTCCAGTGAAGGGTTTTATTTCAATCTCGCGAGAACGGGTGTCTGCTCCCTATAGCAGGCACAAATCCTTATTCCATCTCACTCCTTTTATACATTTTATCTTTCCCCTTCCTGCTATCGTGGTTATACCCCATTGGTTGATGTTTACAGTACGTCACATGCATGCTTTATCTCATACAATTTCAAAGTTCTCATGGGAAGAAAAGGGCTTTTTCTGTACTTTTTCTGTACTGCTTATACAGTTTCACGAACTCACAGAGAAGAAAAGCTCCCACGGAGAAACAAAGGTTGCTGATCTGTACTTTTTCTGTTCATACAATTTCACTGTTAATCATTAACTCACAGAGGAGAAAGCTCTCATGGGAAAACAAAGGACTTTTTTTTTTTATTACTGCACCCTGATTTCATCTTAAAGAGTTTTATGGTTATAAAAACTGTGCTTGTTTATGTGACTTTCTTGTAAAAATAACATCTCCTAAATTCTCTATCCCCAACATAGACCCCCACTAATCCCACCCTCCAGCACTCCCTTCTAGCTCCTACCTCCCATCTTGCTCCCTCCCTCCTTCCCTGCTCCCCCAGCATGGCAAACCCCCTCTCGCCAGACCCTGCTTGGAGTAGTGACTACAAAGGTACAGACCCCAGAGCATACCACCCAAACATAAAACTTTCCCCTCCACCCTACCTCCTTTTCCTTCTTCACGCCCACCCCCCCTCAGTTCACACTTCCTCTCTCTCGCACCACCCCATTTCACTGATCAGTCATCCCCATTATCGTTCAGACTCCCCCACTCTCTCCGTGTCTGAATTCCCAGGGTGCTCACATTTCACACACCTAAATGGTTCAACTTTCCACAATTAGAAACAAACCCCTCATAAACAGGCAATCCAACAGAACCTTAGGACAAGTGTCCCTTAACCGGAGGCCCCCTCACTAGCCTCCCATCCGAGCATGAATAACAATATCAGTCCAGTCCAGTCCCTTTGTCCATTCAAGTGCTCTGTGTACTTTTGACCCCTTGCTGCTTTTTGTTTGTCCTCCTTCTCCACCACCTTCCACATCCTCCTACGGGTCTCCTGATGTCTCCAGGATCAAACCTCTCACATCCTTCATTCCATCTTCCTTCATTGCTTTTACCACCTCCTCCAACGATGCCACTCTTTGGGTTACGCCATTGACTGTAAAGGCCAGTCCGAAGGGAAATAACCAATAGTACTTAATTTGTTCCAACTGAAAGTGCTCCATCACCTGTCAAAACTCTGTAATGTTCTCATGGCCAAATTGGTGAGCAGAGCCACTGTATGACCTTTTCACCTGAATTTCCCTGCCGCTTGCATCTTGGCGGCAACTTGCTCTTTCACTGTAAAGTCTTGGAGGCATGTGACTATATCCCTCGGGACCACTCCTCTCACTGGCCCCAAGGCTCAATGAACTCTGTCCAGCTTGATCACAGGGGCGTCCTCCTCTCCAGCATTTCCTCCCAGCAATGCTTGAAAGATGGATACTGCCACTGCTTCACTATCCTGATACTCAAGTAGTTCAGGTACCCCCTTGATTTGCAGATTATTTCTGCACATGCAGTTCTCAAGGCCCTCTAATTTTAGGGACATCTGCTTGGCCCCTTCCTCCAAAGAGTGCATCTTCCTAGAAAGTTGCTTCTGCTCGACCTGACTCTCCTCCACTAGGCTTCTGCCCTGCCATGCATCTGCCCAGATCCTGTACTTCCGACCGCAATTGGCTCACCATTTTGCCCAGCTCGCTCCGCACCACTCTAATATAATTTTTAAGGTCAGCAAACTAGTTCCTCTTTCATGATTTGCATGACAGCACCTTTATCCGAGCACATGTCTGCAAGGCAACCCTCCAGAAGGGCCTTCCCTTGACCAGTTCATCATCTTTTCCACCTCTTCGGCACTGTCTTCTCGACCCTGATAAGCATACTCTTTTAAGTCCATTGCTTTTCATCACGTGCTCACCATTTTTAGTCAGAGCCACCTTCTGGCACAAACGAGGATATCGCCAATAGCAGTGAACACAATTGGGGAGGGTAAAAGACCCCACTTTATTGTCTGCCCAATGGAGCTGCAAAATCAGCTGTCCATAGGCTGATGATGTCACTTTCTTCCCATCCACTGGAGCTTCTTATCAACTGAATTATAATTCATTTTCTTGTTTTTTACTGCTAGTACGGCATTGTCCACCTGCAGTAGGCCCTCACCAAGCTTTTGCGAGACTGTCTTTTTCCCATAAGGGAAATCTACCTGCCTTCTAGTTTCAAATATTCTCCCTCCTCTTAGTATTATTTTGTAATTATTTTGAATCTGTTCTGTGTCTATTTACAAATAATTCAGAATTTAATGATCCATGTTAATGCCTCTCGTTTAAATAAAATGGAGCCTATTCGCAGAACATGATTGTCAGCCTGCTTGCATTCAGACTGGATGCTAGCATATGCCTGAGCACCTGCTTTTATTAGGATAACTTTTTTTTTAGTCCTTTGCTACCTTTTTCTTTTTTTGTATTTACGTGTCTTGATTTTATTTTACATTGTATTGCTATTATTATTTATATTTTATATATTCTTACCTCTTTAGTCAAATTTCTCATTTCAACCAGCTGCAAATAATCCCCTACATTTTGCATTATATCCATATCAATCTGCCTGTGTCAGATCATTGAAGTAATCATTGAGGCACAGTGACTACCCGCAAGTCCAGATCTGGATAATAGGCAACTGCCTAGGATGCCAAATGGTTAAATGTGCCAAGTAACGAGGCCAAAAAGGGCCTTCTTCCGCTTACCTCAGGGCCAACCACTGATGCTATTTCATAGAGGCACCACCATAGCATTCATACCCAAGACCCCTGTTTTTCTGTCTCATTGGGGGTCTCCCTTGGTTCTTTGATCTCTGCTGGAGGATCCCTTCCCTCACCTTCTGATTCTGCCTGTGGGCGCCAGAATCTTAAATCTAGCTCTTGATTTTCTTTATAAAGCATTTTTCCCATAAACACAAATGCTGAAAAAACGTTTAGTATATAGATGAATTCAGATGGATGGTTAAAGTATTCCACTTCTGCTCTTTTTTATTTCTCTGTGATTAATTTTATTTGTATTTTATGCTGTCTTTTTGCTTTCACTTGTTCTCCAGTAATGATTTGTTAGCCAGCTCCTTGAATATGTTTACTTGTATTTGGTTCCAAGATTACTTGACTTTACTATTGTATGACCAGACACATTGCAGTAGAAAAGGGTACATAGACTAAGCTGGTTGGTTCTGGCGCTATCTGGCCTTGATCATTTAAAACAGGAATTCCGGGCACTTGGCGTAATGACATTAGGTGCCCTGCTTTCTCCTTCTTCTTAGGAGTTACGCTTCTTAACACATAAGGCTCCCGGGCACCAGTTTCCTTAGTGGGTGACCCTGAACTGGCAGGAGAGCCTCCGCTTTCTATCTCATCAGAGGACTCAATTCCCCCTGCTGTACTTGGGCCTGACCCAGAACTCTCACTCGGGGTAGGGCGCTTCTTAGGCTGTTGCTTTGGTATTTTCTGGGGCTCCTCATCGGACTCTACTTCAAGTTATGGGGCTGTGGGGACTAATTTCTATGGGTGCCGGGGTAAACTATCCAGAACATCTGAGGACTCTGGGTCAGAATTCCTTTTTAGCTCCCCTAGTAGTAGCTACAAATATTTTACAGTGCTCCTCATAACAGCGCTTCATCCATGAGGGCTGCTGTTCGCATACACTTAACCAGGAATCTATATAGGGGAACTGATCAAGGATATGCTCTCAGTATAAGCTGATGAATTTGTAAAACTGTCTCAAAATCAAAGGTGCCCCCTCGGGGCCATGAAGCGGCTAATGCGGGCCACTCCCTTTCACATAACATTTTTAATCTGGATGGAGTCATTTTAATACCATAATCACCCGAAAATCCTTTACGGAAATTCTTGATCATACATGCCAACGGAGTTTGCATGGACTCTGTCCCTCCCATAATGTAAACGTACCTGCCTACGCTACTGCCTACGTACTCAACGTACCTGCGTACGTTACGTACCCTACATCCCTACGTACATGTAATGACGTACAAGACAACGAACAATAAGGATAGGTAGTATGGCTGTAGGTAAGGGGTCTGTACAGCCCACAGAACACTGGGGGGACAAACACCACTCGCTTCCTCCTGTTCGCGACCTGGGCGCAGTCGCCCGGCCAGGAACTGCGCTACTTAGGAGTCCGCTTTCGCTCGGTCTGTATTTCAAGACCTCTCACACAAGCATATTTTCACAAGATATCATATTTCAATATTTCAAGTGCCCAGGTTTTCTGACTAACTGACTTTTCCAAACAAACAAGAAGGGTTGATAGTTTCAGCTTCCGCTTTCCTTACGCGGAGCTTACTAGGACCGCCCTTATGGGAGGTGATCAGGCTCCCTTGTCTCGCGCATACTCATGCGAGATTTCCCAGATTTCCCAGTTAGTCTATACCAAAATTTACCAAATTGGTCTTGCACTCGCAAAACGCTGTCCCAGGCTGTTATCTCTGACTATTAAATCACAAAAATGTCTACTCACCGGATCCGGTCCCCGATACCACACCAGCTTCTGAGTTGGAACCTGGACTCCCCCGGGTCGGAGGTGTTGGCCAGCTGGATCCGATGGCCCGCCAAGGCAGGCGGAACCCTCTCCAGCACAAAGGGGCCGGCAGCGCCTGAGGCTTCCCCCGCGGTCGGACAGACACGGTTCCAACCGGGCCAAACCTCAAGGCGAATTACGTGGATTATTCACTTGAATACCATTTACCACTCGCACTTCTCGGCCAACGCACCAAGAATATGCTATAGCAAAGTGCAATCAATGAATAAGTCCAGGAGTCGATTGACAGGGTCCAAGTCAGTTTATTGTGCACAAGGCACAGTCAGTCAAAGCATCAAAAGATACTGAGCGAAGGTTTATACAGAGACATAACTTTTTATACCTCTTTTTCAGTTTGATACATGAGAACTTTCTATTGGTTCTAGCTCGATACATGCAAACTTCTTATTGGCTATACATTCCCTTCATTTATCCAATCAGTAATCCCTCCGGAGCCTAGCAACCGGCCCCCTCCTTTAGGATTGCTTGAACAATGGTACAGTTCTAGATCTCGTTACTTTTCTACTGCAAGGTTAACTTTGGCTTCTGGAATGCATATACTGTTACTTTTCTGTTCTTTCACATACAAGAGAATAATAGAAGACTTATGCATTCATGAAAACTTCTTATTAAGCATTTCAAAACAGCTTTCTTATTTTTCACAGATTTTTGGTTCTTTTCTAGCTATAATGGGAGTTAGGATCCAGGCCTAACTTACAGGCCTTTCATAGTAGCAGGCCATGCTAGGCCATAGCCTACCTCAACATATCTAATCAATTATGTTTACCTTCCTTGCTAAGGTATGATGGAGTCTTATCCCATCCACTGTTTTCACCTGCCCTGCTATTGTGTAACAGAGAGTCTTATTCAATCAACTGTGGTTAGCTCTTATCACATTCTGATTGCCTTGCAGAAAAAAGATGGACAGCTAAAGTGTGAGCATCCCCCCAACTCAGCATTCTTGCATCATCTTTCTCTGAGAATTTCAGTCTCTGGACTCGACGGCACTTAACAACAACAATAACAATAACATTCCTTGCCATCAATCCATTGTTGGTGGGGGGGGGGGAGGGGTGAAAAAGGTCCATAGTCAGCTCTGTCAGTGAAATAGCAGACTCTCAATATATAATCCTTTGAGGTGCAGATATTTTCCTGCAAGGCAGCTACCTTTCACTTAGTCACTGAAGGCTTATTGATAATTATAAAGAGACCTCTGCAAATGTTTTCTTATAATCACCTTTAAGTCATGCCATAACATGAAACTACAACCTCTCAGCCTGTTTGGGAAAAGTAAATTGATTTATCCTTTGTCCTGTAATGTATAGTTTTGTCGTTTTAAGTTGTTTATGCACTGAAGGATATAACGTGTAGCCACATTTAACGAAAGGTTAATTTAAAATATGTATCTCATCTTTGCTATTTAAAGTCTTTATGTAGAACATACACATCTATAGTCAAAGTTAAATTGATCCATATTATCAGTATACTACTTTGTTTATAAGTAAGAAAGTAGACCTGCTAGACTAGAGTGTCCTTGTAAATCTAAACACAGCTTCTTATATGAATCACAATTAACTTCTTAATTATCTAATAGTAAAATTATGTACGTAGTCCCATTCCACCTGCCACCACGGTTTACTAATCCTTTATTTACATACTTATTCATTCCTTTATTTACTGAATATAATTACCTATTCCTTATCGTTCCTCCAGTTTAGTCCTCAACCTCTGGGTAGTGAACTTCCTCCTGCAGCTTGGAGACTGGGCATGTCAAAAACTCATGACATCACTGTATATAGCCTGCTGGTTTCTCCCATCAGCCCCCAGTGTGTCCAGTCTCCATGCAGCAGGAGGACGTAGTGAGCCTAGCTTCTGGGCTCACTTGGGGGGAACAGATAAGGAGCATTTAGTGTGACAAATTCTATTCTGATTTTACTTTTGATTTTTACCTTTAATTTTACTTTTAATTCAGTTACCTTTGGTTAATTGGCAATCAGGGATTAGTTTCCTTTAGTTAAGAGCAAATTTCCTTATTTACAGTAATTTTAAATTTGAGCCTGGTTCTTTAAATTAGTAGCAGTTCTCGCCTTCCCTCCTTGTCAGTTATTTTCACTTGCTGCAAGCATTTGCCAGTGCGGATCTCTCTCCCTTGACTGTACGGGAGAGAGCTCCGGGACCCGTACAGCCACACTGAAGCTGTGTGAGACGGAGCCTCTCTGTTGCTGCGGGATTTTAATTTTACTCTGTGGAACCGGCTGAGCGATCCTCGCCGCGGCTGCCAGGTGCATCAGCGCGGCTTGAGGATCTGATGAATTCAAGGTGGTAGGAGCAGGCTGTGTGGCTTTCTGCCCTGCAGGTAAGGCCTTTGGGCTCGGTCGGTCTGCTGAGGCCTCCTTTTTGCAGCGGCTGTTGTTCTTGGCGCCAAAATTCATTGGCGAAGGGGCAGCCATTTCCTCTCTAGGTATTTGGACCGCATGGCGAGCGTTGCAGTGAGCTGCCTGCGTGAGGGAAAACAACAGGCAGAATAGCTAAATTTTTGGGCCTAGTGTTTGTTTCTTTCTTTTGGTTGTAGGATTTTTTTTTTGAGGCTCAGGGGGTTCCTTAGCATTAAGGGGGACTGTTGTCAATCCTCTTTATAGAATAAATAAGAATAAACTTAAAAACAGGACAGCAGTTTTGGCATTGATCCCTGATACTACATGGTCTTTCCCTCCTAATCATGTCTCTGAGGAGCATCTGTTAAGGCCCAGGATATTAGGCAAATTGCCAGCTTTTAAGTTCAAGGACAGAGCCCTAACTTGTAGTTGGCAGGAGGGAAAGCCTAGAAGTGTGCCTTTATGTATTCTATAGTGAAAGTTGCCCAAAATTCACAGGGACAGGTTTAGGAAACCTTAGGATATTAAAAAAATAGACAGTTAAACTGTCAATCAGGAAGTGCCTGTGCTACGGTCTATGGCCACCAGAGGGCAGCTGGTACACTCAATAGTACCTTTCTATGACTGTGTGTATGCATGCAGCCATTATCTGCAGGTCAGGAAAGAAATCACCACAGAGCCTCGGTGATGTGATGTAAGGTCTGAGAATCCAGTTTATATGACCAAGATTTAAAGCTCTTAATTTCTGTATCATTGGTGGGGCTCTGCTGCCCTAAAGGCCACTGAATGACAGCTCTGCTCATGAATCACATATAGTATTCAGTGCCCCCATCCCTGGGGGGTGGGTGGTACAATACAAAATCATATTACTCATCAGGTTCACACAGGCAACAACCTCTCAGACCTCCATTTGCAAGGTGGTCGGTGTATTCCACTGCTATTTCTCTGACTGCAGGAAGGCCTGGGGAGGTGCTTGTGTGTTTCATAGCAACACTTAGCAGGCCCTTCCCAGGAAATTCTCATCTATTACTAGAGCAGGGTTTCATTTCATTTCATTTCTCTGGTTGTGGTTAATGCACAGCGTCAGGGGCTGTGTTCGAAAGCTTGGGTCCCACGGACTTCGGTGGGATTTCAAAAAGAAAAAGAAACTCGCTTTAGTGAGAGATAGCCTTGTTCATTTTTAGCTAACACTGTTGATTTTACTTTTGATTTTTACCTTTTGCGCCTGAATCCCAAGGACGGGACACTGTTTGCTTCCAGGGGTTCTACTTTCTATTTTGCTCTTCAGCTCCCTGGCAGATGCAGTAGGCTGGCATGGGGTGGGCAACGCCTCCTGCAATGCAGAATCTCCCAGGATAAGGGGGGGAAGGACAACTGGGTGCAGCGGGGGCTGGTAGCTTCTTGCAAAGCTATAGTAGCAGTTCGGGTATTTTTAGCGGATCTGCTTTGATTTCATTGGAGTTGGCGGAAACTTGGTTTTTGGAGTCCTATCTTTAAAAAAAAAAAAAAAAAAAGAAAAAGCAAAGAAAACAGGGCATAGCTATGTTAATTTATGGGCCCTTGCCAGAGAGCATCAGATTCCATCTCCTTGCGGTGTATCTTCCAGGCATTCAAAACTCTTGGGCAGACAGACTCAGTCGAGTTCTGCTTCCACACGAATGGTATCTCCATGCAGACCAGGTGGCCAAAATATTTCAAATTTGGGGAACCCCGGACATAGACCTCTTTGCAAGTCCGCTGAATGCCAAACTTCCCCGGTTCTGTTCCAGAATTCCGGCTCAGGGTTGTCAGGCCAGGGATGCTTTCCTCCTCCATTGGGGTCAGGACTTCCTGTATGCCTTTCCACCCATTCCCCTAATTCCCCAAACCCTGTTCAAGCTTCAGAGAGACAGAGGTCATATGATTCTCATAGCTCCACGTTGGCCACGGCAAATATGATACCCTCTGCTCCTACATCTTTCTCAAGCTCCACCTCTGGAGTTAGGATCTGCTCCAAATCTCCTTTCTCAAGAAGACGGGATGCTGTGGCATCCCAATCCCCAGTCTCTGCATCTCAGGGCCCTGGTTGCTGAAAGCTTAGAACTTCACGGTCTTAACCTTTCCCAGCAGGTAAAGGATATCCTTTATGCTTCCAGGAAGCCTTCCACAAGATGCTCTTATGCATTTAAGTGGAAAAGGTTTACCATATGGTGCTCGCAGAAGGGTCTTAACCCTCTTGCGATACCTCTGGAATCATTACTGGAGTATCTCCTTCATTTATGAAATGCAGGGCTTAAGACAAATTCAGTGAGGGTTCATTTGAGTGCTATTGCAGCTTCTTTCAAGCCTCTGAATGGACAACCTGTTTCCTCTCATCCTCTCATAGCGAGATTTATGAGAGGCCTCTTTTAACTAAGCCTTGCATTAAGCCACCACCGGTGGCATGGGACTTAAATCTGGTTCTTGGGCAGCTCATGAAACCACCTTTTGAAGCATTAGCCACTACCTCTTTGAAATTCCTTTTTTGGAAAGTCATTTTTCTTATTGCAATCACATCAGCATGTCGCATCAGTGAATTGCAAGCGTTGGTGGCTGATCCTCCTTATACAAGGTTCCATCATGGTAAGGTAGTCCTTAGGACTCATCCACACTTTATGCCAAAGGTGGTGTCACCTTTTCATTTAAATCAAGCGGTTTACCTTCCTGTATTCTTCCCAAGGCCTCGTGCCTCAAATGCAGAAAGGAATCTTCATACTTTGGACTGTAAAAGGGCTTTGGCCTTTTACTTGCAAAGGACACAGCAACATAGAAAGTCCTCTCAACTCTTTGTTGCTTTTGATCTTAATCATTTGGGACTTCCAGTCTCCAAAAGAACACTGTCCAACTGGATTGCACAGTGTATATCTTTTGCCTGTGAGAGTAAGAACCTTCCTCTTGAAGGCCATGTCACAGCTCACAATGTGAGAGCCATGGCAGCCTCTATGGCTCATCTTCACTCTGTGTCTATCGACCGACATCTGTCGAGCAGCTACTTGGGCTTCGGTTCATACCTTCATAACCCATTACTGCTTAGACAAGAACTCCCGCCGGGATGCCTTGTTTGGTCAGGCTGTTCTTCAACATCTGTTCCATACTTAATCAACTCCTACCCGCCATCCCTGGTAGGATGCCAGAGATCCATGGGGGGACGTGGAGCCCTTTCACAGGGGCACACAACTTCTGGGGCCTTCTCCCTGGCATCTGTAGCTAGGGAGTCCCCATATGTGAAGACTACATTCCTGCTTGTTCCTGGAGATAGCATAGTTACTCACCTGTAACAGGTGATCTCCGGGAACAGCAGGAATTTAGTCTTCACAACCCACCCACCTCCCCTAGGAGTTGTATCTCTCTATCTCTCTCTCTCTTTCCCTCAGCTTTAAACTCAACTGGAGAGGGACAGTTGGGAAAGGCGAGAAGGCAGCACGCAGGTGCTGTGGGATGCTCCCAAAATCTTTCCTTTTGGACGCTGGGGAGCGTTCCTCTCACAGGCTCCGTCAGTACCGACGATACCCATATGTGAAGACTAAATTCCTGCTGTTCCCGGAGATCACCTGTTACAGGTGAGTAACTATGCTTTACTCCCAGATTGATGTAAATAACCCCACATACCACAATCTAACGGAATGCGTATGGGAAGCAGAAAAATGGTTAAATATAAACAACTTCAAAATTAACCTTAAGAAAACCGAAGTACTTATCACCACCATAGTTTCACACCCCCCCCCTCCCCCACAAACTATCCAAATAGTCAACACCACCATCCCAGTAAAGCAATAAGTTTAAATATCTGGGCATCATTCTTAATACGGAAGCGCATATAAAACAAACTGCCAGAACCATATTTTTCAAATTAAGAACCGTGCAATACCTCAGACTCCTCCTCCTCGCCCCCCATGACTTCAGAACGGTAGTCCAAGCAATAATCACACCCCACTTGGACTACTGTAACAGCCTCCTAAATGGATTACCCAAAAAAGAACATAAACTATCTCCAGATGGCCCAAAATGTCCCTGCCAGAATCATAACCAAGGAACATCTAATGGACCATATCACCCCCATCTTGCACAATCTCCATTGGCTTCCAATATCAAGTCATATAAAATATAAAACGATAATCACTACATTCAAGCTACAAAGCAATATTGCACCTTCCTATCTTGCATCCCTTATAAATGTTCAATCTGACTCCAGAAACAGAAGATAAAGCAAGCAGAGCCTCCTCAATGTTCCAACATCTATCCACAAAACCAAACAAATAACAAGCAACAGAGTATTCACCTTCACAGCCCCTGTCCTTTGGAACTCTTTGCCAGACTTACTATTATCAAACAAAGACCTACAAGCATTCAGGAAGGAATTAAAGACTCTTCTCTTCATCGAACACTACAGCAACCACATCAGCAGCACCTAGTCAGCTCCATCCCCAGGTCCCCACACTAGACATAATCTCTCCAAAAAGCATAAATTGCAACAGACACATTCTCCAGGACCAAGCAGGAAGTCAGTCCTCACTTATGGGTGACGTCGGCGCCGACGGAGCCCTCGCGGAGCAATTTTCCCCAGCTTTCAAAGAAAGCCTTTGGGAATTGCAGCGCGCATGCGCGGTAGTCTTCCCGCCCGAAGGTGCCATCTTAGCCAGTCTTCTTTTTTCCGCGGAGCCCTACAGACGTCCCCGTCTTGTCCCCGCGAAAAAGTTGATTTTCCTCTGTATTTATCCTTTTTTCTTTCGGTTCGACGCCGGTCGTTTTCCCGCCCGGACTCGCGACGCCGGTCTCGAGTCCTCTAACGGTTTTTTGGTTTTTCTGACTTAGTCAGCTTTCGTTTTCGTTTTTCCCTGGCAGCCCGGTCCTTTGACCTCGCAGGGGCCCTTTTTCCCCCGATGGCTGCCAGTGGCTTTAAGCGGTGTGGTCGGTGTGACCGAAATATGTCACTCACCGACTCACACGACCTTTGCCTCCGCTGCCTGGGCCCAGATCACGAGGAACTGATCTGTGGGCCCTGCAGCAAACTGTCCTCGAAGGCGTTGAGAAGTCGGCGGCATCAGCGCGAAAGAATCTTCGCTGACCCCAGCCGTACCCGGACCTCGTCGGAGGCCTCACTGTCGAAAGGCTCCAGTTCGGACCGTCGACGGAGCTCCTCCGACCGGGGTTCTCCCTCCGGGGACCATCGACGGAAGGAAAAACCCGCGAGGGCGGCGTCGGTGGACGCTCCTGGCTCCGCGAGGGCCAGGTCGCATAGCCCCGACAGCCGCCCCGGGTCCTTGGAGAAGGAACACCTCCCGAAGCGACCTCGCCTGGAGTCGGAGATGCCTGCCCGGGTAAGTCCTGTTGTCCTTCTGGACTCGCCTCCGCGTCAGCCGACGTCGGGCCCGACGCCGTCGGGGCCCGAGTCGGGGGCTGCTGGGTCGCCTGAGCTCGGACTCAGGTTGACGGCCTTGGAGAGCAGATTGTCTGCCTTCATGGACCAGCAGCGGGCACTGCTCGCTGGCTTCGCTGGCGTCGCTGCCCCGACCGCCGGGACGTCGACGTCCAAGTCGACCCCGGAGGCCGAGCCGATCCTCGAGTCGATGAGAACTCGAGTCGATCCTCGGTCGAGGTCGCCCTCGGCCTCCCGTTCGGGACCGAGGTCGCCGACGCCGACTCCCTCGGCGTCGGGGCGGCTGGCGCCGCACCCTGCCCGAGCCGACCCCACCGAGTCCTCGTCGGAGTCGGTCTGGGAGTCTGAGGAGGAAGAGTCACCTGATTCTTTCCGGACTCGGTGTGTCCCATCGGACTCTCCGGAGTCCGAGCCTCGGAAGCAGTCCCCCCGGAGGATGCCCGGTTCTCGGACTTCGTTAGGGATATGGCCAAGGCTTTGGCCTTCCCTGCGGACCCCGAGGAGGAGCCTCGAGCCGAAGAGCTCGACGCCCTCCAGTATGACTCTCCCGCGAGGGAGCACTTTACTGTGCCGGTTCCTCCTATGCTGGAACGACTACTCTTCCGCATGTGGGAGAGTCCGGCCTCCTCGCCGGTCCTGAG
This sequence comes from Ichthyophis bannanicus, assembly GCA_033557465.1. Classification (NCBI taxonomy): domain Eukaryota; kingdom Metazoa; phylum Chordata; class Amphibia; order Gymnophiona; family Ichthyophiidae; genus Ichthyophis; species Ichthyophis bannanicus. The sequence continues at coordinate 298,872,567 of CM066033.1, read as the reverse complement.
CAAGCGGGTCGATTCTATCTATCGAGTCCGCAAGAGCCCTGGCTTTCAAAAGGCGCAGTTGCCACACCATTCCATGGTAGTGGAATCGGCCATGCATCGTCTTAAGAGCCAGAAGATGCACTCCTCGGTGCCTCCTGGAAGGGAGGCCCGTAACCTGGATGGCCTTGGCAAAAAGTGCTTCCAGGGCTCTATGCTCGCCTGTCGTGTCCAGACTTACCAGCTCTACATGGGCATGTATCTCAGGGATCTGGCTAAAGAGCTAGCCGGCTTCTCCGCTGGTTTGTCCGAGGAACCCTTGCGGAGGTTCCTAGCCTTGTCCACAGGTATTCGGGAATGCTCAAAGTTCATGTCCCGAGCAGCCTATGATGGCTTTGAAGCCTCGGCTCGAGTAGCCGCAGCCGGCATCGGTGCCCGCCGACAGGCTTGGCTTCAGTCGTCCGACCTTGAGCCCTGGGTACAGGACAAGTTGGTCGATGTCCCCTGCCGAGGCGAAAACCTCTTTGGCAAGCCCATGGCGGAAAAGGCTGCACAAATTGAGACTGAGACTCTCACCAGGACCAGGCTTTCTAGGAAGACCTCCGCCCCTTCCCAGAAAAAGAAGGGCTCGGGAAAAAAGACCTTTTACCCGAGGAAGGCGGCTGCCTACAAACAATACCCCCATTATCAGGCCCCTGCAGCTCCCCAACAGGGCCAGCAGGCCAAGGGACGGGGTAACGGGTCCCGTAGGCAGCAAGCCCCCAAGCCTGCGCCACCAGCCCCTGCTCAGCAGGGTGGGGGTTTTTGACTCGCTCAGCATAGCCTCTCCCCCCCCGCTGGTTCCCCCCAGCACCGGAGGCCGGCTGGTTCACTTCGCCGACAGGTGGTCCAGCATCACCGCAGATGCCTGGGTGCTTCAGGTCGTGCGAGAGGGCTACCTTCTCCACTTCCATCAGGTCCCTCCCTCCTATTTTCCGGGAGAGCCTCCGCGCCCCCCTCTGCACAGGGAGTTGCTCCTTCAGGAGTTAGCAGGTCTTCTGCAGGATCAGGCGGTGGAACCGGTGCCACACCACCTGAGAGGTCAGGGCTTCTATTCAAGGTATTTTCTGATACCAAAGAGAACAGGAGGCCTCCGACCCATCCTGGACTTGCGCAACCTCAACAAGTTCCTTGTGCGGGAGAAGTTCAAAATGCTTACCCTTGGAATCCTTCTGCCCTACCTCCAGCAGGGAGATTGGCTATGCTCCTTGGATCTAAAGGATGCTTACACGCACATCCTCATCCACCCAAGCCACCGCCAATACCTAAGGTTTGTGGTGGCAGGAAATCATTACCAGTACAGAGTACTGCCCTTCGGCCTGTCCTCCGCACCGCGAGTCTTCACAAAATGTCTCGCGGTCGTGGCGGCCCATCTCCGGCTTCACGGCCTCTATGTTTTTCCGTACCTCGACGACTGGCTCATCAGAGCAGCATCCGCTCAGGAGGTCACCACCGCCACGTGCCGCACGGTGACTCTGCTGCAGCACTTGGGCTTTGTCATCAACTTCGCAAAGTCCACTTTGCTCCCCTCACAGGATCTCGAGTTCATCGGCGCAAGGCTGCACACCCCTCAGGCGCGAGCGTACCTACCGCTCGACAGGGCTCAGCGGCTCATGGACCTAGCCGACCGCTTTCGCAGCCAGCCCCTGGTCTCCGCCAGGTGCTTCCTGAGACTGCTCGGCCATATGGCTTCCACCGTCCATGTGACCCCCAATGCCCGCCTGAATATGCGGCCTGCTCAGTGGTGTCTCCGCCAGCAGTGGCGACAGGCCACGGGCGGCCTAGCAGACCTGGTGCGCGTCTCCGAGCCGCTGGTCTCGTCTATCCGGTGGTGGCTCCGGCAGCCGAACCTGGTATTGGGAATGCCTTTCCAGTCACCTCAGCCGACCCGGGTGCTGACCACCGATGCATCCCTCCTGGGCTGGGGAGCCCATTGCCAAGAGGCACGTACTCAGGGCCTCTGGACCAAGTGGGAGTCTGCTCAGCAGATCAACTTCCTGGAGCTCAGGGCGATCCGCCTAGCTCTCAAGGCCTTCTCCCACCTGACCTCCCAACAGTCCGTCCTTGTCCAGACGGACAATCAAGTTGCCATGTTCTACGTGAACAAGCAGGGGGGCACGGGCTCCTTCCTCCTCTGCCGGGAGGCACAGAAGCTCTGCTCTTGGGCCGTCAGTCACGGCATTCTCCTCAAGGCAGTTTATCTCCCGGGCCAAGAAAATTGCCTGGCGGACAAACTCAGCAGGGTCCTCCAGCCGCACGAGTGGCGTCTGGACCCCTTGATCGTTCAGAAGCTCTTCCTCAGGTGGGGCCTCCCCACAGTGGATCTCTTTGCCAGTCCTCACAACCGGCAGCTTCCTCGCTTCTGCTCTCGTCAGCCTCACCCCCTTCGGGTGGCGGCGGACGCCTTTCTGATCTCATGGTCGGGGAGCCTTCTGTACGCTTTCCCTCCCATCCCGTTAGTCTCTCGGACCCTTTTCAAGGTTCTCCGAGACAAAGCTTTCATGATCCTGGTGGCCCCTCGCTGGCCCAGGCAGCCGTGGTTTCCGCTCTTGCTGCAACTGGCGGTGGAGGATCCAATCCCTCTGGGGGTGCAACCGGATCTCCTCACCCAGGATCAGGGGTCCCTACTGCACCCCAACCTCAGGTCTCTCAACCTCATGGCCTGGCTGCTGAGAGGGTAGTCCTTGCTCCTCTCCTCTTGCCGGCAGAGGTGGAGGAGGTCGTCTTGGCTTCGCGACGGCCTTCTACCCGCAAATGCTACGCCCTTAAATGGCGTCGCTTTGCAGTCTGGTGTACCCAACAGTCTCAGGATCCCTTCTCCTGCCCGGTGTCGGTGATCTTACAGTACTTGCTACACCTCTCTAATCTGGGACTTAAGTCCAACTCCGTCAAAGTTCACCTCAGTGCTCTTTCCGCACATCATGTGCCGGTGGACGGCAGACCTCTCTCCAACGACCCTCTCGTAGCGAGGTTTCTCCGAGGTCTCCTACTACTTAAACCACCTCTGCGCCCGCCAGCGCCTGACTGGGACCTGAATGTGGTTTTACAGCGGATCACCTGTCCGCCTTTTGAACCTATGGCTACCTGCTCTCTCCGTTTTCTGTCTTGGAAAACGCTGTTCTTGATAGCCCTCACTTCCGCTAGGCGCGTAAGTGAATTACAGGCCCTCGTGTCTGATCCCCCCTACACTCGGTTCTACAAGAATAGGGTAGTCCTACGGACTCACCCAAAGTTTCTGCCTAAAGTGGTCTCCCCTTTTCACTTGAATCAGGAGGTGGTACTTCCAACCTTCTTTCCCAGACCACACTCCAGCCGAGCTGAGACGGTCCTCCATACCCTGGACTGTAGAAGGGCGTTGAACTTCTACCTTGACCGTACGCGGGAGCACCGTAAAGCTGCGCAGCTTTTTGTGTCCTTTGACCCCAATAAATTGGGGCTCCCGGTCTCCAAGCGTACTCTGTCCATCTGGGTTGCGGACTGTATCTCTTGGGCTTATGGGGCAGCCGGACTCGCCTTAGAAAGTCGAGTCACGGCTCATTGCGTTCGGGCAAAGGCCACGTCAGTGGCTTACCTCCGCTCTGTTCCGCTGGCAGACATCTGCCGGGCCGCTACTTGGTCTTCGAGCCAGACTTTTGCGGTCCATTACTGTCTCGAGAGGGAGTCCCGTAGGGACAGTGCTTTCGGACAGGCAGTCCTCCGTAATCTCTTTGAGGTCTGAGCAACTCCTACCCTCCATCCCGGATGTGGGCTACCGGTGGGTGATAATTCAGCGAAGATTCTATCCTTCTGTGCTGCTGAGCTAGAGGGAGCTCATTTTTGTGCTTAGGGTCTCCGGTAGCCTTGAGCTTGGGAGTCCCATAAGTGAGGACTGACTTCCTGCTTGGTCCTGGAGAAAGCGTAGTTACTCACCTGTAACAGGTGTTCTCCAGGAGCAGCAGGAATCAGTCCTCACTACCCTCCCTCCTCCCCTTGGAGTTGCAATCGTCTGCTTATGTTCTTTTTGCAAATTTTTATGCTGTCTTTTTAGCTATGTCATCTGACTGGCTAAGATGGCACCTTCGGGCGGGAAGACTACCGCGCATGCGCGCTGCAATTCCCAAAGGCTTTCTTTGAAAGCTGGGGAAAATTGCTCCGCGAGGGCTCCGTCGGCGCCGACGTCACCCATAAGTGAGGACTGATTCCTGCTGCTCCTGGAGAACACCTGTTACAGGTGAGTAACTACGCTATCTCTACATCCGCAGCAGGCAGCCACCTGCCTTTGTAGCGATACACATCCAGCAGTAGCATAGGTAAACAGTTCCTGGTGTAACTACAACAATGTTACAACGTGAGTCACAATGTATATAGTTTAACGAGTATCAATGTACATAGTTACATTTGAGTTACAATGTATATAGTTCAGTTCTGTTCTATGTAACTTGTTGTTCCATGTAAACTGCCCCTGATCTCTGGAAGGGGCGGTATAGAAAACCTGTCCAAATAAATAATAAATAAATAAGTGGGGGGAAGTGCATGAAATTGGGAGGGATATGTATAAAAGTGCCTTTTCTTATCCCACTAGACTAGACTTGCTTGAAAAGAAATTGGCCAGACTTGTTTGATCAGGTCACGGTGAAGGTGCTGAGGTGCAGTCAGAGGAGGTAGATAAGGACTGAAAAACAGAGTAAAGCTGTCTTGAGGAGTTGGAGGAACCAAGGATCAGATTGGAGTAATATTCCTGTTTCGCAGAATGGAGCATGCCACGATACTTCCAGTGATGTTGGTGATAAATGTAAAAGTTGTGGGGAGAGGGATGGGCACGCCAAATACATAATGTGCGGCGGAGAAGGGTGTGATGTGCACACAGCCATGGGGCGAACCAGGGATGCTGAGTAGGGGGACGCACAGTAAGGATCAGAAGAGGAGGGCCAGGAGATCCAAGGCAGTAGAGAGGACATTGTCCCAAGTATGCACCAGAGAGTTAGGGGAAAGCAAAAAAAAAGTCAGGAAGGAGAATTTGATCCGCTGGTGGGAAGCTCTGAAATGTAAGGCAAGAAATCTGGCGCTGAGATTGGTGAGACTGAGAGGCAGAGGAGGAGGAACAGGTAGGGCCGAGGTATTGGGAGAGTGAAGAAGACACAAGTGGTCAGACCAAGGTAGCTTGTGGGAGGAGAGGGACATGGGGGTAGCGGGAGAGGTGGAAGGGGTAATAGGAAAGTAGAGGGTATATTCAGTAGAGTGTGTTGGAAAAGAGACATGTTGCAGGAGGGAGAGATCATCCAGAAGGAAGCTAAAGGCTCTGTCTCTAGACTGAAGGGGAAGGTCAAGGCGAAGGTTAAAATTGCTGAGAAGCAAAACATGGGGATAGGACATGGAGACCTTAGAGATAGTTAGCATGAGATTCTCCCAGCCCTGGGTAGAGAGAGAAGGGGGTAGCATAAATCAATAGAAAGTGGAACGAAGAGTTGAATCCAACTGCAGAAGAAATGACTCATGGCAGTGAAGGGCTGGTGTATGAATAACCCTGAGCTGAAAGGAGGAATGATAGAGGACAGCCACTCCACCACCCATCTGCCCAATACAGGGGGACGAAAAGGCAGAGTAGCCAGGAGGCAGGCATCGGGTGAGGAAGGGATCTTTCCCCATCATGAGCTAGGTCTCAGTCAGGAATAGAGCATCCAATGAATGATCCAAGGACTAAGTCATGAACGAAAAAAGTTTTCAAGCGGAGGAAGCAGCAGTTGAGAAGGGCCAGAGTAACAAGAAGTTGAGGAGGTAGGACCTGTGGAGGAAAAGGCCCATGGCGGGTGGGGCAGCAAGGTAGCAAATTTGAAGTGACCCACGACAGGTGGAGCAGGATTGGAAGGTGAGGAGGATCAGGACGCCAGCCCCAGTGGACTGGTGTGGAAGCCATAGGCGAGGCCTTAGATAGCAAAGCAGGTAGTAGCCACAGCAAAGCAAAGGAGAAAGAGGCCAACTTACAGACAGACCCCCTTGATTTGGGAAGGCTCAGGAACAGCAGCAACCACCCTGCCAGCTTCGACCTGTGGTAATGGAGAAGGGGCGCCTGAGGCCCCATGGAGTTGCCCCAAGGAGCTCGCCCAAGGAGCACACCTGCAGCGCTTGCTGCCACAGCACAGAACACTGCAGGATTAGATACACTGGGCACTCAAAGGGGACGTGGCCACATCACTTCCGGGTGGACGGGAATCAGCGAACCAGCAGGCAGCAGAGTCAGGAAGGATACCTGGAGCGAGACAGAAGGGAGACAATCAGGTAAAACACAACAACCAGTGGTATGCAGTGGGAGGTAAAGGCAGCAGAAGCAGGCAGGAGACGCAGCAGCAGCCCAGGAATGCCGCAGGAGACAGGATTAAATACAATGGGCACTCAAAGGGGACGCAGCTGTGTCACTTCCGGGTGGGCGGGCCTTCTTCTTCTTTGTTGCCAACTTTTGCATTCCAGTTTCCCATGACTATCAGGATATCCTGTTTACATGTTCTGTCAATTTAAGCTTGTACTTGTTCAAAGAACTCATCAACTTCATCTTCTGCAGCTGTTGTTGGGGCATACTTGAATTATAGTTGTGTTGATGGGCATTCCTCGTAGATGAATAGAAATTAAGTGTTTGCTGATTGCATTGTATTTCATTACAGTTGTTGCAAGTTTCTTCTTAATTATAAATGCAACACCATTTCTTCTTTGTCTTTCATTTTCAGCATACTAGACCATGTGATCATAAGATGCAAAGTGCCTGATGCAAGTCCATTTCAGTTCGCTGATACCCAACAGATCGAATTGTATATGTTCCATTTCATCCTTGACCACCTCCAACTTCCCTTGGTTCATACTTCATACGTTCCATGTCCCAATATGTAAGACATCTTTACAGCTTCTGACTCTCATTTCATGCGCAGCTACATCAGCAGTCCGACGTCCTGTGGGCTATGATCCAACCACATCATAAATGCTGGCTTTACTCTGAAAAGTCTTCTGCTCCTCCCCAGTAGCCCATTGAGTGCCTTCTGACCTGGTGGTCTCATCTTCCAGCACTATAGTGCAATTTGTTTTGTTGTGACTGTCCATTGGGTTTTTGTGGCAAGATATGGAAGTAGATTGCCAGGCCTTTCTTCTGCGCAGTTTAATTTTAGTGTTGTTGTCACAGAAATGTGATCCTCCACCGCCATCACCATCCCATTCTGCTGCTGCCCAAATGGGTGGTTTGTCTTGGTCTGGCACCTCAGCTGAAATCTGTCCATCTTGGGAGACCCTGCCAGTAGTTCAGCTACCGATAGCTTAGCCCCCCAGCATCACTGATGCACACAAACCCTCACAGCACGACAAGCTGCAAACCAAGCGAGGGGAGATACGTCTGTCCATAAAAGAAGAGCGGGACCTGGGCGTAATTGTGTCTGACAATCTTAAAGTAGCTAAACGGGTAGAAAAGGCAACTGCGAAAACTAGGATGCTTGGGTGTATAGGGAGAGGAATGGCCAGCAGAAAAAAGGAGGTGATAATGTCTCTGTATAAGTCTCTGGTACAACCTTATTTGGAGTATTGTGTGCAATTCTGGAGACCACACCTTCAAAAGGATATAAGCAGATTGGAGTCTGTGCAGAGGGTGGCTATTAAAATGGTAGTGGTCTTCATTATGAAGCGTATGAGGACAGACTTACAGATCTTAATATGTATACTTTAGAGGAAAGGCAGGATAGGGGCAGTATGATAGAGACATTTAAATTCTTCCCATGGCATAAATGTAGAAGAGGGTCTCTTTCAGTTGAAGGCAAACTCTGCTTTGAAGGGGACATAGGATGAGAGTGAAAGGGGATAGACTCAGGAGTAATATGTGAAATATTTCTTTACAGAAAGAGTGGTAGATGTATGGAATAGCCTCCCAGTAGAGGTGGTGGGCACGAGGACACTATCTGAATTCAAAAAAGCATGGGACAAACACAGAGTACCTCTAAAGGAGAAAGGGGACTATTGTAGTTGATATGGAAGGGCAGACTAGATAGGCCATGTGGTCTTTTTCTGCCGTCATGTTTCTGTGTGTCTGTTTTTACTGAAACAAGCGTAGAGGTGAAATGGTAGCTTTTAGTGCTCCCTAGCAGCTTGCTTGCGGAGTTCCATAAGGGTTACTGATGTTGTCTCTATGATTTAACATTTTTCTGAGCACTTTTGGAGAATATTTGTTGGATCGACCCTTTTTGTTTTATTCATATGCTGATTACATTGTATTATTGACTCCTTTTCAGAACTTTTGATTTGGTAGGTGCATGTTTTGACAGAGTGAGAGCATCTGTATGTCTCCTCACCGATGAAGTTAAATGTGGAGAAGACTAATTAATTTAATCAGGACAGGGCAGCGGTGGCTCAAGACAATCTGCTGCCTGAGGTGAAAAATGAGATAGCACCCCAGCAGTCAAAATGGATGGGCCTCCTCAGAGCTCATCAGGGAACAGGGGGTCCCTTGCTCAGGACACTGGTAAGGTGGTTGCCCCAAGAATGAAGAAAGCAACATATTTCCATAATTTTTTTAAACTTTGCAATAATGGTTATATTCAGCAAAAATTGTAGCAGTTTAATTATGTAGCCTGGGAGTCTAATATAAAACATAAAGACTCCTGTCATGGCACACTGCATCAGCATATTATTTAATGTAAATATATACTCTGCAAAAGACAAAGGAGATGCAAGATAACACCACAAAGAAAAAAGAAAAAGTGAGAACAACAGTGCAGTTTATAACAACAAAAAATATTATAATTAATTTTTATTTTGGTGCTTTAAACTGTGGGGTGGTTCTCGCTTTTTCTTTTTGAATATATATTCTTCATGCAAAGAAACCTCTCTACCAACAATGGGTGCAGAGCAGAAATAGGATATTTCCCCATAGAACACGACATACCAAAAATAATTTCTGATTCTGGTGTCATTTCAGTAACAGCACCATAAACCCTCACCAGTACTAGGCATTATTGTGAAGTAATACAAAACCTTACAAAAACTACTCAAAATCTATAGAGAAAATCTATCATACCATAACAGTATCAACTTCCAAAACTCAAACAAGGGACCTATCTGGTAAAGAGGAGCACCGTAAATATTTCAGTGGGCCATAGAACATCCATAAACCTATTCAGAAACTAGCAAGCCAGATTACCTATACCAACATAGAAACTCTATGCTAACAGAAAGCCTGCCTCAATCACACACTCAGAACACAGATAGATCTTCACCAAACTAAAAATAGAGATATGTAGACAAAAATTAAACGGAAACCCCAAGAAGCCACTCTATATCATTGGCGTAGCGGGACTACTTTTTTGGTGAGGCCTGGGGTTAATAAGGGTGAGCACAAAGCAGTGCGAACATTGACACTGCCTTCAGTTACTCTCTCATTCGACTGTTCTGCTGCTGTTGATTTGTTGACTCTCATGCCATAATGGAGGAGCCATGGCCCACCTTTGAATAGGTCCACCAAGAGAACAGCAAACTGCCACGAAGGCAGCAAACAAAAAGACCAGTCCAAGGACGTGGCAGAGGGGGTAAGAAAAGCCTTTATTAATCCAGGGGATGAGTGGTGCCAAACCCAACACTGGCCGTGTTTCGTAAGAAACTTCTTCAGGGGTATATGGCTCATCTACAGATAAATAAAAATAAAAGTAATAATAAAAACATCCATAAACGATTAATAAAACTCAATAATAAATAAATACAATAAGACATCAATACAATAAAAACCTATACATAATACTTAGGAACAACTAAAACCCAAAAAACAGGGAACACGTCCTTGGACTGGTCTTTTTGTTTGCCACCTTTGAATAGACCACTGCATGCAGTACAAAACCAGGGAAATAGAAAGAGATACATGTGCCCATGTACTATGCAATATAAAGACTGAGATATTCCACTCATTAAATTGAAAATAAAATTCATTTCTCCAGGAACAAACATGAATCAGTCCTCACATATGGGTGACGTTGGTGTCAATGGAGCCCACGCAGAGCATTTCCCCAGCTTTCAAAGAAAGCCTTTGGGATATGCTACTATGCATGCGTGGTCCGCTTCCCGCCCAAGGGTGCCATCTTGCTCAGTCTCCTTTTTTCCGTGGAGCCCAACGAATGTCTGTCCTGTTCCCCCAGAAAAATCCTTGCTAAATCCTTAAAAGTTGTGTTTGTCCCCGGTTGCATACCAGTTCCTCTTCCCTCCTCAAGACTGCAGCAGTTCCAACGCTACTTTCAGCTCCTTTCCTATTTTTTGATTGAGGCTCGCTTCGACTGGCGTTCTCGCCCTTTTTCACCCGGGGGTTGTCGACCCTGGCTGGGTGTCTCCCACCATGTCTCCCGGCGGGTTCAAAAAATGTGACCGATGCAGTCAAACCATGTCAGTAACAGACACACATGACAGCTGTCTTTCTGCCTCGGACTGGACCATGACAGCGCCTCCTGTGATCTGTGCCAGGCTATGACGCCGAAGACCAACAAAAAGAGGTCTGAGTTGCAGGAGAAACTGTTCCCACGGTCCGACTCTGCACCAGCCTCCCTGATGCTGAGCTCCAAGCCCAGCACTTCCCATGAGGCCCAGGCGTCCTCTGACTCCTGCAGGGGCAGCTTCTTCAAGAAGACCCCAGACCCCGAGAGAAAGAAGAAAGTCCTTTAAGTCCGTCGAGACACCACCGGAGAAACCTGGAAAAACCCCTCGGAGGGATTTGGGTGGCTTCGAGCAGTGCCCTACCAAGGTTCTCAAAAATGATTCCTCAGCTGGCGGAGACTGTGCGAGGTTCCTCAAGACCATAGTCTTCATTGAGGATGCACTCGCGAGAGTGCTGGCGCTGGGCCCAGGCCTGGGCCCGAGATCCTTGGTGCCCGCGCTGAAAGCTGCAGAACCTTCTGGCTTGGAAACCAGAATGGCGGCCCTGGAGCAGAATATCTCTGCTATCCTGATACTGCAGCAGGCAATGATAGCTAGTTTGTCCGCATCATCTTTCCTGATGACCGGACTCCTGACTGCGGAGAATTCCCTGGGCGTCAAGCCAAGCTCTGAGTGCCATCGGCCTCAGGTAAGCCCACGGTGTCGGTCGAGGTCTCAGTCCTATTCCTTGGTTATCTGATCATCCCCAGCCAGTTTCCGTGACTTGGACCCCATGTCCTCTGGAGGCCCCTGGCCCTTTGGGGCAGGCCTCTAGGCAAGAAGTCACAGAGCCTCAGATTCGTCATCACCCCTCGTCTCGGAGTGGAAGACCAACAATGAGGCTTCCCCGGAAACTAGTCGGCACCGAGACATCCCCTTGGAGCCCTCTCCCCCAGCGCCATTCTCCTCCAGAGGTCATGGTCTTCCACGACTTTGTCAGTGGTATGGCCTGAGCCCCCTCGGTGCAAACTGAGGCGGAGAAAGACCCGCGAACCGAAGAACTGGAAAACCTCCAGTATGAGTCTCCACCCAAGGAGACTCACAGTGCTGGTGCAGCCGATCCTCGAGCAGCTGCTATTTAGGATGCGGGAGACCCTGGCATAGGTGCCTGAGGTCAGCCGACGCCTGAACGCTATGTACCGTGTCAGGAAATTGCTCGGGATCCAGAAACCCCAAATCCCCCATAAATCAATGGTTGTCAAGTTAACCATGCAAAAACTGAAGAGTCAGAAGACTTACTCTTCTGTCCCCCCTGGTAGGGAGGCTAGAGCCTTTGATGCCCTCGGGCGAAAGTGCTACCAGAGCTCAATGCTGGGGTGTCACACATATAGGCCTATGAATTGTTTGGGTCTCCAGCAGGGCTTGCCGAGGAACTCCTCCAACGGTTCCCATACCTGACCTCTGGATCAAGAACTAGCCCCCATGACACTCAGCGACCTCCTTACCCCTACCCTGAACAACAGAACTAGGAGGACAGTAACAGATAACATGTTAATCATCCCGAAAGACTCCATAAAGTGCACCCCAACCACCAGAAAAAGAGCCTTCACCTTTTATGCCCCAAAATGCTGGAACGACCTCCCACCCAAAATAAGATCGATCAAAGATCTCATGCAGTTCTGGAAGGCAATTAAACACCACATCTTCCTACTCCACTTCTCACAAGCACCCACTCCGCTCCGTTTAACTCCCCCAACCCCCACAAGCTCCTTCTATACTAAATAAACAAATGTGACAGAATTAATAACACACTGCCCATTAATATGTCACAACTTAATCAGCCAAGCTCTTATACTATGTTCTATGTCAATTGTATACAGTTACCATGTATTGATCTATGTCAATATGTATATAGTTACCCTGTATTTGCTCCAAGTTTTATTCCCTGTTACAATGTAAGCGCAAAACAGTTTCGACTGAATTGAGCAACCTTGTTGAATGTAAACCGCGCTGATAACAAATAGCGCGGTATATAAAAGATGTTAAATAAATAAATAAAATAAATAAACTGCTCCAAGTTCCTTTCCTGGGTGACTTATGATGGCTTTGAGTCAGAGGCTTGAGTAACAGTGGCAGGCATCAGGGCCCAGTGCCAGGCCTGGCTGCAGACCTCAGACCTCAAGCAATGAGTCCAGGAAAAGCTGCTAGATGTCCCCTGCACCAGGAAGAACCTGTTTAGCAAACCCATGGCCGACAAGGCAGCTGAGATGATAGAGGCTGACATGGTGACTCGGCAGAGGCTCTCCAAGAAGACCTCATCCCTTCCCCAAAAGAAACCTATGGGGAACAGACCCCTGTTCCCGAAGAAAAAGGTGCCTTTTCATCAGTCACCTCTACCAGCCCTTCTCAAGCCAGCAACAGGGTTCTCACCCCAAAAGCTAGGGCCATGGAGCCCGGAAGCCAAAGGCACAGAAGCCCCAGGTCCCAGCTCTCGCCCAGCCTGGGGAGAGTATTTTGATTGGGCAGGGCCTCTCCTCCCCCGGGAGACCCTCACCAGCCCATAGGAGGCCACCTGACACTCTTTGCCCCCAGGTGGACCGAGGCCACCTCAGACCAGTGGGTACTGCAGGTAGTAAAGAAGGGTATCTCCTTCACCTACAGCACCCAGGTTTTTTCCAGTATAGCCAATGCAACCTCTCCGTCACCAGACCCTCCTGCTCTCAGAGCTTGCAGGTCTAATCTGGGAAAATGCAGTAGGGCCTGTACCCAAACACCCATGGGGAAAGGGCTTCTACTCCAGATACTTCCTTATCCCAAAGAGACCTGGGGGCCTCAGGCCCATATTAGACCTGAGAAACTTAAACAAGTTTCTGGTGAGGGAGAAGTTCAAGATGCTCTCCCCTGAAACACTGCTGCCTTACCTCTGCCAGGGAGACTGATTCTGCTCCTTGGACCTAAAAGATGCATACACACACATCCTGATCCATCCCTCCCACATGCAGTACCTACGGTTTGTGATGGGAGGAGGGCACTACCAGTACAAGGTGCTACCCTTCAGCCTGGCCTCCTTGCCAAGGGTCTTCACCAAATGCCTGGTGGTCATCGTCGCACACCTGCGCCTACAAGGGGCTTTCGTCTTCCCCTACCTGGATTACTGGCTCATCAGAGGCAGCACAGCTTCAGAAGCCAGCCAGGCCGCAGACTGGGGAATCCTTCTGCAGCACCTGGGGTTTGTTATCAACTACCCAAATCCCATCTCTCTCCAGCCCAAAGCCTGGAGTTCATAGGGGCTCAGTTGGACACATTACAGGCCAAAGTCGTCCTCCCAACAGAAAGGGCAGAACACCTCAGACAACTAGCAGAAGAGGTGCATCGCTGTCAGTCAGTGCCAGCTTGCCGCCTCCTCCACTTGCTGGTCCACATGGCCTCGACGGTCCACATCATGCCCTCAGCCTGCTTACACATGCGGACAGCCCAGTGGTGCCTCTGCTCGCAGTGGACTCAAGCCACAAGCAGGCTACAGGACAGGGTCCAGGTTACCCGCCAGCTGGCAGAGTCCCTCAGTTGATGACAAAATCTAAACCACCTCCGGGTGGGAATGCCTTTCCAGGCACCCACACCGCAGAGGACCCTGACCACGGATGCTCTCTTCTGGGTTGGGGGGGGCGCATTGCAGAGGCCACCGTACACAGAGAAGCTGGTCTCAAGAGGAGTCTCTCCTCCAGATCAATCTCCTTGAGCTCAGGACAATCTTCCTGACCCTACGAGCATTCCACCACCGACTGACAATGGCCTGTACTGATCCAGACTGACAACCAGATCGCCATGTTCTATATCAACAAGCAGGGGGGCATGGACTCGTACTCCCTCTGCCAGGAGGCAGTGGCCCTCCTTTCCTTCGCAGCACGCAACAACATGCTGCTATGAGCGGTGTGCCTCCCGGGCCAGGACAACTGCCTAGTAGATAGACTAAGCAGAGTCCTTCGCCCACACGAGTGGTGCTTAAACCCCAGGATAGCGCAACAGCTCTTCCACCTCTGGAGCAGCCCTATAATGGACCTATTCACCTCTCCGGACAATCGCAGCTTCCTCATTTCTGACCCCTGTCAGCCGCATCCAGAGAGAGTGGTGGTGGATGCCTTCCTGATCTCATAATCCGAGGGCCTGCTCTATGCATTTCCACCGCCCCCCATCCCCCTCCCCCAGTCACCAAGACTCTCTTCAAGGTCCAGAGCAAAAGGGCATCAATTATACTGATTGCCCCCAGGTAGCCCAGGCAACTTTGGTTCCTTCTTCTGCTCTCCGCTCCCCCTGGGCCGAGCCCCAGTCCTCCTGTCCCAGGAGGAAGGCTCTTGCCTGCATCCCAACCTGGGGTCACTAACGCTAACGGCGTGACTGCTGAAAGGATAGGCCTGGCCCCTTTCAGTCTCCCAGTAGAAGTCAAGGAGATCCTCCTAATCTCTCAGAAATCCTCCACCAGATGGACTTACGCCTTTAAGTGGAGAAGGTTTTTAGTCTGGTGTGCGAAAAGGGAGGAGAATCCTTTCTCCTGTTGGTTTCAGCTGGTACTGCAGTACCTACTGCACCTGTCACACACCGGACTGAAATCTAACTCATTGAGGTTGCATCTGAGCGCTATAGCCACTTAACCACCACTCTATCAAGAGGAAAACCCCTCTCGGGCCAGCCCTTGGTCTCCAGGTTCCTCCGCGGCCTCCTGTTATCCAAGTCCCCTCTTCGTTCACTTCCGGCAGAGTGGGACCTCAGTGTAGTGCTCTCTCAGCTCACCAAACCACCTTGAGCCCCTGGCCACTTGCCACCTATAGTACCTGTCTTGGAAAGTGGCTTTTCTGGTGGCCCTCACGTCCGCTTGAAGAGTGAGCGAACTCCAGGCCTTGGTGGCAGATCCAGCTTATAGCAGATTTTACAAGAACAGGGTGGTGCTCCGCACACATCCCAAATTCCTCCCGAAGGTGGTATACCCTTTTTCATCTCAACCAAGAGGTAGTCCTCCCCACCCTGTTCCTGTGGCCTCATGCCAGCAGGGAGGAACTAGTGCTTCATATGCTGGATTGTGAACAGGCCTTGCCCTTCTACTTGCAGTAGACTCAGGCTTATCGAAAAGCCCCTCAGCTTTTCATATCTTATGATCCCAGCAGACTGGGGCTCCGCATGACTAAGCTGGCCTCTCCCTTGAGCACCGGATCATAGCGCATCATGTGAGGGTATGGCTGCTTCGGTGGCCAACCTCCGCTCAGTGCTGAAATCTGCAAGGCTGCCACATGATCTTCCATTCACACATTCGCAGTTCACTACTGCCTGGAGAGCGAGTTCCGCAGGGACAGTGCCTTTGGCCAGGTGGCACTCCTTAATAGTGTAGGCAACTCTTGCCCTCCGACCCTTCTGTGTTCAGATTACCAGAGTGATAGTGTCGCTGAATGCTAGGGTCTGCAGTGGGGACTCACCTTCTGCAACTCATGGCTATTCAATTGGTTGCCGTTGGTGCTGTCGTGGTTTGGTCCTTTGCAGCCTGGAGCTAAGGAGTCCCATATGTGAAGACTGGCTTCCTGCTTATTCCTGGAGAAAGCGTAGTTACTCACCTGTAACAGGTGTTCTCCAGGGACAGCAGGAATCAGTCCTCACAACTCTCCCTCTTCCCCTGGGAGTTGCCTCCCTAATTTGTTTTATTTATTGTTTTTTACAATCGTCCTAGCTATGTCATCTGACTTAACAAGATGGTACCCTTGGGTGGGAAACTGGGGAAATGCTCCGTGCGGGTTCCATCGGCGCCGACATCACCCATATGTGAGCCTTTTGGGCTGGCCTCGGAGCCCTGAGTCTTCACAAAGTGTCTCTGAACACAAGGGGCCTTTGTCTTCCCTTATCTGGACGACTGACTCATAAAAAGCATCACTCCAGATGGAGTCCAGCAATGAATACAGTTGGCCATTCAGATGCTAGAGCTGTTGCGGTTTATAGTCAGTTACTAAAAGTCCCACCTTCAGCCCGCCCAACAACTGGAGTTCATAGGGGCTCTCCTTGGAACGACTCAAGTGAAAGCCTTCCTTCCACTAGACTGATTCCAAAAACTGGTGGCCTTAGTCTGAGATACCCAGTGGTGTCTTCAGACAACGGTTTGTGGAATGCTGACCATGCTTGGCCACATGGCCTCTACTATACATGTCAACTCATGGCTCATCTTTTCATGAGACAGGCTCAGTGGACACTGAAGACTCAGTGGAACCAGGCTACTGGCCACCTTTGGGATCGGGTGGCTGTCACCACCCTCTCGTCTAGTCCCTGCACTTGTGGTTGGATCATCAGAACCTGCTCAAGGGTCTCCCCTTTCAGAAGGTATCTCCTCAGAAATTATTGACAACAGATGCCTCCAAGCTGAGTTGGGGAGTGCGTCTGGGTGGCCTTCACACTCAAGGCATCTGGTCCAAACAGAAAAGTCTGCATCAAATCAATTTCTTGGAATTGTGAGCTATTGCGAATGCCCTCAGTACTTTCCAAGAACAACTAGCCAACCAGATTGTTGCGATTCAGACCGACAATAAGGTCATGATGTACTATATAAACAAGCAGGGGGACACAGGTTTGTATCTCCCGTGCTGGTAAACAGTCCGGTTTATGGAGGTTCACCATCACTCAGGGGATGGAGTTCAGGGCCACTTATCTGTCAGGGGAGCAGAATACCCTGGCAGACTAGCTGAGTCACATCTCCCAGCCACAAGAATGGACACTGGAAAGGGTGTGGCGGCCCACATCTTTCAGAAGTGGGGTACCCCCTCGATAGACCTGTTCGCCACCCAGCAAATTGCCCAAGTGGACCAGTTCTGCTCCAGAATTTCCTTGTGCAGCCAGCTGGCACAGGATGCTTTCCTCCTCCACTGGGGTAAGGGCCTGTTATAAGTGTATCCTCCCATACCTCTCATAGCAAAGACCCTGCTGAAACTCCAAACAAAGATGGGGTATGATGGTATTCATCACTCTAATTGGCCCAGACAGCCGTGGTTTTCCCTTTTTGCTTCAACTTTCCCAGGGGGAACCTTTACGGCTGGGCTCTGTCCTAGACCTTATATCACAGGAAGATGGGAGGATGCTACATCCCAACGTCCAATCCTTGGCCCTAACTGTGTGAATGTTGAGAGGCTAGCCTCTCTGAGCTTAACCTACCTGAGAGTTGCAGATGTTCTGTTAGCCTCTAGTAGGGCCTCAATCAGAAGGTTTTAGGCATTCAAATGGAAGAGATTTGTGATCTGGTGCGCAGAACAGGCACTGGATCATTTTTACTTGCTCCACTGACAGACTACTTGAGTACCTTCTACATCTCTCTGAATCGGGCCTCATGTTCACCTGTGTCAGCATTCACCTTGGTGCAATTGGAGCTTACTATCATGGAATAGAAGGAAAGTCCATCTCGGCTCAGCCATTTAGTGGCTTGCTTCATGTGCAGTTTGCTTCTCTCGAAGCCTCCCTTCAAGCCCCTGGCGGTGGCTTGGGACCTCAATGTGGTTCTGGTGCAGCTCATGTTGGCTCCCTTTTTGAGCTGCTTGATTCCTGCCCTGTGATGTTCTTGACCTGAAAGGTCTCGTTTCAGGTGGCAGTTACGTCTACATGCAGGGTAAATGAGCTCCAGGCTCTAGTGGCTCATCCACTGTACACCAGGTTCCACCATAATAGAGTAGTCCTGTGCACTCATTCTCAATTCCTTCAAAAGGTGGTATCTGCTTTCCATCTTAATCAGTCAGTCATTCTTCCACCATTCTTCTTCAGGCCTCACTCCCACAAAAGGGAAGCAGGGCTGCACATGCTGGGCTGTAAATGAGCCTTAGCCTTCTACTTAGAGCAGATGTAGGCCCATCGAAAGTCCATGTTTGTTTATCCTACATGCATTATAATATCCTTGGTTTTATTCTCCATTCCTTTCTTTATGAGTCCTAACATTCTGTTTGCTTTCTTGGATGCCACTGCACACTGGACAGAGGGTTTCGACGCATTATCCATGATGACGCCTAAATCATTTTCTTGGGTGGTGGTTCCTAATGTGGAACCTTGCATCATGTAACCGTAGTTTGAATTGTTCTTTCCTAGATGCATAACTTTGCACCTGTCCACATTAAATTTCATTTGTCATTTGAACATCCAGTCTTCCAATTAATGAAAGTCCTCTTGCAATTTTTCACAATTGACTTGTGTTTTAACAACTTTGAATAATTTTGTGTCATCTGCAAATTTGATCACCTTGCTAGTTATTCCTCAAATTAAAAAAAATAAACCATGTGGGTCTTTCTGACTCCACGCTTGTATGCAGATCTGGTCATTCCCTCCCTCCCTTCTCTGATATAGGTCATGTTACAAGAGGAAGGGACCAGACCAGCCATTCAAGCACAGAGTTGCAAAGACCTGCATTTGAATGTCTGGTCCCTCCCTCCTCTGACACGAACTTACGTCAGAGCAGGAAGGGATCAGATCTGCATACAAGTGTGGAGTCGAAAGACCTGTGTGTTTGTTTTTTTTTTTTTTTTTTTTTTAAGGTTGAAGTCAGGTCTGCTCTGCTACTGCTGGCACCACTGCGAAAACAAAAAGTGGCGATGGCAGGGCAAGGTCAGGCAGCCAGCTGGACATGGAGGTATGGGTAAGATGGGGAGATGAGGGGGGCACGCCAAATGTGGAAGTCGCACAGTGCACAATTATGACTTGGTACGGCCCTGCACTATATCAACCGGCTCACCTTTACCTACCTGTTTATTCACACCTTCAAAAAAAAATATAACAGATTAGTAAGACAAGACTTTCCTTGGCTAAATCCATGTTGGCTTTCTCTCATTAAATCATGACTATCTACATGTTCATTAATTTTATTCCTTTTCTTTCCTCCAGTCCAGTCCAGACAATAGAGTTGTCACCGCCATCCGCTGCTTGGAGATTGAGCATGCCAAGTCTTGATAATGTCATCTACTTAGACTACTGGTATCTCCTTCAAGGCTCAGTATTCTCAGTCTCCAAGCAGCTCTCTGTTTGTAGTCCGGACACTCCTGGACAGTGATATTGAAAAAAGAAAAAATAGGAATGGTGGCAGGCTGCAGTCTCGTCCTCTGAACAGGCTCACCACTAAAGTTTTTAAAACAAAAAAAAAAAAGCCTGCTGCACTAGAGCACAGAGACAGACAGGGGAAAGGCAATCAGTGCGGACCTTGACTGGTGTGGCCATAGACTTGCAGGTATCTGTACCTCCCGATCCCTCCTGAGGGAGAGGAGGTCTGAGGTAGGCCCGGCACAGGAATCCTTTGTGCCGCGACGGAGACACCAATGGGAGTGGTGGTCCCGAGAGTGGTGACGCAGTGCAGAGAGGTAACCTGGGAGTTTGTTTTAGGGGGGGGGAGGCCTTGGTATGCCATGACTTCTCAGTGCAGTCTTGATCTAAGGGTGCTGGGGGAGCCTTGGGAACACTCCTCGATTTTGGCAGACTGCACTGAAAGGTGCAGCACCATTTTATTTTTGGCTGCATGTGGCAGGCCGCGACTGGGATTGCCGGAGGGAAGCCAGGAGTGAGACAGAGAGAGAGCTGGGCGGTGTGCAAGGGCTCTGGATGCTGGGGGACTGTGGCACTCTTGTTTTCTTGGGGTTTTTTTCTGGACTCATGACCCTCCCATTGACAGCAAAGAATGCCAAAACCTGCATGTGCAGCATGTGGAGTGTGTTGGGGCTCTCAGCCACAAGGTTTTGCCACTGCTGTGAGGTAAAGTCCTGATCAGCGGAAGAGCAATTGGAGGAGAATAGCCAGGAGGATACAGGGGATGCAGATATGCCCACCCTGGATCCCTCAGGATCCCCTTCCCCTGTGGGGGTGCAGGGGGGCACCAGCAAGAGAAGGGCTGGGCCCATCTTCCCTCTGTAAGCGAAAAGGAAAGCAAGGTGTTCCGAAACCCTCTATGTCCAGGGGGAGGGGCAGTCTCTGCCCACTCTAGGGTTGTTCTCGCCAGAGTTTGTGCTGTTGATGCACAAGGCTTTCTGCATGTAGCAGGGGGCAGGGGCTAGTTTGGAGAGGACACCTAGAACCCAAAAGAGGGGTTCAGCTGAGCGCTTTGAGTCAGACAAGGCAGAGGGCAAACCCCTGGCTAAGTGCTATGCGGTGACTTCAGACCCCTGCAAGGACGTGGACTCCTTACACTCAGAGGAGTCAGCGGCAGGTGAGACAGACATCTTGGAGGAGTCCACCATAGATAAGTTGGAGGACAGAGAGATCCCACAGGGACAAGCTGAGACTAGTGTGAGTCTTCCAGTGTGAGGAACTGGCGATGCTAATAGCTCAGTCAATAGAGGTGCTTAACGTCCCGCAAGGAGGTTTAACAGAAGAGAATTAGTTGGAAAACCTGCTGTTTCAAGCAGTACAGAAGCCCCGCACAGTCTTCCCAGTTCATAGAGTGATCAAGCAGATGATACAGGATGAATGGGAAGTGCTGGAGGCAGGTTTGAAGGGGGTGTGAACCATGTCTAGGTTGTATCCTTTGGAGCAGGATAGAGAGCCACTGAAGGCACCCAGAGTAGATACCTTGGTGTCAGCAGTTGCAAAGAAGACTATGATCCCTGTTGAAGGGGGTGCGTCTCTCAAGGACACACAAGATCGTAAATTGGAGACCCTGCTGAAGCAGGCCTTTGATATTGGTGCAATGTCATTGCAGATGTCCATTTGTGGAGCCTATGTGGCAAGAGCTTGTTTGCATTGGGTGTAAGGATCCTGGATGGCGACAAAGGCCCGCTGTGGGCATCCTCAGAAGTGGCAAAAATGGAGTCGGGAGTGGTATACTTAGCCAATGCCTGCTATGACCTGATTCGCTCCTTGGCCAAAGAGATGGGCCTCGGTGGTGGCCCCTAGACGGTTTCTCTGGTTGAGGAATTGGGTGGCGGATGGAACCTCAAAGGCGAGTCTAAGCAAACTGCCCTTCCGTGGAAAACTGTTGTTTGGCGAGGCACTGGAGAAGTTGGTAAAGGAGTTACAAATACAAAAGGCAGACACCTGCCCAAGGATTAGCCCAAGCTGGGGCAATCAAGGCAGCCGGCGCGAGGGCAGCCTCAGGACTTTAGGAGGTTTGGGGCAGTGTGGTTTGCCCTTTCTTCCTGAGGTTGCTATCTGCCCCAGGGGCAGTCCTTTCAGGGATCCAGGGGGTCGGGCAGAGGATTCTTACCCTCCCCTTCCCCTTCGGGGGCCTAAGAAAATGCAGTGAGATGAGGGAGGCCCAGGATGGACTGGTCCCGGTGGGAGGACTGCTCCCGGACTTTTATTCTGCCTGGGTCCAGTTCATCCTCCAATTGGTGGATGCTCAAGGTCATTCACAAAGGTTATGCGCTACAATTTGCCTGGACCCTGCATGACATGTCCATTAACTCCCCCAGCGGTGTGCCACAGAAGATAGTGGTGGTGCACGATATGCTCTGGTGGCTGTAGTAGCTGGAGGCAGTGGTGGAAGTTCCCACAAACCAATGCAGGTGCAGTCAATACTCGATCTATTTTGTGGTCCCCAATAAAGAGGGTACTTTTCAGCCCATTTTGGATCTCAGGCACTTAAACTGAGTTTTAAGGGTACCATGGTTTCGTATGGAGATCCATTCGGTTATTGCAGCAGTATGGCAGGGAGAGTTCCTCATGGCCTTGCATCTCAGAGGCCAACCTGCACATTCCCATTTGGCCAAATCATCAGAGGTTTCACTGCTTCACAGTACCAATGGGACATTTTCAGTTTCGAGCGCTACCGTTCGGGCTGTCAACAGCACCAAGGACCTTCACAAATGTCATGGCGGTGGTTGCGACGGCACTTCACAAAGAGGGAGTGCTGGTGCACCCATACTTGGACGACTGGTTAGTGTGAGCAAAGACACTAGAAGAGAGCAAAGTGGTGATGGATCGCATGGTTGCCTGTCTGCAACAGCTTGGTGGGGTCATTAACTATACCTCGGGGGCCTGGTTTCAGACGGACCAAGGGCTGGTAAGATTGCCTGAGGAAAGGGTGACGAAGATACAGTTGCAGGTCAGACAGCTCCAGAGGATGGTAGCGTCATCTGCTTGGCATTATCTGCAGGTGCTAGAATCCATGGTAGCTGCCATTGACCTGGTACCCTGGGCCAAGGCACATATGCGACCCTTGCAGAGGGCACTTCTGCAACATTGGTCTCCTCAGAGGCAGTCCTTGTTCCTGAGGGTGCCTTGCCCATGGTCAGCTCAAGTGTGTCTGTGCTAGTGGCTCTCCTGGGACAACCTTCTGGTGGGAATGCCACTAGAAGCATCGAACTGGGTCCTGGTAATGACAGACGCGAGCTTGAGTGACTAGGGGGCGCACTGCGAGTCATGGGCACTGGATGCAAGTAGAAAGCCAGTGATCCACCAACAGATTAAAAATGCGGGCAATGTTTTGCGTGTTGCTGGAGTTCCGAATGTTCCTGCAGGTTAAAGCAGTTGGGGTGTTCTCCGACAATGCCATGACTGTGGTTTACATTAGTCTCCAGGGCGTTATGGAGAGTATTCCCCTGGTGGATGAGATACTCCACTGTTGAGCTGAGCAGAAGACAACCTCCTGGCTCTATCAATGGTGCATGTGGCCGGCAAGGACAATGTAGCTGCCGATTATCTCAGTTGATGGCACCTGGACCCAGCGGAATGGTGCCTGAGCGATTGATGTTTTCACTCAGATCATTCAAAAGTGGGGTTAGCTGATTATGGATCTCATTGCAACTTTTAGGAATGCCAAGGCAATTCATTTTTTCAGCAGGTGGAGAGAGAGGATGTCTGAAGGATTGGATGTACTGGTCCAGAAGTAGCCAATGGACTGATTCCTGCATGTCTTCCCGCTGTGGGCGTTGATAGGGAGACATCTGCAAATGATAGTCAGTGATGTTTATAGCACCGGACTGGCCGAGGTGCCTGTGGTATGCCAATCTGCTGCATTTGGCCATGGAGTGTCCGTAGCGCCTGCCGGAGGTGACAGACCTTTTGAGACAAGGGCCCATTCTCATGCCGCAGGTGAGTCGATTCTCGCTTACAACTTGGCTTTTGAGAGGACTCGATTGAGAAAGCGAGGATATTCAGTGGCGGTGATTAAAACAATGCTGAAGGCCCGTAAGCATTCCACATGTTTATCACGTGTTAGAGTATGACATAATTTTGAAGACTGGCGTCAGCAGAGGGGATACCGGCCCCTCTTGGCATCGTTACCGGAGGTGCTGGCTTTCTGGCAAGCTGGCTTGGAGAAAGGTTTGGCTGGGAACACGTTAAGAGTTCAGGTGGCAGCTATTACTTGCTACAGTAGAGTCCAGAGACAGTCGCTGGGGTCTCATCTGGATGTGGTCTGATTCTTGCAGGCAGTAAAGCAGGTCCGGACACCACTCTGGTCCTTGGTTCCCCCCATGGGATCTGAACCTAGTGTTGCAAGGGCTAATGGAGGCACCCTTTGAACAGGTAGATGAGTCAACCTTAAAGGATCTAATGTTGAAAACTGTCTTTTTGGTGGCTATTTGTTTGGCACGGCTGGTCTCTGAGCTTCAGGCATTGTCCCATCGGAACCGTTTTTGCTGATGATGAAGGAAAAAGTGGTGATTCGGCCTGTACCTTCCTTTTTGCCCAAGGTGATTTTGCCATTTCATTTGAATCATCTGGTATCCCTGCCAGTTTTTGCTCACTCAATTTGCAGCAGATTTTGGGCAAGTATCTGAAACAGACAGAACCGTTTCACAAGTTGGATCACTTGTTTGTTCTCTTTGAGGGACCGTGCAAGGGGGAGGCCGCATCCAAAGCCTCTATTACTCAAGGAGACCATAGCGTCTGTGTACTTGTTGCATCACAAGAAGCTCCCTCCTGGGTTGAGGGCACATTCTAGTAGGGCGCAAGCAGCCTCCTTGGCGGAGGTTTCCTTGGTTCCACTGATGAATATGCAGGTGGTGGGGGATGCCTGTTTTGGGATGGCAGTGCTTCAGGCTGGGTTCACGGGTCCCGCCTGAGACTGACTGCTGGTACATCTCTATTGTCTGGACTGGACTGGAGGAATGATAAGGAAGGGGAAATTAGTTCTTACCTGATAATTTGCTTTTCTTGAGTTCCTCCAGTCCAGGACCCTCCCTTGTTTGCTGGTCTTAGCCAAGGCGATTCTAGACCTGTAGATGTCAACATGGAGTTAGTTTGGGGGGTGGCCACTGCCCTGGTGGTGGTGTTGTCCCCACCAAGCACACAGGTTTCCTGCTAACACAAAAAAAAGTTTTCTAGAACAAAGTACAATATACAGAAAAGTAGGCATGAGGTTTGGTAATAGCTGGGGCTTTTTAGCTCTGCTTCTGTTCAGCTGGTGTTCTGGCAATTTTTCCTTGTTTTTGGGTTATTTCTAGTTAAATTTTAATATGAGTGCTGTATACATTGTTTGTTGGGTGGAGTCTGCTTTATCAATAGAATACTGAACTTTGAAGGAGGTGCCAGTAGCCTAAGTAGATGACATCATCAAGACTTGGCATGCTCAGTCTCCAAGCTGTGGAGGGGCGGGGGGGGGGGGGTGACAACTCTATTGTCTAGACTGGACTGTACTGGAGGAACTCGTGGAAAGCAAATTATCAGGTAAGACCTAATTTCCACTTCTTTATAATGGTGTCTACCATTTTGCCCGGTACTGATGTCAGGCTCACTGGTGTGTCGTTTCCTGAATCACGTCAGAACCCTTTCGAAAACTGGTGTTACATTGGCCATTCTCCATTCTTCAAGTACTATAGATATGTTTATAATCTCATATTCAGGAGGCGCTCCTGAAAGAGCGAATAGTGGACTTTCTCAAAACCAACAGGTTGCATGATCCGAGGCAACATGGTTTTACCAAAGGACGATCTTGCCAGACAAATCTGATTGAGCTCTTTGACTGGGTGACCAGAGAACTAGATCAGGGGCATGCGATGGATGTCATCTACCTGGATTTCAGCAAAGCCTTTGATACTGTTCCTCATAGGAGGCTTATCAATAAACTCAGTAGTTTGGGAATGGGTCCCAAGGTGGTGAACTGGATCAGAAATTGGTTGAATGACAGACTGCAGAAGATGATGGTACATGGAGCTCACTCGGATGAAAGGAGGGTGATTAGCGGGGTGCCCCAGGGTTCGGTCCTGGGCCTGGCACTGTTCAATGTATTTGTGTAATATTGCTGAAGGACTGAATGGAAAAGTCTGTCTTTTTGCAGATGACACAAAAATTTGCAACAGAGTTGAATCCCCTGAGGGAGTGGATAACATGAGGAAAGATCTACGAAAGCTGGAAGAATGGTCTAATGCTTGGCAGTTAAGATTTAATGTGAAGAAGTGCAGTGTCATGCACTTGGGAAGCAGAAATCCAAGGGAAATGTACGCGATAGGGGGTGAGAGGTTGGGGTGCACGGATCAGGCGAAGGACCTTGGTGTGACTGTTTCTGAGGATCTCAAGGTGGCAAAAGCCAGAAGGATGTTGGGTTGCATACAAAGAGGAATTACCAGCAGAAAGGAAGAGGTACTAATGCCGCTGTATAAGTCACTGGTGAGGCCTCACTTGGAATACTGCGTTCAGTTTTGGGAGACCATATCTTTAAAGGATGTAAGAAGACTGGAAACTGTTCAGAGAAAGGCGACCAAAATGATTTGGAGCCTGCGTCAGAAGCCTTATGAGAAGAGACTTGAAGACCTAAATATGTACACTTTGGAGGAGAGGAGGGATAGGGGAGATTTGCTTTAATACCCACTAAATTAAATTTTATTGTTCAATGTAAATAGTTAGTTTCTATTGTTCTATGTAAAGAATGTATACAAATGTGTACAAGACTGTTAACCTGTTATATGTAAACCGCCCTTGATCTCTGGAAGGGGCGGTATAAAAGAAATAGTTAAATAAATAAAATAAATAAAATATGATTCAGACCTTTAAATACTTAAAGAGAAATAATGAACAAACAAACCTCTTGCAAAGACGGGGAAGCTGTAAAACTAGAGGGCATAACATGAAGCTGCAAGGGGGTAAATTGAAAGGCAATGTCAGGAAATACTTTTTCACCGAAAGGGTGGTGGATGCTTGGAATGCCCTCCCGATGGAAGTGGTGGGGACAAATACAGTGACAGAATTCAAAATTGCATGGGACAGACACAGTGGATCCCTATACAGCAACAGGATAAAATCAAAATAAACCAAACTATCTGATTTCTCAACAAACAGGG
Organism: Ichthyophis bannanicus; assembly: GCA_033557465.1. NCBI lineage: Eukaryota > Metazoa > Chordata > Amphibia > Gymnophiona > Ichthyophiidae > Ichthyophis > Ichthyophis bannanicus. Next base: position 298,846,006 of record CM066033.1, on the reverse strand, counting down.
GTGTCCTACACGAAGCGGTGGGTTCACCCCTAAACAAAGACATGGGGAGGGCTGACTTGCACAGAATGGCAGGAGCCATCTTACTGGGCAGACAAGATGGACCATACTGGTCTTTATCTGCCGTCATTTACTATGTTACTATATTTCAGTTCTTTCAGAACTCTGGGATGTACACCATCTGGTCAAGGTGATTTGCTACTCTCTAGTTTATTAAATAGTTGTAATACATCTTTCTAGTTTCTTGAAATTTGTTTCAATTCTTCCAGTACATCACCTTTAAATACTATTTCAGCCATGGGTAACTTCCCTACATCTTCAGTCAAGATTGAAGCAAAGAATTCATTCAGTCTCTCTACTATGGTCTTGTCTTCCCTTAGCTCTCCTTTTGCCCCTCTATCATCTAATGGTCCAATTTGCTATGAATGTACTTGGAAAAAGTTTTTATTTTGCATTTTTGCTTCTACTACAAGCTTTTTTTCAAATTCTCTCTTTGCTTTCTTTATCATTCTTTCCTTGCCTTATTCCCCTTCATGAGTGCCAGCGGTCCCTCTTGAAGTTTAGTCTGTGGAGATATAACTTGGGCTGTTTTTTCTGGAAGGACCTGCACTCCAGGGGACATGAGTCTTTGATGTCTTTAGGCAAGGTTGTAAAGGGGTTAGCCTCTGTTACAAGCTACCCGTCTTCTTTACCTGAAGGTCTGGTTCAGGCCAACCTGAAAATTCTGATGCACTTATTTGTATTATAGCAAAACATATATAGGTCTCCCGATATAGTTTCCCTGTTGTACTCCACTCATGTGGGTGACCTTTGTGGAAGTTCTGCAGAATCTCCCATAATCGATACGTCATCAGTGCAACATAAAACCTACACAGGCCTGTTACTTTTAATAAATCCTACCCAGTGTTGATGATACCTTACAAAGCTGTTTAAATCCTACATATACTCTCAAATCTAAATATTAATTCTCATTTTTAATTTAATATTACTCTTAATTCAATCTTTTCTTATTAAACAATTCAGTCTTTTCTTTTTAAACAATTATACAAACAATTTTCCAAAAACCTTTTTCACATACTTTATTCAATAAATAACTTACATATACTACACATTCATCTTAAATAAAACTTTTTTAAGCAAACCTGCTTAATTACAAACCTGACCAATGTTTCCAACTGCCTAACCCATTCACTCTCTCACATAAAATACACAACTAATTCACATTCAAATTTATGCAAAACTGCTCAATGAACAGTACTACATCTAACAGTCTGATCTCCCCACCTAAGGAACTACCTATTCTCTTGCATTAACACTAAGGATACATCTGAAAAATAATCCTTTGAAATAACATGCATGTGACTTGTCAGGGACAACTAATGAAGCCAATGAAACCTCTCGACCTCGGCCCTTATACAGTCTTCAGTCCTCAATCTGCAGTCTTCAAAAACTTCCAAAGCACACTGTCCTGGTGCATCAATATATCGATGTGTCCAATAATCCAAATGTCTCCAAGCCGAAGGACACCACACCGAAGGACACCGTGTCTTCTATCCAATGATGAGTAGGTATAATAAATCTTAGTGGGAGGTTTAGCACCACAAAACCTGGAAGACCCATACAATGTCCTGTGTCCCTGCAATCATAGCTGTAATGATGTTTCCACTCCAACACACTCCCAATTACTAGAAACGTTACTACGCTCGTAGCTATGATGACACTAACTATGGACCACTGTTTCGGCACTCTGGCTTCTTCAGGGAATCTACAATCATACATGTACAGGTTATAACTGTAAGTAAGCAGTGCATAGCATAAGAAACTACCCATATTCAACTGCACATCACCTACCTTCTACAACTCCCGCCACAATTCAGGCACACCAGGATTGCTAAAAGACACCAACACAGTGACCGGAGCAATTTTGCAACTGAAAAATAAAATGTCCAAACAAAAGGTAGAAAAATACTTTTTATTTTGAATTTATTAACTGGAATATGTCAGCTCTGGGAAATGTGCATTGCTAACGTCTTTGCATTTTTGTTTGGTACAAGAGGAAATTAATTTATAGTTTTATTTCTCCAGTGTTGTTGTACGTTCCAACTTTGGCTTTTGGGGTTCCCAGTTTAATTATTGTTATATTTCTAAATTGTGATCCCTGGTTCTTTGGTCTATGTTCTGCATGTGTAACCGAGCTAAGGTATTTTGTTTATGTAGTTTCTATTTCACAGAGCCACTTGTTCTCTTTCCCCATTAGAAGATGTATTGGTATTCTCTGAGATGTGTTGGTTTAATATTTGCAGTGTTGCCCTTTTGATAGGTAGGTCTGGTGCTTTGTGAGTCCTGATAGTGCTGTTATGATATGGCAGGTTTGCTATGCATTCTAAATGGTCAGTGTTTATTGTACTTCCTAATGTGTCTGGTGGTTGGCACTGGAGTATAGTAATGTAGAAATCTGGTAGTCTTTCTTTATCCAGACACTCATTAAGAGGCATGTTTACTAAACATTAGTACATGTTAATATTATGCAAATATTTATGCAAATGAGGCCCCAAAATGAGTCTTCGCACATGGCCCCGCACCCCCTTGGGCCGCCCCTGCCTTTGGGAAGTCTCTAAACTGTAATCAGGGAAAATCAGCACCCATTTACCTTTATACTTGATCTGTTGCTGCTATCTCGCTTTCTGCAGAATCCACTCTTTTTAACCTGGTAGCACAGCTTTACTATAGAAAGGCTTTAGACCTCTCTCTCAGAGCAAAGGCCCCCTGACACCTGGTGCATACAGTCCATTGAGAAAACTAGTGCATTCCCTTTCAGATTAAACATTTCCACCAAAATGTCCTGCAAAAACTATATTGCATTGTTGTTTTCCTTCTCTTCAGATACTCCTAGGAGTCAAATGTTGCAATGGCGCATATATCCTCTACCTTCTCCTGGAGAACTTTCATATTATTTCATGTCTCCATTAATGTTGAGTCTGTACCATACTCCCAGTCCTTTAGGGCTGACTCCCTTCCTTTGAGTGCCTCCATCCTAGGGCCCAGGCTGTCAAGCTTTCAGCCACTTAAGCTTTAAGCTACTGCAAATCCTTGGAAACGTCTGCCTGCATATCTTGCAGAACACACCCACTTGCATCTCCTTTCTCACTAGGCAGATGCAACATATCTTCTGATACATTATCGCGTAGCCAGGCCTGCCTGTTCTGTTTCCCTGCTTCCATATAATAGTCCATAGCCTCATTTTCTCTGCAGCATTCTGTTCTCTTTGGATGGCCACTTTACAGAGCACTGATTTGACACACTGCAATCATGGGAGGTGCTCAGAAGAAAAAGGATCAATACAGATTCCTTATCATCCCTCCAGTCCAGTCATGCACCTCTGGGGTAGTGTACCTCTTCCAGCAGCTTGGAGACTGAGCATGTCATCTTTTTGATGACACTAGTGTACTTAAGCAGCTATCACAGACTACCAGCCCCAGTATGCCCTATCTCAAAGCAGCTGGAGGAGGTAGTGAGACTGAAGGGACAACCAAGGAGATAGATTTAGTTAGTTTCCTTTTTGTTTTCCCTGTTAAGGTGCAGGTTTCTTTGTTTCTAAAGTCAGAAAAAAAAAATCGGAGGGATCAGAAAGAACCCGGGGGTCAACAGGGCTGAGGGGGGGATATTCCTTCCACCCCCCTCGCCCCCTGCCAGGATTTGGGGGGAGGGGGAGAGAGTTCTGAGGTGGCCTTCCTCAGTCCGAGATTTCTGGTGGCTCTCAAACCCATTATCGGGTGAGGAGCCGCCGCGGGGGCAGTAGTTAATTGACAGGAGTGAAAGCCTGCAGCCCCGAGTCGCCCCCCTCAGTGCCGAAGCTGGGAAGGAAGGCTGAGCGCGAGGGGTAGATAAGCCACCCGGCAAAGAGGCTCCAAGGTAAGAGCGGAGGGGGGAGGACAGCAGGAACCCCTAGCAACCGCCGGAACACTAGGAGACAGAGTGGCCTGCAGCGGCGTGGGAAACTTACCCACCACTGAGTTTAGGCGCAATTTCTTCTTCAGACCCGTGTGCGTTTTAACCCCCCGCTGTGTTTTGGGCACCCAGGAGAGGCAGCCACCGGAGAATAAAGCAGGACAGAGCAGCTTCTTCCTAGGGGGTGATTTGCAGTTTCCTTTTAATTTCAGTTTCAGTTAATTAGATTTTGATAAAGTGGTTTTATTTTATTTTATTTTACTTCAGGTACTCTAGTACTTCGTGCCTGAGCATGTGGAGGTGCACTGTGCTAGGGATCCTTTTACCTACCCGGGTATAGATTGAGGGTGTTCTGGGAAATGCCCATAGTCCTTCCCACTATGCTGGCCAGACCGCAGTGCCTGAAATGGGATGGTATCAAGGGGGGTGAACCCCACTTCATGCCACATCGTTAAGTTTTGAGCTGTATAACACAAGGAATGCTTATTCAGTGCACACTGACTTGATGCAGACCTGTTGAAAAAGCCCATCTTATTTTGTTGCTGGGCAGATTTCAAAGAGCTGTTGTGCCTGGTCAAGTGACAGTTTGTTGAGACATTGTGACTTAATGCTGAGAAGGGTCAGGCAAAAAGTTAGAGACGGAAATAAGTGAAAGATAAGCAGGAAAAAGTGCTGCATAGAGGTTTGTAGTAGCTATAGTTTTGTTCTGTGAAAAACAGGAAGTACCTGCATATAAGAAATAAATAAATATATATATATATATATATATATATATATATATATATATATATATATATATATATATATATATATATATATATATATAAAGACAGACACAGTCAGTCGATAGGAAACAAATGAAATCCATCTGTCTATGGTCAGTAAATAACCTGACATGATCATCCCTTGTCTCTTAGCCCAGAATTTATTGTATTTATTTATTTGCTTTTATGTACCACCCCTTCCAGAGATCAAGGGCGGTTTACAATGGATATAACACAATTACATTATAACATAAATTTATTTATTATTTTCTTTCTTTCTTTATTTATTTAGCATTTCTTTTATACCGCGCTATTAACATCAGTGCGGTGTACATCAAAACAGAACATATACATTGCAGGGTAACTGCAATGTATTCACATTTGAACAGGGATTGAAACTTGGATAAACAAGGGTAAAGCATCAACAGTTATTACATTATCAAGTATCTACATTTATTTACATGGTGAGTGTATTTCCCTATCGGGTCTACAGCGAAAAGTATCTTGTGAATAGGTAGTACTTTAGGGCCTTCCTGAATTGGGTTATGTTGGTGATAACTCTCATGTCTGGGGGGGAGGGCATTCCAGGCTCTGGGAGCATAGATGCTGAAGGCTTTGTTAGTTGTTGCCTTTGTGCATCTCGTTATTTCTTTCGGGACTGTCAAGAGTATTTACTGCTGCGGATCTTCTGCTTCTATTGGGGGGTGAGGTGTGTATCAGCTCAGAGATGGCTGTGGGGGTCTGATTGTTCAGGGCTTTGAAGGTCATAATTATGATCTTATATTGGATTCTGGCTTGAATGGGTAACCAATGGAGCCTTTTCAGGATTGGAGTGATGTGGTCGGACCTTGACATTCCTTCTAGCACCCTAGCGGCCATGTTCATTGCCAGTTGGAGGGGGTTTAGAGTTGCTTGTGGAAGCCCATACAGGATTGCGTTTTGTCACCACCAGGGGGCAGACTGCTTCCAGTCCAGCAAGCCTGCGCCGGATGGCGAAGAAATAGTTGTGCAACTCGAATGGTAAAGCAAAAGTGAGGATTTATTCCCCTCCCGGGGTTGGATTATTCAAACAGATAAACAGAACACAAGCACTTAAACAAAAGTATCCATATCCTTTGGCAAAACACAAAAGAACATAAGGGCAATATCTTCTTGCTTCAAAGTAGGAATAACTGTAGCACACAGCCTTTCTGTGTGAACCCAACATGTAGTGTTTTCCTGTAACACTAGGTTTAGCTCTGGTTAGCATAAAGACATTTTCTCAGATGAAATTAATGTACAGTCCATCGGGTCACAGGTGGATGAACATTCACTGAGGGTGTCCACTAACATTGGTTCCTGTTCCTTTTCAGAGCCTCCCTTGTTTCTGTCCTCTGGTTGGGATAGAGGGTATTCTTCTCCCCTCCTGCTATCAAGCTTTAGCCTGCAGGGTTTTCTTTGGGGTTTAGAGATTCCTACCAGATCCTCATCTGACATGCATACGTCCTCTGGTAAATCTCTATGCTTCTCTGAAGGCAGTGAATGCTCTCTGCTTAAACGGCTAGGTTGGGAGTTGCTGCCCTGCCCCCACCTTAAGCTTCCTGTATAAGGCTGCTCTGCATTCACACGATAAGAACTTTTGTTCTTCTTAACTTTTAACTGCCCACATTCATTCCCCAAGTCCCAGCTTCTTGGTACATACTGTTTTGACACTGGCTTGCACTCACTCCGGCTAGAACGTAGCCTCCATGCTCCAACGTCTCTGTAATCAGCAGGGCATGCACACCTGGCTTCTGCACGAGTAAGCTGCTTCCTCCTAGTGGATTCTGGGTAGCTATGTGGGTGAATGCTTCCTGGTTCTGACTCTGAGTCACTTCCTAGGTTGAAGTGAGAGACTCTTCCTGGTTCCTCCCAAGCAGCTGCTGTAGGTAAGACAGGCTGTCTTCTCTGCCTACAGTGCTCACGCTGTTCCAGGTCTCTTACTCTCAAGTCCTGTTCCAAGTCTGACTGCTCTAGCAACTCCTCTCCTCCTGGCAGCTCCCTGGAGGTGTTGCTCTTGTAATGAACCCCTCCTGTGTTCCCTGTACTATCCTTATAAGGGCTGTAAGTACTTCTCCCTCCCAGGTGTGTGCTATCAGGAACTAGGGCGTTTCTCTTTGCTAAATGTTTCTCCAGACCTCGTGGCTGCCTTTGTTGTCGTTGCCCCTGACAACAGCTGTCCACATGGTCTGTTCTCTTGTCAGTTTTAGAACTGAAATGCTGTGCGTTTTGCATTTTTAAAGTAGAAATTGGGGCTTCTTCATCACAGTTTGCAAAATCGATGTGTGGCATCACCAGGGCTTGGTATATTGTTCTGAAATTTGTGTATTCAAGTAGTGGACGTAAATGACGAAGTGTCCGTATTTTGTGGTATATTGATTTTGCTGTGTTTTTTATGTGTTTTCATGTCCATCCTTTGGTCGAGGGTGATGCTTAGGTATCAGATAGTGGGTTTAACTGTTAGTTCTGTGTCCTTTACCTTTAGTGTGAGTGGGGGTGCGAAGTCCTAGTTCTTCGTGATGAATAGTACGTCAGTCTTGCTATGGTTGATTTCACAAGTTCTGTGTGAGGAGCCACTCCGTAACTGCATCGAAACAGCTGATCAGTAGGGTAAAATCAGGTTGGTCCGTTGTAAAAGGCATATAGAGGAGAATATCGTCTGCATATGCTAGGCAGGCTACATTAAAAGATCAAATCAAGTTGCAGATGGGTTGCATGTAAATGTTAAACAATAGTGCAGATAGCGAGGAGCCTTGAGGTACTCCCTGTTCTTGTAGAAATGGGTCTGATGTTGTAGCGCCGATCCTCACTTGTTGCCATCTGTTGGACAGGTAGGATTTGCACCAGCTCAGTGCTGATCCATTGATTCCTTTTTCTTCAAGACGTTCTAACAGTTCTCACTAAGCTTCAAACGCTTCTTTGATTAAGTTTCCTCTTCCCAACACATTCTGGAAGGTTCTTGACAGTTCCGTGAGCAGAAAACTTCTTAATAACATTGCAAACTTTATACACAAGAATCCCAAGGTCTTTGGAGATTGCTTTGTACCCTTTTGAAGTTTTATATATGGTGATAATGGCTGTTCTGATGGTCTCATGCAGCTCTCGTCTTTGCCATTGTGAAAATGGAACAGGGAGTGAATGTAATAATTTTAAACATTAGTCAGCATTCCTTGGTTGATTCAAGTCACGTGAGTACTGACAATTTGATCACAGGTGCTCTAATTTTAAAAAAATTAAAGAAAAGTAGAAAGGCAGAAAGACAAAAAGAACAAATAAATCCCAAAGACGCTGCTAGGGACTATGGATCTGCCACTGACAGGCTTTGCCGGTGAAATATAGCCGCAGCCACTGAAACCGCAAAGCTAAAATGGCCGCGGTTTCAGTCAACGGTTTGGCGCGCTTTTACAAGGGCTCCGAAGCACCGCAGGATACAGCCACTGCGAGTCCCTGGCCTCCCTCGCTCTCCCTGGACCGTACCTTAAGGCAATGGCTCTCCTGTCAGCGTCCCGAGGCCCGATCGCTGAAATGGACTGGAACGCCGCTGAAAAATGCTGCCGTCAGATGAAACTGTCCCCGGAGCCAGCGCTGCAGCTCAGAAAGTCAGCGGGCTGCCGGGGGGAAGAGAAAGGAGCTCTACCCCGTCCAATCAAGGGGTAAGAGATCCTGCGGCAAGCAAGATAGCCAGGGGAGATAGAAGACTAGGCAGGACAGAGTAGGCTATGGTCCCAAGCCCCGTCTGCTCAGTTCTACTTTTTTTTTTTTAAAGAGACAGTATCCGGCTAAACCTAAGCAAATCAAATGTAAAGAAATCTATATTCTGAGACCGATGAAAAGCCACCATTAAAGGTTTTTGAAAACATTGGTGGAGGGATAACATTGACCAATGTTGTTTCAGAATTCCTCTGATCTTTGTAGCATTTGGCAAATAAGGTAAAACTCCTATGATCTTATCTGTAGTCACCTCCGCCTTCGGTAAAGTAATCATGTCCTGGCAATGTCCCAGTTTTTATACTATTTCCTTTTTTAATTTGTCTTGTTTGATTTGATTCTTTTTTGTGTCAAATGTGTGCATATATAGTCCAAAGCCATTTCACTGGCTACCTTTCTTTTAAGAGATACTGGACATTATTGGCAACCTTGCAGTTCAATTCCTTAATGTTGACCACAATTGAATGTATGAGATGTATTTATGCAAATGATATGAAAATATGTCAAACCTCTCCCTCATCTGACTACCCCACCCCCAAATGAAACAGTTCCATATCGTCTCTCCAGTCCAGTCCCACACCTCTGGGTAGTGTACCTCTTCCAGCAGCTTGAAGACTAAGCATGTCATCTTTTGATGACACCAGTGTACTTATATAGCTGGCACTGCCTACCAGTTCCAGTATGCTCAGTCTCCAAGCAGCTGGAGGAGGTAGTGAGCCAGAATGCTGGACTCACTGACGGGACAACTAAGGCGCATAGCTTTAGACTAGATTTTACTTTCCTTGCCTAAATTTGTAGGGATTTTTTTATTTAGTTTCTTGAAAAAAATTAAAGGAAAAAGGAAGACAGGGAAGAAGGAGAACACATCCCAGGGAGGAATCCCTCCCCCCTCCAGGTGTTCGGGGAGCGATCTTGGGCGGACATGAGTGTCCCGGGGGTACCGGCAGCTCCTGAACCCATCACCGGGTGAGGAGCCACCACAGTGATACCACAGAGCAGACAGGCAGCTTCTGGGCACCCCCCCTCAGCACCAAAGCCAGTGAGTGGCGGCTGAGCGCGAAGGGGAGAGGAGATGCAGAGGGCAGACATCGCTGGTAATTGGCAGAGATTGAGGTAAAAACAAAGAAATAGCAGGAGAGAGGCACGTGTATTACCTTAATTTCTTCATGGCACAATCACACCGAGTTGGCGCGCGATCTAAGACCGCGTGGCTGGGAGATAGCAGCGATGTGGGAAGAGTGAGAAGTGCGGCCTGCCTGTTTCTCCCACCAAAGACTCCTGCATGTGAGGCAGTCTTGCCATGGCTTTGTATTTTGGCGTTTTCTCTGCTCGTTCCAGGGAGTGCAGGAGAGGAAACATTAGACAGCTGCCTGAATTTTCTCCCTTACAGAGAAGAGAAAGGATGTTAGGTCAGGTATAGAATGGAAAGGATCCCCCTGCTTTAATTAAATCCACTTGCCTTTAATTTTTAGTTTCTTTGTCTTTATTGTGCATTATTTTCATTTAGATTTCATTTCTTCTCATTTCTTTTCTTTTCCCTTCCTTGGAGTTCCGTTAGATATACTTATTTTAATTCCCTTGGGTGCCTTGGGAGGTTCCTAGTTAAGGGGCAGATCATGGCCCTGCCCAGCATGCCAACCAGACCGCAGTGCCTGGTCTGCAGGACCTGTCGTGAGACTGTCTCTGAGTGGCATTTGCTGGGGCTGCATGCAAGAGGCCACGTCGGTGTAACAGTACTCTAGGGCCAGTTAGGGCAGAAGAGCCCCTGTCCGTCACAGGAGTCCTGGGATGCAGAGGGGTCCATGCTACTATCTCTGGAGTTGGCTGCCGGGTCCATGGCCAACCCTGGACTTTCCACCTCACAGAACCGGGAGGTAGTTGGGCTCCTGGATGATTTTTCTCCAGAGTTTGTCCTGCTTCTGCATTTTGCATGCGTCAGCAGAGGTTAGCGAGTAGCTCCGTGGCGCTGGAATGAGGTGCTAAGAGGGCAGCAGATGTGAAAGACAGTGAGCCGGAGGCGACTGCTGCCAAGAAGCCTAGGCCCTCAGAGGAGTGCCAGGTCAACTCTCCTTTGAGGGTCCGGACAAAGAGGACCTGGACATGGAACTAGAATTCCAAGGGGCAGAGTTAGACGGAGAGATCCCGGAGCAGGAGGAGCGCTCAAGGATTGTATGGGTGTTCGACGGGAGGAATTGCCGGCTCTCATCATGGAGTCCTTGAAGGCCCTTAATATGTCCACTAGCTTCCTGGCAGAGAAGAAGCCGTGGGAGGATCCACTGCTGCAGGCGGTGTGGAAGATGCATAAGGTCTTCCCGGTGCATAGAGTGGTCCGACAGATGATCCAGGATGAATGGGATCTGCTGGAGGCTGGCCTTAGGGGTGTGCGAGTCATGTTGTGCTTGTACCTGCTACCGGATCAGGACCGTGAGCTGCTGTGCTCGCCTAAGGTGGTCACAAAGAAGACGACGATCCCAGTACATGGGAGTGCAGCACTCAAAGATAGCCAGGATAGGAAGCTGGACACCCTGTTGAAACAGCCCTTTGATTTCATTGCCCTCTCGCTGCAGGCCTCTATCTGTGGAGCCTGGGTGGCTAGGGCGTGCTTCCGCTGGTCGCAACGGGTGCAGCAGCTAGAAAAGCCGGCGAAGGACCTATCCGGGGAAGCGGCCAAATTGGAGTCGGAAGCGGCCTACCTAGCAGACACCCACTAGAATCTTGTTAGAGGGCTCTCTAAGAGCATGGCCTTGTTGGTGGCAATTCGCTGCTACCTGTGGTTTCGGAACTGGGCAGCGGACAGCTCCTCCAAGTCCTGTCTCAGCAAGCTGTCTTTTAAGGGGAAACTGCTCATCAAGGAGGAGCTGGACAAATTGGCTAAGGACTTGGGAGGGTCCAAAGGGGGACACCTGCCCAAAGATGAGCAGAAGCAGGGCTCACTCCTCCTGTGACTCAAGGACAGTCGCGGGACTTCAAGTGTTTTTGTACAATCCGCTTTATCCCTTACCAGAGGGGCAGATTCCCCCCCAGGGGACAGGGGTTTTGGGGTTTTTGAGGAGCGGGCAGGGGCTTTGGCGCCACCTCTTCCTTGGGCTCCAAGAATCACAATGAGGCAAGAGGAGTGCGGGGGGGGGGGGGGGGGGGTTGCAAACCATGGGAGGTCTGCTACGGGATTTCTACCCCACCTGGGTCCAGATCACTTCAGACCAATGGGTCCTAGAGGTCATCAGGGAGGACTATGACCTCGAGTGGGCCCATCCAGTGTGCCATGCCTTCGTTCAGTTTCCCTGCAAGGCGTGGGGAAAAGCAGTGGCGGTAAAGGACACCTTGACAAGGCTCCTGCAGCTAAGGGCTGTGGTGCCGGTTCCCAGGGACCAATACAGTTGCGGTCGGTACTCCATTTATTTTGTGGTACCCAAAAAGGAAGGTTCCTTTCGCCAGATTCTCGACTTCAAGGGCGTGAACCATTGCCTGCGGGTGCCACACTTTCACATGGAAACTTTGTGGTCCGTCATAGTAGCAGTCAGAAGCGGTGAATTTTTGACGTCTCTCGATCTCATGGAGGCATATCTGCATATTCCCATCTGACCAGAACATCATCAGTTTCTCTGGGAACAAGTAGGAAGTCAGTCCTCACATATGGCTGACTTCTGCGCCGATGGAGACCTCGTAGAAGCATCCCCCTCCCCAACTTTCAAAGAAAGCCTTTTGGAGATGCCACCACGCATGCGTGGTGCCCTTCCTGCCCAAGGGTGCCATCTTGCTCAGTCTTCTTTTTTTCTCCGGAGCCCTTCAGACGTCTGTCTGGTCTTTCCCTGAAAAAGTTGATATCACTGGACCTGAGTTTCATACTCTCTCCGTTAGTGCACAGTACTCTTACTGCCACCCAAGCTTGCTGTCTCTAGCATCTTTTCTCAGGTTCTCACTTTTTTCACTTTTTTGGCGCCTTTGCGCCCTTTTTCCAACTAGCAGCACCGTGGGTCTTCAACCTCGCTGGGGTACTTTTTTCCCCCATGGCTACCAGTGGCTTAAAGAAGTGTGATCGGTCTGCCAAAATAATGTCCCTTACCAACACACACGACTGCTGCCTTCACTGACTAGGGCCGGATCACAGCCACATGGCATGCGGCTTCTGTAAAAAGATGTCCACCAAGGCCCTCAAGAGCCACCAGCAGCAGCATAATACGTTTTTCCTCGAGTCCCCGGTACCTCCAAAGGCCAAGGCCTCCTCTGAAGCCGAGGAATTTTGAGGCAGCCTCACGGACTCTGATCAACGCCATGGCTCTTCAGAAAGTGGTTCTCCCTCGAGGGAACATAAGAAGAAGAAACCTTGAAGGCGGCGTTTGACTGCTCCGACAGGCCAGGCAAGCCCTGAGCCAAGTCTCGCAGTCCTCAACGCTCGTCTGAGGGATCGGAGAGGTAGCGACCTGCAAAGGTCTCCTGGAAGGACTCAACCTCAGACCGGCCTTGGTCGCCAGACCCTATCCTTGTTGAGAACTCTCCTTCGGGGGAACTGGCATTGGGCCAAAGTCCCTCTGTGCCCATCCCGATGGCACAGAGGGACTTCTGAACGCGAATCCAGAATGGTGGCCCTGGAGCACAGTTTATCTGCCTTCATGGATCAGCAGCGGGTACTGTTGTCTGGTACCACCGGTTCCTCTGTCCAGACCACCGGGCCATCGACTTCGAAGATGTCCCTGGAGGCCGAGCCGATCCTCAGCCGAGATCTCGATCCGGTTCCCGTTTCATGGGGCCAAGGTCTTCCCCGATTAGAGCGCTTGGCACCAGCTGCAGGGCCTCAGAGGGCCGCAGGCAGGCTCAGGCCCAGAGCCCACAAGCCATCCTTTCCTTGAATCTTTGATGGATTACTCTGAGTGGGAGACCGAGGACAAGGAGTCCCCTTGGGCTCCCCTCTTTCGGAGTCCCAGCATCGGGCCGCGCCCGAAGACAATGACATTCCTAGACTTCGTGAGGGACATGTCCAAGGCTCTAGCATTTCCAACTGAATCGGAGGAGGACTCTTGGACGGAGGAACTAGAAATCCTCCAATACGAGGCCCCCCCCAAGGGAATCACTTAGGTGCCCATCCCACCCATCCTGGGAGACACCGGCATTGGTGCCAGTTGTGAGCAAGTGGCTCGACTCAATATACCGTCCGCTGGAGCATGGACTTCCAGAAGGCACAGCTGCCACACAATTCCATGGTGGTGGAGTCGGCCATGAGTCAGCTGAAGAGTCAGAAGACATGCTCCACGGTGCCCCCCGGTAGGGAGGCATACACCTTTGATACCCTCAGCAGAAAGTGCTACCAGGGCTCAATGCTCATTGGCCAGACCCAGGCCTACCAGCTGTACATGGGCATGTACCTGAGAGACCTGGCGAAGGAGCTCTTCTGGTTCACAGCTGGTCTTTCCGAGGAACCCCTGCAATGGTTCAAGAACCTGGCCAAGGCCATCCGTGAGTGCTCCATATTTATGTCTCGGGCAGCCTATGATGGCTTTGAATTGGCAGCTCGAGTTGTGGGAGCGGACATCAGTGCCCAACACCAGGCTTGACTACAATCGTCCGACCTCGTGCAATGGGTTCAGGACAAATTGGTCGACATCCTATGCCAAGGAGAGAACCTCTTTGGAAAACCCATGACTGACAAGGCTGCCGAGCTGGAGACCAAGTTCATGACGAGGACCAGGCTCTCTAAAAAGACCGCTGCCCCTCCCCGAAGGAAAGGCTCAGGTAAAAAGACTTTTTACCAGAGGAAAGGGGCTGCTTAAAGAAACTATCCACCTTTTCAGGCCTCCCCAACTCCCCAGCAGGGTCTGTAGACCAAGGGATATGGGTAAGACCCTCGTAAGCAGAAGGCTGCCAAGCCCTAGGTGTCGGCCCCGGCCCAGCCAGGGGAGAGCTTTTGACTCCTTGAACATAGCCTCTCTACCCCAAGGAGGTCAGCAGCCCATAGGGGGACATCTCATCCATTAAGCGTTCACCACTGATTCCTGGGTACTCCAAGTGGTCAAGGAGGACTACATCCTACGCCTGGCTCAGACTTCCCCCTCCTTTCTTCCCAGGAGAGCTCCACAGGTCTCCCCTTCACTGGGACCTTCTACTGAAGGAACTCACAGGCCTTCTCAAGGACAGAGCAGTAGAACCAGTGCCCCACAGTCTCAGGGTACAGCTTGTCAACTGTATGGATCTTTACAGGAGAAAACCATCCTTGTGGTACAACACACACAGGGAAAATATATGGATGACACAAATGGTCATAAGCATGCAAAGCAGTTTTTTTTTCTTAAAAGCCTATTCCATATCATCATACTAGGCCAGTCCAGATAAGTGGATTGTGTCCTCCTACCAGCAGAGGTGGAGACAGAGGAAAAAATTCCAAAGGTTTCTTATGACCTCAGCTTGCAATAATAGCTGATGCAACTAGTGGTACACTTCAGTATTTCTCTGTCTCCAGCAGAGGCTGGATGCATGCTGATGCTGCTCTGATGAAAATTCTGGGAAAGATTTGGATTTTGCTTGTGAATAAGTGCCCTTAGGGGTGACTTCCTCACTGGAGTGCAACACTGGAGGCTCCACTGAGTCACCCTTTAAAACTGGTGCTCTTTTTGGTAATGCCATATAGAGAAGGGGAATTGTTGCAGCTCCTAGTCCTTATTGCATAAGAGCCAGTTGAGCAGCCATAAGTTTTGGATAAGGATCTCTCACCTAGCACAACCTCAGTGCTTCCTCCCTCCTCCGTCCCTTTGCTCTCTCCCTATGATTTGAAGATGTCTTTTCAGAAGTATATGCCTGCAGGCCTCGTAGCAGGGGTGTAGCACTGAGCCAAGCATGGATGCCTATTCTGGGTCCCCAGGGCGAGTAACAGACTTAATCTCTATTGTGTCTGACTTTGTCTTAGGGGGCTACTCTACTACTACTATTACTACTACTACTACTACTACTACTACTACTGAGCATTTGTATAGTACTATAAGTCATACGTAGCACTGTACAGACACATGTAAAAGACTGTCCCTGCTCATTAGCGCTTACAATCTAGTCAAGACAGATAACACAGTAGCTATAGATATGGGATACATCTAGGGGGAATGGTAAGGAAACACAAAGGAGACCAGATGAGTCAAGATCCGAAAGAGGTAGCAAAGAAGTGAGTTTTCAGCCTGGATTTGAAAAGGGCCAGAGAAGGTGATTGACGTACAGACTCAGGTAGCTTGTTCCAGGCATAAGGAGCAGCAAGGTGAAAGGAGCAAAGTCTGGAGTTAGCAATAGAAGAGAAGGGCACAGATAGAAGAAATTTGCCAGAAGAGTGGCGTTCCCAAGGAGGGGTGTAGGGAGAGATAAGAGAGGAAAGGTAGTGAGGAGCTGCAGAGTAAATGCACTTATAGGTCAGCAGGAGCAGTTTGAAATGGACACAGAAACGTATAGGGAGCCAATGAAGTGACTTGAGAAGAGGAGTAATATGAGCATGACGAGGCTGGCGGGAAATAAGCTGTGCAGCAGAGTATTGAACAGATTGAAGGGGAGACAGATGATTCAGAGGGAGATCAGCAAGGAGTAGATGGGAGGTGAAAAAAGAGTGGATAAGTGTCTTAGTTGTGTGTTTAGAAAAGAATGGGTGGATTTTATTGATATTATAAAGAAAGAAACGGCAGGTTTTAGCTATCAGTTGGATGTGTGTGGAGAAGGAGAGAGGGGAGTCAAAGATGATCCCAAAGTTGCGAGCTGAGGAGATGGGGAGGAGTAGAGAGTTCTCCACAGAGACTGAGAAAGGAGGAAGGGGAAAGGAGTGTTTAGGGGAAAAAATTAGCAGCTCAGTTTTGGCCATGTTCAATTTCAAGAAGCGGTGAGACATCAAGCAGCATTGTCAAAAAGGCAGGTAGAGATCTGGGCCTGGATTGCCGGAGAGATTTCAAGTGTAGAAAGGTAGATCTGGGAGTCATCAGCGTAAAGATGGTACTGAAAACCATAGGAAGAGAGGAGCACACCAGGGGACTGGATATAGAGAGAAAAGGAGTGGACCCAAGACAGATCCTTGGGGTACACCAACTGAGAGTGGGTAGCAGCAGAGAATGTTCCACCAGAACAAACACTAAAGGAGTGATGGGAGAGATAAGAAGAGAACCAGGATAGTACAGAGCCCTTAAAACCAAGTGAGAACAAGGTATCGAGGAGAAGGTTGTGATCAACCGTGTCAAAAGCAGCAGAAAGGTCAAGAAGGATGAGGATTGAGTAAAAGCCCTTGGATTTTGCCAGGAAAAAAAAAAAAAAAAAAAAAAAAAAAATCGCTGGAGACTTTGGCAAGAGCCGTTTCAGTAGAATTTAAAGGACAAGTGTCAGATTGTAAAGGATCCAGGAGGGCTTGAGAGGAGAGAGTTGAGGCAATGGCAGTGAACCTCACATTCAACCAGTTTAGAAACGAAGGGGAGGAGAGAGATAGGTCAATAGTTAGAGGGACAGGTAGGATCTAGTGAGGGTTTCTTAAAGAGAGGTGTAACCACAGCGTTCTTGAAGGCTTCAGGGACAGTTGCAGTGGAGAGTGATTGAGAATATGAGAGATGGAATGGACAATAGTGGGGAGGAGATGGAGCTTAGGATATGGGTAGGAATAGGATCAGAGGAGCAGGTAGTGAGTTTGGAGGAGGAAAGAAGGTGTATGGTTTCCTCCTCAGAGATCATAGAACAGGAAAAAAGGGTAGCAGAGGTAGGGGGAGAAAGTTGGGAGTGAAGAGGAGGAGGAGGGGAAGGAGGTGGAAGTAGCTGATCATGTGCGGAATTGGAGTGTGATCTTGTGGATTGTGTCATGGAAATAGTCAGCCAGGGTTTGGGCAGAAAGGAGAAGGCAAGATCTGAGGTTGAGGTACCTTGAGGAGAGAGTTGAGATTTTGTAAAGAAACAGCGAGGGTCAGAGGCAAGAGAGTTAGTCAGATGGACATAATAGTCTTGTTTGGCGAGTGCTATAGCTGACTGTAAAGAGACAAGCATGAATTTGAAGTGTAGAAAGTCTGCAAGGGTGTGGGATTTAAGCCAAGCGTGCTCACGTATTAGGTACAGTTTTATTAGTATAAATATCCATAGCAACCCTTAGTAAGTAAAGAACTTAGATCTAAACACAAACTTAAAACTAAGATGCAGACAGCAGTCCAGCAGCGGGATGGGGGCTCTCCAGTCTTTTGCATTGAGTGTCACATGTATGATTTTCTCCCAGTTGGTGAGAGGTCTTACGTGTGCACTAGGTGCAAGGAGCTCTTTGCTCTCAGGGAACGAGTCCGTTCTCTAGAGGCTAAAGTAGCAGACTTGGAAAGCATAAGACAGACAGAGAGGTACATAGACGAGACCTACAGGGATATAGTCCTGAAGTCCCACCTCCAGTCTGGCAGCATCCCTGTTGCCATGGAGGAGAGAGGTCACGTGACAGGAGAGCATCACCCTGGTGTGGCAGGAAGTGATCCTGTAACTAGGACCTGTCCTCCAGGTGATGTAAAACCCTCTCGCACCGAGGACATTTCTCCAGGGCCATGTGCCCATGAGGGAAGGGTTAGGACAGCCGTTATAGTTGGTGATTCGATCATTAGGCATGTAGATAGCTGGGTGGCTGGTGGACGTGAGGATCGCCTGGTAACATGCCTGCCTGGTGCGAAGGTAGCGGACCTTACGCGCCACCTAGATAAGGTCTTAGATAGTGCTGGGGAGGAGTCTGCTGTCTTGGTACATGTCGGTACCAATGACATAGGAAAATGTGGTAGGGAGGTTCTGGAGGCTAAATTTAGGCTTTTAGGTAGGAAGTTGAAATCCAGAACTTCCAGGGTAGCATTCTCCGAAATGCTTCCTATTCCACAAGCAGGACCCAAAAGGCAGGCAGAGCTCCGGAGTCTCAATGCGTGGATGAGACAATGGTGCAGAGATGAGGGGTTTGGATTTGTTAGGAACTGGGGAACATTCTGGGAAAAGGAGGGGCTCTTCTGAAGGGATGGGCTTCACCTTAACCGGGATGGAACCAGGCTGCAGGCTCTGACACTCCCTCATCTGGACTACTGCAACATAATCTACCATGGCCTACCTGCCACACAAACCAATCCCCTCCGAACTGCCCTAAACATCACGGCAAGAATAATTCACAATGCAAAGAAACGGGACCACATCACCCCAATTCTGAGAGACCTTCATATTCTCCCCATCGAAGCAAGAATCAAGTACAAAGCTCTCCTACTCACCCACAAAACCATCCACCAAACACAAGGCACCCCACTCCACACCCTACTGTCTCGCCCAATCCACAGCAGAACAACCAGGCAATCCTCCAACAGCTCCATTGCCGTCCCCCACAAAAGAACCAAGGCAACACAACGGACCTGCAACAGAGCCTTTGAAATCTATGCCCCATCACTCTGGAACTCTCTGCCAAACCACATCAGGAACAACGGTGATCTCCCATCTTTCAAAAAGCAGCTAAAAACCGTCCTATTCCAGGAACATCTCTGAATGGGAACCCCCTCCCCCTATTTCTCTTCAAGAACTTCAGACCAGTAACTGTGCTGTCCTGTCCGTCTCTATGTTCATCCCAAAATCATCAATGTTGAGCCCCCGGTGATGGCCCCCCTACTATTGATTCCCCCCCCCCCCCCTGTTATGTGTCTCACCGCTTTGACCCGGTGAAAAGCGGGATATAAATACAGTTAAATAAACCTTTAAAAAGGAGATAGAGCAGCTTTTAAATTAGATATTAGGGGAAAGCAGACAGTCGCCCAGGAGTGGATGGTTCGGAAGAATGTATCTTTGAAGGATACTACCAAAAGCAGAGATGTTCCACAAAAAGAGTAAAGTAGCCCAAATGCCCTCAAGTATGGATCAGACAGAGCTTAAAGATCACAAATTACCCATGTCTAACAATAGCCAAATTAATATGAATAAAATGCATTCTCTAAAATGCTTGTATGCAAATACTAGAAGTCTAAAAAATAAGATGGGAGAGTTAGAATATATAGCACTAAATGAAAGGTTAGATATGATTGGAATATCAGAGACATGGTGGAAGGAGGACAACCAGTGGGACACTGTGATACCTGGGTACAAACTATATCGAAATGATAGAGCTGATCAAATTGGTGGAGGGGTTGCTCTCTATGTTAGAGAGGGCATTGAGTCAGAAAGGATTAAAGTTTTGCAGGAAACAAAATCTGCTGTAGAATCTATATGGATTGAAATTCCATGTAAAGGGGGGAAGGCAATGGCAGTGGGGGTGTACTATCGAGTGCCTGGCCAGAATGACCAAATGGATGATGAAATGCTCAAAGAAATCAAGGCAGCTAACAAACGTTACAGCGCAGTAATGATAATGGGTGATTTCAACTACCCCGGTATCGACTGGGTCACTGTCACGTCAGGACATGCTAGGGAGATAAAGTTCCTAGATGAAATAAATGACTGCTTCTTGGAGCAGCTGGTTCATGAACCGACCAGAGGGGAAGCCATATTAGACCTAGTCCTTAGTGGAACACCAGATCTAGTGCAAGAGATAAGGTTGTTGGGGCCACTTGGCAATAGTGATCATAGCATGATCGCCTTTGATTTAATTAGTGGAGGAGGGATAGTAAGGAAATCCACAGTACTACCTTTTAACTTTCGAAAGGGAGACTATGATAAAATGAGGAAAACAGTTAAGAAAAAACTAAAAGGAGCAGTTGCAAATGTTAAAGACATACATCAGGCTTGGCTGTTGTTGAAAAATACTATCTTGGAAGCCCAGACCAGCTGTATTCCACGCTTTAAGAAAAGTGGAAGGAAGTCCAAAAAACTGCCAGCATGGTTTAAAGGTGAGGTCAGAGAGGCTGTTGTTGCCAAAAAAGCATCTTTCAGGAAATGGAAAAAAGAGCCAGACGAAACCTGGAAACAGCACAAGCACTGGCAAGTCAAATGCAGGGCATTGATAAGGCAGGCAAAGGGAGAATTTGAGAAGAAGTTTGCTGCGTAAGCAAAAACGCGAAGTAAAGACCTTTTCAAGTACATTCGTAGCAAAAATCCTGTGAGAGTCAGTTGGTCCATTAGATGATAAAGGGGTTAAAGGAGCACTAAGAGGCGACAAGGCGATAGCGGAGAGACTGAATGAATTCTTTGCTTCAGTCTTTACTGAGGAAGATGTAGGGATGTTACCCATGACTGAAGTGGTATTTAAAGGTGCGGAAGAATTGAAGGAAATATCGATACATCGGGAAGATGTATTACAACTATTAGATAAGCTGAAGAGTAGCAAATCACCTGGGCCGGATGGTATACATCCAAGGGTGTTGAAAGAACTGAAATATGAGATTGAAGACCTGCTATTAGTAATCTGTGAACTATCATTAAAATCATCTCTAATACCTGAAGATTGGAGGATCGCCAATGTAACACCAATTTTTAAAAAGGGTTCCAGGGGTGATCCGGGAAACTACAGACCGGTGAGCCTGACATCAGTACCGGGAAAAATGGTAGAAACCATCATAAAAAATAAAATTACTCAGCATGTAGATAGTCATGACCTAATGGGAGACAGCCAACATGGCTTTAGACATGGAAGATCTTGTCTTACTAATCTGTTATGTTTTTTGAAGGAGTGAATAATCAGGTGGACAAAGGTGAGTCGGTTGATATTGTGTATCTGGACTTTCAGAAAGCCTTTGACAAGGTCCCTCATCAGAGACTTTTGGCAAAACTAAAGAGTCATGGGATAGGAGGCAGTGTACTATTGTGGATCAGGAACTGGTTAAAAGATAGAAAGCAGAGGGTAGGGCTAAATGGCCAATTTTCCCAATGGAGAAAGGTGAATCGTGGTGTACCCCAGGGATCTGTGCTGGGTCCGCTGCTTTTTGACATATTCATAAATGACCTGGAAAGTGGAATAACGAGTGAGGTTATCAAATTTGCAGATTACACAACTATTTAAAGTTGTTAAAACCCAAGAGGATTGTGGAAAATTACAAGAGGATATTGATAAATTGGAAGACTGGGCATCAAAATGGCAGATGAAATTTAATGTGGACAAGTGCAAGGTTATGCACCTAGGGAAGAACAACCCAAACTATGGTTACACGATGCAAGGTTCCACATTAGGAACCACCACCCAGGAAAAAGATTTAGGCGTCATTGTGGATACCATGTTAAAACCCTCGGCCCAGTGTGCAGCAGCGGCCAAGAGAGCAAATAGAATGCTAGGTATGATAAGGAAAGGAATGGAAAATAAAACAAAAGATATTATAATGCCTCTATATCGTTCCATGGTGAGACCGCACCTTGAATATTGTGTGCAATTCTGGTCGCCGTATCTTAAAAAGGATATAGCGATTTTAGAAAAGGTACAGAGAAGAGCCACCAAAATGGTAAAGGGGATGGAAGGATACTCCTATGAAGAAAGGCTAAAAAGGTTAGGGCTTTTTAACCTGGAAAAGAGACGGCTGAGCGGAGATATGATAGAAGTCTATAAATTAATGAACGGAGTGGAACGGGTAAACGTAGATCGATTGTTTACCTCATCAGAATATAGAAAGACTAGGGGACATGCAATGAAGCTACAAGGTAAACTATTTAAGACTAATAAAAGAAAATATTTTTTCACTCAACGTGTAATCAAACTCTGGAATTTGTTACCAGAGGATGTAGTAAAGGCTGTTAGTGTAGCTGGGTTTAAAAAAGGTTTGGACAATTTCCTGGAGGAAAGGTCCATAAACCATTATTAAGAAGGGACCCAGGATATCAATGCTTGAACCAATACAAGCATTGTGGAACCTGTGTCCCTTGGGGAAACTGCTAGGTACATATGACCTAGATTGGCCACTGTTGGAAACAGAATACTGGGCTTGATGGACCTTGGTCTGACCCAGTATGGCATATCTTATGTTCAGCTGAATGGGCACAGGAACGTAGATAGAAGGTAATGGAAGACAGCCAGGGCTGGGGTATAGTACACTTCACAGGACATTTCATGGGCGGAGCAAGATTATCCAGAGCAGAGGAGGGCCATGTTTTTGAAAAAGAAAGCAGGAATTCCAGGGAGGACAGCCCACGAATCGGGATATCCCCATCAACTCCCCCTTCCACTCGCAAGGGACAGGCCAGTGACTGGACCCTTAACAACAAGGAATGGTCAACAGACTGAGTGCAGGAATCCAATACTTGGGTCATCTTATTCCACAACTGGACAGGTCATCTGTGGGTTCTGGACCATTTCAGGGTGACTGTTGTTTAGTCATGGCCCTTTCCTGCCTCGTCGTGCTGCTTGTGCATGTTGGCTGTGCTACGCACATTGGTTATGCTTGCCCCATACGTGCCAACCTTATGTGCTTTGAAACTGGATGTGTTAGTAATGTGCTGTGATGTCCATGCCTCCGGCCTATGCGTTCAGAACATGTTGTGGTAATGCATTCTCAGCCTGTAGAGCCAGGCTGTTATCACTGCAAAGGCCTTCATCTCTTGGTCGAGTGCTGGAGTCATGGCAAAATACCTGCCTTGTAACTGGCGTTTGCCTTCTGCAAGAAGTGCCGCCTGGTCAGAGACAAGCAGAGAGTTACGTCATGGGACTCTAGATTCTGTGGTTCTTGCATGGGCATACTCCCTTGGAGGGATTTCCTCTCCCCCCTCACAGTAGGTGGGGCATGGACGCATCAACCTTGTCAGCCTTGCTGCAGGAGCCCACAGGCATAGTTGTGGAATAAGATGGCCCAAATATTGGACTCCTGTGTTTGGTCTGTTAACCATTCCTTGTTCTTAAGGGTCCAGTCACAGGGCTGTCCCCTGTCAATGGAGGGGGGAGTTGACAGAGAGATCTTGGTTCCTGGACTGTCCTCCCTGGAATTCCTGTTTTTCTTCTTCAACAAGCATGGCCCTTCTGGCGATGCAACTTGGGCCCTGGGATTCCCGGGCCCACTCAGTCTTCATCGCCTAACTATCTTGGCAAAGCTTTGGGTCCAGTAACTCGGATAGTCTTCCTTTAGCCAGGATATGGAAATCCAGTATAGAAACCACCAGCAAGGACTCAAGTTTTGAGGACAAGCGACCTTCATCTCCAAAGGACCAGAGTGATTTCCTCATCTTCTGTGTTTTCCAAAAGGAGGAACTGGCAGTGTTAGGTCATTCAGTTGCCTTCCACTTGATGATTGGCAGAGCTTCGGCAGCAAAGCAGATGCTGCAGGTACACCTCCTTTTGCAGGGGTTCTGGAGAATTAGAAGAGTTGCTCTCCCCAGAGGGTATCAATTGCTTGGTTTGTACGGAGTGGACCTGGCTGACTTCCTGTTGAAAAAGGATTAAGGTCATAATGAAGCTTCATGCTTCTTCCACAAGAGGTGTCAAGATGTGGTTGAGCATGCCTCTGGTGGATGCACAGGTCTTTGCGGTCCCTGAGAGGACCACCATCTCAGTGAGGATGGTGCTGTTCTCAGAACATTTGGATTGCAAGACAGAAGCTTCTTTTAAGAAGTAGGTTTTTGCTGCCGCCTTTGGATATTTTCCAGATAAGTGGTTCGTGGAGGTTGATGACCCAGGCCTTCATCCTGTGGTGTCAGTAGCTTCCTGTGGATAATACCTTCATCCTCATGAAGTCAGCAGCAGCCTTCTGTTGGGCATTATGTATGATCTAATCTGTCTTGCGGCTAAGGATAATTGCCTGCTCCAGGTTGTCCCAGCCTGCCTTAAGGAAACGGTTTGGACAGACTTTGAGCAGCTACTTAAGGATTTGGGTGATTCTCCCAGAGGACAGGGATAAGGGGCCAGGGAAGCAAGCAGGCCTGTCTTCTATACATCTTCCTGTTATCCTCACCTTGACACCAGGAATCAAGGGGCTTCTGGGATCCTTGGTGGTTTGCCCTGGGAAGAGCCACCTTGTCTTTTTTTCTGGCTTTCCTTCTCAAAGTCATTCCTTCCATGGGGCTCATGGACCCTGGGAAACTCCTTCTTTCACCCATCTGGCACAGGAATGGGATTGGGAGTCTCTGTGGGGGTGCCTCCAGTAGATTTCAGGCAACACCTTTCTACAGAGGGGACCTGGCTTGCTGAAAATCACTGAGTGCTAGACACCAGTTAGCATGGCTTTGTTCTGGAATGCAGAGAACCTATCCCAGACGCCTTCATCTCCCCCAAGTAGCTCTGTGGCCAGCAAGGCAGCAGTTTGGGCTACTTTGGAAGGGCTGCTCAGTCTACAGGCAGTCATCCCAGTGCCCTTCTATAGGGACAGGATAGGGACCGTGTTCCATCTATTTTGTGGTATTGAAGGAAGGGTCCTTCAACCGTCCCTTGACCTCAAAGGGGTTAATTCCCACCTGCGGACATCGCACTCCCATATGGAGACCCTGCATTCAGTGATTCAGGCAGTGTGACGTGAGGAGTTTCTCACACACCTGGATCTGGCCAAGGCCTATTTCCATTCTCATCCGCAAGGATCAGCAGCACGTCTTGCACTTTGCTATTCTTGGCTTTCATTTTCAGTTGGCCATTTGCCCCTTTGGCCTCTCCACCACTACAAGAGCCTTCTCAGAGGTCATGGTGGTGGTGGCTGCTGCACTGAGGCACAAAAGGATCTATGCTCACAAATATCTGGACGACTGGCTAATCTGAGCTAGGTTGCACTCAGAAGCATCTTGGTTGTCGGCCAGGGTGGCGAAATTCCTTGAGGCTGGGTGATCGACCTTGGGTAGTATCATTATAGCTTTCTCAGTTATTAGAATACCTGGGAGCATGGTTCAGCATTCGGGTAGAAAGTCTTCCTTCTCATGGAGAGAGTGAGAAAGTTGTTGTTTCAGTTAGCAGGCTCCCAGAATTTGGGATTACTTGCATATTCTTGACTTGATGTTGGCAGCAATCGAGAGGGTGCCTTAGGCGCAACCTTGTATAAGACCGCTACAGAGATCTTTGTTGTCCCACTGGTCTCCAAGTTCTCAGTTCTTCAAGTCAGGCCTCTCCTACCCTGTCAGTGTTGTCCAGCCTGCAGCTAGTGGGGGAAGCCCCAGAACCTTAGGCATGGCATGCCACTGGATGATCCTTCATGGCTTCAGCTGACAGCCTGTTTGCTGGGGATCCCATTGTGAGAAGCGATCAGCTCAGAGCCAGTGGAACAGCCCAGAAGCAGCATGGTTCATCAACCACCTCATGGTACAAGCCATTCATTTGGCCCTTCTGAATTATCATTCTCTTGGATGGAATGGAGTCTCTTGAAGCCCGCAATCTGTTGCACAGAGAGAGCTAACTCTGTGGAGGTGGACTTTCTCAGTTGCCACTCCCTCAATCCTGGAGAGTGGGAATCAAGCCCGTCGGTGTTTCTAAGGATTCTGGACTTTTGGGGTCTTCCAGGGATGGTCTGATGGCAACCCAGTCTGATGCCAAAGCATGAAGCCTCTACAGTTGCCGCAATGAAGCAAGCTCTAAGGGCACCATTGTTCTGGTTCAGCCCTGACTAAAACAATGTTTGCTCTATGTGTTTCCTCCATGGCCGCTCGTGGAGTGCATACTTCGCCACATAAAGTG
The DNA here is from genome assembly GCA_033557465.1 of Ichthyophis bannanicus. Classification (NCBI taxonomy): domain Eukaryota; kingdom Metazoa; phylum Chordata; class Amphibia; order Gymnophiona; family Ichthyophiidae; genus Ichthyophis; species Ichthyophis bannanicus. The sequence goes on along the minus strand of CM066033.1, from coordinate 298,820,089 downwards.
ACATCCGGGATGATTGTCCTGATGGTGCCGGATTGCCATGGAGTCCATGGTTAGGTATTTGGTGCAACTTCTGTGGAGCCTTCCCTTTGACTCCCTGCAGCCTGCGGGCTATTGCAGTGTGTGTGTGTGTGGTGGGGGGGGGGGGGGGGTGTCGGTCCTCCTGGATGGCCTGGATCTTGAGAGCCGACATTTAGCATATTTGGGCCCTTCTCCTGCCGTAGTTTCCACACTCCTAAAATCAAGAAGAGGTTCTACCAGCCTTGTCTACATGCGCATCTGATGCCTGTTTTGAGCAGTGGTACTGTGAACATCAGGTTGGCCCTACTGTGGGGACTTGCCTTCCCTGCTTGCCTTTCTCCAAGACTGCCTTAAGTGCCTTTTCATTAGTTCCCCGAGGGTTCAGATGATGGCCTTGTCATGCTTCTGGGCTCCAGTGATAGGACACTCTGTAGCCTCACACCGGATGTGACTCGTTTTGTTCACGGGTTTTTATATCATTTGTATCCCCTCTTGCTGTCCATCATTCCTTCTTGGGATTTCAGTTTAAATCTCCAGGTCTTGATTTTGGAGCCTTTTGAGCAACTGAAACGGGCCAGTGATAAAGGTCAGTCCCTCAGGACCGTCTTCCTGATCATGATCTCATGCAGGTATCTTTTCATGTCATTTTTGGAAGAGGCTATGTATATTCAGCCCATCCCCTCCTTCTTGCCCAAGGTGGTGTAATCCTTTCATGTTAATAAGTGCCAAGGGAAGGGAAGGATAAGGACCTTTGCCTGGTGGATATCAGGAGAGTGCTTCTCCGGTATCTCTAGATCACTAACTCTTCTTTGCAAGTCAAGCTGACTTTTCATTTTATTTGCAGGACTGTGCAAGGGTGATGCGGCCACAAAGTCTATGCTGGGGCACTGGATCAAGGAAGCCATAGCCTCAGTCTGGTTATGGACGGTTTGTGTGCGCTCCACTCATGTGCAGGCATTCTCCTAGGTGGAACCCAGTGACAGCCAGAGGATTTCTGCTGCCCTAGAATAGCACCTTCGTGCCGCTGCTTGCCGAAATGACTGCACCTCCATCCATCCAGCATGCCCTGTCACCGTCCCCCTCCCATTGTGCTGAAATCACGGTAGCTGAACTGCTGCTTCAACGCTGCATATGGTCTTAGTGGTCACACGCATATGTGCTCATGGCCTTCTGCTCCTGCCCCCTCCCTCCGATGCAGCTTTCTTGGAGGCAGGCAGGAGTGGCAGGCCAGAACTGCGTGCACATGCACGGGTGTTTTAAAGCCTGCCATGGTGCTGAAGTAACAGTTCAGCTGCTGCTTCCCAGGGATTTGGGGTTGTGATGCTGCCCACCAGGGTCTGCTGCCCTAGGCGACTGCTTAGTGGACAGATTGGCCCTGGCAGAGCCTAGCTTTGTCGCTCCATCAGACCTGTGGGTAGCAACATGGGCATCATTTTCCACTTTTGTCAAGCATTACTGCTTGGGTGTCCATGCTTTGGTGTCTTATTCCCACCCAGTGGAGTCATAGTTTTGGTATGTCCCACTTGTCTAGACTGGTCTAGCAGGACGATATGGAAGGTGACATGTATTTACCAGATAATATCCTTTCCTTGAGTCCAACTAGACCAGTCCAGGACCTGCCCTGGTGACCTGTTATGATATGCTGTTTCTCTACGGTTGGCCCTGTAGGCCCGAAAGCTTTTGACAGGCCTTCTATCTGAAGAATATCTTGTACATAATGTGGTTCCTTATTTTGTAGAACCTTGTTAACTTTGTTGAGGTTTTGTGCAGTCAGGTTTTTCTTTACTATGTGCTTTGTTACTAATTCTGAAGTGTGCCCCTAGTTGCATCAGTTGTTGCAGGATGAGGTCATAAGAAACTTCTGGAATTTTTTCTGTCTCCACCTCTGCTGATAGGAGGACACAGCCCACTTTGGACTGGTCTAGTAGTACTCAAAGGACATTATCCAGTAAGTAAAATATCATTTTTCTTTTTGTTTTGGCTGACATGAGGTGCACCTTGTGTTCCGCTTGGCTCAACTTCTATTTTGTGCCCATCTTGGAATAAGTTTCTTACATTCAGTGCTTATTGGGGATCACCAGGGCCAGTACTGGCTTCACTGCTCAACTCACTCCTTGATATAGGATTCAGGAGTCCTTCCATACTTGCAATCTTCTAAAACTAACAGCATTAACTTCCAAAACACACACAAAGAACCTACCAAAAAAAGGGAAGTTTCATACCATAAAAGACTTCTTCCACTGCATCTCATGCACGCCTGCATATCTTTATACATATTTTACAAAAGGCTCCATAATTGGCAGAGGCTTTTGCAAAATACAAAGGAAACTGAGCACGTTTTGATCTCCACAGTCTGTCTAAAATGAGCCTTAGATTCAAATACCTAGGTGTTACGTTTGACAAGCATCTTTCATTCAAAACCCATATTAAAAACACAATTAAAGCTATATTTAATAAAATCTGACTACTATAACACTTGAAGCCCTTACTACATAGTAACAATTTCAGAACATTGATGCAAGCAATGATAATCCCACATATTAAATTTTGTAATAGTCTACTACACGGTCTACCAAAACAAACACTTCATCCCCTTCTAATGGCTCAGCATATGGCTGCACGTATTATAACTCATGCCACACAGATCATATAACACCTATTCTTAAAGCTCTACATTGGTTACTGGTACAGAGCAGAATAAAATACAAGTTAATAATGATCTCATTTAAAATTATCAGAGATATAGCACCCACAATTCTATCTCACCTAATCAAGATCACACCTAACGACCTTCAAAGAAGAGACTGAATGAATAATACTCTTTCAAAACCGATCGACAACGGAAGGACAAAGCAACACACTAGCAACAGAGCATTCGAGTACTTATCCCTAATGCTGTGGAACTCTTTACCTGAAAGTCTCAGAAGCATCACAGACCTGTCCACGTTCCGCACTCAACTCAAAACATTCCTATTTAACATTTTGGACAAAATGAAGTAACCTCAAATGTCGACCCCACATAACACATATTGCACAGCACAGCAGATATGAAATATTACTACTCACATCCAGTCTAACCTCCCTTTACAAATCAACTACCCTACATTTCCCTTCACAAACAATGCATGAAAATTTCCAACAAATACAAATCCTAGGACTTCTTTATTCAGAATGCAAATAAGTTAAAATTGTAAGAATCATGTATATACCTTTGACTGTTATTCACCTGTACCGGTTATTTTGTTAAAATGTTCAATGTATCCCAGTTTAGTATGCAAACCTCTATGATTTCCCAAAATGGCGGTATAAAAATCACACAAATAAATAAATTAAATGTATGTACATAGTTCTCTGTAAGTGAGGTTTTGTTCACTGTAAACCACTTTGACCCGGTGAAAAGTGGTATAGAAGTCTAGCTAAATAAATAAAAATGACAAATCTTGCCATAACCATTTGCTAATTTCTATACCAAAGAAGGAAATAGCATTGTGAAAAGTTCAGCTTGTCACTCAATTCATGTAAATGGAGAAAATGTTTATATAGAGTGGCTGTATGGGCAGCACTTAGTAACACATGTTTTAGTAAAATGAACTTGTCAAAGGACTTATGCATGTTACTACTCTATTGACTGCTGAATTAATGCTGGAATTTTAAACATTACTGCATCCTACTTCAGAACTTATATAGCGTTGTTAGCTTTAGTCTATCACTGTTATTTATATGGTTACACTGAAGAATAACACACTATTTCCTCGTTCAGTAGTCATTTTTTTTCTTATGGTTAAAGTTTTTTTTGTTTTCCTTTTTTCTAGATTTTTGTTTTTTAATGATTAGTTCTCATTTTCATTAGAGGAATATTCAACTTTTTTTTGGTGTTTTTTAAAACCTGTTGTGGGATCTAACTTGTAACTCTACAGTTTCATGCTCTATTGATGGGTTTATGGGACAGTCCAGGGAGAAATTCATCTTTCAATTTGTTTTTTATACGTTATCTCCTTTTTCTGTCATTTTGTTCTTTTGAAATAGTCAAATATCCAAATATGACAACTATATCCTGCTGTGTATTCTTTACTGTAACAGCATTAAGTAAATGTCACTAAAATTTGTATATGTACATGGGAAATATATATATTTAACAATATTTTAGATATTTTTTAATATGAAGAAATATATATATATATGAAATAATATATTATGTATTAAATATTATTTATTGACATATGTACAAAAGAGTACACATCTCTTATATAACCAATAGATTGACAGAAACTAAATATATTTTGCTATGTATCTGCAGTAATACAGACTTCTAATCCCTACTACTATCTCCCTATAAATAATATAGTTCAGTGGTATAGCTGCTTTTTTCACTGAAAGCAGTAAAGCTCTTTAGGATGCAATGTCTAAAAACATCTTATTATAACTTGGAGCATGCTGGCAAGAGTAGTCACTTGTGACTATGCATGAAACCCCCTCAGCTCTTCGATATTGTATTAAGCAAAAACGGTAGCATCTCTCCATTATTCAGAAAAGCCAACAGCATGCTTGTCCCTTAGGCCGCAGCATTCATTAAGACAAGCTTACTGGGCTGAAAGCTGGAAGCAGATGATAACGGGATATGATTTTCATATTTAATGCATTCCTTGGAAGAGTATGTGTGCTGCAGATTGATAGAAGAATCAACTGCTACTTTACTAAAAGACTTTTTAGTTTGCCCTATAGCTATCGATGGAATCATTCAGCCAAGAAATTAACTTTTTCTCCTTGTACCTGCTTTATACATTGGCTAAGCAGGCTGCCTGGCCGCCACTGAATGTTATTATGCAGTTAACTGGTATTTAAGACTCTTATCAGAAAAGAAACAGAGGCCATATTATTTTGTTTTTATAGTTGAAGGAAGGTTTTAGTTTCTTTCTTCAGTGCGTTAGCAAGCATTAATCTGAGTTTACTTTATAGGAAGTTTCCCTCTTCCTCCTCTCTTATATACATTATTAAAGTTTAAAAACCTTGATTTTACAGCATTTTTTAACTTTGGTACAAAAATAGTGACATACTAAATGATGATTTTTATCTTAAAGAAAGTGGGAAAGGGTTCCTTCAGAATATTATGTTTAGAGTGTATGTGTGAAGATACATATATCTATGTGTATGTGTGTGTATAGAAGGGAGGTGCACATGCATACATGTATTTGTCGGCCGAGTGTTCCTGTTAATTTCACTCCTGTTCATGAAATGGACAGAATTCCATAGCTTCAGCCACCCAGGTCATCCATCCCAACCATAGTTTGAGCCATCCAAACCCTACCACCACTCACTGCATATACCTTGTAGCGCTATACAAATGATTAGTAGTAGTATGTAGGAGCTTGTCTTGCAACTTGGGGTCTGCCTTGATCAACCCAGACAAAGCACTGGGAAAGTGCTAGAGTTTGATTTGAAGAGGAGAAGGGGGGGGGGGGCTTGGGTAGAAAAGGGAAGAGAGTATGAATATTTCTCCAGAAACAAGCAGGAAGTCAGTCCTCGCATATGGGTGGGGTGACGTTGATGCCAATGGAGCCCTCGCAGAAGCATCTCCCCAGCTTTCGAAGAAAGCCTTTGGGAGATGCCACCATGCATGTATGGTCCCCTTCCCACTCAGGGGTGCCATCTTACTCAGTCTCCCTTTTTCCGCGGAGCCTTACAGACGCTTGTCTTTCCTCCCCAGAAAAGAGTAGTTCTTCTTGTGCACTTCTGTGCCTTTTCCAGCTAGCGCCAGTTCCTTTTCTGCCTTCGAGCCCCACTGCCCCGGCATCAAGTCTCATAACCTGTTAGGTTCTTTTCCATCCAACGCCTTTCACGCCTTTTTGAACCACTGCCCACATCGAAGGTCTTTGACCTCACTGAGGTCATTTTTGCCGCAATGGCCACCGGATTCAAGAAGTGTGATTGGTGCTGCAAATACATGTCGCACAATTTTTGCCTCAAGTGTCTGGGTGCCGATCACAACCTGGAGGCGTGCTCCCTGTGCAAAAAGATGTCTGCTAAGTCCATCCAGATTTGCCGGCAGAGCACAGAAGCCACATGCTCTAAGGACCCGCACGAATCCTCAGAGCTGCGTAAAGCCCCTGCGGTTCCTGAATGGGCATGCTGACATTCCAACTAAGGTTCCCTGGAGCAAGAGCCTAGTGGATGGGGAAAATTACCTCAGGCCGAAGGGCCAGGGGTTCAAATCCCACAAAAGGACAGCAATTTTGGGCCGGAAGGACTGGGGTTTCTAGTCCCACAGGTGCTCCTTGGGCAAGCCACTTAACCCTCTGTTGCCTCAGGTAAAAAAATAGATTGTGAGCCCTTTGGGACAAGGAAAAATATTTATACAGTACCTGAATGTACAATGCTTTGACTGGTAGAAAAGGGGGTATACAAATCTAGTTAAATAAATAAATATACAATCCTTGAGAGTGTCGCCCTGGGAAGCAGACAAGCATGGCAAGTCCCGTGTGTGGTCCCTCATACCCTGATGGGCATCTGAGGAGTCAGAGCAGCCGGCAAAGGTACCCAGGACAGACATCAAGGCTTCCGACAATGGATCTCGGACCCACAAGGCCCATCCTGTTGAAGCCTCCCTTTCCTCCTCAATACCCGACCTCGTCACCTCAGCGTCTGTGTCAAAGGCTGTACCCCTGAGTGGGAAGCCAAGATGCTGGTGTTGGAACACGGCATTTCTGCTTTCCTTGCTCACAGCAAGCATCATCGCCCTGCCCCGCTGGTGCACGCACAGAGACCATAGGGACCTTGATGTGGAGGACTCCCCGAGCCGCCAAAGAGATCCTCGAGAGCCACATTCCTCAAGCAGATCCTCAGAGAGGGTCTTGATCCCGGTCCTTGGGAGCGAGGTATTCTCTGGCTCTGGCCAAGCCTCGGCTGCGATTCCTCAAAGGCCGGATCCAACTAAGCCCTTAGAGCCGTCAGGCCTCGAGTCTTCAGTGACTACTCAGACTGGAAGTCTGACGTCGAGACTTCCCCAGAGACATGCTGGCATACTGTGACCTCCCCTCTGACCAGTCTCTGCCAGCATCGAGGCGGCGAGGACACCTTGTTCCTCAAGTTTGTCCGGCACATGGCGAAGGCTGTCTCTCACCATGGAGTCAGAGGAAGACCCTCTTACGGAGGAACTCAAAATCCTCCAGTACGAGGCCACACCTAAGGAGGCCCTCAAGGTCCCTGTCCCCTCCATCCTTGGTCGACTCCTCAGGATGTGGGAGGCAACGGCATTGGTGCCAATCGTTAGCCGACACCTGGACGCCATGTACCAGGTCCAGCAAAGGCCCGGCTTCAGGAAGGCACAACTCCATCACACCTCCATGGTTGTTGAGTCGGCATGCATCGACAAAAATGCCCAAAGATGCACTCATCGGTGCCCCCGGGCAGTGAGTCTCGTGCCCTCAATGCCCTCGGACGTACATGTTACCAGGGCTTGATGTTGACGTGCCACTTAAAGACTTATCAACTGTATATTGGCATGTACCTCCGATACCTAACTAAAGAACTTGGGAGTTTTGTGGCAAGCCTCGATGGAGACCACTTCCAACACTTCCAGACCCTCACGAAGTCCGTCGGCGAGTGCTCGAAATACCTGTCTAGAGCAGCCTGTGACTGCGTCAAGTCCAATGCAAGGGTGGCCGCTGCAGGCATCGGTATCCAACACCAGGCCTGACTCCAGGAATCGGACCTCGAGCAATGGTCCAGGAAAAACCCCTCGACGTCCTTTGCCTCAGGGAAAACCTCTTTGGCAAGCCGATGGAGGACAAAGCAGCCGAGATCGAGACAGAATATGTCACCAGGACTCTACTGATCACTCACCATCTAGCTAGGCAAATCTATGCAAATGTCCAATCAATTCACATTGTACAGATGTAAATAGTTACCCCTGTTTCTTTCCAAGTTCCTGTTCCTGTTAATTGTAAACACAAATCAAGTCGTTTGAAATGTGTATGTAAAATGTTCCATGTAAACCGCACTGATGGAAAATAGCGCGGTATATAAGAGAATGTAAATAAATAAAAAATAAATAAATACTCTCAACGAAGACCTCCACTCTTCCCAGGAAGAAACCACCTGGGAAAAGGCCTCCCTTCAACAGGAAGGGCCAGTCTTATCAAGGCTATCCCCCATACCCGGCCACCCAGACCCCTCAGCAGGAACATCAAGGCAAGGGAGCAGGTCAGGCCCACGTAAGCCTAAGGGCTCAGAGTACCAGATACCAGTCCCAGCTCAGACTGGTTTGGGTTTTGACTCCCAAAGCATAGCCTCTCTACCCATGGGGGATCAGCTACCAACAAGAGGGCACCTGACTCATTTTTCCCACCGATGGGCTGCCCATCACCATCAACTCCTGGGTACTTCAGTTGGTCAGAGAAGGTTACCTCCTTTACCTGGACCAGATGCTTCCTCCTTTCTTTCCAGCAGAGCCCCCTCAGACTCCCCTGCACCAGGCCTTGCTATTACAGGAATTTGCAAGCCTCCTCAGGGGAGCCAGTATCACCCCACTCAAGGGGGAAGGGGTTCTACCCCAGGTACTTTCTGATACCAAAAAGAACAGGAGGCCTAAGGCCCATCCTGGACTTGAGAAACCTGAACAAATTCCTGGTGCGGTAGAAGTTCAAAATGCTCTCCCTTGGAAGATCGCTGCCCTACCTCCAGCAGGAAGATTAGGTCCAAGGAGCATAGCCAAAGGATGCTTATACCCACATCCTTATTCATCCCAGTCACAGGCAGTTCCTGAGGTTCATGGTCAGGAAGACCACTACCAGTACAGGGTACCACCCTTCAGCCTAGCTTCCACACCAAGTCTTCACCAAATGCTGTTTCCAAGGGGCCTTTGTCTTCCCATACCTGGACGACTGGCTAGTAAAAGGAAACAGGCCTCAGAGGTGCAGCAGACCATGGCCCGCACCATCAAGGTCCTACAACATCTAGGGGTCATGATAAACCACCCCAAATCCCATCTCACTCCAACACAGGACTTGGAGTTCATAGGGGCTCACCTGGACACCCTCCAAGTCAGGACCTTCCTCCCCCTGGACACTGCAGATTGCCTCAGGACCTTGGCGACCGAGGTGCAGCTCCATCACACCATATTGGCATGGTCCATGCTTCACCTGCTCAGCCACATGGCTTCCACAGTCCATGTGGTCACCAACATCTACCTCCACATACGGGCAACTCAGTGGTGCCTCTGCTCACAGTGGACTCAGGCCATGGGCAGGCTCTGGGACAGGGTCTCGGTATCCCATCAACTAGCGGAGTTACTCAATTGGTGGCAGGACGCACAGCACCTGCAGAAGGCCACACCCTTTCAACACCTAAACCCCCAGAAGGTCCTCACTATGGACGCCTCCCTACTGGACTGGGGTGCCCACTGCGAGGAATTATGCACGCAGGGTAACTGTCTCTCGAGGAGAGCCAGCAGCAGATCATCATGCTGGAGCTCAGAGCCATTTTTCTGGTGATCAGGGTTTTCCAGCACCGCCTGCAGCATCAGTTGGTGCTGATCCAAATGGATAACCAGGTCATGATGTTCTGCCTGAAAACACAAGGGTCTCACCGCCGGGAAGCAGTAGCCTTCTGCTTGTACTTGATCAGTTGGAGAATGCTCCTCAGGGCGGTATATTTTCTGGGCCAAGACAATATCCTAGCAGACAGGCTGAGCAGGGTCCTCCAGCCACACGAGTGGCACCTAGACCCCAGGGTGGCACAGCAGCTATTCTGACTATGGGGGAACACCAAGTCTGGACGTCTTTGCTAGCCCAGCCAACGCTCAGCTGCCCCGCTTCTGTTGTCCCAAACCGCACCTGTCCCGGGTAGCGGCAGACGCCTTCCTCATCCAGTGGTCAGAGAGCCTTCTGTATGCCTTCCCTCCCACACCACTAATCGCGTGGACCCTCTTCAAGGTCCAGAGGGACAAGACTTCCATGATCCTGGTGGCCCAGACAGCCTTGGTGTTTCCCCTGTTACTCCGCCTCTCGATGGAGCTCCCAGACCCTCTGGGGAGTTCCAAGACTGTTGACCCAGGAGGAGGGCTCACTTCTCCACTCCAGCCTAGAGTCCCTCTCATAAACAGCGTAGCTGCTGAACGGATCGCCCTAGCGCCCTTCAACTTCCCCAGGGAGGTGGAGGAAGTCCTGGCCTCTCGTAAAGACTCCACAAGACGAGCCTATGCCTTCAAGTGGTGCAAATTTTCAGTATGGTGTGTGGAGCAACAGGATGACCCATTCTCCTTCCAGGTGCACACAATACTCCAATACTTGCTCCACCTCTCACAGGCCGGACTTGTCCAATTCTGAAAGGGTGCATCTGAGCGCACTCTCCACGAATCATCACCCCATAGACAGCAAGCCTCTTTCTGTCCAGCCCCTCATTACCTGATTCATGCAGGGCTCACTGCTCTCTAAACCTCCCATCTGGTCACCGCCGCCAGAATGAGATCTCAACATGCTTCTGACGCAGCTTACCAAGCCGCCTTCGAACCTTTTGGCTACCTGCCATTTGCGTTACCTATCTTGGCAGGGTTTCTTCCTGGTGGTGCTTGCCTCTGTCTGTAAAGTCAGTGAGCTTCAGGCCTTGGTGGCCAAGCCACCCTACCTAGGTTCTACAAGAACAGGGTTGTGCTTTGCACCCACCCCAAATTCCTTCCAAAGGTGGTATCTGATTTCCACCTCAACCAAGAGGTGGTGCTCCCTACCTTCTTTCCACGGCCCCATGCCGACAAGGCAGTGGCCGTTCTTCATACTCTGGACTGCAAAAGACCCCATCCTTCTACCTGTAATGTACTCTGGGCCACCGCAGAGCCTCGCAACTTTTTGTTTCATACGACCCCAGTCGACTGGGGGAGGCTGTGTCACCAAGTGGACCCTGTCCACCTGGGTGGAAGACTGTATTACCTTCTCCCACAATCAGGCTGGGCTTCTGTTAGAGCGTCTGGTCATGGCGCACAATGTCAAGGCTATGACAACTTCAGTTGTGAACCTATTTTCTGTCCCTATGGTGGGCATCTGCTGGGCCGCCACTTGGTCCCCCGTCTACACTTTTGCAGCTCACTACTGTCTGGCCTCTCTCCTGATGGGACAGTGCCTTTGTCCAGGCCGTACTCTGTAATCTGTTCAGGGTTTAGGCAACTCCTGCCCTCTGGCCCTTCTTGTTCAGGCTACCGGAGCCATGGTTCTCCCTGGTCACTGGGGTCCTCAGAGTCTGTCCTCAGATTTGCTTGTGGCTGCTCATGGCTGGGCTGGGCTTTTTCTTTTCTACAGTTTCTCGGTAGCCTGTAGCTAGGGAGTTCCATGTGTGAGGACTACCTGCTTGTTCCTGGAGAAAGCGTAAATCTCCAGGAACAAGCAGGGATGTAGCCCTCACATATGGGTATCATCGGTACCGACGGAGCCTGCGTGGGAACGCTCCCCAGCATCCAATAAGAACGCTTTTGGGAGCATCCCTCAGCACATGCGTGCTGCCTTCCCGCCTTTCCAACTGTCCCTCTTCAGTTCTTCGTTTTCCACGGAGCCGACAGGACCTGTTCCCTGTCACCGCAGAAAATTACATCTTTAAACTTCTTTCTGTGGTCACGTTTGCCTACTGCACGACGCCCACCGGTATCGCCGGTTCTTTTCTTTTCTTCTTTAAAAAAAAAACAAACAAAAAAAACCCCACCAAAACTTTCAGTGTTTTTCAGAAACTTTCCTTTTTGGTGCTAGGTGCCATTTAGGGCACTAGGCCCCATTTTCCTAAATCATGGAAAAGCCAACTAGTGGCTTTAAAAAATGTACTAAGTGTGGCGGTACCATTTCCATCACTGACACCCATGATTGGTGTCTGAAATGTTTAGGACCCGATCATTCTGCAACCGAATGTCTCTCCTGCATGGGGATGACCAAAAAGAGGAAGACAGAACCGGGCCGCAAAGCTCGGTACCCTTTTTTCTTCGGATGGCAGATCCATTGCATCAACATCGTCGAGGGCCTCTTCTTCCTCCCATGGATCTCGGGTAACTAAACATAAGAGCCGGTCTTCAAAGGGTAGCTCTCCTGCTAAGCATCGAGAGGCCGTTGGCATTGCCCTTGAGGGAACCACACCAGCATAACAGCCCCGGCGGAGGCTTCGGCTTCCAAAGCATCGATGGGGCTTCAGGATGTTCGAGGCCTCAACCTTGCAAGAACTACCTGTGCCATGCTCAGGGGTTCCGGCCATCCTTACTGGTACTGACACCCAGGCAATGGCAGCGTCGATAGACCAGAGGTTCCTCGCTATCGAATGCAGTATCGCAGCTCTTCTCTCGGCTGTGGTACCGGTGGTTCCAAGAGCACCGGTGCCGACATCGACACCGATGCTGGTACTGACACCGGTGATGCCGGTACCGACAGTGCCAGCCCCGGTGGGAACTCTTCCTATGCCATCTCTGGCTGGAGGAGACAAAGTGGTACCGGCTCATCTCGGTACTGACTTTGATCGGTACCGGGATCGTGCTTTGCAAGAGCATCGGAGTCAGGAATACTTTGAGTCCTCCGATTCCGAAGACTGACAATTCTGCTGGCACTAGAGGGTTTCTTCTAGAAGATCCCTCTTCTCCCCAATGCATAATGTCCCCTCCAGAGGACATGTCTTTTCAGGATTTCATCCGTGATATGGCCAAAGGTCTTTCAATCGCAGTAGCTCCTGAAGAACCCAGAGCAAAGGAATTGGAAATCCTCCAATATCCTAAAGCTCCCAAGGAGGCAGCTACTCTGCCTATCCATGAAATTCTGCATAGCTTGATGCTCAGAATGTGGGAAACACCTCTGACCACTTCTCCTCACTCTAGGAGGCTTGATACTATGTATCGAGTTCCACCATGTCCTGGTTTTCAGAAAACCCAGCTGCCACACCATTCAATGGTAGTGGAATCAGCCATGCATAGGATGAAAAGTGCAAAAAGACATGCATCCAACCCTCCAGGTCGTGAATGCAGGACTCTGGATGCTTTTGGACGCAGAACTTTTCAAGCTTCCATGCTTTCAGCTAGAATCAGTTCATATATCTTATATATGGGAATGTTCCTTAAGGAAGTCACAGGAGACTTGGAACTTATGAGTCCTTTTCTCCCAGATAAGAGACAAGATTTTCTTGCTCTAGTTAAGCATGCTCAAAATGTCTCCAAGTTTGTCAATCGTGCAGCTTTTGACTGCTTTGAATGCATCAGCAGAACTTCTGCTATTGCCATTGGTGCACGACGGATTGCCTAGCTACAGGCATCAGACTTGGAGACTTGGGTACAGGACAAATTAGGCAACATTCATTGCACAGGGGAGAATCTCTTCGGCAAGAACTGGCAGGAAAAGGCTAATGAGTTAGATGCTGACAATTCTACCTTAGATAGATTGTCAGTCTACAGCCACTCCAGCCAAAAGGAAGTCTTACAAAAAACCCTTTTAGCAAAAAGAGAAAGTTTTATCCTTTCTGTACCCAGCAGACTTCAGGTCAGGTTGCCCAAAAGGGACAACCTAGACAACAAAAGAAACCAAAAGGACCGAGAGCCCAACCAGCTCTCCAGGTTCAGCCCCCTCAAGGGCTTTGACTCCTTCCCAGAGAGCTTTGCCTTCCTGCCTCTGAGGGGTCCCCCAACCCCCCAATATTCCGGGCAGGTTGTGCCACTTTATCAACAGATGGCACCAAACAACAGCAGAAGATTGAACTTTGTACCCCTCTCCTACAATGGACAAACTTCATTTTCACAGCATACCCCCTCCTACAATTCTAAAGCAGTTCAATTCACAAACCTCTGCAGACAATCTGCTAGATTAGGAGGTCTCCACACTTCTTGCGCAAGGGGCAATAGAAGAGGTACCCATTTTTCAACAGGAAACAGGGTTCTACTCCCCCTATTTTCTTATCCCAAAGAAAACAGGGGGACACAGACCCATTCTAGACCTCAGAGAACTGAACAAATATCTGTTTCAAGAGAAATTCAAAATGATTTCTCTAGGAACTCTTCTGCCATACCTTCAAAGCCAGGACTGGCTTTGCTCTCTAGACTTAAAGGATGCATACACACACATTCTCATCCATCCAGATCACAGGAAATTCTTACGTTTCCTTTTCAGGGGAAGACATTTCCAGTACAGGGTTCTTCCTTTTGGTCTGGCTTCAGCACCAAGGGTGTTCACGAAATGCATAGTAGTAGTAGCAGCATTTCTACGGACTCTGGGGATTTTTGTCTTCCCCTACTTAGATGACTGGCTCATTCGAGCCTCCACAGTTGCAGAGGCCACCACTGCACTGTCTCGTACAATGCGAATCCTCCAATACTTGGGATTGGAAATCAACTTTCCGAAGTCTTAACTAGTTCCTTCCCAATGCCTAGAATTCATAGGAGCCTGTCTGGATACCATACAGGCAAAGGCTTTCCTTCCACAAGCCTGGTGTCTTCGCATTATGCAGCTAGCTTCCCAAGCAGCAGGAAAATCCTCCCTCACGGCTCGGGAACTACTGCAGCTACTGGGACACATGGCATCCACAGTTCATGTAGTCCCATATGCTCACCTCCACATGCGAGCAACTCAGTGGATCCTTTCCGCACAGTGGACACAGGCCACGGGCAATTTGTCGGACAAAATAACAGTCTCTCAAAGACTAATTTTGTCCCTCCAATGGTGGCAATCACTAGAAAATCTGACAGTGGGGTCTCCTTTCCATCAACCCCTTTTTCAGGCCACCCTAACAAAAGATGCCTCACAGGTGGGTTGGGGGGCACACCTGGATCATCTCTCTACCCAGGGCACCTGGACTCCACAGGAGGTAGGTTTAAACATTAACCTCCTGGAATTAAGAGCAATTTATTTAGCTCTTCGAGTGTTCCACGCCCAGCTCAGCTACAAGACAGTCCTGATCCAGACGGACAATCAGGTAGCCATGCTCTATGTGAACAAGCAGGGCGGAACTGGCTCTCTGTCGTTATGCAATGAAGCTTTACGACTATGGGCCCTTGCCAGAGAGCACCAAATTCATCTTCTAGTGGTATATCTTCCAGGTATTCAAAACCTTTGGGTAGACAAACTCATTTGAGTATTGCTACCTCACGAGTGGTCACTCCACCTAGAGCAGGTGGCAAAGATATTTCATCTCTGGGGTACTCCAGACATAGACCTCTTTGCAAGTCCACTGAATGCCAAACTTCCCTGGTTCTGTTCCAGGATACCGGCACACCACTGTCAGGCAAGGGATGCCTTCCTCCTTCACTGGGGTCAGGACTTCCTTTATGCTTTCCCACCCATTCCCCTCATTCCCAAAACACTCTTCAAGCTTCAGAGAGACAGGGGTCGCATGATTTTCATCGCACCACGATGGCCATGCCAGGCGTGGTATTCCCTGCTTCTGCATCTCTCTCAAGCGGCACTTCTGGAGTTAGGGCATGCTCCAGATCTCCTTTCTCAGGAGAACGGGACGCTATGGCACCCGAATCCCCAGTCCCTGCACCTCACGGCCTGGTTGCTGAAGGCTTAGACCTCCAGGATCTCAACCTGTCTCAGCAGGTAAAAGATATCCTTCGAGCTTCTAGGAAACTTTCCACAAGAAGATCTTATGCCTTCAAGTGGAAACGTTTTACTATATGGTGCTTCAGGAGGGGATTAAACCCCCTGATCGTACCCTTAGAATCGATACTGGAGTATCTTCTTCACTTATTTATTTATTTTTTTTTATTTATTTAGCTGTATTTATATCCCGCTTTTCACCATGTCAAAGCGGTCAATTGGGGATACATTTAACACGAGGGGATATGAGACACACACACTAATACATACAGGGAACATGGGCATTGGAGGGTTAAGTGGCTTGCCCAAGACCACAAGGAGTGCCTATAGGACTAGAAATCCCAATCCCTCCAGCCTGAGATTGCTGTCCCCAGGTGGGTCTTGAACCCCTGACCCTCCGGCCTGAAGTACCTTGTCCTAACCACTAGACCACGCCTCCCTCCAAATTCCCTATCAAATTCTGGGTTAAAGACCAATTCGGTAAGAGTCCATCTTAGTGCAATTGCAGCTTCTTATAAGTCTCTGAATGGACAACCAATTTCCTCTCATCCACTCATATCAAGATTTATGAGAGGCCTTCTATTAACCAAACCTCCCATCAAGCTACCACCGGTGGCATGAGATCTAAATCTAATTCTCGGGCAGCTCATGAAGCCGCCTTTTGAGCCTTTAGCCACTGCAGCCCTTAGGTTTTTGACATGGAAGGTCATCTTCCTAATTGCAATCACTTCTGCCCGTCGCATCAGTGAATTGCAAGCTTTAGTGGCTGATCCTCCTTATACTAGGTTTCATCATGATAAGGTTGTTCTTTGAACTCGTCCTCATTTTATGCCAAAGGTGGTTTCGCCTTTCATTTAAATCAATCAATTTACCTTCCTGTATTTTTCCCCAGGCCTCACGCCTCTAATGCAGAAAGGAACCCTCATACTTTGGATTGCAAAAGGGCCTTAGCCTTTTACATACAAAGAACACAGCAACATAGAAAGTCTTCACAACTTTTTATAGCTTTTGACCCTAGTCATTTGTGACTTCCAGTCTCCAAAAAAACTTTATCTAAATGGATTGCCCAATGCATATCCTTTACTTATGAGTGTAAGGGTCTTCTTCTTCAGGACCATGTCACAGCTCGCAATGTGAGAGCCATGGCAGCTTCCATGGCTAATCTCCACTCTATCGATGACATTTGTCGAGCAGCCACCTGGGCTTCGGTACACACCTTCACAGCCCACTACTGCCTCGATAAAGCCTCCCGTCAGGATGCGTTCTTTGGCCAAGCTGTTCTACAAAACCTTTTTCAAACATAAACCAACTCCTACCCACCAACCCTGGTGGGATGCCAGAGATTCATGAGAGGAAGGATCTTGACCCTTGACGGTGGCACCTTCCTGGAGCTATCTTCCTGGCATCTTCAGCTAGGGAGTCCCCATATGTGAGGACTACATTCCTGCTTGTTCCTGGAGATAGTGTAGTTACTCACCTGTAACAGGTGATCTCCAGGAACAGCAGGAATTTAGTCCTCACAACCACCCACCTTCCCTAGGATTTGTCTCTTTCCTCTCTCCCTCTATCCTTTCACTCAGCTACAGACTTAACTGAAAAGGGACAGTTGGAAAGGTGGGAAGGCAGCGCACATGTGCTGAGGGATGCTCCCAAAGGGGTTCTTATTGGACGCTGGGGAGCATTCCTGCGCAGGCTCCGTCGATACCGACGATACCCATATGTAAGGACTAAATTCCTGCTGTTCCCGGAGATCACCTGTTACAGGTGAGTAACTATGCTTTACTCACCTGTAACAGGTGTTCTTCAGGGACAGCAGGAATCACTCCTCACAATCCTCCTTCCTCCCCTTGGAATTGTTGTACATTTTTGGCCATCTTCTTTTGTCTGCTCTAGCTATGTCATCTGACTGAGTAAGATGGTATCCTTGGGTGGGAAGGGGACCATGCATGAGTGGTGGCATCTCAAAGACTTTCTCTGCACAGGATTCTAGCGCACCGATCCGGCATCGGGGGAGGAAGCAGGAGCTGCCTGCCCCTCCCTCTGCCAAGGCCCAATCGAGGCTCTGCTGCTCACCATTTAGAAGAAGCATGCTCCAGGCATGCCTTCGCCTAAGGGCCATGCCAAAGGGCCCTTGGGCGTGGCCCTTCGGCATGGGACATAGGCACAGCAAAACAAAACAGTTTCTTGCTGTATTCAAACTAAACCTTTTGTACTGTATCTATACTACAAGACTTGTTGCTCTCTATCTAAAGCATTCGGCACCCAAGATCTACTTCCCAAGCAACCCACAATGGACAAGACAACCCCATTCTTGATAAAATACACCATGTATATCTTAATCAGTCTAACTATTCTCACCCATGTGCTAAACCCAGCCCAATTCCAATACATTCCCACCATTTACACACCCTTCAGATACCATCCCACCTCCTACACCCCCCAAACCACCTCCTACTCTACTAAACCAAATACCAATAGACTCATCAGCATCCAACTTAAAACAATCCCCACAATAGACTGAAGAATAACACCTACACAGTACAAAATATTAAGATGTTCTCATTAATGCAAGGTCTATAAGGAATAAAATACCTCTTTTTCAAGACCTACTAATTGACGACACCCCTGACATTGTATGCATAACTGAGACATGGCTCTCAGACACAGACCCAGTACTAATAAATCAACTCAAAGCCCCAGGCTATGAAATCTTCCACTCTCACAGAATAACTAAAAAGAGGTGGGGGAGTCCTTGTAATTATAAAAGAAGATCTAAAACCATCATTGATAATATCAAAAATTATTGGTAACACATAAAATATTAGTAACAAAGAAATATTGGAGAACATATCTTACAAAGGATGTAAAAAGAATGGAACCTGTTCAGAGGAAGGCGACCAAAATGATTTGGAGCCTGCGTCAGAAGCCTTATGAGAAGAGACTTGAAGACCTAAATATGTATACTTTGGAGGAGAGGAGGGATAGGGGAGATATGATTCAGACCTTTAAATACTTAAAGAGAAATAATGAACAAACAAACCTCTTCCAAAGACGGGGAAGCTGTAAAACTAGAGGGCATAACATGAAGCTGCAAGGTGATAAATTGAAAGGCAATGTCAGGAAATACTTTTTCACTGAAAGGGTGGTGGATGCTTGGAATGCCTTCCCAATGGAAGTGATGGGGGCAAACACAGTGACGGAGTTCAAAGTGGCATGGGACAGACACAGTGAGTCCCTTTACAGCAACAGGATAAAATCAAAATAAACTGAACCATCTAATTTCTCAGCAAATAGGGGTGTCCTACATGGAGCAGCGGGTTCACCCCTAAATAAAGACATGGGGTGGGGTGGCCTGCACAGAGTGGCAGGTGCACCCCTAAACCAAGACATGGGGGGAGAGGTGGTCTGCACAGAGTGGCAGGTGCACCTACTCCTGCCATCTTACTGGGCAGACTAGATGGACCATACTGGTCTTTTATCTGACATCATTTACTATGTTACTATGTAGATATACTCGCCATAAAATTCAAAAGCATACATTTCGGCTTAGCATACAGGCCCCCCTCCTCCACCACAGACAACCTGGACATAATATCTGAAATATTATGTTCATCCACCTATAAGAACCCACTCATCCTCCTAGGAGATCTCAACCTAGCGTCACTATCCCATAGTCAAGCCTCATCCTTCCGAACTTCCATAAAAGACATAGATTATCACCAAATTGTCGACATCCAAACACCTGTTAAAGGAAATACACTTGATCTGGTTTTTTACCTGATAATATTTAATAACTACAACCCCTCCTCACTTGAAATAGTACCTGTACCCTGGTCAGATCACCACCTCATAAAATTCTAGCTCCCACTCTATGACAGTTCATCCATACTACCAACATCTCCTCCACCACACAGAAGACACAAGAAATTTGATAGACTTTCCTAAAACAGACCACTTAACAGCTAACATCAAACCCAGCAAACCTAGATCAAGCAGTAAACAACTGGATTGACATTATATCCAAAGCATCATCCATAGACTCACCACCTCACCTCGCCCCAAAAAAGCATAACGTAGCCTGGTTCAGACCAGAACTTAAGCAACTAAAAATTGAATTACGCAAAAGTGAATGCAAATGGCGTCATACAAAATCTTTAGCTCACCAATCGCAATATTTAGACAAACTGAAACACTACCTTGAGTCCCTGCATTCACAAAGAAAGAATACTACTCTGCCATCCTATCAAAATCACTGAACAGGCCAAGAGAGCTGTTCGAAATCGTAAAATTGTTAACTGACAACACTACAAACAAAGACATAAATGAACCTATCACTGATCCTCAAATATTAGCAAATTACTACAAAGAAAAACTAAAACAGCAAGCCCTACCCACCAACCACTGCAGCAGCCCACACCTAATAACAAATTCCAGCTGGTCTGATTTTATCCCTACCTCAAAAGATACACTTTGTAATCTCATCTCCAAAATCAACACCACCACCTCATATCTTGACCCTTGTCCAGTATGCTGGATAAAGGCAACTAAAGCCGAACTATCTCCCTTCATCCTCCCTATTGTGAATCTCTCCCTCCAACAGGGATACATATCCCCACCCCCCCTAAAGCATGCCTTAATACGCTCTATCCTGAAAAAAATGCACTGGACAAAATTAACCCCACATCATACAGACCATTTCTAGCCTCCCCTTTCTGGCCAAGCTGATAGAAAAGGTAGTACAAGTCCAGCTCCAGGATCATATCGATACCTTTGCACACCTTGATGAACATCAGTATGGTTTTTGCCCCTTTCACGGTGTAGAGACCCTTCTCACTGTCCTGCTCGACCATATCACACGAGGTATTAACAACCCTAACATAACATTTCTCCTCCTCTTCTTAGACATCTCTGCTGCATTTGACACTATAAACCATCACATCATGCTCACCAAATTACAACAGATAGGAATAAATGGTACAGTACTTCAATGGTTCACCTCATACCTGTCACAAAGAACCAAGCAAGTACGCATGGGCCCACACATATCCCAGTTCTATAACCAAGAACAAGGACTCCCACAAGGTTCTCCCCTCTCAGCACTTTTGTTAAACATTTACCTTCAGTCCATCTGCTCCATACTCAAGAAATTCCAAGTATATTATCATATTTACGCGGATGATATTATAATATACATCCCCTTCAACACCGACAATCCATTATTTCAACAAATCACAGACTGCTTCTCAGAAGTGACTGATTGGCTCACATCCCAAAACTTCATGATCAACTTTAGCAAACTGAAGCCCTATTCGTAACCAGGAACCAAAGCTTCACCCCCCCCCCAATCATATTTATCAATTCAAGGTGCAAATAAAGCTATTAAAAGTGAGGTAAAATACCTCAGAGTTATTCTCGACAGCTCCCTCAACATGTTACCACACATAAAGCATACAATGAAAAAGATCTTTTATAAACTTAAAATATTGAAACAACTTACTCCACTCCCATGACTTTAAATCTGTTATCAACGCCATTATAACTCTCCATTTTGACTTCTGCAATATCACTGTACAGGGCCTACCTAAAAAAGCTATAAGACAATTAGTCATCCCAAAATGTTGCAGCTAGGATAACCTCAAACATCAATTTAATAGAACACATTACACCAATATTATACCACCTTCACTGGCTTCCAATCCACAGCCGCATACAGTACGAAACACTCATCACCACCTTCAAACTCATCAAAGACATTGCCCCCTTCTCACCTCTCCACCCTCATAACTAAAGATAACAAAATTTGCAGCTAACGAGACTGTACGAAAAACAAACTATCCATTCCATCAGAATTTAGGAAATCCAGAAAAATTACCAATAACGCAGCTTTCTCCCACTTCTTCTCTCTATGGAACAATCTTCCAGTTAGCATAAGATCCATTGACGACCTCTCCACTTTCTGAAAAAAAAATCAAAACACATCTGTTTTCTATGCATTTCGGGAATCTAAAAGAATATGAAAGCCTTGAACACAATCATACCACATCCTGAGTAAAACACCTACCACTTCATTCCAACAAGACACACAAGATAACCCATCCCAGATACAACCTAATAAGAATCAAAGCAAAACAATGGAGATACAATTGTACAAAATACAATGTTATATACACTGACCCTCTATGTAAATGATATTGTACATAGTTGCTTGTTATTACACTATTGTATATACAGTAGTTAACTATTCTATGTAACTGAATATGTACTGTTTTGTACAGTTCAACGTATTGTTCATTGTAAACCGCATTTGATTGCCTGGAAAATGTGTTATAAAAATTTTAAATAAATAAAATAAATAAAGCTGGGGAGATGCTTCTGTGAGGGCTCCGTCTGTGCTGATGTCATCCATATGTGAGGACTGATTCCTGCTGTCCCTGGAGAACACCTGTTACTGGTGAGTAACTACATTTTTCACTCTAAATGCCAACCAAATGACAAGATTTCAGTTTCTGTCTATGTGTGTATATATATATATATATTGTTATGAAGGTACCACCATCTTGGCAAGTATGCAAATTAACTGTCTTGCAAAGGATTGTGGTTATTGAAGTCCATTCACACAAAGCTTGCCTTTTTATGAAAACTCTTGTAGTTGGTCGAGTGTAGACAAAATTAGAGTTTATTTATGGGGTGATTATCACACACACAGATATGCTTGGTAACACCTTCCAGATAACTTCTCCATGGTTTTATTCAACACAAAATAAGGCAACTGAAATAACTTGTGCAAATAAGAATCAAAGTCCTTTATAGAACAGAAAGGCTTCTTTCAGCCACTGCTAATAAACTCCTTAGCAGTGCTGGGGAAAAACAAATCAAAGAGGGAAACTTCTTTATACAAAAGCAATGCTCACTTTCTCTATACAGAAAAGAACTTTTTAATCCTATGTGTGCACGGCTTGTGCTGGGCTCTCCTT
This sequence comes from Ichthyophis bannanicus, assembly GCA_033557465.1. Taxonomy (NCBI): domain Eukaryota; kingdom Metazoa; phylum Chordata; class Amphibia; order Gymnophiona; family Ichthyophiidae; genus Ichthyophis; species Ichthyophis bannanicus. The sequence continues at coordinate 298,797,561 of CM066033.1, read as the reverse complement.
CACCAACAGGTGACAACTGCAATCAGTAGCTTGATTTCAGCACACGTGCAAAACTTTCCCAAAAGCTTTTTCTTTTCAACAAAACTTTATGGGATGCCAATATTCAGAATGTTTCATTTTGATGTTTGCTCTGATATTTAGGATTTTCCTAAAATAACAACCTACTCAAAGAACAGTCCATATAATTATCTTCTGTATCAGATATTGACCCCTTGCTCTTTAAATTGCATAGATTCTGTTTCTCCGTCTGACTCAGAGGGCTTTAGGAACTGACCTCTACACGGAGAGAAACTGTTTCCCTGCTGTTTGCACTGCTCAAAGCTAGAGAAACGTTCACAGTTCCTACCTGAATACAGGCAAGCGTCAGGCTGCTTCTTCTGGTATTCTGGCCAGTATGCAATAGAGCTTTTGTGTTCCGTCGTCCAGTTGGTATCTCTGGACCTCAGGATCTTTTCTCCAGATGTCCTCCAAGAGGTATTTGAGCTCCTTTCCTCCTTAGCTGCAACAGTCCTCTTCCTAGGTGTTGCTTGAGGGTCCCTGGCTGTGGATCTACAGACCTCTGGCTTTCTCCAGTCCTCTGAAGATTCTTCTTTCCCCCGGGTATCTCTCCAGGCATAGGTACTTCTCTGAGCTCCTCTCTTGGACCGTCTGCTTCCTTGTCCTTGTTCCTTCAGGTTCCGGTTGTTCTTCCTTCTGTTCTCATTCTCCTTCTGATTCCGATTCCCCTTCTCCTTCTTCTTCTCCTTCCTCTGACTCCCTGAAGATTCCCCTTTAGTTTTAAAGGGCTTAGATTGCAACTCCACCCTTGCAGTCTTCAGGTGTTTTGGATTAAGCATTCTTCTAGAGGCTGTTTGATTAGGGATGACATAATGCTTTCTCTGATTAGACTCATGCTTTTCCACTCTAGCTCCCCTAGGGACTTTCTGCATACAGGTGCATTCTGGAACATGTAGTCTTTTAGGGAAACAAGCTGTCTTATTTCTACAACCTGCCAGCACAGGTCCCTTAATCTGAGTAAATTCTCCTCTTTTGTCATTACTCCCTGAGCTTTGATAAGCTTCCTTATCACAGTATGTGTGTGTGTGTATGTTTGCACTGTTAAAATGCTTGTGATTTGTTGAATAAAAATGATTTAAACATATATCTTTATCTATATAAGCGCTTGTGCTTGGTATATGTGTAGACAAATATATAAAAATCTATTTTCAGTTTGGCCTAGTTCCCACATTTATTGTTTACAGTCTTTTGAGTGCACTGATCTTAATAGGTCTTCAAGTGTTAGTACTGGTTCTCATTTCCTCTTCAGCATAGAACTTGGAAGAAATTCATTAGGTATTGGGAACTGCAAAAAATTGATTGCCTTTTGTATTGGTAAATAGCCTAATAAACAGTGAGTTTCACATGAACAAGTACTACTTTGACAAGTTTTTGAATGTTTAAGGTGTGAAGGCACATTTTTATATAGTAAGTGGAAATGCACATGTCAGGAATTGCAACTGCTACCTGGCATTTACAGGTTTTTGAAAAGTGGTTATTTAAGCCATCCCTTTACAGGTGGGATTAAGAGATTATCTTCCTTAATCCCCTATTATTTTCCCCTTCAAAATGAAATCAAATAAAGATAGCAGCCTCAGTAATTAATTGGCAGCATGTAAATGTATAGGTTTGCAAAATACAAATTTACATACGTAAGTACGCTCTTACTTTTGCAAGTTGCCGCGTTTCCTCAGTTAATTTTTTCTTACTTGTAGGTTTGCAAAATGGCTCCTTACGTTATACTGTATGTGGACACATATCAATGTGCACTCCTGCAGTTCCTTATACATATTTTAGGGACAGCCTTTTCTAAAAAAACTTCCGGAACTGTGTATATTCTGACCTACAGACAATTCAAATGCAAATTTTGGACATGTACATGCATTCTGTATATGAAATGGGGAATATACCTATAGATTTTGTTGACCTGCCCATGCCATGCCTAAACCATGCTCCTGGCATGCTCTTTCGCGATTTATATGTATTGGTGGCATCCATATGTAAATTTAGCCTTTTGCCATTTGTAAATGCCAGATTTTCCATGCACAAATCATGACTAGGGCTTCTGAATATGATAAAACTACCCTTAATCAAGGACAGCAAAGTGATGTACTAAAACTAGAATTCACTGGTTAAAACTAGAGTAAAGGGACACAAAAACAAGACATGGAGAATGGACAGACATGACACGAGAGGGAACATATATTGTGTAACAATTTAAAAAATCTGTGCTTTTGATACATAGCTAGCTAGCTATTTATTTATTTAACTAACAAGTTTGTCTTATACCACTTTATTCTTTAGTCAAAGCGGTTTACATTATAGCATAATGACAGGTACAGTTTGTTCCTGATCGTAGCTCCAGTCTAGTCCCGAATCATAGAGTTGTGTACCTCCTCCCGCAGCTAGGAGAGTGAGCATGTCACTCTTTTAGTGACTCCAGTATAAGTAGTCCCGGGTCCGTCCCCTTAACTCAGTTTTGCTCAGTCTTCGTGCAGCGGAAGGAAGTTCTGATCCCAGTGGTTCGGGACTCACTAGAGCAAAGAATAGGGTTTTTTGGTATTAGCTGTTTAAAAAAAAAAAAAAATAAGAAAGAAACAAGCTGGTAGTTGGAATCTCTGAAGAAAAGAAGTTCTGCCCCTTTAAAATGGCGTTTTCAGTGGCCTTTCTACTTTTGGCTGGAAATAGCTTGTGAGCTTCCCTCCTTCTCCCCCCTCTCTCTGGGGTGCTGAACGTCCAGGAGAGTGTGCGGGGGATTGAGCAGGGGCCCTCCGTCCTTCTTTCCCCCGTGGCGGGAAAGCAGGCATTGAGGATGGTGCCACGTGCGCGTGCCCCGGCCGCGGTCAAGAAACAGTGATCTGGCAGCGGGAGAAAAGCGCCGGACTGCAGAAGGAAGACAGCACGGGGTAAGAGAGACTGCGTCGGGGTACGGGAGTAGCGCCGGCAGTTTCATCGGTGTGCGGGCTCGGTGGAACAGGCCCTGACCACGTGGCAAAGCGCGGGAGCCGCGAATTGAGCGGGAAGCGCTTCAGGGGACCCTAGTTGGTTCAGGTTGCCTTCTTTTTTTGGGGTCGGTGAAAGGCCCGTCAAAAAAAAGTAGAGAAGATAAATAAATAGAGGAAAAAGGTTTAAAGTAGACCGTGGTTTAGTTGGTCTCTGGCCCTTTGTTGGTCCCGGGACTGATCAGTGTGATTCATACCGGGTAAGCCTAGGTGCCTCTTGTGTGGGGCACGGAAGAGTTCAGTCTCTGAGGCTGGTTTGTGCAGAGGCTGTAGTTTTGAATCATCCATGGCGGATAGGGAGCCAAAGGGATCTGAGGCTCCTGGGGAGGGGGTGCCGAAGGATCTTTCTCCGTCCCAGGAACCACGGCAGGACCCTAAGCCGGGACCTTCCTCGGCATTGGAGGGGCCCCTACCCCAGGTACCTTTTACAGGGAGGTCTGGGGGAGATTTTTTCGCCGAAGTTTTTATCTCTCTTGCAGCAGGCGGTATGGTCTGCTGCTGTGGTACCGGGGACCTCGGCAGTTGAGCCTCGGGGGCCTAAGAGGCCGGGGGATAGTTTGGAAGAGGAAACCGGAATTGGGGCTAAGAGACCCAAACTGTGCTTGGAGGGTGAAGAGCAGGATTTGGGAGAGTCAGCGCTCTGGGAGTATTCGGATGGAGAACAGGATTTGGAGGAAGGTGAGCTTACGGAGCCAGAGGAGCAGGCTAGAATTGTACGGGTGTTCCGTAGAGAGGAGCTGTCGGCCTTGATTGCCGAGACCTTAAAGACTTTAAATGTCCCGGTTTCGGATTCTGCAGAGGAGTCGGGGCTGGAAGATCCTCTTTTGCAGGCAGTCAGGAAGTCCCAGAGATCCTTCCCCATTCATAGGATTTTTAAGGAGATGATTCAGGAGGAATGGGATACTCCAGAAGCCAGTGTCAGAGGGGCTAGGGTTATGGCTAGGCTTTATCCTCTGGTGGAACCGGATAAAGATATATTTAAGCCCCCAAAGGTGGATGCAGCGGTAGCTGCGGTGACTAAAAAGACGACTATTCCGGTAGAAGGGAGTGCAGCGCTTAAGGATGTACAGGATAGGAGATTAGATTCTTTGTTGAAACAGGTGTTTGAGGTGAATGCCTTGTCCTTGCAGGCCTCGATTTGTGGGGCCTGGGTGGCGCGTGCGTGTGTGTCTGCGGTGGTCCCAGAAATGGAAGGGGACTCAGTCAGATGATGTTTCGGAGGAAGCTGCCCGCATTGAGTCAGGAGCGGCGTACCTGGTGGATAGTCAGTATGATTTGATTAGAGGGCTAGCTAAGAGTATGGCTTCAGTGGTGGCGGCAAGGAGGTACCTGTGGCTGCGGAATTGGGCTGCAGATGGGGCCTCCAAGGCACGGCTAGCCAAGCTCCCGTTCAGGGGTAAGCTCCTGTTTGGGGAGGAGTTGGAGAAGTTGGTCAAGGATTTGGGGGAGTCGAAAGGAGGTCGGTTACCGGAGGACAAGCTGAAGCAGAGTTGGACAAGGGGTCCGTCCAGGAGTCAGCGTAGAGAGTTCAGGCATTTTCGACCCTCCAGGTTTGCCCCGGCGCAAAGGGGAAGTTTTTCCTATCGGGCGCAAGGTTTTCGGGGGTTCAGAGGAGCAGGCAGAGGATTTGCTGCTTCCGCGTCCCAGGGATCCAAAAAGCCGCAATGAAGTAAGGGGGGCCCAGGTGGTGACGGTACCTGTAGGAGGGCGGTTACGAGGTTTCCTTCCTGCCTGGGCCCAAATTACGTCGGATCAGTGGGTGTTGGAGATCGTGCAGAGGGGATATGCTCTCGAGTTTCAACATCTGGTGAGAGACGCGTTTGTGCGGTCCTCATGCAGGATGAAGGCCAAGCACGAGCTGGTTCGCCAGACTTTGGCCAGATTGATAGAGCTGGACGTGGTGGTACCGGTTCCGCCAGCAGAACAAGGCAGCGGTCGGTACTCGATTTATTTCGTGGTACCAAAAAAGGAGGGTACCATGCGTCCTATTCTGGATCTAAAGAGGGTGAACCGGTGTCTCCGGGTGTCGCATTTCCTCATGGAGACCTTGCGGTCGGTTATCGGAGCTGTGCGGCAGGGAGAATAGCGAACGTCGTTGGACTTGTCAGAGGCTTATCTGCACATTCCCATCCGAAGGGAGCACCAACGATTCCTTCGCTTTGCAGTCCCTATGGGGCACTTTCAATTCCAGGCGATGCCATTTGGCCTTGCGACGGCGCCGAGAACATTCACCAAGATTATGGTGGTGACAGCGCCGGCGTTGCGAAGGGAGGGAGTGTTGGTGCACCCGTATCTGGACGACTGGTTGATTCGGGCGAAGTCGTGGGAGGAGAGTCAGCAGGCGACGGCTTGGGTGGTGGACTTCTTGCAGAATCTGGGGTGGGTGGTCAATGTGGCAAAGAGCAAGTTGACACCTGTCCAGGAGTTGGAGTATCTCGGGGCCCATTTCGACACGTGCAAGGGGAGAGTGTTCCTACCGATGCAGCGGGTTCAAAAGTTGAGAGGTTTGATTCGGGCGTTCCGAGGACTCCGAGCGCCGTCGGCCTGGAGGTACTTGCAGCTGCTGGGGACGATGGCGGCCACGATAGAGGTAGTGCCGTGGGCCAGAGCGCATATGCGACCCCTGCAGAGGGCGTTGCTCCGGAGGTGGTCGCATCAGTTCGATCCCTTGTCCAAGACGTTGGTGTGTCCCAGGGAGACTCGCAGGTTGCTGCGGTGGTGGTCGCGGTCGGGGGGTCTGGAGAAGGGCATGTCTTTGGAGACGCCAGAGTGGAAGTCCTTCACGACAGATGCGAGTCTGTTCGGTTGGGGGGCGCACTTCGAGGGACATTTTGCTCAAGGGCAGTGGTCCGATCTCGAGAGGGGATGGTCCATCAACAGGTTGGAATTGAGAGCGATATTTTTTGGTGCTTCAGGCATTGCAAGGGCTGCTGCAGGGAAAGGCGGTCAGAGTATTCTCCGACAATGCCACGGCGGTGGCTTACATAAACCGGCAGGGAGGAACCGGCAGTGTGCAGTTGGAAGTGGAAGCGGACGGCTTGCTGGCGTGGGCTGAGCAGCATCTCGAGGCGTTGTCAGCGGCGCATGTGGCAGGAGTGGACAATGTGACGGCGGACTTCCTGAGCCGCGTGCGAGTGGATCCGGGAGAATGGTGCTTGAACCAGGACGTTTTCGAGGCGCTGGTACGGCGTTGGGGTCGGCCAGTGATGGATCTCATGGTGACGTTCGAGTCGGCAAAGGCCGGCAGGTTTTTCAGCAGAAGAAGGGAACGAATGTCAGAGGGGCTAGATGCTCTGATTCAGAGTTGGCCGGAGAGCGGCCTGCTGTACGTGTTTCCGCCGTGGGTGCTTATCGGCAGGGTTCTCCAGCACATAGAGAGGCACAGGGGGCTGGTTCTGCTGGTAGCGCCGGACTGGCCGAGAAGATCGTGGTATGCGGATCTGATGCGTCTACTGGCGGAACCTCCATGGAGGCTCCCGGACAGTCTGGATCTTCTGGTGCAGGGACCGCTAAACATGCCTCAGGTACATCGATTTTCGCTTACGGCCTGGCTATTGAAAGGGCGAGGCTGATGGCTAGAGGTTACTCGTCAGCGATGATTACTACCTTATTGAGATCACGGCGTAGGTCCACGTCTTTGGCGTATGTCAGAGTGTGGAGGTTGTTTGAAGCTTGGTGTGCGGAACGGCAGTTGCGAGCTTTGAGGGCCATGGTAGCGAATGTTTTGTCCTTTTTGCAGGATGGATTGGAAAAGGGCTTAGCAGTGTCTTCCCTCCGGGTACAGTTGGCGGCGCTTTCCTGTTACCGGGGAAACGTGCAAGGGAAGTCGCTAGGTGTTCATCGAGATGTGAAGAGATTTTTGAAGGCAGCTTCCTTGTTGAGGCCTCTGTGCAGACGAACAGTGCCAGGTTGGGATCTCAATGTAGTTTTGGAAGCGCTGGTGAGGGAGCCTTTTGAGCCATTGGCGAGGGCTACCTTGAAGGATCTTACGCTAAAAGCAGTGTTTTTGGTGGCTATTACTTCGGCGAGGAGGATATCGGAGTTGCAGGCTTTGTCGTGTAGAGAGCCGTTCTTGACCTTTTCTAAAGAGAAAGTGGTGCTTCGGACAGTGCCGTCCTTTCTACCTAAGGTAGTCTCCGCCTTCCATGTAAATCAGGTAGTGGCTTTGCCAGTCTTTTCCAGGTTGGTGGACAGGGGAATGGCAGTTAGTTTGCATACGTTGGACGTCGGCAGGGTCCTCAAAGTGTATTTGCAGCGGACGGAGTCTTTGCGCAAGTCTGATAGATTGTTTGTCCTGTTTGGGCGCTCGCGTCAAGGAGAGCCAGCCTCGAAGGCTTCGATTGCTAGATGGATTAAGGAGGCCATTGCGTCGGCTTATCTGTTAAAGGGCAAGCCGATACCGCAGGGACTGTGGGCACATTCCACGAGATCCCAGGTGGCTTCCTGGGCGGAGTGTGGCTTGGTTCCTGTGGCAGAGATTTGTAGGGCGGCGACCTGGTCGTTGTTGCATTCCTTTGTCAAGCATTATCGGATTGATGTGCAGGCGGAGAGGGATGCGCGGTTTGGATCGGCAGTGCTTCATGCTGGTCTGACAGGTCCCTCCCGTTGAGTACATTCACTGCTCTGCTACATCTCTATGATTCGGGACTAGACTGGAGCTACGATCAGGAAGGTTAAATTAGACTTACCTGCTAATTGTAGTTCCTGGAGTAGATCCAGTCTAGTCCCGCTGCCTGCCCAATGGACTGCTGCCAGGGCATAGCCTGAGCACATGGTAAGAGGTGTAGACAGTTGTGATGCGGACTTGGCATAGCAGTTTACAGAGTCTGTATGGGGGGGGGGGGGGTTGCCCGCTTCTCTGGCGAGTGTCCAGCTTCTCGGAAGGGGGGAGCTGGGGAGAATGGGCAGCTCCTTCTGTTCCAGCAAGGCTTTACTGTACTAATTTTGAAACACTATATCGTTAGGGAGTTAAGGTTTCTTTGTTGGTTAAAGAGGTTCATGTTTTTTGCTCTGATGAGTTGGCTTTGACAATAGCATACTGAGTTAAGGGGGCGGACCCGGGATTACTTATACTGGAGTCACTAAAAGAGTGACATGCTCAGTCTCCTAGCTGCGGGAGGAGGTACACAACTCTATGATTCGGGACTAGACTGGATCTACTCCAGGAACTACAATTAGCAGGTAAGTCTCTAATTTAACCTTACATAATAACTTAGTATAGGTGGTTAACATAGTATATAACGACAGATAAAGACCATAACCGAGGCAAGTGGACCCGGTGCTTCGGGCCCTGCCAGCATCTACCCCCCCCCCCCCCCCGCTTCCTCCCCTCCTCCAACCTCAAGAAGAAAGCACTACACAAGACTCTTATGGGAACAAACTGGTCGCAGCTTTATTAACCATTAGCCATTTAAACATTCCAACATCATAAACCTTAACCAGCCTCTTAGCGGAGTAGTGCCACACCAGCCATACCTTAGCAAAGTGCATTGCCACCGCTACGGCCATAAACTTGCCCCCGGCAAGCTTCTTATCCCTTTCCCCGACTTCGCCATGCCCATAGCAAAAGTTGGCCAGGGTTTGTCCGGGTCAGGGGCACCCCACCCCCACCCAAGTGTACCCTGAGGCACCGGACCCCGGAAACCTCCGGGATCCCCCCCCAAAGCTGCAACACCCCCATTGTACCCCCTCCCCCCATCCCAAAACCTCAATGGGCGGGAGGGAGGGAAGCAGCCACCGCTCAGGCCTCCACACCTGCAACTGGCCACGCGGAGGCCCCGGCCGACTCCTCCCCCCGCTGTGCCCACCTGACAGCTTCTCCATTGGCTCCCGTGCGGCCGCATTCGCCGAGAGCCAAAGGATTCACATTTTTCCGCCCACGCGCCCCCAGCCTCGGCTGCGTGCAGGGTCCCCGCACCGGGCCGCGCGCCGGGATCCTGCCCACGGCCTCAATAATCATGGTCCATCTAGACTGCCCAGCAAGGTGGCAAGAATAGGTGCACCTGCCACTCTGTGCAGGTCACCCTTCCCCATGCCTTTGTTTAGGGGTGTACCCACCACTCTGTGCAGGTCACCCCTCCCCATGCAGAGTTGAATCAACTCTGCCACTGACCTAATACTTGAACCTATCTGCTCATCAGAATTTAAGAGACTACACACTCTGCTAAGGCTTTCAAACTTTACAATTGCCTGTTTTATGATAAACTTTAACTGTTGAATATAGGTTTTTAGGAATCTTCAGCCTGCCTACGTTCCTTGCATAGCCTTTAAATCAGATATCCGAGTGTGCCCTCAGTTCATAGAAGGTCTACTGGCCTAGGACACTTAACTTCCCGCCCACCCTACCACTCACCCCACCCACCCCAGGGTTGCATTGCCTATATAGTCATCACATACATTGACATCTGATCTTTAATTAGTGTTACACCCAGTTTTTCTCCCCTTTCTCCTCCTAGGACAGCTGAATCAGAATGTTGTGTATTCAATGCAATAACTATGGTGCTTTCATTATGAGAAGAATCATTTTGAACCTAAAACCTTAAGAACATAAGATATGCCATACTGGGTCAGACCAAGGTCCATCAAGCCCAGTATCCTGTTTCCAACAGTGGCCAATCTAGGTCATACGTACCTAGCAGTTTCCCCAAAAGACACAGATTCCGCAATGCTTGTACTGTGTCAAGCATTGATGTACTGGGTCCCTTCTTAATAATGGTTTATGGACCTTTTCTCCAGGAACTTGTCCAAACCCTTTTTAAACCCAGCTACACTAACAGCCTTTACTACATCCTCCGGTAACAAATTCCAGAGTTTGATTACATGTTGAGTGAAGAAATATTTTCTTTTATTAGTTTTAAATAGTTTACCCTGTAGCTTCATTGCATGTCCCCTAGTTTTCTATATTCTGATAACGTAAACAATCGATCTACGTTTACCCGTTCCACTCCGTTCATTAATTTATAGACTTCTATCATATCTCCCCTCAGCCGTCTCTTTTCCAGGTTAAAGAGCCCTAACCTTTTTAGCCTTTCTTCATAGGAGTATCCTTCCATCCCCTTTACCATTTTCGTGGCTCTTCTCTGAACCTTTTCTAATAACGCTATATCCTTTTTAAGATACAGCGACCAGAATTGCACACAATATTCAAGGTGTGGTCTCACCATGAAACGGTATAGAGGCATTATAATATCTTTTGTTTTATTTTCCATTCCTTTCCTTATGATACCTAGCATTCTATTTGCTCTCTTGGCTGCCGCTGCACACTGGGCCGAGGGTTTTAACATGGTATTGACAATGACACCTAAATCTTTTTCCTGGGTGGTGGTTCCTAATGTGGAACCTTGCATTGTGTAACCATAGTTTGGGTTGTTCTTCCCTAGGTGCATAACGTTGCACTTGTCCACATTAAATTTCATCTGCCATTTTGATGCCCAGTCTTCCAATTTATCAATATCCTCTTGCAATTTTCCACAATTCTCTTGGGTTTTAACAACTTTAAATAGTTTGGTGTCATCTGCAAATTTGATAACCTCACTCGTTATTCCACTTTCCAGGTCATTTATTAATATGTCAAAAAGCAGCGGACCCAGCACAGATTCCTGGGGCACACCACTATTCACCTTTCTCCATTGGGAAAATTGGCCATTTAGCCCAACCCTCTGCTTTCTATCTTAACCAGTTCCTGATCCACAGTAGTACATTGCCTCCTATCCCATGACTCTTTAGTTTTGCCAAAAGTCTCTGATGAGGGACCTTGTCAAAGGCTTTCTGAAAGTCCAGATACACTATATCAACCGACTCACCTTTGTCCACCTATTTATTCACACTTTCAAAAAAACATAACAGATTAGTAAGACAAGATCTTCCTTGTCTAAAGCCATGTTGGCTGTCTCCCATTAGGCCATGACTATCTACATGCTGAGTACTTTTATTCTTTATGATGGTTTCTACCATTTTTCCCGGTACTGACGTGAGGCCCACCGGTCTGCAGTTTCCCGGATCACCCCTCGAACCCTTTTTAAAAATTGGTGTTACATTGGCGATCCGCCAGTCTTCAGGTATTAGAGATGATTTTAATGATAGTTCACAGATTACTAATAGCAGGTCTGCAATCTCATATTTCAGTTCTTTCAACACCCTTGGATGTATGCCATCCGGCCCAGGTGATTTGCTACTATTCAGTTTATCTAATAGTTTCAGTAATCTTCCAGATGTATCAATATTTCCTTCAATTCTTCCGCACCTTTAAATACCACTTCAGTCATGGGTAACATCCCTACATCTTCCTTTAATAAAGACCGAAGCAAAGAATTCATTCAGTCTCTCCGCTATCGCCTTGTCGCCTCTTAGTGCCTTTTAACTCCTCTATCATCTAATGGTCCAACTGACTCTCTCACAGGTTTTTTGCTACGAATGTACTTGAAAAAAATCTTTATTTCGCCTTTATGCTTCCGCAGCAAGCTTCTTCTCAAATTTTCCCTTTGCCTTCTTTATCAATGCCTTGCATTTGACCTGCCAGTGCTTGTGCTGTTTCCAGGTTTCATTGTTTGGCTCTTTTTTCCATTTCCTGAAAGATGCTTTTTTGGCAACAACAGCCTCTCTGACCTCACCTTTAAACCATGCTGGCAGTTTTTTGGACTTCCTTCCACTTTTCTTAAAGCATGGAACAAAGCTGGTTTGGGCTTCCAAGATAGTATTTTTCAACAAACACCCAAGCTTGACGTAAGTCTTTAACCTTTGCAACTGCTCCTTTTAGTTTTTTTCTTAACTATTTTCCTCATTTTATCATAGTCTCCCTTTCGAAAGTTAAAAGGTAGCATTGTGGATTTCCTTACTATCCCTCCTCCACTAATTAAATCAAAGGTGATCCTGCTATGATCACTATTGTCAAGTGGCCCTAACACCCTTATCTCTTGCACTAGATCTGGTGTTCCACTAAGGACTAGGTCTAATATGGCTTCCCCTCTGGTCGGTTCATGGACCAGCTGCTCCAAGAAGCAGTCATTTATGTCATCTAGGAACTTTATCTCCCTAGCATGTCCTGCCGTGACACTGACCCAGTCGATACCGGGGTAATTAAAATCACCCATTATTATTACCGCGCTGTAACTTTTGTTAGCTTCCTTGATTTCATTGAGCATTTCATCATCCATTTGTTCATTCTGGCCAGGCGGTCGATAGTACACCCCCACCGCCTTCCCCTTTTTACATGGAATTTCAATCCATAGAGATTCTACAGCAAATTTTGTTTCCTGCAAAACTTTAATCCTTTCTGACTCAATGCCCTCTCTAACATAGAGCGCAACCCCTCCACCAATTTGATCAGCTCTATCATTACGATATACTTTGTACCCAGGTATCAGTGTCCCACTGGTTGTCCTCCTTCCACCATGTCTCTGATATTCCAATCACATCTAACCTCTCATTTAGTGCTATATATTCTAACTCTCCCATCTTATTTTTTAGACTTCTAGCATTTGCATACAAGCATTTTAGAGACTGTATTTTATTCATATTAATTTGGCTATTGGTAGACATGGGTAATTTGGGATCTTTAAGCTGTGTCTGCTCCATACTCGAGGGCATTTGGGCTACTTTGCACTTTTTTGGAACTTCTCTGCTTTTGGTAGTATCCTTCAAGGATACATTCTTCCGAACCATCTGCTCTTGGGCGACTGTCGGCTTTCCCCTATTATCTAGTTTAAAAGCTGCTCAATCTCCTTTTTAAAGGTTAATGCTAGCAGCCTGTTTCCATCTCCCGGTTAAGGTGAAGCCCATCCCTTCGGAAGAGCCCCTCCTTTCCCCAGAATGTACCCCAGTTCCTAACAAATCCAAACCCCTCATCTCTGCACCATTGTCTCATCCACGCATTGAGACTCCGGAGCTCTGCCTGCATGTGGAACGGGAAGCATTTCGGAGATCGCTACCCTGGAAGTTCTGGATTTCAACTTCCTACCTAAAAGCCTAAATTTAGCCTCCAGAACCTCCCTACCACATTTTCCTATGTCACTGGTACCGACATGTACCAAGACAGCAGACTCCTCCCCAGCACTATCTAAGACCTTATCTAGGTGGTGCGTGAGGTCCGCTACCTTCGCACCAGGCAGGCATGTTACCAGGCGATCTTCACGTCCACCAGCCATCCAGCTATCTACATGCCTAATGATCGAATCACCAACTATAACGGCTGTCCTAACCCTTCCTTCATGGGCACATGGCCCTGGAGAAACGTCCTCAGTGCGAGATGGTTTTACATCACCTGGAGGACAGGTCCTAGTTACAGGATCACTTCCTGCCACACCAGGATGATGCTCTCCTGTCACGTGACCTCTCTCCTCCATGGCAACAGGGATGCTGCCAGACTGGAGGTGGGACTTCAGGACTATATCCCTGTAGGTCTCGTCTATGTACCTCTCTGTTTTTCTTATGTTTTCCAAGTCTGTTACTCTAGCCTCTAGAGAACGGACTCGTTCCCTGAGAGTAAAGAGCTCCTTGCACCTAGTGCACACGTAAGCCCTCCCACCAACTGGGAGAAAATCATACATGTGACACTCAGTGCAAAAGACTGGAAAGCCCCCATCCTGCTGCTGGACTGCTGTCTGCATCTTAGTTTTAAGTTTTTGTTTAGATCTTTAAGTTCTTTACTTACTAAGGGTTGCTATGGATATTTATACCAATAAAACTGTACCTAATACGTTTAATATACCTTGTTCACCTGAAGCTTAATTAATCTCAGGTCCTTAATGTATAATTTGGGTAACGAGCTTTACCTGACAGCACCTCCTGTCTTTTAAGATGTGTAAGTACCTATAAAGCTACGATTATCCCAGGGGTGGGTGGGTGTGGAGAGGGAGGGAGGGAAATAACACTTATTAAAAGAGGGCTGCTACACAGTACCCTGTCCTGTGCTGCTGAGGTAAGCTATATTCTTATTTGATTTAAATTATAGCTCTTTGCTGCTGCTAGGCTCTAACGTATTATGAAATTTAAACTACAAGCTCTCTGCTGGGTTCTAAATTTAACCAGAAAGCTCTCTTCTGTGTTTTAAATTTAACTAAAAGTACTTTGCTGATGCTGGGCCCTGAGTGACTATTAAATTAAAACTACAAGCTCTCTGCTGGGTATGAAATGTAACCAGAAAGTTCTCTTCTGTGTTTTAAATTTAAACTTAAACTGCTGCTACTAGGCCCTGACTGATTTAACAAAAAATAGTGGGTTCACAGATTAAATAGCTTTAATAGAAAGAATTCCTTTCAGAAAATTCCCAGAAATATATACTCACAATTGCAGATCTCTCTCCAGAAGTAACAATCCCCTTTTCTAGTCCTTCAAGACCTTGCCCCATATGGCTCAAGTTAGCTGCTATGCATAAAGAATTGACTCTACTAAGGGAAGAATTAGCAGCAGTTAAACACACTTCCTCCAGGGTACAAAGTGAACAAAATCCACCACCGTTCTCACAAAGAATCAAACAGCCCAGGAACAAATAGATCACAGTGGGCTCTGGTAGGTTGCAGTCTGTAACACAGAGACACCCTATATATCAAGCGATATCCCTGCATAATGCATGCTGTGCCTTGAATAATGAGGGTGCCCAATCTGTGGAAACTGAAGTGCCCTTAAATGAAAGACTTAATGCCAAATCTACTGAAAATGTACGAAATAGGAAGAAAAAATCACAAAACAGAAAACTACTACTACTTGGAGATTCCATCATCAGAGGCACCAACTTGGGAACACAGTTCTAACGAGAGAGGATAGTCAAACACCTCCCAGGCTCTTCAGCCAGCAGGAATACAAACCAAATTGTTGGTATAGTTAGTGCAGAAAGTGAGCACTCCATAATTGATGTTATCATCCACTTGGGTACAAATGACCTGTCTAGAAACAGTGCCTCTGCAGTTCAAAGGGACTTCCAGACTCTGGGAGAGAAACTCGAGCCCATTGCTGACACTATTGCATTCTTGGAAATTCTACCTGTTCATGGTAAGGGGGCAGAAAGGCTGCATCGTATAAACAACTTTAATACATGGCTCCAAACCTGGTATAAGCAAGAAGGATTTAGATAGATATATAGGCAATTGGGGAAATAGATGGATTCACAAGAGACTATACTGTGCTGAAGGACTACATCTCTCCTTCACAGGGAAAAGGGTCCTAAGTGAAAAATTCAGGCAGTATGTGGATAGGCATTTAAACTTCGCTCGTCTGGCAAACTGCTTCTATCTGTGCCTTTCTCTTCTATTGCTAACTCCAGACTTCACTCCTTTCATCTTGCTGCACCTTACGCCTGGAACAAACTACCCGTGTTTGTACGCCAGGCACCTTCTCTGACCCTTTTCAAATTCAGGCTGAAAACTCACCTCTTTGCTGCTGCTTTTGGATCTTGACTCACCTGATCTCCTTGTTTCTTTACCTTTCCTCCTTGTTTTATCCCTCTCTACACCTTCTGTTTTCTCTGTCTTGACTAGATTGTAAGCTCTGATGAGCAGGGACTGTTTCTTACATGTCTGTGAAGTGCTGCATATGACCTTTAGTGCTATACAAATGCTCAGTAGTAGTAGAAAGGGGGTGACAGATGGAGAAGGACAAGTTCAGTACGTCACTCCCAGGAAAAGCAAAAAGCCATTGGTAACAGCCACACTTTTGAATCATACATCAGTGGCAAGTGGGAAGGGGTGTGTAGAACAAAATCCATGCAAAACTCAGGCAAGCCAGTCAACAAATCCTGGAAAGCAATGAGCACAAATGCTTGAAGCCTAGCCAACAAAGTTCCTGATCTGGAAGCCCTAATGGTGGAAATGGACTTAGACATTGTTGCCATTACAGAAACATGGTTTAACGAGTCGCATAAATATGATATAGCCATAGCTTGCTATAATCTATTTAGAAGAGATAGAGAAGGTAGAAAAGGAGAAGGAGTAGCCCTCTATGTCAAAAGCAATATTAAAGCTGCTGAAATACAGAGGATGTGTGGAAAAGAAGAAGCACTATGGATTGTGTTGGAAAGAGGAGATGGCACTGTCATCCATACTGGTGTGGTCTACAGGCCTCCAACTCAAACCGAAGAAATGGATAGCGAAAGATAGCCATAAAAGGGGAAGTGATCATATTGGGTGACTTTAATTTACCCAATGTGGATTGGAATGTTCCTTCTGCAAATTTGGAAAAAAGTAAAGAAATTGTGGATGCTTTCCAAGATGCATTGCTTAACCAAATGGTGATGGTACCAGCCAGGGAGAGTTCCATGCTGGATTTGGTGCTCACCAACGGAGATAGGCCATGTGGTCTTTTTCTGTCGTCATGTTTCTATCTAGTCTGTCCTTCCATATCAACCACTACAACAGTCCCCTTTTTCCTTTAGAGATCCTCTGTGTTTGTCCCATGCTTCTTTGAATTCAGATACTGTCCTCATCTCTACCACCTCCACTGGGAGACTATTCCACGGATCCACCACTCTTTCCGTAAAGAAATTTTTCTGCATGTCACTCCTGAATCTATCCCCTTTCACCCTCATCCCATGTCCCCTCGTAACAGAGCTTGCTTTCAATTGAAAGAGGCTCTCCTCCTGTGTATTTATGCCACAGAGGTATTTAAATGTCTCAATCATATCACCTCTATCCCATCTTTCCTCTAAGGTGTACATATTAAGATCCTTAAGTCTGTCCTCATGTGCTTTATAATGAAGACCACTAACCATTTTAGTAGCCACCCTCTTTACTGACTCCAGCCTGTTTATATCCTTTTGAAGGTGTGGTCTCTAGAATTGCACACAGTATTCCAAATGAGGTCGCACCAAAGACTTATACAGAGGCACTATCACCTCCTTTCTTCTGCTGACCATTCCTCTCCCTATGCACACAAGCATCCTTCTAGCTTTTGCTGTCGCCTTTTCTACCTGTTTAGCTACTTTAAGATCATCAGTCACAATAACGCTTAGGTCCCGCTCTTCTTTAGTGGACAAAAGTACTTCACCCCCTATACTATATCACTCCCTTGGATTGCTGCAGCCCAAATGCATGACCTTGCATTTTTTAACATTAAATCTCAGCTGCAAAATTCTAGACCATTCTTTAAGCTTACCTAGCCCTCTTCATGTTATCTAGTCCTTCCTGAGTGTCTGCTCTGTTGCAGATTTTGGTATCGTCGGCAAAGAGGCAAAACTTACCCGACGGCCCTTCCACTATATGACTAACAAAGATGTTAAAAAGAATCGGACCAAGGACAGATCCCTGGGGCAGACCACTGGTGACTTCCTTCTCCTCAGCATGAACTCCATTTACCTGTACCCTTTGTCGCCTCCCACTCAACCAATTTCCAACCCAAGCAGTAACTTTAGGGTCCATCCCTAGGGTGCTCAGTTTGTTTATAAGTCGACTGTGAGGAACGGTGTCAAAGACGACTGAAATCTAAATACACCACATCTAGAGTTCTCCCTCGGTCCAACTCCCTGGTCACCCAGTCAAAGAAGTCAATCAGATTTGTCTGACAGGACATACCTCCGGTGAAACCATGCTGCCTCAGATCCTGTAATCCGCTGGACTCCAGAAACCTTACTATTTTCTCTTTCAGTAGCGTTTCCAATAATTTACTCACCACCGAAGTTAAACTAACCGGCCTGTAGTTTTCAACCACATCCTTACTTCCGCTTTTGTGTAAAGGCACCACATGAGCCTCTCCAGTCCTTTGGCACCACGCCCGACTCCAACGAGGCACTGAAAAGGTCAGTTAGTGGAGCTGCTAGAACATCCCCAAGTTCCCTCAGTATTCTAGGGTGTATCCCATCTAGTCCCATCGCTTTGTCTACTTTAAGTTTAGCTAGTTTCTCACGAACATAGTCTTCTGAAAATTGTTCAAGATGCCCCTCGCTTCTGTTCCTGTTTACTGGTGTTTTCTGAGGTCCTATTCCTGGTTCTTTGCCTGTGAACACAGAACAGAAATATTTGTTAAGCAATCCCACTTTATCCCCATCAGCTTCTACATATTCTTCCCTTTCACCCTTGAGTCTGACAATACCACTTTTGACCTTCCTCTTCTCACTAACATATCTGAAAAATATCTTATCCCCCCATTTTATTGCATTGGCTATTTCCTCCTCTTTTTGAATCTTTGCTAGCTTTTCTAAGTTTTTTCCAAATATAGATGCCTGACATCTTCTTTCTGTGATATCTTGTATTTCATGAAGACCCTTCTCTTTTTCACCTTTTCAGCTACATCTTTCAAAAACCATAGCGGTCTCCTTTTCCTTTTACCTATATTTATCATTTTAACAAAAAGGTTGGTTGTCCTTAAAATATCCCCTTTCAGTTTTGCCCAGTTTTTCTACATTCGCCAGCTGTTCCCATCCCGCTAATGACTCCCTAAGGTATTGGCCCATCTTGGCAAAGTTAGTTTTCCTAAAGTCTAAGACCCTTTCTTTTGAATGGATTCTAAGAATCCTAGTCCTAATACTGAACTACACCATCTGGTGATCAGTGGATTTAAAATGATCTCCCACTATAACTTCAGAAACACTTTCACTATTGGTAAGCATCAAGTCCAGTATGGCCCCTTCACGTGTGGGTTCTGTTACCAATTGTCTGAGTAGTTCTCCCTGTAGAGAATCCGGGATCTCCTTACTTCTAGATGATACTGCAGCTGGAATGTGCCAATCAACATCTGGCATCTTGAAATCCCCTATCAGTAGCACTTCCCCTTTCCTAGCAATGCTGCGTATGTCTTCAATTAATTTGCCATCCACCTCTTTCTCCTGTGAGGGAGGTCTGTATATCACGCCAATGCAAATAGATTTCTCTTTCCCTCTTTCTAGTTTAACTCACAGTGCCTCCTCTCTCCCTTTTAAGCTCTGTAGTTCCAAAGCTTTAATATTATTTTTTACAGATATTGTCACTCCTCCTCCCCTTCTTCCTACCCTGTCCTTTTTGAATAAAGTATAGCCTGGTATAGTTACATCCCACAAACCGCCCTTGAATAATAGATACACTCCCAAACAATTTAATAATTTCAATAACGGATTAACACATCACATTGGCACCAATTGACCTCAGGATGGCTAGAGCCCTACATTTAGTGATAAATCACTATAGGGAACAGCTGACGCTCACATCACAGGTCAAGTAGCCATTCTTTAAATCCTTACTTTAAACGTAATCATCAACTCAATAACCTCAGCGTATACTTCTGGGAAATAAATACTCTAAACCACATCCACAAATAATCTCAATCAAACAACTCACACACCACCCATTCATACAAAAAGCGTCATAAGCATCACAACAATAGGATGAACGTTGCAAAGGCAATCATTGATACCCTAAAAAAGAAAAGAGTATAAATGTAAGAAGCGGTAAACTCAACCCGCTAATAGCATTAGTAAACACTTATCTTCAAGAATGCTATGCATCACTCCATTCTTGCGATGAAATCCAACGCCCAACCGATATGCTGCAAAGATCACCGACAGTCAGCGCTACGCAGAGAACTTCCAAAACAATTTCAATTTAATTCAAATAGCCTTCACCAAAAGGCCCTACGAAAGCTCTCGTTTCGCCACTAAGGCTTCGTCAGGGGAAAGATGGTAAATTTAAGGATCCACTAACTTCCCAAAAGGAGTCTCTGCTCTAAAATTCACGGCGTCTGACGTCACATTTATACACCCTCACAACCAATCACAACATGCCACATCAACACCTACAAACAAAAATAGGAGGAGCTCCACAGTGACACCAGCCAAAAACTGATAAAATTAAAATAATTACAAAAATAGAGACCACTCAATTTTGTCATTAAGTACCAGCCTTTTACATCTTGGCCAAAATTCATAAACGGCTGACGTCTCCACCTGGACGCCCTATTCTCTCTAGCAATGATTCATTGTTGGAGTGGATAGGTGTTTATTTAGATGAATTCTTGAGAGAAGAAGTCTTGAAAATTCCATCTTATTTGAAAGATACCACACATTTTTTGCAATTGTTGGGCTCTATAGATGATTTTGCACAGATTGACTGGATGGCTTGTTTAGATGTGGCAGCACTATATACATCGATAGCGCAGGATGAAGCGATTGCTGTATTGAAAAGAGTGTGGGAAAATAGACCATCTCCTCATCGAGTGCCTACCTGTTTTTTAATCCAGCTGACGGAAATAGCGTTGAAGAGGAATTACTTTGTTTATAAAGAGGATTTTTTCCAACAGATTTCGGGGACGGCAATGGGTGCAACCTTTGCCCCATCGCTTGCTAATCTATATATGAGCTTCTTTGAAACTCAGTATGTTTACTCTTCTGTTTATGCTACCCATATTATTAAATGGTTTAGGTTTATAGATGATATCTTTTTGCTGTGGCATGGTTCTAAGTCTCGCTTAGAATAATTTTTTCAGTATTTAAATGATTGTAAAAATTGCATTTCTTTTGATATTAACATACAAGAATTTGAAATTACTTTTATGGATGTCAAGGTTTTGAAGACTTCTACTGAGTTTGATACTATTTACTCAAAGCCAACAGATCGTAATACCTTGCTGCATTTTGAGAGTTTTCATCCTTATCTTCGTCGCAGTTTACCTTATTCACAATTTTTGCGTTGCCGTCGTATATGTTCAACTATATCTGAATTTAAAGTACAAGCATAGTCCATGTGTAGTAAGTTTGAAGCTAGGGGTTACCCGGATTCGATTCTTTCTACTGCATATAAGAGAGCGAGACATAATCATCGCGAGTGGCTTCTCCAGTCTCCTTCTGCTTTTATGAATTCAGTTCCAACAATTACTTGTGTGTTACAATATTCTAGTTTATCGCGCAGAATTGCAGCTGTGATTCGTAAAAGATGGACTCTTTTTAGCGTACATCCTGTTTTATCTAATTATCAGCTACGGCTAGCGTATAGCCGTGGCCGTAACCTGCGAGATTGCTTATGTCCTGCAGTGCCACGGCGGAATGTTTCAGCACCTTTAATTGTGGGCCATGCGGCTTGTCAACACTGTTCCTACTGTAAGCTTATGGTTTCTGATCTCTGTGAGAAGTATCGAGTTAAGGTACGGAAATCCATGAGCGCTACTACATGCAGTACCACCCACGTCGTCTATGGACTTTGGTGTCCGTGCTCATTATTATATATCGGAAAGACTACTCGTCCTTTAAGAACTTGTCTGGCTGAGCACAAATACAGTCTTCATAAATCTTGTGTGGATACTCCTTTAATTCAGCATTGCATGGATTTTGAACATGCTTTTGAGACTCTCTCTTGCACAGTATTGGAATTTGTTCCTAGTAATGTCAGACGTGGTGATCGTAACAAACTTTTATTGCAGAAGGAACAGCGATGGATATATTCGCTTAACACAATGTTTCCATTGGGTCTTAATGACAAAATTGAGTGGTCTCTATTTTTGTAATTATTTTAATTTTATCAGCTTTTGGCTGGTGTCACTGTGGAGCTCCTCCTATTTTTGTTTGTAGGTGTTGATGTGGCATGTTGTGATTGGTTATGAGGGTGTATAAATGTGATGTCAGACGCCGTGAATTTAGAGCAGAGACTCCTTTTGGGAAGTTAGTGGATCCTTAAATTTACCATCTTTCCCCTGACGAAGCCTTAGTGGCGAAACGAGAGCTTTCGTAGGGCCTTTTGGTGAAGGCTATTTGAATTAAATTGAAATTGTTTTGGAAGTTCTCTGCGTAGCGCTGTCTGTCGGTGATCTTTGCAGCATATCGGTTGGGCGTTGGATTTCATCGCAAGAATGGAGTGATGCATAGCATTCTTAAAGATAAGTGTTTACTAATGCTATTAGCGGGTTGAGTTTACCGCTTCTTACATTTATACTCTTTTATTTTTTAGGGTATCAATGATTGCCTTTGCAACGTTCATCCTATTGTTGTGTTGCTTATGATGCTTTTTGTATGAATGGGTGGTGTGTGAGTTGTTTGATTGAGATTATTTGTGGATGTGGTTTAGAGTATTTATTTCCCAGAAGTATACGCTGAGGTTATTGAGTTGATGATTACGTTTAAAGTAAGGATTTAAAGAATGGCTACTTGACCTGTGATGTGAGCGTCAGCTGTTCCCTATAGTGATTTATCACTAAATGTAGGGCTCTAGCCATCCTGAGGTCAATTGGTGCCAATGTGATGTGTTAATCCGTTATTGAAATTATTAAATTGTTTGGGAGTGTATCTATTATTCAAGGGCGGTTTGTGTAATTTTTAGATTTCATTTTGCTCTTGGACAGTTGGTGGTTGTTGTATAGTTACATCCCAGCCATGGTTTTCTGTGAACCATGTTTCTGTAACTGCCATTAAATCCAAGTCAGCCTCTCCCATTAAAGCTTCAACATCTGGGATCTTATTTCCCATGCTATGGGCATTTATACACACCACTTTCCATATGTTGCCCCTTTTACCAATTTCCATAAACGTATTTGATGTTTCACTTACTTGGGGGCTTTCTTCACCCATCCCCAACGAATCTAGTTTAAAGCCCTCTTCAGTAGATTAGCCAGTCTCTTACTGAAGAGATGTCGACCTTTCTTGGACAGATGAATGCCTTCTCTGCTCTGCAACCCTTGGAAGAGCATCCCATGGTTCAAGAAACCAAAACGCTCTCAATGATAGCATCCACGCAGCCATGCATTCATCTCCAGGATACAAGCTTCTCTGCCTTGGCCTTTACCCTCAGCAGGGAGGATTGAAGAGAATGCCACCTGCGCCCCTGTCTGCTTCACCCTCTGTCCCAGAGCCATGAAGTCACTTTTGATACGCTCAGAGGGATACCTTTCATTTGTGCTAACATGGATTAGCAACGCTGGGTAATAGTCAGTGGGCTTGATGAGTCTCGGCAAACTCTCCGTAACATCTTGGATTTTGGCACCTGGCAGACAACATACCTCTCTGCACATCAAGTCTGGTCAGCAGATGGATGCCTCAGTACCCCTCAGACAAGAGTTACCAACCACCACTATCCTTCGCTTCCTTGTGGTCATTGATTCTGCAACTTTGGGACACTTGAGCTCTGGTTCTTCCCTTTCCAGGGATGCTTTCACCTCCTCCACTTCCAGGGCTGCATAATGGTTCTTCAATTCAAGGGTTGGAGAAGTTGGAATGGTGATTTTGCAGGCCCTGGTGACTTGTGTCCAACCTTCGTCATTCTTTTGGCACCCATCTTCTCCTCTGCTGGAGAGCTTGGATGTTGCAAGAAGCATCTTATCAATGTTCTTCTCACTGTCTTGAATGCTCCTTAGCCTCGTCACCTCCTCCCTGAGTTCCTCCACTTGTTTCCTGAGAGCTTCAGCATGCAGGCATCCTGCACATGGAATTAGTCCTGCAACTGGCATTGGGACCTCTGTCTGGACAGAGGCAGAAGCTGTAATGGGGGCAACAGCTTTATTGATATGATTTTTCCCGGCCATTGTTCAGTTTGTGAAGCTTAGGTATCTGTTAAAGCAAAAGAGAGAGATCTTTGCTTGAAATGTATAACCCCTGTTAGGAATGTCGAATATCCTGGTGGGTGCCCATGTGAGCAGCAGCAATCATCACACTGTGTGGTTTGAGATAAAAGCCAAGGTAAAATCCAATCATAGCAAGTCCTAGACTTCAAAAACACTGACTTCAGTGAAATGACCAAGTTCCATGAAGGAGGAGTAGGCAGGGTGGGAAGGGATAAGGGAATTGCAATGGGTTAAACTAAAGGAGACAATAAAAGGTGCAACAGATACATATGTAAGGAAGGTAACTAAAACCATGAGGAAAAGGAAACCTATTTGGTTCTCCAAAGAAGTGGCTGCACAAATAAAGACAAAAAACAGCTTTCACAAAATTCAGAAGCTCGTAAACAGAGGAACACAAAAAAAGAATACAAGATCAAACTAAAAGAGACAAAGAGAAATAAGGATAGCAAAATCAAGGGCAGAAGAAAAGATGGCTAAAGATGTGAAGTGTGGTGACAAAACATTTTTAGGCATATTGAGGAGAGGAGGAAAATCAGAGGTGGAATTGCAGGACTCAAAAGTGATGGGAATGTATTCGTGGAAAGTGACATTGAAAAAGCGAAAATGCTAGACAAATACTTCTGCTCTATTTTCACTAGAGAAAATCCTGGAGAAGGACCACCTGTGATTGACAAATATACAAATGGGAATGGAGTAGATACCACACCATTCACAAAAGATGATGGTTAGAACAGCTTGCAAAACTGAAAGTGGACAGGGTTATGGGACCAGATGGGATACATCCCAAGATACTGAAAGAGCTCAGAGAGGTTCTTGCAGGGCCGTTAAAGGATGTTTTTAATAGATCCTTGGAGACAAGAGAAGTTCCACAGGACTGGAGAAGGCTGATGTGGTACCTCTTCACAAAAGTGATAGTTGGGAAGAAGTGACAAACTACAGGCCAGTAAGCCTTACCTCATTGGCAGGAAAAGTAATGGAGGTGCCCATGAAAGAGCGAATAGTGGACTTCCTCGAAACCAACAGGTTGCATGATCCGAAGCAACATGGTTTTACCAAAGGACGATCTTGCCACACAAATCTGATTGAGTTCTTTGACTGGGTGACCAGAGAACTAGATCACAAGGGCATGCGATGGATGTCATCTACCTAGATTTCAGCAAAGCCTTTGATACTGTTCCTCATAGGAGGCTTATCAAACTCAACAGCTTGGGGATGGGTCCCAAAGTAGTGAACTGGAACAGAAATTGGTTGACTGACAGACGACAGAAGGTGATGGTAAACGGAACTCACTCGGAGGAAAGGAAGGTGATTAGCGGTGTGCCCCAGGGTTCGGTCCTGGGACCGGTACTGTTCAATATATTTGTGAGTGATATTGCTGAAGGGCTGAATGGAAAAGTCTGTCTCTTTACAGATGACACGAAAATTTACAACAGATTGGACTCCCCTGAGGGAGTGCATAACATGAGGAAAGATCTACAAATCTGAAATAATTATCTAATGCTTGGCAGTTAAGATTTAATGTGAAGAAGTGTAGTATTATGCACTTGGGAAGCAGAAATCCAAGGGAACTGTATGTGATAGGGGGCAAAAGGTTGGTATGCACGGACCAGGAAAAGGACCTTGGAGCGATTGTTTCTGAGGATCTCAAGGTGGCAAAACTGTGTGACAAGGCAGTGGCAAAAGCCAGAAGGATGCTGGGTTGCATACAGAGAGAGGAATTACCAGCAGAAAGGAAGAGGTACTAATGCCACTGTACAAGTCGCTGGTGAGGCCTCACTTGGAATAGTGTGTTCAGTTTTGGAGACCATATCTCGCAAAGGATATAAAAAGGCAGTTCAGAGGAAGGCGTCCAAAATGATTTGGTCTGGGTTTTCCTATTATATATATATATTTTCTTTTATGAATGTACATATGATGCTAATAATTATGTTTATAACTTTATAATTTTTAGCTCAACTATCATACTACTGGTTTAGGTCTACAATATTGTTTTCTTCTGTGCGCTTCATCACTCTAATGATATCTAGAAATATGAGTATTTTTTACAATATATTTTTTTACAATACTCTTGTAATGCTATGTATTCTTGTATGTGTATGTGTGTCCTTCGGTTTCTTATTCTTTATGATTTTAAGAATTTCTTTATTTGTATGTGTTTAAGATATTGTTTATTAGATTTTGTTTAACAAATTTATTTGTGTTTTTAATATATAATTTTTAAGTTTATTTTATTTGCATATAATTTACATGTTTGGTTTATTTATTATTTGTTGTTTGCAGTTCTCAGCCCCCTGATGAAGGCTTTGCCAAAACGCGTTGGGGCATTTCGTTATCAATACAACACATGTGACCACCATACCTCTTGCTCTTTGTGTCTTTTGTATAACTTGATGCCTGTAATTGGGTATGGGGTTGCTTGTTTTTGCGTTTTGTTATAAGGAAGTTTGCCATTTGTTGTGGATGTATGTCGCCTCCTTTTCTTTGTGTGGGTTCTTTGGTGAGTGTTCTTGCTATATCAAAGAGTTCCCTGGGTTTGTTGACCGATTTCATTATGAGGTTTGTAAAGTATTCTCATTTACATTTGTTGATCAGGTCATTGTATGTGTTTTGTTTGTTTCTGTATTGCTGGAGGGTGTCCTCTGTTTTCTTGTGTCTCCATTTTCTTTCGATCCTCCTTAATGATTTCTTTGCTTTTATTTCATTTGAGTACCAAGATGCGGAGTGGTTTCTGTGTATCTTCTTTTTGTATGGTGGTGTTGTGGCATTTGAGATAGTGTCGTTCCAGTTGTCGATTACGTTATCAAGGTCCAGTATGTTTTGATTTAGTTTTGGTAGGACTTCTAGTAAGGAGAGTTGTTTTGTTGAAGCATTTAAATCGATATCTATTTAGGACTTATTTATTTATTTAACATTTCTTATATACTGCCTTTCATGATATCAAGGCGGTTTACATTGAACAAACTGAAATTACATTGAACAGGGCATTATAACTTGGAGATAACTATTTTACAGGGAACATGGGCTATGGAGGGTTAAGTGGCTTGCCCAAGACCACAGAGAGCACCTGTGGGACTAGAAACCCCAGTCCTTCCGGCCCAAGGTTGCTGTCCTCTAGTGGGATTTGAACCCCCGACCCTCCGGCCTGAAGTACCTTGCCCCAACCACTAGGCCACTCCTCTACTCCACTCCTCCACTTATTGCAGGACTTATAACCTGCAATAAGAAACTAAAATCTGATATAGCATTTGAGGAGGACACATACAACGGAAGGCAACAGAGAGCTCATAGCCCATTAAAATAGGATATAAGACTCAAGGAGATAATATACAGAGGAAGACATCAGCAAGCAAGGGATCTAGTATCTGAATTCAACGTGAAATTTGTATACTCCTGCTTTTCTAGACTTTACTTTCAGCATTATTTGCCTTCCTTACAGCAAATGGCTTTAATATATCATGGACTGAATTTTTTTTAATATGTATCTATAAATAATAGAAGCAGTTCAGAGAGAAGCCACAAGTGATACAGGGCCTGCCATATAAACTGTATAACAAAAGACTTGCGACACTCCAAATGTACTTGATAGAGAAAAGAATGAAGAGGGATAGAAGCATTCACATATTTGACAAGCTTCACTAAATCACAGAAGAGGGGATTTTCCATAGAAAACAGATTTCAAGGACAAGAGGTCATGATATAAAATTTGAGAAAGAAAAGGTCAGAGGTATCATGAAACAGTTTTTCTATAGTGAGAGATGCCTGGAATCACCTATCAGCAGAAGCGGTAGAAACAAAAACCTTGACAGAATTCAAAGATGCTGTGAACCAGGCGTAGAGGACAGTTGTGGGAACAGGGTTGGGAGGTTTCAGTATTGCAAACAACTTACTCTTCACTCACTCAAGAGCAGAGGCAGAGGGAAGTGATAGTATGGAGGAAACAAGGGTCCTATATTGGTATTGAGAGCTAGTGACAGTACAAGCCATAGGGTAACAATGTTGGAACAAATAGGTTGCAACTTCCAGAAACAGGATGGGTTGGTAGTGATTAGATTGTCTTCAACAAAATCACAGGGACCTAGGAGGGCAAATGTTTGGGCAACATCTAGGTTTGTTCAGATTGTTATAAAACTTAGTAGTGACAACTAGGAGTGTTTGATTTAGTATGTTATTTTACATGCTCTTTTATTCAGGTCGGTAGGGAACTGATAGGAAGAAAATTAAAGGCGTGATATTCTATAGGTTGTCTATCTTCTGTGACTGGCAACTGGGATAAATATCCTTGTAGTTTACTTAGACGGCAATAACTTAGCAGTCTGGTGGATGGGTTAATTGATCTTTTTAAGTTTGTCTACTACATTATCATCTTAGAGGCTTAGACTTAATGGAGGTAATTCTATAATGAGTCACATATACATTTACATGCGTAAATCATATATTTTCTATGACTTGTATGCTTGGATGGGCACTTAATCACATACTTTTGGTGGTCGCTCTTTTGTTAGTATGCATGTCAGGCCACTGGTGTGAACTTTCGTAGTGGGTGAGCACAGGGCAGAGCGTAGGTGGAGCCTAAATTTATGCACATACATTATAAAATACTACAGGTGCCTGCTTTTTCTTTATAAAATAAGTGAGATTTATGTGTGTTGGAACGTGTGCAACACTAGGTGACCCTTATAAAATTACCCTCAATATATTTCAGTCACTGATATATTATAGACATATTTGTAAGGATAGCCAATTAAGCTGAAAGTGAAGTGCAAAAATGTGTGTGTGTACTACTGTATATACACAAACATGCACACACATATATTTATAAACATAGAGGCCAATTCCGTACTGTCTGTCCAGACCCTGTGCGGCCGATTAGAATCGGAGCGTACAGAGGTAGACCCGATTCTGATCCCACGGGGGCTAGACTTGCCCAGCCCACATACCCAGCTAACTCAGCCAGACTCCTGAATGGAGCTTTAGTGCCATGGCGTCCCATTGCCATGGCACCACTGCTCCATTTAGGAGCCACTTTCCCTGGCCATCAGAGAAAACATCCTTTCTCCAGGACCAAGCAGGAAGTCAGTCCTCACATATGGGTGACATCGATGTCGGTGGAGCCCTTGCGGAGCATTTTCCCAGCTTTCCATGAAAGCCTTTGGGAATGCAGGCACGCATGCGCGGTTCCCTTCCCGCCTAAAGGTGCCATCTTGCTCAGTCTCTCTTTTTCCGTGAAGCCCAACGGACGTGTGTCCTAGTCCTCCTGGAAAATAGTTCGATTTTTTGGCGATCTTTCGCTATTTTTTCTCCGGTTCGATGCCAGTTCCCCTCCCGCCGGGTTCAGTACACCGGTATCGAGCCTGATCTTCTTTTTTCGGTTTTTGCCCTTCGTGGCTGGCGTTCGCGCCCTTTTTTTCTTTTTCCCTGGAAGGCCGGTCCTTTGACCTCGCGGGGACTTTTTTTTTTCCCCGATGGCTTCCAGTGGGTTTAAAAAGTGTGATCGGTGCAAGAAGCTAATGTCTCTCACCGACACACACAACTGCTGCCTTCGGTGCCTCGGTCCTGACCACGATCCTAAGACGTGTGGACCATGTGGAAAAATGTCTTCCAAGGCACTTTGAAGTCGTCAGCACCAAAAGGAAAGGCTTTTTTCTGACTCGGCCTCCGGCCGGGCCCAGACCTCATCTGAGGCCTCGACATCTCGGGAATCGGATCCCGAGCACCGTCGGGGCTCCTGGGACAGGGGGTCCCCCGACCGGGAACAAAAGAGGAAGAAGCGACTCTCGGTCGTCGGAAGAGGTCCCTGGCTCCTCGAGAGCTAGGTCTCAGACCCCCGACCGTCGCCCCGGGTCCGTGGAACAGGAGAAGCCTCCCAAAGTACCTCGAGTGGAGCCAGAGTCTGCTGGACACGTAAGTCCTGTAGTCCTCATGGACTCTCCTCCCAGAGAGCCGACGTCAGGCCCGGTGCCACTGGGGCCCGAGTCGGGGGCTGCTGAGTCTCCTGAGCTGGGTCTCAGGCTGACAGCCTTGGAGAGCAGACTGCCTTCATGGAACAGCAGCGGGCACTGATGGCCAGCCTGTCTGGCGCATCTGCCCCGACCACCGGGACATCGACATCGACCCCGGAGACTGAGCCGATACTCGAGACCATAAAGGCTCGAGGTCGACCTCTGTCGCGGTCTCCCTCGACCTCCCATTCGGGACAGAGGGCGTCGACGCCAGTGCCTTCGGCATCGGGGCGGGTGCTCACAGGCCCCGGGCGGTCGGACCCCGATTCCTCATCGGACGAGTCCGCCTGGGAGACGGAGGACGAGGAGTCCCCCGACACCTTCCGGAATCGGTGCGTCCCGTCTGACTCACCGCAGTCTGAGACCCGGAGTAGATCCCCCCCGGAGGATACCCGGTTCTCGGAGTTCGTCCGGGATATGGCCACCGCGTTGGCTATCCCTGCGGACCCCGAGGAGGAGCCTCGAGCCGAGGAGCTCGAGGCCCTACAGTACGACTCTCCTCCGAAGGAGGCCTTTACTGTTCCGGTTCCTCCGATGCTGGAACGGCTCCTCTTCCGGATGTGGGAGGCACCGGCCTCGGCGACGGTTCTAAGCAAGCGGGTCGATTTGATCTATCGACTCCGGAAGAGTCCTGGCTTTCAAAAGGCGCAGCTACCACACCATTCCATGGTGGTGGAATCGACCATGCATCTCCTGAAAAGTCAGAAGATTCACTCCGCACTGCCCCCTGGCAGGGAGGCCTGGAACCTCGATGGTTTTGGTAGAAAGTGCTTCCAGGGCTCGATGCTTGCTTGCCGTGTCCAGTCTTACCAGCTGTACATGGGCATGTACTTGCGAGACCTGGCCAAGGAGCTGGCCGGGTTCTCTGCTGGTCTCTCCGGGGAACCCTTGCAGAGGTTCAAGTCCTTGTCCTTGGGGATCCGGGAATGCTCCAAGTTTATGTCCCGCGCTGCCTACGATGGCTTCGAGGCTTCGACCCGTGTTGCAGCAGCCGGCATCGCGGCTCGACGCCAGGCATGGCTGCAGTCATTGGACCTCGAGCCATGGGTTCAGGACAAGTTGGTCGATGTCCCTTGCCGAGGTGAGAACCTTTTTGGCAAGCCCATGACCGAGAAGGCCGCACAGCTCGAAACCGAGCACCTCACGAGGACAAGGCTGTCTAGAAAGACTTCTGCCCCTTCTCACAAAAAGAAGGGCTCGGGTAAAAAGCCCTTTTACCCGAGGAAGGGCACTGCCTACAAACAGTACCCACAGTACCAGGCTGCCCAAGCTGCCCCTCAGGGTCAGCAAGCCAAGGGGCAGGGTAATGGGCCCCGTAGGCAGAGGACCCTCAAGCCTCCGGCCCCTGCTCCCACTCAGCAGGGTGGGGTTTTTTGACTCCTTAGGCATAACCTCTCCATCCCTGCTCTCCCAACCCTGCACAGGAGATCGCCTCGCCCTGTTTGCCCACCAGTGGCCACTCATCACTGGAGACAGTTGGGTGTTAAGCATAGTCCACAAGGGCTATCTACTACACTTCCAACAACTGCCTCCTCCATACTTTCCAGGGGAGCCTCCAAGGCCTCCCCTGCACACACATCTTCTCCTTCAGGAGCTCCAAGGTCAGTTGGTGGACAGGGTGGTGGAGCCTGTGCCTCCCCACTTGCAAGGTCAAGGGTTCTACTCCAGGTATTTCCTGGTACCCAAAAGAACCGGTGGCCATCGACCTATTCTAGACCTCAGAAACCTCAACAAGTTCCTAGAGAAGAAAAGTTTAAGATGCTTACTCTTGGAACACTTCTGCCCTACCTCCAGCAGGGAGATTGGCTATGCTCATTAGATCTAAAGGATGCGTACACTCACATCCTCATTCATCCAGACCACAGAAAGTACCTCAGGTTCATTGTGGGAGGAAACCATTATTAGTACAGAGTACTGCCTTTTGGCCTCACCTCCACTCCCCAGGGTCTTTACCAAATGCCTGGCAGTGGTGGCGGCCTACCTAAGAAATCAGGGAGTCTTTGTCTTCCCCTATCTGGATGACTGGCTCATAAGAGGTCAGACGTGCCAGGAGGCCCGACAGGCCACCCTCAGAACTATTGCTCTTCTTCAAAGATTGGGGTTTGTAATAAACTTTGCAAAGTCCAATTTGCTCCCCTCCCAGAACTTGGAGTTCATAGGGGCGAGGTTGGACTCTCTGCTGGCAAAGGTATTCTTGCCAGAAGACAGAGCCCAAAGACTGATAAACTTAGCAAACCAGTTTCTCAGCAGGTCACTGGTCTCAGCCAGGCTCTGCCTGAGGCTTCTAGGCCACATGGCTTCGACAGTACCTGTGACCCCCAATGCCAGGCTCCATATGAGGCCTGCAAAGTGGTGCCTTCGGACTCAGTGGTCACAGACCACAGGCAGCCTCAGAGACAGGATAAGGGTGTCCAGACAACTTCTGAACTCCCTCAGCTGGTAGCTGCACCCATCCAATCTGCTGCAAGGGGTACCTTTTCAGATGCCTGGGTTCACAGTGGTGTTGACCACGGATGCCTCCCTGCAGGGCTGGGGAGCTCATTGTCTAGGCAAGTGCACCTAGGGCCTGTGATCTCCCTGGGAAGCCACACAGCAAATCAATCTACTGGAACTCAGGGCTATTCAGTTAGCCCTCAAGACTTTCTCTCCAGCCCTGGCTCATCAGTCTGTCCTAGTTCAAACAGACAACCAGGTAGCCATGTTTTATGTGAAGAAGCAGGGCGGAACTGGGTCCAGGTTCCTTTGTCAGGAAGCACAGGACCTTTGCTTGTTTGCCCTCAAGCACAACATGCTCCTCAAGGCTGTGTACCTCCCTGGCCAGGAAAACTACCTGACCGACAGGTTGAGCAGGATTCTGCAGCCCCACGAGTGGCAGCTCCATCCTTCGGTGGTTCATAAGATTTTCCTGAAATGGGGACTTCCATCCATAGATCTGTTTTCCAGTCCACTGAACAAACAGCTGCCAAAGTTCTGCTCCAGACAACCGCATCCTCTGCGGATGGCGGCAGATGCTTTTCTGATCCCATGGTCTCAGGGCCTCCTGTATGCGTTTCCTCCCACGCCCTTGGTGGCCCGAACCCTGTTCAAGATTCTTCAGGACAAGGCCTCGGTCCTGCTGGTAGCTCCCAGGTGGCCGAGACAGCCTTGGTTTCCTCTTCTGCTTCAACTGGCGGTGGATCCCCCACTGCCTCTGGGGTTGCAACCCGACCTTCTCTCTCAGGATCAGGGTTCCCTTCTGCACCCCAATCTCAAAGCTCTCAATTTGATGGCCTGGAGGCTGCAAGGGTAGTTTTAGCTCCCTGGGGCCTACCTCAGGAAGTTGAGGAGGTTGTCCTAGCCTCTAGGAAACAGTCTACTAGGAAAACCTATGCTCTCAAATGGAAAAGGTTTTCTGTGTGGTGTCAGCTACGTACAGAGGATCCCTTCTCCTGTACTGTACCAATAGTGCTTCAGTACTTACTGCACTTATCAAATCAGGGACTTAAGTCCAATTCTGTTCGGGTCCACCTCTCAGCTCTGGCAGCTCACCACTCACTGGTGGAAGGACATTCTCTGTCGGTTCACCCCTTGGTGTCCTGCTTTCTCAGAGGCTTGCTTTTGCTCAAGCCTCCAATCCGTCGTCCTGCTCCTGAGTGGGAGTTGAATGTGGTCTTGCAGCAACTGACTCGCCCACCTTTTGAGCCGATGGCTACTTGCCACCTACGCTTCCTGTCCTGGAAGACACTCTTCTTGATAGCCCTAACCTCGGCCAGGCGAGTGAGTGAGCTTCAGGCCCTGGTCTGTGACAGGCCTTACACCCGCTTCTATAGGAACAGGGTAGTCCTTAGGACTCATCCAAAGTTCCTCCCTAAAGTTGTCTCCTCCTTCCACCTTAACCAAGAGGTGGTTCTTCCAACATTCTTCCCTTGGCCTCATGCAAGCCAGGCTGAAGCAGTTCTGCATACCCTGGACTGTAGGAGGGCCTTATCCTTCTACCTTGACTGTACGCAAGGGCACAGAAGAGCTACTCAGCTCTTCATATCTTTTGACCCTAATAATTTGGGGTTAGCTGTGTCCAAGCGTACCTTGTCCATCTGGGTGGCTGACTGTATCACCTGGGCTTACAAGGCGGCTGACCTTCCTTTGCAGGGTAGGGTCACGGCCCATCATGTCAGGGCAATGGCTGCCTCAGTGGCTCACCTCCACTCTGTACCGTTGGTGGACATCTGCAGGGCTGCAACTTGGTCCTCAAGCCAGACTTTTGCGGCCCATTATTGTCTGGAGAGGGAGTCCCGTAGGGACAGTGCTTTTGGCCAGGCAGTACTCCGGAATCTCTTTGAGGTTTAGGCAACTCCTGCCCTCCAGCCCTCCGTTGGGCTACCAGTGGAGGTTCTGTCAGTGAAAAGCCTTTCTTTGATGCTGGGACTAGAGGGAGTTCTCTTGTTCAGCCTGGGTTCCTTGGTAGCCCAGAGCTAGGGAGTCACCCATATGTGAGGACTGACTTCCTGCTTGGTCCTGGAGAAAGAGTAGTTACTCACCTGTAACAGGTGTAGCAGCAGGAATCAGTCCTCACAACCCTCCCTCCTCCTTGGGAGTTGCAGTTGTATATAGTTTATTTTTACATTTTTGTGTGCTGTTTTTAGCTATGTCATTTGACTGAGCAAGATGGCACCTTTAGGCGGGAAGGGAACCGCGCATGCGTGCCTGCATTCCCAAAGGCTTTCATGGAAAGCTGGGGAAATGCTCCACAAGGGCTCCATCGACGTCGATGTCACCCATATGTGAGGACTGATTCCTGCTGCTCCTGGAGAACACCTGTTACAGGTGAGTAACTACTCTTTCCCTGCAGCCCGACCCCCGATCTGGCCACCCATGGCCAGGGTCTGGCTGTGGGGATCCCTCTGCACCCCTCACCTCTTGTCTCTGTCCAGCACCGTGGTCCCCTGATGTCCAGGGGGACTTATACCACCTCCGAGGTGGACTTAGTTCCCCATCTCCGTGGCCGACCCTGGACATGCAGGGCCAACCTCAGAATCGGCCCTGTACATCCAGGGTCACTCTCCGCTCGCCTGCCCTCCTCTCTGTCCTGCCCCCTCCCTCCCACGAACAGAGCTCCTCATACAAATCGCCTCTTCATACAGGGAGCTCTGTCCTCGGTAGGCTGCCTGGCCTTTTAGCAGGTCTGGACATCTGGATCGGACATTCAGACCCGCTAAACGGTGTTCAGAATGACCTGATAGTATCTGTGAGCTTATCTTTCTCTTTCTAATGTATGTAACTTTAATTTATATTGTAACAAGGTCTCTTAAGTAACAGACATAGTGCAGTTTGGTAAATGTGCCACTAACTGCTAGCGTGGGGTACAACATGTGTATTCAAACCATAAGGGGAGACTGACCCTAATGTGTAGATCCATCGCTGTTCCAACTTCTGTAGTTTCGAGACCCAGTCCTCTCCCCTAGGTAGAAACTACAGAAGTTAAAACAGTGATGGATCTACACATTAGGGTCAGTCTCCCCTTATGGTTTATTTATTTATTTACATTCTCTTATATACCGCGCTATTCTGCATCAGTGCGGTTTACATTGAACAAACTGAAATTACATTGAACAGGGCATTATAACTTGGAGATAACTATTTTACAGGGAACATGGGCTATGGAGGGTTAAGTGGCTTGCCCAAGACCACAAGGAGCACCTGTGGGACTAGAAACCCCAATCCTTCCGGCCCAAGGTTGCTGCCCTCTAGTGGGATTTGAACCCCCGACCTTCCGGCCTGAAGTACCTTGCCCCAACCACTAGGCCACTCCTCCACTCCATGTTTTATGTGAATACATGCTTGGAATGGAATACATGCTTGGAATGGTATAGCATCATTTGATTTAAAAACTGTTGTTTCTGGACATTAAGGATAGCTTCATTTACTCGACCTATTGGGTTCAGGGGATTCCTTATTTGTGGGGTTTCCTTGCCTTTTAAGGTTGTAGTATGTGTCATCATGCTATGATTGGATCTTGCCAGCACTTAGTTAATCGTCAGCATCTACGTCACACTCCATTTTTTTAAAAGCAGAAAGGCTCCGTTCGATTGAGACATTGCAGCTGTTACTACCATAGGCATCTCACGCAACCTGATGCAGGGTCATGGCATTCTGACCCGAAACGTGCCACGTTGTTTACTATCATGGAGTTCATGGTGTTGTTCAGCTCGTGAAGAAGAGTAACAGCAGTCAAATTCATTCTGCAGTTAAGTGTTTTAAATCACATTGTTTTTGAAAATTAATAAAAGGAATGGTCACAGCTAGGGGTAGGACTTGATTCCTCCCTCTTTTGATTGACGGTTCCGACAAAAAGATATTGTTTAGTAGAAGGCCTTTCTTTAATTGCTTCAGGGTTTATTATCTAGATTTGTTTGTTCACTCTGAGGGAGGTTTCTTTTTGTATACCTTACAAGACCAACAATAATAACATATCTTATGTTCTCATTCCTATTCATCTTGCCAGACCAGTGCAGACAAGCAGGTTGTCCTCCCTACCAGCAGATGCAGGCAGAGGACTCCTATTCGTTTTTCTTAATCTTTAATTCTTTATTTCCGTGCTCAAATACATTTCTTCCCCATTGCCATCACATTGATAATGATCTTCCCCTTAACCTCTTTCCCATGCATTGTCGTCCTCCTCAAAAATACATTGGATTTATTCTCCCTCCTCTTACCTCCTCCCAATCCCCTCTCTACTCTCCCACCTAGTGCCATCATGAAAAGTCCTTCAGGCAGCACCACTCCCTCTCAGGCTCATCGCCTTAGTACATAGTGCTGATACTTTCTATTAGTAATACTCAGAATCATCCATACTGGCATATTTTCACTCTTCTAGTGCATAACAATTTCACATCTTGTTGTGATTGTACATGTCGCCATTGCCTTCTTATTCCTCACCTCTCCTTTACCTTGCAGAAACCCAGTAACTCTTCAGCTGCATCCAGGCCTATATATATTCCCCATCACCTTTTTAATATCATTCAAATAAGATTGAATGTTGGGACATAATCACCACCACGTATGCAAAAATTATCCTACTTGCCCACATCCTCTCCAACATAATGAATTTTTCCCCTTCCCATTTTGTATAATCTCTCTGGTGTATAATACCATCTAGTTAAGTTTGTATATATTCACTTTACTGCTACTACTACTATTAATCATTTATATAGTGCTACAAGTCATACACAGCGCTGTACAGACACATATAAAAGACAAACTGAAGTCTTATAAATATTAATTTAAATCTCTATTCCTTCTCGCTGAATTCCTTCCCGATATCTTGTTCTTATTGTAGCATGTAAGGCAACTTAACAAAGCTATATCCCCTAATTTTATCCAAAAATAAAATCAACCCCACTACCTCTCTTTTCCCTATTCCATGCTTCCATGTCTGTTAACCCATATAGAGCTGATCCATTTTAATTTTATTTGGTATATGCATCACTTGCATTTCTCCGTAGACAAGTAGGAAAACTTTCTCATATATGGATGATGTCATCCAACAGATCCCCATGCTGGAGGATTTCCAGCTCCTTTTAGAAGCTTTTGGAAGCTCAACTGCACATGCGCATGCTTTCCTACCTGCTGCCATGACGCCATATTACCCTCAGTCCTTTTCTTTCCACAAAGTCCCATGGACGTGTTTTTCTGTATGCTTTTTTTGTGAATTTTTCTGCTATTTCTGTATTCACCTTAGGTCATGTGCTTTTTTTAAAAAAATGTATCTTTATTGAATTTTCATGAATATGAGCCAGACAAAACTTGTACAGAAAAATATAAATTCTGAATAACACACAAAGTGTATATTAAGAAATCATTTCCACAAAAAAGAAAATATCAGAATTACCTACTTGCCCACAAATACGGAGGAGGGGGGACAGGAGATGTACAGGGGATAAAAAAGGGAGGAAGGATAAACACACTATATTACCAAGTAAATTTACAGGAAAAAGATGGCTGTCAAAGAGGACCAAGGTTAAAAAAAAACATTACTAAAGCACAGTTAACTATCCTCTACAGCAGAAGCGGATACAGTTCATTAATGTTCATTAATGCTTGGTTATTGAAGTAAAGTCGGCCAGATGAGAAAATACATAATGCACTGACTTATAGACAATCAAACACATGTATGGAAACTTTAAATAGAAAAAAGCACCTATCTGCAGTGTGCCAGGTTTAAGCAATAGAAAGTGTTTGCAACGTTTCTGTGTCTCTCTTGCAAGGTCACGAAAAATAGAGGTCCTGAAACCACAAAAGGTAGCCGTCCTCTTTTTAAAATATAACTTCAATATCCAGTCGCAGTCTGAGACCACAACGCAGGAGGCAATCAATGTAGATGACACATAACTTTCAGCAATAGAGGGTTCCAAAATCTGAGAAACATTCAGCTCATCCATCAGTTGTTCAGATACCGGTGAGGCAGACTCTTTCTTGGCTACCAGTAAGTAGTATGCTTTAACAATAGGTGGAAACAGTTCTTTGGGAACCAAGAGTACCTCAGCCAGATATTTCTTAAACATATCTAGTTGCAAAGCTCCAGAAGCCCGGGGAAAGTTCAGTACTTGCAGATTAGCAGCACAAGATGCATTTTCCAAAAGTTCTAATTTGAATTTCATGGCAGTATTATCTTTGGCGAGCAGTATTTACCTCTGATAAAGTGGATATCTTCTGAGCTTGATTTTAAAAACTAGTAAACAAAGATTCCAGAGAACTTACTGTTGCTGCAATATTCTCTTGATTCTGCTGTACCTTGGAAGGCAAATCGAGAGTCTGTTTGGAAACCGTATCAGAAAGAAGAACTATGGTGTCCCATATAGTCTCAAGAGTAAACTTTTTAGGCCCTGCTAGAGAGAGAGAAACAGGCATAGATATCTCCACCGGTCGAACAGAATCCTTCATTCCATCAATGCCTGGAATGCAATGCAGAGGCAATTCTGCTGTTGACAATTCTCCCAAGGAGATCCCAGGTACACTGGGAGCAATCTTCTGCTGTTCAGCCCTCTGCTTCCCTCGGAAGGAATCAATAGGCACTCTGTAATCTAAAGGATTTGATCCTGAGCCAGAAAGTGCCAGGGAGGGGCCACCCAGGCGTGGCCTCATCCGTGCCACTGGAGGAATCAATGGTTCTGCATCAGAAAGCAGCGAGGAGTCCTCACACAGACCACAGCACAGCCCGACCTAATCCCAGCCATTGCTGCCTCGGAAAGCCTGATGAACCGATCCATCGGTCCAATAATGGAAGGCTTAGACTCCGAGGATATCTGTTTTTCCTTTCCCTTTTGTTTAGACATAAGAAAACAGGAGAGAGGTAAGTTGGAGCACTGGATCTGTGCGGCCATCTTAATCACGCCCCCAAGCTGAGGTCATGGTTTTTTAAGTTTCCTTTATTTTTTGCGATGCCGCAACATTCTTAGGTGTTTGGTGATCCAGCCAGGAATATTTTTTAAAATCAAACTATTTGATTTAGCTGCGGCTATTTTTCTGACGATATGTCCCGCCCCCCAGAACAGATCTCCATGCATCAGTTCAAATCATCTTCATATCCTTCTTCTTTACCCTTCCTCTCTACCTTTCTCATGTGCCTTGTGGACCACATATTCCATCTCAAATAAGCTTGCCTTTACTCATGATCTCTTTATCTCTAATGCTATCCATATTCTTGCTCTAACTGAGACCTGACTCCTCCCAGAAGACAGTTGCTGCTGTCTGTCATGGCAGCTATCAGTTCTCCCACAAACCTTATCCCGCTGGCCGTGGTGGTGGTGTTGGACTTCTACTCTCTCCTTCTTGCCAATTTCAACCCCTCCTACTGCCTCAATCTCACTTCTTTCCCTCCTTTTGAAGTCCACTCCATTCACCTTTTTACTCCACTACCTCTCTGGTTAGCTATTATTTAACAACCTCCTGACAAGTCCACCTCTACCTTTCTCACTGACTTTGACTCATGGCTTTTCTTCTTTCTGGATTCATCTTCCCCCTCCCTTATTCTCAGGGACTTTAACATTCATGTTGATAACCCCTCTGACCCTTATGCTTTAAAGCTTCTTTCCCTTACCACCTCATTCGACTTCCAGCTTTGCTCTACTGCCCCACTCACCAGCACAGCCACTGCCTCAACCTTGTATTCTTCTCTAATTGCTTACCTACCTCAGTTCTTTTCTTATCAGACCATCACTGCTAAGCTTCACTCTTCATCACTCACTGCCTCAACCTCACCTTGTCTCCTCCAACCTCTTTAGAAATCTTTATGCTATTGACCCTTTGCCTCTCTCCTCCACTGTCTCATCACCTCTTTCCTCCACTATGTCATCTGAGTCTGTTGATGAGGCAGTAGCTTCCTGTAATGTTGCACTCTTCTCTGCTCTGGGTGCTCTTGCTCTGCCCATGCCATGTCCTGTGAGACGTACTATACCCCAGCCCTGGCTGTCTTCCACTACCCGCTATCTATGTTTCTGTGCAAATCCCACACCCTTGCAGACTTTCTACACTTCAAATTCATATTTGTCTCTTTCCAGTCAGCCATAGCAATCGCCAAACAAGACTCACTTGCCTCTGACTCTCGCCGTCTCTTTACAACTCTCAACTCTCTCCTCAAGGTGCCTCCGCCTCCAACCCTTCTTTCCCTTTCTGCTCAAGCCCTGGCTGACTATTTCCGTAACACAATCAACAAGATCACATTTGAATTCCCCACATTGTCAGCTACATCCCTTCCTCCCCCTCTTCACTCCCAACTTTCCCCCCTACCTCTGCTACCTTCTCTTCCTTTTCTATGATCTCTGAGGAGGAAACCACACACTTTCTTTCCTCCTCCAAACTCACTACCTGCTCCTTTGATCTTATTCCTACCCGTTTCCTAAGTTCCATCTCCTCCACTGTTGTCCCTTTCATCTCAATCTATCACTCTCCACTGCAACTGTCCCCTTCAAGCATGCTGTGGTTGCACCTCTCCTCCAGAAACACTCACTAGACCCTACTTGTACTTCTAGCTATCAACCCATCGCCCTCCTCCCCTTTGTTTCTAAACTACTTGAATGTGTGGTTCACTGTTGTTGCCTCAACTTTCTCTCTCAAACCCTCCTGGATGCTTTACAATCTGGTTTTTGTCCTTTACATTCTACTGAAACGGCTCTTGCCAAAGTCTCCAGTGACCTATTCCTGGCTAAATCCAAGGGGCCTTTACTCCATCCTCATCCTCTTTTACCTTTCTGCTGCTTTTGACACTGTTTACCACAACCTTCTCCTCGATACCTTGTCCTTACTTGGTTTTAAGGGCTCTGTGCTATCCTGGTTCTCTTCTTATCTCGTCCATCACTCTTTCAGTGTTTGTTCTGGTGGATCCTTTTCTACTGCTATCCCATTCTGAGTTGGTGTGCCCCAAGGATCTGTCTTGGGGCCACTCCTTTCCTCTCTCTATACCCAGTCCCTTGGTGCATTCATCTCTTCCTATGGCTTTCAGTACCATCTTTACGCTGATGACTCCCAGATCTACCTCTCTACACCTGAAATCTCTCTGGAAATCCAGGCCCGGATCTCCACCTACCTTTCTGACATTGCTGCTTGGATGTCTCACTGCCATTTGAAATTGAACATGGCCAAAACTGAGCTGCTTATTTTTCCCCCTGAACCCTCCTCTCCCCTTCCTGCTTTCTCAGTCTTTGTGGAGAACTCTCTACTCCTCCCTGTCTCCTCAGCTTGCAGCCTTGGGGGCGTCTTTAACTCCTCTGTCTCCTTCTCCACACACATCCGATAGCTAAAACTTGCTGTTTCTTTCTCTGTAACATTAACAAAATTCACCCATTCCTTTCTGAACACACTACTAAGACACTTATCCACTCTTTAGTCACTTCCCATCTAGACTATTGTAACCTACTTCTTCTGATCTCCCTCTGAATCATCTGTCTTCCCTTAAATCTTTTCACACTCTGCTGCACGGATAGTTTTACACCAGCCTCATCATGCTCACATTACCCCTCTTCTTATGTCACTTCATTAGCTCCCTAACTATTTCCGCATCCAGTTCATACATAACTGACCACGTCCAATATGTTCAAATTGATCAAAAAACGTCTTCTACTTTCCCCCAAACCCAGGGAATACCCCAAGGATCAGCACTTTCTGCTCTTGTTTAGCTTATACATAAAACCAATCTGCTCAATATTCAAAGAACATAAAATAAATGATCACATATATACTGACGACATTATGTTGTATACCCAATTGGACATACGTAATCTGACCTATGATAAATTAGCAGCATGCCTAAAAGAAACTCAAACCTGGCTTCATGAAAATAACATGAGTATCAATGTCAAGAAAACTTAAGTTATGTTCATATCAAAAAACCCCAAATTCAATCCTCCAACAACAATCCCTCTAAACAACAATCAATTTCCAGTTAAACAGGAAGTTAAATATCTCGGAGTTACCCTGGATAAAACACTCAGCATGGAATCCCACTTAAAACTTCTAAACAGAACCATATTCTATAAGTTAAGGATCATACAACCACTGAGAAACCTCAGAGAGCTGTCTGACTTCAGAACAGTAGTCCAAGCACTCATGACACCACACTTCGACTACTGCAATAGCCTTCTGCAGAGAATACCCAAAAACACATTAAATATATTACAAATGGCCCAAAATGTCACAGCCAGAGTTATAATGAAAGCACGACTCTCTGACCTCATAACACCTTTTTTATATGAGCTCCACTGGCTCACAGTTTCTTCAAGAGTAAGATACAAAATAATAATGACCACATTCAAACTGGTATGTAACTTAGCCCCCTCCCACCTCTCAACACTCATCCAAATACAACCAACCAACAGACTCAGAAGAACCCCAAACCAAAACTCTCTAAGGGTACCCCCTACAATGTGCAAAACCAAACAATTCACTAGCAAAAGGGCACTTACATACATAGCACCCTCGCAGTAGAACTCCCTCCCTGAGGCACTAAGAGGAATTAAAGACCTGCAATCATTCCATAAAAAATTAAAACACATTTATTCAAAGAACATTATACCAGCCCCAACGCCAACAGCACATAAGGTCCCCCCTCCCTCCCACCATTCCCCTCTCTCTTCCTTACTCTCCCCCCATCCTGCTCCACCCCCTATCCCATTTACAACTGCAACCCCAACGGTTTTATATTTAAATCTGTGGATTTAAATGCTGATATCAATCGATATTCACACTAATAAGAATACCATTTATGAATTTAAATCCACCTGTACATAGCTTGTTGTAAATAGAATGGTACTGAAAAGTACAACTTCTAACTATGTAAATACTTAGAGGTTGCACCTCCTTCACTCTGTTCCTTGTATAAAGTTCACTAATATTGTTCCATGTAAAAGTTTGGTTTGTTATAATGTAAACCGCCCCTGATCTCTGGAAGGGGCGGTATAAAAATATGTTCAAATAAATAAAATAAATAAAACTTCTCCTGCTGACCTTTAAGTGCATTCACTCTGCAGCTCCTCACTACCTTTCCTCTCTTATCTCTCCCTACACCCCTCCTCGGGAACTCTGCTCTTCTGGCAAATTGCTTCTATCTGTGCCCTTCTCTTCTATTGCTAACTCCAGACTTTGCGCCTTTCACTTTGCTGCTCCATATGCCTGGAA
This sequence comes from Ichthyophis bannanicus, assembly GCA_033557465.1. Classification (NCBI taxonomy): domain Eukaryota; kingdom Metazoa; phylum Chordata; class Amphibia; order Gymnophiona; family Ichthyophiidae; genus Ichthyophis; species Ichthyophis bannanicus. The sequence goes on along the minus strand of CM066033.1, from coordinate 298,754,438 downwards.
CAAACTACCTGAGTCTGTACATCAGGTCCCTTCTCTGTTTTTCAAATCTAGGCTGAAAACTCATCTCTTCGCTGCCACTTTCGGATCTTGACTCACCTAATCTCCTTTGTGTTTCCTTACCATTCCCCCTAGATGTATCCCATGTCTACAGCAACTGTCTTGATTAGATTGTAAGCTCTGATGAGCAGGGACAGTTTTTTACATGAGTCTGTGCAGCGCTGCGTACTTCATGCAGCGCTATACAAAAGTTCAGTAGCAGTAGAAGTAATAGTAGTTCATCCACCTTACACAAAGTTCTTCTACAACAGAGTGGTGCTTCACACTCATCCTAGGTTTCTTCCAAAAGTGGTGTCAGACTTTCATCTTAAACAGTCAGTCATCCTCCCAACATTTTTCCCAAAACCCCATTCTTACAAAGGGGAAGCTGTGCTGCACATGCTGGATTGTAAAAGAGCCTTGGTGTTTTCTACTTGGAGTGGACAAAAGACCATAGAAAATCCATTTAGCTTTTTATTGCTTTGACCCCAGCAAACTAGAGTCTGCCATTACCAAACATAACTTAACAATGTGGCTTGCAGAACGCATCTCCTTAACTTATACCTGGGTAGGCTCTGAGCCTTGAGGGTCATGTAACGGCTCATAATGTCGTAGCCATGGCTGTGTCAGTGGCCCACCTGTGCTCAGTCTCCATAGAAAAGATATGCAAAGCTTGCCGGGTGGGCTTTGATACACGCTTTAATTTCTTATTATTGTATCGATGTGGATTTGCAACATGACAGCAGATTCGGCAAATCAGTGCTATATAATCTTTTTGAGGAGTAGATTCCAACTCCACCTCCTAGGCCAATTTCTTTCTGCCTTAAAAATAAAAAAATTCAGAAAAGGCCTGTGGCCAATAAAAATATTTCTTATTGGCCCCAGTTGAGCATATTCTCCCCTTTTTTGTTCAAAGCAAACTGTAGCTAGTGATTCCCATATGCGAGAACTGTGTTTTCTTGCTTGTCCATGGAGAACGCATAGCTACAGGTGTTCTCCATCCTCCCATTGGATTTGAATTCTCCTCAGTTCTTGTTAGGACTGAGGGTAATATGGCGTCAGGTGTGAAGGTGCGTGTATGCACGATCAAGCTTCCAAAAGCTTCTAGAAGGAACTAGGAATATTCCCACTAGGGGCTCCATCAGATGACATCACCTATATGTGAGGACTTCTTTCCTGCTATTCAGGTAAGTAACTACACTACCAAAATTTAGCATGTTCTGTTAAATTGTACTTGTCTTTTAGATCTTTAGAAGACACAAAACCCCTTCTACCAGCTTTTGAAACGTTTTTAAGCCTGTTCCCATTTAATAACTAATGCTCTTTTGTTGCCTGCTAGAAACAAGGAGTTAAATCTGGGCACCATCGATGATAATTGCTCCTTCCTTCCACCCTATCCTCCTTCCGCCATTTGCAAAATATAGGGGTTCCCACATTTCTCCCTCCATTTACAGGTTTCCAACATTCATGGCCAAAATTGGATAGGATAGCTAGGATTATATCCTTGTTCAATATTCACATAGCTTCCCCCCCCTCCTTTTGCCTTCTTTCCACTTGAATATATGCCTTATTTGGGCTGCAATATAGCATGCCCTTAAGTTAGAAACTGCCAATCCTCTTTGCTCCTTCCCTCCCAATAAAATTGATTTTTGTCAGCCTTTTTTTCTCTACCATATGAATGTCATAATTTTGTGCTGTAAACTCTTCAGCACCCTATCAGGCACTGCAATTGGTAATGCTTGGAAAAGGTAGAGCAGGTGTGGCAATACGGTCATCTTAATGGATGCCACTCGTCCCACACAGGATAACACACTGTTGGCAGCTATTTAAGTCCTGGATTAACTTTTTAATTAATGATGGGCAGTTCTCCTCATGAAATGTAGACCATTCACTCGGGATCTGCACCCCTTAATATTTAATGGCTCTATCCGCCATTTAAAAGGTATATCATTTGCAAATGCTCACACATCCCTTCTTTAAATTAATAGTGAGAGCTTCTCCCTTTCCTTAGCAAATGGCCCGTTTTTCTGCTCCTCTCCCCCCCTTCCCTATTATTTGATCCCAGCTCTTTTACTGTCCTATTATTTTATTGTGTTCTTTTCCATTTATAATAAATTGTGATTTTAATTATACACTGCTTCAATATTTGAGAGACGTATATCAAGCTTTTAATAAACCATAAACCTGATATTTTCCCATTTCCTGCAGCAGTATGGATAATGACTGTTGAGAATTGGTAACTTTAAGTAATATATCATCTGCGATTAAGGAGAGCTTCTGCTGAACTCCACCCACATCCACACCCAAAATATCTGTTTTCCCTGATAGCCTGAGCAAAGGATTCCATGACAATCATAAATATAGGGGAACGAGCACAACCCTATCTAGTTCTTCTTAGAGGAAAACCTTCAGAATAAAGACCATTCACCTTTATTTTAGCTTTCAGTTTTGTATATAACCTCCTTATTCCATTTATAAATCTAGGGCCTATCCCTATTTCATATAAAACTATATACATAAAGGGTCAGTGCTCTCTGTCAAATGCCTTTTCAGCATCCACTGCTAATAACATCATTGTAGTCCTCTTTAGCTGCGTAAATCGCATGTAAAAACCTTCTTTATGTTACCAATTGTCTACCAGAGACAAACCCAGATTGGTCTCTGCTGTTCACCAAGATATTTGCAACAATTTTAACATCAATGTGACATCCCTTTCTGGCTTTGGCAGGACAGTAATCCTTGCTTTCCCAATAGAATGAGGTAAGAGACCACCTTCCAACATCAAATTAAGAACTTCTTCCATGATTGGTGCTAGTTTTTAATGCAAAGGGTTTGTAGAATCTCCCTGGGCTTTGTCTTCTGATAACCATTTTCTAATTTGAAGTAATTCCAGTGGGATATCTACCTCCAAACCTTCTCGCTCCTTTTCTGTAAATGTAGACATTCTGATATTACCCAAATATGCATCAAATGTCTCTTCAGTTTTCCCAGATTCCACTGCATATATTTTTGTATAAAATGCAACAAATTGCTTTTGTATATCTCCCTCCTTATATACCAATTGCCCATCCAGCCCTTTTATTTTTTTAATAAAGGACCTCTCCTGCTTCCCCCTCAATTTCCTGGCTAGCAGCTGGCTTGACTTTTTCCCAAATTCATAATAGTAATGCTGCACCTTTCTCATAGAAAAGTCATTATTTTCCAATTGCCATTCTTTTAATTCTGCCCTAACTTTTTTCAACTGAGACAGTATCTTTTTCCCTCCCCATTTACTATGTTGTTCCTCCAGTTAATCTAAAATTCCTATCAATTCTTTCTTTAGCTTGTCTCTGCTTTTTCTTTCAAGCCCCCCACATAATTAACTGTATTTAAAGCATCCCAAAAATTGTGCAATTCCACTGCCTTTATTTAACAACATATATTCATCAATAATTTTGTTATCCTGAACTACCTTATTACTCCAAAAAGATCTTCCTTCCCTACCTCCCCCCATGTGATGCATTCAATAGACGCTGACAATCCTCCATCCATTTTACTCCCTCAGCTAATACAGAAACATAGAAACATGACTGCAGAAAAGGACCACATGGCCTATCTAGTCTGCTCTTCCATATCAACTACAATAGTCCTCTTTTTACTTCTGGAGATCCTCTGTGTTTGTCCCATGCTTTTTTTGAATTCAGATACTGTCCTCGTCTCTGCCACCTCCACTGGGAGACTATTCCACTCATCTACCACTCTTTCCGTAAAGAAATATTTCTGCATATTACTCCTGAGTCTGTCCCCTTTCACTCTCATCCTATTTCCCCTCATAGCAAAGCTTGCTTTCAATCAGAAGAGACTCTTCACCTGTGCATTTATGCCACGGAGGTATTTAAATGTGTCTGTCATATCGGCCTTATCCCACCTTTCCTCTAAAGTATACATATTAAGATCTTTAAGTCTATCCTCATATGCTTCATAACGAAGACCACTAACCAGTTTAGTAGCCATCCTCTGCACCGACTCCAACCTGCTTATGTTCTTTGAGGGTGTGGTCTCCAGAATTGCACACAATACTCCAAATGAGGTTGCACCAGAGAATTATACAGAGGCATTACCACCTCCTTTTTTCTGCTGGCCATTCCTCTCCCTGTACACCCAAGCACCCCTCTGGCTTTTGCAGTCACCTTTTCTATCTGTTTAACTACTTTAAGATCATTGGACACAATTACGCCCAAATCATGCTCTTTTGTGGACAGAAGTACCTCATCCCCTACACTGTACTGCTCCTTTGGATTTTTGCAGCCCAAATGCATGACCCTGCAAATACTTTGCACCACCACCGTAGTGTTCACATATTCTGGGGCTTTCAGGGCACCTTGGATTCTGATGTTACTCTTCATGGATGAGTGCGGTGTTATTACTCTTTAGCACCTCTTTAATCAAGTCTGTCATTTGCTCCTCCTTATCAGCAGTGTGCTGCTCCATCTCGTCCATTTGGGCTCTCATTTCATTGATTTTATTTATTTATTTACATGCCACCAAGTCGATGCTGACTTCTGGCAGCCTGGTAGCCCCAGGGTTTTCTAGGCAAGGTATGACCAGAAGTGGATTGCCAGGCCTTTTCTTCCGAGACAATGGAGTGCCAGTGTGAATCAAACTCTGAACTTTTGGGTTGTTGCCTTAACCATTAGGCTACTCCTCCACTCAATTTCATTAATATCCACTCTAATTTCTGCTACAGCCTCTTTAATTTTCTGTTTCACTGTTCCCATTTCAGCTTTAATTTGTTTTATAATCTTCTTGAGATACTCGGCCATCTTACATTTTGTAAACCACTCAGTATCGTCAACTTTACCATTCCTCTGAAGACCATTGGCCTCTGGCTCCAAGTCCTATTTCACAGAAACTCTGCCTGCCCTGCACTGAGCGTGTCTGCTCTTTTTTTTATATTTACGCCCTTTCCCCTTTAGGCCCTTTCCTCTTTCTTTCGGACTGACATTTTTCAGAGTGCCTAAACTTTCTGTGATGGTTTTATCTTTGGCATGCAGATTATTCTGGGAATTCATACTTTAAGTGCTTTGGATTAGTACTCGGTCACTGCTCAACTCTCAGGAATCCATATTGTCTGCAGATGTCACTGGAACCTCCAACAGAAGGCACTTCTATTCAGGACTTCAGTATTGGTATATTGGGTGGTGCAGCAATAGGAATAGTCAGTATTCTCTGCCTCCGGAAGATGGGGAACACTGCAAGGACTGGTGTGGCAGGATCACTAGTAGGCCTATGGCAGCATTTCTTTAGCTGTACCCCTTTAAGTACTCGGTGGAAGCTAGGAGTTTTTCTTGAAAAGTTGACTACCTTCCCTTGTGGACCAACAGGCCAAAGTGCATATGTTAGCGTTGCTCCTCCGGGAACAAGCAGGAAGTCAGTCCTCACATATGGGTAACGTCGGCGCCGATGGAGCCCGCGTGGAAGCATCTCCCCAGCTTTCAAAGAAAACCTTTGGGAAATGCACCACGCATGCATGATCCACTTCCTGCCCAAGGGTGCCATTGCCTCAGTCTCCTGTTTTCTGCATAGCCCTTCGGATGCAGTCCAATTTTCCCCAGAAAAAGTCAGATTTTATTCTCAAATTTTGTCAGTTTTGCGTACTGGTTCCTTTCCGCCCCCCAAGCCAGCTCACTGTAGCGTCACTGCTAGAGTACATTTGTTTATTTTTTTTAGTTTTTCATCGAGGTCTCCCTTGACCAGCATTCAAGCCCTTTTTCAGCCGAAGGCCTCGAAGCCCCACCAGGAGGCAGGGACCCCCATTTTCCGATAGCCTCCAGTGGCTTCAAAAAGTGTGACTGGTGTGACAAAATATCACACACCGACCCACACAACTGCTGCCTGCGATGTCTTGGTCTGGAGCATAACTACTCCGACTGTGAGCTCTGCAGAACAATGATCCCAAAGGCCTTAAAGAGCCGCCATCAGCAGCAGGAAAAGTTCTTTCAGAAGTTCGACTCCGCCTCTGGTGAAACCAGAGCCTCTTCAGAGTCCCGTGGCTGCAGTTCCTCAGAGTGGAACTCCCCGGAGATGGAGCATAAGAAAAAATAAGACCACCTCAGAGGACTGATCTTGAAAGAAGGTGAAATCCCACCCCAGATTTCACAGTTCCAGGTGTGAGTCCAAGGAGTTGGGGCAGGAGCATCCCACCAAAATGCCCTGCAAGGACTCGTTGGCTCCTGCTGACCGGCCTAAGACCTCCAAGGCCATCCTCATCAAGGACTCTCCCTCGACAGTACCAACGCCAAGCTTGAAGTTCTCGGTGCCCATATCGAAGGCTACGGTGCCAACTGGCATAGGGATCAGAATGGTAGCCCTAGAGAGCAGTATATCTGCCCTAGTTGCCATGCAGCGGGCGTTTATATCCGGTTCATCTGGTTCATCTGCCCCGATGACAAGACCCTTGACATCATCAAGGGCTTCCCCGGATGTCGAACCATTCTTCGAGTGTCATCTGCCTCAAGAGAGCCTCCGGCCCCGGTTGAAGTCCAGGTCCCATTCCTCGGGACACCGGTCCTTCTCGGTGAGCGCCCATGGCTTGGATCGACAATCCTCTGGAGGTCTTACATCGCAAAGAGCGGTTCTCGACCGAGGTAATCGTGCAGCATCGGACTCATACCCTGACTTTGTCTGAATGGGAGACAGAGGATGAAGAGTCCATGGACATGAGGCGCCACCATGACGTGCCCTTGGACCAGTCTCCCCCAGTGACCCAACGCTATTCCCCTCCTGAGGACGTAGCGTTCCTTGATTTCATGAGAGATATGACTAAGGCGCTCATTATTGACACCCGCAAACTGAGGAATTGAAGATCCTCCAATACGAGGCACCCCCGAAAGAAACCCTTATGGTCCCACTGCCCCTGATCCTCGACCGCCTCCTCTTACACATGTGGGAAACACTGGTGTCTGTACCAAATCATTAGCAGGCACCTTGACACTATGTACTGGGTACGCCGAAGCCCTGGGTTCCAAAAGACCCAACTTCCCCACAACTCCATGATCATAGGGTTGACCATTTGTAGGCTTAAGAACAAAAAAAACCATTTGTTGGTACCACTTGGCAGGGATGCCTGAACCCTTGATGTCCTCGGCCAGAAAGCCTTTCAGGGCTCAATGCTAACATGCCGAATCCAGTTCTACCAGCTCTTCATCAGCATGTACCTGAAGGAAAGGAGCTCAGGGGATTCTCGGCAGGCTTCGATGGCAAACCCCTGCAGAGGTTCAAGACCCTAACCATGGCAGTAAAGGAATGCTCAAAGTTTCTGTGCTGAGCAGCCTATGATGGCTTTGAGTCATCAGCCAGGGTGGCCACCACTGGTATCAGGGCACAATGCCAAGCATGGCTGCAGTCATCCGACCTGGAACAATGGGCACAGAACAAACTAATCAATGTCCCCTGCATAGGTGAAGACCTATTTGGGAAACCCATGGCAGATAAAGCAGCGGAGATAGAGACCAAGTATGTCACGAGAACCAGGCTCTCAAAGAAGAGCTCTGTGCAACCCTGAAAGAAAACCACAGGGAAAAGCCCTTCTTCCCAAGGAAGAAAGGGGACTTTGGTAGTACTCCATACTTCCAGGCCTTCTCAGCACCTCAGCAGGGCCAGCAACAGAAGGGCCAGGGACATTGTACCAGAAAGCAAATTTCCCCGAAGCCCCAGGCATTGGCTCAGGCCCAGCCTGGGGGAGGCTTTTGACTACCTGAGTGTGACCTCCACTCTCCCAGGAGGTCTTCTGCTGCCCACAGGGGGAGCGCCTAGCCCTGTTTGCTCACAGGTGGACAGCCATCACCACCAATACCTGGGTGCTACAAGTGGTCAAGGAGGGCTACCTCCTCCACCTACACTGGCCACCACTCCCATACTTCCCAGAACTCACCAGGCCTGTCCTCCACCAAACCCTGCTCCTCACCAGGCTAGCAGGACTACTCCAGGACAAAGCAGTGGAACCAGTGCTACAACGTCTCTGAGGCACCAGCCTCGGGCCCATCCTGACTTGCGAGAGCTCAACAGGTTTCTGGTCAGGGAGAAGTTCAAGATGCTGTTCCTTGGAACACTGCTGCCATTCCTCCAGCAGGGAAATTGGGTTTGCTCCTTAGACCTAAAGGATGCCTGCACTCATCCTCATTCACCTCAGCCACAGAAAATATCTTTGGTTTGTGGTGGGGGGGACAGCACTACCAATACAGGGTGCTGCCTTGGTCTGGCTTCATCTCCAAGGGTCTTCACAAAGTGCCCCGCAGTGGTCGCAGCCCACCTCCAGGCTTCAAGGGGCCTTCGTCTTCTCTTATGTAGACGACTGGCTCATAAGGGGGGGACATAGCTACAGAGGTATAAAGCGCCACTGGATGCACCATAAAAGCCCTGCAGCACCTGGGGTTTGTCATAAACTACCCCAAGTCCCACCTCACTTGGCTCAGCGCCTAGACTTCATAGGAGAGCAGCTGGACACCCTTCAGGCAAAAGCCTTCCTCCCTCAGGAGAGGTCAGAATGTCTCAGGGAATTAGCTGCAGAAGTGCAACAGTGCAGGATACTACCCGCCTGGCTTCTCCTCCATCTGCTGGGACACATGGCCTCCACGATCCACATGACACCAAATGCCCATCTGCACATGAGAGTAGCCCAGTGTTGCCTCTGCTCTCAGTGGGCCCAAGCCACAGACGCTCTAGGACAGAGTGCAGGTAACCCACCAGTTAGCAGGCTCCCTCGATTGATGGCAGAACCCATGTCGCCTTCAGGCCGGGGTGCCTTTCCAGGCACCCACCCACCCAGAAGGTCCTCACCACAGACACCTCTCTAATGGGCTGAGGAGTGCATTGCAAGAGCTTCCAGACACAAGACTGCTGATCCCAGAGGGAATCCAAAATGCAGATCAACCTGCTGGAAGTCTGGGTGATATTCCTGGCCCTCAGAGCCTTCCGCCACCAACTACAGCACCACACAGTGCTGATCCAGACCAACAATCAGGTCGCGATGTTCTACGTGAACAAATAAGGGGAGACAGGGTCATACCCCCTCTGCCAGGAGGTGGTAGCCCTCTGCTCCTATGCTGCTATGCTATGTGCAGAGGGAGGCTCCTAAGGGTGGTCTACCTCCCAGGCCAGGACAATCTCTTAGTGGGCAAACTGAGCAAAATACTCCAGCTGCACAAGTGGCACCTGGACCCAGCAGTAGCCTCTGCGGCTGTTCCGGCTCTGGTACGCCCCGGTGATGGACCTGTTCACCAGCTCAGACAATGCACAGTTGCCCTGTTTCTGCTCCTGTCGACTGCACCCATCTCAAGTAGCCGCAGATGCATTCCTCATCCCGTGGATGGAAGGCCTCCTGTATGCCCTCCCTCCATTGCCACTGATAGCCAAGACCCTGTACAAGGCTCAGTGCAAGGAAGTGTCGCTAGTGCTGATAGCCCCTCAATGGCCCAGACAGACCTGTTTCTGATTGCTCCTCTCCCTATCGACACTGATTCCCCTGGGCTGAGCACCAGGACTATTCTCGCAGGAGCAGGGCTCTCTCCTACACCCCATCCTGGGCCCCCTCTCTCTCACAACTTGGCTGCAGTCTCCCATGAGATGTGGAAGAGATTCTCCTGGCCTCTTGTAAGGCCTCCACAAGAAGGGCGTACACCTTTAAGTGGCGCCGTTTCTCATTGTGGTACACAGAAAAGCGGACAAACCTGTTCTCCTCAGTGCATGTGGTACTCCAATACCTGCTCCCCCTATCATAGGCGGGACTGAAGTCTAACTCAGTCAGAGTACACCTGAGAGCTATCGCAGCGCATCACCACTCCGTCGAGGGGAAATTCCTCTAGGCTCAGCCCCCTTATGTCTCTGTTCCTACGGGGCCACATGTTGCCCAAACTCCCCGTCCACCTTCCAGTGGCAGAGTGGGACCTTAATGTGGTGATCTCGCAGCTCACCAAGCCTTCGTTTGAGCCTCTGGCCACCCTCCACCTGCGGTACCTCTCCTGGAAGGTCGCCTTTCTGGTAGCACTCACAACAGCTCGCAGAGTCCACGAGCTCCAGGCTGTGATGGCAGTCTCCTTTCACAAGGTTTTAAAAGTACAGGGTGGTGCTCGACACACACCCCAAGTTTCTGCCGAAGGTGGTGTCCCCATTCCACCTCAATCAGGAGGTGGTGCTCCCCCCCTTCTTTCCCAGGCCTCATGCCAGTTGGGCAGAGACCGTTCTCCATACTCTGGATTCCAAGAGAGCCCTGTCCTTCTACCTGCAACGGACTCAGGGCCACCGCAGAGCTCAACAGCTTTTCGTATCCTATGACCCCAGCCATCTTGGGCTCCCAGTGTCTAAGCAAACTCTGTCTACTTGGGTGGCAGACTACATTACCCTTGCCTACGAGCAAGCAGGGATCCCACTGGACCACAGAGTCACAGCACACTGAGTCAGGGCCATGGCTACTTCCGTGGCCAATCTGCGTTCCATCCCCATGATGGAAATTTGCCTGGCCACCACCTGGTCTTCGGTCCATACCTTCGCAGCTCACTACTGCCTGGAGAGAGTCCCAACAGGACAGTGCCTTTGGACAGGCTGTAATCTTTTCAGGGTGTAGGCTACTCCTGCTCTCCGACCCTTCTGTGTTCAGGCTACCGGAGTGCTGGTTCTCACTGGACACTTGGGTCTTGCGAAAGTCTCTCTTGGGATTTAACTGCTGCTTATCACTGTTCACCTTTGCAGGTCACCAGGGCATTTTATACGGGTTTCGATAACCTGCAGCTGAGGAGTCCCATATGTGAGGACTGACTTCCTGCTTGTTCCCAGAGAAAGTATAGTTACTCACTTGTAGCAGGTATTCTCCGGGGACAGCAGGAATCGGTCCTCACAACCCTCCCCCCTCCCCTTGGAGTTGCTGCTTTGCCATCTTTTATTTTTGCTGTCTTAGCTATGTCATTTGACTGAGGCAAGATGGTACCCTTGGGAGGGAAGTGGACCACGCATGCATGGTACATCTCCCAAAGGCTTTCTTTGAAAGCTGGGGAGATGCTTCTGCGCAGGCTCTGTCGGCACCGAAGTCACCCATATGTGAGGACTGATTCCTGCTGTCCCCGGAGAACACCTTTTACAGGTGAGTAGCTACGGTCTGTGGGATCCAAGCCCAACTCTCCCCTCTCCATCATTGGGCCATAGAGATCTCAGGGCAGCTTGCTAGCTTGGGCTTTAAGTAGATTTAAGAAAAAAGCAAGCAGGATTGGTTTGAGCCTTTCGTGAGGGGATCGAGAATCACTTTGGATCATGGAAAGTGTGTTGGGGCATTTGGAGACATCATTCCTGCAATGCTGCTGTCTCATATTGCCTGCTCTGTGATGGTAAAACCAGTACAGGGGAATCCCCTGCTGGAGGATCTGTACCTGTGATATCAGGTTTCTTGCCCTCAGCAGCAGCATGTGCAGCTGTGCTAGAGGAACATATGACAACCGCTACAAGTCATACAGACACAGGAAGGCATGAGCGTCATCTCGAATGTGTGTGCTGTGTCAGGATTGCTACCAGGATATGCAGGGATCTTAGAGCCACCAGTATTGAGCCTGAAGAGAACAAGAGGTTCCTCTGAGGCTCTGTATGGGAGTACATGGTCAGTATTCGCTACTTAATTTGTTCAGGTAATGCATCAGGCCTTTCTGGACATACAGGGTCAGGAGAGGTATCTGAAGGACCCCCTCCTAGAAACCCCTGTGGTGAGAGATTTGCTTCAAATAGGCTCAGATGTTTGGAGAGATCATGGGTGCAGTGGATCCATCTCTGGGCTTCATTTTCCTCAAGAGTTCTGAGATGGAGGGGCTGCTGAATGAAAACTCCAGGGATGGAGGGCAAGTTATTAGGTATGGAGAAAGATGAACCCCTTCCCCTCCAGTCACCTGGCTGTTTCACAAGCAGGATTTGGCCTGCTTGATTGATCAAGTATCATCCACTCTAAAGATCTTGGGGAAGGGGATGCTATCCTAGAGGGGTAGATAAGCTTGCTATAGCCTTTCTACTGCATAAGGCCATCCATAGTATGATCGTGGCGGAATGGGGGGGGGGGGGTACCAGACAAGATGACTAGGTTAGGGAGAGTGTTCACCAAGCCGTTTCTTCTGCCTACAGAAGAGGGAAGTGCTTTTCACCATGCCGAAGGTAACACTCCTATCTGTGTGATCACCAGGCAGTCCCAGTAGAGGGAAGCATGGCTCGCTGGGGCTCCTAGGATAGGAAGGTTGAAGCTCTTGTGTAGCAGGTGTTTGATGCTTCAGCCTACATTTTGCAGACAGCCGTCTGCTGCAGATATAGCCATAATAGAATGGTTCTTACCCCATTAACAGCTCCTGGAAAGCACAGAGGCCACCTCTCTGGAGTTAGGGGCAGTATTCCTGGCATATGTTCTTTCTGATCTCATTTGAATGTCAGCCAGAAGCATTGGCACTGTAGTGATGGTCAGGGGGTGGCTCTTACTCTGGCACTGGATGGCCACCAAGGTCAGGATCAGCAGGCTCCCATTTAAAGGCAAGCTATTGTTTGGGGAGCAGCTGAAAAACTGTTGAAGGAGCTAGGGAAGGCCAGGTAACAGACTGCTGGAGGATTGGAGTAGGTTCTGTTATGGAATAGGGTGTTCAAAGAATGAGCAGCAGAGGTCTGTAAACTGATCTCACAAGCATCTTTGTAGCTCGGGGGAGCTCCAAGTTCCATTCTTTTGATTCCTACAGGAGATCCAAGGATGGAGGACCCCCTAGCAGGGGAAAACAGCTAAGAAGTCACAATGAGGATCATCAGGTCCCTTCCAAGGTGTGGTACCTTTGGATAGTCACCTCAGGAGGATTTTTACCAGCATTGGGTCCAGATTTCATCAGATCAGTAGATATTGAATGCGGTGTGGCGTAGCTCCCATTAGATCTTGTGTCCTGGGTGCTAGATGTCATTTTTTTTTTGTGTTTTTTTTTTTAGTTGCCTTGCAGAGCTGCTATCAAGAGGAAAGCATTGGAGATGACTGAAGAGATTCTTTCAGTTTGAAGTCACTACACTGATAACACAGCAAGAACAAGCTGCAGATCGGTATTCAGTCCACTTTCTGGTATCCTGTTCTCAACCTCAAAAGGAGACAATGCTTGCCTATACATTCTGCATTTTTGGATGGAGGCTTTACGTGCTGTCTGAGGCTTATTTACATGTTTCAGTATGGAAGGACCATCAGAAACTTCTTGCATTACATTTCTAGGGGGGCATTTTCAGTTTCATGTTTTATCTTTTGGGCTGGCTGCTGGTTTATTGGTATCTTCTCCAAGGTGATGGTGGTTGTGGCAACTTTCCTTCAGAAGGAGGGAATAATGGCCCATTTGTATCTGGATAATTGGCTGATCAAAGTGAAGCTGGTCGAGGAGGGGGGAGTTGGAAATGTTGAGGATCACTCATGTGCTGGAGTCTCCGGGCTGCGTGATCAACTACATGAAGGACAATCTTGTGCCATCTCAAGTGTCAGAATTCTCGGGAACCTGCTTCGACATGGCAAAGGAAAAAGTGTTCTTATGCAGGTGAAAACGAACAAGCTGTTGGTGCAGGTTCTGTGTTCCTCAGCCACTGCAGTTCCTTGGTTTGGTAGTATTTACAGCTGTTGCGGCTTATTGGCAGCAGTTATCAATTTGGTTCCCTGGACAAAGGCTCATATGAGGCCACTTCAGGCAGCACTATGTCCAAGTGGTCTCTTGTTACATAGGAATTTGAGGTACAGCTCCCAGTCCCCAAAGGCTTCAGCTCAGATTTGCCAGACAGGAGTCATTTGACCACCAAGGGTTTGGACTTGGACGCTCCAGAATGGATCTTAGTAACAACTTATGCAAGTTTGTCAGGGTTTCTGGTCAATGGAGGAGTCCAGGTATATGATAAAAGAAGTTGGAAATGAGAGCCATTTGCCTGTCGTTGCTGGTCTTCCTGCCCAGAATTTAGGGGAGCAGTGATGCAAGTCCTCTGTGACAATACAACCATGTTGGTATATGTCAACAAGCAGAGGGGGCATCAAAAGCCCTTAGGTGGCAGTGGAAGCAAAGTGTCTCCTTGGACTGAGAATAATTTTTGAGTGTTTGCAGAAGCTCATGTAGCAGGCATTGACAATGTACTGGCAGACTATCTGAACCAGAATGTCCCAGATCCAGGAGAATTAGAGCTTAGTGACAAGACCTTCCAGAGCATTACAGACTGATGGGCATTCTGTATATGGTCCTGATGACATCATCTAGGAATTGCAAAGTCAGCTGTATTTTCAACAGGACAAAGGATCAGGGCTCCATTGGAATAGAAGTGCTAGTCCAGGCGTGGCTTTGCTGTGGTAGTGTCTGTTTTCTCATTGTAGCTGATGATCTATCAGGTGATTAGGTGAATAGAGGCTCATTAAACCGCCTTGTTTGTGTGCAGAAAGGTGATATATTAAATCCAATAAACCATAAACCCCTCACTAGATTTGCCTAGGAGGCCATGGTATGCATATCTTCTGAGGCTGAAGTTGGGAGAGCCACTTTGCTTGAACACCACCAAGGGTTTTGGTGCTTTAGGGTACAGTTGTAATAGATGATACAACTCCATTTTCACTTAAGACATTCCCTTGAGAGGAGGAACTTGAGTAGAAAGGTTTCTCCCATTGTGATTGCCACAATACTAAAAGCCTGCAAGAATGCCACCTCCCTATCCTTTTATCTTTATCTTTATTTGTCACTTGATATATCGCCAAAGCATGTGCGTCAGAGCGGTGTACAATCAATCAAATACAAACAGGAAGAAAGGAAAGGAACACCATCATTTTGGACAGGACAGAGAGAGACAGAAAAGACAAGGGCAAGAAAAGAAGTTAAGATACTTGTGGAGATACCGGTTCTAAGGGTCTGGGAGTTCAAAGGCCTGCTGAAACAGATGAGTCTTAAGTAAGCATTTAAATTTTGGAAAGGCTAACTCTGTACGAATGGCAAACGGGAGTGAGTTCCAGAGGGCAGGGGCCAAGAAATAGAAAGCAGAGTGGCGTGTTGTTTCCAGGTGCGCAGAGGATGGGGCAGGAAGGTAGAGGCGATAGCCGTGTGCTGACCATAGAAGACGTGGAGAAGGTTGAAGACGAATAGAATCGGCTAGATACTGAGGAGAACCAGTGTGCAATGCTCTGTGAGTGACTGTGAGGATTTTGTATTGAAAACAGAAATTGATTGGAAGCCAGTGTAAACGAAGAAGGAGGGGGGTAATATGATCGCGGGGGAGGAGTAAGTGAGCAAACGTGCGGCTGTATTTTGGACAAGTTGAAGACGTCGAAGCTGACATTGTGGGAGACCTGCGAGAATGACGTTACAGTAATCTAACCTGGAAAGTACTAAGGAAATGACTAGTGAGGTGAGAGAGGAAGAAGGGAGATAAGGGCGAACAGCGCGAATTTGGCGTAAGAAAAAGAAAGAACGACGGATAAGTAAGGAGATGTGATGGTGGAAGGAGAGAGAGGCATCTAAGGTGACGCCAAGATAGCGAAGGGAAGAGACTAGAGGTATAGAAGTTGAGAGAAAAAGAGGAGAGCAAGTAGGTGGGGGTGTGCTAAATGAGAACCAAAGTGCAGCTGATTTACAGGGGTTCACATGGAGGAAGATAGAGTTTATCCACGTGGCGACTTGGGTAAGACAGAAGTTTAGGGTGGACAGGTCTGGTGAAAGAGAACTGGTGTGGTGAACAAGAAGGATGTCATCAGCATAAAAATATCCAAAGATCCCTGACTGTTGGACAATGAGTGCTAAGGGGGCAAGAAAAATATTGAAAAGAAGGGGAGCAAGGACAGAACCCTGAGGAACACCGCAGGGAAGGGGTGAAGGAGAGGAGGTGGAAGAGCCAGTCTTTACAGAGAATGTGCGTGAAGAAAGAAAAGAACAAAACCAAGCAAGAACAGACCCACGGATCCCAAGGTCAGAAAGCCGAGTTAGAAGAGTACGGTGATCCACAATATCGAAGGCAGCAGAAAGGTCCCAGGTCACCACAAGAGAAAGATCACCTCGATCGTGTGCCTGATGAATTTCACTCAAGAGGGAAGTAATGATAGTCTCTGTGCTATGACCTGTGCGGAAACCGGATTGACGCGGGTGAAGAGAGAGAGTAGAGTCCAGGTGAGCAGAAAGCTGAGAGAACACAAGTTTTTCTAGGATTTTAGAAAGAAAAGGCAGGTTCGAAACAGGACGCCAGTTAGCAGGTACTGAGGGGTCAAGGGAAGGATTCTTTAGCAAAGGCCGGATAAGGGCGTGCTTCCAGGCTGAGGGGAAGATGCCAGAGGAAAGACTATTAAAAATGTGAAGAATGTATGGGAGAAACATGAGAGAAGGGTCAGATAGCCAAGAGGAAGGTACTGGATCAAAAGGACCGGTGGTTTTGTGAGAGGAGGCAATAGCTGTGGAAAGCTCCGTTGAAGTGACGAGTTGAAATGTAGTCCAAGTGTGGGAGAAAACCTTGTCAGGAGGAGGGGGGGAGAGAAATTCAGATACAGAAGAATGCGGTGGAGGAGGAGGGGACAGTGGTGAAGGGCAAGATTGGAAAGTAGCGCGAAGAGAAGAAATTTTTCCGGAGAAGAAGGAAGCAAGGGAGTCAGAATCAGGTGCATTGGAGGGAGACATAGAGATGATGGGGGAGGTTGAAGGAGTTGAAATAGAACGGAGGACTTTGAAAAGCTGTTGTAAGGAATTAGAGGCTGCGGAAATAACGGTCAGAGTAGAATGAGCATTTTGCCTTGGTGATTAATTCATGATATAGAGATTGAGTAGCGTGGAAGGAGGCGAGGAAACAGGGGGAAGGGTGTTTGCGCCATGCGCGCTCTGCACGGCGAAGGTGCGTCCGCTGGAGGTAAAGGCCAGGGTGAAACCAGGGATGATGGGACTGAGAGCGGGGCAAAGGTAAGGTACGAAGGGGAGCAAGTTGATCAAGTGTAGTAGAGAGGGTGGAGGTCCAGAGATCTGTTTGTTCATCTACTGAGAGCAGAGAAAAGGAAGAGGGAAAGAGGGAATCAGCGGGAGGAAAATTTTGGCGAGTCAGAGGAGTGAGGTGATTCTTGAGTTTATGAGGGGGGGAAGGGGGCGAGAAAAGGAGGCGGGGAGAGGTGGAGGAACAACGGAGAAGAAGAGACAAAAGTGGTCTGACCAGGGTAAGGCAAGCAATGAAATATCAACAGGGGAAATGGGGGAGGCTGCTGGGGTAAAGATTAGATCCAAGGTATGCCCAGCAGAATGCGTGGGACATGAGACATGCTGAATGAACGAAAGATCGTCCAAGAGGGATAGTAGAGCACGATCCTTTAGGCGGGAGGGGGAATCGAAGTAGACGTTAAAGTCACCAAGAATGACAAGCTGCGAGGATAGAAAAGAAGCCTCAGAGAGTGAATTGAGAAAATTTTTCCCAGAGATCCTGGCGCATAGAAGGAGGAGCGTAGACAAGAAGAAAAGGAATGGAGGGGGAGGGGCCATAATGAGCAAGAAGAGCCTCAGGGTAAGACGGAAGGGAAGTGGCAATACTGAAGGGGAGAGTAGACTGAATAATGACCGCTACGCCTCCACTGCTGCGATTGCAGCGGGGTCAATGGAAGGCGGAGTAGCCATGCGGAAGACAACGATGAAGAATAGCATCTTCACCCTCCCGGAGCCATGTCTCCGTGAGGAAGAGGGCATTCAAGGAATTCTGGGTGAGGAGATCATGTATTAAATGAGTTTTATTCCGAAGGGAGCGGCAGTTTAAGAGGGCAAGTGAGAGGGAAAGGAGAGGAACAGCTGGAGGTAAGGTGGAAGAAGGTCTACAGTTCAATTGCAGAGACCGACAGTCTATGAGGCACTCTGCATGCCGATGTGACGCCCCAAAAGGGGAGCTACGAAATGCAATAGGGCGGTGGCCCCAGTGCACTGGAATGGAGGTCATGGAACCCACAAGAATGTGGAAACCGCCAACAAGAAGGAGGAGAAGGAGAAAGAGCTTCCAGTAAGTAACAACAGACGAAGGAGAGGGGAAAGTGACTAATACCTGAGATAAATAAGAAGGCAAGTCCCTTGGGGCCAAAGTGATAGGTAACTTCGAAGCAGAAAGGTGAGAGGAAGACAAAGTGTCACCCCCGTCGCCCCAAGGAGCTCACCCAAGGAGCACGTCTTGCTCCTTGGGCACGCTCCTTCGGCGCGCGCCAACGGCGAGGGACGCCGCAGGCAGCGTCGTTAAGTAGAGGAGCAGTAGTTGCGCAAGCTGCATCGCAGTAGTTGCGCAAGCTGCATCGCAGCTTTTTGAGTGTTTATGTAGGTAGGTAGTGGTTTCACCCTAAAATAATTCCGTTTTTGAGATTTTGACCTTCTACGGGCAGGGATAGAGAGAGGTATCTTGACCTGAGCTCATTGCAGGTAGTAGCCATTTCTCATCATAGGGAGTGTGTCCAGGATACACCAGTCATGACTCAACTGGATGTGATAAGATTTCTCAGGAGAGTGAACCATGTTTGGCCTTCTGTCTAAAGGTTGGTGCCACTGTAGGGCCTCATTTTGGTTCTGTGGACACTCTCCTCAACTCGCTTTGAACCCTTGAAGGAGGCGTCCATTAAGGATTTTTCACTGAAGACAGTCTTTCTATTGGCTGTCTGCTCAGCACAGCGAATTTTGGAACTGCAAGTGTTTTTGTGTAAGGCCCCTTGTTCGGAAGAGAAGGTGACAATCTGCTCAGTGCTTCCTTTATACCCAAGATGGTGTTACTGTTCTGTCTGAATCAGGAAATCTCGTTATCCACTTTCAGGAAGTCTGTCAAGATGGGGGGAGGAGGAGAAGGGTCTCTATGCTTGGAGGTCTGCAGAGTTTTGTTGCAGTACCTCAGGATGACAAACTCCTTCAGAAAATCAGATAGGCTGTTTGTGTTCTCTTTGCTGGACATGCAGAGGAGAGACTGCCTTCTAAAGTATCAATTTCCTGATGGGTCAGGGAGGCGATCAGTTCAGCTTACATCAGCAAGGGTTTGCAGGTCCTGGAGGGTCTTCTAGTGCACTCCATCAGAGCACAAGTGGCTTCCTGGGTGGCATATAGGCAGTGCCCCGGGAGTACATTTTCAAAGTAGCAACATGGTCTTCCCTACATTCCTTTTATAAATATTGTCATTGGATGTTGAGGCATTCTAAAGGCCACCTAGTCTTCCTCCCATGAGGTGAGGGAGCTTTGATAAGTCCCACTCATCTGGACTGGTCTGGCAGGATGGAAAGGAAGGTGAAAATTAGTCATACCTAATAATTTTCTTTATATGAATCCTGCAGGACCAATCCTGGACATTCCTGTGGAAGCTCAGGACTACAAACCATTCAGTCACTCTGTCAGCAGGTATGTATTTGAGAACCAGGTGTCTTAGGTCATAGATCCTGTTGGCGATCTGCCCCAAGAGTTTAGATACAGGGCAGAGAGATAGTGGGTGGTGGCTTCTAAGCAGTCATTAGTGCCAGGCCCATCATCTTCCATGGTTGCCTTGGGTAATAGGCCATTGGTTGCCTGGAGGTAGTGTAAAATAAAAAAAGTTGTTGGCTGAATTTACATTGCTTGAATGCAGTTGTCATGGTTTATGGTTACTGTAGTTTATTTAGCTCAGACAGGGGAATATTGACCATTCGCTCCAGCTGCATCACCTAATATACCAGTATTGAAGCATTGACTATAAGTGTCCTCTGCCTCCATCTGATAGTAGGGGGGCATAACCTGCTTGTCTGGACTGGTTGACGAGATTTAAGGAAAGAAAATTAACATGCGTGACTAAATTTCACCTTCCTACCCAGTTTCTCTTTCCTCCTTTCTGCTCTGTATTAGGCACTACCCTGAGCAGGACGTGGTGGAGAAGCTAAGCCCAAGGCAGGTTGGAGCAGGAATGAGGTGTGGAGCAGAAACTAAGCATTGAGCAGCAATCGTATATAGTTGGAAGAACGCTCCACTGAAGCAGTGAAATGAAGCTGAGTAGCAGTAAATGTAGGTTAGGCCCACCAAAAACTATTGAACTAGCAAGGGTGTATCTGGCTGGGCTTCCTTTTATAAATGGTGTCTCATAAAACGCACTTCTTGCTGGACCAATCGGCCCCTCCTAAAGTAGATTGTCCCTTGCACCACCTCTAGTTTTTGTTTCCTACAACTTTGAGTTGTAGCTAAGTGGCCTCTATGGCTCAGCTGCAAGTCTCCAGTCTTACACGCAAAGCCATAGGTTTGATCCCCAGCAAACCTTACACTCAGCAGTATTTCTTCTGTTTTCTCTATTTTTCTGCCTAGCATCCTTCCTCTATTCTATTGCAATTCCTGACTCGAGCACAGTTTTCCTTCTTTTGAAGGTTCCTTGAATCTCCAGGAGTAAGCAGGTATGTAATCTTCACATATGGGTGACATCGGGTACCGACGGAGCCCGCATGGGAAGTTCCCCAGCTGCCAATAGGAAAGCTTTTGGGAGCACTCTACTGTGCCTGCGCTGCTGTCTTCCTGTTCTACCAACTCTCTCTCCTCAATTCTTCTTTTTCTGCAGAGCCAACGGGTCACAACCCTCTCACCGCAGAAAATAACCTTTATTTTTTCTATTTACCACTCTGCCTAACCACACCGGTATCACCTCAATTGTTTTTTTTAGTGCCATCAAGTCAGTGTTGACTCATAGCGACCCAGCTACCTCTGGGTTTTCTTGGAAATGTATCACCGGAAGTAGATTGCCAGCCTTTTATTCCGAGGTAATGGAGGGTAAAGTGGCTTCCCCAAGGTCACAAGGAGTGCCAGTGGAAATCAAACTCTTGATATTCTGGGTACTAGGCAGTTGCTCTAACCACTAGGCTACTCCTCCACATCGCCTCAATACTGCTCTTTTTTTTTTTGTTTTGTTTTTTTTCTTTAAAAAAAACAAAAAAAAACTTCTTTTTCTTCAGGCCCTCATGTCCCTTGGGCCTTACCCACCATCTTAAGATGGAGAAACCCTCTGAGGGGTACTGAGGCATCCATCTTCCGACCAGACTTGATGTCCAGAGAGGTATGCTGTCTGCCTGGTGCCAAAATCCAAGATGTTATGGAGAGTTTGCCGAGATTCATCAAGCCCACTGACTATTACCCAATGTTGCTAATCCATGTTGGAACAAATGATACTACCAGGTATCCCTCGGAACGTATCAAAAGTGACTTCATGGCTCTGGGACAGAGGGTGAAGCAGTTAGGTGCCAGGAGATGTTCTCTTCAGTCCTCCCTGTTGAGGGTAAAGGCCAAGGCAGAGAGGCTCGCATCCTGGAGATGAATGCATGGCTGCGTGCATGGTGTCATCGAGAGCGTTTTGGTTTCCTAAACCATGGGATGCTGTTCCAAGGGTTGCAGAGCAGAGATGGCATCCATCTGTCCAAGAAAGGTCAACGCGTCTTCGGTAGTAGACTGGCTAATCTACTGAAGAGGGCTTTAAACTAGATTCGTTGGGGATCGGTGAAGAAAGCCCCCAGGTAGGTGATACATTAAATACCTTTATGGAAATGGGTAACGGGGTTAACATATGGAAAGCAGTGTGTATAAATGCCCGTAGCATGGGAAATAAGACTCAAGGGTGCAGGGGAAGAATATGTAGACGCTCATAAGGATAAAGCGGAATTGCTTAACAAATATTTCTGTTCTGTGTTCACAGATGAAGAACCAGGAGCAGGACCTCAGAAAACACCTACAAACAGGAAAAGAAGCGAGGGACATCTTGAACAATTTTCAGAAGACTGTGTTCATGAGAAACTAGCTCAACTTAAAGTAGACAAAGTGATGGGACTGGATGGGATACACCCTAGAATACTGAGGGAACTTGGGGACATTCTAGCAGCTCCACTGACTGACCTTTTCAATGCCTCGTTGGAGTCGGGAGTGGTGCCAAAGGACTGGAGAGAGGCTCATGTGGTGCCTTTACACAAAAGCAGAAGTAAGGATGTGGTCGAAAACTACAGGCCCATTAGTTTAACTTCAGTGGTGAGTAAATTATTGGAAACGTTGCTGAAAGAGACAATAGTGAGGTTTCTAGAGTCCAGCGGATTACAGGATCCGAGGCAGAATGGATTCACCAGAGGCAGGTCTTGTCAGACAAATCTGATTGATTTCTTTGACTGGGTGACCAAGTAGTTGGACCGAGGGAGAGCCCTACATGTGGTGTACTTAGATTTCAGTAAAGCCTTTGACACTGTTCCTCACAGGCAACTTATAAACAAACTGAGCACCCTAGGGATGGACCCTAAAGTTACTGCTAGGGTTAGAAATTGGTTGGATGGGAGGCAACAAAGAGTACAGGTAGAAAAGGCGACGGCAAAAGCTAGGAGGATGCTTGGGTGCATACGGAGAGGAATGGCTAGCAGAAAAAAGGAGGTGATCATGCCTCTGTATAAGTCTTTGGTGTGACCTCATTTGGAGTATAGTGTGCAAGTCTGGAGACCACACCTTCCAAAGGATGTGAACAGGATGCAGTCGGTGCAGAGGGTGGCTACTAAAACGATTAGTGGTCTTCATTATAAAGCATATGAGGACAGACTTAAGGATCTTAATATTGTCAGACGGCTGCCTGGGTGAGAATCTTCACACTCTTGGCAAGTGCATATTTCTATATGATTTGCAAGGTATTGTGGGCAATGTAGTTCATTCACACCAGACACAGCTGCTGACAATAATTTAGTTGTGCTCTTGGGTAAAGCCAATAAGATATTTATTTATGGGGTTATTTCTCCCAACACAGATATGCTTGGTAGCACATAAATAAGGTAACTTGCTTTCAGTGTTAACTTGGAAAAACAAAGTCAAAATCAGGAAAACAACAAATGAAAAGCTACAAAGCAAGAAACAAACTGTTCTTTTCAGGTTAACTACTTCCCACATAGATACAGAAGTGATTCTCTCCTAGCTCACAAGCAATTAGGTAAGGCTTAATTGCTAGCAGTTACCAGCTGAAACCCCTTAGCTGGCTTGCCTTCCACTGTGTGGGTCAAATCCTGCTTCAGGAGCTTTTCTGAGTAGATTAAAGAAGAAATTTGTATTTCTTTGTGATGGTTGCTGTACTTTATAACAGAAAGTTACCAACGGAGTTTAGATAGAGAGCAGTCCATATAAACAGGATCCTCATCTGCTATTATTCCCCCTTGTTCAACAAGCATGGGTTCAATATCATGGATTGGCACAGATGAATCTCTCAATGGAGCATTTTCAGGAGAATACTTGTTTCCCTGCTGTCTTTCAAGGTTATAGCTAGGGCATAGATCAGTGTTCATACCTGAGCTTCCATGGCTGCTAGAGTTCCTCTCTATATAGCTTGGCCAATATGTAGTCCAGTTCTTATGTCCAGCCTTCCAATCCAGATCCCTGGACACTGGATCTCTCTTCACATACCTTCTGGCACAGGTCTTAGGGTCCCTTCTACGTGCAGCCGTCTCCCTCACAGGTAGCGTCTGGTGACTCCTAGCTCTGCAGCACCATTCCTCTGGCTTTCTCCAGTCCAATGGTGTATGCTGGCCCTTGAAATGCCTCCCAGTATACGTACTGCTTTGGACTCTTCTAGACCTCTCAAAGGCTTTTCTCCTCTTTCTTCCAGAGGGTCTCTTTCCCTCTCTGTCCGTCCGGTTTGGCTTCTGCTTCTGATGATCCTTCAGATGAAACTGAGGATAATTCTCTGGATATCCAAGGTGATCATGAAGATGGTCATCTGTAGAATAAACTCTACTCTTATTCTGCTTAGATGAGTGCTCCCCCCTAATACAGCGCAGCTGTGCTGAATCCGGCCCTGCCCTTTGAGATGAGTGTTCCATCCTAGCACAGCACAGCTGTGCTGAATCAAGCCCTGCCCTTTGCAATGAGTGCTTGGGGATTACCTCATAGCCCTTTTGATTGAACACACGTTTTCTCACTTCAGCTCCTCTCATGGCTGTTGGAAACCTGGTGCATTCTGGGACTGGTAGTCTTTTATGGCAAAATTCTGTTTTCTCATTTCTACCAGCACTGACAGGTTGCTTGTTTAGAGACACTTCACCTTTTCTATAGCCCCTTCCTGAGCTATGATAAGCTTCCTTATCACAATATGTACACCTTAGAGGAAAGGCGGGATAGAGGTGATATGATTGAGATGTTTAAATACCTCCGTGGCATAAATGTTCAGGGAGCGAGCCTCTTTCAGTTGAAAGCAAGTTCTGCTACGAGGGGACATGGGATGAGGGTGAAGGGAGATAGATTCAGGAGTGATATGCGGAAATATTTCTTTACGGAAAGAGTAGTGGATCCGTGGAATAGTCTCCCAGTGGAGGTGGTAGAGATGAGGACAGTAACTGAATTCAAAAAAGCATGGGACAAACACAGAGGGTCTCTAAAGGTAAAAAGGAGACTCTTGTAGTTGTTGATATGGAAGGACAGACTAGATAGGCCATGTGGTCTTTTTCCATCGTCATATTTCTATGTTTCTATGTTTCAAAAAATGCACCAAGTGCTCCAACACCATTTCGGTGACAGAGAAACACGATTGGTGTATGAAGTGCTTGGGTCACAATCATATTCCGGAAAACTGTTCCCTCTACAAACAAATGACGAAGTGGGGCCTAGACAACTGGGCCAAAAAGTTTGGAGAACTCTTCCCTTTGGACTCGATGTCGTTGGCCTCGACTTCCTCAAGAGCATCGTCATGTTCCCACTGTTCAAAGCACTCCAAAGAGTCGAGATACTCGAAGAAGAAGACTAAAAAAATCACGTCTCCTTCAAAACCTCCAAAAGACAAGGGTAAAGTCCCGAGACTCTGAAAAGCTGAAGGAACCAAGAGAAAAGTCTAAGGATTACTCGGGAAGGTCTCTGTAATCGAGAGAAAGATCCCGATAGACTCACCGGGAATCATCCAGGACTTCATCCGAAACTGGACATCAGCCCAGACATCCCCGGCGGGAGGACTTGTCCTCCAAAGCCTCAGTGGGGGAGTCAGGAGGCACCTGAGGCCTCTGCCTCTGAAGAGCCTCCAATGCCTTGCTGTGGTACGGTGGTACCCAGCCCTGTTCTTTCATGGACCAGACGCAGGCTACCTCCTTGTTTCAGCAAATGCTGTCCTTGGAGAGGACTTTAGCGGCTCTCCTAGCGGCTTCAGTTCCCTTAGCACTGATAGCCCTGGGACTACAGCTAGGAGCATCAGCCTCAATGACTCCATCCACTCCAGTGCAGCCTTTGACGTCTATTTTGCCTTCAGCACCAATGCACCCAGCACCAAGAACTGAGGTATCAGGTACCGGCCCTGACATTGACATCAGCCTCAGATAATCCCTGGTCTACACCGGGATTAGCCCTGAGGACATCGAGGAGCATCGACTCTGCTCATGCCATCGTCGGCATCGTTGATACTTGCCAGTGTCAGATCCAGGCTCCTTCGATTCCGATCACCAGTCCTTCGATTCCGATGACCTCCAGGACATTGCTTCAGAAGCCTCGCCATCGTCCATCAGTACTCGGCGTATATTCCCTTCTGAGGACATGTCCTTTCAAGAGTTTATCCAGGACATGGCGGCTGGCCTATCCATTCTGGCGGCGTCAGAACTGGAACCGAGAGCAGAGGAACTGGAGATCTTTCAGTACCCCACAGCCCTGAAAGAGGCCGCAGTCCTCCCTTTTCATCGGATTCTATATAACCTAATGCTGTAGATGTGGGAGACCCCTTTAACCGTTTCTCCCATCAGTCGTCGGTTGGACATGAGGTATAGGGTCCCTGAATGTCCTGGCTTCCAGAAGCCACAACTTCCACGCCATTCTATGGTGGTGGAATCTGCAATGCGATGCATCAAAAGTGGCAAAAAACATGCCTCTTTCTCCAGGCAGCGAATCGAGAAATCTTGATTCCTTTGCCCGTCGCTCTTTTCAGGCATTGATGCTGTCCAGCAGAATGAATTCTTCCATCCTTTACATGGGGATGTTCCTGAAGGAGCTTAAGAAAGACTGGGAAGGATTCCTCCCATTCCTTCCTGAGGAGAAGCGACCGGCCTTCCAAGCTGTCTTAGCTCACAGCCAGAATGTCTCTAAATGTAAATAGGGCAGCTTTCGATGCCTTTGAGTCATCCTGCAGAGCTTCCTCTGATGCCATAGGTGCAAGGAGTCTGGCTTGGCTCCAGGCTTCAGACTTGGAACAATGGGTCTAAGATAAGATGGGCAACATTCTCTACACCGGTGAAAATCTTTTTGCGGGAGAAGGCGGGAGAGCTGGAAACAGATGCACAACACTTAAGAGGCTCTTCAGAAAGACTGCTGATCCTTCCAAAAGGAAGACAGCAGCTAAAAAACCCTTCTGCCCTAAGAAAAGAAAATTATATCCCTCATACTCCCATCAGCCTATCAGACCCAACAGAAACAGCAGAGTCCATAGCAGGCTAAGAAACCCAGACTAGCCAAGCCACAGCCAGCCGCACAAACACCAACTACAGCTAGCTTTTTTTCTCCCACATAGGGAGCACAGCCAGTCTTCCCCTGAACTTAGAAGAACCTGCCACCATCCCAAGGAGACTCTCTCACTTTGCTCAATGGTGGCATTCCATCACCACAGAGCAATGGACTCTCCATAATTCAGAGAGGTTACCAACTAAATTTTCAAGAACTTCCTCCTCATCACTTCAGAGGAGACTTTCCCACTAAACCTCCTCTGCAGGCCCTCCTCAAACAGGAGATAAACACTCTCCTTTCTCAAGGAGCTATAGAAGCAGTTCCTCCAAACAAACTGCCCAAAGGCTTCTATTCCCCCTTCTTCCTCATTCCAAATAAGTCAGGAGGCCACAGGTCCATTCTCGATCTCAGGGAGCTAAACAAATTCCTCGTAAAAGAGAAATTCAAAATGATCTCTCTGGGAACCCTCCTTCCCAACCTACAGGAACATGACTGGCTCTGTTCGCTGGACCTCAAAGAGGCCTACACCCACATCCTGATTCACTCAAACCACAGACAGTATCTTTGCTTCACCTGTCACGGAACCCATTACGAATTCAGGGTCCTTCCCTTCAGTCTTGCATCCGCACCAAGAGTCTTCACAAAGTGCATGACCGTGGTAACAGCACATCTCCGAAGCAGCAAAGTCTTTGTCTTCCCCAACTTAGACGACTGGCTAACAAAAGCAGACTCTCCTGGAGAACTCTGCTCATCTCGGCAAAGGACTCTTGCACGTCTACAGCATCTAGGCTTTGTGATAAACTTCCCAAAGTTCCACCTCACTCCAACTCAAAGATTGGACTTCATAGGAGCTATTCTGGACACAAAAGAATCCAGAGCCTTCCTTCCAGTGGACCGCATGAACCAGTTAGTAGACCTGGCCACCCACATGTGCCAACAATAGACGGTACAGGCTCGAGACTTTCTCTGCCTTCTGGGACACATCTTCCACAGTACACGTAGTCCCTTATGCAAGATTCCACATGTGGCAAGCGTAGTGGACTCTCTCAACCCAGTGGACTCAAACCACAGGGAACCTACAGGATATCATCCAGATAACACCACCTCTAGCCAAATCTCTTCTATGATGGTGCACCCCAGCAAATCTTCTTGTAGGGTCACCTTTTCGAGCACCCCAACCTCAGCATGCGCTGATGACTGATTCCTCCAAACAGGGTTGGGGGAGCACATCTGGATTCCATCTCCACACAGGGTCTATGGATAGCCCAGGAATCAACTCAGCCTCTCGAGCTTCGTGCAGTCACGAATGCCCTCCAGGTTTTCCAGCACCACCTCTCTGACAGTCAGATTCTAGTCAGGACAGACAACCAGGTGGCAGTGTTCTACATAAACAAACAGGGTGGAACAGGCTCCCTATCCCTATGCTAGGAAGCCTGCAAACTATGAAACTGCGCCATTCTCCACAACATGCATCTACGTTCAGTTTACATTCTAGACAAATCCAATCACCTGGCAGACAAGCTGAGTCAGATACTACAACCCCACAAATGGTCCCTAGATCCGACAGCAATGGCAAAACTCTTCCATATCTGGGGAACTCTAGTGATAGATCTGTTTGCCACAACACAGAACACTCAGCTTCCACTGTTCTGCTCCAGAATTCCATCTAAACTCGGTCTAGCCTCAGATGCCTTTATGATCCACTGGGGTCGGGGACTCCTTTTATGCATTCTCCCCCTTCCCCTCATCTCGAAGACCCTCCTTAAGCTACAAGCCGGCAAGGGTTCTATGATCCTCATAGCCCCTCGCTAGCCCCATCAGCTCTGGTTTCCCCTCCTACTTCAGCTGACACAAACAGCACTGATCCCATTGGGATCCAGGGCCGGGTCTTCTGTTTCAGGACAATGGAACACTCCTCCATCCCAATCTGCAGTCACTCCGCCTGACAGCAGGAATGCTGAAAGCATAATCTTTCAAGATCTTTCCCTGTCTACTGCCATAAAGGATATTCTTCTTTCTTCCAGAAAGCCTTCCACCAGGAAGACGTACTCTTTCAAATGGCGTAGATACGCCTTATGGTACTCCCAAAACAATCAAAATCCTTTCAAAACACCAGTACCCACACTTCTTAAATACCTTTTGCATTTGTCCTCTCTTGGACTTAAAATGAATTCAGTTCGTCTGCACCATAGTGCTATTTCTGCTTTCCATAAGCCTGTGGATGGTAGACCTATCTCCACAGTTCCTCTAGTGGCACATTTCATGAGGGGGCTCCTCCTCACCAAGCCACCCATTCGACCACCACCAGTGGTGTGGGATCTCAACTTGGTACTAGCCCAACTCCTTAAACCTCTATTCGAGCCCTTGGCAACCACATATCTCTGCTACTTATCTTGGAAGGTTTTATTCCTCATAGCCCTGACCTCAGCCAGACGCATCAGTGAGCTGCAGGCCTTGTTGGCTCACGTGCCATATACACAATTTCATCCTTTGTACACACCCCACTTTCTACAGAGTCTCCTTTCCATCTCAACCAGTCAGTGATCCTACTGGTCTTTTTCCCAAGACCTTATACTTCTTGTGCAGAAGCCACCCTGCATACGCTTGACTGTAAGAGGGCTCTAACCTTCTATCTCCAGAAGACAGAAGACATTAGGAAATCCTCCCAGCTCTTTGTCTCCTTTGATCCTACTCACCTGGGCCTTCCAGTGACCAAATGTACACTATCCAGATGGATAGTAGACTGTATTTATTTCACATTTGACAAAGCAGGACTATCCCTCATGGGACATGTCACGGCTCATAATGTCTGAGCAGTGGCAACCTCTGTGGCTAACCTTTGTTCAGTAGCCATTGACGAGATTTTCCAAGCTGCTACATGGTCCTCTATCCATACTTTTGCAGCCCATTACTGCTTGAACAAGGACTCCTGCCAGGATACAGTCTCTGGCCAGGTGGTCCTTCAGCATCTCTTTGCGACATAGAAACAACTCCTAGCCCCTGTCCTTTTCTGACAGATCTCCTTGGCAGGGAAGCCTAGGTTCAAATCACCTTGTTCGACTTTTTGATCCAGTCCAACTCTTCAGAGATCTGGGAGCTAGGGAGTCCCATATGTGAAGACTACATTCCTGCTGCTTCCTGGAGATAGCGTAGTTACTCACCTGTACCAGGTGATCTCTGGGAACATCAGGAATTTAGTCTTCACAACCCACCTTCCTCCCCTTGGAGTTGTAGAGATATTTTTGCTTTTGTTTTTTGTTTCCACTCCTTTTCTTTAGCTACAAACTCAACTGAACGGAGAGAGTTGGGAGAGCGGAAAGGTAACAGCGCAGGCGCAGTGGAGTGCTCCCAAAGGCTTTCCTATTGGTAGCTGGGGAGCTTCCCGCGCAGGCTCCGTCGGTACCCGATGTCACCCATATGTGAAGACTAAATTCCTGCTCTTCCCGGAAATCACCTATTACAGGTGAGTAACTACGCTTTTTGCACACTCCTCTCTGATCTAGCATGGGTGTTAAAACTCCTGCACTTGGTTCCCACATTCTGCGGATGTTTCAGGAGCACGTCTGAGCTTATAGAATAAGTGCATTGGGGCATTGGCTCTGCTGTATTTTGTAGCCTTGTTTCGCATTGCCCATTTGAACTTTGCTGTGTGTCTGTGCCTCTGTGAAGAACAGAGAATCTTGCATGGGTACGCTTTTCCTATTGACACAGTTACTGGTGTTTTATTGTAAGATTTCCATTATTGTGTTTGTAATATATTAATTCTCACTATTTTATTATGTATGATTGTAGTCCTTTTGCTTTTTGACTTTATATTTTATATCTATTGTTTTCTTTGTTAGTGCAAAATAACATAATTTTGAGGAATACCTGCTAATATGACTTTTTCTCTCAAGCTCATCAATATGTTTCCTGGCCTGCTTAGTAACCTCAGGGGAATTACCTCTGACAAGAAATCTTTGAATTATAACCTCAGATTGTTTATCAAAATCTCTCTGTGTATAGAGCAGTTTATACTGGACAAGAAATGACTTACTAGAATGCCTTTAAATGATGAAAAATGATGACTACATTCATACAGTAATAGATTTGTAGATGCTGTAGCCTAGATATAACAGCCTGTAACTGAGGGAAGGGGGAAAATTGTAGATTCATGGCTAGCAGGATGTCCTGGCTACATTTACTAGCTAAGAGCATAAAACGTAAGGAAAATCTCTTGTATGTGGTCTAACTTGTGCAGCTGACAGGTATCCCTGGCACTCCCCTGAACCCTCCCAATAGATATCATCTACCATTATCCAACTACCTAATCTATCTGTTTGATGCAAAACCTATGTACTGTACATATAACTCCCTTGTAAATATGTTGAGTGCAATATACATTTTCTGTAAATATTGCATTATCCTTCCCGTATTCATTCCACAATCTATTTCTGTGTAACATCACTATTCTAAGCTTAAGTTATAAGTTTAGTGTAATTGGTTTGTTAATTGTAAACTGCCCTTGATCTCTGGAAGGGGCAGTATTTAAAAACATATATAAATTAAATTAAATTAAATAACTGAGTAGACGAAGCATGGCAAATGATTTTTATATTCAAACATTTCCTTTATTATTGTGTTTAAAATAAACTAATACTTGACTAAAGGTAACGTAATATGCTCTTAAAGGTAGATAACTATAGTGCCAAGCAGTGATGTAAATTCTGCCCAAGCAGCCCCTGTGATTCAGGGGGGCACCAAGGAAGAAGGGGGCTCACTTGCATCTGCTCTTGTTATCTTCTGAAATGGATTTCCCCTACTCTGCGGGCCTTTTAAAAATTGTTGCTTGGGGATCCATAATTTGAATTTATGCCACTAAGGCCAAGTAACATTCTGTTATAAAGAAGTTTATTTTATATCTTAAAATTTGCTCTTTTAATACCTACAGGGCCATTAATCATTAGCATGTGCTGTCTGCTGTAGCACACTTACTATTCCTATGAGCACAGTGGCAGATAGAGCATGCTGAAGTTTAATAAACATGTCCCACAGTGTTTTAATGTATCCATTTAAACTTTAATATTCATTTGTAAACTCTTCAACCTCTGCCTTTCAGATACTACAGACTGCAAGACAGGCAGGAATTAACAGTGGCACAAGCATGTCAAGTGGATTGTATCATCCAGCAACTATCTTTATGGGCCGCCAAATGTCAGCCACCTCAAGCACTGAACATTTCAGCATACAGCAAAAAGCTTCCAAGTCCACAAAGACCTATTCAGTTTCTGACCCATATTCATTCAGACTGGCAGGAAAGAATGGCAAGATGATAGACAGCTGTGTAATACAAACTAATAGTGATATGCAGTGCTTAAATAACACTGATAAAATAGATGGGAGAACTTCTTGGCAGATTAGTGAAAAAGTGGCAGTCACATCCACCCTATCAACTGAGAATGGAAAAATTCACCTCTCAGAGCTGGGAAACATTAAAAGTATTCAAAATAATTTAATAGAAATCAAACAATCTGCCAGCCTTAACTCCCAGTTACTGGAAAGATTAATTTCAGAGAACAGAAACAAAAATCTGAAGAGTGATAATATAATGAACACAGTGGAAGATGCACTAGGGTATAAAACCCTAGTGGTAAACAAAGACCAAGATAACCTATCAAGCCCAGTGACCCATGACTACAAAAGTGAGCGTTCATTAAATAAAGGTCATATGTCGGAAAAAATGCCAGGTATGATAATGCTAATTATAACATTTTAAAGCAATGCAAATTTACAAACTTAAATGCTTAAGTTATAACTGTTTATCTATTGTATGTACCATACAATGCTTTCTCAGGGCAAGCAGGATTGCAAGTCCTCACAAGATGGTGACATTATTAGATGGTGCCCAGAATGGGATCTCTAGCATCAGATAACTTGGAGAAGATTTAAGTACTTTGCATAAATTGTTCTTCCATATCGTCCTGCTAGACCAGTCCTGATAAGTGGGTTGTGTTCCCCTACCAGCAGATTGGTGGAGACAAAGAACCAATGAAAAGCTCAGGTTTCCATGACACTCCCCTGCCTTTATTCTCCTCAGCCACTAGAGGTTTCCAGCAGATGGTGGATGGATTTTCTCCTCTCTGAAAAAAACCTAAAGTCTGAGATAAAAAGATTGAGTAAATGCTTGAGGGTGATTCTCTCACTTGAGTGCAACATGGGAGGCTCCACTAGATTGCGGTATTTTCAGTAGCCATAGTGAAAATTGGTTCAGCTCCATGCGCTTATGATAAGAGCCTGTTGAGCAGTCAGAAGTTGGAAGGATCTGGAAGAGTGCAGCAGCCTCACACAGCCTCAGTGCCTCCGCCTTCTTCCTCCTCTGTCTCCTCTGCTGTCTTCTGAAGATTGCAGAAGGCTTTCAGAGGGATCTGCCTGCCAGCCACCTTGAATGCAGTGCTGCTAAGCCAGTTGCAGGGGAATAGAGTTGAGCCTAGTGCAAATTCTCTGACTGGGACTCTCAGGGGTTGAGAACCAAGGCTTGACCTCGTCATTGTCCTTGTTGGGGACTTCTGATTCCATCTTCCTGGGACACAATTCGGGGTGAACCACTGATGATCATTAGTGTGGTGTGTGGGTTTCCCACCATTTTCTGCATGCATTAGTAGCATTTTTATCTATTGTGCGCCTGGTGGTCACGTGTTCCACCCAAGTGGCTCCAATGCATGTCTCTTCCCTAGCATCTATAATACGTGTTGCAGTAAAAACGTGGTTAAATGTGCCTTTCGGGCTACTGCAGCCTTAGCACGTGTTGTGATACTTGCCTTAACTCTCTGTCATTTCTCCAGGAAACATTGTTTGACCTGTGGCAAGCAAGGTGTCTCCAAATTCTGGAGACTGCTCTCCTTGTATGGCAGCTTATGAGTCATCCCTGGAGGGCCTGCTCCCCCTCTCTCAGCTGGGAGATGCTGTTTGTCTGGCCTTGCCTGCCTCAGGGCAGGAGGTGACTGTTGCCACTATGGGTAAGTATATCCAGCCAACTGGAGCGTCTGGCGACCATGCTGTGAGGCGCTTCTCATCCTCCAAGGGGTCTGTGACGGCTGTGGACCCTAGTGTTAGGGGATCATTTCTGAGAGTAGAATTTCCAGACTCCGGATTGTCCTCCCCAGAATTCTTTTCTTTTTTACAGCAGGCCTGGTCCTTCAGGTGTGGAAATTTGAACCCTGCAGGGCAGGTTGAGAGTGGAAGCCCTGTTCGATTGCCTTTGGCTAAGCACCTCCAGCGAGGGGGTGCCCCTGGAAATGGGGAACAGCTGGGAGCTGTCTGAGATTTTGACTGTGACTTTGGTTCACATGACTGGGCTCTGACATGGATGAAGAAGTACTCTCAACTTCAGAAGATTGTGGAGTGATCCTCCTATTCTGGAGGGAGGAGCTGGTGGCATTTATTGCCAGGGTCTCATCCTCATTGAACTTGATGGATGCTTCTGGCACAGAGCAGGAGCCAAAGGGGCCGCTCGCTCCTTCAAGGGGTGTGGAAATCCACTACTGTCTTCCTTTTCCCAGATGTGATCAAGGATATGATCTGGTCTGAGTAGGACTCTCCTGACTCCCTGCCTCAGAGGTTAAGAGTGTGTAAGAAGATCTGTGCTTCTCTGGAGAAGGTGTGCATTGAGTGGTTTGGTATTCCCAAGGTGTTGCTCAGATCATGGTAGTTGCTAGATGGACCATCATTCCTGTGGAAGGCAGATCGGCATCTGAATCCAAGTCATAATCAAATAGAAGTACTTTACATCACCAGAGACAGCAGTTTCACCCCACCTACCACCATAACCATCGATGGAACCTAATTACAAGTAAAACATGAAGTGTGTTATTTAGGAATCACCCTGGATCAGCATCTCTCCTTCTCATCCCACATTAGAAATATCACTAAAAGTATGTACTACAAACTCAAGACATTCAAGCATCTCAAACCACTCTTAACCCATCATGACTTTCGCAGAGTTCTCCAAGCACTTGTCTTCCCACACCTCGACTACTGCAGCCTCATCTTCTAAGGCCTATCAAAATCAACAATCCCACCCGCTCCAGCTTCCTCTCAACACTGCAGCCTGCACTCTGCAATGCCCACAGAACTGAACACATAACTCACCTATTCATACAGCTACACTGGCTACCATTTGCCGAACGCATAAAATATAAAGCCATCCTCACAATTTTTAAAGTCATCAATGGCCTATCAGCCATCCACCTCTAATTATTAATACAGAAGACATCCGAAAACCAAAACAAAAGAACTGGCTCCCTCAGCATACTATTCATACCAGCGCTTTACACCAAAACCAGCTCCACCACATCAAAGAGGGCCTTCTCTCTACTTGCACCATCCCTATGGAACTCTATCCCAGACAACCTACATACTACAAAAGACATCAGCCTCCAGAAAGAGCCTCAAGACTTACCTGTTTGCTTCTCTGAGGATAATATGACCACCTAACACACAACATCCATAACGTACCTCACCTCTCCCCTGCTTCCCCCTCATGTCCAACCCCTATGTCATGAATGCTCCAACCTGTTCTCCTGCAATGATATGACATGTTTTTCCCTTCCCT
Organism: Ichthyophis bannanicus; assembly: GCA_033557465.1. Lineage (NCBI taxonomy): Eukaryota > Metazoa > Chordata > Amphibia > Gymnophiona > Ichthyophiidae > Ichthyophis > Ichthyophis bannanicus. The sequence goes on along the minus strand of CM066033.1, from coordinate 298,719,428 downwards.
TCAAACATTATTTACTACCCCGTATAATATGCATATTCCAAGTTTATGACCATCATATAATGTATCACCCCTTATACACATGCTCCAAGTTTATTAACCTGTTATAATGTATCACCATTTTGTTATAATGTAAACCACTTTGACCATAGGATAAAGCAGTATATAAAAACTGTTAAATAAAAATAAATAGAAGGATTTTCTGGAACCTAAGGTGGCTCTGTTGAAGAGCCAGTTCGCCGTGGTGGCTATTACTATGCAGCTGTCAGTATGTGCCAGTCTGTCATCTTGAGCCCTGCTCCAGTAGATTCAGTCTCTTCTGCTGTATGGTACTACCCCTCTTTTGAAGTCTGCTACGGCCTTCCTTTCTGCTGCCATGTATGACCTGGTATGTTTGGCAGCCAGGGATGGTACCCTGATGACGGTGTCACAGCATTTGATTTGGCTCTGGCACTGGGCAGCAGACTCATCTTCCAAAACTCAGATGGCCCAACTGCCTTTTAAGCTTCTTTTTGGAGCTGATTTGGAGAAGCTGGTGAAGGACCTGGATGAGACGATATCTTACCGCCTTCTGGAAGATAGTTTCAGGGGAAGCCTGTTAAGCAGGCAGGCTGCCCATTTCTCGTCATCCTCCGCATATCCACCGAGGGCATGTTGGGTGGATCTCTGGAGGTCTGCAGGCTTTCATCGGTACCAATCTAAAAAACCTTTCTTCCCCTCTGCTCTCAGTCCTTTTGTGGAGCTTGTGGGCCCAGGGACTCTGTCCCCTCCAAGAGGAGGACTCTCTCAGGCTGCGCAATGAAGGTTTGGGGGTCCGTTCCGTGGTTCATCCATTTGGAGACAGGCTTTGCCTTTTCTTTTGGGCATGGGCCTGTTACCAAGGATCACTGGGTCCTAGACAGCATTCAGTTCAGCAATGCCCTAGAATGCCTTCATCTCCCCTTGTGGGTCTGCGATCAAAAGTGCCACTGTGCAGATCAACTTGGACAGATTGCTGTGCCTATAGGCAGTGGTGCCTGTCCCCCCAGACAAGTGAGTGCAAAGGCAGTTCCTTATCGTCCCTCCAGTCTAGTCCCAACATCTGGGGTTTAAGCACCTCCTCCAGCAGCTATGGAGACTGAGAAACGTCATTCTTCTAATGACACTGGTACAAATACTCCCGGGACTGCCTCCTCTGTCCAGTAATTTCAGTCTCCATAGCAGCTGGAAGGTGGTGAGTCCGGAGGTAGAGGCTCACTGGAAAAACATTTAAGGAGCTAGCTTAGAGGAAGAACTAAATTTTCTGCTGGGTAGTCTTAATAGTTGAGGACTACAGTGAGTAAAAAAAAAAAAAAAAAAAAAGAGGCAAAGCTTGGTGGTGAAGCTGTGCTGAGGCCCCCTTCCTGGCTTTTTCCCCTCTATTTCTTTCGGGGGGACAGGGGAGGAAGCTGTGCAATGAAGGTTTGGGGGTTCATTCCCTGGTTCCTCCAGTTGAAGACAGGCTTTGCCTTTTCTTTTGGGCATGGGCCTGGGTTACCAAGGATCACTGGGTCCTAGACAGCATTCAGTTCAGCTATGCCCTAGAATGCAAAGAGCTGATTCCAGATGCCTTCATCTCCCCTTGTAGGTCTGCGAACAAAAGTGCCACTGTGCAAATCACCTTGGTCAGATTGCTGTGCCTATAGGCAGTGGTGCCTGTCCCCCCAGACAAGTGAGTGCAAAGGCAGATATTCCATCTATTTTGTGGTGCCCAAAAAGGACGGTCAAGGAGCACTTGTGCGTCCTGCACTACTGGATGGATTCAAGCATGATTCAAGCAGTGTGCTGAAGGGAGTTCTTAGCTTCTCTGGATCTGGCTGAGGCGTATTTTCATATCCCGATCTGGGCAGAAGTATATGCATTTTCCCATTCTTGGCTCTCACTATCGGTTTGCCACTCTCCCTTTTGGGCTATCCACCGTCCCAAGGATGATTTCCAAGGTCATGGTGGTGGCGGCTATGGTGCCAAAGGATCTATGTCCATCCATATCTGGACAACTGGCTCATCTAGGCCCGTTTCCTTTCAGAAGTATCTCTTGTGGCGTCCTAAGTGGTGTCCTTTTTGGAAAGCCTTGGCTGGGTGATCAATCCGTGAAAGGGCCAACTATTGCCTTCCCAGTCCCTGGAGTTTCTGGGAGCACGTTTCGACACTCGAGTGGGCATAGTTTTCTTGCCAGAGAAGAAAGTCAAAAGACTGTTGGATTGCCTGGCACTGTTCTGTGTGCAGCAGGCTCCCAGAATCTGCGACTCTCTTCAGCTCCTCTGATTGATGGCAGTGACCATAGAGATAGTGCTGTGGATGTGTGCTCGCATACAACTGCTCTAGTGTTCCTTACTGACTCGGTGGTCCCCAAGTTCTCAGGAGTTTGAGCGCAGGCTCCCACCCCCATAGATGTGTGAAGTCCAGCCTGTAGTTGTAAAATCTGAGGAAGGGTGTGCACTGGATGATTTTGTCTGGATCCTCCTGATGATAAATGCCAGTCTCTAAGGTTGGGGAACTGATTGCTAAGACCGTATAGCCCAGGGATGTTGGAACAGCAGGAAAGTGTTGAGGGCCATTAGGTTGGCTCTTCTCCGTTTCCAGCCCCTGGTCAAGGGCCGGGCTGTTTGAGTGTTTTCAGACAATTCCATGGCAGTGGTTTATATCAATTCACAAGGCAGCATGAAGAGTGCAGGGGTAGCTCTAGAGATGGCTGTCCTGTTTTCCTGGGCAGACAAGAACCTCCTAGTCTTCAGCATGTTGCTGGGGTGGACAGTGTGGATGTGGACTTCCTCAGCCGACACTCTCTGAATCCCAGAGAGTGAGAGTTAAGTCAGGAGGCATTTTCAGTTGATTCTGTGCTGCTGGAGTCGCCCCGAAATAGATTTGAGGGTGATCCACTCCAATGCCAAACTTTGCCATTTCTTCAGTTGCCACACTGAGATGGGGTCTGAGGGTATCAATGCCCTGGCCCAGCCATGGCCAAGTTAGCACCTACTGTACATGTTTCCTCCGTGGTCCCTGGTGGGGCATGTGATTCGGCGTATTGAACGCCACCCAGGCAAAATTGTCCCGGTGACTCTGCATTGGCTGAGGAGTGTGTAGTTTGGAGACCTGATGCAGCTCCTGCAGGGGACTTTTCTTCGGTGCCTCTGTCTCGGGGCCTATTGCAGTAGGGACCTGTTGTCCTAGAGGGCCGATTCCTTTCTTGCTTACGGTTTGGCTCTTGAAAGGAGACGACTAGTGTGTAAGGGCTAATCTCAGGTGGTCTTCTCCACTCTACTCAGAGCCTGGAGGAGTCTACTAAGCTAGCATATATGCGGGTCTGGTGCCTCTTTGCCACACTTGGCAGTTGGCTCCTGAGGCGACCGAGGTGCCATATCTGTTGGCCTTTCTACAGGATATTTATTTATTTATTTACAATCTCTTATATACCGCACTATTCAGCATCAGCGCGGTTTACATGGAACAAAATGCTCAGTACAGTTAACATGTATGAGTTTACAGATAACGGCACAAAAACTTGGATAACCGGGGAAAACTATGCACAATACTTACTATATGGGGTCATAATCAAAGAGGTTGCATGATATACTGTACATTTGTCTGGGAATGGTATCGGAGTATCTTAGAGCTCTAGGGGGTGCAGTTATGCTCTATAAGGTACTTGTTAAAGAGGTGGCCTTTGAGGGCTTTCCTAAACTGTGGTAGGTTCTTAATAGCTCGGATCTCATGGGGTAATGCGTTCCAGTATCTTGGGGCAATGAGATTGAAGGCCCTGTTGGCTGTTGATTTGGTGCAAACAGTAAGTGCCTTCGGGACTTTTAGGGAGTTTATAGCCGTGGATCTTCTTGCTCTATTAACTTGGAAAAGAGTCTTTGTCTTAGCTCCCTGAAAGTTCAGGTGGCAGCTTTTGCATGTTTGCGAGGTCCATTGGCTGGTAAGTCTCTAGTCTTGCACTCAGATGTTTTGCGCTTTCTCCAGGTGATTTGGCATCTGCGTCCTCCCATCTGGTCTGTGGTCCCTTCCTAGGATCTGTGTCTGGTGCTCAGGGCCCTGATGATGGCCCCCTTTGAGCCACTGAAGCACACTGCTTTGAAGGATTTGATGCTGAAGACTGTCTTTGTGGTTGTGATTCGTTCTACATTACAAGATGGATTTCTGAGCTGCAGGCTTTGTCTTGCCAAGATCCTTATCTGTCTTTTTCAAAGGAGGCCATTTCCATTTGGCCTGTGCCTTTCTTCTTGCTTGAGGTGATTTCTCCCTTTTATTTGAATCAGGTGGTCTGCATGGCCTCTTTCTCTAAGGAGCAGTGTAGGGGGAAGGATAAGGATCTTTGTCTTGTGGATGTCCAGATGGTGCTTCTCTGGTACCTGGAGATTATGAATTATTTTCGTAAGTCCAATCATCTTTTTGTGCTGTTTGTTGGCCTGTGCAAGAGTGATGTGATGGCTAAGTCGACTTTGGGCTGCTGGATTAAGGAGGCCATTGCCTCGGTGTATCTGTTGTGGAACCAGCCAGTTTCGGAGGGTTAGTTCACTCATTCTACCCGAGCACAAGCATACTCGTGGGCAGAGCGGAGCTCGGGTAGCCTCTGCAGAAATTTGTCAGATGGCAATGTGGGCATCACTTTCCACTTTTGTCAAGTATTACCACTTGGATGTCCATGCACGAACGGACATGACCTTTGACTCAAGGAATTTGCGAGCTGCTGTCTTCTTCCCGCCCACTGGACTTGTAGCTTTGGTATGTCCCACTTGTCTGGACTGGTCTAGCAGGATGATATGGGAGGTGACATTTTACTTACCAGTTAATTTCCTTTCCTTGAGTCCTGCTAGACTAGTCTAGGGCCTGCCCCTAAAACTGTATTTGCTCCATTCTTCTGCTGCAGCACCCTTGAGTCTGCTGCGATTTTTATACTTGGCTCTGCAGGTTCATCTTCTACAGACAGCCTTATGTTTATGCTTTCCTGTACATAATTCTCTACAGTTGATTACTCCTTGTTGCCCATGATTGAGGTTGTGTGAGGCTTGCCATATTTCTCCCTTATACTTTGGGACGAATACTGAAGAGACCTCTGGTGGCAGAGGTGACTATAGGATGGGAGTGATGTAATTGAAACCTAGGCTTTTCATTTGTTCTTTGTCTCCACCAAACTATCCGTAGGGGAACACAACCCACTTGTCTGGACTGGTCTAGCAGGACTCTAGGAAAGGACATTAACTGGTAAAATGTCACCTTCAGGCACTGCGATTGTGCAGGGCTTCCCTCAGTTCTTGTTCTTCTGTGGACCTGGTGAGATGTGTATCCAGTCGTGGTCTTTCTTGTACCATTTTTCATGCCTTTTCAGGGTTTTTCACATTACCTGTGTTACTTGAGGGCTTCTGTTCTCTTTCGTTCTCTTAGGTTTATCAGCCATTTTCAAGTTTTCCTTTTTTCCCCCATATTCTATCTCTAGAAACAAAGAGATATGATGACAGATAAAGACCTTACAGCCTATCTAGTCTGCTCTTCATCCTGTGCTTTTGTCATCCCTTTGTTGGCATTTGGCTTTCCAGCCAGTCCTTCTTTTTTGAAAATTGAGTCGTTTAATTTCACTGTGTCTTTGGCTTTATGACCCATAAAAAAATTCCTCAGTGGCTTAAAAAGAAAATGCAGGTGGTGCAGGTGTCTGAAGTGGATACTTGCAACCGGTGCTTGCAGTGCTTTAGGCCTTATCATTCATCTTCCCAGATGACTAAGGAAGGGATGCTTGGTTATGAAAAGCAAATAAAGAGAATCTATGGCACCCCCAATTTTGATCCACTGTCATTGGCATTGGCGACATCATTCTCAAAGGATCCAGGAGCTGTACAAATGATGGGAATACATCAACATTGAAGGGTCATAGTCCTCCCTTGTTGTCAAGCATTGATAGAGGCCATTGGCATTGGCCATCAACCAGTACCCACATGAAGAAGTGTTTGGCTGCTTGAAGGACTAGAAAAAGGGACTGTTACTTCTGGAGAGAGATCTGCAATTGTGAGTAAATACTTCTGGGAATTTTCTGAAAGGAATTCTTTCTATTAAAGCTATTTAATCTGTGAACCCACTATTTTTTTGTTAAATCAGTCAGGGCCTAGTAGCAGCAGTTTAAGTTTAAATTTAAAACACAGAAGAGAACTTTCTGGTTACATTTCATACCCAGCAGAGAGCTTATAGTTTTAATTTAATAGTCACTCAGGGCCTAGTATCAGCATAGTATTTTTAATTTAAATTTAAAACACAGAAGAGAGCTTTCTGGTTAAATTTGGAACCCAGCAGAGAGCTTGTAGTTTAAATTTCATAATAAGTTAGAGCCTAGCAGCAGCAAAGAGCTATAATTTAAATCAAATAAGAATATAGCTTACCTCAGCAGCACAGGACAGGGTACTGTGTAGCAGCCCTCTTTTAATAAGTGTTATTTCCCTCCCTCCCTCTCCACACCCACCCACCCCTGGGATAACCGTAGCTTTATAGGTACTTACACATCTTAAAAGACAGGAGGTGCTGTCAGGTGAAGCTCGTTACCCAAATTATACATTAAGGACCTGAGATTAATTAAGCTTCAGGTGAACAAGGTATATTAAACGTATTAGGTACAGTTTTATTGGTATAAATATCCATAGCAACCCTTAGTAAGCAAAGAACTTAAAGATCTAAACAAAAACTTAAAACTACGATGCAGACAGCAGTCCAGCAGCAGGATGGGGGCTTTCTAGTCTTTTGCATTGAGTGTCACATGTATGATTTTCTCCAAGTTGGTGAGAGGTCTTTCGTGTGCACTAGGTGCAAGGAGCTCTTTGCTCTCAGGGAACGAGTCCGTTCTCTAGAGGCTAGAGTAGCAAACTTGGAAAACATAAGAAAGACAGAGAGGTACATAGACGAGACCTACAGGGATATAGTCCTGAAGTCCCACCTCCAGTCTGGCAGCATCCCTGTTGCCATGGAGGAGAGAGGTCACGTGACAGGAGAGCATCACCCTGGTGTGGTAGGAAGTGATCCTGTAACTAGGACCTGTCCTCCAGGTGATGTAAAACCCTCTCGCACCGAGGAAGTTTCTCCAGGGCCATGTGCCCATGAGGGAAGGGTTAGGACAGCTGTTATAGTTGGTGATTCGATCATTAGGCATGTAGATAGCTGGGTGGCTGGTGGACGTGAGGATCGCCTGGTAACATGCCTGCCTGGTGCGAAGATAGCGGACCTCACGCGCCACCTAGATAAGGTCTTAGATAGTGCTGAGGAGGAGTCTGCTGTCTTGGTACATGTCGGTACCAATGACATATCAAAATGTGGTAGGGAGGTTCTGGAGGCTAAATTTAGGCTTTTAGGTAGGAAGTTGAAATCCAGAACTTCCAGGGTAGCATTCTCCGAAATACTTCCCGTTCCACGTGCAGGACCCAAAAGGCAGGCAGAGCTCCGGAGTCTCAATGCGTGGATGAGACAATGGTGCAAAGATGAGGGGTTTGGATTTGTTAGGAACTGGGGTACATTCTGGGGAAAGGAAGGGCTCTTCCGAAGGGATGGGCTTCACCTTAACCGGGATAGAACCAGGCTGCTGGCATTAACCTTTAAAAAGGAGATAGAGCAGCTTTTAAACTAGATAATAGGGGAAAGCCGACAGTCGCCCAAGAGCAGATGGTTCGGAAGAATGTATCCTTGAAGGATACTACCAAAAGCAGAGAGGTTCCAAAAAAGAGTAAAGTATCCCAAATGCCCTCGAGTATGGAGCAGACAGAGCTTAAAGATCCCAGATTACCCATGTCTACCAATAGCCAAATTAATATGAATAAAATACAGTCTCTAAAATGCTTGTATGCAAATGCTAGAAGTCTAAAAAATAAGATGGGAGAGTTAGAATATATAGCACTAAATGAGAGGTTAGATGTGATTGGAATATCAGAGACATGGTGGAAGGAGGACAACCAGTGGGACACTGTGATACCTGGGTACAAACTATATCGTAATGATAGAGCTGATCAAATTGGTGGAGGGGTTGCGCTCTATGTTAGAGAGGGCATTGAGTCAGAAAGGATTAAAGTTTTGCAGGAAACAAAATTTGCTGTAGAATCTCTATGGATTGAAATTCCATGTAAAAAGGGGAAGGCGAAGGCGGTGGGGGTGTACTATTGACCACCTGGCCAGAATGACCAAATGGATGATGAAATGCTCAAAGAAATCAAGGAAGCTAACAAAAGTTACAGCGCGGTAATAATAATGGGCGATTTCAGTTACCCCGGTATCGACTGGGTCAGTGTCACGGCAGGACATGCTAGGGAGATAAAGTTCCTAGATGACATAAATGACTGCTTCTTGGAGCAGCTGGTCCATGAACCGACGAGAGGAAGCCACATTAGACCTAGTCCTTAGTGGAACACCAGATCTAGTGCAAGAGATAAGGGTGTTAGGGCCACTTGGCAATAGTGATCATAGCATGATTGCCTTTGATTTAATTAGTGGAGGAGGGATAGTAAGGAAAGCCACTGTACTACCTTTTAACTTTCGAAAGGGAGACTATGATAAAATGCGGAAAATAGTTAAGAAAAAACTAAAAGGAGCAGTTGCAAAGGTTAAAGACTTACGTCAAGCTTGGGTGTTGTTGAAAAATACTATCTTGGAAGCCCAGACCAGCTGTATTCCACGCTTTAAGAAAAGTGGAAGGAAGTCCAAAAAACTGCCAGCATGGTTTAAAGGTGAGGTCAGAGAGGCTGTTGTTGCCAAGAAAGCATCTTTCAGGAAATGGAAAAAAGAGCTAAACGATGAAACCTGGAAACAGCACAAGCACTGGCAGGTCAAATGCAAGGCATTGATAAAGAAGGCAAAGAGAGAATTTGAGAAGAATTTTGCTGCGGAAGCAAAAACACGAAATAAAGATTTTTTCAAGTACATTCGTAGCTAAAACCCTGTGAGAGTCAGTTGGACCATTAGATGATAGAGGAGTTAAAGGGGCACTAAGAGGCGACAAGGCGATAGCGGAGAGACTGAATGAATTCTTTGCTTCGGTCTTTACTGAGGAAGATGTAGGGATGTTACCCATGACTGAAGTGGTATTTAAAGGTGCGGAAGAATTGCAGGAAATATCGATACATCAGGAAGATGTATTACAACTATTAGATAAACTGAAGAGTAGCAAATCACCTGGGCCGGATGGTATACATCCAAGGGTGTTGAAAGAACTGAAATATGAGATGTCATGGCGTAAGGCAAATAGTGCCTATGGAAACAGAAGAAAATGTGCAGAGCAGTTTTAAAATGGGCAGCTCAAAGCACATGGCTAGGGGTTGCTATAGGCTACCAACCAAAACACTAGCACCGGGTGTAGGTAAATGCCCCAGCAAAGCATTACCTCATAGCTCATTAGAGGATCAGGAACAGCCGCAGAGACTTGAGCTTAGGAGAAACTCAAAGAATGACGCACTTAAAATTGAGTCAGTCTTGAGCAAAATCAGAACTAAGGACAGAACACACGGGAGACCTAACAGGAACGTTAACCAGGACACATACCTGAGAACTTTAGACGGGGAGTCCAGCAGCATCTCAGAGGAGTTTGCCCAAGAAGGGAATACCTGAGGTTAGTGCCAGAGAGTTGGGCTGCACTGAACCAGAGTCTGGTCGTTGGGGACACAGAGGGATTCCTACCAGCAAACGGAGAGAAGCTGTGAGAGGGAACTTCCATGAGAACAGGTACCTGGGGAATAGAAGCTCTGGTCCAAAGGAGATTTCCAGTCTCAAAGAAACACGTCCTGTAAGGGGAAGTGAAAAGCTTTCAAGGGAGAAAGGCTATTTTCAGCTTCCCAGCTACAAAGGTTCCGGCAGAGGCCAGCCTGAAGAAAGGCCAATTCCCTGTGCTGGGTCCGCTGCTTTTTGACATATTCATAAATGACCTGGAAAGTGGAATATCGAGTGAGGTTATCAAATTTGCAGATGACACAAAACTCTTTAAAGTTGTTAAAACCCAAGAGGATTGTGGAAAATTGCAAGAGGATCTTGATAAATTGGAAGACTGGGCATCAAAATGGCAGATGAAATTTAATGTGGACAAGTGCAATGTTATGCACCTAGGGAAGAACAACCCAAACTATGGTTACACGATGCAAGGTTCCACATTAGGAACCACCACCCAGGAAAAAGATTTAGGCGTCATTGTGGATAACATGTTAAAACCCTCGGCCCAGTGTGCAGCGGCAGCCAAGAGAGCAAATAGAATGCTAGGTATCATAAGGAAAGGAATGGAAAATAAAAGAAAAGATATTATAATGCCTCTATACCGTTCCATGGTGAGACCTGTGATAAGGAAGCTTATCATAGCTCAGGAAGGAGCTATAGAAAAGGTGAAGTGGCTCTGAACAAGCAACCTGTCAGTTCTGGTAGAAATAAGAAAACAGAATTTTCCCATAAAAGACTACCAGTCCCAGAATGCACCAGGTTTCCAACAGCCATTAGAGGAGCTGAAGTGGGGAAACGTGTGTTCAATCAGGAGGGCTATGAGGTAATCCCTAAGCACTCATCTCAAAGGGCAGGGCCTGATTCAGCACAGCTGCGCTGTGTTAGGGAGGAGCACACATCTAAGCAGAATAAGAGTAGAGTTTATTCTACAGATGATCATCTTCATGATCACCTTGGATATCCAGAGAAGGATCATCAGTTTCATCTGAAGGATCATCAGAAGCAGAAGCCAAACCGGACGGACAGAGAGGGAAAGAGACCCTCTGGAAGAAAGATTAGAAAAACCTTTGAGAGGTCTAGAAGAGTCCAGAGCAGTACGTATACTGGGAGGTATTCCAAGGGCCAGCATACACCATTGGACTGGGGAAAGCCAGAAGAAATGGTGCTGCAGAGCTAGGAATCTCCAGACGCTACCTGTGAGGGAGACGGCTGCACGTGGAAGGGACCCTAAGACCCGTGCCAGAAGGTATGTGAAGAGAGAACCAGTGTCCAGGGATCTGGATTGGAAGGCTGGACATAAGAACTGGACTACATACTGGCCAGGCTATATAGAGAGGAACTCTAACAGCAATGGAAGCTCAGGTATGAACACTGATCTATGCCCTAGCTATAACCTTGAAAGACAGCAGGGAAACAAGTATTCTCCTGAAAGTGCTCCATTGAGAGATTCATGTGTGCCAATCCATGATATTGAACCTATGCTTGTTGAAGATGGGGGAATGATTGCAGATGAAGAATGTGTTTATATGGATTGCTCTCTATCAAAACTCCGTTGGTAACTTTCTGTTATAAAGTACAGCAACCATCACAAAGAAATACAAATTTGTTCTTTAATCTACTCAGAAAAGCTCCTGAAGCAGGATTTGACCCACACAGTAGAAAGCAAGCCAGCTAAGGGGTTTCAGCTGGATAACTGCTAGCAATTAAGCCTTACCTAATTGCTTGTGAGCTAGGAGAGAATCACTTCTGAATCTATGTGGGAAGTAATCAGAAGTTAACCTGAAAAGAACAGTTTGTTTCTTGCTTTGTGGCTTTTCATTTGTTGTTTTCCTGATTTTGACTTTGTTTTTCCAAGTTAACACTGAAAGCAAGTTACCTGATTTATGTGCTACCAAACATATCTGTGTTGGGTGAAATAACCCCATAAATAAATATATTATTGGCTTTACCCAAGAGCACAACTAAATTATTGTCAGCAGCTGTGTCTGGTGTGAATGAACTACATTGCCCACAATCCCTTGCAAATCATATAGATATATGCACTTGCCAAGACTGTGAAGATTCTCACCCAGGCAGCCGTCTCACAGACCGCATCTTGAATATTGTGTGCAATTCTGGTCGCCGTATCTTAAAAAGGATATAGCGTTATTAGAAATGGTTCAGAGAAGAGCCACCAAAATGGTAAAGGGGATGGAAAGATACTCCTATGAAGAAAGGCTAAAAAGGTTAGGGCTCTTTAACCTGGAAAAGAGACGGCTGAGGGGAGATATGATAGAAGTCTATAAATTAATGAATGGAGTGGAACGGTGTCAGATGGCTGCCTGGGTGAGAATCTTCACACTCTTGGCAAGTGCATATTTCTATATGATTTGCAAGGTATTGTGGGCAATGTAGTTCATTCACACCAGACACAGCTGCTGACAATAATTTAGTTGTGTTCTTGGGTAAAGCCAATAAAGATATTTATTTATGGGGTTATTTCTCCCAACACAGATATGCTTGGTAGCACATAAATTAGGTTACTTGCTTTCAGTGTTAACTTGGAAAAACAAAGTTAAAATCAGGAAAACAACAAATGAAAAGCCACAAAGCAAGAAACAAACTATTCTTTTCAGGTTAACTTTTGATTACTTCCCACATAGATACAGAAGTGATTCTCTCCTGGCTCACAAGCAATTAGGTAAGGCTTAATTGCTAGCAGTTACCAGCTGAAACCCCTTAGCTGGCTTGCCTTCCACTGTGTGGGTCAAATCCTGCTTCAGGAGCTTTTCTGAGTAGATTAAAGAACAAATTTGTATTTCTTTGTGATGGTTGCTGTATTTTATAACAGAAAGTTACCAACGGAGTTTAGATAGAGAGCAGTCCATATAAACAGGATCCTCATCTGCTATTATTCCCCCTTGTTCAACAAGCATGGGTTCAATATCATGGATTGGCACAGATGAATCTCTCAATGGAGCATTTTCAGGAGAATACTTGTTTCCCTGCTGTCTTTCAAGGTTATAGCTAGGGCATAGATCAGTGTTCATACCTGAGCTTCCATTGCTGCTAGAGTTCCTCTCTATATAGCCTGGCCAGTATGTAGTCCAGTTCTTATGTCCAGCCTTCCAATCCAGATCCCTGGACACTGGATCTCTCTTCACATACCTTCTGGCACAGGTCTTAGGGTCCCTTCCACGTGCAGCCGTCTCCCTCACAGGTAGCCTCTGGTGATTCCTAGCTCTGCAGCACCATTCCTCTGGCTTTCCCCAGTCCAATGGTGTATGCTGGCCCTTGGAATACCTCCCAGTATACGTACTGCTTTGGACTCTTCTAGACCTCTCAAAGGCTTTTCTCTTCCTTCTTCCAAAGGGTCTCTTTCCCTCTCTGTCCGTCCGGTTTGGCTTCTGCTTCTGATGATCCTTCAGATGAAACTGATGATCAAACTCAAGCTGATTCTCAGGATACTGAGGACAATTCTCTGGATTTCCAAGGTGATCATGAAGATGGTCATCTGTAGAATAAACTCTACTCTTATTCTGCTTGGATGAGTGCTCCTCCCTAACACAGCGCAGCTGTGCTGAATCAGGCCCTGCCCTTTGAGATGAGTGCTTAGGGATTACCTCATAGCCCTCCTGATTGAACACACGTTTCCCCACTTCAGCTCCTCTAATGGCTGTTGGAAACCTGGTGCATTCTGGGATTGGTAGTCTTTTATGGGAAAATTCTGTTTTCTTATTTCTACCAGAACTGACAGGTTGCTTGTTCAGAGTCACTTCACCTTTTCTATAGCTCCTTCCTGAGCTATGATAAGCTTCCTTATCACAACGGGTAAACGTAGATCGACTGTTTACGTTATCAGAATATAGGAAGACTAGGGGACATGCAATGAAGCTACAGGGTAAACTATTTAAGACTAATAAAAGAAAATATTTTTTCACTTGACGTGTAATTAAACTCTGGAATTTGTTACCAGAGGATGTAGTAAAGGCTGTTAGTGTAGCTGAGTTTAAAAAGGTTTGGACAAGTTCCTGGAGGAAAGGTCCATAAACCATTATTAAGAAGGGACCCAGGATATCAATGCTTGACCTAGTACAAGCATTGCAGAACCTGTGTCTTTTGGGGAAACTGCTAGGTACGTATGACCTAGATTGGGCACTGTTGGAAACAGGATACTGGGCTTGATGGACCTTGGTCTGACCCAGTATGGCATATCTTATGTTCTTATGCTTTATTAACACTGAAGACCATCAGTGTCAAGTGGAGGTGAAGCAGCATCAGCATCGGACCTCATTAGAGCATGGCATTAAGAATGTGAAAATGCTGGTAGCTGCCATATCTTCAGAACACACTCTGATTTAGGACCACTGGGTTTCCTCAATCTCCAAGAGTGCAGGGCCAAGTCATTCCTCAACTGACTCAGGAGGGACCAGCCTTCACCTACCCTGTTCCTCAGTCTTCAAGGAGGAACTAGACAGGAAAATGGATGAGAGGCTGTCTATATTCCTGGTTTGAGAATACTTTATCTTCATCTTCATCAGCGTTGATGCATAGAATCATGCAGCCAATCCTCAAGACCCATGTTTTTCCTGTAGGCTTGTCATCTGCACCAGGATCTTGAAGGGTCTTGAAGATGATGACAGTGGTCCTGTTGTCACTGGGGGAAAGAAGCTTCACTGAGACTTCAATTCATACTAAATTTTAGATGCCCAAATTCAAATGTTACCCTCACTTTGGTCTTAACTTGTAGCCAAACAGAGACCCAGACCTCGCCACTGGAGTATCTTTCTGGGTTTGTGTGTAAGCCAGGAAAGTTCTTTAAGGAAGGAGCATAATGGGCTTTCCCTCAAAATTCCTCTACAGGAAAGACGTTCTCCTCTCATTAGATATCTCCTTCAGATTTTGTTAAATTAAATAGCATCAACCATTTCCTTACATTGAAGACTGAGGAGGAGCCCAGGGCATAAATGTTGGATATGTGTGTGACAGTGCCTATTACAGATCCTGAGAGATTCACAGATGAGAAAGTGGGAAATCTCTCCCTCTGTCCACTTTGTTAATAAGAAGGTGGACTGAATATACAGAGTCCAGAAGACTCCCAGATTTGAAAAAGCAGCAGCTTCCTCACCACTCTTGTATGATCAAATTTGCTTTTAAGATAGCCAGAAGTTCCAAGTCGCACTTCATTTCCTCTAGGAAGAGATGTTTGGACCCTGGACTCTACTGATAGGAAAGTATTTTGAAATGTTATGCTCTCCTTTAAAGCTTCTTTCCAGCTCTTCATGGGCCAGTACTTGCAAACTGCTTGTTTAAGATTAAGGAGTTTGCAGATTCTCTCCCTCAGGACAAGTCTAAACTTAGGTCATTAGTGAATAAAGGAGTATGGAAAGCACTTACTCAGATCTTTGATGCTTTTGATAAAGCATTGACAACTTCTGTGAAGGCTGTTAGAGCTGCAGACTCACATGGCTGTGAGCTTTAGATTTCCATTATGATGTGCATAAAAATCCTTACTGATATGCTATGCTGAGAGGAGAATCTCTGTGGAAATCAGACTCATATTAAAGAGCATTGTCAAACAATTAAATCCCTCCCCTGGGCCACTTTTTGACCTGCCCTCCTCTTCTCTTTTAGAAAGTTTGCAAGTAGGGGACAGAGAAGAATTTACTACACTGACAGGCGCAAGTACCTCCATCCTCCTGGTTCCTGAAAAATGCAGCAAGGATCTTGTTCTTGTCCCATACAGCAGTAGATACACAAATCCAAACCTTCTTCGCATCCAAACCACAGGATGGGCTTTTGACTTCCAAGCAATCTCCAGTAGGAAGGAAGCTTTTGGCCATTTATAGCCACCTTGTGTTTGAGTGGCATGCGGTAGTATGGGGTTTTCTGCTAAAACACCAGACAGACAGCAGTTCATGTGTTTATTCAGACCTAGTTTGTTAACCTTCACAAAGCTGGGGGTGGGGGGGGGGGGGGTAGAGCCAGCTGTGGTGCAAGATGGCCACTTGACTTGTATCTCCGGAGAATCCAGTGGGAAATCCTGCCTCTCTTCCTTCTGTGTTTCGAATAGAACTTCCCTGCACTAGTTCTTGATTGCAGATTATGTCTGGTAGTAAACCTACTCGGCTGGAATATTCTACCGGGCAGAACACTGGAGCTAAGAAAGCTAAACCTGATCCCCCATCTCCCCACAAAATGGTGGCTGCCCGGGAGACTACAGAAGAGATCCAAGAATTACTGGTAGAAATTCAGGCTGTGCGGTCTATAGTGGTAGCAAACGGTGAGTCTTTCAATTGCGTTCAGTGAGATATCAGCGAGCTCAAACTCCAAATAAATGCTCTCACCAATAGAAGTATAACATAGATGCAAGGATTTCTGTCCACGAAGAACGACTGAAACAGATCTCAAGGGATGCCAAACGAATTAGTCAATTGGAGCATACCCTGGAAGACTTAAACAACCAATTGTGCAGGAACAACGTCTGCATTATAGGTATCCCTGAGGGAGCGGAAGGTTCTAATGCGGTGGCATTTCTGGAAAGTCTGCTACCCAAGCTGCTTAAATTTGACTTTGCATGACCACTGAAATTGAATGGGCCCACAGGCCCAAATACCCAACAGCCGAGGCCTATCATCTTACGGGTCTTTCGCCACCAGCAAGTAATGCAGATAATGGCTGCCACTAGATCCCTGGCCACAATGCAATTGGAAGGTCATAAGGTTGCATTTTTTCTGGATTTTAATAAGGCTACAATTGAGAGATGCAAACAAGTCCTCTCCTTTCGACCGAGACGCCAACAGTTGCAGGCCTGATACGGACTGTTTTTTCCCGCAAGGCTTTGTGTAACTTACCACAATCAGATGAGAACTTTTGAGGATCCAGAGACACTGCAAGCTTATATAGAGGAACAAGAGGCGATCCTGATATGCTAGTTGCTAGCTATTTTGAGTACTTGTACTAACAGTTTCGCCAGTAAGATTTGTTGCAGCTACCATGGGTGACTTGTTGCTGATGGCCTAGCCTGCATTTTGATCTTGGGCTATTAGCTACCGCTACGTGGAGCCTTGAAGTGGCTCTTATGCTGGAAGCTACTGCAAGGCTGGACCATCAGCAAATATGTGTAAATTAAGTCGCTTGGGAGGGAAGGTCTTGGCTTTAGACTGCTGTAAAGGGGGAGCTTATGGCTACCTCAGTGGTAAGGACTGAGTTAAGGCAGTATTGTAAACACTCTTGTCCTTGGATTTGCACTAATTCAAGTTCCCATTGTTTGGAAAGAGCTGAAATGGTGCAGTAGTACTTTGTCTTGTAATGAATGCAACCGGTACAGTATGTGTGTGTGTATATATATATATATTTTTTTTTATTTTATTTTATTTTTTTTTATTTTAGTGCCATCAAGTCAGTGTTGACTCATAGCGACCCAGCTACCTCTGGGTTTTCTTGGCAATGTATCACCGGAAGTAGATTGCCAGCCTTTTCTTCTGAGGCAATGGAGGGTAAAGTGACTTGTCCAAGGTCACAAGGAGTGCCAGTGGGACTCAAACCCTTGATCTTCTGGATACTAGGCAGTTGCTCTAACCATTAGGCTACTCCTCCACTCCTATAGGCAGGCTAAAATATGTTTTTAGTATCGTTGGGGTATATGGCTGAGGGGGTGTGTGACATGTGAAATGGGGGTTGTATGTGCCAAGAAACTGTTGGTATATACGAAAGTAGGATCTGGGGATCATTTAAGGAAATCTTAGAGACACTGGCAGAGGGGAGAGGGGATTATAAGAAATTATAGATAGATAGATGGATTCTATGTAGTAGTCTGTAATAGCACTGGTTCACCCAATTGTATTTTCCTTGTTTAAGGTAGGGATGCCTCTTTGCAGGTTCTTCACTTCTTTGTCAAGGGTTTGGAATAATTCCTATGTGCGGCAGTGTGAGTGGTGCCGAATTTTTGTCTGTTTGGTTTTATTTGGTCCCATGAGCCCGATTAATTTCTTATCCCTGAACATGAAGGGCATCAATAACCCAATAAGAGGAAAAAATCTTGGTTTATTGTCAAAAAGAAAAGGCGGATGTGGTTCTTTTACAAGTAATACATCTTACTACTGTGGAAATAAAGAAACTGGAGAACAGGCACTACACTTTAGTTGGACACTCAGCAGCTTATCACAAAAAAAATGTAGGGTAGCCATACTAGTTCGTAAAATGCTTACACCATCACGAACAGACTTGGAGGGGAGATGGGTTAAGGTCCTTCTTAAAGTGTTGGCTCATATGTTGGCAATATTCAATATTTACGCCCCCAGTGACAGCCCTAGCTTCTTTCAAACTATAGCCGCAGAGTTGCACGATAGTGCTTCCTATGAGATCGTCGTAGCAAGGGATTTTAACTTAGTATTGGATCCTTTGTTAGACCGCCAAACTTGTAGACGCACTGAGCATGCTAAAGCCCCTGTGATTGTATCATCCTTTATGCAATCCATTGGCCTAACAGATGCTTGGCGCTTGCTCCATTCGGTCGAACGGGATTACACATTCTTTTCCCTGCCCCATAAATCCCATTCACGTATTGATTTTTTTCTCGCCTCTAAATCCCTGATTCCAGGAGTCACAGAAGCAAAGATATGTAGTGCTAATATTTCTGATCATGTAGCTATCACACTCTCCTTCCCTCTAATGACTCCTCCTATTTGCCATTATGGTCGTTTCGAAGGTCACTTCTTTCTGATGAACAGTTCTGTGTTCACATGCGACAGAATAAGAGATTATTTTGAATTCAACTCGCCAGAAGCTATGTCGGTCTGGGCATGGTGGGAAGCTTTCAAGGGTTCTATTCACTCTGTGATTACCAGCTATATCATAAAAGATACGCGGTAAGTCAAGATGCAGCTGAGGGTCTTAGACAAGCAAATTAAAGTAGGTGAGACTTTTGCTCTCCAGATCTGAACCTAATATTTTGATTCGCCTACAGCGATTAAGATATCAATATAACAATATTTTGAGGGCCGAAGCTGAAAAACTTGTACAATCACAACAAGCGCAGTATTATGTAGAACATAACAAGGCAGGCAGGCTGCTGGCCAGAGCCCTTAATGGGGAGACCGAACAAAACAAAATTACTGTAGAAGCCATAGCAGATGACCAGTTGCAACTTCGCACTCAGAATAAGGATATCTTAAATTTATTTAGATCCTACTACTCTCATTTATACTCTTCAGAGGTCACACTTGACCCACTGGCTTTCCGCAAACTGGTCGAACATTTGTCCCACCTGCGTCTCCCTGAAGAACTCACTGTTGCTCTAGATCAGCATATCCAGCAGCAAGAACTTTATGATGCTTTGAATAGCTTGAGCCCAGGTAAGGCCTTCGGTCCAGATGGCATATCCATTGAATTTTACCAAACGTTTGCTTCAGAGCTTTCCCCCCACTTATTAAACTATTTCTGCCTTTTATGTTTGCAGCAGTCCAATGTTGGAGCATTTTATGGAGCAACCATAGTGGTGTTAAAAAAAACCAGGGAGAGATCCCCAAAGGGTAGAAAATTATCGCCCAATCTCCTTACTAAATGCAGACTGCAGACTTTTATCAACTATTTTGGCACAGAGGTTGGCAAAGGTAACCCTATTCATTAATCCATACTGATCAATGTGGCTTTATGGCAGGATGCTCCACAGCGGACAACACATGTCTCTTAATGAATATTCTATCAATTGCTAAACATACGAATTATCCGGGTGTTGGGCTTTCATTAGATGCTGAAAAGCCTTGATTGGCTTGAATGGTCTTTCCTATTCCAGACTCTTCATTGGTTTGGTTTTGGGGATAGCTTTATTAGCATGATCCAAATTCTCTACAACAACCTGTCTGCATGTTTCTTGGCTAATGGGGCATCGTCAGATTCCTTTTTGTTAAAACGAGACACCCAGCAAGGATGCCCCCGTCTCCACTTTTATTTAATATTACCCTGGAGCCTTTGGCCCTATTATTGCTCCAGTCTATTGAAATACAAGGTATGGTTGTGAGAGAGCTAGAAATCAAACTTTCTTCCTATGCAGACAATCTACTACTATTTGTTCAACCCTCAGCCATAGCGGCAGTGCTCAAAGTGATTGAGAGTTACTCGTGTCTATCTGGTAATAAAGTTAACTGGTCAAAATCTGTAGCTTTCCCACTTAACAGGGTGATCCCTGCCTCGGTTGTGGCTCACTTCCCATTTGTCTGGGAACCTCGAGCAGTCAAATATTTGGGGTTAGATACTGCTCTACCTTGGAGGATACCCTGCGGCTAAATATTAAAATTTTAACTGAGATGATACATATCTTCATCCTAAAATGGTCACCCCTTCACCTTTCCTGGTGAGGCCACCTAGAATTGATTAAAATGATTCTTACACCCAAAGTCAGTTATGTACCGGAAATGCTTCCCATGTTATTGCCACCCTCTGCTTATAAAATGCTGGAGCGGCTCTTAGTTACCTTCCTATGCAAAGGCAAGCCTCCAAGAATTGCAACACAACAGTTAAAGGGGGTGCAAAACCAATGGAGGGATACAACTCTCAGATTTTCAGTGGTATCATTATGCTTTTCTCCTTAAGCAAGGCTCTAAATGGGTTACTGAAAAGGAGAGTCTGCAAAAGTTGACATAGCTGAAGCTGGAGGAGCATTTAGTGGCCCCAATTCCCATCTTATTACTGATAGGCATGTGTCATGAGGATCCCGTAAGAGTGGGCCAGGTGGCTTTTAAAGCTCTGTTATCTATTCTGGGGGAAGATAATCCCCCTGCAACTGATATCTCAATATGGTATAATCCCCTAATTAAGATTCAGCGCAAGACAATCTCATGGAAGCAATGGCAAGTGCATGATATATGGACAATAAGGTAATTGGTTAATAATCAAGTCTGAAGGATTTAGATACCCCATAGAGGGAGGGTAGAGAGTATAGTCAGTCAGTTGCAGAGGGGGGGGAGGGAAGGGGGGTGTTGGGGGCAAAGTCATACCCACGACATGATGAGCTTATTCCTGTTGAGCTACTGGAATGTATATAGGGGGGAGCCCCAGGCTGGGGGGGCACTCTCATGGTATTTGTTTAATGTGCTACTACAAGGCTGTAAGTGTATGCAATGCCTCTTAAGATAATTTCTTGGAATGTCTGCGGTCTGGGCAGCCCGATCAAGCGATCCAAAGTCCTGCAGGCTTTGGCTAGGCAAAAGGCGGACATAGCTATGCTCCAGGAAACCCACCAGACTGCTGAGGAGCACCGTAAACTTTGTAGGGAGTGGGTGGGGCAGGTATGGGGAGCCCCGGCCATGGGTAGGAAGGGGGGTGTAGTGCTCTTGATACATAAGCGCATAAGGCTGGAGGTTATAAGAGATCTAGTGGATTCCTCGGGCAGATTTGTACTATTGCAGGGTATACTGGAGGGGAAGCCAGTTATTCTGGGCAATTTATATTGTCCTAATGTATTAGATTTGAACTTCTATTCTCGACTTGCTTCTAAAATAGAGACGTTGCCGGAGCTCCCCCTGATTTTGGGAGGAGATTTTAATGGCGTTATGGATGTGGCTTTGGATACGTCTAAAGGTGGGGGGCCCAGGGATAGATTGCAGACGGCCCGTGCTTTACTTCGATTATGTTCCAGGTTGGGGCTGGTGGACCCATGGAGGTTATTGCATCTGGCTGAAAAGGATTATACCCATCAATCTCGGGCACATGGCTCTAGTGCGCGTATAGATTACTTGTTGACTTCCGCTGGACTGTTTGCTAAGGTCGAGGATGCGCAGATAGGACCTATAGAGATTTCCAATCACGCGTTCATCTGGCTGGAAATTCATTGGAGTGGGAGTACTACTCGGGCATCTCCCTGGCGGTTCCCGCTCGAGCTTTACAAAGATGCTCAGTTCCGTTCTTTTCTTCAGAAGCGATGGCGGGAGTTTGAGGCTGATCGTAGTGGACACCAGGACGACCCTGAGTTGGTTTGGGAAACAGTGAAGGTCATTTTACAAGGGGATATTATAGGGTTTCTTGCTCGGAAGCGGAGATTGTTGGCGGAACATGTTATTTGCTTGGAAAAATTAGTTACGAAGCTGAGACGCCAATGGGCTCAAAACCCAATGCCAGGGCTTAAAAGGCAGGTGTGGGAAAGTCAAACGGAACTTAATGAACTTTTGCATCAGCGGGCTAAGAAGTCTGTGGTGTATTATCGCTATCAATTATACCGTCATGGGGATAAGCCAGGGAGATTACTGGCTCGGTGTCTACGTGGTCCTAGAAGCTCAAAACTCGTGCCAGCGCTTCGGGACGACCTGGGGATACTTCATCGTGAGAGCCCTGCGATAGCTCGAGTATTTCGTTCTTTTTTTCAGCGACTTTACGCGGCAGAGTCACCCTCTTCCTCGCAGATTATAGATTATGTTGGGGAATTAGACCTGCCCCAATTATCTGAGGCGCAAAGAACGCAGTTGGATCAGCCGATAACTGTAGCAGAGCTGCAAGCTGCTATTTCTAAGGCCAGCTGTTACAAATCCCTGGGGTCAGATGGCCTAGGTGCGGAATTTTACAAGATTCTCAACGAGTTGATTTCTCCAACCTTAGTAGCCGTACATAATATGAGGGCGCAGCAGGGGTATTTCCGATGGGGACACAATCATGCCCATATTGTTCTCATCCCGAAACCAGCTAAAGACCCACTGCTGGCGGCTTCATATCGACCCATCTCTTTGCTTAACTTTGACCTCAAGCTTATGGCAAAAATTATGGCTGATCGCCTGGCGGGACTCTTGGGGCAGTTGGTCCATGAGTCCCAAGTAGGTTTTGTTCAGGAATGCTACGCAGTACGCAATTTGCGTAAAATAATAACATCTTTAGAATGGGTCTGGCATAGACGTTTGTCGTCCCTATTAATTAGTTTTGACGCAGAAAAAGCCTTTGATAGGGTTGATTGGCAGTATTTGACGTACTTACTCCCGCGTTATGGTATAGGGCCCGCTTTTTGTAAGATGGTCGGTTGTCTGTATGCGGATCCGACTGCAGCGATCTTATGTAATGGGGTGTTGTCCGAGGCATTTTTCCCTACGACGGGGGACTCGTCAGGGGTGTCCCCTTTCCCCTCTCCTTTTTGTTTTGTCCCTGGACCCCCTTCTGCGTAAGGTGGAGTTGTCCCGAGCAATAAGGGGGGTGTGTATTGGGGATCATGAGTTTAAGATCTCTGCCTTTGCTGATGACCTCCTGGTACACTTACTCTCGCCCAGAGACTCTCTGCCCAGCCTGTTGCAGGAGTTTCAGACTTTTGGGAAGTTTGCGGGCTTTAGTATTAATAAGGACAAATCAGAGGCTTTGGATATTTCGGGTCAGCTCCGGGATAGCTGGCCGGGGGCGTTCCCTCTTAAATGGGCAGAGAATCAATTTGTATATTTGGGGATCGTATTGCCCAGGCAGCTATCTCAGCTCTATGGCAGTAATTTGACTCGGGTGATGACCAAAGTGAGAACTCAGCTTCAAGCTTGGCGGCCCCTTCCCCTATCTTTATCGGGGAGAATAGCGGCGATCAAAATGGTAATACTGCCGCGGTTATTGTACTGGCTGCAGACCCTCCCGGTTTGGTTACTGCGACGGGATGTCCGGCGTCTTGAAGCGGAATTCCGGGTTTTTTTGTGGCGGGGTGCGAGAGCGCGTATCCCTTATAGTCGCCTGGTGGGGCAGGGGAGATATGGGGGCTGGGGGCTTCCAGATCTCGGCACATATGCACTTGCTTGCCAGGCGCGACACTTGGGGGATTGGCTCAGCAATACAGAACTGTACACTCCTAGGGCGTTGGAGGAGGCGTATGTGGCCCCCCATACTTTACAGGCTCTATTGCACTTGGAAAACCGCCTGATGCCAACCCATTTGGCTGACAGTGTGTTACTGGTTCCGGTGCGCCGAACCTGGCGGCAGCTCAATGCTTACTGGGGTCGCAATTGGAAGGTGTCGAGCTGGTTATCAGTTCGGGGTAGTGTGTGCTTTACGCCAGCCACCGACGCAGCCTCCTTTCGTACTTGGGAGGAAAGAGGTATACGTAACTTGAGTCATGTGGTCGACCCCGCGGGGAAAACTAAGTCTTTTCACGCCTTATGTAGGGAATATGACTTGGGGTCCTGCCATTTCTTTGCTTATATGCAGATCGCCCACTATGTGGACTCCCTCCCGGGGGCGGAGCTTCATGGTGATCGGTCGGCACAGATTTTGGAGTTTTTTAGTCTGGACAGGGAGGAGAAACCGTCAATACATATCTTTAAAACTAGGCTGGCTCAATACCGGACTTTCGAAGTGTGGAGCAGGCCTGGGGTGTTGAGATGGGGCGGGAAATCCCCCAGGGCACAGTCCTGGCAGCCCTTCGGAGAATAGGGAACCTGGCGGATGGTGTCCGCTGGAGGGAAATGCAATTTAAATGTTTAACTAGGGTTCACTTTTCTCCGAGAAGGGCTCTTCATTGTCACCTGACCCTGGATGGAAGTTGCCCACGGTGCGCGGAACCTCTGGCAACGTTATTGCATATGTGGTGGGGTTGTCGGATGATCCGTTCATACTGGAAGAGAATTTGTTCCTTTATGACGGGCCTTTTGGGACAACCAGTGTATTGGGATGCTGCCCTGGTCACTCTAGATCTCTTGAGCCTTAACTCCCCGAAAGAGAAGTGGGGACGCTGGCTAGTGCAGAAGGCATGTCTGGTGGGTAAGGGGCCACTCTTGCGTCGATGGCGGGAAAGAGGCCCTCCCTCCTTTTGGGAGTGGCGGAATTCCTTCCATCAATTGATGCTAATGGAATGTAGGGGCGCCAGGGGCCATGTCAAGCGCTGGTCCGCCTTTCTGTTGCTCTGGGACCCATATATTCATAATTTGAGTCCCCGATGTTGCAATGCAGTTTTGCAACTAGGCAGCTAGTGTGTGGACTTAGGTATGCGTGGCTCAGAGTGGGTGATATGAATAGTCTTTCTGATTGGTTCTGATCATGGAGTAGTCGTGGGTGATGACGGGGCGGGGGGTGGGAAGGGGGGGAGGGGTTTGGGGGAGGGGGGATGTGGTTAAAAATTGAAAATATTTGTGACCATCATTGTTCTCTCTCAGGGGATAAGCGTCAACCCCAGGGAGAGTTTGTTGAATGTTGTATATTTCCTGTTTTTCTTGGTGGTTTATAAATAAACATTGGAAAAAAAAATAATCAAGTCTGGAAGAAATTTGCTGAACTTCAGACCAAGTTTGGCCTGCCCACCTCTTGCAACTATCAATGGCTCCAACTGAAGCATTGCCTGTCTAAATCCAAATTATAGATAAAGAACCTCATAGAAGAATGGGGACTCTGCAAGGTAGTAGACAATTTTAGTAAATCTTCTGGGGCAGCATCCTCATTTTATGCGTTATTCCGGGACAGGGCACCCTCTAATCTCCTAGGTTTGGTGAAAACCTGGGAGAATGATGTGACCCCCTCTCCCTTCGAGTGTATGGCCCATTCTCTGGGGTCCTCTAACTAGAGTATCCAAATCAGCTGCCCTTACACAAAGTCTCTATTTCTTTGCCCATCGAGCCCACATAACGCAGGTCCGGCTAGCCAAATGGGACAAAAACAAAGGCAACAAATGTTGGTTGTGTCAGAATGCAGTAGGCACCCTGGTTCATGTAATGTTTCTTTGTCCTAGCATTCAGTTTTTTTTGTCACAGATATGGGACATGATGTAAAGAATATTGCGATTCCAAGCCCCACTGACCTGGCTAATCATGGTGCATTCTGCTGCTGTAAATCTTGGACAAAGACAATGTTTTTCTTTTTAATTTTATGATTGCTGTCGCGTTAAAGTTAGTAATTTCAAACTGGAAAGATACATCTAAACTATATTGGCATATGTGATGGAACTCACTGTGTCTTTCCTGTAATTATGAAAAAGCCTATGGAAAAACTACAAAGATTTGGGGCCTAAAGGTTAACAAATGGTGCTATCTAGATGACTATGCCACAATTGCTGCTTTTTGATTTAGGGTATTATGGTAATGTATTGCTACACATGATAGGCGCTCAAGACTGATACTGTTATCTGTTGATTTCGGTGTGGAAACCAACAAAGAGGCGGGAGGGGAGGGGGGGCATTGGGGGATGTTGTACTATGTTACTTTGTTGTTCTGTTGCAGAAAATTCAAAATACAATAAATTAAAAAAAAAAAAAACCTTCACACAAGCAGGTCTTCCAACCCTTCTTCCAGCCCAGTTAAAATTCCTACCTTTGTACGGCTTGCCTTAAACAAACTCTTGGCTCAATGGGTCTCTCTCCCTTCTGCAGCCTACTGGGTTTTTAACCTCTAACTGTGAGCCATGCCCTCCCAGCCCTGAACTCTGGGCTGCAGGCTCTCTTAAAGGGGCTTGTTGATAATCCCTCTGGAGAGGGATGGGCAACACTGTATAGACCCCATCACACACCCTCTCCCTCAGCTCAGCCATGTCCCATTGAACGTCTGCCCCACTCAGGAAAGGAAGTCTGTGTTCAGGTGTGTCTGACCAGCCCTATGGAGGATCTGGAGCTGGTAGTGTTGGTATTGGTGGGCCATTATTAGTGTAAACAGATGGCTAGGCAGATAGTATTTAAAGGTTTTAAGTGTCCACTTGACAGCGAGAGCTGCCTTCTCAATCACTGCATAATGCTTCTCTCGAAGACACAGCTTTCTGCTGATGAATGATATAGGATGTTCTTCACCCCTGATTTCCTGGCCAAAACTGCTCCTAGGCCCACCTCTGAGGCATCAGTTTGCACAGTAAATGGTAGAGAGAAATCAGGGCTACTCAGGATTGGTTCAGAGCACACGGCCTTCTTGAGATGCTGAAAGGCCAGGTCCAGGTCTAGGTCTGGTGACCACTGGATCCATTTGGGAACTCTCTTCTGGAGGAGAATGGTTAATGGCTTCACCACCTTTGCAAAATTAAGAATGAACTGACGGCAATAGTTGATCAGTCCTAGGAAGGCATGAATCTCTCTCTTCAATTTTGGGGTGGGGACCCGGGCAATGGCATCTTCCTTCCGTAGTTGAGGTCGCATCTGCCCATTCTTGCCCAGGTATTGAACGTCGCAACCTCCCAGAAAACATTCCTTGGGGGTGGGCGTCAACCCGGCCTTCCACAGGCTGGTCAACACGTCTTGTACTAGGGTTAGATGGATGGTCCAGTCTCTGCCCTAGATGATGTCATCAAGTTAGGCAATCGCATATTCCTTGTGCGATCTTAGTAGGTGGTCAGCTAGGTGTTGAAACGTGGTGGGAGCCCTGTGTAATCCAAAGGGCAGCACTGTAAACTGGAACAGACCTTGCGGGGTCGAAAAAGCAGTTTCTCCCTTGCAGTCGGAGTCAAGGGTACCTGTCAGTATCTCTTGGTGAGGTCCAAGATTGATATAAAGCATGCTCCACCGAATTGCTTGATTAGCTCATCTACTCTGGGCATGAGATACGCTTCCAGTTTAAAAGCTGCATTGACCCTCCAGAAGTCTATGCAGAATCTGATGCTTCCATCAGGTTTAGGAACCAGGATGATGACTGACAATCAGTCATTCATGGACTCTTCTATAATTCCTAAGTTAAGCATATCTTTCAGCTTTTTGGCAGCAGCCTGTTGCCAGGCCTCTGGAATCCGATAGGATCATTGCCGGATAACCACCCCAGGGTTAGTAATGATATTTAGTTTATTTATTTCTTTAACTATGCTTTATATACCACTTTTCACCAGGTCAAAGCGGTTTACATTGAACAAAAACAGATTTTTTACAAGGAACAGATAATTAACTAAATACAAAGAATGGTATAATATTATAGTAAACAATCGAACAGTGTAACAGGTAACTTCATATTACATAATTACAATATTTAATATATATGTTGGTATCGAATTATGTACACTTACAATAGCTATACATAATGGTAATATCTATAACTATTTACAGAGATCTGTTCTGTTATGTGTGTGTCAGTCACATTTTTCATGTTAGTGGGTAGTTTAGGTGGTGGGTCCAAAGTGTTCGGTGAAGAAATGTGTTTTCAAGTGTTTGTGGAAAGAGGGAAGGTCGATGATGCTCCTTAGTGTGTCTGGTAGAGAGTTCCAGAGAGAGGGTGCGGTGAGTTCAAATGCTCTTTGGTAGGTATGATGATTGAATTTGTTTTTAGATTTGCAAAATCAAACAAGCTCAAAATACCACAATCTTCAGGGTCTGTCCGTGGAGAATTTCTGAAGTAGGGATTGTAGGAGGGTAGGGGGTGCGAGTGTAGTGCTTTGTGTGGTAGTAGAAAGGTCTTATATCTAATTCTGCTTGTGAGAGGCAGCCAGTAAAGCTGCTTTAGGATTGGGGTGATTTGGTCAACCTTAGTAGCTTTCTGATTTGTGCGTGCAGCTGTGTGGAGTGCAGATTAAAGGAGGAGCAGGGTGGCCTGTGGTAGTCCTTGGTAGATATTGTTGCAGTAGTCGACATGAGAGAGAGTAAGGGTTTGGAGTGCTGGAGTGAAAATCTTATGGTTCAAGGAGCGGGCGGAGTCACTGTAGGGTCTTAGTTTTGAGGTATATTGTGTTGGCTGTTTTTAGTATATGCTTTTTGAAGGATAATTGCTGGTCAAGGGGTATTGCTAGGTATTTTAGCTCTGGTTTGACATTTATCTGGATGTTTAGTGTGATTGATGTTAGTGGGGTGAATGAGAGGTCTCTTGTAATAAACATAGCTTCATGTTTTTTGTAGTTTATTGATGTTTGTTGGGAGCCAGTCAGAGACTTCTTTGAAGCAGTTTTGGATTTGTGTGTAGGAAGGTTGTTTGGTGTGTAGTGGACAATATAGCATGTTGTCATCAGCATATACGTGGCAATGAATCTTGTGGTTTTTGATGATTGAGCAGATGGGTGGAGGAATATGTTGGAGAGGTGTGGTGAGTGTGGAACCTTGAGGTACATCTTGTGTTTGTTTGTATTTGTTGGAGGTGCTCGTGCCTATTTTTATCTGTTGGTGTTTGTTAGTGAGGTATGATTGAAACCAATTAAAGACGGTGTGTCTGATGCCATATGCCATATGAATGTAGTCGCTGGAGGAGTATGCCATAGTTGACTGTATCAAATGCTGCAGAGATGTCTGTTATTAGATATGTTTTCTAGTGGTCTTGTACTCATTGGATTAGAGTGTTGATAAGTGATGTTATTAGAGTTTCCACTCCATGCAGTCTTTGGAAGCTCTGCTGCTGTGGATCAAGTAGATGGATCTCATCGATGTGGTCTTGTAGCTGGAGCTGCACGGTCTTCTCGATGAGTTTTGCTAGGAATAGGAGACTAGCGATGGGTCTGTAGGATCCGGGATCTGACAGGTTGAGGTTTGGTTTCTTTAAGATAGGGAAGATAGAGGAGAGCTTGGGACAATTTGGCATTTTTCCTTGTTGTAGCACTTCATTGTTTAGTTTGGTGAGAAATGAGCTAAGTTCATTCTTTGAAGCTTTTATCCAGTTAGTCGGGCATGGGTCAAGTGGGGAAATGGAGGTGTTAATCATTGATAGAATATTTTCAATCTCTTTGTTACTGATGTTTCGAAAGGATGACCCGTGGTTACATAGAAACATAGAAATATGATGACAGAAAAAGACCACATGGCCTATCTAGTCTGTCCTTCCATATCAACAACTACAACAGTTCCCTTTTTACCTTTAGAGATCCTCTGTGTTTGTCCCATGCGTTTTTGAATTCAGTTACTGTCCTCATCTCTACCACCTCCACTGGGAGACTATTCCACGGATCCACTACTCTTTCCGTAAAGAAATATTTCCGCATATCACTCCTGAATCTATCTCCCTTCACCCTCATCCCATGTTCCCTCGTAGCAGAACTTGCTTTCAATTGAAAGAGGCTCTCTCCCTGAACATTTATGCCACGGAGGTATTTAAACATCTCAATCATATCACCTCTATCCCACCTTTCCTCTGAGGTGTACATATTAAGATCCTTCAATCTGTCCTCATATGCTTTATAATGAAGACCACTAATCATTTTAGTAGCCACCCTCTGCACCGACTCCATCCTGTTCACATCCTTTTGAAGGTGCGGTCTCCAGAATTGCACACTATACTCCAAATGAGGTCACACCAAAGACTTATACAGCGACATTATCACCTCCTTTTTTCTGCTAGCCATTCCTCTCCGTATGCACCCAAGCATCCTTTTAGCTTTTGCCGTCGCCTTTTTTACCTGTTTAGCTACTTTAAGATCATCAGACACAACCACGCCTAGGTCCCACTCTTCTTTAGTGGACAAAAGTACTTCACCCCCTAT
Source organism: Ichthyophis bannanicus (assembly GCA_033557465.1). Classification (NCBI taxonomy): domain Eukaryota; kingdom Metazoa; phylum Chordata; class Amphibia; order Gymnophiona; family Ichthyophiidae; genus Ichthyophis; species Ichthyophis bannanicus. The sequence continues at coordinate 298,689,470 of CM066033.1, read as the reverse complement.
ATTATATTGCTCCCTTGGATTGCTGCAGCCCAAATGCATGACCTTACATTTTTTAACATTAAATCCCAGCTGCCAAATTCTAGACCATTCTTCAAGCTTAGCTAGATCCCTCCTCATGTTATCTACACCTTCCTGGGTGTCTACTCTATTGCAGATTTTGGTATCATCCGCAAAGAGGCAAACCTTACCCGACAGCCCTTCCGCTATATCACTAACAAAGATGTTAAAAAAGAATCGGACCAAGGACAGATCCCTGGGGCACACCACTGGTAACATCCTTCTCTTCAGAGTGAGCTCCATTTACTTGTACTCTTTGTCGCCTCCCACCCAACCAATTTCTAACCCAAGCAGTAATTTTAGGGTCCATCCCTAGGGTGCTCAGTTTGTTTATAAGTCGCCTGTGAGGAACAGTGTCAACGGCTTTACTGAAATCTAAATACACCACATCTAGGGCTCTCCCTCGGTCCAACTCCCTGGTCACCCAGTCGAAGAAATCAATCAGATTTGTCAGACAAGACCTGCCTCTGGTGAATCCATGCTGCCTCGGATCCTGTAATCCGCTGGACTCCAGAAACCTCACTATTTTCTCTTTCAGTAGCGTTTCCAATAATTTACTCACCACCAAAGTTAAACTAACTGGCCTGTAGTTTTCAACCACATCCTTACTTCCGCTTTTGTGTAAAGGCACCACATGAGCCTCTCTCCAGTCCTTTGGCACCACTCCCGACTCCAACGAGGCACTGAAAAGGTCAGTCAGTGGAGCTGCTAGAATGTCCCCAAGTTCCCTCAGCATTCTAGGGTGTATCCCATCCGGTCCCATCGCTTTGTCTACTTTAAGTTAAGCTAGTTTCTCACGAACACAGTCTTCTAAAAATTGTTCAAGATGTCCCTCGCTTCTGTTCCTATTTGTGGGTGTTTTCTGAGGTCCTGCTCCTGGTTCTTCATCTGTGAACACAGAACAAAAATATTTGTTAAGCAATTCCGCTTTATCCTTATCAGCTTTTACATATTCCTCCCCTGCACCCTTGAGGCTGACAATACCACTTTTGCCCTTCCTCTTCTCACTAATATATCTGAAAAATGTCTTATCCCCCCATTTTATTGCATTGGCTATTTCCTCCTCCTTTTGAAACTTTGCCTTCTTGACTACTTTGCTAGCTTCTCTAAGCTTTTCCAAATATAGATACCTGTCTTCCTCTCTCTGTGATCTCTTGTATTTCATGAAGGCCTCCCTCTTTTTCTTCACTTTTTCAGCTACTTCTTTCGAAAACCATAGCGGTCTCCTTTTCCTTTTACCTTTATTTACCATTTTAACAAAAAGGTTGGTTGCCCTTAAAATATCCCCTTTCAGTTTTGCCCACTGTTTTTCTACATCCCCCGGCTATTCCCATCCCACTAACGACTCCCTGAGGTATTGGCCCATCTTCGCAAAGTTAGTCTTCCTAAAGTCTAAGATCCTCACCTTTGAATGGATTCTAACAGCCCTAGTCCTAATACTGAACCATACCATCTCGTGATCACTGGATGCAAAATGAGCTCCCACTACAACATCAGAAACACTTTCACCATTGGTAAGCACCAAGTCCAGTATGGCCCCTTCACGTGTGGGGTCTGTTACCAATTGCCTGAATAGCTCTCCCTGTAGAGAATCCAGGATCTCCTTACTTCTAGATGATACTGCAGCAGGAATGTGCCAATCAACATCTGGCATATTGAAATCTCCTATCAGTAGCACTTCCCCTTTCCTAGCAATGCTGCGTATGTCTTCAATTAACTCTCTGTCCCCTCTTCCTCTTGTGAGGGAGGTCTGTGTATCACACCAATGCAAATAGATTTCTCTTTCCCTTTTTCTAGTTTAACCCACAATGCCTCCTCTCTCCCTTTTAAGCTCTGTAATTCCAAAGCTTTAATAGTAGTTTTTACATATAGTGCCACTCCTCCTCCTCTTCTTCTTCCTACCCTGTCCTTTCTGAATAAAGTATAGCCAGGTATAGTTACATCCCAATCATGGTTTTCTGTGAACCATGTTTCTGTAACTGCCACTAAATCCAAGTCAGCCACTCCCACCAAAGCATCAACATCAGGGATCTTATTTCCCATGCTATGGGCATTTATACACACTGCTTTCCATAAAGGTATTTAATGTATCACCTACCTGGGGGCTTTCACCTACCTGGGGGCTTTCTTCACCCATCCTCAATGAATCTAGTTTAAAGCCCTCTTTAGTAGATTAGCCAGTCTACTACCGAAGACGTGTTGACCTTTCTTTGACAGATGGATGCCATCTCTGCTCTGCAACCCTTGGAACAGCATCCCATGGTCTAGGAAACCAAAACGCTCTCGATGACCCCATCCACGCAGCCATGCATTCATCTCCAGGATGCGAGCCTCTCTTCCTTGGCCTTTACCCTCAACAGGGAGGATTGAAGAGAACACCACCTGTGCACTTAACTGCTTCACCCTCTGTCCCAGAGCCATGAAGTCACTTTTGATACGTTCCGAGGTATATCTGGCAGTATCATTTGTTCCAACATGAATTAGCAACATTGGGTAATAGTCAGTGGGTTCGAGTCTCGGCAAACTCTCCATAACATCTTGGATTTTGGCACCAGGCAGACAGCATACCTCTCTGGACATCAAGCCTGGTCAGCAGATGGATGCCTCAGTACCCCTCAAGAGAGTCTCCAACCACCACTACCCTTCGTTTCCTTGTGGTCACTGATTCTGCAACTTTGGGGTACTTGAGCTCTGGTTCTTCCCTTTCCAGGGATGCTTTCACCTCTTCCACTTCCTGGGCTGCATAATGGTTCTTCAATTCAAGGGCTGGAGAAGTTGGATTGGTGATTTTGCAGGCCCTGGTGACTTGTGTCCAACCATCGACATTCTGTTGGCACCCATCTTCTCCTGTGCTGGAGAGCTTGGTTGCTGCAAGAAGCATCTCGTCAATGTACTTCTCACTGTCTTGAATGCTCCTCAGCCTCGCCACCTCCTCTCTGAGTTCCTCCACTTGTTTCCTCAGAGCTTCAGCATGCAGGCACCCTGCACATGGTTGATACCAGGTGGAAAAATGGTGGGGTGTTGAGTTTTTGATGAGTTTGTAGTAGCTTGTAGTGTGTAGCTAGTTGGTGGTTGATAGCTGGTGATTGGTTGGGGTTAGTGGGGGTTTGTGTGAGGCGCTTGACCATGTCAAATAGTTCATGTGGGCGATTGATAGAGATGTTGATATTCTTGGTTTGATATTCCTTCTTCACCTTATGTGTGGTAGGTTTGCAGTAGAGTTAGGTATTTGTTGCAATCTTCGATCTGTGTGGTTTTATGCCATCTTTGTTCCAGTTGTCTTAGTTTGGTTTTTAGTTGTCGAAAGGTACGGTGTTCTCCACCAAAACCAAGCCTTTTGTAGCGGGTTTAAGTACCAAATCTTCCCTGACCTCCTGTGCTGTCACCATACTTTCTCTTGTAATAGATTCATGAATCTAGATGGTGTGCAGCCAGCGTCAAAAAAGTCACGAGGTGCATATCTTTCTGTTTCCATGTATATCTCATGTATCCATCTCATAAGAGTGGCCATATTATATAACCGAAGGTCTGGAAGTCCTAGTCCCACCCCCCCACCCCCCCCACCATTGCTTGGCCATGACTAGTTTGACATTAGAAACAGGTAAATATGATGACAGAAAAAGACCACATGGCCTATCTAGTCTGTCCTTCCATATCAACAACTACAACAGTCCCCTTTTTTCCTTTAGAGATCCTCTGTATTTGTCCCATGCTTTTTTGAATTCAGATACTGTCCTCATCTCTACCACCTCCACTGGGAGACTATTCCATGGATCCACCACTCTTTCCGTAAAGAAATATTTCCGCATGTCACTCCTGAATCTATCCCCCTTCACCCTCATCCCATGTCCCCTCGTAGCAGAACTTGCTTTCAGTTGAAAGAGGCTCTCCCCCTGTACATTTATGCCATGGAGGTATTTAAACATCTCAATCATATCACCTCTATCCCGCCTTTCCTCTAAGGTGTACATATTAAGATCCTTAAGTCTGTCCTCATATGCTTTATAATGAAGACCACTAACCATTTTAGTAGCCACCCTGTGTACTGACTCCATCCTGTTTATATCCTTTTGAAGATGCGGTCTCCAGAATTGCACACTATACTCCAAATGAGGTCGCACCAAAGACTTATACAGAGGCACTATCACCTCGTTTTTTCTGTTAGCCATTCCTCTCCGTATGAACCCAAGCATCCTTCTAGCTTGTGCCGTCGCCTTTTCTACCTGTTTAGCTACTTTAAGATCATCAGACACAACCACGCCTAGGTCCCACTCTTCTTTAGTGGGCAAAAGTACTTTACCCCCTATACTATATTGCTCCCTTGCCCTTTTGCCCTTCCACAAAAAAGATGTAATCATTGTTTTGTAAAACTTTTCCTCTTTTCCTGTAATCCATATAGAAATCATCTACAGTGGGTAAAGAACCCGCAGCAGCATCATCATTTTTACTAGCGCCACTCACCCAAACAAGGAGAGCGGCAGCTCTCTCTGTTGGCTACATAGACTTTTGATACTTTCCAATCTTTCCACAGCGATTTTGTGATATACTTTCCCAGGATCTCTGTATAAGTAGATACCCAAGTATTTCAAATAGTCCTTCGCTCATCCTAGAGGGAAGTTGGTTTTTGCCTGGCATGCGCATGTTCTCGAGGCCGCCATAGCCTCTGATTTTCTCCAGTTAGTACGCAGCCTTGAGAATGTCCCAAATTGGGTGATGGTGTTCATCACTTTGCCAATGTCCCTGCTAGTGTTGCTCAAGAAAAGCAGCATGTCATCTGCATATAAATTGATTTTGCAGGTTTCTCCTTCTATACTAATCCCGTCCCATTCCTTTGCCAGATTTTTTGTACCAGGGGCTCCAGCGTTAAAATGAAAAGGAGTGGTGATAGTGGACACCCCTGCCGTCTTCCCCTGTGCAAACAAAAAGGCTCAGACAGGTTGTCATTAGCAAAGATATGTGCATGGGCTCATGATAGAGCACCCAAATTCAATCAAAGAACTCCCCCTGTATTCCGTATCTATTCACCACCCAAAACGACATTGTCAAATGCCTTTTCGGCGTCTAGACTCATGATGATTTCATCTCCTGTATTGGATTGGGCTGCATATAGTACACTAAGGGCTCTGAGAATATTTGCAGATGCAGACCTCCCCGGTACAAAACCTACCTGGTCTGGGTGTACTAAGCGGGGCAAGTAGTGGCTCAGCCACTTAGCCAGGATAGTGGCCACGTATTAAACATCCTGATTGATTAGTGAGATGGGTCTGTAAGAGCCTACTAGCATAGGATCTCTTCCTGGTTTGGGCAGAACCATCACAGTAACATAGTTTTGTCTGTCTCCCAGTGAACCCAGTCTCAGGGCTTCCAAGCATTGCGCTATAAACGGTGCTACCATTTGCTCCTCCAAAATCTTGTAGAACTCTACTCCCAGACCATCCGGCCCTGAGCCTTTGCTAGCTTCCCAGCCCTGACTGCTTTCAGCACTTTCTCTTTTGTAAAGGGGGCATTTAGGCTTTCCCTCTCATTCTCTTCCAACTTTGGTAGTTCTAGGCCTTGGGAAAAAAATTGCTCGATTCGCCTCATCCTACCTTCCTTTTCCATATAGTTCACTGTAATATTGTTGAAATTGCTGCAGTATAGCTTGCTCTGTTCCATGTACCATACTTTGGGAGTCCCGAATCTCTTTAATCATATTCTTTTACCTAGCTGGGCTGATCAGTTTGGCCAGTAGTTTCCCACTCTTAATTCCCCAGCGGTATAGTTGGTACTTATACATGCGAATATCCCCTTCTGCCCTCTGACTTAGCAAATCATTAAGTTCTTTACGTATTTCAAAGTATTTCGCCCTGTCTGTTTCTCTTAGCCACTGTATGGGCTGCCAGTAGAAGGAGTGCAGGTCCCTTGTTAATTCTAATAGTTTTATATCCCCTTTCCATTTCCTGCAGGCCACGTAGGCCAAGATTTCTCCTCTCATAGTAGCTTTGGCTGCTTCCCATAATGTACGACTATCTACATCTCCCCTGTTGTTCTCCTCCCAGTATTGTCTCCACATCTTTTGCAGGTATTGATGGAAGTTTGCATCCCTGTACTGTTCATGCGCCAAGGGCGGTTTCCTTGTTGTGACACTGTTTTATTTAACCTAATCCCCATCCGTACTGGTGCATGATCTGACAGCCCAGAGTTCCTTATTTCTGCTTTCTCCAAACCACAGAACATTGTGTCAGCTATTAACAGGTAGTCTATTCAGGCATAACTATTGTGGGGGGCTGAGTAGTGGGTAAAATCTATTTCTCCTGGGTGTAGCATGCGCCATACATCTACTAACCCCAGTCCTTTCATCAGGAACTCCACCCCTTTCTGCTCTAGTTTCTTTATACTCTGTCTTGGTGGTTTACAATCCTGAATTGGATCTCTGGGCATATTAAAGTCCCCACCTAGTATAGGCAGGTAGCCCTCAAAGCTCGCTACTTTCGCCAGTATTGAGGAAAAAAACCCATGTTGATAGGTATTAGGGGCATATAGGTTACATAGGACCACTCCTTGGCCATTCAATTCACCCCCTAAAATAACGTATCTGCCTTCTGGGTCTGCTACACTTTTGTGTATCACAAAAGTTACTCGCTTGTTTATAAGGATGGCCACACCTCTCTGCCTGCCATTGCACGATGCTGCACCATACTCCCCCACCCATCCCCTGCATAGCTTCCAGTGTTCTATATCGCTTAGGTGTGTCTCCTGAATAAAGACAATGTCTGCTTTCTCCTTCTGAAAGTACTTTAGGAGTTTTGTGCGTTTCACTGGCGAGTTAATGCCCCCTACGTTGAGTGTTATTACTTTGATCTTATTGTTATTCAATGCCCTCTCTGGGTACGCCTTGACTTAAGTTTCCTTTGCTATTAGTATTGGCCTCTAGCGCCTCCCAGCAGAGTGCTGCAGCCCACATTTCCTGCATGGTAGTGCCCCATGTGGCTCGGAGTGGTCGTCCTCTTTTTTTGACCTTCTCTGGATCCCTCTCCCCTCCCCACTGTCTCCTCTCCTTTCCCCCCATCTGGCTATGACACCTCCCCTTGGCTCAGACCTAGATACCCCCTTGCCTCTCCATTATGTTGCACTGACACTTCTCCTCCCCAGTCTCCTCTCTCATTGCATTTATCATGCATACCTTTAAACATTCAGACACGCCAACACATTCATACCTCCTCTCCTCCTTCCTTCCCATGTCTATGTCCTTATCTCCTTTCTCTCCCCCAAGATACCAAACAGTTGTCCAGTTTCACATTCTCTGCTTCCAAGTGCAATTGGTACGGTTTTTAGTGTATTGTAGACTATGTTCCCCTTCACATTAGGTAGGAAGGCTCCTCTTTTTGATCGTCTGCTCAGAGCAATTGGTGGGATCCATCATCTGCGCCGCTCCACTGGCTATTGTTCATTTCTGTCATTCTTTTGCTCACCCCTCGCTTTAATTTTAAAGTGCTTGGCCCTTCTTCTGTACTGTTGCGGCCTCGTTAGAGTGTGGAAGTGTTCCCATGTCCATTTCATAGTTACCATATGCTTTCAACTGCCATGTGTTCCTCTTGGACTTCCTGGTTTTCATAATACTTTAACCAAACTGCATATACACGTTAAACCATTAACCATAAACAGTGAACTGAATATTCTTCAACTGGACCATACAGTTCTGACTAGTTGCCCGGTCATTACATCTATAAGCCATCCACTGAGGTTTTTAGGGCTGCCACTGTTTTGAATAACTCCACCTGATTTGTTCTGTCACTCTTATCCATGCGGGGTATTGCAGTGCAAAATGGATGCCTTTTCGCGCCAAAATAGAGCAATAGGGCACCATAACCTTTCTGCTGTCTGCCACCTTCGCAGAGTATGGTCATGGTTATGGTTTAAGCACTTGATATAGCGCCCTTTACTTGCGCATCAGAGCGGTTTACATGTATGTATATACTAACAGGTACTTTTTATTCCCTTGTCCCTGAAGGGCTCACAATCTAAGGGGTATGTTTACTAAGCGGCGGTAATGTTACCAGCGATAAGTGCAGCGCTAATGTTACCGACACCATATAAGGAAGTGGGCAGGTATCTTTTTCTACAATTTATTGTTAAATAATGTACTGTGGAGATGTCGCACGTGCTTACTTATTTAATCAGCATGGCGATTAGTCACACCATGCGTCTGGCATCCATTTTAGTTTACTTACACTCTGTAGTAGGTTTCTTGGATGAAGTTTTGAATTTTTACAACTAGGAAAAGATTGAAAGTTACATGTAAATATACAATCAAGATGGGTAGAAAGTGCGATATTTATTGACTTTGTAAAGGGACAAGTTGTCACACTCCATGCTGAAGGATATTCGCAATGTGCTATTGCAAAACATTTGCATATATCAAGGTGTGCAGTTCAGAATGTTCTGAAATCAGGTGGCCGTACACATCGTTCGAAATGTGGGTGCAGACGGATAACTACTGGACGAGATGACCGATTCCTCAAAAGCATTATTACATCTAGTCCACATACTTCATCTCAACGTGTGGCTCAGTTAGCTAATGATGGAGGAATAAAGATAAGTGCCAGATCTGTCTGATGACGGCTTGTGGATGAATTCATATTCATTGCCAGAAGACCTGCCAAGAAGCCTATGATGACCAGGAAACAAATTGCTGCCCGCATACAGTTTTGTAGCAAGATGAAAGACAAATCTGCTGAATGGTGGGAGAGGGTATTGTTCACAGATGAAAGTACATTTCAACAAGTACGTGGGAGTTACAACTACGTCCGTCGACCAGCAGGCAAGAGACCAAATCCAAAGTACACGATCAAGACTGTTAAACACCCACCATCGGTTATGGTATGAGGTGGTATCTCGGCGAATGGACGATGTGGCCTGCACATTTTTGAGAAAGGTGAAAGAGTAAATGCTGCAAAATACATATCCGTGCTGAATAGTAAAGTTAAAATACACATGAATGTTTCTGGCACAACTATATTTCAGCAGGACTCGGCACCCTGCCACACTGCAAAAACAGTCAAAAAATGGTTCGTGGACAACAAGATCGAACTGTTACCAAGTTGGCCATCAAACTCTCCGGATCTCAATGTAATTGAAAACTGTTGGAATCTTATGAATAAAAAGGTGGCAGCACACCGTCCAACTTCAGAAGCAGATTTAAAGGACATACTCAAGCATGTATGGGTCAGCGAAATCACTCCGGCATACTATAAAATGCTAGTTAACAGTATGCCTACAAGAATCCAGGCTGTGCTGAAAAATCATGGACACCCTATCAAATATTGACACATATATTGTTTCCTGAATAAAACATTGAAAATGACATATATATCTTTGGTTCTTAAAGCTTTTGACCATGAAAGTGACAATAACATGTACGTTTCTAATAAAATTCTGATATTTTGGACTCTGCCTTAATTTTTTGGCCACTATTGTAGATGAGCTGAAGGATAGTTGGCAACTGAGGTGAAGGTGTTATGGGCTGACAGCACAGATCTGCAGAGATGTGACTGTCACAAGCATGAAAATGATTTGAGAAGGACAAACATAAAAAAAAGAACAAATAGGAATTGAACCCATGACCCCTGCCTAGGGAGTCATTGTACTAACCAGTAGGCTACACCTTCACAGTTCTTTGCATAGCAATGGCTGGATACAGAAAGACTGCAGGTCACCGCACAAAATGTCTGCTGTATGTGCCAGGATAGGGTAACCCCACCAGTACCCATGCTGCAATGCACATGCTGATCACCAAATGGAGAATGCACCTCTCCAGTACCTCAGCTTGGTAAGAAGAACTGACACTGTGTGATACTGGCACAGAGCAGATACAGACTGCCATTGTGCAGGTTCTGTGTTCACCCTGAGGGTGAGGATAGGCGCCCAGCACCAGGTCCGCAGTACCTGTGGTGCTAGAGATAGGCTCTGCTGCAGATCCCCATCACTACCAGTGTGTGACAGGTGTTCCCTGTAGTGGAACCTAAAGTAATCCTGTGTCCATCTTTATTCCCCAGTCACATCTAGCCCTGGTGGACCAGGACCCACTCAGAATAGTGTATACCCAGTGTTAGTGTGGCTGCCATGGTCACCTGTTATCAGGGCAGAGGGCTGCCTAGACGCGCATGAGATTTATGTAGCACTGCTTAATATGCTGCCCTTTCCGGGCCAAAGTGGTGTACAGTATATGCCCCAAAGGGCCCACAATCAACCTTTTTGTAATTGAGGCAGTAGAGGGACATGTGGCTCAGCCATGAAGAATGGCTGTGGGATCAGCATCCCCAGTCCTGCTGGCAAAAGGCTGCCATCCAGATCCATACCTGTTACTAGGGCACTGGCAGACCAGCAGTAATACTGTGAGTAGGCCTGGAAAACCTCAGCTGCCCCCCACCAAGGTCTGATATTCACCAGCAGAAGCCACTGTCAGACTGCACCCTGCAAGGTGTTCTAGCCATGCACATACTAACTGCGGACAGTCTGCTAGCCAGTCCATACTGCATGTTCACAGAGGAACTATGTGCACCCAGAGTTGGGATACACAGCACAGACACCAAGCAGGTCTCTCAGTGATTGGGCCCCAGAACAGGGAGCACACAGATACCACTAAAGACAAAAACTATATAGCACCATATGGGAACATAACCATGCCATGGTCACTGCTCTGTCAGAGTGAGAGTGTCCTAGCATGACATGCTGTGGCCACCATGTCCATGCAGGTGGTGATCGGGCACTACGATGTCCCAGCCATTGCCCTACCCCCTATGCTGACTCATCCAGCCCAATTGGCCCTGTCCGGGCCATACCCACAATACCTTGCTCCTCAGTATGCACATTTGCAGGCTAACACTGGAAACAGTGTAAGCATTGTGGGCCCAGTGAGGAGTAGGAAGCCACAAAACAATGGATAGACATACACACACACACACACTCCTATTGCAGCATTGTGCAAAGATAGGGGTGGTTGGCAACCCTGCCCGCCACACTGGTCCTGAGCACAATGCAGGCATTGCTAAAGTGTGCAGGAGCTAGTAGTAGTGGTCTGGTGATAACTGCTGCTCCATGCCAGAGCCAACAGCCTGACTCACCATGAAGCTTTGGATAATGGAGCCTGTGTGTGTGGGTGTCTGTATCCCTGTTGGCCGATGCTTTGGGAAATGCACATATTGATGTTGTATCTGCAAAGGAGGGTAAAATGTAGGGACATGCTCTGCAAGATCCACAGCTGGGACCTGAACCTGTGACCCTCAGCTCCAAGACACACTGGCTGTGTGTACTGCACCACACTGTTTGCACAGAAGTTCAGCAGTCCCTGGGCTACCTTTGCTTTTCATCATACAAACCTTGTCTGTTGCACTGCACTGGAAATGAAGAAGCGGAAGTGAAGAGGCGCGCCCGATGTGCAAGTCGCCGGCTTAGCATGCCGGCGAGAAGGCTTAAGGGGTGCATTTTAGCTGTCTTCCATTGCCTGCCGTCACCAAGAGAAGAAAAAGTGGCGGCAGCAGGCAACGGCAGACAACTAAAATGCGCCCCTTAAGCCTTTGCGCCCTGTGCGGCCGCACAGCTCGCACAGGGCTAGGTACAGTCCTGAATGCAGGTATGAAAATTCTGGCTATGGTTATCCATTTAGGGCTGAAAGGTCTACTGCATCTCTTATCTATAGTGATCAGATGAACTGTGTCAAGGGAAGATCCTTGTTGGCCAACCTTGCTAGCTGTTTAACATTATGACCTGGGCAGTACACTGGGTCTGGTTGTGGCCTTGGATACAGAGGAGGTCTTTGACTCGGTTTCATGGCCTTTTTTCTTTGCTGTGCTGGAAAAATTCATTTTTCAGGTGGAGGTTCATATTAGCACCATACCTAGCCCTGAGCGAGCGGTGCAGCTGAACAGGGAGCAAATGTTTAGGGGCGGATTTGGGGCTGTCTGCCTCAACTCCCCCCATGCTGCCTGTGATAGGAGTCTAGATTCAGTAAGATGCATTATTGGTGTCCGGTTTCCAATTCCCTCGGCAGTGGCACCAGCAGCAGAAGAGCGGACATGACCTGACCTCTAATTGAAAAAAAAAACCCATGCAGGTCTTCCTGACTCCACACTTGCATGCAGGTCTGATCCCTCCCTCCTCTGATGTAGGTTCATGTTAGAGGAGGGAGGGACCAGACCAGCCATTCAAGTACAGAGTTTGAAAGACCTGCATGTTTGTTTGTTGTTGTTTTTTCAATTAGAGGTCTGGTCTGCTCCACTGCTACTGGCTCCGCCGCCACAGAGGGAACACAAAAAGTGGTGGCAGCAGGGCAAGGGCAGGCAGCATGGGTGGGGAGCCAGCTGGACATGGAGGTGTGGGGTAAGATGGGGAAATGCTGGGCATGGGGCAGATGTGATGGGGGAACACATGCCAGATGTGCAAGTCACACAGGGTGCAATTTTGGCTTGGTACGACCAGGGCCGGCCCGTCCATTGAGCAAGAATGTTTATTGCACAGGGCCCCGCGCAAAGAACATTCTGCTTTCCTCAAAATTACATTAAAAAAAAAAGCTGGCTCTCTGGCTGCTGCCGCTGCCGCCACGGCAGAATGCAGTGTCCCGCGGGGCCCCCTCTGCGCCGGCTGAGCCCTCTGCCCGGCTTTCAGATTCGCGAAGGGAGAGTGTCTCTCCCTCGCGTCTCTGTTAAGCCCACAGGGGCTAATGGGAAATTTCCCATCAGCCCCTTTAGACGCGAGGGGTTGATGGGAAATTTCCCATTAGCCTCTGCGGGCTTAACAGAGACGCGAGGGAGAGACACTCTCCCTTCGCGAATCTGAAAGCCGGGCAGAGGGCTCAGTCGGCGCAGAGGGGACCCCGCGGGACACTGCATTCTGCCGCCGCGGCAGCAGCCAGAGAGCCAGCTTTTTTTTTTTGGACTGCTAATGGGCTGGGAGGGGCTGTTAGGACTGCTAATGGGCGAGGGGGCTGTTAGAACCGCTAATGGGCTGGGGGGGGCTGTTAGGACCGCTAATGGGCTGGGGGGGGCTGTTAGGACTGCTGCTGGGCTGTGGGGGGGTTAGGACTGCTAATTGGCTGGGGGGGGTTTGTTAGGACTGCTAATGGGCTGGGGGGGTTAGGACTCGTAATGATCTGTGGACTGATGGGGGCTGTCTGGAAATGGGGTGATGGGGCTGTTAGGACTGCTAATCGGCTGGGGGGGGCTTATAGGACTGCTAATGTGCTGGGGTGGGTTAGGACTGCTAATAGGCTAGGGGTGGGTGGGTTAGGACTGCTAATAGGCTAGGGGGGGTGGGTTAGGATTGCTAATGGGCTGGGGGGGCTGTTAGGACTGGTAATGGGCTGTGGACTGATGGGGGCTGTCTGGAAATGGGGTGATGGGGGGGTTAGAACTGCTAATGGGCTGGGGGGGTTAGGACTGGTAATGGGCTGTGGACTGATGGGGGCTGCTGGGGGGGTGCGGGTGGGTTAGGACTGCTAATGGGCTGGGGGGGGGTTAGGACTGGTAATGGGCTGTGGACTGATGGGGGCTGTCTGGAAATGGGGTGATGGGGGGGTTAGAACTGCTAATGGGCTATGGGGGTGGTTAGGACTGATAATGGGCTATGGGGGGGGCTAGGACAGGAAATGGGCTGATGGGGAGGGGTTAGGACTTGAGGTGGGCTGATGTGGTTAGGACTGGTAATGGGCTGTGGGCTGATGGGGGGGGTTAGGACTGGCAATGGGCTGATGGGGTTAAGACTGGAAGTGGGCTGATGGGGGGGTTAGGACTGGTAATGGGTTATGGGGGGGGGCTTAAACTGAAAATGGGTGATGGGGGGGTTAGGACTGGAAGTGGGTTGATGGGGGGCTAGGACTGGTAATGGGTTGGGGGGTTGCTATGACTGGAAATGGGCTGAGTGGAAGGGGAGGCTTGAATTGCAAATAGCTGATGGGGAGGGAGCTTGGAATGGAAATGGGCTGTGAGGGAAGGGAGCTAGGACTGAAAATGGGCTGATGGAGCAGCTAGGATAGGACTGGAAATGGGCTGTTGGGGGTAGCTAAGATTGGAAATGGGCTGTGGTGGGGGCTTGAATTGAAATGGACTCATGGAGGGGCTAGAACTGAAAGTAGGCTCATGGGGGGGGGCTTGGACTGGAATTGGAATGAGTGGAGGGGAGCTATGATTTGACATGGGCTGATGATGGGGCTAGGAAATGACTAGAAGTGGGCTGATGGGGGGCTAGGACTGGAAATGGGCTGATGCAGGGACTAGAAGGGAATGGATGCTGGGTGAGACTGGAACTAGAAGGGAGCTGATGTTGGGGGAGGATTAGAATGGGATGGGGCTGGGAGAGTAAAATGGAGAGGGGAAAAATATTTTGTGTGGGAGGGATGAAAAATCTACAATTGGCCTGGTATTGGGAGAGTAAGTGGGGATTGAGGATGGAGGGGTAAAATTTGTGTGGATGAAATAGGAATGAGGAAAGAGCAAAAGGAGAAAGATTAGTATGTTAAAGCAGATGTAGAGAGAGAGAACGGAAAAAAAAACTAGAAGAGAGAAGAAAGAACAAATGGACAGTTAGCAGAAAACATGAAGAAACCAGAAGAAAGTGGCTGGAGCAATTGCAACTGAAAAAAAATGCACAAAAGGTAGAAATATCTCTTTATTTTGAATTTATTAACTGGAATATGAAACCTCTGGGAAATGTGCATCATTAACGTCTGTGCTTTGTTTGGTACAAGAGGAAATTAATTTATAGTTTTATTTCTACAGTGTTGTTGTACATTCCAAGTTTGCCTTTTGGGGTTCCCAGTTTAATTATTGCCTTCCTGTTTCTAAATTGTGATTCCTTGTTTGGTGATGGTCTATGTTCTGCATGTGTAACTGAGCTGAGGTATTCTGTTTATGTAATTCCTATTTGACATTGCCACTTGTTCTCTTTCCCCAGTATTCTCTGAAATGTATTGGTTTAATATTTGCAGTGTTGCCTTTTTGATAGTTAGGGTATGGTGCTTTGTGAGTCCTGGTAATGCTGTCAGGATACAGCGGGTTTGCTATGGGTTTCAAAATGGGCAGCGTTTGTAGTAGTTCCTAATGTGCCTGGCGGTTGGCACTGGATTATAGTAATGTAGAAATCTTTTAGTCTTTCTTTATCCATACACTCATTAAGAGATATGTTTACTAAAAGTTAGTGTATGGTAACATTATGCAAATAAGGCCACTTATGCAAATGAGGTCCCGCACTGAGTCTCCGCACATGGCCCCGCACCCCCCTTGGGCCGCCCCTGGGTACGACCCTAGTTTAGACCTTGGTGTGTGCGCTGTGTACTTTAACCCCAAAGCTCTTGAGCTGGCTAACAAGCTGTTCTTGGATTATTTCCTCATAGGTAGAGGGACTCAGCAGAGCTATTCCCATTCTCCCTTGCTTTTTAATCTGGTAATAAAGCCTCTAGCACAGTGGATACATCATTCTGATTCTATCAGAGGATTCCTGCTAGGGGCTCATCAGCACAAGATGTCGCTGTATGTGTGGATGACACATTGCTGCATCCTTGAAGAATATGGCTTTCTCTCTGGGTATAAGTCTAACACTTCTAAATTGGAGGTTTTTGCAGTGAGCCCTCCATGCCATGTTTCTGGTGCTTTATCGGGTTTCAAGGTGCAAACTGGCCACTTGAAATATCTGGGTATTAATGTCTCTCATAGCTTTAAATAGGTTTCAAAGACTAATTATCTTGTTCCCTCGAGGAAGATTCATTCGGATGTGGAGGTGTGGCAACAGCATATCCTGGAATGGTTGATGGTGGTTAAATTTGCTTAAGATGAATATCCTTCCAAGATTTATATTTATTTCAATACATCCCTTGCCAGGTCTCCTTGCAGATGTTTCAGGAGTTTTGTGAGAGGATGTTTAGCTTTGTTTTCTGCAATAAGCTGCCGCGAATCAAACTGGAATTGCTGTGGCTGTCTCTGTTTAATGGGAATGTGTCATTTCCCAGTTTGCAGTATTACTATTGGGCAGCTCATCTGGTAGTAGTATGGGATTGGCTTGAGCAGGCGAAAGCCTCATCTTGGCTCCATATCTAAAGGTCCATGCTGAACGTACTGATTTGGGGCTATTAGTTACCCTTCCCTCGTCACATCCTGTTCTTAGTCAGGCTAGTCGCCATAATCCACTTATGGCACATATGTTAAGTATCTGGAGGGCACGCTCTGTTAGACTGGGAACATGGAGTGACTGCTGCCCATGCACTGATCCGGAAAAATCCAGAACTTGCTTATGATTTATTTTTTGATAACTTGCATAGCTGGTCTGCTTGTGGGCTGAGCTTTGTAGGACAACTATGGCATGCTGTGGAGGCTCAAACCCTTGATAAACTAGTTAAGTATGAAAAATCACACAATATGCTTTGTGTTATGACAATCTCTGTAAGGTGCTCAGGAGGTCTAGGATGAATTGGTAGCCTCGTTGTGGAAGTCAGGTTGAAAATGTTCTGTATAGGAAGGACCAAAGGCTACAACCTCTTTCTGCATTGTACAGAAGTATCTTGGACTTGTGTTTGGCACCTTGGTTTTTCCCACCTTCTTCCCATGGCCTCATGCTGGTCGGGAGGAAATTGTACTCCATACATTGGTTTGCAAATGGGCCCTGTCCTTCTACCTACAGCAAACTCAGGGCCATCGCAAAGCTCCTCAGTTTTTTGTTTCTTATGACCACAGCAGACTGGGGCTTCCCATGACTAAGTGAACTCTGTCCACTTGGGTGGTGGACTGTATTACCCTCGCTTGTGAGTGAGCTGGGCTCTCTATGGAACACCGGATCACAACACATCCCATGAGAGCAGTGGCCACGTCGGTGGTGAACTTGCACTCAGTGCAGATGACTGAGATCTGTAAGGCTGCCACATGGTCTTCATTTCACATGTTCGCAGCTCACTGCTGCCTTGAGAGCAAGTCCCTATGGGACAGTGCCTTCGGCCAGGCAGTACACCATAATCTTTTCAGGGTGTAGGCAACTCTTGCCCTCCGACACTTCTGTGTTCAGGCTACCGGAGTGATGGTGCCACTGGATGCTAGGGTCTTGCAGGGTCTCTTAGTGGGAACTCATCTTCTGCAACTCAACGACTACCTGCCTTGGCCGCCGTTGGTGCTGTCATGGTTTGGTCCTCGGCAGCCTGGCGCTAGAGAGTCCCATATGCGAGGACTGACTTCCTGCTTGTTCCTGGAGAAAGCGTAGTTACTCACCTGTAACAGGTGTTCTCCAGGGACAGCAGGAATCAGTCCTCACAGCCCTCCCTCCTCCCCTGGAAGTTGCTTCCCTACCGTGTTTTAGCTTTTTACTACCGTCCTAGCTATGTCATCTGACTGAGCAAGATGGCACCCTTGGGCGGGAAGGGGACCACACATGCGTGGTAGCATATCCCAGAGGCTTTCTGTGAAAGCTGGGGAAATGCTTCCACATGGGCTCCATCAGCACCGATGTCACCCATATGTGAGGACTGATTCCTGCTGTCCCGGAGAACGCCTGTTACAGATGAGTAACCGCTTTCTGTAATGGCCACAATGTCCATGTCCATTTCCAACATTAGGGCTTCCAGGTCAGGAACTTTGTTGGCTAGGCTTCAAGCATTTGTGCTCATTGCTTTCCAACCTTTGTTGACTGACTTGCCTGTATTTTGCTTGGATTTTACACGCCTCTTCCCACTTGCCATTGATGTGTGGGTTAATAGTGTGGCTCTTTCCAATGTTATGTTTTTGCTGGGAGTGATGTCCTGAACTTGTTCTTCTCCATCCATCATCCCCTTTCCCAAGTTTAAATGCTTGTCCACATAATGCCTGAATTTTTCACTTAGGATCCTTTTCCCTTTTGTAGTCCCATCAGCACAGTATAGCCTCTTCTTGTTCCATCTATTTCCCCAGTTGCCTATATATCTAAATCCTTCTTGTTTGCATCAGGTTTAGAGCCATGCATTAAAGTTGATTATGCAATGCAACCTTTCTGCCCCCTTACTAAGAACAGGTAGAACTTTTGAGAATGC
The DNA here is from genome assembly GCA_033557465.1 of Ichthyophis bannanicus. Taxonomy (NCBI): domain Eukaryota; kingdom Metazoa; phylum Chordata; class Amphibia; order Gymnophiona; family Ichthyophiidae; genus Ichthyophis; species Ichthyophis bannanicus. Next base: position 298,671,397 of record CM066033.1, on the reverse strand, counting down.
TACAGTGTTAACATTGGTTTTGAGTTTCTCTCCCAGAATCTGGAAGTCCCTTTGAACAGCAGAGGCACTGTTTCTAGCCAGGTCATTTGTACCCAAGTGGATGATAACATCAGTTTTGGAGTGCTCACTTTCTGCACTAACTATGCCAACAATTTGGTTTATATTCCTGCTGGCTGAAGAACCTGGGAGGCATTTGACCATCTTCTCTCCTTTGAATTGTGTTCCCAAGTTGGTGCCTCTGATGATCAAATAGTAGTAGTTTCCTGTTTTACTTTTTTTCTTCATATTTGGTGCATTATTAGTAGACTGGGCATTAACCTTCTCATTTAAGGGCACTTCCATTTCCACTAATTGGACATTCTCATTTTCCAAGGCAGAGAAAGCATATATTCACCTTGAAGGGGAATGCATTTGGTTAAGCTGTCCTATAAAGTCTGTTGAACATGTAGTTTCCACTCATCACTCTAGCTGTTTTTTAAGGTTTGCTTCATTTGAATTGGCCCTAGGGATGGGAAGTTAAATAATGCTTGTATGCCTTGGCATTTAAATGTTCTTTTACTTCTCACCAGGAGAAATCTTGAGATGAGGAGGCCCCACTTGTAATGCTGATTTCATCCTTTTTGTCCACAGAGAAAGCATTTGCTTACTTGTAATGGGGATTTTTTGTAGACATTAGGATACATCATCAACACCTTTCCTGCCCTTCTTCCTTTTTGGAGTTACTTCTAGGTTCGGTACTATATTGACAAGGCTCAGGTGGCGGTGACTGCTTGGGAATTCCCACAGCAGTCTGTGTCGGTGCCATCAGATGACACCTCCCACTTATATTTTAACTATCTTACTCTCTGTTGAGAACCCCCTGTTGCAGTTAAGTGACTTTGTTATTCTTAAGGAACCATTGATGCTTGGAGATTTTTGAAAACTCCTACTTAATTACCGAGCTCACTGTAAATTGAGGAGCTGCTGTCAGGGGCGGTTCTTCCATTAGGCCACCTGAGGCAAAGGCCTCAGGCGGCACTCAGATGGCACTCTGAGGGGGGAGGCACTCCGACGCCGGCACGTCAGCTCTGTTTTAATGTTATATTTTGCAGCCTCTGGCTTGCTTCTTATTTCCCACGCAGGAAGACAGAGGCAGGCCAGAGGCTACAAATTCTAAAATTAAAACAGAGCCAGAGTGCCGCCGGCGTCGGACAAATCAGACTGATCGCTTGCAGGAACCCTGCAAGTGATCAGGCTGATTTGTTTGGCGGCAGCATTCCGGCTGTTTTTATTTTAGATTTTGCTGCCTTTGGCCTGCCTCTGCCTTCCCGCCACTTTTTTTTCTTGCTGCAAGCATTCTTAAGGAAAAAAAAGTGGCGGGAAGTCAGAGGCAGGCCAGAGGCAGCAAAATCTAAAATAAAAACAGCCAGAGTGCCGCCGCTGGATGAGAAGTGCAGGTGAAGGGAGTGGGGACAGGGGCAGGACAAGGAGCGAGAAAGGGGAGAGACGGGGGCTAAATGCTGGACAAAGGGAGAGATGGTGGCAAATGCTGGACAAAGGGGGAGACGGGGACATACTGGATAAAGGGGAGAGACAGGGGGCAAGCGCTAGATAAAAGGGAGAGACGGAGCAATTGCTGGACAAAGGAGGAAACCGGGGGCAAGTGCTAGACAAAGGGGAGAGACGGGGTGGGCAAATGCTGGAAAAAGGGGGAGACAGGGGGACATACTGTACAAAGGGGAAAGACTGGGACAAGTGCTGGACAAAGGGGGGAGACAGGGGGACATGCTGGACAAAGTGGAGAGACAGGGGGCAAGTGCTAGATAAAAGGGAGAGGCGGGGCAAATGCTGGACAAAGGGGAAGATGGGGCTAGACAAAGGGGAGAGACGGGGCAAATGCTGGACAAAGGGTGAGACAGGGGGACATACTGGACAAAGGGGAGAAACAGGGGGCAACTGCTAGACAAAGGGGAGAGACAGGGGGGCAAATGCTGGACAAAGGGGAAGATGGGGCTAGACAAAGTGGAGAGACGGGGCAAATGCTGGACAAAGGGTGAGACAGGGGGACATACTGGACAAAGGGGAGAAACAGGGGGCAACTGCTAGACAAAGGGGAGAGACGGGGCAGATGCTGGACAAAGGTGGAGACAGGGGGACAAGTGCTAGACAACAGGGAAGCAGGGCAGAAAGACTAATGCTGGGCAGTGGGGGAGGGGGAGACAAGAGGACAAATGCTGGACAACACTAGGGGGGACGGACAGGGGGACAAATGCTGGACAACAGGGGAGGGGGCCAAGGAGACAAATGTTGGATGAGGGAAGTAGGGAGACATGCTGGATAATGGAGGGGGGAAACAGGAGGACAAATGCTGGACAACACAGAGGGGAAGAAGAGCTGGGTAATGGAAGGACTGGGGGTGAAGTTTCAAAAGCGGTAGGTAGATGGCATAAAAAAGAGGGAGATTAAGAACTGGATAGTAAGGAGTAGTGAAATCTGGGTGGCCAGAGAGAGAGAGAAATAAATGGAAGAAAGATGGAAAGAAAAAAATCAATATCCAAGATGGAAGGAAGAAAACAAAAGGAGAGACAAGAAATGACAGTTGGAGTCGAGACCATAGAAAGAGAGCTAAGAGAAGACAGAAGAAAGCAGAAGCTTCAGATCAGGTCCAGCATGATCAGAGTATAAAATGATCAGACAACAAAGGTAGAAAAAATAATTTTATTTTCAAATGAGTGACTGGACTCTGCACTATTTTTATATTTTACACAGTACAGGGAAATGAGTCTCTTTTATTTCTCTGGTATTGAATTGCATGCAGTGTCTGTCTTGGGTTTTCATTTTAATTTTTGTCTACATATTTTTGTTTTCACTTTAGGTTATCCTCACTTATTCTGTACTTGGCAAGGGTCTATGTTCTGAGTGTGTGACTGAGGCCAGGAGTTCTGTTAACATGGAGTTTGTACGAAGGGACCTGTACTGTAGTAATTTGACTTGTTTAGCTTTTCAGTCAGTGTATGGATGTTCTAGGGCCCGCTACAGTATTTATAGTGCTGCTTTTATCTGGGTAGAGCCCTTGTTGTATGAGTTTTGGAAGTTTATGCTGGTATGATATTGTTGATTTGGCCTTGTAGATCATCTGTGACTTTTGTAGGGTTTTGTATTAGTTCACAATATGCCTGGTACTGGAGAATGTTTGTTAGTGAGATAACCAGAATAAGATTTATTTTTTTGGTTAGATATTGAGTTTTGGGGTTGGGTGTCCTAGTTCTGCTCTGCACCCATTGTTGAGAGGGGGGTTCTGTGAATGCAAAATGTATGTTCAAAAAGAAAAAGCAACCATAACACAGTTTTATAACAACAAAATAAAAATGAGTTATTTAATTTGGTGTTATAAACTGTGCAGTGGTTCTCGCTCTCTCTTTTAGTTCTGTGGTGTGCGAACATCTTTTTATTTCCTCCACATTATCTAATTAACTTTTTGATTTAGTTCAGTCCCTGACTGCAGTTTTGAGAAAGCTTCCCCCCTCCCCCTGGCTCGTGGGGGGGGGGGGGCACCATCTCATCCCTCGCCTTAGGCAGCAGATTGCCTTGAGCCGAGCCCTGGCTGCTGTTCTGATCTTAATAAAATCCATGCAGGCACTGCATTTTTGCATTCAAGGTATGAATATACAATAAGATAAGAAAGAAATATATTCTTGAGGTTGTGAAGGAAGGTAAATGATGCCAGATCCCAGTACTGGTTGACTGAGCTGGTAGTTCAGAGGAACAAGAAGAAATGTCTGGGACTCACAAAGAATCTTGCTTCTCTAAAGGGTCCTTTAGGTATTCTACTTATTTACTCTCAGGGTAATTTTATAATTGTGTGGACGCATCAGTAGTACACAAATATTTGTCCTTTATATATGTACTAGCAGATTTTCAAAATGCAAATTACTTTAGAGAATTTTGGGCATATATTTGTCTGCTAATTTGCACAGATTTCCTGATTAATTTACATGCAAACATGCCCCTGGGTACACCTCTGCTCTGTTGCAGTGCTATGTACAGTATTTATAAACCTACCTGCATATCTATAGTTCATTTTGTATGTATGAAATACTGTTTTAGCCATGGAAATTGCCTTTTAAAATGGTCTTCTACAGGAAAAATAGAGTCCAGTAGCAGGCAGCAGGCAGTTTCTGAAATGCACATATTTTCTAAAGTATGCACTGATTTGTTTTAAATTGAAATCATAAGGGCTGAAAAATGCACTAGGATGTATTTGTTTTTGGTAACATTTGTCCTTTTCATTACAGAGAACAACAAAAACTTGGATACACTTTGGCCCATGCAAATTACCGAACACTTGGATAAAAGTAGTTTAGACAGTGGTAGCAGCAGTGACCTCACTGTTTCACTGAGTGACACAGAAGAAGAGATAAGTGCAACAAAACCATTGCAAAATCAGGAAGATGAGGAAAACCTGCCAGAGGTCTTGAGATCCCTTCATACTGAGAATGAAAAAGAAGTTGACCCAAACAGAGGAAATACTAGTCCCCTACATGTTTTAAGCTGTCTTGCCACAGAGGAAGAAACTTTAATTACTTCAACGTCTCAGTAAGTTACTTAATATATGTATCTAATTCAAAGACTCTCCATCTGATGCTGAATTTTTGAAACATGACTGATAATATGGACTCTCAAATGTATATTTTTCGTTGACAAGTAGAATTGAGTCAGCACACAAGTGGGTAAAGTCACTGTACATCGCTAGGATGGAACAACACTTCTAGAACTTGGAACTTAGTATACACTATTGTTCTTACTACATACTGTAGTCTTCTAAGCAACTCACTTTTTGTTTTTCCATTCTGGTGAAGAGATGTGAAAAAACACCTCTCCTGATTATTTGAGAGGGTATATAGCCCACCTTCTAACATTTGTTTTTTGTTTCTTTTTTTTTCTTTTCTTTGCAAAAAAAAAAAAAAAAGATATTTTGCTTCCAGAATACAGACCCACCGGTGTGGCTGTCCTGCTTGGGTGTTGCATATGACCACAATCACTGCATCTTCTGCACTTTCATGTCCCTTTGTTTGACCCCTGAAAATACCAAGATAAACTTGGGAACCTCCCTGCTGATGAATGGCAGCAGAAGAGAAGGATATCTGCCCATAGATCACCTGACTGTTTGGCTGACCCTCGTCTTCCTTGAATGCCCTTACACTTTCTTGTAGTATGGTCTACCTGATCCATCCACACAAGAGCAAAATTTAATGCCAGTTCGACAGAGGCTTTGTGCCTCTGAGATTCCCAGGCCTGCAATGGTTTCATCATTTTGATACTTGCTCAGATCTGAGGCTGAGGTGTCCTAGATTGGGCCATCAACAGCGCAGACAATACATCTTGAATCCAGTGCTGAGGCTGGGCAGTGGCATCTTCACTGTGCTAGGAGCCAGCTTGAGTCCTCCTCGCTGCAGGACACAGATAGTGCAAGATGCAGCAGAGCTTCATATCGTCTTTCTCCCTGCGCAGTTAATCAGTCTGAGGAATTGGTAGCACAGAGAACACATATTAAGCCTGAACTTGTCTACACAGCTTCCTCCCTGCCACTCTGCAGTTCATTCGCATAGCACAGTGCTCTTCTTTTTCTTAGCCCAGCGCATATAGCTAGTCTGTTCCATGGTAAGGCTCCTTCTACAAGTTTTGCACAGACACTTTTAGCTCTCATTATGCAGTTCTGTCTGCTGACTCTGTTTTCAACATGTGCTTCCCACCTCTGTTTTCAGCTGTTTGTAATTGGGGATCCACCAGCCCTAGGACCAGAAGACTGATCTTTGGATCCATAAAATATGATTCTGCTTGCCCTTATAGTTTATCATTCATAGTTTATTGAACTTAATATACCGCCTTACAGTAACAAACAAAGTTGTGTACAATGAATTAAAACTAAAAAGGAAATACAGTGGGAATAAGAATACAAAGGTAGAGGAGGAACTACTTTAAAAATGATAGAAAAGAAGGGAACAGTGCAGAGAGTAGGAGGGGAGGCACTACTTAGTTTCTTCGTCCCCCCCCCCCCCTAGACTAGTTCAAAAAGAAAGGTCTTTATCAAAGTTCTGAATTTCTTATAGCTCGCCTCGAGGCAGGCATGGGGAGGCAAACCATTCCAAAATGAGGGGGCAATAAAACAGAAAGCTGAATTCCTGGTACTTTCATATTTAACTCTGGAAGGAGAGGGATGTAACCTGTTTCCATGCAGCAAGCATAGACAACGTAGGGATGAATAGGGCATGATGAGGGAGGATAAGTAATCCAGGGTTTTATTGTATAGCGGTTTGTAGACCAAAGTGAGAATTTAATGGCATACACGGACAGGTATCAGGAGCTAATGCTAGAAGTTTCAGAAAAGACTATTCTAAAGGTCAGCCTAAGCTTGAAGGACTACAAAAAGGGACTGCTACTTCTGGAGAGAGAGCTGCAATTGTAAGTATTTACTTCTGGGAATTTTTCTAAATCTTGGGGAAAAAGGAATTCTTTAGATTAAGGCTGATTAATCTGTGAACCCAGTGTATTTGTTAAATCAGTCAGGTCCTAGTAGCAGCAGAGTTTTCAGTTTCAATTTAAAACACAGCAGAGAGCTTTCTGGTTAAATTTAGAACCCAGCAGAGAGCTTCTACTTTAAATGTAATACTCAGTCAGGGCCTAGCAGCAGCAAAGAGCTTTCAGTTTAAATTTAAAACAGAAAAGAGAGCTTTCTAGTTAAATTTAGAACCCAAGACTCCCTCTATCCAAGCAAGGGCTGTGGGACTCCCCCTGGAGATTGGTCACAGATTACCTTAGAAGCACAGGACAGGGTACTGTCTAGCAGCCAGCTTTTAATAAGTCTTCTTTCCCTCCCTCTCCGACACCCACCCACCCACCCTGGGATAATCGTAGCTTGATAGGTGCTTAAACCTCTTAAAGGAAAGGAGGTGCCATATTCACGCTCAGGTGCAGCTGTTTATTCTCATCAGCATACATTAAGGACCTGAGATTAGTTAAACTTCAAGTGAACAAAGTACATTAAACGTATTAGGTATAGTTTTATTAATATAAGTATCCCACAACCCTTAGTAAGTAAAGAACTTACATATCTAAACACAACCTTAAAACAAAGAAGCAGACAGCAATCCAGCAGCGGGATGGGGGCTTTCCAATCTTTTGCATTGAGTGTCACATGTATGATTTTCTCCCAGTTGGTGAGAGGTCTTATATGTGCACAAGGAGCTCTTTGCTCTCAGGAAATGAGTCCGATCTCTGGAGGCAAGAGTAGCAGACTTGGAAGACATGAGGAAGACAGAGAGGTACATAGATGAGACCTACAGGGATATAGTCCTGAAGTCCCACCTCCAGTCTGGCAGCATCCCTGTTGCCATGTAGGGAAAGAGGTCATGTAACAGGAGAGCATCACCCTGGTGTGGCAGGAAGTGATCCTATAGCTAGGACCTGTCCTACAGGTGATATAAAATCCTTTTGCACCAAGAAAGTTTCTCCAGGGCCATGTGCCCATGAGGGAAGAGTTAGGACAGCCATTATAGTTGGTGATTCGATCATTAGGCATGTAGATAGCTGGGTGGCTGGTGGACGTGAGGATCGCCTGATAACATGCCTGCCTGGTGCAAAGGTAGCAAACCTCACGCGCCACCTAGACAAGGCCTTAGATAGTGCTGGGGAGGAGTCTGCTGTCTTGGTACATGTCAGTACCAGTGACATAGGAAAATATGTTAGGGAGGTTCTGGAGGCTAAATTTAGGCTTTTAGGTAGGAAGTTGAAATCCAGAACTTCCAGGGTAGCGTTCTCCGAGATGCTTCCCGTTCCACGCACAGGACCCAAAAGGTAGGCAGAGCTCCAGAGTCTCAATGCGTGGATGAGACAATGGTGCAAAGATGAGGGTTTTGGATTTGTTAGGAGCTAAGGAACATTCTGGGGAAAGGAGGGGCTCTTCCGAAGGGATGGGCTTCACCTTAACCGGGATGGAACCAGGTTGCTGGCATTAACCGTTTAAAAGGAGATAGAGCAACTTTTAAACTAGATAATAGGGGAGAGCCGACAGTCGCCCAAGAGCGCATGGTTCGGAACAATGTATCCTTGAAGGATACTACCAAAAATTGAAGTTAAGGCACATCAGCAGAGAGGTTCCAATAAAGACAAAGGTAGCCCAAATGCTCTTGAGTATGGAACAGCTAGAGCTTAAAGATTCCAAATTACCCCTGCCTACCTATAACCAGATTAATATGAATAAAATACAGTCTCTAAAATGCTTGTATGCAAATGCTAGAAGTCTAAAAAATAAGATGGGAGAGTTAGACTATATAGCACTAAATGAGAAGTTAGATATGATTGGTATCTCAGAGACATGGTGGAAGGAGGACAACCAGTGGGACACTGTGATACCTGGGTACAAACTATATCATAATGATAGAGCTGGTCAAATTGGTGGAGGGGTTGCGCTCTATGTTAGAGAGAGCATTGAGTCACAAAGGATTAAAGTTTTGCAGGAAACAAAATTTGCTGTAGAATCTCTATGGATTGAAATTCCATGTAAAAAAGGGATGGCGATGGCACTGGGGTAGTATCGACCGCCTGGCCAGGATGAACAAATTGATGATGAAATGCTCAAAGAAATCAGGGAAGGTAGCAAAAGTTACAAAACGGTAATAATAATGGGTGATTCTCCAGTAACAAGCAGGAAATCAGTCCTCACTTATGGGTGATGTCGGCACCTGACTGAGCCCGCGCGGAGCAATTCCCCAGCTTTCAAAGAAAGCCTTTGGGATTGCTACCATGCATGCGTGGTCCTCGTCCAGCCCAAGGGTGCCATCTTGCTCACTCCCTTTTTCCGCGGAGCCCTTCGGACGTACGTCCTCGTCCCTAGGAAAAAGTTTTGATTTCCTCGCTGTAACAGGCTCCTGTTTCTTTTTTCCAGTTGCATCGGTCCTCTACCCGTCCTCCCCTTGCTCTCTTTTGGAGCTTACAGGGGGATACCTTTTCCTAAATTTTTTCTTTCGGGCTTCGCGCCCTTTTTTCTTTCTAACCGCTGGCCGCCTGGGTTTTCGACCTCGCAGGGGCCGTTTTTGCCCCCATGGCCACTGGGTTTAAAAAAAAAATGCGATAGATGCTCTAGGAAGATGTCGCTTATGGACACTTTTGACTGTTGTCTACGGTGTCTGGGAGCCGACCATGACCTAAGAGCTCTGCTCGCTCTGTAAGAAAATGTCCTTTAAGGCCCTGCTCAGCCATAAGCAGAAGTCCGAAGACATTTTCCGAAAGGCCGCCTCAGAGTCTCCGGTGGTGCCCTCAGTCGTCTCCCCTCCGGTGGGTTCTCCCCCTGCTGCTCCGCATTCCAGGTGGCATTCTGACCAGGGGTATCCCGAGGTGGAACGACATAAAAAGAAGATGGCCTCGAAGTCACTGTCTGGGACCCCCAACAAGCGCGAGCGCTCCCGTGCCCGGTCGCTTAGCCCCCTTCGGCGTTCCCGAGAGTCGGACAAGGAGCAGCCCCGCAAGGTACCTCGCAGAGAAATGGAGGCCTCCGGCGAAGGTGCCCAGTCTCCCGAGGGTCGTCCCGGTGAGGACCCCCTCTCCTCCTTGACGCCCAATGCGGTGACTGCAGTATCGGCATCCCAGGGCCCCATGCCCACGTGGGAGTCCTGTATGCTGGCGCTGGAACGGAGCATTTCTGCGTTCATAGCTTCCCAGCAGGTGCTTGCGGCCAGCTTCGCTGACTTGTGCATAGAGACCGAGGGTCCCTTGGGTGGGACACCCAAATCCATCCAGGAAACTCCCGAGAGCAACGGGCCTCGTGCGGGTCCTCGACAGTGGTCTCGCTCGCCCTCCCGTTCCTCGGAGGCAAAATCATCCAGGGCCTACGGCTCCAGGCCGCTGGCCATCGGACATATCATTCCTGAATCTATCCCCTTTCACCCTCATCCCATGTCCCCTCGTGGCAGAACTTGCTTTCAATCGAAAGAGGCTCCCCCCCTGTGCATTTATGCCACTGAGGTATTTAAACATCTCAATCATATCACCTCTATCCTGCCTTTTCTCTAAGGTGTATATATTAAGATCCTTAAGTCTGTCCTGATATGCTTTATAATGAAGACCACTAACTATTTTAGTAGCCACCCTCTGTACTGACTCCATTCTGTTTATATCTTTTTGAAGGTGCGGTCTCCAGAATTGTACACTATATTCCAAATGAGGTCGCACCAAAGACTTGTACAGAGGCACTGTCACCTCCTTTTTTCTGCTAGCCATTCCTCTCCATATGCACCCAAGCATCCTTCTAGCTTTTGCTGTCGCCTTTTCTACCTGTTTAGCCACTTTAAGATCATCAGACACAACCACGCCTAGCTCCCGCTCTTCTTTAGTGGACAAAAGTACTTCACCTCCTATACTATATTGCTCCCTTGGATTGCTGCAGCCCAAATGCATGAACTTACATTTTTTAATGTTAAATCCCAGCTGCCAAATTCTAGACCATTCTTCAAGCTTAGCTAGATCCCTCCTCATGTTATCTACATCTTCCTGGGTGTCTACTCTATTGAAGATTTTGGTATCATCCACAAAGAGGCAAACCTTACCAAACAGCCCTTCCGCTATATCACTAACAAAGATGTAAAAAGAACTGGACCAAAGACAGATACCTGGGGCACACCACTGGTAACCTCCTTCTCAGAGTGAGCTCCATTTACCTGTACCCAAGCAGTATCTTTAGGGTCCATCCCTAGGGTGCTCAGTGCAGTAACTTTAGGGTCCATCCCTAGGGTGCTCAGTTTGTTTATAAGTCGCCTGTGAGGAATGGTGTCAAAGGCTTTACTGAAATCTAAATACACCACATCTAGGGCTCTACCTCGGTCCAACTCCCTGGTCACCCAGTCAAAGAAATCAATCAGATTCGTCTGACAAGACCTGCCTCTGGTGAATCTATTCTGCCTCGGATCCTGTAATCCTCTGGACTCTAGAAACCTCACTATTGTCTCTTTCAGCAACGTTTCCAATAATTTACTCACCACTGAAGTTAAACTGATGGGCCTGTAGTTTTCGACCACATCCTTACTTCTGCTTTTGTGTAAAGGCACCACATGAGCCTCTCTCCAGTCGTTTGGCACCACTCCTCACTCCAAGGAGGCACTGAAAAGGTCAGTCAGTGGAGCTGCTAGAACGTCCCCAAGTTCCCTCAGTATTCTAGGGTGTATCCCATCCGGTCCCATTGTTTTGTCTACTTTGTTGAGCTAGTCTCTCACGAACACAGTCTTCTGAAAATTGTTCAAGATGCTCCTCACTTCTGTTCCTGTTTGTGGGTGTTTTCTGAGGTCCTGTTCCTGATTCTTCATCTGTGAACACAGAAACAGAAATATTTGTTAAGCAATTCCGCTTTATCCTCATCAGCTTCTACATATTCCTCCCCTTCACCCTTGAGTCTGACAATACCACTTTTGCCCTTCCTCTTCTCACTAACATATCTGAAAAATGTCTTATCCCTCCCATTTTATTGCATTGGCTATTTCCTCCTCTTTTTGAATCTGTGCTTTCCTGACTACTTTGCTAGCTTCTCTAAGTTTTTCCAAATATAGATGCCTGTCTTCCTCTCTCTGTGATCTCTTGTATTTCATGAAGGCCTCCCTTTTTTTCTTCACCTTTTCAGCTACTTCTTTCGAAAGCCATAGCGGTCTCCTTTTCCTTTTACCTTTATTTACCATTTTAACAAAAAGGTTGGTTGTCCTTAAAATATCCCCTTTCAGTTTTGCCCACTGTTTTTCTACATCCCACAGCTCTTCCCATCCCGCTAACGACTCCCTGAAGTATTGGCCCATCTTGGCAAAGTTTGTTTTCCTAAAGTCTAAGACCCTCAGTTTTGAATGGATTCTAACAGCCCTAGTCCTAATACTGAACCACACCATCTGGTGATCACTGGATGCAAAATGATCTCCCACTGTAACATCAGAAACACTTTCACCATTGGTAAGCACCGTCCAGTATGGCCCCTTCACGTGTGGGGTCTGTTACCAATTCCCTGAATAGTTCTTCCTGTAGAGAATCCAGGATCTCCTTATTTCTAGATGATACTGCAGCAGGAATGTGCCAATCTACATCTGGCATATTGAAATCCCCTATCAGTAGCACTTCCCTTTTCCTAACAATGCTGCGTATGTCTTCAATTAACTCTGTCCACCTCTTCCTCTTGTGAGGAAGGTCTGTATATCACGCCAATGCAAATAGATTTCTCTTTCCCTCTTTCTGGTTTAACCCACAATGCCTCCTCTCTCCCTTTTAAGCTTTGTAATTCTAAAGCTTTAATATTATTTTTTACATATAGTGCCTCTCCTCCTCCCCTTCTTCCTACCCTGTCCATTCTGAATAAAGTATAGCCTGGTATAGTTACATCCCAGTCATGGTTGTCTGTGAACCATGATTCTGTAACTGCCACTAAATCCAAGTCGGCCACTCCCACCAAAGCTTCAACATCAGGGATCTTATTTCCCATGCTACGGGCATTTATACACACAGCTTTCCATATGTTGCCCCTTTTACCCATTTCCATAAAGGTGTTTAATGTTTCACTTACCTGGGGGCTTTCACTTTCCTGGGGGCTTTCCTCACCCATCCCCAACAAATGTAGTTTGGTTCTTACCCCACCCTGTTCCGAGCTTACTCTCTTGGCCTTTTCCTCCCTTGCAATCCCCTAGTCTGACCACTATTGCATTTTCTTCTCTGCATCCTATCCGGTTTCAGTTGCCGGCGCTGGCCTTACCAACTTTCGGCCCTCATGTTGTTTGCGCCGCCGCATCACCCCAGCTACTCTTCAGTCATTCCCACCCTCAGACACCCTATTCCCCCCAGACTTTGACACTCAGTCCCCTAATACTCAGGTCCACACTTGAAACTCTGTACTCACTGCCATCCTGGATCATCTAGCACCCTTTTGTCCCTCCTCAGTACCAACTAAGCATGTTCACTCCCCCTGGTATCATCCTGGCCTCTGTTTGCTCTGTTCACAGCTTCGACATGCTGAGCGCTTGTGGCACCAGCGGCCTTCTCCAGACTCTCTTGCACGCTTTTTTTTTTTTGTAATTTATATTTTATTGTCAATTTTCCAGCATTTACACCTTATTCATAAAACATCTCTCCCCTCCACCACTCTTTCGAGCATTAATCATTAACATAAACATCAACATAAACTTCAACCTCTTTCCTTTTTTCCCCCACCCTTCTCTTTTACATTGCTTTATGTTCCTTACTCTACATCCTACAAGGCACTAGTACACCAACACCATTCTGCCTTTCTATCATCCTGCATCGCAATGCTGTGTTTACAAATTATATACTTTCTTCTACTACTGTTTTACATATTGAATCATATAAAATCATATCAGAACGTATAAGAACATATAACCATTTCTGATAACACTCCCATTTACACCTCCTTCATCCCATTTGCTTTCACCTCTTCTGCCTTAATATCTTCAACCCCTCCTCTCCCCCATCCCCTCTTCCCCATGCCCCATCTTACCTCCCTCCCCTTCTACCCCTGTTCCCCCTTACCCCTTGAATCCGTCATCCTTTCCCCTCTCCGTCCCCCTCCCCTCGCCATACTTGCTCCACTCCCTCTCTTCGCCAGTTGTCATACCATTGCCATACCTTTTTGTGTTTTTCTACCTGATGCATTCTCTGCGCTTCTAACATGCACAAACCCCATAGCTGTTCCAGATTACCTACTACCTCCCTCAACGGGGGCACTTCAGCATTCTTCCACCATCTCAAGAGATACATCCTCGCTGCTATAATCCCATATCCCATAAAAATTGCCATATCTCTCTCTCCCACTCTCTCCCCCTCATTAAAGACTACCATCTCCGGTGTAAATATTATCTGCACCCCCGTAATATCCCCATATAGCCTTCCTACCTGCCCCCGATACCCCTGCACCTTTGGGCACTGCCAAATCATGTGTATTAATTCCCCCGTTGCCCCACACTGCTTCCAGCACTCACTCGATCTATCTGGGAATATAGCCTCTAACTGCACTGGTGTCCAGTACATCCTAAACCTCAGCTTCAAACTATTTTCTAGCATCGGAGTCCCCCTAGCCAGCTTGTGAGTTCTCTCATATATTGCTTCCCACCTGTTTTCATCCCACGATCCTGGAATATCCTTCTCCCACCGCTGCTGCCAGCTCCCTTTCTCCCACCCCTTTTGTAACAGCATTTTATATATTTTTGATATTGCCCCTTTTTGCGACCACTGTTTCCCCAACATCTCCTCAAATTGTGTAGGCTTCCTTACCAAATCGGCTTTCACCTCCCTTGTATTCATGAAGTATCACAATTGCACATAGGCATACTGATCTTTTCTTTCTAGACAATATTCTTGCTGGAGTTCCTCAAATGTTCGGATTCCTCCCCCTTTCTGCATAAGTTGTCCTAGCCTCTCCAGCCCTTTACCACTCCACCCCTTGAAAACCGTAGAGTCCCCTCCCATTCCCCTATCACCTACTGCTCTAATAAATGTGTACCTGGAATACTCTTTCCCTTCCAAGAGAAACCCCTTCCACTTCTTCCAAACTTGGAACATAAGCTCCCGAAATGGATTACCTTTCCCTTTTTTATCTCTCCAACCTCCCGGGTCCCATATTCTCCTCTCTTTATACTCTTCACCCCCTGACTCTATTTGCACCCAACTGAAAATATCCACCTCCTCCCTCCACGCTAAAAGCGCCTTCAATTGTGCCGCTTCAAAATATTTTAGCAAACATGGCACCCCTAACCCTACTTCAACTCGCAATTAGTACATGGTTCCCCTTGCAACCTTTGGGCGCTTTCCTTCCCAAATAAACTGCATAATCATATTCTGCAGCTTCCCTATCTCCTTCTTGGTCACCTTACATGGCAGGGAGGTGAACAGAAACAACAATCGTGGCAGGATGTTCATCTTCACCGTCGCTATACAACCCAACCAGGACAGCCTTAGCCCCCCCCCCCCCCCATTTTGATAAATCCGCCCGTATGTTTTCCGTCAGAGCTTGTTAATTCCACTGCTTAATCTTCTCTATTGACTTTCCTAGTTGTATCCCCAAAACTGCTGCTTCACCTAGTTGTATCCCCTAAACTGCTGCTTCACCCACTTAAAGTTAAAATGCGACTTTAACCTTTCCTCCAGCCCTCCTACCAGATTAAACCCAAAGACCTCCGTCTTTCCTGAATTCATTTTGTATCCTTCGATTCTACTAAACCCCTTTATGATTCTCATCAAGACTGGCAGAGTAGTCAAGGGCTGCTTCAACGAAAATATTACATCGTCCGCGATCAACGCTATTTTCTCCTCCTTCCCTCCCACTACTACCCCTTTTACATCCCCCTCCCTCCGCACCACTTCAGCCAAGGGCTCAATCGCCAGCGCAAACAGAAGAGGCAACAGAGGACACCCTTGCCTGGTACCCCTCCCCAATGTAAACTGCTCAGAATATCCTCCATTTATCTGAATCCTCACCCTTGGGCACTTGTACAATGCTCTTATCCACGCTATATACCTTTCCCCAAATCCCATCTGTTCCAACACTTGAAACATATACGGCCATTCAACCCGGTCGAATGCCTTCTCCGCATCCACCGTAACTAACACCGCCTGTTCTCCAGTCCCCTGAAGATACCAGGCAATGTTCATCACTTTCCTAATATTATCACTCCCTTGCCTCTCCTTCACAAACCCAGTTTGATCTCTATGAATAATCTTAGGCAAGATCTCCTGAATCCGATTTGCTAAAACTTTAGCAAAGATCTTTGCATCCAGATTTATCAGCAAGATGGGTCTGTAGGATCCACACACACCCTTGTCCTTACCGGGCTTTGGTATCACTGTGATACCCGCCTCCCCCATCGTCTGAGAAATCCCTTCCCCGTCCAGCGCCTTATTAAAAACCCGCGTCAGTAACGGTGCAACTTGCTCCCCCATCTTCCGATAAAACTGCGCTGTAAACCCGTCCAATCCTGGGGACTTCCCTCTTTTCCCCCTCCTTAATATCCTCTCCTATTCTTTCTCTATCTCCTGGGTCAACCTTACTCAACCTGCACTCCTGTAAATATCTCTTTATCTCCTCCTGTCCTTGTTGTAACTCACTTTGGTACAACTTTCAATAATACTCTCTAAAAACCTGACTGATCTCTTTTGTACGATGTATCATCGTCCCCTTATTGTCCCTAATGCCATCTATGTAGGCTTTCTGCCGTTGGGCCCTCAACCTTCTTGCCAGAATCCTCCCCGCTTTATTTCCCCCCTCGAAATATTTTTGCTTTAAGACATTGAGTTTGAATGCTGTCTCTTTCCCTCTCAAATTACTTAGCTCTGCTCTTGCTTTTATCAGTTTAGCCATTACCCCCTTATCTCTATTCCTTTGATGTTGGGCCTCTAATTGCTTTATCTGTTGTTAATATATCCCCTTCCACTTTCCTCTTTTCTTTTTTAAGTCAGGCCGCTATACTTATTAGCTTTCCCCTAATCACTGCCTTTAGGCCATCCCAAACTGTCTTCAATTGGACCACCCCCATCTCATTAAATTCCAAATACTCTTTAATAGCTGCTCGCACTACCCCCACATGCTCTGCTTCATCTAACAAGGAGTCATTTAACTTCCAGAACTTGATCCCCCCCTCTTCTACTCCTATATTAAAAAGCACACTAATGGGTGCATGGTCTGACCAGGTCATTTCCCCTTGTTCTGCCTCCTTCACATTTGCTGCCCATTTCCCCCTCCCCAAATCATGTCCAACCTGCTGTATGTGCCATACACCTGAGAATAAAAAGTGTATCTTCGCTCCCCTGGGTGTCTAGACCTCCATAAATCTATCACCCCTAGTCTCTCCTGCATCCTCTTCAGGCTTTGTCTATCCTTTTTCCCTCCACTACCCTGCCCGCCACTATTATCCAGCCTTGGGTTAATAGATTAAAATCTCCCCCCAATATTAACAGGGTATCTCCCAATTCTTCCAGCTCTTTGGTTACTTTTCCAAACGCTTCTCCCTGCCCCTCATTGGGCCCATACACACTTATCACCCACACCTCTTCCTCCCCCACTTTCAATTTCACTCCCACACACCTCCCGTCTTTCCCTCTCACTTCGCCTATTACTAAATGTCTGTATGCTTCCCCCACCAAAATTCCAACCCCTCCTCTCCTAGGGTTCACCCGCTTCCCCGCTAGCACCACCTTTGGATATTTTTTTGTTGTTAGCAAGTACTCCTGTCCCACTCGTGAATGTGTCTCCTGCACACAAAGTATATCTGCATTCATACGCCTACCTTCTCGCTCCAACAGCCGATGTTTTTGCCACGTTCTTAACCCCTTTGCATTAATGGTAGTGACCCCCACCTGCTTAGATTTCCCACTGCTATTTTGCCCTCTTACCTCCCGTTCTCTCCTTCCCTCCTCTCTCTCCCCCTCACCCTCCCCACCTGTTCCCACCCCCCTCCTCCCCTCCCTTCCCCCACTCTCTCAATCCCTCCCTCCCACCTTATTCCCCCCCTTCCCCCTCCTTGTCCAGGAGTATTTAGCGTAGTGCGCCCCCTGTTCCCCCCACCTGCCCCACCTCCCACTCCTTCCCCCTTCCTTCCTTCTTTAACTGCTCACTTACCCCCTCCCACCCCCTCCCTCCTTACCCAGAGCTCCCTATTCAAAAACAATTTTCATTCAACTTTTAACATTCCAACATTCTAACCATTTTAACCTTTTGCTTTACAAATACAACGTTTGTCATATATTATATTCCACACAACTGTGTTGTCTCTAGTTCACCATCTCTGCCTTCTCTCCTCTCCCCACACACCCATCTGCTGCCTTTCCCTCTGGATTGGTTATTTCTTAGATCTGTCTTTACTCTCTTTACTCTGGTTCTTCTTCATTTCTTGCTGCTCTTCAGAACCTTTGCTTTTTTTCCACCAGTTCTTCTTCATTTCTTGCTGCTCTTCAGAACCTTTGCTTTTTTCCACCTCCTTCGCTATTTTATCCATGTCATTACCACCATTATTTTTCTCTGTCCTCAGCCCCACTTCTTGCAGCACTGCTTGCGCCTCTTCCAGCATCTGCACTCTCCAGGTCTTCCCTTTCAATGTGAACAACAGCCCAAAAGGATGCACCAACCAATATTTAATGTCCACACTTCTCAATATCTGTGTTACAGGCATCATGGCTCTTCTTCTTTGCAATGTTCCAATGGACAAGTCCTCATAGATAGTTACTGGGTACCCTTGCCAAGTCAAGGCCCCGAGGCTCTGTATTTTTGTTGTAATCCTTTCTTTCATTTTATATCCCGTAAAACATATAATTATATCTCTAGGTCTGTTCACTCGCGCCACACCTAACGCTCTATGTGCTCTGTCCAGCGTGATCTCCTCAGGGGCCACATCCTCCTCCCCCTTTTGGAGGACCTCCGAACATATTGAAACCACCACTTTCACGCTGTCTTGGAATTCCTTTTCCTCCGGCACCCCTCGGATACTCAGATTATTCCTACGGGACCTATTTTCCAAGTCCTCCAACTTATATTGCATCTACTTTTGCCATTGTTGAGCTTCCTGAAACCCCTGTTGTTGCTCCTCTTGTTGTTGCTCCAGGCTTTGCAACCTGTTCTCATGCTCTCCCGCTGTATGTGTCAATTCCATGATATCTTCCTTCAGATTTCCTATAAGTTCACTGATCTCTGTTTTCACTGCTTGCACCTCCTTTTTGATTTCACTGAACCATTCCTTTAGTTCGGTTCTTGAAATATCTTTAAATTTTTCCTTTCCTTGCTCTATAATATTCTTAGTTGTAATCCCTTCTGCAGGCTCCTGTTGCTCAACATTTTTAGTTTTATTCTCCAAGACCATTTGGTCACATGCACCCACTCCCCACTCTGAAATGCATATTCTTTCAAGTCCATAGTTTTCCTTCTGGTCGCCATGTTGCCCCTCTGAGCACACTCCCCTTCTCCCGCTGCAACCACTTCTCACCAAATGCGTTGGTACCTGTGGCTCAAGTCCTTTAATAGCCCGCACCCGCTGATTTTCTCAACAGTGTCCTTGGTTTTCTTTTTGTTGTTGTTGTTGGGTTTTTTTTATTATTATTATTTATTCCCCTCTTCCAGTACCATTCCACTTTCCACAGTTTTCCTTATGGCTCTTCTGCTCCCCTTACCTCCAACACAGTCCTTCACTTTGCTGCTTTCCTTCTCAGTGCTAGTCTCTCCGCTTCCCCTGTGGCACTGCAATAGCCATTCAGTCTTTTTACCACTCCTTTTTCCTTTTTTTTTTTTTTTTAAATTTCATTTTATTTATTTTTTTCTTTCCTCCGCCTACTCTCCTAATCTCCTCCTTCACTCATGCTTTTATTGCCTCTGTTCTTTCCCGCACTCCTCACCTTCAGCGTTTGCACTATGAAGTTCCAGTCCTTCTCATTCGGCCATCTTACCGGCCACGCAGTCCCCGATCTGCATTTTCCCTGTGACTTGATTTCTTTTTGTACACTCCCGCTCTGCTTGTTCTGCGCTCCAGATCGCTTATTTTCCTGCCGCTGTTCCCCGCTGATCCAGCAGCTCACTCCCCTGCCACTCCCGGTGCAGTCAGTCACAGCCTCCTGTTCTATTCAGGACTTCTCTCCTCACCGATCCCGCGGCTCGTTCCTCGACTGCTCCTGGGGCTGTCCCTCACTGCCGCCCGCTTTTATCATTCCGCTGTCTCTCCTCTCAACTCTGATCCCGCACTTTACATCTCCTCTGCTCTCAGGATCTACCTCCTCTAGTTCAGTGGCTGCTGTGCACTCCATGCGGGTTCTTTTTTTATTATTTTTGGTAGGGTTAGCCCAGAGCAGTGCCCTCACACTGCCGTCGGGTTCGGTGACGTCACTCTCTTGCACGCTTTTGTCATCTTTATCTTTATTTGCTAAACTTGATATACCGCCCTTGCCAAAGCGTCAGGGCGGTGTACAATACAACAAACTGTTGGCTACAAAAGATAAAAGGGAGAAAAGGAACGCCATTAAAAGACAGGAAAGTGAGATGAAGCAAGGAGCAGGTTAGAGAACAGCGTAAGAAAACAGAGATATAAAGCATTGGAGGGCTGTGGGCAAATTGAACAGGGGACAACTAAACTGGATTTGGGGAGGGGAGGCAGGGCGAGGAGAGGTCCGAGCCATCAGCGGGAGCAGGAAGGTCGTAGGCCTGACGAAAGAGGTAGGTTTTAAGAAGTGATTTGAACTGAGGGAAGGAGGGTTCGGTACGAAGAGAGTGCGGGAGAGAATTCCAAAGGACGGGACTGAGAAAAAAGAAAGCAGAGTGACGGGTGAGCTCAAGGTGGGCCTGAGAGGGGGGAGAGAGAAAGAGCCGATTACCATGAGCGGAGCAGAGGAGACGGGGGGCTGGTTCATTCCTATTATCGCTCAGCTGTTCACTCTGCCAAGCAATCATACTATACATCCCTTATTTCCTCATTCTCTAATTCCTCCAGACAGCTTTACTCCATCCTCCATACTCTGTCTGCAACATCCACTTGCCCATCACTTCATACTGACTCACCAGATCCTACACTGCTTGCTTCCTTTTTCAGAGATAAGATACTTTACCTGCGTTCCTCCTTTTCGATTCCCCCCATCTGCCCTTCTGTCTCCCTCCCTCCCCCGACTCTTCCCTTCTCTTCATCTGCTCCCCAGTTTGATGCTTCCACTTCAGCCTCCCCCCCCCCCCTAATCAGGCTTTGGCCCATACCAGGTCCTCCTTTCATCCCATCTCAGCAACAGAACTCCATAAAACTCTTTCTGGTTCCAGGAAAACAACCTGTCTGCTGGATTCCATTCCTTCCGCCTGGTTATCTGCACCATCTCTTGCCCTCCTGCCCCTCATCCTAACCATCTTTAATTCCAGTTTATCTTCTGGAATTTTTCCTGACCCTTGGAAATCAGCTATAGTCTGACCACTTCTTAAGAAGTCATCACTCGACCCAACCAGAGACCTACACTGGCTCCCAATCAGCTCACGCATCAAATACAAAACAATAATAAACATATTCAAAATCAAACACCACATTTCAGCCAACAGCCTGCACACCCTCATTCATCCAGACACCAGCATTCGCCCAAGAAGAAAAGGAACCTCCAACAGAGTCAACACCCCGAGAGACTTCAGAAAAACACGAAAGGATACCACAGAGAGAGCACTCTCCCTGGCTGCCCCTACAATTTGGAACTCCCTCCCAGACGAACTCAGATCAACAACGGACCTCAAAGACTTCCGCAAACAGCTGAAGACAATACTGTTCATAGAACACTATGGACATGTCACTTAATCAACAAGAACCACGTACCCACCCCTTAAAACCCTGACAAGAAAATGTATAACGTCACTGGATATATCTTAAGCCCTAATTGTATTATACCTTGTATTATAGCCCATGTTGTACCATAGCGCACACTGTACATAGCTCAACCTAATCTAATACACATTCCCACACACGCAAATTATAACACTTCTTTCACTGCATGAAATACACCCCCACTACTTTTGATTGTTTTGTCGTGACACCGCCTTGATTTTACGATAAGACGGTATAGAAATACTGTTAAATAAATAAACCATGCCTGCGCATTGGTACCCATTGTCAAATCTCCCCTTTTCAAAAGTACTGAAAAAGCTGGTGTTTCTTCAATGAGCATCTCACATAGAGTCCACCAATATTCTCCACCCCCGCCAGTCCATGTTTCGTACTGGTCATAACAATGAGACCATACTCCTCTCCCTGCTAAATGAGCTGCATGTCGCGCACAATCGTGGGGATATCATGTTGGTTGTCTCACTTGATCTTTCCTCTGCTTTTGACTTAGTGGATCACTCTGCTTCCCGGCTGCATGATTCTGAGGTTCAGGGTACTGTGCTGCGTTGTTTTCATTCTTTCCTCACTACCCGCTCCTTTTCTCTGCATCTCAGTGCTGTGTCCTCCGCTGCGGTACCTTTGGCATTTGGAGTCCCCCAGTGTTCTGTGCTCTCCCCACTACTTTTTAACATCTTTCTTGCTCCTCTGCCACTCATTCAGCAGTACCCAGTGTCAGCATATTTCTACGCTGACGTCATAATTCTTCTCTACAACACCTCCACTGTTGCTATTGATTTATCACCTCTTAATGACTGTCTCTCCCACATTGCCACATGGATCTCGATTAACTACCTCTGCCTTAACCCTTCGAAGTCCACAGCCATGTAGGTCTCCTTCAGTACTCCATGTCCTACCATTACCCCACAGCTTAGTTCCACTCCTATCCTCCTGGTTTCTTCCTTCCTTTACTTGGGCTTACACTAGACTCCGCACTTGCCTTCCAGGAGCATCTGTCCATCCTCATTCGCCGTTCCTTTTGTGCACTTCGTCAGATCAGAACAGTCCGTCCCTTTTTTGCTGCCCTCTTCAATTACCGCTCTGCTGCTTGCTCTGGTATTGAGCAGGTTAGACTACTGTAACGTAGCCCTTGCAAACTTGCCTCAATATCAGCTCCAGCATTTACAACTATTACAAAATACTGCAGCACGTATACTCATGCTAGGCATTCGGACCATGTCACCCCACTTCTTATTCATCTCCATTGGCTTCCCCTCCGCTACAGAATTCAGTATAAGTTTCTGATTCTGACCCATAAAGTCATTTACACCTCCACACTTCAGTATCTGGTCAATCTCATATCATTGCACACCCTCTACTGTCAGCTCTGATCCCTCCATGCTAATCGGCTTTCTCTCCCTTCTCCATCTCAGGCTCACTTAGAACTTACCCGCCATGCTGCATTTTTCTTTATTAGTCCTGTATTCTGAAATGCACTGCGTCTTCACTTCGCCTTGAATCCTTCTATCAGAAGTTTAAGACGCATCTCAAAACACATTTGTTCCATCAAGCCTATGACATCTCATATATCAGTCCTCATTAGTCCTTCTGTCCCTCTCCACTATCTCTCCTGTTGTTTTTTTTTAATTGTTGACTTTTGCTGTATCTGTTCCTTCTCTCCTGTCACTGAATGGCGTTTCTTTCTATTTTCTGCTGCAGCATTAGCGTTTTATTGTAAACCGCCCTAATGTCATGGCCTGGGCGGTATATCAAATGTTAAATAAAGATAAAGATTCCTGCTGTTCCTGGAGAACACCTGTTACAGGTGAGTAACGACGCTTTCACGTGGGCATCTTCTCTTTTAAATTCCCCCCCCCCCCTTTATGTTTAGGATCCGGTCCGCTAACTTCCCCCTCCTACCCCTCCCCTTGCCTCTCAGTCCACATATATCATAACCAGATGAGCATTATCCTGTATTTGCATTTTTACATATATCTCAGAAGAAACACAAAAGTCATAGACCTCCCTCCACAAGGGCTCCAAAGTATTGACATCTTGCCCCCACTCTGCTCAGCTTTATGCCTGTAAGTCTGAATGGCCCGTAAACTAAATTTGCTACTCCATTGACAGTAGATAAACAAAAGGCAATGTGCACACCAAATTATTTGAACTACTCCATTATTTATAAGTCGCCACTTACAGAACACTTGTGCTGTATCATCAGTCATTTTGGGCACATTGCAGTAATCCATAGTAGCACATCATTCTCTGCCAGGTTCCCCAGTTCCAAGCCTAGTTTCTGGGTGTTCTGGTCAGCCGCCTCTTTCATTGTTTGGCCTTATAGGTCTATGCTTCAGCCACAGAGTCATTGTGCTGTTTTCCCACCATGGTAGAAACTAAATCTCACCAGGTATTGTAGTGAAAATTGAATATTGCATTTATACAACTATACATAAAGGTGAGAACTCCTGTCATTTCTCTGTTACTGCACCTGAATAGTTTTGAAAAAGGATTTTGTGGTTATCATAGCAACATTCCTCATGCTTTCACTTCAGCTTGTGTCATCACCACTACCACTCGCTTATTCTAGAAACCAAACGTCCCTACTACTCCCAACCTCATCTCTTCTGCTGCTAACTCCACACAACTCTATTCAACACTTAGATCCCTGTCTACCCTTCACCATCCAACAATTTGTAACACTTATCCATCTGCTCCTAGCTCCTCACAGCTAGCCAGTCACTTTGCTACGAAGATTCAACACCTTCGCTCCTCCTTCTCGACCATTGCTGCCCCACTCTTGTCCCCTCCTCCCCCTCACCACCTTCCTCTCCATCTTTGTCCCACACCTGATCCTCTTTTCAGCCCATCATCTCCTCTGAACTCTTCAGGTCCCTTTCTACCACCTGGAAAACAACCTGCCCTCTCGATCCTATTCCCTCACACTGGATCTTGGAACCTTCACTTGCTCTCCTTTCCCCTCTCCTCTTCATGCTTAACTCCAGCCTTTCATCTGGTACTTTTCCCCTGCCCTGGAAACATGCGCTGGTTTGTCCCCTCTTCAAACAGCCCTCTCTGGGCCCTAGTTTTCCTGCTCACTACTGTCCAGTTTCTAACCTCCCCTTTGAATCTGAAATCCTCGAAAAGGCCGTATTTTCCCAGCTCTCTGCATATCTAGACTCCACTCACTTTTTACATCCTCAGCAAATCAGGATTCCGCCCAGATCAGAGCACAGAGACTATCCTTTCCTTTCTTAATGAACTGCACATCTCTCATGACCAGGGTGACATTTCCTTAGCTGTCTCTTTGGATCTATCAGCTACCTTTGATCTTGTCGATCACACCATTCTTCTTTCTCATCTTAAGAATGCCGGACTCCGGGGAACTGTACTTCTGCATCAGGGATCCACTCTCATTGTAGGTTCTACTTCCTTCTCTGATGATTTCATTTTTTCCTCCACTCTTGCTCTCTCTGATTTCTGTACCTCTGATCCCCTCCCTCTGCACTCTGGGGTACCTCAAGGTTCTGTCCTTGCACCACTGCTTTTTAACATCTTCATGGTTCCTCTCACTCTCCTGGTGCAGCAGTCTGGCATCTCTGCTTACTATTACGCCGATGTTATCCTGGTTCACCATACTTTCCCAGTCAGTCTCAACCTCTCTCCTTTTAATACCTGCCTATCTCATGTCAGCAATTGGCTGTCCACAAATCTCTTACATCTTAATCCTGCTAAGACTTTGGTGATATGGTTATCTTTCGGCAGTCCTTCCCCCACATTATCTCCACCCTTCTTGGTGCCCCAATTCCATTGATTTCCTCCCTACATTATCTTGGGGTAATCCTGGACTCTGACCTTTCTTTCCATGACCACATCTCTGCTCTCACTCGTCACTCTTACTTCTATCTCCAACAAATCTACACCATTCGTGATATCCTTCCCTCAGCCTCTCTTACTACTCTTTTACTCTCTTTGGTGATTTTGTGGCTTGATTATTGTAATATTATCTTTGCAGACCTCTCCCAACATCAACTCCACCGCCTCCAGTTGATCCAAAATACAGCAGCAAGAATTCCTTCTCATACCTCCCGTTAGTCATATCACGCCTCACCTTATCAATCTGCACTGGCTATCTCTTTCCCACTGTATCACCTGCAAACTTCTGATTCTCACTCATAAGGCACTCCATACGCATACCCCACAGTACTTGTCTGACACCCTCCAATTCCGCTCCGTGCCCCGCAGTCTCTGTTCTGTCCACCTTCACAGATTGCATCTCCCATCCCCAGCACGTGCACACTTGGAACAGACTCGCCATTCAGCATTTTCTTCCTTGATCCCTCTCTGTGGAACTCACTTCCCTCTGCCCTCCGCCAAGAACAGTCCTATCTCAAATTTAGGGCCCTTCTCAAGACACACCTCTTCTACTCAGCCTATGACCTTCCCTCCTCTGACCCGTGAGGACACGGGTCTCCTGTCCTTTTGCTCCTCTTCCTCTTTCCTCTTCTCTGGTGTGACTGTGTGCTTTCCTGTAAAAATTGTAGTTCCTTTCTGGCTATGACCACTGTGCATTTTGCGTTATTGTAAACCGCCCTGATGTTGCGAAGGGCAGTCTATCAAGTTTAATGATAAAGATAAGCAACTTTATGCTTAATTTAAAAGCCACAAAATCACAACTCGCGGTCAGCGTGCCTCTGCTTTCTGTAGGCCCAGTCTGTGCACTTGTTCCAGTTGCAGTTAAAGACTTAAATCCTCAGGGGCCAACTCACACAGCAACCAGATCTCCAGCCATGAACCAAGTTGGCCTCCTCCACCAATTCTGGCACACCAACTAACTTCAGATTGTTTTGTCACGAGTGGTTTGCTAGATTGGCTATTTTTGATTCCAGAGCCGTCGGTTGCTTAACCTGCCTCACTTATTCTTGCTCACTTCTGCCTGAGTGATGCGCTGCTTCACCTGCTCAATCCTTTGGCTGATATTGGTCAAAGATGCAGTTACCTTCTCTGATCTCCTAAAAATTCTATTGAACTTCGGGTCACTATTCAAGTTACCTCAGTAAACCATCATCTCTGTATTGGTTGTAGTCACTGGCGATGCAGGTTCATCCATCATTTTAGCCTCTTTCATTGGCTTCTCTCGGACTTATTTGGTGCTTTAGTGGATACCTGGGTACTTCATGTCCTAATTTGCCACCTGCTAATACAGTAGTATAGTTATCTCGGGTATGAGAGCAGTGGTAAGATAAATTTGTATGGGGTAGCCTAGAAGCTCAAGAAGCCACGTGATTTCCGGCCTATAATTTCTTATGTCTGGGACTTCAAACATCTTCCATTAGTTTGCATCTACTGTTCTTCAGCCTAACATATTCTGATTGCTAGGCAGTCTTCTTGGTGTCCTCGTACTTCTTGATTCATGAAGGAGCTTCTGCATCTTAAACCTCATCACAGAAACTGCCTGCTTGCCTACCTGATGAAACTGCCATTGGTTTAATATCTCACAAAGAAAGTCCTCTTTCTAGTGGCAGTTATCTCAGCTAGAAGCAAGCTGTAGTTACTTATGAACTGTGCACTCAGTTTCATTATAACAAGGTAGTTCTCTGAACTCATCCTGAATTTTGCCAAAGGTAGTAATGTCTTTCCACATTAATGAGGAAATAGTAATACTTACTTTCTGCCCGAAGCTGCTTAAGAATTTGGATGAGAAAATTCTCCATCAACGGGTTCTTGCTTATTTCTCTAAAGAACTGAATCCATTAGAAAGTCTACAGAACTATTTGTCTCTTTTGACCCCAACAAAATTGCCATTCCTTTCGCTAAAAGAACTTTAAGAAATTAGCAGGCATCATGCAGAGGGTGGCTACTAAAATGGTTAGTGGTCTTCATTATAAAGCATATGGGGACAGACTTAAAGATCTTAATATGTACACTTTAGAGGAAAGGTGAAATAGGATAGAGATGTTTAAATACCTCTGTGGTGCATAAATGCACAAGAGGAGAGCTTCTTTCGCTTGAAAGCAAGCTCTGCTATGAGGGGACATAGGATAAGGGTGAAAAGGGGTAGACTCAGGAATAATATGCAGAAATAGTTTTTACAGAAAGAGTGGTAGATGCATGGAATAGTCTTCCAGTGGAGGTAAAAGAGATGAGGACAGTATCTGAATTCAAGAAAGCATGGGGCAAACACAGAAGATCTCTAAAGGAAAAAAGGGGACTATAGTATTTGATATGGAAGTGCAGACTAGATAGGCAATATGGTCTTTTTCTGTCGTCAGGTTTCTCTGTTTCTATGCAGCCAATTTTTTATTTATGAACAAGATTGTGTTCTCTCTAAAGTTAAATTTCATCAGATTAGATCCACTGCATCTATTGTTGTTCTTCTACAATTTGCTGTGCCTTATATCATTTGTAAAACAGTGATCTGGTCCTCGCTTTATACCTTCATCTTATATTACTATTTGGACCAGTTCATAACAAGAGACAGTGTACTTGGTCAAGCTATACTGGCCACTCTGTCTGTGTTATTATCCAACTTTCGCACTGTCTTTTAAATATGGGCTGCTCATGATAAAAGGAAAATGCATAAACAATGGTGCAGCCCTGAGCTTATGAGTCAAACACTTACGTACCTAACGCAATCCTGCTTGTAGATGGAAAAAGCATTGTTGTTCATCTGTAACAGGCGTTTTCTATAGATTGCAAGATTAATCAGGCACACAATATTCCCAGCTATCCAAGAATTGCATTAATTTCTGAAATATGGATCTAACTGAGGAGCTAAGGAGACTGCTGCACACAAGAAGGGCTGTTCATGGTCAGTAGGTTACACTAAGTTCTGAGCTCTGGAAGAGCTGTTCTATTCTGATGACATGGTGAAGTCTCCCACTTCTGTGTCTTATCAGTCCTACTGTCTAAGAAACTCCTGTCACAGGTGAAAAACAATGCTTCTCATTTTAAATCAAGAGATTTTCTGATTGAGGAATTCTTTTTCATTGAAAATAAAAATGCCTAATGGAGATGCTTAAAGTCATCACAAAGATGTGTATTTACATTTTAGTTGCCTTATGTGCCTCATATCAGAAGGGAAGCCCAACATCAAAAACTAACCTCACGAGCCAAAAAACAGTTCACCAAGCTCCAAAATATAATGAAATAATTATATTGGTTCACTTTTTTATTTCATCATATTAGAAGGGGGCCAAATCAGTCCTGACAATAAAGAAGCAGCTCTGTATTTGGGAGTCTGTCTATTAAGCTGTGCTAAGATTTCCACATAATGTCCATTAACAGTCAAAGTTAAGGCATGTTCATTGCAAAACCTCTGTGTTAGTTGCTGGGGAAGGCAGCCAACAGTTAATGTAGAGCAGTACTTACTAACATACATTAATGACGTGGCATGTAAGCGGAATAGTTAGCTACACCTTTGAATGAATAGTTAACATCACCATTTCTTTTTGTGCCTTCGAGTCAATAATGACTCCTAGTGATCCAACAGTACTTTTCTCCAGGAACAAGTAGGAAGTCGGTCCTCATATATAGGTGATATCGGCGCCGATGGAGCCCACGTGGAGCATTTCCCCAGCTTTCACAGAAAGCCTTTGGGAATGCTACCATGCATGCGTGGTCCCCTTCCTGCCCAAGGATGCCATCTTGCTCAGTCTCCTTTTTTTCCGTGGAGCCTAATGGACGCTTGTCCTGTTTCCCTGGAAAAATCCTCTAAAAATTATCCTTAAAAACTGTTTTTTTCCCGGTTTGCATACTGGTTCCTCTTCCCACCTCAAGCCGGTACCATTCTCAGCTCTTCCCTTCTTTTTTGACTTCAACCTCAACCGGCGTTCACGCCCTTTTTCACCTGGGGGTCGTTGACCTGGCCGGGTATCTCCCACCATGTCTCCCAGTAGGTTCAAAAAGTGTGACTGCTGCAGCCAAACAATGTCTGTTACAGATACTCACGACTGCTGCTTGCGCTGCCTCGGCCTGAACCACGACAGTACCACCTGCGACCTGTGCCAGCCATGACTCCAAAAAAACCAACAAGAAAAGGTCGGAGTTGCAGGAGAAGGATGTTCCTGTGGTCTGACTCAGCCCTGGCTTCCCTGACGTTGAACCCCAAGCTGAGCATTTTCCATGAGGCCCAGGTGTTTTCGGAGTCCCGCGGCGGCGGCTCCTCCATAAAAGCCCCGGACCCTGGGAAGAAAAAGAAATAATCCTTGACAAATTGAGGTTCCACCGGTGAAACCCGGTAAGGTCCCGCGGCAGGACTTAGACGACTCCGAGCAGCGCTCTCTTAAGGTCTCTAAGAAGACGTCCTCGACCACTGTGCGAGGCTCCTCAAGGCCATGGTCCTCATTGAGGACGCACTCACAAGAGTGCCTGCATTGGGCCCTCTGTGCCCACGTCATCAGCTGTGGAGCCTTCTGCCATCGAATCCAGAATGGCGGCCCTGGAACAGAATATCTCTGCCATTCTGGCCTTGCAGCAGGCAATGATATCTGTTCGTCCGCATCATCTGCCCTGACAACCGGGCCCCTGACTGTGGGGGAGTCCCTGGCGTCGAGCCAGGCCCCGAGTTCCAGTTTCCGGGAGTCTGACCTGAGATCCACCAGGGGATCCTGGTTCCTCAGAGCTGGCCTCAGAGCACGGAAGTCCTGAGCCTCGGATTCCTCGATGCCCTCCAGCTCTGACTGGGAAACCAACGTCGAAACTTCCTCCAAGACCTCTTGACACTAAGATGTCCCTTCAGAGCCATCTCCCCCGGAGCCCTGGGCACCATTCCCCACCTGAGGATGTGGCTTTCCATGACTTCGTCTGGGACATGTCCTGGGCACTGTTCCCTCTAAGCTGTGCGCGTGTGCGCGTGCACACACCTCGCCGAGCGAGCGCACATACTTTACAACAGAGCGCACAAAAATTGTGGTTCTGATTCTGATAGAAAACAACACAGACGTCTTAAAATTTAAAAGTTGTGATTGTAATTACTAGAAATTTTCTGCTTCATTTAGTAATCGTCTATTTTCATTTAATTTGATTAAAATCAATGTGGTGTACATACTGTATTCTGATGTGTAGTCAAATTTTAGAGTATATAACTCCGAGTGTCGTTATGTGGCGCACAAAAATGTAACCTTCCTTCGAAAGCTGCACAGCTGATATTTTATGTGCACACAGCCTACAGAAAATTAGAAGGAACATTGGTCCTGGGCCCTTTCAGTCCTGACCGAATAAGAGGAGGACCCGTGCACCGAAGAACTAGAGATCCTCCAGTATGAGTCCCCACCAAAGCAGACTCTCACAGTGCTGGTACAGACCATCCTTGAGCAGCTGCTTCTGCGGATGTGGGAGACCCTGGCCTCAGTGCCGATGGTCAGCCCATGCCTCGACGCCATCTATCGCATCAAAAAGGGCCCAGGTTTTCAAAAGTCCCAACTCCCACAAAACTCCATGGTCGTGGAGTCCTCTATACAAAAGCTTAAAAGCCAGAAGATTTACTCTTCTGTTACCCCCGGGCAGAGAGGCCCAAACCCTCGACGCCCTCATGCACAAGTGCTTCCAGGGATCCATGATGGGCTGTCTGATACAGGCCTATGAGTTGTATATAGGCATGTACCTCAAGGTCCTCATCCAAGAACTGGTGGGCTTCTCCGCAGGCCTCGCTGGGGAACCCCTCCAGAGATTCCAGGCCCTGACTGCCGGGATCTGGGACTGTTCAAAGTTCCTATCCTGCGTCGGTTACAACAGCTTTGAATCAGCAGCCTGAGTAGCAGCAGCGGGCATCGGGGCATGGTGCCAGGCCTGGTTGCAGACCTCCAACCTCGAGCAATGGGTGCAAGAGAAATTGCTCGATGTCCCCTGCACCGGGGAAAACTTGTTTGGCAAGCCCATGGCCGACAAAGTGGCCAAGGTCATGACTAGGCAGAGGCTCTCGAGGAAGACTTTGACCCTTCCCCAGAAGAAACCGTCCAGGAAAAGAGCACCTTTCCCAAGGAAAAAGGGGTCTTTTCACCGGGGCCATTACCAACCCTTCTTGGGGCAATAGCAACAGGGCCCTCAGCCCAAGAACCAGGGCCATGGGCAGAGGAAGCCAAAGGCTCAGCCACCAGCTCCCACCCAGCCTGGGGGGACTCCCCGGGCAGGGCCTCCTCTCCATCGGGAGACCCTCCGCAGCCCACAGGGGCCGCTTGGCATTCTTCGCCCACAGGTGGGCCATGGTTACCACGGACCAGTGGGTCCTATAAATGGTGAAGGAAGGCTATCTCCTCAGATTCCAGCAAACACCCCCAGGGTTCTTTCTAGGAGAGCCAGTGTGGCCTCTTCTTCACCATACCTTGCTCCTCTCAGAGCTTGCAGACTTACTCAAGGACAGGGCGGTAGAACGTGTACACAGGCATTTGTGGGGAAAGGGTTTCTACTTTAGGTATTTCCTTGTCCCCAACAGAATGGGAGGCCTCAGGCCCATACTAGACCTGCGAAATCTGAACAAGTTTCTGGTGAGGGAGAAGTTCAAGATGCTCTCCCTTGGAACTCTGCTGCCCTACCTCTACCAGGGAGATTGGCTGTGCTCCTTAGACCTAAAGGATGCATACACCCACATCCTGGTCCATCCCTCCCATAGACAGTACCTAAGGTTCGTGGTGGGAGGAGAGCACTACCAGTAGAGGGTACTTCCATTCGGCCTGGCCTCCTCCTCGCCAAGAGTTTTTACAAAGTGCCTGGTGGTCGTGACCGCCTACGTGCGCCTACAAGGGGCCTTCATCTTCCCCTATCTGGATGTCTGGCTCATCAGAGGCAGCACGGCCCCCGAGGCCAGCCAGGCTGCAGGGCAAACAAATTTCCTCTGGCAGCATCTAGGGTTTGTCATCACTACCCAAAATCCCACCTATCTCCAGCCCAAAACCTGGAGTTCATAGATGCCCAGCTGGACACATTGCAGGCCAAGGCCTTCCTTCCAACAGAGAGAGCGCAGCGACTCATGCAGTTTGCTGGAGAGGTGCAGGCTCACCGACTTGTCCCGGCCTGCCGCCTCCTGTGCGTGATGGGCCACATGGCCTCAACAGTCCAAGTTATTCCCCTAGCCCGCTTGCATATGCGGGCAGTCCAGTGGTGACTCCGCTCCCAGGGGAGTCAGGCCTCGGGCAGGTTGCAGGACAGGGTCAGGGTCACCCGCCAGTTAGTTGGTGGACTCTCTCAACTGGTGGCAGTCCTTACGCCACCTCCAAGCAGGGATGCTATTCCAGGCAGCTGCACCACAGAGGGTCCTGACCACGGATGCCTCCCTCCTGGGTTGGGGGCACACTGCAGAGTCCTTCACACTCAAGGCAGCTGGTCACAGGAGGAGTCACTCTTACAGATCAGCCTCCTGGAGCTCAGAGCCATCTTTCTGGCCTTGCCCTGTGCAACCATCCTGTGCTGATCCAGACGGACAACCAGGTTGCCATGTTTTATGTAAACAAGCAGGGGGGCACTGGTTCGTACTCCCTCTGCCTGGAAGCAGTAGCTCTCCTCTCCTTCACAGTGTACCATGGAATGCTCCTACAGGCAGTATACCTTACAGGTCAGGACAGTTACTTAGTGGGCAAACTCAGCAGAATCTTATGCCCATACAAATGGCGTCTGAACCCCAGTGTGGTGCGAAGACTCTTCCGCCTCTGGGGCAGGCCCGTGATGGACCTGTTCGTCTCCCTGGACACTGCTCACGCCAGACGCATCCAGGGAGAGTGGCAGCGGATGTCTTCCTGATCCCGTGGTCCAAGGGCCTCCTCTATGTCTTCCCACCGACTCCTCTAGTGGCCATGACCCTCCTCAAAGTCTAGAGTGAGCAGGCATCAGTGATTCTGGCAGCCCTGGTTCCCTCTTCTGCTCTACTTGTCAGTGGCACTCCCAGTCCCATTGGGTCAGAATCCAGACCTCCTGTCCCAGGAGGAGGGCTCCCTCCTGCACCCCAACCTGGGGTCGCTAGCGTTGATGGCATGGCTGCTGAAAGGTTAGTGTTAGCTATATCTATCCTAGAAAGTGTGTGTTTTTGGTGGCCATCAGGTCTGCTCGGAGAGTGAGCGAACTCCAGGCCTTAGTGGCGGATCTGCCGTATACAAGGTTGTACAAGAACAGGGTAGTGCTCCGTACACACCCCAAATTCCTCCTTAATGTGGTATCTCCCTTTCATTTCAACCAGGAGGTGGTCCTTCCCACCTTTTTCCCATGGCCACATGCCGGCAGGGAGGAACTCGTATTGCATATGCTAGACTCTAAGCAGGCCCTGTCCTTCTACCTGCAGCAGACTCAGGCCCATTGCTCCTCAGCTCTTTGTGCCATATGACCCCAGTGGACTGGGGCTCTGGGTTACGAAGCAAACTCTGTCCACTTGGGTGGCGGACTGCATTGCCCTCACCTATGAGCGAGTGGGCCTCCCCCTTGAGCACTGGATCACAGCACACATCGTGTGCGGGCTATGGCCATGTTGGTGGCCAACCTCTGCTCAGTGCCAGTGATGGAAATCTGCAAGGCCGCCAGATGGTCTTCGATTCATACGTTTGTAGCTCACTCCTGCCTGGAGAGCAAGTCCCGCAGGGACGCTGCCTTTGGGCAGGCAGTACTCCGTAATATTTTCGGGGTGTAGGCAACTCCTGCCCTCCGACCCTTCTGTGTTCAGGCTATCAGGGTGATGTTGTCGCTGTATGCGCGGGTCTTGCAGAGTCTCTCTATTGGAACTCACCTTCTTTGATGGATCGCCGGTAGTGCTGTTATGTTCTGTCCTCGGCAGCCTGGAGCTAGGATCCCATATGTGAGGACTGACTTCCTGCTTGTTCCTGGAGAAAGCGTAGTTACTCACCATGGAAACAGGATACTGGACTTGATGGACCTTGGTCTGACCCAGAATGGCATATCTTATGTTCTTATGGTAGGTGTTCTCCAGGGACAGCAGGAATCAGTCCTCACAATCCCTCCCTCCTCCCCTTAGAATTGCCTTCCTACATTGTTTTAAGTCCTTTTTCGCTATGTCATCTGACTGAGCAAGATGACACCCTTGGGTAAGAAGGGGACCACACATGTGTGGTAACATTCCCAAAGGCTTTCTGTGAAAGCTGGGGAAATGCTCCGCGCGGGCTTCATTGGTGCCAACGTCACCCATATGTGAGGAATGATTCCTGCTGTCCCTGGAGAACACCTGTAGTAAGGAACTGAGTGCCTCTGTCCCCAGCTGAATTAATATTAAACCAGTGATTCATTGAACCCACATTCTTGCCTCAGACAATGACTAATCTGGGTTCCTTGAAAAAAGTACTCAACAGATCCTAAAGGGGTGATCTATTCCTCCTTATTTTTGTCTCTGAACAATAAGAGATATTACTGAAAAAGTGTGGGCTAAATTCGGATAAATAACGATGTTGGAAAAAATCGGAATATTATATTTGTGCCATAGCTCACACACTGAAATGCATATA
Source organism: Ichthyophis bannanicus (assembly GCA_033557465.1). Lineage (NCBI taxonomy): Eukaryota > Metazoa > Chordata > Amphibia > Gymnophiona > Ichthyophiidae > Ichthyophis > Ichthyophis bannanicus. The sequence goes on along the minus strand of CM066033.1, from coordinate 298,636,635 downwards.
GAATGAAGAATAGCAGAAATGCAAGTCTGTTCCTGATTTGTTGTCTTGAAAAGCCAAGAATAAAATGAATTTTCTGCCTTTCTGGTGAAACATTTTCCTGATTTCATTTGAGGAAATCCTTCCTTCTAGATTTTAAAATTTGATTACTGCATTGTTGATCGCCAACAGTATATGAATGAAATAATAGTCTTTGTCACTTAACACTTTATTTTTATTTCTTGTCCTCATTCTGTCTGCATTTCTTTGTTTTAATTATTATGTTGTTATGGTAGTTAACATTGCACTGTAAGCAGGCAAGTCTGAGGTGAATATTAAGCACTTATAATGTTTGCATGTATTAATCTTCAGAAGAAATATTATGGCCAGAGCTGTAGACTGTATCTCTCAGAAGTAGGTAATCCAAAATGGTATGGCCTATGCTTCATAAATCTTATAAGGTAAGATTTAAGAATCTAAACATTTATACATAAACTCTGGAAGAGAATGAAGGAGAAAGAAATAGAAATATAAATACTGCACAGAGCAGCAGTTATAATCGTAATGACCTTACTAGGCAGACTATATGAGCCATCTCAGCTGAGAGCCAGGGAAGTCGGGGCTCAAATCCTTCTCATGCTGTTTGTGACTTCCTGGACAAGTCTTTTCATCCTCCATTGCCTCAGGTAAAAACTAGATTTTAAGCCCTCTGAGGACAGATAAATATCTAGTGTACTTGAATGTAACCTGACTTGAGCTGCCAGTGAAAATGTGTGAACCTAATCCAAAATAAACAAAATACTATGTTAGAATTGATAGGAGGAACAAATGATCCAGAACAAAGAGTAAAGATACCAAGCTGGAAAAGAAGAAAATGGAGCAGTAATATGAGGAAGTATTTTGTTACAGAAGGGATGGTGGATGCATGTCACAACTTTCCAGTGGAGATAGGGCAAAAACTAATAACATTCAGGGACACATAGGAAAAGGATCCTTACTGGAGAGAAGAAAATTAGAAATCAAGTAGGATTAGCATTATTATAGTTAATGGACAAAACATGCACATTAGATGATCCTGGAAGTCTGTATCAGTCCATGTTCAGTGCAAGTATTTTCTGTCACTTTTGCATTATGATCCTAGCTATTTAAGCAGCCTTTGCTTCGAGAAGCTGTTTTCTGGTATTTCTGTGCCCAGATCTTCTTTCCTGTAGTTTCTTTGTACTCAGAAATATCAGAAAAGAGCTCCTTGAGAATGACAATTTCTTCTGGAATCATTATGGATATGAAAAAAGACATGTAAGATGGTTAGTTTCATTGTTGCTTATTGAATTACTGATATTTAGGAATGTGCATGATGAAAAATTTCAGTTTGCTTTGTGTTTGAGTCAATTGGACTCGTAGTTTTCTTTAGATTCTAAAAATAATGTTTAGTCTGTTTCATTAGGGTCCATTCAATTCAAGGGGGCGCACAGTTTTGCATTTGGGGGGTTTCCATCGATTTATTAAAACTCATTAAAACTTGCTGGCAGGCATCTGCCATGGTGGTAACAGCACTCCAAAGCATTAGGAGTGGCATGAAGACTCATCGGCTCCAAAGAGGGGCAAAGGGCATGTATAGTGTCATGAAGACATAAGAACATATGCCATACTGGGTCAGACCAAGGTCCATCAAGCCCAGTATCCTGTTTCCAAAAGTGGCCAATCTAGGTCACAAGTATCTAGCAGTTATCCTTTAATAATGGTTTATGGACCTTTCCTCCAGGAACTTGTCCAAACCTTTTTTTAAACCCAGCTACACTAACAGCTTTTACTACATCCTCTTGTAATAAATTCCAGAGTTTGATTACATGTTGAGTGAAAAATATTTTCTCTTATTAGTCTTAAATAATAGTTACCCTGTAGCTTCATTGCATGTCCCCTAGTCTTTCTATATTTTGATGGTGTAAACATTCGATCTACATTTACCCGTTCCACCCTTAGCTGTCTCTTTTCCGGGTTGAAGAGCCCCAACCTTTTTAGCCTCTCTTCATAGGGAAATCCTTCGAACTCCTTTACCATTTTGGTGGCTCTTCTCTGTACCTTTTCTAATAATGCTATATCCTTTTTAAGATACAGCAACCAGAATTGCACACAATATTCAAGGTGCAGTCGCACCATGGAATGATACAGAAGCATTATAATATCCTTTGTTTTATTTTCCATTCCTTTCCTTATGATACCTAGCATTCTATTTGCTCTCTTGGCCGCTATTGCACACTGGATGGAGGGTTTCAACATGTTATCCACAATGACACCTAAATCTTTTTCTGGGTGGTGGCTCCTAATGTGGAAACTTGCATCGTGTAACCATAGTTTGGGTTGTTCTTTCCTAGGTGCATAACTTTGCACTTGTTCACATTAAATTTCATCTGCCATTTGGATGCCCAGTCTTCCAGTTTATCAAGGTCCTCTTGCAATTTTTCACACTCCTTGTGGGTTTTAACAACTTTGAATAATTTTTTGTCATCTGCAAATTTGATTACCTCACTCGTTATTCCCATTTCCAGGTCATTTACAAATATGTTAAAACAGCGGACCCAGCGCAGATTCCTGGGATACTCCACTATTCACCTTTCTTCATTGGGAAAATTGGACATTTAGCCGTACTCTCTGCTTTCTAACTTTTAACCAATTCCTGATTCACAATAGCACACTGCCTTTTCCAGTTCCTGAAAGATGCTTTTTTGGCAACAGCCTCTCTGGCCTCGCCTTTAAACCATGTTGGCAGTCTTTTGGACTTCCTTCCACTTTTCTTAAAGCATGGAATACAGCTGGTCTGAGCTTCCAAGATAGTATTTTTAAACACCCATGCTTGATGTAAATCTTTAACCTTTGCAACTGTTCCTTTTAGTTTTCTCTTAACTATTTTCCTCTTTTTGTCAGTCTCCCTTTTGAAAGTTAAAAGGTGGTACTGTGGATTTCCTTACTGTCCTTCCTCCATTTTTTAAATCAAATGCAATCATGCTATGATCACTATTGCCAAGTGGCCCAAACACCTTTATCTCTTGCACCAGATCTTGTGTTCCACTAAGGACTAGGTCCAAAATGGCTTTCCCTCTGGTCGGTTCATGAACCAGCTTCTCTAAGAAGCAGTCATTTATTTCATCTAGAAACTTTATCTCCCTAGCATGTCCTGCTGTGACACTGACCCAGTCGATACCGGGGTAATTGAAATTGCCCATTATTATTACTGTGCTGTAACTTTTGTTAGCTTCCCTGATTTCTTTGAGCATTTCATCATCTATTTGTTCATTCTGGCCCGGCAGTCAATAGAACACCCCCACTGCCATCATCTTCCCCATTCCCTTTTTACATGGAATTTCAATCCATAGAGATTCTACAGTGAATTTTGTTTCCTGCAAAACTTTAATCCTTCTGACTCAATGCCCTCTCTAACAGAGAGTGCAACCCCTCCACCAATTTGATCTGCTCTATCATTACAATATAGTTTGTATCCAGGTATCATAGTGTCCCACTGGTTGTCCTCCTTCCACCATGTCTCTGAGATACCAATCATTTCTAACCTCTCATTTAGTGCTATATATTCTTACTCTCCCATCTTATTTTTTAGACTACTAGCATTTGCATACAAACCATTTTAGAGGCAGTATTTATATTAATCTGGCTATCGGTAGGCAGTGGTATTTTGTAATCTTTAAGTTCTGTCTGCTCTGTACTCAATGACTTTTGGGTTACTTTTGTCTTTATTGGAACCTCTCTGCTGAGGTGCCTTAATTTCAATTTTTTGCTAATATCCTTCAAGGATACATTGTTCCGAATCATGTGCTCTAGGGCAACTGTCGGCTTTCCCCCATTATCTAGTTTAAAAGCTGCTCTATTCCCTTTTTAAAGGTTAATGCCAGCAGCCTGGTTCCATCCTGGTTAAGGTGGAACCCATCCCTTCGGAAAAGCCCCTCCTTTCCCCAGAATGTTCCCCATTTCCTAACAAATCCAAAACCCTTTTCCTTGCACCATCGTCTGATCCACGCATTGAGATGCTGGAGCTCTGCCTGCCTTTTGGGTCCTGCGCGTGGAATGGGAAGCATTTCGGAGAATGCTACCCTGGAAGTTCTGGATTTCAACTTCCTTCCTAAAAGCCTAAATTTAGCCTCCAGAACCTCCCAACCACACTTTACTATATCATTGTTACTGACATGTAGCAAGTCAGCATACTCCTCCCCAGCACTATCTAAGACCTTGTCTAGGTGGCACATGAGGTCCGCTAGCTTTGTACCAGGCAATCCTCACGTCCAGCAGCCACCCAGCTATCTATGTGCCTAATGATTGAATCACCAACTGTAACGACTGTCCTAACCCTTTCCTCATGGGAACATGGCCCTGGAGAAACCTCCTTGGTGTGAGAGAGTTTTACATCACCTGGAGGATACGTCCTAGCTACAGGATCACTTCCTGCCACACCAGCATGATGCTCTCCTATCACGTGACCTTTCTTCTCCATGTTGCCAGACTGGAGGTGGGACTCTGATTTGATTTAAATTAAAGTTCTTTGCTGATACTACGCCTTTACTGAGTATTAAATTTAAACTAGAAGCTCTCTGCTGGGTTTTAAACTTAAACTGAAAGCTACCTGTTGAGTTTTTAATTTAATTAAAAGCTCTTGGTGATACCAGGCCCTGACTGATTTAACAAATACATTGGATTCTAATTTACACACATTAATCAGCTTTAATCTAAAGCATTCCTTTTTCCCTAAGATTTAGAAAAATTTCCAGAAGTAAATACTTACAATTGTAGATCTCTCTCCATAAGTAGCAGTCCCTTTTTGTAGTCCTTCAAGACCTGTAGCCACTGTGAGAGGGGCAAAATGGCAGTGGAATGAAGACCCAAAGGCATGAGAAAAGGGGCAAAACATCACAAACATTTGAAAAAAGAACTCAGAGCACAGGAAGAGGGGTAAAGTGCCTCTGACATCGGCAGGAAAGACCTCCCAAGGCACCAGGAACAGCATTACAATTGGCAGGGCAACACCAAAACAATGAGAACAATAAGTCTGGACATTGGTGGTCAGTGGACGGGGATATCCCCTAAGATTTGGCCTTTATTATTACTACTACTACTACTACTAAACATTTGTATAGTGCTACAAGGCATACACAGTGCTATACAGACACATGTAAAAAAATGTCCCCTGCTCATCAGAGTTTACAATCTAGTCAAGACAGACAACACAACAGCTGAGGACAAAGATACATCTATGGGAATTGTAAGGAAGCACGTAGGAGACTAAGCAGATCAGGATCCAAAAGTGGCTTTGGGGTTTAGTTTGCAGGCCAGCATTCAAAGTGGCATCAATAATCAAGGTTTGCCGACATCTTTTGGTGCACAAAATTTGTTAGTTAGGAAATGTTATCCTGGGGTACACTTGGGAGCTATGAGATGAGGCAATCATTTCCTTCATAGAAAAAAAAGGTGCCAGTTCTTGTATGCAGGGCTCTTTATTTAATACATGAGGACATTGGTCAATCATAGCAGGCAATGAAAAAAGGTGCCAGTACTCCATGCTGCCACATACCACCTCAAAAAAGCCTCATCTTTTTGTAACAAGGAGGGAAGAAGATCAAAAAGCATTGAACGGGTAAGGCAGCACCAGCAACAGTGGAATGAAGACACAAGGTACCAAGAAAGATGCAAATCAGATAGAGAATTAGACTACCTTTTGCCAAGACACCATTCACAGAGAAAGTAAACTGCCAGTATTGTTTGTAGGATCAGATTGGCAGATCACTTAGGTCATGCACAATATTAGGAAGATTGCCTTCTTCAGGGGATATGCAGCTTAAAAAACAAAATAAAAGCAATAAAAATAACCAATATCAAAACAATAAAATAAACAATAAATAGTAGAATCAAAATTGAAATTAAAATTATAACAGTAATTAAATAAAAGTGTGAATAAATAAATGATATATCATAAAAAGATAATTAAAAACAATACTTATAAAACGAATATGAACACCAAACAAATAATATACTTAACATAAAAACTATGTATCAATTAACTTAAATCACATAAAAAACATAGGGCAGAGGGTTGTGCAAACATTGGTAGAACAAAAAGAGATGAGGTATTGTTTTTAATTACCTTTTTATGATATGTCATTTATTTATTCACAATTTTATTTAATTACTGTTATAATTTTAATTTCAATTTTAATTCTATTGTTTATTTTATTGTTTCAAATTAGTTATTTTTATTGTTTTTATTCTGATTTTTTAAGCTGCATATCCCTGAAGAAGGCAACTGCTGAAACACGTAGGGGGTTCATTTTTAATAAAGGCACCTGTAACCTCCACATGCCTCTCACTTCTTGTGTTTGGCCTCTTCACTGCGAGGGCTTCGAGTTTTCTTTGTGTTTCCAATATTAGGAAGAGGCAGCGATGTCAGATAATGGAGAAGGACACAGCAGAGGTTTTATACCTGAAACCTTTCTGTAATGTCAGCATGAAGCTGCATGAAAACCTATTCTCCAAAGAGAAGCCATGACGTAGTTAAAACAGTTACCTTTAATGGTCTGTCCATGACATCCATTTCAAATCACTTAATTCCTTTGCAACATTAACAAAAATATCAGAGCACATTTAATAGCTTGTATAAATACACTAGAAGATGCATACAGAATTCTTAGTTTATCAAAAGCAAGTCCTTTGAAGCTGTGTTCCACTGCCCTTCTTGAGAATACTTGATTAAAACAAGCCATTCTGTTCTTATATGGGTATGCCTTCTTACAGTCATTTACAATTTTTTGCTTTAGCCCAGTGGTTCTCAAACCTGTCTAGAGGGACGCCATAACCGGTCAGATTTTCAGGATATCCACAGTGAATATGAATGAGAGAAATGTGAATTCAATGGAGAAAGTGTGTGGAGATCCATCTCGTGAATATCCATTGTGGATATCCTGAATTCTCCAGGACCAAGCAGGAAGTCAGTCCTCACTTATGGGTGACGTCGGCGTCGATGAAGCCCTCGTGCGGAGCATTTCCCCAGCTTTCAAAGAAAGCCTTTGGGAATGCAGCGCGCATGCGCGGTCCCCTTCCCGCCCAAGGGTACCATCTTGCTCAGTCTTCTTTTTTCCGTGGAGCCCGACGGACGTGTGTCCTAGTCACCCAGTTAAAAGTAGATTTTTCCTTCGAAGATTCGTGGTTTTTGCCGGTTCGACGCCGGTTCCCCTTCCCGCCTGGGCGCGGTACACTGGTATCGAGCCCGGAGCTGTTTTTTCGTTTTTTGTCCTTCGAGACTAGCGTTCGCGCTCTTTTTCTTTTTCACTGGCAGCCCGGTCTTTTGACCTTGCAGGGCCCTTTTTCCCCGATGGCTGCCAGCGGGTTCAAGAAGTGTGATCGATGTAAGAAACTGATGTCTCTCACCGATGATGATCTGTGGCCCGTGTGGCAAAATGTCCTCGAAGGTGTTGAGGAGCCGACAGCATCAGCGAGAAAGGATCTTCTCTGACTCCGCGTCCGGCAGGGCCCGGACTTCGTCAGAGGCCTCGACATCTCGGGAGTCCGACCCCGAGCATCGTCGGGGCTCCTCTGAGTGGGGGTCTCCCTCACAGGAACACAAGAGGAAGAACAAATCCACGAGGGCGGCATCGGTGGACGCTCTTGGTCTCTCGAAGGCCAGGTCGCATAGCCCCGACCGCCGTCCCGGGTCCTCGGAGCCGGAGAGGCCTGCAAAATTGCCTCGTGTGGAGCCGGAGTCCCCGAGTCACGTGAGTGCTGTAGTCCTCATGGACTCTCCTCCGGGGGAGCCGATGTCGGCCCCGACACCGTCGGGGGTTGCTGAGTCTCCTGAGCTCGGACTCAGGTTGACAACCTTGGAGAGCAGTTTAGCTGCCTTCATGGAACAACAGCGGGTGCTGATCGCTGGTCTGACCGATGCATCTGCCCCGACCACCGGGACCTCAACTTCCAAGTCTACTCCGGAGGCCAAGCCGATCTTCGAGTCCATGTGGTCTCGAGTCAGTCCTCTGCCAAGATCTCCCTCGGCCTCCCATACGGGGCTGAGGTCGTCGACGCCGGTACCCTCAGCGTCGGGGCAGATGGCATGGGTGCCTGCCCGCCAGGCCGGAGCCGCTCGATTCCTCCTCGGAGGGGTCGGGTGGGAGACGGAGGACGACGAGTCCCCCAGACACTTTTCGGACCCGGTGCGTTCCATCGGACTCACCGGAGTCCGAGCCTCGGAGAAGGTCCCCCCCGGAGGATACCCGGTTTTCGGACTTCGTGAGGGATATGGCCAAGGCCTTGGCCTTCCCCGCGGATCCCGAGGAGGAGCAGAAGAACCGAAGAGCTCGAGGCCCTCCAGTATGACTCTCCCCCGAAGGAAGCCTTTACTGTACCGGTTCCTCCAATGCTGGAACGGCTGCTCTTCCACATGTGGGAGGCACCGGCCTCGGTGCCGGTTCTCAGCAAACGGGTCGATTCCATTTATCGAGTCCGTAAGAGCACTGGGTTCCAGAAGGCACAGCTACCGCACCACTCCATGGTTGTGGAATCGGCCATGCATCGTCTGAAGAGTCAGAAGATGCACTCCTTGGTGCCCCCCGGCCGGGAGGCCCGGAACCTGGATGCCCTCGGTAGGAAGTGCTTCCAGGGCTCTATGCTGGTGTGCCTTGTCCAGATTTACCAGCTGTACATGGGCATGTACCTCCGAGACCTGGCAAAGGAGATTGCCGGGTTCTCTGCTGGCCTCTCCGAGGAACCTTTGCAGAGGTTCAAGGCTTTGTCATCGGGGATTCGAGAGTGCTCAAAGTTTATATCTCGAGCAGCCTATGATGGCTTCGAGGCTTCAGCCCGAGTAGCAGAGGACAAGGCTGTCCAGGAAGACTTCTTCCCCTTCTCAGAAGAAGAAGGGCTCGGGGAAAAAGCCCTTTTACCCGAGGAAGGCCTCTGCCTACAAATCCTACCCTCAATTCCAGGCCTCTACAGCTCCCCAACAGGGTCAGCAGGCCAAGGGGCAGGGACATGGGCCCCGTAGGCAGAAAACCCCCAAGCCACCAGCTGCAGCTCCTACACAGCAGGGAGCAGGGTTTTGACTCCCACTGCATAGCCTCTCCCCCACAGCTGGCTCCACTCAGCACAGGAGGCCGGCTGACTCTGTACGCTCACAGATGGTCAGCTATAACAGGGGATACCTGGGTACTGTGATGACGAAAGTGCATCTGAACCCATGGAACTAGGGGAAAAACAAACATTTACCTTCAACCAGAGGGATAGCCCAGAGAGCAGTAGGTTTCAAATTGCAGCCAAGGAAAAAAAAAATACACACAGAGCTGCTGAGTGCAGGCCACGCCCAAGCTCTGAGGCAAGCTGGGGAGGTAATGGGAGACACCTGGGGGAGGAGTTGGAACCGGTAGTGCAGCCACACTCATTTAAACTCCAGGGAACAGGAGGAGGGGAGTCCACCAGGGAAAAGGAAGGAGAAGGGACTTCCAAGGGAATGGAAGGAAAAAGAAGCTTCAGAAGAGCTGAAGGAGAAAGGTTTTCCAGGAATAGCCTCACTGGGGAGTCCCAAAGCAGCCAGCACACAGAAAGCCACAGTCCAGAAAGAAGCCTGGGCTGCAGAGGAATTGCAGCTAGGTCTGGAGATAGGATGGTTTGGCCTGAGAGAGTTGCTGACCTTAAGCAAGGTACGAGAGCAGCAGTGCAAGAGGCTGCAGGAAAATCATCAGCTGTGAAAAGGTGTGTGAATAGACCTGTTACTAAGAATAATGTGAGCCAGTTAGAAGCCCTGAGCCGTCTAATGAAAGATAAGAATCTCTACAGCCCTACTAAAAGCCATGAGTGTAAAGAGGGGTCTCGATGGGAAAAACGTTTAGAGCTGTTAGAAGAAATTAAGCCGATATTTATACAAGCTGATTCAACCCCAGAAATAACAAACTGAAGATATGCAGACAGAAGTTTGTGATTCTGAGCAAGAGTCCGTAGAGTCTTTAATGGACTGTTCCCTTTGTAAAAAGACGGGGTAGAGAAGTGTTGGGTTTTAAAAAGGAGAAAGAAAAGCCCAGAAGCTAATTACCTGAATGAGTTATACCTTGAATGCTGAAAAGTTTGAGAGAGAAACTTGCCAATGCCTAAAGCTAAGAGCAAACATTTTAAAGGGTTAATTTGAATATCTGAGGCTTTGAGAAGAAGCTGCTGTCTGAGAGTAGAACAGACAGAAACATTTAATGATTTGCTTAGAAGGTTGGACACTGGGGGGAAAGCAGATTCCTGTTCTTGTAGTTGGAAAGAACAGTAAACGCTATATTCTTGACTGAAGGAAGTCTGGAAGAAGCACCTATCTGTGTAACAACCTGAGTGAAGCCATTGTAACGTTATGTCAGTGTAAGAATCCTTTTTGTGAAGAAGTTTTTGTGTTGGAGAAGCATCCTACTTTTGTTGTCATGCGCTGAACTTCAAAGACGTTTCTATTGGAAAGGAAGAAAATAAAAATTCCTGTACTTGCCTTTGAAACCCTCAGCATTCACTATTATTTGACACAACTACAACCACCAGAAGCCTCGGCTCTGGACCCCCCCTGCTTGAAAGGGACAACACAAGGGCACGCCCCTCCCCTAGGCGACCGCCTGGGCGGTGGTGGGCGCAACAGTACTGAGCATAGTCCAAAAGGGCTATTTGCTCCGCTTCAACCAGTTACCTCCCTCCTATTTTCCAGGGGAGCCTTCAAGACTCCCTCTGCACAGGAACCTCCTCCTTCAGGAGTTGGCAAGTCTTCTACAGGAGCAGGCGGTGGAACCGGTGCCTCACCACCTGATAGGAAGAGGCTTCTATTCCAGGTACTTTCTGATACCAAAAAGGACAGGAGGCCTCAGGCCCATCCTAGACTTGCGGAATCTCAACAAGTTCCTGGAGAGGGAAAAGTTCAAGATACTTACCCTTGGAATACTGCTGCCTTACCTCCAGCAGGGAGATTGGCTATGCTCCTTAGACCTAAAGGATGCTTATACTCACATCCTCATTCATCCAGACCACAGACAATATCTCAGATTTGTAGTGGGAGGAAATAATTTTCAATACAGGGTACTTCCATTTGGCCTAACCTCCGCACCCAGGGTTTTCACCAAATGCCTGGCGGTGGTGGCGGCCTATCTCAGAAACTAGGGCATCTTTGTCTTTCCCTACCTGGATGACTGGCTCATCAGGGGTCAGTCTCCACAGGCCAGACAAGCCACTCTTCACATTGTCTCTCTCCTCCAGCACCTGAGCTTCATCATAAACTTCGTAAAGTCCACTTTGCTCCCCTCACAGGACATAGCGTTCATAGAGGCAAGGTTGGATACCTTACAAGCAATGGCTTATTTGCCCGGGAACAGGGCTCACAGACTGATGTCTCTGGCCCAGCAGTTTCGCAGTGGCTCTCTGGTCTCTGCCATACATTTCCTGATGCTTTTGGGCCACATGGCATCCACGGTCCATGTAACTCCAAATGCTCATCTGCATATGCGGCCTGCTCAATGGTGCCTCAGAGCTCAGTGGATACAGGCCACAGGAGACTTAAGAGACAGAGTAAGAGTGTCCAAACTACTAGTGGCCTCCCTGCCGTGGTGGCTGCATCTCCCAAACCTGATCAAAGGGGTGCCTTTCCAGGCACCAGCGCACACACAGGTGCTGACGACCGATGCTTCTCTTCAAGGTTGGGGTGCGCATTGCCAGGGAGCATGCACTCAGGGCTTCTGGTGTCCTTGGGAGGCCACACAGCAGATCAATCTGTTGGAGTTGCGAGCGATTCGATTAGCTCTGCAAACTTTCTCTCATGTCCTCTCTCACCAGTCTGTCTTGATTCAGACAGACAACCAGGTAGCAATGTTCTATGTGAACAAACAAGGGGGCACGGGATCCAGGCTTCTGTGTCAAGAAGCACAGGCCCTGTGCACCTTTGCTGTCAAGCAAGGCATGTTTCTCAAGGCAGTTTATCTACCTGGCCAAGAGAATTATCTGGTTTGCGCTCCAAAATCTTATACCCCTATCAGTCAAAACCTTTCCTCAATATAACTGTTCAATATAAAATTGGCAAGGTCTCAGACTTCCCGGCGCTATCTTGGCTATCTGTCAGTAAACCAACAGAGCCGCGCCAACTAGCATCAACGACCTGCCAAATTAATGACCAGTTTTACAATGCAAAGAAGGCTTTCCCAACTATTTAAAACAGGTAATAATGAAAATCATGTCAATTATTTTAACCATCACCCTACCAAAGTGTATATGTAAATATTATTTAAAAAATTCACATTTGTAAAGATGATTCTTAAATTAATCTGAAAAGATGTTTTTGAAATCTCTAAATATAATCTCTGAGTCCATAGAAATGTTCCTTATCTCTACATATGTTATCTAAGTCTTCCCAACGCTGTCTTGATCGCGCTCCAATGCGTTTCTCCCACTCGGGATTCTTCAGGGGAAATTTAAGCAAAAATGCTTTCTGGGAGATGTCCAATTATTTTCTTCAGAGAAGATGTTAATCTGTCTTCATAACAGATATGAATTCAGTTTAGGCAAAAATACTTTATAAGGGATGTCAAATCATGTTCTTCAGAAAAAATATCAATTTGTCTTCACAAAGGATACTGAATTAACTCATATTCCGAAACCACTAGCTCCGCCAATTAGAATCTCTGAGAAAAGATCCTGCTTCTCGTGGTCTCCTATAAACAAGAAACAAAATAACAACCAATCTTCTTGACATCAACCGATTAAAGAAACTGAGCCCATTCTCCCATAATCAAGCTGCCATCAATATTGTGAACCTATATTACTAACCAGTGGGTTTCTGTAGAAAGGATGCTGCCCGCGCCTTCAAGGATTTACCTTCGCTTTCAAAAAAACGCCGCGCATGCGCTCGTGCTTCAGCTATAAAGTTATATAGGAGGAGTTTAGATTGGATGCGGGTTCCACCCTTTGCTATAGCCAATCTTATTGCAGGCATGCTCGCCATTCAATCATATTATTGCGCCCCATTGGTTCCACCGACTTTAAGATGAAAATCCACCGCTGTTCACGAAATGTCAAGGTTTGTTCACGCGTTAAACCTCCTCTCCCCCGATGAATTTGCTCTATCACAAAACATTTGAAATCCTCAAAGGAATGGCCCAACGATAGACTATGTTGTACTATTGGAGCTTGCATCGCCTTACATTTCAACCGACTTTTATGCTCGCCCAATCGCACCCGTAAAGGTCGTATCGTCTTCCCTATGTATAATAAATGGCACGGACATCGAACAACCTGCCTCTGGTGAATCCATGCTGCCTCGGATCCTGTAATCCGCTGGACTCCAGAAACCTCACTATTTTCTCTTTCAACAGCGTTTCCATTAATTTACTCACCACTGAAGTTAAACTAACTGGCCTGTAGTTTTCAACCACATCCTTACTACCGCTTTTGTGTAAAGGCACCACATGAGCCTCTCTCCAGTCCTTTGGCACCACTCCCGACTCCAACGAGGCATTGAAAAGGTCAGTCAGTGGAGTTGCTAGAACGTCCCCAAGTTCCCTCAGTATTCTAGAGTGTATCCCATCCGGTCCCATCGCTTTGTCTACTTTAAGTTGAGCTAGTTTCTCACGAACACAGTCTTCTGAAAATTGTTCAAGATGTCCCTCGCTTCTGTTCTTATTTGTGGGTGTTTTCTGAGGTCCTGCTCCTGGTTCTTCATCTGTGAACACAGAACAAAAATATTTGTTAAGCAATTCCGCTTTATCCTTATCAGCTTCTACATATTCCCCCCCTGCACCCTTGAGTCTGACAATACCACTTTTGCCCTTCCTCTTCTCACTAATATATCTGAAAAATGTCTTATCCCCCCATTTTATTGCATTGGCTATTTCCTCCTCCTTTTGAATCTTTGCCTTCTTGACTACTTTGCTAGCTTCTCTAAGTTTTTCCAAATACAGATGCCTGTCTTCCTCTCTCTGTGATCTCTTGTATTTCATGAAGGCCTCCCTCTTTTTCTTCACTTTTTCAGCTACTTCCTTCGAAAACCATAGCGGTCTCCTGTTCCTTTTGCCTTTATTTACCTTGTTCTTCTCAGTTATACTAAACATCAAACAAAATAGATTACTATTACTCCCAACTCCTATATAAAGTGACACCTTAACATATTCAAATCCCATTTAAAAACATAAAAACTATACCCATCAAAACAGTAGTCGCTGCCCGCATTTCTCCGGTGACTATCTACTCTTTTCCCGGTTGATCTGAAACGCCGCGCATGCGAACTAAATGGCTGTTTTGATGGGTATAGTTTTTATGTTTTTAAATGGGATTTGAATATGTTAAGGTGTCACTTTATATAGGAGTTGGGAGTAATAGTAATCTATTTTGTTTGATGTTTAGTATAACTGAGAAGAACAATGGACGAAAATTATTGAGTGATCCCCTGATGAAAGTACAGCGATGAAACGCATGATTGGTACCTGCAAAGGGCGTCGGGATCTTTAAACAGTCCTACACCAGTGGGTGCACTCAGATCATTCAGATAAGTACAGCTTGAAAGCTTGAGAGCTTTAGAGTTTCAGTTGGCTTTTAAACTTTGAACATTCACCTGAGTTTGGTCACCTGCTATGTTTTTAGAGGTCGTTGATGCAAATGGGCATCCTGCTTTGAAACGGACGTGAGTCCCAGTGGCAGAGCCAATTAAGTCTGAGACCTCTATGATTCAAGCTTTAAGTTATTGAAATAAGGGAAAGATATACAGTCACCTATATTGATACATGAATGATTCTTTGTAATTATTTGGAGTTTTGCCTTCATAAACCAGCAGCAGGCGTTGTTGTCCAGTATGACCGGTTCATCCCCCCGACCACTGGGCCCTCAATGTCAAAGACATCCCCGGAGGCCGAGCCGATCCTCGAGGTCCTTTGACTTTGAGACGATCCTCGGCCGAGTCTTGAGCCGATTCCCACTCGACGGGACCGTGATACTCCCCAGCAAGTGTGCCCGGCACCAATTGCGGAGCATCAGGAGCCCTGAGGCTTGCAGAATACCCTTCCCATGAGTCCTCGACAGACTACTCCAAGTGGGAGACGGAGGATGAGGAATCCCCCGATATCCTTTGCCACCGCAATATCCCCTCTCCTCTTTCAGAGCCTCGGCGGCAGTCCCTGCTGGAGGATAAGGACTTCCTTGATTTTGTCAAGGATATGTCAAAGGCCCTGGTGTTCCCTGCGGAGTCGGAGGAGGACCCTCAGAAAGATGAGTTGGAAATCCTCCAGTATGAGGCTCCTCCGAGGGAATCGCTCACGGTGCCCATCCCTCCCATCCTGGAATGGCTGATGCTCTATATGTGGGAGACACCGGCGTCTGTGCCGGTGGTGAACAAGCAGCTTGACTCGATGTATCGAGTCCACCAGAGCCCAGGCTTCCAGAAATCACAGCTGCCGCATAACTCCATGGTGGTGGGTTGGCCATGCATCGGCTAAAAAGCCATAAGACACATTCCTCTGTGCCTCCCAGCAGGAAAGCTCGCACCTTGGACGCTCTCAACAGAAAGTGTTACCAGGACTCGATGCTCATCGGCAGCATCCTGGCCTACCAGCTGTACATGGGCATGTAACTGAGAGACCTGGCGAAGGAACTCACCGGGTTCTCAACTGGTCTCTCCAAGGAACTCCTGCAACAGTTCAAGAACCTGGCCAAAGCCATCCGTGAGTGCTTCAAATTCATGTCTCGGGCAGCCTGTGATGGGTTCAAATCAGCTGCTCAAGTAGCGGCAGCGGGTATCGGTGCACGACGCCAAGCTTGACTATAATCATCCTACCTCGAGCAGTGGGTTCAGGACAAATTGGTCAATGTTCCATGCCAAGGAGAGAACTTCTTTGGCAAACCCATGACCGACAACGCTGCTGAGCTGTAAACCGAGTTCATGGCAAGGACCGGGCTCTCAAAAAAGACCGCTGCCCCTCCCTGACGGAAGGGCTTGGGTAAAAAGTCCTTCTACCCAAGGAAAGGGGCTGCTTACAGAAACTACCCACCTTTTCAGGCCTCCCCATATTCCCAACAGTGTCAGCAGGCCAAGGGACATGGGCATGGCCCTCATAAGCAGAAGGCTCCAAAACCCCAGGCACCAGCCCCGGCTTAGCCAGGGGGGAGTTTTTGACTCCTTGAGCATAGCTTCTCTACCCAAAGGAGATAGCAGCCCACAGGGGGATATCTGACCCATTATGCTCAGAGGTGGTTGACCATCACCACCGGCTCCTGGGCATTTTGGGTGGTCAGGGAGAGTTACCTCCTCCACCTGTCTCAGATACCTTCCCCTTTTTTTTCGGGAGAGCCCCTCAGGTCTCCCCTCCACCAGGACCTTCTGCTGAAGGAGTTGGCAGGTCTTCTCGAGGACAAAGCAGTGGAACCAATGCCCCACCATCTCAAGGACAAGGGGTCCTACTCCTGGTACTTCCTCATGCCAAAAATAACAGGAGACCTAAGGCCCATCCTCGACCTGTGCAAGCTCAACAAGTTCCTGGTGAGGGAGAAGTTCAAGATGCTCTCCCTTGGAAAATTGCTGCCCTACCTCCAGCAGGGAGATTGGCTATGCTCCTTAGACCTGAAGGATGCCTATACCCACATCCTCATTCACCCCAACTACAAGCAGTACCTGTGGTTCATAGTGGGGGGTGGGCACTATCAGTACAGGGTGCTCCCTTTCAGCTTGGCTTCTGCCCCAAGGGTCTTCACCAAATGCCTGGCAGTCGTGGCTGCCTTCCTCCGCCTCCAGGAGGTCTTTGTCTTCCTATACCTGGAGGACTGGTTCATAAAGGGAGGCACGGCCTCAGAGATGCAGCAGGCCAATGCACGGACGACAGGTTCTACAGCACTTGGACTTTGTCATAAACTACTCCAAGTCTCACCTCCTCCCGACACAATGTCTGGAGTTCATCGAGGTAAAACTGGACACCCTCCAGTCAAAGGCCTTCTTACCCAGGGACCTAGCCAACCGCCTCAGGCACGGGATATACAGCACTGTCCCTCCATGCCCCTTCGGCTCCTTCTGCGCCTTCTCAGACACATGGCTTCCACAGTCCATATCACCCCAGATGCTCGCCTCCACATGAGGACGGTGCAGTGGTGTCTCCGAGGCCAGTGAACTCAGGCCATGGGGCACCTCCGAGACACAGTCTCCGTAATTCTTCAACTGGCGGACTCTCTGGTCTGGTGGCAGTCTCCCCAATATCTCAAGGTGGGCATGCCTTTTCAGGCCCCTCACCCCTCAAAGGTCCTTACCATAGATGCCTCCCTGCTCGGCTGGGGAATCCACTGCGAGAAGCTCTGCACCCAGGGCAGCTGGTCATCAGATGAGAGCACCCAGCAGGTCAACCTCCTGGAGCTGTGGGCGATATACCTAGCCCTGCGAGCTTTTTGACCCCCCACCTGTGTCACCAGCCGGTGCTGGTCCAGACGGACAACCAGGTAGTGATGTTCTGTGTGAACAAATTGGGGGGCACAGGGTCTCATGCCCTCTGTTGGGAGGTGGTGGTCCTCTGCTCGTATGCAGTCCAACAGGGTATCCTCCTGCGGGCAGTATACTTACCAGGCCAGAACAACCTGCTGGCCGACAGGCTGAGCAGAGTCCTCCAGCCGCATGAGTGGCAGCTGGACCCCAGTGTGGCTGACTGGCTCTTCCAGATCTGTGATGGACCTGTTCACCAGCCCTGACAACTTCCAGTTGCCCTGCTTCTGTTCCTAGCAGGCCCACCCCTTCAGGGTGGCAGCAGACGCGTTCCTCATCTCGTGGTCTGAGGGCCTCATGTACGTCTTCCCTCCCATGCCTCTGATTGCCAAAACCTTGTTCAGGACCCTCCGCGACAGGGCCTCGCTCATTCTGATACCCCCTCAGTGGCCCAGGCAATCGTGGTTCCCGTTGCTCCTCCGATTAATGGTGGAGACTCCATCCGGTTGGGGAAATCACCAGGAGTCCTGTCTCAGGAAGGGGGCTGCACCCCAACCTGGGGTCCCTGTCTCTGACAGCATGGCTGCTGAAAGGGTGACCTTTGCCCCTTTCAACCTCTCGGGTGAGGTAGAGAAGATCCTGCTGGCCTTTTGCAAGACTTCTATTAGAAAAGCTTATGCTGTCAAATGGTGCAGGTTTTCAGCCTTGTGTTCTGAGCGTGGGACTGACCCTTTCTCCTTCCCCGTGGGTCTGGTATTACAGTACCTTCTCCACCTCTCACAATCTGGACTTAAGTCTAACTCTGTCCGGGTGAATCTCAGTGCCCTGCCGGTGCACCACCACTCGGTGGATGGCAAGCCCCTCTCAGTCCAGTCGCTAGTGACCCGCTTTCTTAGGAGTCTGCTGTTATCAAAGCCCCCAGTTCACCCTCTAGTGACCGAATGGGAGCTTAACATGGTATTGGGGCAGCTCACTCGCCTAGCCTTTGAGCCTCTGGCTACTTGCCACCTACGATACATAGAAGGTGAGGTTCCTGGTTGCACTCACCTACGCTCACAGAGTTAGCGAGCTTCAGGCCTTAGTGGTGGAGGCCCCTTATGCCAGGTTCTACAGGAACAGAGTGGTGCTCCGCACGCACCCTAAATTTCTTCCGAAGGTGGTATTGCCCTTCCATCTCAACCAGGAAGTGGTTCTTCCTACCTTCTTTCCGAGACCTTACTCCAGTAGGGCGGAAACAGTCCTTCACACCTTGGACTGTAAGAGGGCTTTGTCCTTCTATATCCACCGCAAAGCCACTCAGCTTTTCGTCTCCTATGACTCCAGTAGGCTGGGGGAGGCAGTGACCAAGCATACACTGTCCACCTGGGTGGCAAACTGTAATGCTCTTGCCTATGAGCAGGCAGGGATCCCGCTGGAAGGCTGAAGCATGGTGCACTGTGTCAGGGCAATGGTGGCCTCTGTGGCAAACTTGCACTCTGTCCCGATGGTCGACATCTGCAGGGCCGCCATCTGGTCTTCGGTCCATATCTTCGCAGCTCATTACTGCCTGGAAAGGGAGTCTCAATGGGACAGTGCCTTCAGCCAGACTGTGCTCTGTAATTTGTTTGGGGTTTAGGCAACTCCTACCCTCCGACCCTTCTGTGTTCAGGCTACCGGAGTGCTAGTTTTCATCGGACACAAGGGTGCTACTGTGGTCTGTGGACATGTTCTAAATTGCTGCTGCTCATGGCTCCCCTTGAGGGCGACAGTGTTTTTTTACTATGGGCTTTTGGTAGCCTGTAGCTGGGGAGTCCCATATGTGAGGACTGACTTCATGCTTGTTCCCGGAGAAAGCATAGTTACTCGCCTGTAACAGGTGTTGTCCAGGGACAGCAGGAATCAGTCCTCAAAACCCTCCCTCCTCCTCTTGGAGTTGCCTCCTTTACATTTTTGTCTTTTGCCTAAGCTATGTCATCTGACTGAGCAAGATGGCACCCTTGGGCGAGAAGGGGACCATGCATGCATGGTAGCTTCTCCCAAAGGCTTTCTTTGAAAGCTGGGGGGATGCTTCCGCGAGGGCTCTATTGGTGCCAACATCACCCATATGTGAAGACTGTTTCCTGCTGTCCCCGGAGAACACCTGTTAGAGGTGAGTAACTACGTTTTCTCCACCTCCCATCTTTGATTGGTCCTGGATCACAGAATGAGCCAATCAGTAGTTATAGATGGGGAAACATTTTTTCAACTACTAAAATGGTAAGGGGGTTCCCAGAAAAGAGAGCATAACAGTGTTCTTTGGAAAGGGACAGCAAAAGTGGTGTGGGGGAGTCTGAGAGTTCCTCAGAGTAGTGTATTAAAGCTCCATCTTCCCAAACAAGTGATCCTTGGCTGCCTGATAATCTCTGTCTTCACTGTCTAGCTCTGGAGGCTGTATGGATGCAGTCATCTTTTATCCTAGTTGCCTGTACAGGTCTAGAACAAACATTTTGACTAGACCCATCTGATATACCTACTGTATGTAAACATTTATAGGTTGTCGCTACCTCATGTTAACCACACCTTTGGAGAGTACTTAAGTTTGAGCATTAATGAAGCCATGTCAAAGCCTTCTGGTTTTTATCATGAGATATCAAGTCCTCCTACACTGGGACAATTAAAAGGCCTGTACTTTAGGTGCCTACCCCTTTCAGTGCTTCCCCTCAAGGGACCAGAAAGCCCATCTCCTCACACAGATGACTTCTTAGCAACTGGAACCGCAACGGGGTAAAATCTCTCAGCAAGCACAGCAAACAAAGGAGAGAGGTAAGCCAGCTCCACGTGGCGGCTCTCCATGCCCCCTTACCTTGTCACTCCTGCCCTTCTGCACTGAGACATGTAAAAGGCCCTTTGGAGTGGATCTCAGAAATAACCACCAAGGGACCCTCCGCCCCTTGTCTCTTCAGGATTCAGCTATGTCTCAAGGCTGCACATTATAGTCTGTCCCATCTGAAGGAAGCTTTATACTGAAGTAGCCACTGTCAAGCAAAAGCCATCACTGTCCTGTCCTATCTAAAAGTCCTAATCTATAGACTACTTGTTAAAAGTGTACTGGTATCATGGCTCATGCCAGTAGAAGCTTCAATATATGTGTTACAGTGTATCCATTAAGTATCTTTCTGTGTTAATCCTTATGTTACAGTCTCTATTTACACAAGCTGTGGAACATACACACCACCTCACAACACATGATTCCAGTGATTACAGGCTATAGACATATCCAACCAAGGAAACCATTTCCCCAGACAAACCATAAGCGATATAGTAGACTACTGAGAATTGACTTGTTACCACAGAACTCAGAATCTACCAAGCACACCGTTATAAATTGCCTTAATCAATGCCCGCTCCATTAGAAATAAATTCCACATAATTTCAGACTACATAATAGAAACCAATCTGGACATAATGTGCATTGCTGAAACATGTCTCACTGACACCGACCATGTTATACTAAATCAAATCACATCACAATCATATTCTATCTATAATTGCCCAGAAGCCAACAAAAGAGGGGGTGGAGTGCTCATAATAGCGAAAAAACACCTAATGTTCAACACGCTCTTCACACGGAACAAAGAGGGCCTTAACTCAGTAACAATCTCAAACAGGTACATATCAATTTGCCTGATATACCGTACACCTTGCTCCAAAGATGAAGACCTTTTGATTATCCTTGAAGTTTGTATCATCACCTCATCACGGAAACCCTCTTACTCCTGGGGGACTTCAACATGCCATTGTTACCAAACCTTGATGCTACAGCCATGGATACCCTGCAATACACCCAAATAATAAACACACCAAAACATACAAAGGGAGCCACACTCGATCTTATCTATATTCCTAATGATCTACTTGACCAAAAAGACAACTGCCTTCCAACTGTCACACCCGTCACTTGGTCAGATCACTTCCTAATAAACTTTAACTTGATGCTACCATCCACTCCCTACACTAAGGAGTATCAGCCTAAGAAACAAAGAAGATTCAATAGTTTTAATAGTGAGACTTTCTCTCAACAAGTACTGCCACAACTGGACACTAGCTTGACAAGTTTGGACGATATAATTAACAATTGAAACAGCACACTCCACTATGCTGCTGCTGCGCCATGTAAAGATCTACAAAACACAATAGGAATTACTCAGAGCCATGGTTTTTCACAGAAATCAATGAGACAGAGGACCCTGTGGAGACTAGAGTGAAAATGGAGATACTCCAAGAATCAAAAAGACCTAAAGAACTATACCACAACACTTAAATATTACAACAAATTAACTCATGTAAGAAGCAATATCACACCAGCCTAATAAAGGGATTTCTCAACAAGCCAAGAGAGCTATTTGAAATAGCGCATTCCCTTACGAAGGACCTACCTCTGCCCAATAAAGGTATCTCGATCAACCCGCAACTTATGGCAGACTTTCTGAAACTTAAATATATGTCCAACCCTGGAGCATCTACATCCCCCACACTGGGACTATTGTCCACAATCCCATCCTCAAAATTTTGGAGCTCCTTCCACATGCCATGGCTAGAACACTTGGAGAACATAGTAATGGACCTAAACACCACCACATCACCCTAAGACCTATGCCCAGTCTCTTGGATTAAGATCATGATCAAGCATCTCTGCCCCACCCTACTTAACATCACACGGCTATCACTCATTCATGGTCAAGTCCCTGCCAGTCTCAAACATGCAACAGTTAGACCAATACCAAAAAAACCCAAACACTGATCTCAGAGTCCCCACTCCTATCATCCAATCTCAAGCCTCCCATTTCTAACGAAGATGATCGAGAAAGTGATACAATACCCGCTACAAGACCACATTGATCGCTCGCCGCTGGACCAAAACCAACACAGCTTCAAGCCCTAACATAGTGTGGAAAAACCTTTTACCTCGCTCTTGGACAACATTCTGCTAGGTCTGGATAACATAAAGAGATGCTTTCTACTCATCTTTATTGATATAATTAACATCTTAACATCTTTCGTCAGCGACATCATGAGTATCGCTCTCTGATTACCACTGCCAAACAGGAATATTATTCCAACTTGGTTTCCAGATCCTCCCAATCTTCCCGACAACTTTATTTGGTGTTTAAATCACTATCCACACCTTCCCCTTACTTTCTCACTCTCATCTGTGATCCCAGACCCCACTAGCCTGGCAGACTCCTTCTCCAACAAGGTCCTTTCTCTTCACTCGACCTTTCCTACCTGCTCTCCTCCCCTCTCGCCTACCTTATTGTCTTCCCCACTGCCTCTCTCTCCTGCAGAACTCTCACTGTCCCGTGTCTGGTCATCTTTCCATCCAATCTCTGCTGTTGACTTGTCCAAGATCCTTTGCTCTTCGTGGAAGATGCCCTGTGTTTTGGACCCGATCCCTTCTAACTAGCTATTTGAGCTCTCTCTTACACTTTTTCCTCCCCTTCTAACAATGCTTAATGCTTGTCTCTCCACTGGTGTGCCCCTACCCCATGGAAACATACGATAATTTGTGCAATCCTCAAGAAATCATCCCTTTATCCCTCTGTTCTCACCAATTGGCGTCCGGTCTCTAACCTTCCTTTCCTTTCTAAACTCCCAGAAAGGTTTGTTTTCATACAGCTATCCTCTCATCTTGCATCCACTAATGCTCTTCACCCCCATCAGTCTGGCTTTCGTGAGGGTCACAGTACTGAGTCTGTCCTTCTCTCCTTTCTCAATGAGTTTCACACAGCCCACGAACGCGGTGACTTTACACTTGCTATCTCTCTCGATCTTTCATCTGCTTTTGACCTTGTCGACCACAGTGCACTTCTTACATAGAAAAATGACGACAGAAAAAGACCACATGGCCTATTTAGTCTGTCCTTCCATATCAACAACTACAACAGTCCCCTTTTTGCCTTTAGAGATTCTCTGTGTTTGTCCCATGCTTTTTTTGAATTCAGATGCTGTCCTCATCTCTACCACCTCCACTGGGAGACTATTCCACGGATCCACCACTCTTTCCGTAAAGAAATATTTCCACATATCACTCCTGAATCTATCCCCTTTCACCCTCATCCCATGTCCCCTCATAGCAGAACTTGTTTTCAATCAAAAGAGGCTCTCCCCCTGTGTATTTATGCCATGGAGGTATTTAAACGTCTCAATCATATCACCTCTATCCCGCCTTTCCTCTAAGGTGTACATATTAAGATCCTTAAGTCTGTCCTCATATGCTTTATAATGAAGACCACGAACCATTTTAGTAGCCACCCTCTGTACTGACTCCATCCTGTTTATATCCTTTTGAAGGCGTGGTCTCCAGAATTGCACACAATACTCCAAATGAGGTCGCACCAAAGACTTATACGGAGGCACTATCACCTCCTTTTTTCTGCTAGCCATTCCTCTCCATATGCACCCAAGCATCCTTCTAGCTTTTGCTGTCGCCTTTTATACCTGTTTAGCTACTTTAAGATCATCAGACACAACCACACCGAGGTCCTGCTCTTCTTTAGTGGACAAAAGTACTTCACCCCCTATACTATATTGCTCCCTTGGATTGCTGCCGCCCAAATGCATGGCCTTGCATTTTTTAACATTAAATCCCAGCTGCCAAATTCTAGACCGTTCTTCAAGCTTAGCTAGATCCCTCCTCATGTTATCTACATCTTCCTGGGTGTCTACTCTATTGCAGATTTTGGTATCATCCGCAAAGGCAAACCTTACTCGACAGCCCTTCCGCTATATCACTAACAAAGATGTTGAAAGAATCAGACCAAGGACAGACCCCTGGGGCTACACTACTAGTAACTTTCTTCTCCTCAAAGTGAACTCCATTTACCTGTACTCTTTGTCGCCTCCCACCCAACCAATTTCTAACCCAAGCAGTAACTTTAGGGTCCATCCCTAGGGTGCTCAGTTTGTTTATGTCGCCTGTGAGAAACGGTGTTAAAGGCTTTACTGAAATCTAAATACACCACATCTAGGGCTCTCCCTTGGTCCAACTCCCTGGTCACCCAGTCAAAGAAATCAATCAGATTTGTCTGACAAGATCTGCCTCTGGTGAATCCATGCTGCCTCGGATCCTGTAATCCGCTGGACTCCAGAAACCTCACTATTTTCTTTCAGCAGCATTTCCAATAATTTACTCACCACCGAAGTTAAACTAACTGGCCTGTAGTTTTCAACCACATCCTTACTTCCGCTTTTGTGTAAAGGCACCACATGAGCCTCTCTCCAGTCCTTCAGCACCACTCCCGACTCCAACAAGGCATTGAAAAGGTCAGTCAGTGGAGCTGCTAGAACAACCCCAAGTTCCCTCAGTTTTCTAGGGTGTATCCCATCCGGTCCCATCGCTTTCATATCTCTCTGATCTTGGTTTTTCCAGCATACCTTTACAATGGTTTTGAAAATTTCTCACTCATTTTCTGTTCACTCAGCAGTCTTGGCCTCCCCCTCTGTCACTCTCTCCTGTGGTGTTCCTCAGGGCTCAGTCTTGTCTCCTTTCCTTTTCAACGTCTTTCTAGCCCCATTTGCCTTAATGATTTAACAGTCTGGTATTTCTGTGTAGTATTATGTGGATGATATCTTCCTTCATCATACTGGTTCCTTTGCCCCTGATTTTTCCCTGCTAAACTCCTGTTTGAACACCATTCACACTTGGCTGTCCTCTAATTACCTTCATTTGAATCTCTCTAAAACAGCCACATGGATTACCTTTGGGGCCTCCTCTTCCTCGTTAGCTCCTCTCCTCTCTTCTACCACTGTCCCTTTGGTCCCCTCTTTCCATTATCTTGGGGTTATCTTGGACTCTTCTCTCTCCTTTGCTGAACACATTTCATCCCTTGTTCATCGCTCCTTCTACCACTCCATCAAATTTGTGCAGTTCAGCCTTTTCTCACACCCTCCTCCCTGACTACTCTCCTTTCTCTTGTCATCTCTCAAATTGATTACTGCAATGTTGTTTTGGTCGGCCTTCCACAGTATCGACTCCATAGACTCCAGTTACTTCAGAACACAGCAGCACACCTTCTCACCCATTCCTCTAGTTTCGATCACGTTTCTCCACTCCTCATTTGCCTCCACTGTTTACTTATCCACTTCCATTTTCAATATAAAACGCACGCGGGGTGCAGCTTTCTTTTCCTGGGTCCTGCACTATGGAATTCTCTCACCCACACCCTCCATTCTGAACTCTCTTTCACCAGGTTTAAGGCTGCCTTAAAGACTCACTTCTTCGAGCTAGTCTTTGGTCTACCCAGCCCTCCACCATGAGTACTCTGAACTTCCCTGGCTCCACTCGTCTCCTTGTAGTCTCATTCTCTTCTCTTTCTACTTCTATCACTGTCCTTCACTATTCTTTACCTCCACTTTCCTGCCAGTTAATTGGTGTTCCTTTCCTTTTCCCTCCTTGCAGTCTTTTTATTATATGTTGTACACCGCCTGTATGCCTAGGCCAAGGTGGTATATCCAGAAACAAAATAAAGATATTACTGCAGCCTGACTCAATTAATCACAATATCATGTTGAAACAGCTACAGGAAATAGGACTCCATGGTACTACCTTTCAATGGTTCACCTCTTACCTATCCCACAGAAGGCTGTAAGTAAAATCCAGCCAAAGCCTTTCAGACATAATAGATCAACCACAAGGCATCCCACAAGGTTCAGCTGACTGGTTTCAGAAACAAAACCTTAATATAAATTTACAGAAAATTGGATGCTCTCTTTGTAACCTGGAGCACCTCCTTTATCCCACCAAAGTTCTTACACAATGACATACAAGTTAAGGAAGAAGTTAAGTCCCTCGGTGTGCACCTGGACCGGAACCTATCTTTCCACAAACATATTAGCATGACTACAAAAACGGCTTACTTCAAGCTAAACATAGTGCGAAAGCTCAAGCCATTATTTGACCAAACCCACTTCCACACAGTGTGTCAGGCCATGATTATGCTAATTGTAATATGATATACGAAGGACTCCCAAAATAATCCATGTACCCATTACAGCTAGTGCAGAACACGACTGCTTGGGTTATCACAGGAACAACGATAAATGTCCACATATCACCAACTCTGAAGCAGCTTCACTGGTTGCCGATAGCTAAGTGTGCCAAATGCTAATTATTACTCCTTTTCTTTAAAATCATCCAATAGCTATACTCAAATTCTCTTCAACCACTTACCTCCAAGGATCCAGAATTGAGAGCAAGAAGAATTTCACAACAGAACCAGTTACTCACCCCCCCCCCCAATCAAAACCAGAGCAAGACAAGTAAGAGGGCGTTCTCAATATACGCCCCTGTAATCTGGAATGCACTCCCTCAGAAAATTAGAACCATCAAAGAAAAGCCTCGAAAACCTTCCTTTTCCAGGAACATTATAACCAATCCATGAATAACCCTCAAGCTACTACATAACTCTGCCATCGAACTTCCACTCCATCGAACTTCCACTCCAGCTGAGCCAACTGATCTACACCCTTTTCTACTTTCTTCCCCACTTCTCTTCCTCTCCTTCTTACTAACTCACCTACTACCCCTCAAGGATATCCACCCACTGCGCCTTCTACATTACTCACAATTACATATTTTCCCCTTTGATTCCCTTATCCCCCTGCCTTACATAGCATCTCCTTCCCAGTTTATCATTTCAAAACATTATTTGATGTACATTATTTCCCCTTAACTCCAAGTTCAATTGCCTGTTCATTGTAAAGTTCTAAATGTTACTATGTTATATGTAAATCGCTTTGAATGTAAAAAAAAGGTGGTATATAAAACGTGTTAAATAAAATAAATAAATAAATAAACGTACATAAATAAATTCTATTTCATCAACTCATTAACACCAGAATTGGTGTTACTTTAATGCAGGTTTGCATCAGAGTTAACCTTGATACTTTAAAGCTGATGTAATATGTGTTAACTTGTGCTTTGTATAAAGCACTTGCATACACAGACCCCTTAGTCTCTTAACGATCTCTTTTTTAAGAATGCTGAGAATTAAAGTGGACAGAAAAATTACTATTTCAAGGCTCATGCTAAAAGGAAAAAAGGCAAAGCTCTTTGCTTGTTCTGTTTAGGTTGCATTGAAGAGGACTTAGCACGCAGAGGATTGTGCACTACAAAATGTAACAGATACAATTCAAGCTGTCAGCTTAATCAGACTGTTTCCAGGAAGCAACCTGTAAAAGAGAAGAACCCCTTGTTTGCTGACCTCTGATCCTTAGCCTGCTGCAGATTGTCATAAATTCTGTTTTTCTTTGTGTTAGTGTCTCTTCCTTCCCCTTCTCTTTATTATTGCGTTCCCTTCGAGTGGCACCCTGGAAAGACCACCCAGATATTTGCACAATAGGAAATGAGCTATACAGCAAAATGCACGTTAAGCTTGCTAAAACAGAAACTCACTGTTTAACCACATGCATGTGCTCATCAGTACTCTGCATGTTAAGCAGTATTCAAATGTAGAAATACCTGTTGTATATACCAAAACAGCTGTTCTGCATCATTTTTTTCAACTGTGTGTTTTTTATTGTAATCTGCATACGATTTTCAATAGTGAGGAATAGAAATCCTTTTAAATAAATAGATAGATAGATGGTGATATATAGAGATGACTATAAAGTTGAATATTTGTTGAATATATATATATATATATATATATAATATATATATATATATATATATATATATATATATATATATATATATATATATATATTGCTTTAGCTAATGCAGAATAATCCTAGATGCAAAAGATTACATTTTGGCAAAGTAGATGCAGCCATGGTCAGTCTGATCTGGTAGGCTGTGTCATGCTTTGAGAAGCCTTTCTGTTAAACCCTTCACAAAGCTGGCAGTCTAGAATTGAAGCTTGAATAGCTATTTACACTTCTGTAAAAGGATTAGCAGAGCTCTTTTGTTAAAATGTTTAAATCTTAATTTGCATCATTA
This sequence comes from Ichthyophis bannanicus, assembly GCA_033557465.1. NCBI lineage: Eukaryota > Metazoa > Chordata > Amphibia > Gymnophiona > Ichthyophiidae > Ichthyophis > Ichthyophis bannanicus. The sequence continues at coordinate 298,608,268 of CM066033.1, read as the reverse complement.
AAGAAATGTAGCCTCACCCAAATCTCTGTGTACACTTATGTTCCTATACTCCTATCTGCAGGTGGTCACTACATTTTGTCCTTCACTTGTAAAAATGTATAAAAACATCTGAAACTCAGTGTGAAATGGGCAAGTACTAATTTTTCATCAACAATCTGGTTATTGCATCAGGATTCAATTTGCTTTATAAAGTCTGCCTCAAGATGTTAATTACTTATAGCTATGAGTTTTACAGTATTTAAAGTATAGCTCTGTTTATAAATTGCTATACTCATTATATTACTATTAATTGATAGCAATCATCTTTGTTAAATCAGTATTGTTTGTTGCTATTTAGATGTAAAGTCTGTCAAACTATACAGTATAGAGTCTTGTTACTATACAGTATAGAGGGATCACTAAATAATTCTTAAAAATATAGGGGTCAGTTTTCAAAAGGACATATCCGATTAGCAAGCCTTCCTAACTGGTTAAGTTTTGCTAAGAGGGATATTCAGCTGATAGTGCTGCTGGATATTTCTTCTGGCTGTCTCAGTACTATCTGGATGGTGTCAAGGCTGGTCTGTGGGCAGAGCTGGGTTGGAGCAAGCACTTATCCACACTGGAGTAGCTTTACTACTACTACTTATTTGTATAGCGCTACAAGGTGTATGCAGCACTGTCTAGACACATGTCAAAGACTATCCCTGTTCATCAGAGCTTACGTACAGTCTAGTCAAGCAACTGAGGATAAGGATATATCTAGGGGAATGGTAAAGAGTTTCAGTGCCTCTATCTGGATAACAGTACACATAATGTAGGATAGTAGGGGGAAAAAAAGCTGACCTAAGCGCTATGCGGAATTCCTTTCTGGATAGTAGAAAAGAAGTGTTAGTAGAAAAATCAGACACAATTGTCTGCGGATACATTCTCTGTTCTAGTTTTCAAATTTAAGGAAGTTTGAAACCATGATCCTTATTCAGTCTGCACTATGTCATTATCCAGAATTTATTAGAATATTTGTCATAGATATTCTATTATGGTTCAAGGTTTAGTATGTTAGTCATTCTTGATTCCTAACTGACATTGCAACTGCAGATTGAGAATGTTGTGAAAAATACTACTACTACTACTCAGCATTTATATAGCACTGCCAGTCGTACGCAGCGCTGTACAGCACAGACATGTAAGAGACAATCCCTGCTCATCAGAGCTTATAATCTAGTCAAGACAAAACGCACGAAACACGGGAGCTGTAGGCAGGGGTAGAGCAAAGGAGAGAAAAGGAGATCAGGTGAGTCAAGATCCAAAAGCAGCAGCAAAGAGGTGAGCTTTCAACCTGGACTTGAAGAGGGTTAGAGAAGGTGTCTGGCGTACAGACACAGGTAGTTTGTTCCAGGCGTAAGGTGCAGCAAGATGAAAGGAGCGAAGTCTGGAGTTAGCAGTAAGAGAGCGGGGCATAGATAGAAGCAGTTTGCCAGAGGAGCGGAGTTCCCAAGTGGGGTTATAAGGGGAGATGAAAGGTACTGAGGAGCCATGGAGTGAATGCATTTATAGGTCAGAAGGAAAAGTTTGAATTGGATGCGGAAGCGGATAGGGAGCCAATAAAGTGACTTGAGAAGAGGAGTAATATGGGGATGACGAGGATGGCGCAGCAGAGTGTTGCACAGATCGAAGGGGAGCGAGATGATTCAGAGGGAGACCAGCAAGGAGTAGGTTACAGTAGTCAATACATTCTTTGAACTGCATTTTCTATAATGGTAAAACCCTTAAGCCTCCTGACTTTATATCCGTGCTTCAGGCAAGATAGCTATAATTGTGGTCAACATTATTGGCACCCTTGTAATTTAGGTATGTTGTGTACAATATCTTGAGAAATAAATGGAAATATTCCAACTTATGTCATCATAATATTTTAATATGTTAAAAGGTATACAACAAACTTTTCAACCATTCTTTTGTACTTTTAGATGTATCTTTTGGGTCATTGTCCTGCTGGAGGACCCATGACCTTCGACCCAGACCTAAATTTCTGTCACTAGGTGTCACATTTTGCTCCAAAATACCTTGATAGTCCATGATTCCTTTAATACATTCCAGGTCTCCAGTTCTTGAAGCAGCAAAGCAGCCCCATAACATTATGGAACCTACACAATATTTAACTGTAGGAAGAGTGATTTTTCCTTATAAGCTTCATTTCTTCAACTGTAAATGTATTGCTGGTCTGCATTGCCAAAGAGCACAAGTTTGGCTTCACCTGTCCATAGAACATTTTCCCAGAAGGATTGTAGTTTCTCAGGGTAGGTTTGGGCAAAGATAAGGTGTGCCTTTTTATGTCTGTCTTTGAGTAGTGGGGTCTTCCTTGGTCTTCGTCCATGAAGTCCTTTTTTATTTAGTGCACGGTGAAACCACCACTCCAGATTGCTCCAGGTCAGCCTTAAGCACATGGTGTTTTTACAATAGTTTGCACAAACCTTCAAAGACTTCTTGGTTTCATTTTCCTCATTCATCCACGTCCTGGGAGGTTCTTGACAGTACCATGAGCAGAAAACTTCATAACAACATTGCAAACTGTAGACACCAGGAATCCCAAGGTCTTTGGAGATGGCCGTGTACCCTTTTGAAGTTTGATGTTTGCTGATAATGGATTTTCTGATGATCTCAGGCAGTTCTCTTGTCTTCACCATTATGAAAAGGGAACAGGGAATGAATGTGGCCATTTTAAACATTAGAGCAGCGGTTCTCAACCTGTGGGTTGCGACCCCCATGGGGTACGCCCCAGGATTCAGCGGGGGCCGGCTCACTCCGCCGTTAAAAAAAAAAAAAAAAAAAAAACACACAAATTGCTGCTGCTGCCGAGTCCGCTTCTCGGCAGCGACAAACTCCACTTCCTTTGGAGGCGGGACAATGCTGCACGGAGCCCGTTTAGAGACAGGAAGGCTCCGCAACGGTTTTACAGGCATAGCCGTGGTTCCCTAAGAGGCAGGGAGCCACGGCTGCAGAAGAAGGAGGCAGACATGGGGAGAGGGGAGCAGGGAACCTGCAACGGGGCTGATATGGATGGAGGGGGGCTGATATGGATGGATGGAGGGAAGGGGGTTGACATGGAGGGGGCTGACATGGAGAGAGGGGGGCTGACATGAATGGATGGAAGGAGGAAGGGAGCTGACATGGACAGAGGGGGGCTGATATGGAGGGAGGGAGGGCTGACATGGAGGGATGGATGGAGGGAGAGGGACTGACATGGAGGGAGGGGGGCTGACATGGATGGAGGGAGGGAGAGGGTGCTGACATGGACAGAGGGGGGGCTAACATGGAAGGAGGGAAGAGACAGATGGACGTACTGGACAGACGGGGGGGATAAATGCTGGACAGAGGGGAGAGACAGTGCGGGTTAGGATTATAATGGGCAGATGGGGGGGCTAGGACTGGTAATGGGTTGATTAGGGAAGGCTAGGACTGGGAATGGACTGATCAAGGGGGGGGGTTGGGACTGGTAATATGCTGATAGGGGGGTAGGACTGGTAATGGACTGATGGGGCTAGCACTGGAAATGAGCTGATCGGGGAGGTTAGGACTGGAAATGGGCTGATTAGAGGAGGCTAGGACTGGTAATGGGCTGATGGGGGGGGGGAGTAGGACTGGTAATGGGCTGATTAGGGGAGCCTAGCACTGGTAATGGGGTTGAGGAGGGACTAGCACTGGAAATGAGCTGATTAGGGGAGGCTAGCACTGGTAATGAGCTGATGGGGGGGGGTAGAACTTGGTATTGGGATGATTAGGGGAGGCTAGCAATGGGGTTGAGAGGAGACTAGCACTGGAAGCGAGCTGATTGGGGGGCTTCGACTGGGAATGGGCTGATTGTGGGGAGGGGAGGATAGAGCTGCTGGCCCTGGAAGAAAACTGGGGGCTAAGGCTACAAATGGGCTGATACGAAGGGATGGGAGAATGGAACTGGAAGGGAGTGGATCTGAGAGGGGCTGCCATGGTATTTGTACTAGAAGGGACTGGAAGGGAATGGACACCAGTGGCAGTCATGGGAATGCAAGTTGACATTGGAAGGTATTGAGAGTGAGGACTGGAAAGGGGTGATACTGGGGAGGATTACTGGGACTGGAAATAGGCTGATGGAAAGAAGTGAAGAAAACGAAAGAGGAGATAAGAAATGGCAGATGGACCATAGACCACAGAAAGAGAGCTAAGAGAAGACAGGAAAGCAAGAAGCCTCAGATCGGGACCAGCATGATCAGAGAATAAATTGGTCAGACAACAAAGATAGAAAAAATAATTTTATTTTATATTAGTGACTTGACTACAAAATCATCATAATTTTGAAATCAAATATTGTCACTTGTATGTGGTTTAAATAAGTAAATTTTAGAAATAAAAACATATTGCAAAGGCCTATAATATATTAATAATTCAAGAAATGATTACAGTGACAATGCGTTAACGGTAAAGGAAGAGAGATGCATTTGATTTTATCATTGGGGGTCACCACAAGTTGACCAATGGTAAAAGGGGTCACGGTACAAAACAGGTTGAGAACCACTGCATTAGAGCTATCATTCCTTGGTTGATTCAAGCCATGTGAGTACTAATAGTTGATCACAGGTGTGTCTACTTTTACTGCAATGGAAATACGGTTCTTCTGTTCAAATTTATTTGAATTGTTTATAAGGGTGCCAGTAATCATGTCTTAATTAATTATTCCTCTATTTTTAGATCATTTTGTATACAATAATCATATCTTGGCAGTGTCCCAGTTTTTATACTAGTTCCTGTTTTTAATCAGTCTTGTTTTATTTGATTTTTATTTGTGTCAAATATGTGTATATATAATCCAAAGCCAATCACTGACCACCTTTTCTTTTTTTTTGAGACATTGGACATTAAGGGGTTGAACTGCAACGATGCCAATAATGTTGACCACAACTGTATGGAGTGTGAGCCCTGCCCCATGGCACCGACATCGTCCATGGCGATGCAAGAGTTTGACTATAAAAACTTGGTAGCTTAAACGTGTCCCAGCTAAGGAACACGGCCAAGGGGCATGCCACTTAGCACACCACTTTGAACGCGGTTGGAGAGTGTTGCTGTTTTGGGAAGTATGCCCTGAGGCTGGGGAGGGTAAGTGTATATTGGGTGTGGTTCAGTGTTGGGGTGTGTTTTTTGTATTTTCAGGATGTGTTTAAGATTGGGAGAGAACAATTGATTAGGGTAGCAATGGAGAGGGGAGATTGGGGGGGGGGGAGGTAGGGTATTATAAGAATGCTGGGAATAAAGGACAGGTTTAAGGCAGTTGGAGAGAGTTGAAGGGAAGGATGAGGGGATGAAGAGAACTGTTTTGTTTGCTTGTGAATGCCCGATCTGCCAGCAATATGTGGCACATTTTACACAATCTAATTGTGGATAGAAGATTAGATTTTTTAAAATTTATAACAGATAACAGACGTGGTTTGTGGAAGGGGGGCTGGGGAGTTCATTGTTCTACCCAGATAATTATGGGTGTTGTCAAAAGCAGCAGGGAGGGGGTGGCTGTAGTGTATCATAAGTGGTGGTTGTTAACTTAGTGACGATGGGAGGCTTCAAAGGGTTGTGAGGGTATTTTGGTGGGGTTAAAGAGAGAATGGGATGTTGGTTTTCTGTTGCAGTATTGTAGCCCTGGATTGACTTGGGAACAATGGGGGAGGTGGAGGATAAGATTGTGGAAACAAGATTAGAATTTCAAGAATTGATTGTGTTGGGAGATTTTAATATTGTTAAGAGGGAAGTACGTAGTTCCTTTTTTAACTTCAGTTTTAAATGATATGGGGTATTATCAGTTAGTGGTGGGGGCTACACATTTGAAAGGTAATATTTTAGATCTGAATTTTGGAGGGGGTTGGGGAAATGAGCTTGGTAGTGGAGAAGAATGAAAGGGCCCCATGGTTAGATCATCATGTGGTACCTTTTAAATTTTATTGTAGGGGGGTACAGTAGGGGTAGGCGACAGGAGGTATTTAAGTGGGGGGGAGGAGAAAATTGAGGAAATATTATTATGGGAAAAAGCAGTAAATAGGCAGAGAGCAAGATGGGGAGGATGGGGTAGAAGAGCAGGTGAGAGACTGGATGATGATGATGCAGGGGGAATTGGATGGGGCACCACTGAAGATGATATATAATCAGTGAGGAGAAATTGAAGAATCATCTTCCTCCCTGTTGGAGGTGAAAAGAGACCTGAGATATTTGGAGAGACAATGGAGGAAATCAGGGAATAGAGTAGATAGAGAAGGATGGAGGAAGAATGCCAATGAATATCTGAGGAAAATTCAAGAAGAGAAATGGAGAGCATGCTCAACTAGGGTAGAGGCTATTGTGAATAGCCCAAAGGAGTTATTTAAAATTGCGAAGCAGCTTTTGGGTCAGATAATCTGGGTCAAGGGGACGGAGGGGGAGGGTTGATGTGGAAGCAGTGGCTCAATATTTTGTAGAGAAAATGGAGAAACTGCGTGTCATTGTGAGGGTAGTGGATGGGGAGATGGTGGTGAAGGAAGGGAGGGGTGATCAGATGAGAAACTTTTGCAGAGGTTATTCGGGAGACAGTGAGGGGAATCATGCAGAGATTACACTTGCCTTGGATGCATTTGGACCCCATTCCAGGACAATTATTGTGACAAGGATCGGAGGAAATTGCATACTGGTTAGTGTAGGCCTTGACAAATATTCTTGGAATCTAGGAGCCAGCCTAAAAATCTAGGAGCTGGCCTCTGAAATCTAGGTCAGAGTGTATGTCCTCACTCCGCAGAAAGGTGTATCATAGTTATTTTTTAGGTTTTAGGGCCTGATTTACTGTTTTCCCACTCTTCCTTCCTCTCCACCTCCTTCACCGACCTTTAAGCTGCATCTGCATGTGTATGTGGGGGGAGGGGTGCAGAGGTGGAGTGCTTGTGTGGAAGGGGGGGTGTGGAGGTGCCTGCATAAGTGTGGCGGAAGTGGGGTACACCTTTTGTACATAAACATTGTGCCCTTTTTACTTCCCATGCATTCATTGCTTCACCCTCCAACTGCTTGCACTATTCCTCTCCCCCCATACTTCATCCCCTCTTCTGCAGTCCCTCCTCCACCCCTATCTCTGTTTCCCTTCCCAGACTTTCTCGCCTTCTCCAACCCCACCTTGCACTCATCTCCTGCTCTTCATCCCCCCCCCCCAAACACACAGTGCCCGATATTAAGCGCCAGTTGCTAGTGCTGCTAAAGCAGCTAGCCACTGGCACTGAACTTTAAACCCAGATATTCAATGCCATTGCCATATATAGGCTCCAGCATTGAATATCTGGTTTGTCCGGATTACCGTGAAGCTAACTGGGCAGCAGCAATATTCAGCCGCTGCCTAGTTAGCTTCTGTGGTGAAAGTTAGACCAAAGTTTCCTGTGCCTGACTTTCACCAAGCAGCAGCTCAATATCGGTTAGCATCGGAACGTATAGTGGCAGCACTCACAGATATTCAGCGGCATTAGCCATGTTAGTGCCTCTGGATATCCCACTGAGCCACATGCATATGGTTTGCAGGTTGGCTTCAGCAGCACTTCTGCCACGTGGCCTTTTTCGGCCCTTCTGCCTGCAGGGATCCCATCTCCCATAGGCAGAAAATCTGCAAAAGACCACAACTGTGGCAGAGATCGGCAAAGTCTGCCCTCAGGGACCCCATCTCACGTGGGCAGACTTTGTTGGTCTGGGAGCCCTTCTGCCAATCTCTGCCATGGTGCAGACAGCACCGGCCCACATGTGCTCTAAATCCCAAGCACTAGGTCTGACTTTTCAGTTGCCATGGTGACCTGGTGCCTGGGGTTTATCGAGCCCTGGTTAGTGAATCTAGTTAATGTGTCGTCAGGTCAGGAAAGTTATCCTGAAATATTGAAGGAGGCCATGATAACCCCCATTCCAAAGAAAGGGAATTTGATGAAATATGAGAATCTGAAGTCAATTTCTTCATAGATGTGTTTTGCCCAAGTTCTGTAAAAAGAAGTAGTGAGGCATGTTAACAGGTTTCTCCAGGACCAAGCAGGAAGTCAGTCCTCACATATGGGTGACATCGAAGTCGATGGAGCCCCTTGCGGAGCATTTCCCCAGCTTTCTGTGAAAGCCTTTGGGAATACTGCACGCATGCGCGGTCCCCTTCCCGCCTAAAGGTGCCATCTTGCTCAGTCTTTCTTTTTCCGGGAGCCCAACGGACGCCTGTCCTAGTCACCCGGAGAAAAGTTAGATTTTTCTTGAGATTTCATTGCGGTTCTTGTCCGGTTCGATGCCGGTTCCCCTTCCCGCCGGGTTCGGTACACCGGTATTGAGCCCGTCTTCTGTTTTTTTTGTTTTTGCCCTTAGTGGCTGGCGTTCGTGCCCTTTTTTTCTTTTCCCTGGAAGGCTGGTCCTTTGACCTCGCGGGGGCCCTTTCCCTGATGACTTCCAGTGGTTTCAAAAAGTGTGATCGGTGCAAGAAACTGATGTCTCTCACCGACACCCACGACTGCTGCCTTCGGTGCCTCGGTCCAGATCATAATCCTAAGATCTGTGGCCCGTGTGGCAAAATGTCCACTAAGGCACTGCGAAGTCGACAGCATCAAAAGGAAAGGCTTTTTTCTGATTCGGCCTCCGGCCAGGCCCAGACCTCGTCTGAGGCCTCGACGTCTCGGGAGTCTGACCCCGAGCATCGCCGAGGTTCCTCGGACAGGGGGTCTCCCGATCGGGAATGAAAGAGGAAGAAGCGGCTCACGAGGGCGGCGTCGGAGGAGGTCCCTGGCTCCTCGAGGGCCAGGTCTCGGACTCCCGACCGCCATCCCGGGCCCTTGGAACAGGAGAAGCCGTCCAAAATGCCTCATGTGGAGCCGGAGTCTGCTGGACACGTAAGTCCTGTTGTCCTCAAGGACTCTCCTCCCAGAGAGCCGACGTCGGGCCCAGCGCCGCCGGGGCCCGAGTCGGTAGCTGCTGAGTCTCCTAAGCTTGGACTCAGGCTGACAGCCTTGGAGTGCAGATTGTCTGTCTGCCTTCATGGATCAGCAGCGGGTGCTGATGGCCAGCCTTGCTGGTGCATCTGCCCCGACCACCGGGACATTGACATCGAAGTCAACCCTGGAGACCGAGCCGATACTCGAGACCATGAAGGCTCGAGGTCGTCCTCGGTCGCGGTCACCCTCGACCTCCTGCTCGGGACCGAGGGCGTCGACGCCGGTGCCTTTGGCATTGGGGCGGGTGCTTCCGGAACCCATGCGGTCGGAGCCCCACGACTCCTCTTCGGACGAGTCCGCATGGGAGACAGAGGACGAGGAGTCCCCCAATACCTTCCGGACTCGGTGCGTCCCTTCGGACTCACCGCAGTCCAAACCCCGGAGTAGATCCCCTCCGGAGGATACCCAGTTCTCAGAGTTCGTTAGGGATATGGCCACAGCTTTGGCGATTCCCGCGGACCCTGAGGAGGAGCCGAAGAGCTCGAGGCCCTCCAGTATGACTCTCCTCCGAAGGAGGCCTTTACTGTCCCGGTTCCTCCGATGCTGGAACGGCTCCTCTTCCGGATGTGGGAGGCACCGGCCTCAGCGCCGGTTCTGAGCAAGCGGGTCGATTCCATTTATCGACTCCGTAAGAGCCCTGGCTTCCAAAAGGCGCAGCTACCACACCATTCCATGGTGGTGGAATCGGCCATGCATCGTCTGAAAAGCCAGAAGATGCACTCTGCGGTGCCCACTGGCAGGGAGGCCCGGAACCTGGATGCGTTTGGTAGAAAGTGCTTCCAGGGCTCGATGCTTGCTTGCCGTGTCCAGTCTTACCAGCTGTACATGGGCATGTACTTGCAGGACCTGGCGAAGGAGCTTGCCGGGTTATCTGCTGGTCTCTCCGGGGAACCTTTGCAGAGGTTCAAGTCCTTGTCCTTGGGAGTGCGGGAATGCTCTAAGTTCATGTCCCGAGCAGCCTACGATGGCTTCGAGGCCTCGGCCCGTGTTGCGGCGCCTGGCATCGTGGCTCGACACCAGGCATGGCTGCAGTCGTCGGACCTCGAGCCATGGGTATAGGACAAGTTGGTCGATGTCGCTTGCCAAGGTGAAAACCTTTTTGGCAAGCCCATGGCCGAGAAGGCTGCTGAGCTCGAAACCGAGCACCTCACCAGGACAAGGCTGTCCAGGAAAACCTCTGCCCCTTCTCAGAAAAAGAAGGGCTCGGGTAAGAAGTCCTTTTACCCAAGGAAGGCGACTGCCTACAAACAGTTCCCACATTACCAGGCCTCCCCAGCAGGGTCAGCAGGCTAAGGGGCAGGGACATGGGCCCCCTAGGCAGAAGACCCCCAAGGCTCCGGCTCCTGCTCCCACTCAGCAGGGTGGGGGGTTTTGACTCCCAAAGCAAAGCCTTTCCGTCTCTGCTGTCCCATCCCTGCACAGGAGGTCGACTAGCCTTGTTTGCCCACAGGTGGCCACCCATCACAGGAGACCGTAGGGTCTTAAGCATAGTCCACAAGGGCTATATGCTCCATTTTCAACAGTTGCCTCCTCCTTACTTCCCAGGAGAGCCTCCAAGGCCTCCTCTGCACATAGACCTCCTCCTTCAAGAGCTTCAGGGTCTGCTGTGAGACAAGGCGTTGGAGCCTGTGCCTCCCCACCTACAAGGTCACGGTTTCTACTCCAGGTACTTCCTAGTACCAAAGAGAACCGGGGGCCTCAGGCCTATTCTCGACCTCAGAAATCTCAACAAGTTCTTGGAGAAAGAAAAGTTCAAGATGCTTACTCTTGAAACATTACTGCCCTACCTCCAGCAGGGAGATTGGCTATGCTTCTTGGATCTAACGGATGCGTACACTCACATCCTCATTCATCCAGACCACAGAAAGTACCTCAGGTTCATTGTGGGAGGAAACCATTATCAGTACAGAGTACTGCTTTTCGGCCTCACCTCCGCCCCCAGAGTCTTTACAAAGTGCCTGGCAGTGGTGGCGGCCTACTTGAGGAATCAGGGTATCTTTGTCTTCCCCTACCTGGACGACTGGCTCATCAGGGGTCAGATGTGCCAGGAGGCCAGGCAAGCCACCCTCCGAACTATCTCTCTCCTTCAACACCTGGGTTTTGTCATAAACTTCGAAAAGTCCACTTTGCTCCCCTCCCAGAACCTAGAGTTCATAGGGGCAAGGCTAGACTCTTTGCAAGCAAAGGCTTACTTGCCAGAAGACAGAGCCCAAAGATTGATGGACTTGGCAAAACAGATTCTCAGCATGCCATTGGTTTCCGCCAGGCTCTGCCTGAGGCTCCTCGGCCATATGGCATCGACAGTGCATGTGACTTCAAATGCCCGGCTCCACATGAGGCCTGCCCAGTGGTGAACATAAGAACATAAGATATGCCATACTGGGTCAGACCAAGGTCCATCAAGCCCAGTATTCTGTTTCCAACAGTGGCCAATCTAGGTCATACGTACCTAGCAGTTTCCCCAAGGGACACAGGTTCCACAATGCTTGTATTGGTTCAAGCATTGATATCCTGGGTCCCTTCTTAATAATGGCTTATGGACCTTTCCTCCAGGAACTTGTCCAAACCTTTTTTAAACCCAGCTACACTAACAGCCTTTACTACATCCTCCGGTAACAAATTCCAGAGTTTGATTACACGTTGAGTGAAAAAATATTTTCTTTTATTAGTCTTAAATAGTTTACCCTGTAGCTTCATTGCATGTCCCCTAGTCTTTCTATATTCTGATAAGGTAAACAATCGATCTACGTTTACCCGTTCCACTCCGCTCATTAATTTATAGACTTCTATCATATCTCCCCTCAGCCGTCTCTTTTCCAGGTTAAAGAGCCCTAACCTTTTTAGCCTTTCTTCATAGGAGTATCCTTCTATCCCCTTTACCATTTTGGTGGCTCTTCTCTGAACCTTTTCTAATAACTATATCCTTTTTAAGATACGGCGACCAGAATTGCACACAATATTCAAGGTGGGGTCTCACCATGGAACGATATAGAGGCATTATAATATCCTTTGTTTTATTTTCCATTCCTTTCCTTATCATATCTAGCATTCTATTTGCTCTCTTGGCCGCCGCTGCACACTGGGCCGAGGGTTTTAACATGGTATCCACAATGACGCCTAAATCTTTTTCCTGGGTGGTGGTTCCTAATGTGGAACCTTGCATCGTGTAACCATAGTTTGGGTTGTTCTTCCCTAGATGCATAACCTTGCACTTGTCCACATTAAATTTCATCTGCCATTTTGATGCCCAGTCTTCCAATTTATCAAGATTCTCTTGCAATTTTCCACAATCCTCTTGGGTTTTAACAACTTTAAATAGTTTTGTGTCATCTGCAAATTTGATAACCTCACTCGTTATTCCACTTTCCAGGTCATTTATGAATATGTCAAAAAGCAGCGGACGCAGCACAGATCCCTGGGGTACACCACTATTCACCTTTCTCCATTGGGAAAATTGGCCATTTAGCCCTACCCTCTGCTTTCTATCTTTTAACCAGTTCCTAATCCACAATAGTACACTGCCTCCTATCCCATGACTCTTTAGTTTTGCCAAAAGTCTCTCATGAGGGACCTTGTCAAAGGCTTTCTGAAAGTCCAGATACACAATATCAACCGACTCACCTTTGTCCACCTGATTATTCACTCCTTCAAAAAAACATAACAGATTAGTAAGACAAGATCTTCCTTGTCTAAAGCCATGTTGGCTGTCTCTCATTAGTTCATGACTATCTACATGCTGAGTAATTTTATTCTTTATGATGGTTTCTATCATTTTTCCCGGTATTGACGTCAGGCTCACCGGTCTGTAGTTTCCTGGATCACCCCTGGAACCCTTTTTAAAAATTGGTGTTACATTGGCGATCCTCCAATCTTCAGGTATTAGAGATGATTTTAATGATAGTTCACAGATTACTAATAGCAGGTCTGCAATCTCATATTTCAGTTCTTTCAATACCCTTGGATGTATACCATCTGGCCCAGGTGATTTGCTACTCTTCAGCTTATCTAATAGTTGTAATACATCTTCTCGATGTATCAATATTTCCTTCAATTCTTCTGCACCTTTAAATACCACTTCAGTCATGGGTAACATCCCTACATCTTCCTCAGTAAAGACTGAAGCAAAGAATTCGTTCAGTCTCTCCGCTATCGCCTTGTCGCCTCTTAGTGCTCCTTTAACCCCTTTATCATCTAATGGACCAACTGACTCTCTCACAGGTTTTTTGCTACGAATGTACTTGAAAAGGTCTTTACTTCGCGTTTTTGCTTCTGCAGCAAGCTTCTTCTCAAATTCTCCCTTTTCCTGCCTTATCAATGCCTTGCATTTGACTTGCCAGTGCTTGTGCTGTTTCCAGGTTTCGTCATTTGGCTCTTTTTTTCCATTTCCTGAAAGATGCTTTTTTGGCAACAACAGCCTCTCTGACCTCAACTTTAAACCATGCTGGCAGTTTTTTGGACTTCTTTCCACTTTTCTTAAAGCGTGGAATACAGCTGGTCTGGGCTTCCAAGATAGTATTTTTTAACAACAGCCAAGCCTGATGTACGTCTTTAACCTTTGCAACTGCTCCTTTTAGTTTTTTCTTGACTGTTTTCCTCATTTTATCATAGTCTCCCTTTCGAAAGTTAAAAGGTAGTACTGTGGATTTCCTTACTATCCCTCCTCCACTAATTAAATCAAAGGCGATCATGCTATGATCACTATTGCCAAGTGGCCCCAACAACCTTATCTCTTGCACTAAATCTGGTGTTCCACTAAGGATTAGGTCTAATATGGCTTCCCCTCTGGTCGGTTCATGAACCAGCTGCTCCAAGAAGCAGTCATTTATTTCATCTAGGAACTTTATCTCCCTAGCATGTCCTGACGTGACACTGACCCAGTCGATACCGGGGTAGTTGAAATCACCCATTATTATTACTGAGCTGTAACTTTTGTTAGCTTCCTTGATTTCTTTGAGCATTTCATCATCCATTTGGTCATTCTGGCCAGGCGCTCGATAGTACACCCCCACTGCCATTGCCTTCCCCCTTTTACATGGAATTTCAATCCATATAGATTCTACAGCAGATTTTGTTTCCTGCAAAACTTTAATCCTTTCTGACTCAATGCCCTCTCTAACATAGAGAGCAACCCCTCCACCAATTTGATCAGCTCTATCATTACGATATAGTTTGTACCCAGGTATCACAGTGTCCCACTGGTTGTCGTCCTTCCACCATGTCTCTGATATTCCAATCATATCTAACCTTTCATTTAGTGCTATATATTCTAACTCTCCCATCTTATTTTTTAGACTTCTAGCATTTGCATACAAGCATTTTAGAGAATGTATTTTATCCATATTAATTTGTCTGTTAGACATGAGTAATTTGGGATCTTTAAGCTCTGTCTGCTCCATACTTGAGGGCATTTGGGCTACTTTACTCTTTTGTGGAACCTCTCTGCTTTTGGTAGTATCCTTCAAAGATAGATTCTTCCGAACCATCTGCTCTTGGGCGACTGTTGGCTTTCCCCTAATATCTAGTTTAAAAGCTGCTCTATCTCCTTTTTAAAGGTTAATGCCAGCAGCCTGGTTCCATCCCGGTTAAGGTGAAGCCCATCCCTTCGGAAGAGCCCCTCCTTTCCCCAGAATGTTCCCCAGTTCCTAACAAATCCAAACCCCTCATCTCTGCACCATTGTCTCATCCACGCATTGAGACTCCGGAGCTCTGTCTGCCTTTTGGGTCCTGCGCGTGGAACAGGAAGCATTTCGGAGAATGCTACCCTGGAAGTTCTGGATTTCAACTTCCTACCTAAAAGCCTAAATTTAGCCTCCAGAACCTCCCTACCACATTTTCCTATGTCATTGGTACCAACATGTACCAAGACAGCAGACTCCTCCCCAGCACTATCTAAGACCTTATCTAGGTGGCGCGTGAGGTCCGCTACCTTTGCACCAGGCAAGCATGTTACCAGGCGATCCTCACGTCCACCAGCCACCCAGCTATCTACATGCCTAATGATCGAATCACCAACTATAACGGCTGTCCTAACCCTTCCCTCATGGGCACATGGCCCTGGAGAAACTTCCTCGGTGCGAGAGGGTTTTACATCACCTGGAGGACAGGTCCTAGTTACAGGATCACTTCCTGCCACACCAGGGTGATGCTGTCCTGTCACGTGACCTCTCTCCTCCATGGCAACAGGGATGCTGCCAGATTGGAGGTGGGACTTCAGGACTATATCCCTGTAGGTCTCGTCTATGTACCTCTCTGTCTGTCTTATGCTTTCCAAGTCTGCTACTTTAGCCTCTAGAGAACGGACTCGTTCCCTGAGAGCAAAGAGCTCCTTGCACCTAGTGCACACGTAAGACCTCTCACCAACTGGGAGAAAATCATACATGTGACACTCAATGCAAAAGACTGGAAAGCCCCCATCCCGCTGCTGGACTGCTGTCTGCATCTTAGTTTTAAGTTTGTGTTTAGATCTAAGTTCTTTACTTACTAAGGGTTGCTATGGATATTTATACTAATAAAACTGAACCTAATACGTGTAATATACCTTGTTCACCTGAAGCTTAACTAATCTCAGGTCCTTAGTGTATGACTGATTTGGATAATGAGCTTCACCTGAGAGCACCTCCTGTCTTTTAAGATGTGTAAGTACCTATAAAGCTAAGATTATCCCAGGGGTGGGTGGGTGTGGGGAGGGTGGGAGGGAATTAACACTTATTAAAAGAGTGCTGCTACACAGTACCCTGTCTTGTGCTGCTGAGGTAAGCTATATTCTGATTTGATTTAAATTATAGCTCTTAGCTGCTGCTAGGCTCTAACTTCTTATGAAATTTAAAGTACAAGCTCTCTGCTGTGTTCTAAATTTAACCAGAAAGCTCTTTTCTGTGTTGTAAATTTAAGCTAAAAGAACTTTGCTGATGCTAGGCCCTGAGTGACTATTAAATGTAAACTACAAGCTCTCTGCTGGGTTCCAAATGTAACCAGAAAGCTCTCTTCTGTGTTTTAAATTTAAACTAAAAGTACTTTGCTGTTACTAGGCCCTGAGTGACTATTAAATTTAAAGTACAAGCTCTCTGCTGGGTATGAAATGTAACCAGAGAGTTCTCCTCTGTATTTTAAATGTAAACTTAAACTGCTGCTACTAGGCCCTGACTGATTTAACAAAAATAGTGGATCACAGATTAATTAGCTTTAATACAAAGAATTCCTTTTAGAAAATTACCAGAAGTAAATACTCGCAGTTGCAGATCTCCCTCCAGAAGCAACAGTCCCCCTTACCAGTCTCTCTAGGAAGCAGAACTCAGTGGACTCAGGCCACAGGAAGCCTCAGAGACAGAGTACGGGTGTCCAAACCATTCCTGAACTCCCTACGGTGGTGGCTGCCCCCCCCCCGCCAACTTACTGCAAGGGGTGCCTTTTCAGATACCTGTGTTCACAGTAGTGCTAACCACTGATGCCTCCTAGCAAGCCTGGGGGGCACATTGTCTGGACAAGTGCACCCAGGGCCTGTGGTCTCCCTGGGAGGCCACGTAACAAATCAACCTACTGGAACTTCGGGCTATTCATTTAGCCCTCAAGACTTTCTCTCAAACCCTGGCTCACCAGTCTGTCTTAGTGCAGACAGACAACCAAGTAGCCATGTTCTATGTGAACAAGCAGGGCGGCACTGGGTCCAGGCTCCTTTGTCAGGAGGCACAGGACCTTTGCTTGTTTGCGCTCAAGCACAACATGTTTCTCAAGGCTGTTTATCTCCCTGGCCAGGAGAACTTCCTGGCAGACAGGTTGAGCAGAGTTCTTCAGCCCCACGAATGGCAACTGCACCCATTAGTGGTTCAGAAGATTTTCCTAAAATGGGGACTTCCATCCATAGATCTCTTTGCCAGTCCCCTGAACCGGCAGCTGCCCAGGTTCTGCTCCAGGCAACCGCATCCCATGAGGTGGGCAGCGGATGCCTTCCTGATTTCCTGGTCCCAGGGCCTCCTGTATGCGTTTCCTCCCATGCCTCTGGTGGCCCGAACCTTGTTCAAGATTCTAAGGGACAAGGCCTCGGTACGTCTGGTAGCCCCCAGGTGGCCGAGGCAGCCTTGGTTTCCACTTCTGCTTCAAATGGCAGTGGACACCCCACTACCTCTAGGGTTGCAGCCCGACCTTCTCTCTCATGATCAGGGTTCTCTTCTGCACCCCAACCTCAAATCTCTCAATTTGATGGCCTGGAGGCTGCAAGGGTAGTGTTGGCTCCCTGGGGCCTGCCTCAGGAAGTTGAAGAGGTGGTCTTGGCCTCTAGGAAGCAGTCCACCAGAAAAACATATGCCCTGAAATGGAGAAGGTTCTCTTTGTGGTGTCAGCTACGCACAGAAGATCCTTTCTCCTGCTCTGTGCCAGTGGTGCTTCAGTACCTGCTGCACTTATCCAATCAGGGCCTCAAGTCCAATTCTGTTCTGGTCCACCTCTCAGCTCTAGCAACTCACCACTCACTAGTGGAAGGACACTCCTTGTCGGTTCACCCCTTGGTGTCCCGGTTCCTCAGAGGTTTGCTCTTGCTCAAGCCTCCTATCCGTCCTCCAGCTCCTGAGTGGGAGTTGAATGTGGTCTTGCAACAACTGACTTGCCCACCCTTTGAGCCGATGGCTACATGTCCTCTCCGCTTCCTTTCCTGGAAGACGCTCTTCTTGGTAGCCCTAACCTCGGCCAGACGAGTGAGTGAGCTTCAGGCCCTGGTCTGTGACAGGCCTTACACTCGCTTCTATAGGAACAGGGTAGTCCTTAGGACTCATCCTAAGTTCCTCCCAAAAGTTGTCTCCTCTTTCCACCTCAACCAGGAGGTGGTTCTTCCGACATTCTTCCCTAGGCCTCATGCAAGCCAGGCTGAGGCAGTCCTGCATACCCTGGACTGTAGAAAGGCCCTATCCCTCTACCTTGACCGTACGCAGGGGCATAGAAGGGCTACTCAGCTCTTCGTATCTTTTGACCCTAATAATTTGGGGTTATCTGTGTCCAAGCGTACCTTGTCCATCTGGGTGGCTGACTGTATCACCTGGGCTTACAGGGCAGCTGACCTTCCCTTGCAGGGTCGGGTCACGGCCCACCGTGTCAGGGCTATGGCTGCCTCAGTAGCTCATCTCCGCTCTGTACCGTTGGCAGACATCTGCAGGGCTGCAACTTGGTCCTCAAGCCAGACTTTTGCAGCTCATTAATGCCTGGAGAGGGAGTCCCGTAGGGACAGTGCTTTTGGCCAGGCAGCACTCCGGAATCTCTTTGAGGTTTAGGCAACTCCTGCCCTCCAGCCCTCTGTTGGGCTACCGGTGGGGGTTCTCTTTCAGTGAAAGCCTTTCTCTGATGCTGGGACTAGAGGGAGTTCTCTTGTTCAGCCTGGGCTCCTGATAGCCCATATGTGAGGACTGACTTCCTGCTTGGCCCTGGAGAAAGAGTAGTTACTCACCTGTAACAGGTGTTCTCCAGGAGCAGCAGGAATCAGTCCTCACAACCCTCCCTCCTCCCATGGGAGTTGCAGTTGTACATAGTTCATTTTTGCATTTTTTCGTGCTGTATTTTAGCTATGTCATCAGACTGAGCAAGATGGCACCTTTAGGCGGGAAGGGGACCGCGCATGCGTGCAGTATTCCCAAAGGCTTTCATAGAAAGCTGGGGAAATGCTCCGGAAAGGGCTCCATCGACGTCGATGTCACCCATATGTGAGGACTGATTCCTGCTGCTCCTGGAGAACACCTGTTACAGGTGAGTAACTACTCTATCTAGAAGAGTTGGGGGGGGGGAGGGCTGGATTGGAGACAGGCAGGGTTTTGTAGGGGATTGGGAATAGAATCTTTGATGGTAGCAGTAATTAATATGCTATATCAAGCAAGGGATAGAGGGAAGGTGGTCATGGTAATCACCTTAGATTTTTCTGCAGCCTTTGATTTAATGTAGAGATGTAGGCAGCTGGGTATGGGAGGGAAGGTATTGATGTGGTTGTCTACTTTCATGCAGAGGAGGTACTTTTGTAAGAGGGTTATCATGCAGGGCGCCCTGAGGGTTTGCCTTGTCCCCATGTCTCTTTAACATCTTCATGAGCCCAGTAGGACAGATAATAAGGAATCATGGCTTCCAAAGTTTTTTTTTCTATGTGAACGATATTCAAGTGGCAGTAATCTATGATCAGACCACGAAAAGGGTTTTCAGGAAGGTTAATGTATGTTTGGAGGAGGTTACTTATCAGCTGGTGTTGAATGCCCAGAAATCTGAGATTTTGGTTTGTGTGGAGTTAATGTGAGTAGTTTGGAGGATGGCCGATGCTTGCTGGGGTGAGGTTGGAATGGAGGAAAGAGATTTGGGATTTAAAGGCTATCCTAGATACGGATCTCATTCAGGTACTGATAGTGTCGACTTTGGACTTTTGTAACATCCTGTATGGGTGGCTGCCTAGTTACTTGATGAGAAAACTGCAGGTGGTTCAAAACGCAGTGGCATGTGTGCTTTTGGTGCGTAATAAGAGAGAGACTTGACTAGACTGCGATCTCTTCGGTAGCCGTAGGAGGAGGGAAAATTGGTTCAGCTCCACGTGCTTATCTCATGATAAGAGCCTGTTGAGCAGCCAGAAATTGGAAGGATCTGGAAGAGTGCAGCAGCCTCACGCAACCTCAGTGCCCTCTTACCCCTGCTGTCTTCCCCCTGCTCTCTCCTGAAGATTGAAGAAAGCTCTCAAAGGGATCTGTCTGCCAACCACCTTAAACACAGTGCTGCAAAACCAGTGAAACATTTTCAGGGGAGTAGAGCTGAGCCTAGCATGGATTCTCTGCCTGGGGTTCTCAAGTGAGTACCAAGGCTCAACCTCATCATTTCCTTGTTGGGGACTCCCGATTCCATCTACCTGGGACGCAATTTGGGGTAGACTGCTGGCGACCGTTGGTGCAGAGTGGGGGTTTCCCGCTGTTTTCTGCATATGTTAGTAGCGTTTTTACCTTTTTTACTCCTGGCAGTTGCACAGTCCTAGCACACATTCCGCCCAAGCTGCTCCAATACGTGCTACTACCCTAGCGCCTGTAATGT
Organism: Ichthyophis bannanicus; assembly: GCA_033557465.1. Classification (NCBI taxonomy): domain Eukaryota; kingdom Metazoa; phylum Chordata; class Amphibia; order Gymnophiona; family Ichthyophiidae; genus Ichthyophis; species Ichthyophis bannanicus. Next base: position 298,588,271 of record CM066033.1, on the reverse strand, counting down.
GTGTTGCAGTAAAAACATGCATGTGTTGTTGTGATACTTGCCTTAACTCTCTGTCTTCTTCCAAGAAACATTGTTTGGCCTGTGGCAAGCGAGATACCTCATCTCTGGATTCTGGATTTTACTCTTCTTACATGGCAGCATCTGAGTTGTCCCTGGAGGGCCTGCCCCCCACCTCCCTCTTAGCCGGGGGATGCAGTTAGCCCAGCCTTGCCTGTCTCAGGGCAGGAGGTGACAGATGACACTATGGATAAGGATAACCAGACAGCCGGAGAGTCTGGCGACTGTGCTGTGAGCCCCTTCTCATTCTCTAAGGGGTCTGCATCAGCTATGTGCCACTGGTGTTGGAGGGTCATTTCCTAGAGGAGAGCATCTGGACTCCAGATTGTCCTCCCTGGAATTCTTTTCTTTTTACAGTAGGCCTGGTCCTTCTGGCATGGAAATTCAGACACTACAGCCTCAGGGTGCCCTGGACGCAGTCCCATGGGAGGCTGAGAATGGAAGCCCTGTTAAATTGCCTATGGCTAACCATCCCCAGCGAGGGGGACCCTCCTCGAGATGGGGAACAACTTGGGAGCTGTCTGAGATTTTGACTTTGACTTGGATTCAGATGGCTTGGTACTAGACTCTGACATGGGTGAAGAAGTACTCTCGCCTAAGAGGATTGTGAAGAGGCCTGTGTGATTCACTTATTCCAAAAGGAGGAGCTGGTGGTGTTGATTGCCAGGGTCTTATTCACCTTGAACTTGGTAGATCTTAACAAAGTCTACTCTTCCATTCGGAAAACTACCTGTACCTCTGACTCTGGCCCTTTCTCCTCTGATTCTCTCCATCATTGACTCAAGTCTTTCCTCGGGTACCTTTCCCTCCACTTGGAAGCATGCAGTTATCCGTCCCATCTTAAAAAAAGACTCCATTGACCCGTACTCCCCAGCCAATTGGCTCCCCATTTCAAATCTCCCTTTCCTTTCTAAGATTCTAGAAAAACTGTTTTTTGCACAACTCTCCACCCATCTTGAAGCTTCCCTAGCACTTCACCCTCGCCAGTCTGGTTTTCACCCCAGTCACAGCACAGAATCTATCCTGCTTTCCCTTCTTAATGACTTGCTTACTGCCCACAACTGAGATCTCATCTCTATCGCTGTTTCCCTAGACTTATCTGCTGCGTTTGACCTTGTGGATCACCATACACTCCTAGCACGCCTTCATGACATCGGGCTCTCTGGTTCTGTTCTCTCCTGGTTTCATTTGTTTCATACCAATATATCTTTTTCCGTTCTCTCAGGTCTTTCCTCCTCTCCCCCCACACCCGTTCCATGTGGTGTTCCCCAGGGTTCTGTTCTTGCTCCTCTTCTATTTAATGTTTTTATGGCCCCCCTTGCCCTTTTGGTCCAGCAACAATCTCAAGTATACCCCTTCTAGCCAAAATCATCGAGAAGGTGGTCCAAATCCAATTGCAGCAGCACATAGATATTTCATCCCCACTTGATCCCTGCCAACACGGGTTCCATGCATCCCACGGTATTGAGACCCTACTCACATCACTTATCAACACCTTATCTAGAGGGATTGACAAAATTGAAAACGGGTTCATTCTCATCTTCCTTGATATTTCAGCAGCCTTTGATTCGGTTAACCATGTGCAACTTCTCCACCGCCTTCAAGAAAAAGGAGTTCAGAGTTCGGCTTGGGAATGGTGTAGATCCTACCTAACTAACCACTTGCAACAGGTTCGGATTGGATCCTCAACATCTGATCCTTTCCATCAACAACAGGGTGTACCTCAAGGATCCTCTTTATCTGCTCTACTTTTCAACATATATATGCAACCGATCTGTGACATCATATGAGCATTCAATATTTCCAGTCTGATCTATGCAGATGATGTCCTGATATTCACCCCAATAAGAATCAAGGACCCTGACTTCTCCCCAATAATCGAGTGCTTCAATGCAATTACGGACTGGCTCTTATCCCAGAATCTGTGAATAAACTTTAAGAAAACTGAGGTCCTATTCGTAACCAGGAATAAGAACTTCTCTCCCCCCACAACATTGAAGGTGAGAGACGCGGAACTTCCATGTAAATCATTGATACGCTACCTGGGAGTCACCATAGATCAAGAACTAACCTTCAGAGATCACATAAAGCAGACTGTCAAATCCATCTACAATAAAATATGAACGCTGAAACACTTAAGACCTCTACTTGCTCCTAATGATTTCAGAACAATCTTCCAATCCCTTGTGATACCACATTTTGATTACACCAACATCATTCTACATGGTCTTCCTAAGAGCACCCTCAATCCACTTCAATTGGCGATGAATACAGCAGCTCGCATCCTCCGCTGTATTTCCAGAAGAGACCACATCACTCCCATACTCATAGAGCTACATTGGCTACCCCTACAAGCCAGGATCACCTACAAGGCATTATTGCTATCTTTTAAAGCAATCAATCAGATAGTCCCCCCCCCTTCCCTCTCTTCACTCCTTACTAGTACTCCCACAAACAGGCTAAGAAGGGCAGCAGCCGCTAATACCCTTGTTATACCAATTGAGTACACTAAATGTAACCAATCAACCAGAGATAGGGCTTTCACTTTCTTCGCTCCGACCTGTTGGAACAATCTCCCTTCGCATATCCGATCAATAAAGGACCTCTGCCAGTTTAGAAAGGTCCTTAAACACTACCTATTCTGCCTGCACCTTGTATGCACTAATCCTACGCCCCCTCTCCCCACTTCACAAATCACCCACACAGCCTCTGACACCCCAACAACATAGCCCTGGTAGAACACGAAGCAGACCCTCTGCACACCCAAAATGTCCATAGACCTTAAAGTTTCTCCACTACAATTTTCAACATGTTACATGATCTGTAAATAGTCCACAGGTGAAATATCCGTTTTTGTATATAGTTACCCCTGTTACTTTCCAAGTTAGTGATCCTATTGTAATGTAAGCAAAAGATTGTTCTGATGCAAAAATTTGTTATCTGTAAACCGCACTGATACCAAAAAGCGCGGTATATAAGAACTGTAAAATAAATAAATAAATTACAGCACATTACTATGCAGACGACATTATTCTGCTCCATCACACAGATCCATCCACCCCCGATCTCATGTCCCTTAATTCCTGTCTAGCTTCCGTTGCCACCTGGTTCTCTTCTAACTTTCTGCATGTCAGCTCCTCTAAAACTTCAGCTATTTGGTTCACCTCAGGTGCCCATGCCCCCTCTCTCGCCCCTCTTCTCTCCTCTCCTCCTCTCCACTTCCAGTTGTTTCTTCTTTGCGATATCTTGGGGTTATCCTGGACTCTGCCCTGTCTTTTAAAGAACACATCTCCTCAGTGGTACAGCAATCGTTTCACACTCTGAGACAACTTCGGGCAGTCCACCCTTTCCTATCGGTTCCCTCCATGACCACTTTACTCCTGCCCCTTGTAGTGTCCCGCTTAGATTACTGTAACATTGCATTAGCCGGCCTTCCTGAAACACAACTACGAAGGTTGCAACTAGTTCACCACACAGCCGCCAGTATTCTGACTCATGCTTCACATTTTGATCACATTACCCCTATCCTGATTCACCTACATTGGCTCCTGATCCCGTATCGAATACATTTCAAAATACTTATCCACGTTCACAAAACCATTCACACCGGCACTCCTCTTTATCTCGCAGGCCTGATTCATCTAAAGACACCTCACCGTTCCCTCCGGTTAATTCACTCCAACCGCATGTCCCTTCCCTCCCTGTCCCAGGCTCATCTTGAATCCACCCATTCCTCTGCTTTCTTCTTTCTGGGTCCCCGGCTCTGGAATTCGCTTCCCCCTGCCCTCTGCCTAGAGCCCTCCTACAAAATATTTAAAACCAGGCTAAAGACACACCTTTTCTGATCTGCCTTCAATCTTCCCTTTCCATCTGCAACTTTTTCTCCCCCCCCCCCCTGCTGACCTTGATTGCTTTCCACCCCCATTAACACCATGCCTGTAGGCTTAGCCTCTACCTCGTTTTCTGTTATCTCTATCCTGTTTATTATATTTTGGTGTTCTTTTCCTTTCAGCAGTCTCATATTTATTTTTATCGTAAACCGCTCTGGTACCTCCAGTATGAGCAGTATATTAAATTTTAAATAAAGATAAAGATAGGTGCTCCTGGTATGGAGTAGGAGCCGAAGGTGCACCCGCAAGCAGTGCGAAAATCCACTATTGCATTCCCATTCCCAGACGTGATCAAGGATATGATCTGGTTGGAGTGGGATTCTCCCAATTCCCCACCTAAGGGGCTACGGCTGTGTAAGAAGATCTATGCTCTCCCCAAGAAGGAGTGCATTGGGTGGTTTGATATTCCCAAGGAGATGCGCAGGTTGTGGCGGTTACCAGATGGACCACCATTCTTGTGGAAGGTGGATCAGCCTTAAATGATTTTCTGGACCAAAAAAGATGGATTCGTTGAAGAACCAGTTCACTGTTTTGGCTGCTATTCTTCAGCTGGTGGGATGCACCAGCCTAACATCTCGATTCTTGCTCCCAGTGGATTCAGTCTCTTCCACCAGATGATACTACCCCTCTTTTGGAGTCTGCTATGGCCTTCCTTTCTGATGCCTTGTGTGATCTGGTACGTTTGGTGGCCAGGGACATTGCTCTGACGATGGTGTAATGGCGTTGGATTTGGCTCCAGCACTGGGCGGCGGACACATCTTCCAAAGCCTGATTGGCCAACTGGCTTTTAAAGGGAAGCTTCTTTTTGGAGCTGATTGGGAGAAGCTGATGAAGGACCTAGGCAAGACAAAATCTTACTGCCTTTCAAAAGAAAGGTCCAAGGGCACAAGCCTGCTTCACAAGCTCCCTTTCTTGTTATCCTCTGCCCATCCACCGAGGGCGCCCTGGCCAGATCCCTGGGGGTCTTGGGACTCTCACAGTTACTAACCTGGAAAGCCTTTCTTCCCCTCTGCCTCCGGGCTTCAGACTCGTTCTCAGTCCTTTCATGGAGTGCGTGGACCCAGGGACTTCCTCCCTTCCAGAGGACCCTCTCAGGTTGCACAGTGAAGGTTTGGGGGGCCCATTCCCTGGTTCCTCCAGTTGGAGGCAGGCTTTGCCTTTTCTTTCAGAAATGGGCCTGGGTTACCAAGGATCATTGGGTGCTAGACACCATTAAGTTTGGCTATGTCCTAGAATGCAAAGAGCCGATTCTGGATGTCTTCGTCATTTCCCCTGTGGTTGTGCGATCAAAAGTGCCACTGTGTGAACCACCTTGGAGAAGTTGTTGCACGTAAACATGGTGATGCCTTTCCTCCCCCCCCCCTCCCGAATGAGTGGGGCAAGGACAGGTACACTATCTATTTCGTGGTGCCAAAAAAAGACGGCCCATTCTGGACCTCAAGTTTGTCAATGAGCACTTGTGTATCCTGCACTTTCAGATGGAAACCATGCGATCCATGATTCAGACAGTGTGCCGAGAGGAGTTCTTGGCTTCTCTGGATCTGGCAGAGGCATATTTTCATATCCTGATCTGGGTAGATCAGGAAAAGTATTTGTGTTTTGTTATGCTTGGCTCTCACTAACAGTACGCCGCCCTCCCTTTTGGGCTATCCACCACCCTGAGGATGTTCTCCAAGATCATGGTGGTGGTGGTTGAGGCACTGTGGTGGCAAGGGATCTGTGTACATCCATATAGCACCAGATGTTGCCTTCCTCAGTCCCTGGAGTTCCTGGGAGCACGTTTTGACACCTGAGTGGACAGAGCTTTTCTGCCATAGGAGAAAGTCAAAAAACTTGGATTGCCTGGTGCTGTTCTGTGCGCAGCAGGCTCCCAGACTTGGGATTATGTTCAGCTCCTTGGATTGATGGTGGTGACCATAGACATGGTGCTATGGGCATGTGCCAGCAGTCCTTACTGACTTTGTGGTCCCCATGTTCCTTAGAGGTTTGAGCACAGGCTGCCACTCCCAATGATGGTGAAGGCCAGTCTGTGGTGGTGGCAGTAGCCCTGTCATCAGAGGAAGGGCATACTGCTGGACAATTTCTCCTGGATCCTGCTGACGACAGATGCTAGTCTGTAACTGGGGAGTTCATTGCCAAGACCGTATGGCCCAAGGCCGTTGGAATCGCAGGGAAGCAATGTGGTTCATCAACCACCTCAAGACGAGTGCCATCAGGTTGGCTCTTCTGTATTTCTGGCCCCTGGTTGAGGGCAGGCAGTTCAAATGTTTTCAGACAATGCCATGGTGGTGGTTTATGTAAATCGGCAGGGCAGCATGAGGAGTGCCGGGGTACCGAGGCAGAAAAACAGAGCAAGTACAGTTCTAGGGACAGACCCTGAACTGGTCTAGCAGGACGATATGTAAGGTGACATTTTATTTAGCAGATAATGTCCTTTCCTTGAGTCCTGCTAGACCAGTCCAGGGTCTGCCCCTAGAATTGTACTTGCTCTGTTTTTCTGCTGCAGTACCCTTGGGTCCGCTATGATATTTATATTTACATAGAAACATAGAAAAATGACGACAGAAAAAGACCACATGACCTATCTAGTCTGCCCTTACATATCAACAACTACAACAGTCCCCTTTTTTCCTTTACAGATCCTCTGTGTTTGTCCCATGCTTTTTTGAATACAGATACTGTCCTCATCTCTACCACCTCCACTGGGAGACTATTCCACGGATCCACCACTCTTTCCGTAAAGAAATATTTCCGCATATTACTCCTGAATCTATCCCCCTCCACCCTCATCCCATGTCCCCTCGTAGCAGAACTTGCTTTCAATTGAAAGAGGCTCTCCCCCTGTGCATATATGCCACGGAGATATTTAAACATCTCAATCATATCACCTCTATCCCGCCTTTCCTCTAAGGTGTACATATTAAGATCCTTAAGTCTGTCCTCATATGCTTTATAATGAAGACAACTAACCATTTTAGTAGCCACCCTCTATACTGACTCCATCCTGTTTATATCCTTTTGAAGGTGTGGTCTCCAGAATTGCACACTATACTCCAAATGAGGTCACACCAAAGATACAGAGGCACTATCACCTCCTTTTTTCTGCTAGCCATTCCTCTCCGTATGCACCCAAGCATCCTTCTAGCTTTTGCCGTTGCCTTTTCTACCTGTTTAGCTACTTTAAGATCATCAGACACAACCACGCCTAGGTCACGCTCTTCTTTAGTTGACAAAAGTACTTCACCCCCCTATACTATATTGCTCCCTTGGATTGCTGCAGCCCAAATGCATGACCTTTCATTTTTTAACATTAAATCCCAGCTGCCAAATTCTAGACCATTCTTCAAGCTTAGCTAGATCCCTCCTCATGTTATCTACACCTTCCTGGGTATCTACTCTATTGCAGATTTTGGTATCATCCGCAAAGAGGCAAACTTTACCCGACAGCCCTTCCGCTATATCACTAACAAAGATGTTAAAAAGAATCAGACCAAGGACAAATCCCTGGGGCACACCACTGGTAACTTCCTTCTCTTCAGAGTGAGCACCATTTACCTGTACTCTTTGTCGCCTGCCACACAACCAATTTCTAACCCAAGCAGTAGCTTTAGGGTCCATCCCTAGGGTGCTCAGTTTGTTTATAAGTTACCTGTGAGGAACGGTGTCAAAGGCTTTACTGAAATCTAAATACACCACATCTAGGGCTCTCCCTCGGTCCAACTCCCTGGTCACCCAGTCAAAGAAATCAATCAGATTTGTCTGACAAGACCTGCCTCTGGTGAATCCATGCTGCCTCGGATCCTGTAATCTGCTGGACTCCAGAAACCTCATTATTTTCTCTTTCAGCAGCATTTTCAATAATTTACTCACCACCGAAGTTAAACTAACCGGCCTGTAGTTTTCAACCACATCCTTACTTCCGCTTTTGTGTAAAGGCACCGCATGAGCCTCTCTCCAGTCCTTTGGCACCACTCCCGACTCCAACAAGGCTTTGAGAAGGTCAGTCAGTGAAACTTCTAGAATGTCCCCAAGTTCCCTCAGTATTCTAGGGTGTATCCCATCCGGTCCCATCGCTTTGTCTATTTTAAGATGAGCTAGTTTCTCACAAACAGTCTTCTGAAAATTGTTCAAGATTCCCCTCGCTTCTGTTCCTGTTTGTAGGTGTTTTCTGAGGTCCTGTTCCTGGTTCTTCATCTGTGAACACAGAACAGAAATATTTGTTAAGCAATCCCGCTTTATCCTCATCAGCTTGTACATATTCCTCCTCTTCACCCTTGAGTCTGGAAATACCACTTTTGCCCTTCCTCTTCTCACTAACATATGTGAAAAATGTCTTTGCTTTCCTGACTACTTTTCTAGCTTCTCTAGGTTTTTCCAAATATGGATGCCTGTCTTCCTCTCTCTCTGTGATCTCTTGTATTTCTCGAAAGCCTCCCTCTTTTTCTTCACCTTTTCAGCTACTTCTTTTGAAAGCCATAGCGGTCTCCTTTTCCTTTTACCTTTATTTACCATTTTAACAAAAAGGTTGGTTGCCCTTAAAATATCCTCTTTCAGTTTTGCCCACTGTTTTTCTACATCCCCCAGCTGTTCCCATCCCGCTAACAACTCCCTGAGGTATTGGTCCATTTTGGCAAAGTTAGTTTTCCTAAAGTCTAAGATCCTCACTTTTGAATGGATTCTAACAGCCCTAGTCCTAATACTGAACCACACTATCTGGTGATCACTGGATGCAAAATGATCTCCCACTATAACATCAAAAACACTTTCACCATTGGTAAGCACCGAGTCTAGTATGTCCCCTTCATGTGTGGGGTCTGTTACCAATTGCCTGAATAGTTCTTCCTGTAGAGAATCCAGGATCTCTTTACTTCTAGATGATACTGCAGCAGGAATGTGCCAGTCAACATCTGGCATATTGAAATCCCCTATCAGTTGCACTTCCCCTTTCCTAGCAATGCTGAGTATGTCTTCAATTAACTCTCTGTCCACCTTTTCCTCTTGTGAGGGAGGTCTGTATATCACGCCAATGCAAATAGATTTCTCTTTCCCTCTTTCTAGTTTAACCCACAGTACCTCCTCTCTCCCTTTTAAGCTCTGTAATTCCAAAGCTTTAATATTATTTTTTACATATAGTGCCACTCCTCCTCCCCTCCTTCCTACCCTGTCCTTTCTGAATAAAGTATAGCCTGGTATAGTTACATCCCAATAATGGTTTTCTGTGAACCATGTTTCTGTAACTGCCACTAAATCCAAGTCAGCCACTCCCAACAAAGCTTCAACAGGTTCATCTTTTACTGACCGCTTTCTGTTTCTGGTTTCCCATATATAGTTCTCCACTATTGATTGCTCACTGTTGCCCACGATTGAGGTTGTGTGAGGCTTGCCATGTTCTCTCATATGCTTTGGGACGGATCCTGAAGAGATCCCTGATGACTGAGGCAAATAGAAGCAAAGGAGTGATGTCATTGAAACCTGGGCTTTTCATTGGTTCTTTGTCTCCACCAATTTGCTGGTAAGGGAACAGAACTCACTTGTCTGGACTGGTCTAGCAGGACTCAAGGAAAGGATATTATCTGGTAAGTAAAATGTCATCTTATTTTCCATTGTCTATGATAGATTAGATTTCAAAATGTATTGGTTATCGACTTTATATAATAGATCTTTTTTTTCTGGTTACTGTATAAATTGTCCTGCAATTTTAAGCCTGTTTGTTGCTATGAGTTACTTTTTATTTTACTAAGTGATATTGATATGAATAAGATGGGCAAAGACAAGTGATTGAATATAAAGAGGGAGCATGCAGCAATGCTAGCACTTAGAAAATTGCCCCTACTTCCTATTATATTGTCATAGGCTCCCAACAGATCTTTTTCTTCCCCTTCATTCTTTTCACATTTAAATTTCCATTATGCTAGTCTACTTACTCTGACACTCAGATTTCACGAGTGTAAGTGAAAGAATAAGCTACAAATTGTACATTTATTTTTATTTTGCATTAATTCATAAACTTGCTTACAGATTTGAAATTTATGTATTTGCAGAGACTGCTTGTCAGTTCGAGGATTCTTGCATTTAGTTCAATCAATAGAAGACATGGTGCTGGGAACAGATTCCAAGTGTTTGGGACTATACAAAAACACAGTAATAAGTACAGCAAAATTAAAAGAAATCATTTGGTAAATATTATCTTTTTGATATCAAATATATTTGTTTTGATGCCTCTAAATGTACCTTGAGCATATGGCTATGGAAAAGTGATTTATAAATATAAATAAATATCATATTCATATTAGTTTAAAAAATCTTTGATGTTGGCATGTTTGCTGCAAACCTTGCAAAATTAGTTTTTAGTTTTATTTCAACATTCTATTGTATAGATCACTTATAGCTATTCTCTGTGGATTGTAATAATCCCATATATGATAAAACAAAAAACATATATATAACATTTTCAATAACATCCAAAAAATCATATCACAAGACTCAAGTTTCTGTTATTCACCACAGTGCCTGTGCATTTGACAGAGAACCTAGTGATATCTTATAGAATGATGTATTGCAACATGAACATTTGAGAGCAAAGTGAACTCTCTTCTCTTTGAAAAATTCATCTTGATATATTGATTCTCATAGTGTCTAAATTATCACTAGCCTTGGTGAGCCACTGACGTCTGTGTCTAAAATGGTTACTTGAGCTGAAACTCCAGCTGGCCCCGATGGTAAAAGCAATAATTTAGACTACCCGAACACCCCAGAGAGTATGCTAAGCAGTCCAAATAGTAGAAGAAAGAAAAGAGATGACAGTGAAGGGGAAAAAGGACTTTGCATTTTCGGCGTTGGCTGGGCTGCCTACGCCACACTTGCAGAGTTCTAAGATGGTGGCAAAGGGAGATAAAGCTTTGGGAAGCATGGCCCATGAAACAACAATGGGCGAGCCTGTAAGTGAAACACCCTCAGCAGCCCTACCTTTGAATCCAGAACAGCATGAGAATTTTCAGGCAGAGGTATGGGCTTGGTTTCAAGACTTGGTATTGTCAGACTCAAGGGTACAGGGGGGGAATATGTAGAAGCTGATAAGGATAAAGCGGAATTGCTTAACAAATATTTTTGTTCTGTGTTCACAGATGAAGAACCAGGAGCAGGACCTCAGAAAACACCCACAAATAAGAACAGAAGCGAGGGACATCTTGAACAATTTTCAGAAGACTGTGTTCATGAGAAACTAGCTCAACTTAAAGTAGACAAAGCGATGGGACCGGATGGGATACACCCTAGAATACTGAGGGAACTTGGGGACGTTCTAGCAACTCCACTGACTGACCTTTTCAATGCCTCATTGGAGTCGGGAGTGGTGCCAAAGGACTGGAGAGAGGCTCATGTGGTGCCTTTACACAAAAGCGGAAGTAAGGATGTGGTTGAAAACTACAGGCCGGTTAGTTTAACTTCAGTGGTGAGTAAATTAATGGAAACGCTGTTGAAAGAGAAAATAGTGAGGTTTCTGGAGTCCAGCGGATTACAGGATCCGAGGCAGCATGGATTCACCAGAGGCAGGTCTTGTCAGACAAATCTGATTGATTTCTTTGACTGGGTGACCAGGGAGTTGCACCGAGGGAGAGCTCTAGATGTGGTGTATTTAGATTTCAGTAAAGCCTTTGACACTGTTCCTCACAGGCGACTTATAAACAAACTGAGCACCCTAGGGATGGACCCTAAAGTTACTGCTTGGGTTAGAAATTGGTTGGGTGGGAGGCGACAAAGAGTACAAGTAAATGGAGCTCACTCTGAGGAGAAGGATGTTACCAGTGGTGTGCCCCAGGGATCTGTCCTTGGTCCGATTCTTTTTAACATCTTTGTTAGTGATATAGCGGAAGGGCTGTCGGGTAAGGTTTGCCTCTTTGCGGATGATACCAAAATCTGCAATAAAGTAGACACCCAGGAAGGTGTAGATAACATGAGGAGGGATCTAGCTAAGCTTGAAGAATGGTCTAGAATTTGGCAGCTGGGATTTAATGTTAAAAAATGTAAGGTCATGCATTTGGGCTGCAGCAATCCAAGGGAGCAATACAGCATAGGAGGTGAAGTACTTTTGTCCACTAAAGAAGAGCGGGACCTAGGCGTAGTTGTGTCCAATGATCTTAAAGTAGCTAAACAGGTAGAAAAGGCGACGGCAAAAGCCAGAAGGATGCTTGGGTGCATACGGAGAGGAATGGCTAGCAGAAAAAAGGAGGTGATAATGCCTCTGTATAAGTCTTTGGTGCGACCTCATTTGGAGTATGGTGTGCAATTCTGGAGACCGCACCTTCAAAAGGATGTGAACAGGATGGAGTCGGTGCAGAGGGTTGCTACTAAGATGATTAGTAGTCTTCATTATAAAGCATATGAGGACAGACTTAAGGATCTTAATTTGTACACCTTAGAGGAAAGGCGGGATAGAGGTGATATGATTGAGATGTTTAAATACCTCCGTGGCATAAATGTTCAGGGAGAGAGCCTCTTTCAATTGAAAGCAAGTTCTGCGACGAGGGGACATGGGCTGAGGGTGAAGGGAGATAGATTCAGGAGTGATATGCGGAAATATTTCTTTACGGAAAGAGTAGTGGATCCGTGGAATAGTCTCCCAGTGGAAGTGGTAGAGATGAGGACAGTAACTGAATTCAAAAAAGCATGGGACCAACACAGAGGATCTCTAAAGGTAAAAAGTGGACTGTTGTAGTTGTTGTTATGGAAGGACAGACTAGATGGGCCTTGTGGTCTTTTTCTGTCATCATGTTTCTATGTTTCTATGTAAAAACTAAGATTGTGCAAGTGCGGACAGATGTAGTAGCTGGGATTGAGAGCCTGTGAGCAGACCTGATGGACTTAGGGAGAAGGGTAGAAGAGATTGAAGAACAGATGGATGAGCATGTGGAGTTGGTGGGGACTCTTGAAAATAAAATACTCCTGGATCAACAGCTTGAAAGCTTAGAGGATAAGATCGAGGACTTGGAAAACCAGTCAAGAAGAAGCACTATCTGGTTCAGAGGGATACTGGAAGGACAGCCTTATGAAAACTGTGCTGCAGTAGTGATAGACATTTCTAAGGCCATATTATAGGCAGTATAGGTAAACATCGTAGGATTATATTTAAGAATTGACCGTGCTCATCGTGTAATCGGCTCAATGGGGCAAAATATTAACAAATCAAGAGATGTCATAGTTTGTTTTCATAACTATGACATGAAAGAATGGGTGTTGAGCAAGGCCCAGTCCAGCAGCCCTTTTAAATGGGGGACCTATACAATGGAATTATATTCTCATCTGGCGCAAACCACCCTACAAAAAACGGTTCCAGATGAAGGATGTGCTACTTAAACTTCAGGAAGAGGGAGTATGATATGGATGGACTTTTCCCTTTGGACTCAGCTTTACATATAAAGGACAGCGATTGAGAGCACGCTCCTGCGAAGAAGCCATTAAGGCCCTCACAGAGGCAGGACTAACGGGGCTTGAATCAGGCTCCGGATCTAAGGGGGCACTTCGGAAGGACTACCCGACAGGCAGAGAGTAACACACGGCCGGAGGCTTCGTCATCAGTCGAGTACCGTGGAGCCACATGGAACAGAAACAGGACAGACCTGAGGGCCTTAAAAAGAGAGCTCTCTTTCTCATTAAGGGCTTTTCTGCAGTATAATCTGTTAACTTTTGGGGCCATGGAATAGCAATAAAATGGTTCTGGACTTCATGCTTTCAGGAGGTGAATTAAGAGGGAGGTGGAAGTTGGGTGACTTTATTGGATAAGATGGGGTGTGGTGGTGTATTATTGGAGTTGAAAATAAGAATGTGGTAGGAAGGTTGTGTATGGGGAATATGAGGGAGAAGTGATGTGGTGGGAGTAGGGGGCTGGTTAGAAGCAGGATGGGGTAATCAGGAAGCACAGGTGGGACTTATGCTCTGATGTTCTTACTGGCCTGGCTATCCAAAGATGTTGACAATGCCCTGGGCTATCCAGGGGACAGAGTTTGGCCAGGTAGATGGAGGTGGGGTTGTGAAGCAGGGAGGAGAAGAGGGGAGGCTACAGCTTGAAGGGAGGCATTAGAAGGTCTAGTTAAGAGGTGAGTTTAAAGTGGTGACACTTAACGTTAAGGGACTTAACTCGCCCTTCAAGCGCCAAAACTTGTATAAGGAGCTGGCGCGTCAAAAGGACTTGTTCTTCTTACAAGAAACGCACTTGGTATGTGCGCATGAGGCATTGGTAACACCCCCAAGGTATGATGTATGACTCTTTCAGTGGAGCGTAAAAGGGGAGAGGTGGCAGTACTAATTGAATCCAAGTTAAAAGTGGTAATTAACACCTTGATTCAGGATAGGGGGGGCGCGTTACTTGCTGGTACAATTGAAGTTGGGCACAGAATGGTTTTGTATAATGAATGAGTATGCACCCACGGGGCCACAAAAAGCATTCTGGGATGCCCTAAATGAAGATTTGGAGAAATTGGGTGATGGGATATTGATTTTGTGGGAAGGAATTTAATTTAACGTAGGAACCCGGGAGGGACACTACCAGGGGGAGGGGGTGCAGGACGCAAAATGGACAGGGCCCAATACCATCAGTTTGTTAAGCAACACTATTTGATTGATGCGTGATGATTTAATAACCAAGGTAAATGACAGTTCTCATTCTGCTCCCTGGTTCATGGCTCCTGTTCTAGGATAGATGCTTTATGGGAGCGAACGTTGTAGCTGGGAAGTTTCGGGGTGCAGAGATGGAAGGGATTACATGGGCAGATCATGCTCCAGTAGATGTTAGGCTGTTGTGCAGGGAGAAAAGTGGGGACCCCAATTTTGGAAACTGAACGAATGTTCATTGGAGGATGAGAGGGTGTTGAATGAGGTGAAGCGACTGATAGTGGAATATTTTAGCATGAATGATAATGGGGAAGTGGGCTGGGGACAGTCTGGGATGGGTTTAAAGCTGTGTTGCGGGAGGTTTTGATTAAATGTGGGGTGTGGATAAAGAGGGAACGAGAGGAGCAGGAGGTATTGCTCCGTCAACATTTATTGCAGCTGAAGGAGGCAGATGCGCAGGAGCTGGGGAAAAATATAGGGGACAAGTCTTGGCTGCCTGAGTCCAACTAAATGCTCTGGAAGCAGAGGCCATACGCTATTGCATGCAACTGCTATATCAGCAGTTTTTTGAGGGGGACAATAGGGCAGGGAAGTACATAGAAACATAATGACAGAAAAAGACCACATGGCCTGTCTAGTCTGTCCTTCCATATTAACAACTACAACAGTCCCCTTTTTAACTTTACAGATCCCCTGTGTTTGTCCCATGCTTTTTTGAATTCAGATACTGTCCTCATCTCTACCAGCTCCACTGGGAGACTATTCCACGGATCCACCACTCTTTCCGTAAAGAAATATTTCCGCATGTCACTCCTGAATCTATCCCCCTTCACCCTCATCCCATGTCCCCTCGTAGCAGAACTTACTTTCAATGGAAAGAGGCTCTCCCCCTGTTCATTTATGCCACGGAGGTATTTAAACATCTCAATCATATCACTTCTATCCTGCCTTTCCTCTAAGGTGTACATATTAAAATCCTTAAGTCTGTCCTCATATGCTTTATAATGAAGACCACTAACCATTTTAGTAGCCACCCTCTGTATTGACTCCATCCTGTTTATATCCTTTTGAAGGTGCGGTCTCCAGAATTGCACACTATACTCCAAATAAGGTCACACCAAAGACTTATACAGAGGCACTATCACCTCTTTTTTTCTGCTAGCCATTCCTCTCCGTATGCACCCAAGCATCCTTCTAGCTTTTGCCGTTGCCTTTTCTACTTGTTTAGTTACTTTAAGATCATCAGACACAACCACGCCTAGGTCCCGCTCTTCTTTAGTGGACAAAAGTACTTCACCCCCCTATACTATATTGCTCCCTTGGATTGCTGCAGCTCAAATGCATGACCTTACATTTTTTAACATTAAATTCCAGCTGCCAAATTCTAGACCATTCTTCAAGCTTAGCTAGATCCCTCCTCATGTTATCTACACCTTTCTGGGTGTCTACTCTATTGCAGAGTTTGGTATCATCTGCAAAGAGGCAACCTTACTTGACAGCCCTTCCGCTATATCACTAACAAAGATGTTAAAAAGAATCTGACCAAGGACAGATCCCTGGGGCACACCACTGGTAACATCCTTCTCTTCAGAGTGAGTTCCATTTACCTGTACTCTTTGTCGCCTCCCACCCAACCAATTTCTAACCAAAGCAGTAACTTTAGGGTCCATCCCTAGGGTGCTCAGTTTGTTTATAAGTCGCCTGTGAGGAACGGTGTCAAAGGCTTTACTGAGATCTAAATACACCACATCTAGGGCTCTCCCTCGGTCCAACTCCCTGGTCATCCAGTCAAAGAAATCAATCAGATTTGTCTGACAAGACCTGCCTCTGGTGAATCCATGCTGCCTCGGATCCTGTAATCCACTGGATTCCAGAAACCTCATTATTTTCTCTTTCAGCAGCGTTTCCAATAATTTACTCATCACCGAAGTTAAACTAACCGGCCTGTAGTTTTCAACCACATCCTTACTTCCGCTTTTGTGTAAAGGCACCCCATGAGCCTCTCTCCAGTCCTTTGGCACCACTCCTGACTCCAACGAGGCATTGAAAAGGTCAGCCAGTGGAGCTGCTAGAACGTCCCCAAGTTCCCTCAGTATTCTAGGGTGTATCCCATCCGGTCCCATCGCTTTGTCTACTTTAAGTTGAGCTAGTTTCTCACGAACACAGTCCTCTGAAAATTGTTCAAGATGTCCCTCGCTTCTGTTCCTGTTTATGGTTGTTTTCTGAGGTCCTGCTCCTGGTTCTTCATCTGTGAACACAGAACAGAAATATTTGTTAAGCAATTCCGCTTTATCCTCATCAACGTCTACATGGGCCAGTGGGTAAAGCAGCTGAAGATGTGGTCCCATATTGTGCAGATTAAGGGAACAAGGGGTTCTCTTACAAGCTGAGGAGGAAATTAGAGCAGCATTTGCTTCTTTCTATCAGACTCTTTATGCAGCTGCTTCATCTCCTCTAGATGGCCATATTGCAAGTTACTTAGGTTCTATACCACTGCATCGTTTAGGTCCGGTGGAACAGTAAGCATTAGATCGAGCAATAGGGAAAGAGGAAATATTACAAGCTATTCAACAGCTTAAGGCAGATAAAGCCCCAGGCTTCAACGGCTGACAACCCATTTTTATAAAACTTTAGGGGTGGGGAGCCCTTGTGGGTCACATGGTGCGACTCTATAACTGACCTAGCTACGGAGAGGCCTTGGCAGATACTATGGGCTGGGCGTGAATTTCATTGATATCCAAAGAGGGGAAAGATCCTCAGGCATGTGCCTCCTACCAACTAATCTCATTGCTTAATTTGGATGCAAAGTTATTAGCCAAAATACTGGCGACTCATATGAATGAGTTAATTGGACAGTTGATTCATGAGTACCAGGCCAGTTTCATCCCCAGCAGACAAGTAGCAGATGATGTCCGTAAGGTACTTAATTTGGTATGGGCGGCTAGAGAAGCAGACGACCCAGCTTTGTTCTCCTTTGATGCTGAAAAAGCATTCGATCATGTGTCTTGGGATTTTCTCTTCTAGTTGCTGGAAAGGATGGGTTTGGGACATGCTTTACAAGCTGAATACGAGTGTTATATCGTAATCCAAAGGCATGTGTCCGAGTTAACAGGGGATATTCTAGTTTTTTTCCCCCAGGGGCAGGGAACCTGTCAAGATTGCCCCCTCTGGCCTATCTTCTTTGCTCTATCTGTAGAACTGTTTGTGACATGGGTTAGGATGAGCACTGATTTACACTGTATAGTGGTGGGGCAGACAGACCATTGCATATCGTTATTTGCAGATGATATTATTCTAGCCGTTACTCACCTGCATATCTCTTTGCCACTCCTTATGTGGGAAATTCAGGAGTATGGTCAGTTGGCTGGATTTTGCATTAATTGGGCTATATCGGAGATACTAAATTTGACGCTATCTGACAAGAAGCAGGAATGGTTGCAAGAGAATTATCCTTTTCTCTGAGCAACGCAGTCTCTCCAGTACTTGGGGATACAAATTGGGACTCAGTTGAGTGACCTGTTTCAGATGAATTATGAGAACTTGCTGAGAGAGGTGGATGACATGCTGAGTGGTTGGAACCAGGGTCATGTCTCTTGGTTTGGTCGCATCGCAATGATAAAGATGTTGTTACTCCCGCGCTTCCTCTTTCTTTTCCAGGCATTGCCAATATCAGGACCCACCTGAGTGTTGAAGCGGCTACAGAGGAAAGTAGAATGATTCATCTGGTAGAATCAAGCTCCCAGGATGGCAGCTCGGATTCTGCAGTGCACACGGCTGGAAGAGGGTTTGGAGGTCCCACATTTTCAGACGTACTGTGTAACAGCACAATTGTGGTCTATTTACTCATGGCATAGAGAGCGACAGAAATCATCGATACAAATGGAGGAAGTCTCACTTCCAACAGCAACCTTAGATTCTCTGGTTTAGCGGAGCGGCAGTGGTGGGATACCAACCCCTTTGCGGACATACTCTGACTATCTAGCGACAGTACAGACAGGAATTATTGGCGAGTAAACACTGCTTGCAATAGATGTCATTGATGGCTTGTTTTGGGGAGGAAGAGGGATCTACTTTCTGTCGATGGGCAGAACAGGGCCTTAGTCAGGTTTTCCAGGTAATAAGCCAAGAGGGGGTGCGAGATTTTGAGGGGATATTCTATCATTTCACAGCTGTAGATTACTACAGCTATCTTCAGGTTAGTGCTTTTATAAAACAGCGCCAGATATGGAAAGAAAAGGGATGGTTTGAGGTCGCATGTCTGGGGACTCTTGGGTCACATGTCTCAGATTTATTAGGGCCTAACAACAGGGGGCTCCGTAAAGTTGGACTGCATGAGAAAGTGTTCACAAAATGCATGACTGTGGTGGCAGCATTTCTTCACACCCTAGGGATATTCGTCTTCCCTTACTTAGACGACTGGCTCATTCGAGCCCCTTCAGAGCCAGAGGCCAGGGTTGCTCTCTCTCTCGCACAATGCGCATCCTTCAGTATTTGGGACTTGTCATAAACTTCCCAAAATCCAACCTTACTCCCACTCAGTCCTTAGAGTTTATAGGGGCTCTGCTGGATACCAGACAGACAAGGGCCTACCTTCCACAGGCCCCGCTGCCTTCGCATTGTGCAGTTAGCATCCCAGGCAGTGTTAAAACCTCACCTCACTGCTCGAGAAATGTTACGGTTGCTAGGCCACATGGCATCCACCGTGCATGTGGTTCCTTATGCTCGCCTTCATATGAGGGCAGCCCAGTGGACTTTATCCACTCAGTGGACTCAGGCTTCAGGTTGCCTGTCAGACAAAATAGCAAACTCAGATTGCCTTATTTTGTCCCTCCAATGGTGGCAGTCAGCCCATAACCTTTTGGTGGGGTCTCCTTTTCAGCACCCCCCACCCCAAGCCACTCTAAGAACAGATGCCTCACAGGTGGGTTGGGGAGCCCATCTGAAAGGCCTCTCTACCCAGGGTACCTTGGCTCCACAGGAGACCTATCTACACATCAATCTTCTGGAACTCAGAGCAATCTTCCTTGCTCTTCGAGTATTCCACACCCAGCTCAGCTACAAGAAAGTCCTAGTTCAAACGGACAATCAAGTAGCCATGTTCTATGTGAACAAGCAGGGTGGAACAGTCTCTCTGTCGCTATGCAACGAAGCTTTGCGACTATTTATTTATTTATTTATTTACGTTCTCTTATATACCGCGCTATTCTGCATCAGTGCGGTTTACATTGAACAAACTGAAATTACATTGAACAGGGCATTATAACTTGCAGATAACTATTTTACAGGGAACATGGGCTATGGAGGGTTAAGTGGCTTGCCCAAGACCACAAGGAGCACCTGTGGGACTAGAAACCCCAGACCTTCTGGCCCAAGGTTGCTGTCCTCTAGTGCAGTGGTCCCCAACCCAGTCCTATGGGGCCCACCGGCCAGTCAGGTTTTCGGGATATCCCTAATGACTATGCATGAGATATATATGCATTAGAGATATCCTGCCAACCTGACTGGTTTGTGGCCCTCCAGGGCTGGATTTGGAGACCCCTGCCTTATACCTCTGTCATTTCAGATTGTGAGTGGGCAAGGTACAGATGTCCTAGACATCGAAAGGGTATATAGAATGTGTCACATTCCTCCTCAGTTCTCACCACCACCAAAAAGTTGTCTAATGGACAATTTTTTGGTGGTGGTGAGAAGTGAGGAGGACTGTGACAAATTCTATCTAACCTTTTTGATGTCTTGGACATCTGCACCTTGCCCACTCACAATCTTAAATGACAGAGGTGTAAGGCAGGGGTCTCCAAATCCAGCCCTGGAGGGCCACAAACCAGTCAGGTTGGCAGGATATCTCTAATGCATATATATCTCATGCATAGTCATTAGGGATATCCCGAAAACCTGACTGGCCGGTGGGCCCCATAGGACTGGGTTGGGGACCACTGCTCTAGTGGGATTTGAACCCCCGACCTTCCGGCCTGAAGTACCTTGCCCCAACCACTAGGCCACTCCTCCACTATGGGCCCTCGCCAGAGAGCATCAGATTCATCTCCTTGCGGTGTATCTTCCAGGCATTCAAAACTCTTGGGCAGACAGACTCAGTCGAGTTCTGCTTCCACACAAATGGTCTCTCCATGCAGACCAGGTGGCCAAAATTTTTCAAATTTGGGGAATCCCAGACATAGACCTCTTTGCAAGTCCGCTGAATGCCAAACTTCCCTGGTTCTGTTCCAGAATTCCGGCTCAGGGTTGTCAGGCCAGGGATGCTTTCCTCCTCCATTGGGGCCAGGACTTCCTGTATGCCTTTCCACCCATTCCCCTAATTCCCAAAACCCTGTTCAAGCTTCAGAGAGACAGAGGTCATATGATTCTCATAGCTCCACATTGGCCACGGCAAATGTGGTACCCTCTGCTCCTACATCTCTCTCAAGCTCTGCCTCTGGACTTAGGATCTGCTCCAGATCTCCTTTTTCAGGAGGACGGGATGCTGTGGCATCCCAATCCCCAGTCTCTGCATCTCAGGGCCTGGTTGCTGAAAGCCTAGAACTTCATGGTCTCAGCAGGTAAAGGATATCCTTTATGCTTCCAGGAAGCCTTCCACAAGACGCTCTTATGCTTTCAAGTGGAAAAGGTTTACCATATGGTGCTCGCAGAAGGGTCTTAACCCTCTTGCGATACCTCTGGAATCATTACTGGAGTATCTCCTTCATTTGTCTAATGCAGGGCTTAAGACCAATTCAGTGAGGGTTCATTTGAGTGCTATTGCAGCTTCTTTCAAGCCTTTAAATGGACAACCTATTTCGTCTCATCCTCTCATAGCGAGATTTATGAGAGGCCTTCTTTTAACCTAGCCTCCCATTAAGCCACCTTTGAACCATTAGCTACTACCTCTTTGAAATTCCTTTCCTGGAAGGTCATCTTTCTTATTGCAATCACATCAGCACATCGCATCAGTGAATTGCAAGCGTTGGTGGCTGATCCTCCTTATACAAGGTTCCATCATGATAAGGTAGTCCTTAGGACTCATCCACACTTTATGCCAAAGGTGGTATCACCTTTTCATTTAAACCAAGCTGTTTATCTTCCTGTATTTTTCCCAAGGCCTCACACCTCAAATGCAGAAAGGAATATTCATACTTTGGACTGTTAAAGGGCTTTGGCCTTTTATTTGCAAAGGATACAGCAACATAGAAAGTCCTCTCAACTGTTTGTTGCTTTTGATCCTAGTCATTTGTGACTTCCAGTCTCCAAAAGAACACTGTCCAGCTGGATTGCACAGTGTATTTCTTTTGCCTTTGAGAGTAAGGACCTTCCTCTTGAAGGCCATGTCACAGCTCACAATGTGAGAGCCATGGCAGCCTCTATGGCTCATCTTCACTCTGTGTCTATCGACGACATCTGTCGAGCAGCTACTTGGGCTTCGGTTCATACCTTCACAGCCCATTACTGCTTAGACAAGGACTCCCGCCGGGATGCCTTGTTTGGTCAGGCTGTTCTTCAACACCTGTTCCATACTTAATCAACTCCTACCCACCATCCCTGGTAGGATGCCAGAGATCCATGGGGGGAAGTGGAGCCCTTTCACAGGGGCACACAACTTCTGGGGCCTTCTCCTTGGCATCTGCAGCTAGGGAGTCCCCATATGTGAAGACTACATTCCTGCTTGTTCCTGGAGATAGCATAGTTACTCACCTGTAACAGGTGATCTCTGGAACAGCAGGAATTTAGTCTTCACAACCCACCCACCTCCCCTAAGAGTTGTATCTCTCTATCTCTCTCTCTTTCTATCTTTCCCTCTCTCTTTGTCTCAGCTTTAAACTCAACTGGAGAGGGACAGTTGGGAAAGGCGGGAAGGCAGCAGGCAGGCGCTGTGGGATGCTCCCAAAAGCTTTCCTATTGGACGCTGGGGAGCATTCCCATGCAGGCTCCGTCGGTACCGATGATACCCATATGTGAAGACTAAATTCTTGCTGTTCCCTGAGATCACCTGTTACAGGTGAGTAATTATGCTTTCCCGATGGTACTGGATGCCAGAGAGAATGTGTAAGGCAAGAATGATGTGGTTGGATGAGTACTGGAGACAGTGTGGAGAGAAAGGCACACTGATACACATGTGGTGGGAATGTAGAGTGGTTCAGGAGTATTAGCGACGATCATAGAAGTTATTGCGGAAATCACTGGATATAGGATGCCAAGGTCAGCAGCTATTTTACTACTACATTAAATAGATGTTGCGATGCTGACTAACATGGAGTGTGTGGTTGGGCACTGCATTGTAGCGGCCAGGTGCAAAATTGCAGCCTTTTGGAATAAACTAGTACTACCAATTTTGGCACGATATGCTAAAAGATTGGGTAACCTGTATTTGATGCATAAGTTGACGAGTATTAAAAGGGGTAGAGGGGAGGTGATTTTACAACAGTGGAAAGGGGTGTAGAAATGGTCGGAGAGGCAGAAAGGGAGAGATGGAGATAGGCATTGAGAAGAATGGAAAGGGGTAGGGGTGGAAATGGAGGAAAGATGTTTACGATCTTCAAAAATTAGGGGGAATTGAGCAGGGGGGGAAGGGGAGGGGGTATTGAAGTGTGCTGATTATATATTTAAGCTGTGATATGTTATCACTTGTTTGGATTATAATGGTTTGAAATTTCAATTTAAAAAAATTGAAAAAAGAAAGGCATCACTAGCTTTGATTTTTATTTGGGGGGGGGGGGGGTTCTAGAGATTAATACAGCTACACCCTCTAGAAGTCTATCTTTTCAGATATATTGATAAACAGTGCAGCTTTCCTAGAAGAAAAGGTGCCAGTACTGATATGCCGGGCTCTTTCATTAATACATGAGGAACAAGGGTCAATTTTAGCAGGCAATGAAAAAGATGCTGGTACTGCTTGCCACTGTTTATCCTCTCAAAAAAAAGCCCTTTTGATAGATATCTGCATGTATAGAAAATATTTTGAATGGTTTAAACTAGATAATAGGGGAAAGCCGACAGTTGCCCAAGAGCGCATGGTTCAGAACAATGTATCCTTGAAGGATACTAGCAAAAGATTGAAGTTAGGGCATACCAGCAGAGAGGTTCCAATAAATCCAAAAGTAGCCCAAATGCCCTTGAGTACAGAGCAGATAGAGCTTAAAGATTCCAAATTATCCCTGCCTACCAATAGCCAGATTAATATGAATAAAATACAGCCTCTAAAATGCTTGTATGCAAATGTTAGAAGTCTAAAAAATAAGATGGGAGAGTTAGAATATATAGCACTAAATGAGAGGTTAGATATGATTGGTATCTCAGAGACATGGTGGAAGGAGGACAACCAGTGAGACACTGTGATACCTGGGTATAAACTATATCGTAATGATAGAGCAGATCAAATTGTTGGAGGGGTTGCGCTCTATTAGAGAGAGCATTGAGTCACAGAGGATTAAAGTTTTGCAGGAAACAAAATTCACTGTAGAATCTCTATGAATTGAAATTCCATGTAAAAAGGGGAAGGCGATGGCAGTGGAGGTATACTATCGACCACCTGGCCAGAATTAACAAATAGATGATGAAATGCTCAAAGAAATCAGGGAAGCTAACAAAAGTTACAGCACAGTAATAATAATGGGTGATTTCAATTACACCGGTATCAACTGGGACAGTTTCATAGTAGGACATGCTAGGGAGATAAAGTTTCTAGATGAAATAAATGACTGCTTTTTGGAGCAGCTGGTTCATGAACCGACCAGAGGGGAAGCCATTTTGGACCTAGTCCTTTGTGGAACACAAGATCTGGTGCAAAAGATAAGGGTGTTGGGGCCACTTTGCAATAGTGATCATAGCATGTTCGCATTTGATTTAATAAATGAAGGAGGGAGAGTAAGGAAATCCACAGTACTACCTTTTAACTTTCAAAAGGGAGACTATGATAAAATTAGGAAAATAGTTAAGAAAAAACTAAAAGGAGCAGTTGCAAAGGTTAAAAACTTACATCAAGCTTGGATGTTTAAAAATACTATCTTGGAAGCCCAGACCAGCTGTATTCCACGCTTTAAGAAAAGTGGAAGGAAGTCCAAAAAACTGCCAGCATGGTTTAAAGGTGAGGTCAGAGAGGCTATTGTTGCCAAAAAAGCATCTTTCAGGAAATGGAAAATGGAGCCAAATGACGAAAACTGGAAACACAAGCACTGGCAAGTTAGATGCAAGACATTGATAAGGCAGGCAAAAAAAGAATTTGAGAAAAAGCTTGCTGTGGAAGCAAAAACGCATAATAAAGGTGTTTTCAAGTGCATTCATAGCAAAAAACCTGTGAGAGTCAGTTGGACCACTGGATGATAGAAGGGTAAAAGAGGCACTAAGAGGGGACAAGGCCGGGGCTTCCGGTGACGTCACCGAACTAAATGGATGGCTGAAAAAGAGCTCTGCCGTTCATCCTCACAAAAGTAACTAATCTCCCCTACAAAAGTGAACCAAATACCCCGGAGAGGATTGTATTGGTTAGAGGGTGCAGAGGCTGGTGGAATGATGACAGCAAGGAAAAAAAGGCAGACATAAGAGAATCCATGTTCTCAGCGGTAAGAGGTGAACAGAAAGAAGGAGAAAAAGTGGGAGGCTAGGCAAATATGGAGGCCGAGTCTGAAGAGCAGCTGGGTACCTTGGAAGAGGTGCAGAGTAACAGCGCCATGGTACAAATTTCCAAAGAAGAACTGTGGTCCTGGTTCGGTGAGCTGCGATCAGAAATGGCGGGATTCAGAACGGACATGGAGGTGGCCATAATGGAGTTTCACGCTGATGTGCAGGAACTGGGGAAAAAAGTGGAGGAGGCGGAAGGGCAAGGCCATACCAGAGCGACCAGGAGCAAAGCCATCAAGTCATCAGGAACACACTCAAGTAAGTATCACACACTACATTGACTGGACGGCTGACCCAAACCTCCCAACTAAGTACCAGCTCTCGATAGAACAAATAGCTTGCCTGATTTACCTGCCTACTGATAGAACAGAAAGCTTGCTTGATTTACCTGCTTGTCGATAGAACAAATAGCTTGCCTGATTTACCTGCTTGTTGATAGAACAGCTTGCCTGATTCACCTGATTTACCCAGCCTCAGAAGAGACACCCAGAATGGCAGCCTCACTACTAGCCTTAGCCAGCTGTTACCTTCTCACTGGATTGCTCAACAGCACACTTGCCCTCACTCCTGTCTGCAAACATTTACCAGCCCTATAGAGCTCTGGGAGGAGATGGTCAAGTACCTCCCGCCACTCGGCAACAGAAGCTATGCACACACTTCACCCCCACTTACTCTACATCTCATTGAAACATTTCAAAAAATCCCAATTAGAGAAACACCCTCACAGCCCGAAATGCACCCTCATCAATGCCCACTCAATCCGTAAGAAATGGCCATCCATCTCAGATTTGATAACCCTCCACGACTTGGACATTCTAATGGTCACAGAGACGTGGCTATCTAACTCCGATACGGTCCTCCTCAACCAGCTGGTACCCTCCAAGTTCTCAATCCACACATGTCACAGAGCCATTTGGAGAGGTGGAGGAGCGCTCAGCCTCACCAAAACAGAGCTCCAATTTCAGCTGATCATCGCCGCCAGCACAGCGCACCTCAACACAATCACTATAGCCAACAAACATTGTTCCATCAACCTACTCTACAGAGCTCCGGTGGCCTCCCCAGATGACCTCTCGACAATAATCGACCTCGCCTGCAACACCATGCACTCCGAGCTCGATACTAGGCGATTTCAACCTGCCTGCCCTGCAAGGCACACATGCCACAGCATTCCTCGAAGCACTCAACGAGCTAGGATACAAGCAACTAATCAGTGCACCCACTCACGTGAAAGGAAACAAGCTGAACCTGGTCTTTGCCCCACAAGCAGCTGTCAACTCGACCCGTGTCCTCGCGCTTTCCATCACCCCAGTCCACTGGTCCGACCACAGCTTGATCAGATTTCAAATATCCGCGCACCACCACTGCTACAAAAGCGCCAGCAGTCCTATTGATGTCCCCAAAACACCAGTAGGATGATTCCGACCCTTTGACAAAGAAGAAATCCTGAAGAAAGCCCTCCCACTCCTCAACGCGAAGGTATCCAGCCTCAAGGAAATGATCTCCAGCTGGGACAACAGCCTTAGCTCCATTACTTAACTACCAACCACAAACAAGCCTCCAAGGAGATGGAAGTCCACACCATGGTATACCACCGAACTGTGAACATCACTCCTCCACCTAAGGAAGCTGGAAAGACGATGGTGCCGATCACGCTCCACCGAGGACCAGAGAGCGTACAACTCGCACCTAATAAAACATCGCGAAGCAATAATGGAGAAGATGAAGCAATTCCACACGTACCTCCTGAAACGCTCTCTAAGCAAACCACACGACCTTTTCAACCTAGTGAAGACCCTAACAAAAGAACCATCTCCCAACCAACCTCCAACCTCAGGAATTCGCAGACTACCTTCAATCAAAAACATGCCAGACCAACAAGACCAAGAGCCCCACCCTCTTACCCGAGCCACCCCACCCAATGCCACTGACCACCTTCTCCACCCCATTTCTAAGAAAGGCATCGAGGACACCATTGCTGCCATCAACACCACCACTGCACCAAACGACCCCTGTCCAGCGTTCTGGATAAAAGCACTATGCAGCGAATTCAGCCCGTTCCTAGCCAAACTCATGGAACAGTCATTCTCAACAAGATCATTCCCTCGAAAGCTGAAACACACTTCCATCAGGCCACTGCTGAAAAGCAACAAACTGGACCCCCAGAAGGTCGAATCATACAGGCCAATCTCAAGTATCTCACTACTCGCCAAGTTTATTGAAAAGGTAGTCCAATGCCAAATCCAACATCACATTGAGACCGCTGCTCCTCTGGACCCATGTCAGCATGGATTCAGGGAATCACATGGTGTCGAAACCCTCCTTACCACCCTCTTCAATACCATAATCACGGGAATCGACAACACCCGACAAGGGTTTGCCCTTATCTTTATGGATATTGCTGCGGCATTCAACTCTGTGAGCCACGAGCTGCTCCTGATGTGTCTCAAGTAGAAGGGGATACAGGACACAGCCCTAAGCTGGTGCAAATCCTACCTGACTGACAGATGGCAACACATATGAACCGGCGATACAACATCGGAACCGTTCCAACAAAAGCAGGGTGTACCACAAGGATCCTGTCTCTCAGCACTGATGTTCAACATATACATGCAGCCCATCTGTGCCCTTATCCACTCTTTCAATGTTGCCTGCCTGGTATACGCAGATGACGTACTGCTTTACATGCCATTCTCAACCGATCAGCCAGACTTCACCCCACTAACAAGCTGCTTCGACGCCATCGCCAACTGGCTCCACACTCAAAACCTCCGAATAAACCACAACAAGACAGACGTCCTTTTCATTACTAGGAACCAAGGGTTCACCCCTCCAGCCTCTTTAAAGGTGAAGAATGCCGAGCTGCTAACCAAGCCCACAATCCGTTATCTAGGGGTCACATTGGATTAACGGCTAGACATGAAAACCCATATAAGCAACACAGTCAAGGCAGTCTATCACAAGGTACGGACACTCTGGCATCTACGACCCCTGCTGGACCCAGAGGACTTCCAGACAAACTATCAAGTGCTAGTAATCCCTCATTTCGACTACGCAAATGCAATTCTACAGGGACTCCCGCAAACCACGCTATATCCACTCCAGCTCACAATAAATGCCGCTGCCAGAATACTACACGGAACTTCCAGGAAGGATCATGTGACACCAATCCTGAAACACCTCCATTGGTTGCCGATCCACTGCAGACTCTCCTTCAAGATTCTCTTAATGACCTTCAAGGCCATCAACAAGTGCTCCTCCACCTCCCTCACTGAGCTAATCCACCCACGCCCCCTAACAGATCCAGAAAATCCGCAGCTGTCAATACACTGGTAATTCCAAAGGCAATAAAGAAATGCACTCAAGCAACAATAAGCAGGGCATTTATGTTCTGTGCACCCATATGTTGGAACGCTCTCCCTACTACTATTCGGGCAATCACCGACCTTGCCCAATTTAGGAAGGCGCTGAAGCACCACCTTTTCCTCCTGCACTACTCTGATGACAGCTCACAAACAGCCACCCCCCACCACCAGGATGGCTTCAACAGCACACTCAGCATGCAGTGATGCAGCCACACCCACTGGTGCCACTCCATACCATGTAAATATTAGCTTGTACATATTCCTTGCTATTGTAAAGAGTTGCTAGTCAATAATAGTTCCCACCTCGGCACCGGGACTTGATTTACCAACCTGTATATAGTTATTCTAGTTATGTCCAAGTTAAGGCACCTGTTCATTGTAAATACCGTACAGCCTCAACTGCATTATGTTTATGTTTATTGAGTTTGATATACTGCCCTTCAGGGGAAACAGAGCGGTTTACAATGTACAACTAATCCACACAGCAACAGGCTAGAGAAGAGGAAAAGGAAGTTACAATCTTAAACAGGAAAGCCAGAGGAGGAGAAGGTAGAGCACGAGACTTAGAGTAGAAAACTTACAGGAAAGGGGAAGGGAGGTCAAAGGCGAGGGAAAAGAGGTGGGTCTTCAGGTTACGTTTAAAAGTAGGATGATGGGACTCGAGACGAAGGGAGAGGGGGAGGGAGTTCCAAAGGGCAGGGCCTACAAAGAAAAAAGCTGAGGAGCGTGTGGACTGGAGGTGTGCAAGGGAGGGAGAGGGGAGGGTGAGACGGTTGAGGTGGAATGAACGAAGCACGTGCCTGGGAGTGTGAAAAGTGATGAGGTCTGCCAGATACTGTGGAGTGTTGGTGTGAAAGGCCCGATGTACCAGAGTAAGCAGTTTGTATTGGGAACGGAAAAGGAGAGGTAGCCAGTGAAAATGGGAAAGCAGGGGTGAGACATGATCCCGAGCAGAGGAATGAGTGGCAATACGGGCAGCCGTGTGTTGGATCCATTGAAGTCTGTGAAGCTGAGATTTTGGAAGGCCAAGAAAGATAGAGTTGGAAAAATCAACCCGAGACATGACCAGTGATAGAAGTAGTGTGGCAAGTGCAGCAGGAGTGAGAAAGGGACGAATCGCGCAAATTTGATGTAGGAAGTAGAAGGAAGTTTTAGCGATGGGAAATGTGGGCGTGAAAGGACAGATCAGAATCAAAAAGTACGCCAAGATAACAGAAAGTGGAGACCAGGGGTATGGGAAAGCCCGAGAAGGATGGAGCTAAGGAGGGGGGGGGGACTACCGTGAGAGAACCAGATAGCAATAGTCTTAGTGAGATTAAGGTGAAGACAGTTTTGAGACAACCAGCTGGTGACGATGGAAAGACAAGAGTTGAGTGGGAAGAGATCAGGGTGAGAGGGGGAGGTGTGAAGGAGGAGGACAATGTCGTCAGCATAGTAGAAGGCGTAAATCCCGGTTTGTTGGATCTGCAGAGTGAGGGGAGCTAGAAAGAGGTTAAAGAGGAGAGGTGCGAGTACAGAGCCCTGAGGGACACCACAAAGCAGGGGAAAGGGATCCGAAGCAGAGGTAAAGGGGGAGGAGGAAAGAACCGAACAGGACCGTGAGGAAAGGAAGGAGTGAAACCAGCGAAAGACAGTGCTGCGAAGACCCGCTTCCCGTAAGCGGAGGAGAAGGAGGGAGTGATCGACTAGGTCAAAGGCAGCGGAAAGATCAAGAGCCACTGCCACCGAGATGTCACCGCGATCGTGAGCTACATGTAGAGCATTAGTGAAAGCAAGTAGGATAGTTTTGATGCTGTGACCCTGACGGAACCCAGATTGCCGGGGATGAAAGAAATTAATAGTGTCCAGGTGGTGTGAAAGTTGAGCAAATACAATTTTCTTGAAAAGTTTGGAGATAAAGGGGAGATTGGATACTGGGCGATAGTGAGAGGGGGTCATAGGGTCAAGGGAGGGTTTTTTAATAATGGGGCGGATCAGGGCATGTTTCCAGGAGTGAGGAAAGGTCCCAGAGGAGAGACTGGAGTTGAGCATAGAAAGGAGAGGGGGGAGAAGTGCCAATGATGGATTAAGTAACCAAGAAGAGGGGATGGGATCGAGGGAGCAGAATGTTTTGTTGGAGGAGGAAATAAGCTGGTGGAGCTCAGCAGTGGTTGTTGGGGAGAAAGAGGACCACGTGTGTGAATGGTTAAAGGAAGGAGGAGGAGATGCGATGGGAGGGGGAGGGAGGATAGGTGGAGGACAAGAGGGAAGGGAGGCTCTAAGATTAGAAATCTTGTCGCTGAAAAAGGTGGCGAGAAGTGGAGGGGGAGGGGATGGCTGGGTGGAGGTGACTGGAGAGGAAGGAAGGAGGGAAGTAAGGGAGTGAAGTGTATTGTAAAGATGACGGGTTTGGTTAGTGGCATTTGAGATAGCGGAAGAAAAGTAGGTCCTTTTGGCTAAGTGTACTTGTGAACGATAGTGGGAGTGGTGAGCCTTAAATGTTGATAGAGTGTCCGGAGAGGGAGCCTTGCGCCAGAGGCGTTCGGCCCTGCGGAGCTGAGTGCGAAGCAATTTAAGGCCGGAATGATACCACGGTTGCGTAGGGCGGCGCTTTGGGGGACAGGGCCGGAGAGGGGCTAAGTTGTTGAGGGCGTCGGAGAAGGTGGAGAACCAGAGAGCAGCTTGAGAGTTGGGAGAAAGAGAAGAAAAATCAGCAGGAAGAAGTTGCGATGCGGGGGGAAACTGCTGGATGGTAAGAGGGGTGATGTGGCGAGAGAGACGCTGAGGAGGGGAGGATGAAGGGGTAAGAGACTGGGGGAGTCTCTCTGAGGGAAAACAGGTAAAAAATAGACAGTGATGATCTGTCCAGGGGAGAGTGAGGGAGGACAGATCACAGAGCCGCAAGGAGGATGAGGAAGAGGTTAGGAGGAGATCAAGAGTGTGACCAGCCGTGTGGGTGGGGAAGGAGACATGCTGAAGGAGGGAGAGATCATCAAGAAGGGAAACAAAGGTGTGATCTCTAGAGGAGACAGGAGAGTCAAGGTGTAAATTGAAGTCTCCTGCAATAAGCAACTGAGGGAATGTAAGGGTTAAGTCGGAAACAGTGAGAAGTAGGGAGTCCCAAAGATCAGGACGAAGGGCTGGTGGGGAGTAGATAAGAAGGACATACATTGGGGGGGATGTATGAAGATGGAGAAGCAAAGCTTCAGGATAGTGAATCAGTGGGGAGAAGATTTGAGTGAAAGAAAGGGCGGGATGCAGGATGGCGGCCACTCCCCCACCAGAGCGGCCAGACCTGGGAACAGAAAATGCGGAGAAACCAGGAGGAAGGCAACGGGCAAGGAGGGCATCCTCCCCTTCCTTCAGCCAGGTTTCTGTGAGAAGGATGAGGTCCAAAGAGGACTGGGTTATGAGATCCTATAAGTTATTGTATAAGTTACTATGAGATCCTATAAGCATTGTATAAGTTACCATTTTATGTAAACTGCACTGATTGTAAAGAGCGTGGTTTAGAAGAGACATTAAATAAATAAATAGAGGAAGTGCGAAGCAATATGAGTGAAATAAATAAAGCAGTGAACAGCTTGGAAGTTGCAAAGGAACAGATTGAGTTGAAGCTTGAAGACTTGGAAAACTGGGCGAGAAGGCAAAATTTAAGAATAAAAGGGGTGCCGGAAAGTGAAGAATACAGAGACTGTGAACAGACAGCATGAGATATATGTATGGCGGTGCTGGAGGACCCCGAGGACAAAGGGAAGGCACTGGAAGTGAAAATAGACTGAGCGCACCGTACACTCGGCCCAAGGAGAGGGGAGGCATCAAGAGACATTAAGGGAGGAGTGGTCTAGTGGTTAGGACAAGGTACTTCAGGCCGGAGGGCCGGGGGTTCAAGTCCCACCTGGGGACAGCAATCTCAGGCCGGAGGGTCTGGGATTTCTAGTTCTATAGGCACTCCTTGTGGTCTTGGACAAGCCACTTAACCCTCCATTGCCCATGTTCCCTGTGAGTATTAGCGTATGTGTCTCATATCCCCTCGTGTTAAATGTATCCCCCAATTGACCGCTTTGACCCGGTGAAAAGCGGGATATAAATACAGCTAAATAAATAAATAAATATGCCTCCAGGACTTTAAAACTAAAGAAAAAATAATTAATAAGGTGAGGGGAGCAGGCCCCCTTGAGTGGAAAGAAAACAAGGTGGCAATTTTTGCGGACTTGGCTGCGGCCACGCTACAACGCAGAAGAGAACGGAAAGGATTTACAATGAGGCTGAGGGAAGAGAATATTAAATATAAATGGCTGTACCCAGCAGGAATTGCATTTACCAGCCATGGCATCACAAGGTGGGTGTTAACAGCAACTCAGTTGGCGGCAGAGATGAAGGAAGCAGGAGTAACACGTTTACCAGAGGTAGGAGAAATGAGAAAACCAGTGAATGGACAGACAACAAGATGGCAGAAAGTGGAGAGTAAAGAGAGGAAAAGTAAACGTGTAATGCAAAAGAGAAAGGACATGGGACTGAGTAAATAAGCAGAGGTGAGAGAAATGAAAAGAAAAAAAAAACCGGAAGACAACAGCAAGGATAAAGAAGCCACAAAGATGGACTGAGCATATGATATGAAGGGGAAGAAGAGGGGGTAAGGTAAAATGAGCAAGGATAAGAACGGGGGGAGATTAAGATAAGAAGAGAGTATGCTGTGAACTATGTATCATGAGTGGGAGGGAGAAAATGATGCCACTGAGGAAGTGGAAGCTACTAAATGGTAGTAAGAAGGAGGGGGGGGGGGGGGTTGGGAGGGAGGGGGGAGGGAGTGGTGGGTAGAGGGGGGTACCTGGATCCTGTGTATGCAAGAAGAGGAGGTACAGCGATTTGAAGCTATAGATAGTAAGCAAAAGCAGCTTGATGAATGTAAGATTGTAACCATAAATGTGAAAGGCCTCAATTCCTGGTATAAAAGGCAGGCCCTACTAAAAGAGGGCAGCAGAACAAGAGCGGATGTTGTGCTTATACAAGAAACACACTTTAAAAAAGTACAAGAAAGATGGTTGATGAGTAAAGAATATGACAGTTTATCTGGCCCATAACCGGGAATTGCCAAAGAGGGGGGAATGGGAATACTATTTGCAAAAGGGTTAAGTGTGGAAGAAGAGCATGTGGAGAGAGACCCGGAGGGCGTTTTCTTTTCTGGAAAGGGAAAATAGCAGGGAGGTCCATAGTAGTAGGGAGTATATATGCGCCAAACACACAGCAAGGGAGGTTTTATGGGAAGCTCTATGAGGTGGTGGAACCATATATGCAAAGCCCGGTAATATTAGGAGGGGATTTCAATGCAACCCTGAACCCCAGAATAGATACTACGGGGGGCAATAAGCATGGTACTAGTGGGGTAAGCAAGACATTGGTGAAGTTGCTATATAAATTGGGCACAGTAGATGTTTGGAGATACATACATGGGAATAAGAGAGAATATACACACTATTCACACTCACATAAGAGTTACAGCTGATTAGACATGATATGGGTGGATGGAAGGATAATAGAACAGGTTAAGTGGGTGGACATAGGACCCATAAGTTGGTCAGACCATGCACCGGTGGAGGCTTCTTTGAGATTACAAAGAGAAGGAGGAAGGGCAAAAAAGTATTTAGAGCACTATAAGGGATTACATGTATCATAATGGGGGGGAGGGGTGAAGTGAGGCCAGCCGGTGTATGGGACGGGCTGAAGGCGGTGGTAAGGGGACAATGTATAGCGCTGGTGGCGAGACGGAAGCGAGGAAAAGAACAGAAAGAGCATGAGTTGTTAACAAAGTTGAGAACAGAAAAGACACTGCATAAGCAGAGAGGTGGAAGAAAGAGGCTGCAACGGATTAGAAAATTACAGGAAGCATTAGGAGGATTAAATGAAGTGGAAGAGGCCTTTAAGTTAAACGAACTTAAACATGAATTTTATGTACAGGGTAATAGACCAGGCAGGTATCTTGCACGAAAACCTAGGGAAAAAGGATGCATCAGTAGATCCTGAAAATAAAAGATGAATAGGGAAGGTGGGTTAGTGGTATTGAACAAATACAAAAAGTATTTCGGGAATACTATTGTAAGCTTTGTGAATCGGAACAACAAGGAAAGGGAGTGGATATAGAACAGTACCTGGCAGAGATCACATGGAAGCAAATGGACTTAGAGCAACAGAAGTGGATGAATAGAGAGATTGCTAGAGAAGTAGTAGAGTTTAAAGGAGGGTAAGGCGCCAGGATTGGATGGATTTACAGCCAGGTTTTATAAAAAATTCTGTGAGGATGTTAGTCCGATACTGTAAGATGTCTTTAATGAAGTACTAAAAGGGGAAAAGCTTACCAAGCTGTATAGAGGTAGCTGGTGTGGTAGTAATACCCAAACCCGGTAAGGACCATGGGAAGTGTGAGTCATATAGACCCATCTCACTTATAAATTTGGATGCTAAGATACTAGCTAAAATATTGGCGGCCAGGTTGCAGAAATATATCCCAAGGTTGTTAAGAGAGGATCAAGCAGGGTTTATTCTTGATAGACAAGCGAGTGATAATATACGTAAATTGTTGAATTTAATATGGCAAGTACGTAGGGATCAGACAGCATCTATAATGATGGCAGTGGATGCAGAGAAAGCCTTTGATAGAGTAGAATGGGCTTTCATGTTTGCAGTTATGAAGAAGATAGGTCTGGGAGAGAACTTCCAGAAATGGATAGAGGCACTTTACAGAGAACTTAAGGCACGTATACGGATAAATGGGGCAAATTCAGAGCAATTTAAGCTAGGCAGAGGTACAAGGCAGGGGTGCCTGATTTCTCCTTTGCTGTTTGCAATGGTGATAGAACCACTGGCCGAAAGTGTCAGACAGAATAAGAAAATGCACGGTATAGAGGTAGATGAGGAGGAGTATAAAATTTCACTATTTGCGGATGATGTGATGTATACATTAGGACAACCGAAGAAATCTTTACCAGTATTAGTACAGGAGATTATGAAATATAATGCAGTATCTATGAAATATAGTGCAGTATCAGGGTATAAAATGAATATGGGGAAAAAAGAAGTGCTAAAACTAAGGTTGGACTCACAGGAAGAGGGTATGGTTCGAAATACATTCCCGTTTAAGTGGGCTAATAAAAGTGTGAGATACCTGGGGATCCAGATCAGTGCAGAGGGGTCTGAGCTATACAAGTTGAATTATGAGCCAACTGTAAAGAAAGTGCTAACGGATTTAGTAAGATGGGACAAACTCATTTTCTCTTGGATGGGAAGGATTGCCATAGTGAAGATGAATATATTACCCAGACTACTTTTTCTGTTTATGACCTTGCCTATAGAGATCCCCACTGCAATGTTAAATTTGGTGCAGAGAAGAATCTTCTCCTTTATTTGGAGACGCAGGCCCCCTAGGGTGCAAAGGAAAATAATGTATAGAGAAAAAAAGGAAGGAGGTCTGGCAGTCCCTGAGATTGCAAGGTATTATGATGTGGCACAGTTGCGAGTGTTAATGGGGTGGAGTTTGGAGAAGGATGGGCCTCAATGGAGTAGAATAGAGCAGGAGATGGTAAGATCTAACTCAGGGATCTCAAACACGCGGCCCGCAGGCCGCATGCGGCCCGCGAGAGACCTTTGTGCGGCCCGCGATGCATAGGGGGAAAAAAAAACCACCCCGGCTTCTGCTGCTGCTGCCGCCGCTGCCGTGGCCGGCAATAGCAGCAATATCGCAAGTCCCGCGGGCTCCGCTCCCCCCCCCCTTCCTTCCTGCTTGCCTGCCAGTTCTCCGCTTCGGCTTCGCCTTTCAGAGCCGCGAAGGGAGAGCTTCTCCTTCGTGACTCTGTTCAGCCCGCTGGGGCAGATGGGAAATTTCCCATCTGCCCCAGCGGGATGAACAGAGTCGCGAGGGAGAAGCTCTCCCTTCGCGGCTCTGAAAGCCAAAGCCGAAGCGGAGAACTGGCAGGCAAGCAGGAAGGAAGGAAGGAGGGGGGGGGGAACGGAGCCCACGGGACTTGCGATATTGCTGCTATTGCCGGCCACGGCAGCGGCGGCAGCAGCAGCAGAAGCTGGGTTTTTTTTAAAGTTTAATTTTCCCGGGGGGGGGGGAGGGAGGGAGGGAGCAGGACTTGATGGGGGGAGCAGGACGGGGGGGGGAGCAGGACTTGATGTGGGGGGGGGCAGGACTTGATGTGTGGGGGGGCAGGACTTGATGAGTGGGGGGAGCAGGACTTGATGTGTGGCTGGGGGGGGTAGTACTGAAAATGGGGTGATGGGGGTTAGGACTGGTAATGGACAGATGGGGGTTAGGACTGGAGGTGGTCTGATTGGGGGGCTAAGACTGAAATGGGGTTATGGGGGGGCTAAGAATGAAGATAGGGCGATGGAAGGGTTAGGCCTGGAAGTGGGCTGTTGGGGGGTTTAGGACCGATAATGGGCTAGGGGGGGGCTAGAACTGGTAATGGACTGGGGGGGGTGCTATGACTGGAAATGGGCCGAGTAGAAGGGGGAGCTTGAACTGCAAATAGCTGATGGGGACAGGGTCTTGGAATGGTAATGGGCTGAGTAGAAGGGGGCTTGGAATGGAAATGGGCTGATGGGGAGGGGGGCTTGGAAAGGAAATGGGCTGTGAGGGGAGGGAACTAGGACTGGAAATGGGCTGATGATGCGGGGACTAGAAGGGAGCGGATGCTGGGTGGGGCAGGAGCTAGAAGGGAGTTGATGTTGGGGGACGATTAGAATGGGATGGGGCTGGGAGAGTGAAATGGAGAGGGGAAATATATTTTGTGTGGGAGGGAAGAAAAATCTATAATTGGCCGGGTATTGGGAGAGTAAGTGGGGATTGAGGATGGAGGGGTAAAATTTGAGTGGATGAAATAGGAATGAGGAAAGAGCAAAAGGAGAATGATTAGTATGTTAAAGCAGATGTAGAGAGAATGGAAAAAAACTAGGAAAGAAGAAAGGACAAATGGACAGCAGACGATGGAGAGTTAGCAGAAGACACAAAGAAACCAGAAGAAAGTGAATGGAACAATTGCAACTGAAAAAAAAATGCACAAAAGGTAGAAAAATATCTCTTTATTTTGAATTTATTAACTGAAATATGTCAGCTCTTGGAAATGTGCATCTTTAACGTCTGCACTTTATTTAATACAAGAGGAAATCAATGTATAGTTTTATTTCTACAGTGTTGTACATTCTAAGTTTGGCTTTTGGGGTTCCCAGTTTAATTGTCTTCCTGTTTCTAAATTGTGATTCCTTGTTTGGTGATGGTGTATGTTCTGCATGTGTAACTGAGCTGAGGTATTCTGTTTATGTAATTCCTATTTGACATTGCCACTTGTTCTCTTTCCCGAGTAGGTCATGTATTGTTATTCTCTGAAATGTGTTGATTTAATATTTGCAGTGTTGCCTTTTGATAGTTAGGGTATGGTGCTTTGTGAGTCCTGGTAGTGCTGTTAGGACACGGCAGGTTTGCTATGGGTTCTAAATGAGCAGTGTTTCTAGTAGTTCCTAATGTGCCTGGCGGTTGGCACTGGATTATAGTAATGTAGAAATCTTTTAGTCTTTCTTTATCCATACACTCATTAAGAGGCATGTTTACTAAATGTTAGTGTATGGTAACATTATGCAAATATTTATGCAAATGATGCCCTTATGCAAATGAGGCCTGCGTCTTGTGCGGCCCCCGGGTTACTCTACAAGTCCTCATTTGGCCCTCAAAGCAATTTGAGTTTGAGACCCCTGATCTAACTACATTACAGATTTGATGTGGAAGAGAAGGGAGGAGAGAAGAAGAGGCTCAGATAAAAACCCATAAATGACAACTACATTTCAAGGCTGGGACAGGAAACATAAGGTGCTAACACATGTGGGAGGAAATATTAGGGCACAGCGGATCACACAATGTGAGAGGCTTTTGGTGGGAGAAAGTTCTGGGATATTTCAAAAATGGCATGAGAAAGGGTTACAGTGTATGGGACAGGTATTATCTGAGGAGGGCCATTTAAGGCCGTTTGAGGAGCTTCAGCGAGAGTTCCAAATAGAAAAGAGTGATTGGTATGCTTATTTCCAAGTGGCACACTTTCTGGGGGGAAGACAAATAAAAGAATGCCTGAGTAGCAAAGAGACTCCATTTGAGAAGATGTTTAGGTTGGGAGATTTATCAAGAGGTGTGATTTCTAGGCTCTACAAAGCATTGAGTGGACCCATGGACCAAGGAACACATATGCGGGCCTGGGAGGTGGACTTGGGGGGTCAATGGGATTTTCAGAGATGGGACAAAATATATGAAGGGGTAAAAATACCAGTGGTCTCGGCAGCAATCCAAGAACATTGTTATAAGATGCTGTTCCGAATGTATTTAACCCCAGTCCGATTGTGTAAGATGGGGAGATATGACTCAATGTGTTGGAGGGGGTGTGGAGAGAGGGGGGAGTATAGGCACATGTGGTGAAGCTGCCCAGTGCCACAGCAAATGTGGTAGTGGATGTCAGATCTTACACGGGAGATGGTGGGCTGGGTGGGAGCTATCACACCAGCTGGAGTGTTAATAAATGAATGGGGAGGGGGATCCGAAAAGTGATCTGGTGTATATGTTGAAGATGCTTGCAATTGGAGTGCGGATGGAAATAGCGAAGGGATGGAAGTCTGAGAGAGCACCGGTTCCTGAGAGGATATTAAGTAGACTAGCCTATATTTATAGGATGAGTGAGATTACTGCATATAAAATGCACAAGATTGAGATCTTTCAAAGGAGATGGGAAAAGTACACAGAGTGGTTACAAAGGGTGGATAACGAATTAATGGGTTGAAACTAATCAAGTTCAAAGAAGGGAATACTAAAGAGAGGAAGAGTGCATCACAGGATCCAGGGGGAGGAGGGAGGAGGGTAGAAGAAGGGAATATTAAAATAAAAATGTACAGGTACATGGAGAGAAGTATATAATGTAAAGTAAGGATAGAATGGTAATTAGGTAAATGTTGGCTGATGGATTTAGCCAGATGCATGTTATGCATTGATTGTAAAGGAGAAGAAAAATGATGTATTATAACTTGTGCTGTACCAAATAAAAATCTAAAATTATAAAAAAAGAGGGAACAAGGCCATAGAGGAGAGACGGAATGAATGAATGAATTCCTTGCTTCGATCTTTAATAAGGAAGATGTAGGGATGTTGTTACCCATGACTGAAATGGTATTTAAAGGTGATGCTGCAGAAGAATTAAAAGAAATATTGATACACCGGGAAGACGTATTACAACTATTTGATAAACTGAAGAGTAGCATATCACCTGGCCCGGATGGTATAAATACAAGGGTGTTGAAAGAACTGAAATATGAGTTTGCAGACCTACTATTAGTAATCTATGAACTATCATTAAAATCATCTGTAATACCTGAAGACTGGAGGATGGCCAATGTAACGCCAATTTTTAAAAAGGGTTCTAGGGGTGATCCGGGAAACTACAGACCAGTGAGCCTTACATCATTACCAGGAAAAATGGTAGAAACCATCATAAAGAACAAAATGACTGAACATGTAGATAGTCATGGCTTAATGGGAGACAGCCAACATGGCTTTAGCCAAGGAAGGTTTTGTCTTACTAATCTGTTATATTTTTTTGAAGGGGTGAATAAACAGGTAGACAAAGGTGAGTCGGTTGTTATAGTGTATCTGGACTTTCAGAAAGCCTTTGACAAGATCCCTCATGAGAGACCTTTGGCAAAATTAGAAAGTCATGAGATAGGAGGCAGCTTACTATTGTGGATCAGGAACTGATTAAAAGATAGAAAGCAGAGGGTAGGGCTAAATGGCCAATTTTCCCAATGGAGAAAGGTGAATAGTGGAGTACCCCAGGGATCTGTGCTGGGTCCGCTGATTTTTTAACGTATTCATAAATGACCTGGAAATGGGAATAACGAGTGAGGTTATCAAATTTTCAGATGACACAAAACTATTCAAAGTTGTTAAAACCCATGAGGATTGTGGAAAATTGCAAGAGGATCTTGATAAATTGGAAGACTGGGCATCCAAATGGCAGATAAAATTTAATGTGGATAAGTGCAAAGTTATGCACCTAGGAAAGAACAACCCAAACTATGGTTACATGATGCAAGGTTCCACATTAGGGACCACCACCCAGGAAAAAGATTTAGGCGTCATTGTGGATAACATGTTGAAACCCTCCACCCAGTGTGCAGCGGCAGCCAAGAGAGAAAATAGAATGCTAGGTATCATAAGGAAAGGAATTGAGAATACAACAAAGGATATTATAATGCCTCTGTATCTTTCCATGGAGCGACTATACCTTGAATATTGTATGCAATTCTGGTCGCCATATCTTAAAAAGAATATAGCGTTATTAGAAAAGGTACAGAGAAGAGCAACCAAAATGATAAAGGGAATGGAAGGATACCCCTATGAAAAGAGGCTAAAAAGGTTAGGGCTCTGCAACCTGGAAAAGAGACGACTGAGGAGAGATATGATAGAGGTCTATAAAGTAATGAATGGAGTGGAACGGGTAAACATAGATTGGTTGTTTACGCCATCAAAATATAGAAAGACTAGGGGACATACAATGAAGCTACAGGGTAACCTATTTATGACTAATAAGAGAAAATATTTGTTCACTCAACGTGTAATCAAACTCTGGAATTTGCTACCAGAGGATGTAGTAAAAGCTGTTAGTGTAGCCGGGTTTAAAAAAGGTTTGGACAAGTTCCTGGAAGAAAGGTCCATAAACCATTATTAAAGGGGACCCAGAATATCCACTGCTTGACCCAATACAAGCATTGTGGAACCTGTGTCTTTTGGGGAAACTGCTAGGTACTTGTGACCTAGATTGGCCACTGTTGGAAACGGGATACTGGGCTTGATGGACCTTGGTCTGACCTAATATGGCATTTCTTATGTTAATCCATTTCGAGTCCTTTCATTTATGTAGATCCATATGTACAAATATTTTAGTATTTGGATAAAAAATTAATTTAAACCAATGTAACGGCATTGTCCCTTCATAGATCTGATGAAGAGAGTGTAGCTCTTGAAAATTTGCCAAAAATATACTTAGTCCAATAAGAAGGTATCATCTACATCTTGTTTCTTGGCCTTTATTTGGATATTTTCAAGTGGACTAATATGGCAACTACAATTTTCTGCTCTAGAATACTAATATACGAGTATATCTTGTAGAAATAGTGCCTAGATTTGAAGGTGCAGATATTATGCCCGCTCAAGGGCAGACATAAACGTTAAAACATACTTTATGTGCAGGTTTTATAAAATATGCACACAAATATTAATTTTTTTCCATGCTTTGCCCAGACTCCTCTCCTGAGCATGTCTACTCTACAAGAATGCTTGGGCTTGCACTGCGCATACTTTTAGGCATGACCTAATTTTACGAAAATCCTTTTATGCAACTAACACTTGAAAAAGGTTTATAAAATTACCTTCATGGTGCCTACTTTTATGCAATATATATGTGTAGTCGTTCTAAAAAGCAGAATGAGGATGGGATTGGAAATTATGCACATCTTTTATAAAATATATACATATGCGGCTACCCTTGCCAGCATATACGCACAGAAAATTACACCTGCTTCGGAGAAGATGTAAATGTGTGCTGTTATTTTCCTTGGCATATTTTTATAAAGGCACATACGTGCATATCTTAGGTTTTTATTTAGCTCATGCCTTTCCAGTAATAGCTCAAGGCAAGTTGCATTCAGATTCCTTAGCTATTTTTGTGCCCCAAGGGCTTACAATCTAAAGAGCCCTTTTGCTAAAGTGCACCAAGCATTTATCATACATTTTGGCACGTGGTAATGGCACACTTAGGCCCGCAGTAATTGTTGGCACAGGAGCATGGCACTTAATGCATTGCCATTCCAACACTAACTGCAAATTACACATTGGGGTGGGGAATGGGCAGGTTAGGGGCAGAGAGTCTGTGTGGAGAGTGCATTGTAGTGAGCGTGGAAGGACATATCATGCACTGCCAATATTGCACCTATCACCACCTCAGTGGATACCGGGAACATGCTGGATCTTCCCTTAGCAGTTACCACAGTGGCTTTCTACTTAATGCACATTCCTGATCGGTCCTCCAGTTTAGTCCTCCACAATCGGGTAGTGCACCTCCTCCTGCAGCCTGGAGACTGGACCAATCAAATCTTCTGTAGTATATATGCAGACGGAGCTCCCAGAAGCCCCCAGTGTGTCCAGTCTCCTTGCAGCTTGAGGACGTGTGTGCCCTTCCTGGGCACCCTTAGTGACACTTGGGGGAGCAACACTAGTTAGTCTTTTTGGGGGTTTGTTTTATCCCTTTCCTTACCTTTTCTTTCTTAGGTAGCTATCTCTTTAATTTCTTTAAAAAAAAAAAAAAAACTACACGGGGGGGGAATCCCGGTGTGTGAAGCCAGTCCTGCATTGGGCTCCTGCCTTCCTCCCGGTGTGTCTGGACGGTCACGGTTGAGCTCTCCCCTAGACTGCACGGGGAAGAGCCATACCGGTTCCAGCATTTCCTTTACCTCTGAGCTGCTGGCTGCCTCATTTGGTGTTTGCAGAGCTGGTAGGCATTTTAACTTTATTCCCTTCCTCGGGTACTGCAGCTCCCTTCAGTTGCGGTTTTCATCGGGTCTGACAGCTCCCTGACGTCCCAATTCCTTCTTCTCTGCTCAGACTCTGTTTTTTCTAATTTTGTCCTTCTTTTCTTTTCTTTTTCATTTTTCGCCGTTTTTACCGCGGGTGCTCAGGTGCGGCAGCCATTTTGAAGCTCTAAAGAGAACTTCTCGGGGCCAGTTTTAACACTTGTGCACGGGTTCCCCTGGCATTTTTGGGGTTTTTTAGGCTGGCGATTTTGCTCAGGGCACTTCAAGGATTCTAGGGAGTATTTTATTTTATAAAAAAAAAAAAAAAAAGTTA
The DNA here is from genome assembly GCA_033557465.1 of Ichthyophis bannanicus. Classification (NCBI taxonomy): domain Eukaryota; kingdom Metazoa; phylum Chordata; class Amphibia; order Gymnophiona; family Ichthyophiidae; genus Ichthyophis; species Ichthyophis bannanicus. The sequence continues at coordinate 298,544,838 of CM066033.1, read as the reverse complement.
TAGATCAGTACTTATTTTCCTCGGGTTAATCTCTTAGGCTTCCCTGTTTCTGCTCCCTTTTCTTCCGCTTGGCGGGAACTTGTCAGCGGATGGCTGCCAAGCCACAATGTGTGATTTGCGGATCACGCAGGGGTGCAGTGTCTGACTCTGGTATCTGCAGGGGCTGTGCCTCAGTCTCTTCAGACCTGGAGCATTCACTTGAACTTAAGGAGCTGCCTGGCCCGGGTGACACCCCTCTAGCTGCGGAGAGTGTTCCCTCGTCGGCCGTTCACCCGTCTGGTGCAGTACCGCCGTCCAACGGGTCTGGCCCTGAGTTACAGCATGCGCCACCTGTAGATTTTTCTCCAGATTTCGTTCTCCTCATGCATCAGGCTTTTCGTTTGAGCCGATCCGGTCAGCTTCCGGAGGCTTGGCCAGCGCCTTTCCCCCCTTGCTCCTCCGGGGAGGTTCAGCGCTCTTCTCAGCCGGTCGCTAAGCGGTTCAGGGCTGTGGAACAGGATCAGGACACCCTTTGTTTTCCTGATGAGGCGGCGGGTGATCCTGAGACTGAGGCTGACGAGTTGGAAGACGGGGAGATCCCTGAACCGGAGGATCAGGCTAGGATTATTCGGGTGTTTCGTAGGGACGAGTTAGTCCCTCTGATCACGGAGTCCCTTCAGACCCTCAACCTAGCTGTGGCCCGGCCCTTGGAAGAGGAGGGTCTAGAGGACCCTCTCATTCAGGCGGTCAGGGACGCCCAGGTGGTGTTCCCTGTACACCGGGTTGTGGAGCAGATGATCCAATCTGAGTGGGATCAACCTGAATCGGGTTTGAAGGGCGTTCGGACCATGCATCGTCTTTACCCCTTGGCCGACAAAGACAAGGACTTGTTCAAGTCACCGCGGGTAGATGCTGCGGTGTTGGCGGTGACTAAGAAAACCACCATTCCGGTCGAAGGTGCCGCGGCTTTAAAGGATGCTCAGGATAAGAAGGTTGATAATTTGTTGAAGCAAGCCTTTGATACCAACGCCTTGTCCCTACAAGCCTCCATTTGTGGGGCGTGGGTTGCTCGGGCTTGCTTACGTTGGTCCCAGCGGCTGCGCTCAGTTTCCGGCCTGGATCAACAAGGGTTGCTGGAAGTTACCCGCATGGAGTCCGGGTCGGCTTACCTGGCGGATCTGCTTTATGATTTGATCCGTTCCTTGGCTAACAGTATGGCCTCCGTGGTGGCGGCACGTCGGTCCATCTGGTTGCGCAACTGGGCGGCCGACGGATCTTCCAAGTCTCGCCTCAGTAAGCTGCCTTTCAAGGGCAGGCTGTTGTTTGGTGAGGCTTTAGACAAGTTGGTCAAAGATCTCGGTGAATCTAAGGGTGGTAGACTGCCGGAAGATAAGCCTAAACTCAATAGATCGTCGCCCTCGGCGCGCGGTCAGTTTCGGGATTTTCGCAGGTTTCGTTCTTCCCGACTGTGGACATCTCAGCGCGGTCGCTTTGGAGCCTGTTCTCAGGGGTTTCGTGGTTTCAGAGGAGCAGGACAAGGCTTCTCCGGAGCCGCCTCTTCCTCGTCCTCTTCCTTTAATCGCAAGCCATAATGAAGCGAGGCGGGCTCTGGAGGGAAGCCCGGTTATCGGGGGTCGTTTGCGCGATTTTCTTCCTTCTTGGGCCCAGATTACGTCAGATCAGTGGGTGTTACAGATTATCGAAGAGGGTTATGCGCTGGAGTTTGCCTGCCCGCTTCGAGATTCCTTTGTTATGTCGCCCAGCAAGGGAGAGCAAAAGACGCGGGACATCCGCGTGACTCTGAATCGGCTTCTCTCTCTGGGGGCGGTAATTCCCGTCCCTCCTTTGGAAAGAGGCGCCAGTCGCTACTCCATCTATTTTGTGGTTCCCAAAAAGGGCGGTTCCCTTCGTCCAATCTTAGATCTCAAAGGAGTGAATCGCGCTCTCAAGGTACCGCACTTCTGTATGGAGACACTGCGGTCAGTCATTGTCGCGGTACGTCAAGGGGAGTTTCTGACGTCCCTCGATCTCTCCGAGGCCTATCTACACATTCCCATCCGGCAGTCTCATCAACGGTTTTTTCTCCGCTTCGCTTTTCCTTGGGGCCACTTCCAATTTCGGGCCATGCCGTTTGGTCTTGCCACGGCTCCCCGCACCTTCACAGAGGTGATGGTAGTGGTCGCGGCGGCCTTACGCAAAGAGGGCATCTTGGTACACCTGTATCTCGACGACTGGTTGATTCGAGCAAAGTCCATCCAAGAGTCGGTGCAGGTCACGAACAGGGTGGTGGCTCTGTTGCGATCTCTCGGCTGGGTGGTGAACGAACGCAAGAGCTGTCTGTGTCCGACTCAGGAGCTCGAATACCTGGGAGTACGCTTCGACACGGCGCGGGGCTTGGTGTGTTTGCCGGAGCGCCGTGTTCTGGCTTTGCGGAGTCTCGTTCGCCTCTTCCGGGGGATGCCCGCTCCATCCGCGTGGTGGTACCTTCGGCTCCTCGGCACGATGGCGGCGACTCTGGAGGTGGTGCCTTGGGCGCGCTTCCATATGCGTCCGCTCCAGAGTGCTCTACTGCATCGTTGGTCCAACCAGTTCGACTCGTTGAACATGAGATTGCCTTGCCCGAAGACGGTTCGCCGATCGCTCCGGTGGTGGCTCTCCTCTGAGAACCTGACGCGGGGGATTCCCTTGGAGCCTCCGCTTTGGGTTCCGTTCACAACGGATGCCAGCTTATCCAGCTGGGGTGCTCACTGCGAAACCCGCTTCACTCAGGGGGAATGGTCTCCCCTGGAGGCCTCTTGGTCGATCAACCGGCTCGAGTTGCGGGCGGTGCGGCTAGCCCTATTAGCCCTCGAAGCCCTGGTCCTCGGCCGGCCGGTGCGGGTCCTCTCGGACAATGCGACCACAGTAGCTTACATCAATCGCCAAGGGGGCACCGGCAGCGTAGCCCTGGAATCGGAGGCGACGGCTTTGTTCAATTGGGTGCAGACTCGTCTTCCGGCGATCTCGGCAGCGCATATTGCGGGCGCAGACAATGTTCAGGCTGATTTTCTCAGCAGAGTGCGGGTAGACCCCGGAGAGTGGGAGCTAAACCCGCAGGTTTACGCGCAGATAGTTCATCGGTGGGGCCCGCCCATCATGGATCTCATGGCGACGTTTCAGTCGGCCAAGACGGGGCACTTCTTCAGCAGGCGACGAGAACGCATGTCCGAGGGGCTCGACGCTCTCATTCAGCCGTGGCCCACGTCCGGTCTTCTTTATGTCTTTCCTCTGTGGGCTCTAATCGGACGGGTCGTTCAACGCATCGAAAGTCACCGGGGTCGAGTGTTGCTTGTAGCCCCGGATTGGCCCAGGAGACCCTGGTATGCCGACCTGATCAGGCTGCGCGACGGTGTTCCTTGGCTCTTGCCCGCGTTGCCGGATCTTCTTCTTCAGGGACCCTTGCGGATGCCCCAAGTGGGTCGATTCTCGCTTACGGTTTGGCCATTGAGAGGGCTCGGTTAAAAAAGAAGGGTTACTCCCCCGCGGTGATTGCCACCCTCCTGCGGGCGAGGAAAACGTCCACCTCTCTTACTTACGTTCGCATATGGAGGATCTTTGAAGACTGGTGCTCCCGGCGAGGAGTCCGTGCAGCGACGGTTTCCGTGCCCGTCGTTTTAAGTTTTCTTCAGGACGGTTTTGATAAGGGCCTTGCTGCTAGCTCCCTGAAAGTCCAGTTGGCGGCTGTCTCCTGTTATCGCGGCAAAGTTTTGGGGCGTCCCCTCGGGTCTCATCCAGACGTACGTCGTTTTCTTACGGCGGTTTTTTCATTTGCGGCCTTCCCGCAGGATCTTCGTTCCTCCGTGGGACTTGAATCTCGTGCTGCGGGCCCTGGTTCGCGAACCTTTTGAGCCCCTGCGTAGGGCGTCTCTGAAAGATCTCACGCTGAAGACAGTTTTTCTCGTGGCCATTTGCTCGGCCCGGCGTATTTCCGATCTACAAGCGCTGTCCTGCCGAGAACCCTTTTTGTCTTTTTCCCAGGATTGGGTGGTTCTCCGTCTGGTTCCTTCCTTTTTGCCTAAGGTGGTTTCTCCTTTTCATATGAATCAGGCAGTGTTCCTCCCGGTGCTGCCTTCGGACTCCGTAGGGGCTGCGGACACGGGTCTTCACTGTCTAGATGTGCGTCGTGTGCTTCGTCGTTATTTGAAGGCTACCGAATCTTTTCGTAAAACCGACCGCTTATTCGTGTTCTTCAGTGGTGCACGAAAGGGGGAGGCGGCGGCTAAAGCCTCCATTGCAAGATGGCTCAAGGAAGCAATCGCATCCGCGTATCTGTTGCAGCAGCGGCCAGTTCCGGAGGGGATCCGAGCCCACTCCACAAGGGCTCAGGCGACTTCTTGGGCAGAGTATAGCTTAGTCCCGCCAGCTGACATCTGTAGGGCGGCCACTTGGTCGTCGTTGCATGCTTTCAGTAGACACTATCGCTTAGATGTGTTGGCCGCTCGGGATTCCTGTTTTGGTTCGGCGGTTCTGCGCGCTGGATGGCAAGGTCCCGCCCGGTGTTGACTGCTCTGTTACATTCCGATTGTGGAGGACTAAACTGGAGGACCGATCAGGAAATGGAAATTACACTAACCTGGTAATTGTAGTTCCTGGAGGGTCCAGTTTAGTCCTCCTTCCCTCCCGAGAATCAGGTTCTTTTTTGCGGCGCGCTTTTCCGAACGGGTTGGTCCTAGAGTGGCTTCCTATTTTCCATTCTGCCTTTTTGCGGTCGCGCTCTCTGTACGGGCTATTCCTTCTATTTCACGATCAGTCAGCTCTCTTGGGATCGTGGCTGTGGACTGTCTTTTTGCTACCGGGGCGTCGTTAGCGGCGCGGTGCAGTGTTCTGGCTTCCTCGTTTGGGGAGGGGGCTGATAGCTTATTGAGGGGAAAGATTTTATTCTTAAATAGGCATGTTTTTCTATTATTCTAATGTGTTGCTTCGTTAAGTTTGCTTTGTTACTAGTTCACTGGGGGCTTCTGGGAGCTCCGTCTGCATATATACTACAGAAGATTTGATTGGTCCAGTCTCCAGGCTGCAGGAGGAGGTGCACTACCCGATTGTGGAGGACTAAACTGGACCCTCCAGGAACTACAATTACCAGGTTAGTGTAATTTCCACTTTCAGCGTTAAGCATGCATGAAGTGCAAAAATCAGATACAAGCTTAGGGACCCTTTTACTAAAGTGCATCAGAGCATTGGAAGGCTAAATGACTTTCCCAAGGCCACAAGGAGTGTCAGTAGGATTTGAATCTGGCTTTCCCGATTCTCAGCCCACTGCTTTAACCACTAATAGGTTGCTCCACTTTATGTACCTATGTGCCATTCCTGTTGAAATGCCTTGTTATGAAGCTACTCTTCACATCATTTGTCATATGAACAAATAATTTTAGCACTACTTGTATTAGGTTTTCTCCAGGAACAAGCATGAAGTCAATCTTCACATATGGGTGATGTTGGCACCATCAGAGCCCGCGAGGAGTAATTCCCCAGCTTTCAAAGAAAATCTTTGTGAATGCTACCATGCATGCATGGTCCCCTTCCCTCCCAAGGGTGCCATCTTGCTCAGTCTCCTTTTTTCCACGGAGTCCAACAGACGCATTTCCTGTGTCCTCAGAAAAATTATGCACATTCAAGTATGTCTCTTAACATGTTGTAGGCAATATAACTCTTGCAGTTTCAAGTTGATGTTACTTAGTTGATATTAACAAACAGTTGTGAGAAACGTTATGGCTCTGCTTTCAAGCTTCTTTCACCTATCTTTTTACATCTGTTGTTGAAATATTATACCTCATCTGTCTCATTTTACAGCCTTTGTAATCAGACTGAGACTTTGAAGGAAGAAGATCTTGAGACATGTGCTGCAGTTGTCCTTCAGCAGAGCAGGTTGAAGGGATGCCTTTTACCTGAGGATGAAAAGCATGTGAGGTATCGCAAAAGTTACTGTGAAATAAATTTATTTTTTTATTTTAATTTAGACCCTTATAAATACAGGTAGCAGAAAGGTGGGGAGTGACAGATAAAAATTAAAATTGGAACAAAACAAAGCAAAACAGAACAGGAAAACTTCTGGTTTTTATTACAAGGCCAGGTCAATTGCACACAAATATAAGCATGTAGAATACAACTATTCAAACATCCGTAAATTAACATTTTCATTCTTTCAGAATGTATTTCTGAATGTAAAACAGAATGAAACATTTTGGTGACATTGGTAATAGTAATAAATGCTGCTATAGAAATAGCGAAATAAATAAATAAATAATCCTCATAATGTTAGAAATGTAGGGCCCAGTGCTCAAAACAAGCCAAGCTCCTAAATTTGCCCCTTATTTTTACCCAAATTTAGGAGCCTAAGTTTTCAGTTGAAAATTAATCTTAATTTAGGATCATAAAATTAGCTGTCTGACTGAAGACCAAACACTGTTTAAGACAACTATCTATAGGATCTCTCCATGAGACTTCATTGACTTTATATACTTAACAACAAAAGATATGCTTATAAATTTAATCTTTACGTGAAACAAAAAATAGTATGACCAAACCCATGTAAAGTAAACTACAAAAAAGCCAAATGGGTTAAAAATTCTTAAACTAAAGCACAAATAATGATAGAGTGGAGGCTTCAACAGGCATTTAAAGAGGACCCATAACCTCAGGTCTTCAATAACCCAAGCCTCATCATCTGTCTTCACTACCCAATGATAATGTGTTATTGTCTGATTTTTATTTTATTCTTTTGAAAAATTTCATAAAAACAGTGCTACTCGTGTCTCATTTCAATAAGCAAAAAGTCCCCAAAAGACCAAAACACTTAGGGGCTTGTTTACAAAGCTGCAGTAGCGGTTCGCGATCGTTATATTGTCGGCGTTATGTTGTTATGTAATAGGGCTGCGGCTCCGATAACGATCGCGAACCGCTACCACGGCTTTGTAAACAAGCCCCTTAGCTTTGTGACGGCGTCTCTTCTAAAGCATCTTGACGATGACCATAATAGGTCATTAACTTTTCTGGTACTTCGATTCCACAATGGATGGACATTATGATTTTGGAGAAGAAAAGTGGTACACACCGAATTACACTATCGTACTCTTCTGGACTATTTACGGGTGCGCTGGATACCATGGGGGCTAAGAGTGTTTAAGGAGCCCCATGTGTTTGAGAATGACAGAGTTCATTTCCCATTGGAATATGATTCTCAAAAAATGTTCCTTTTGATTTAATGACTTTATTGATCAGGCTAAAGCAATTGGACACTTTGGTAGCGGGCGGTATATTAAATGATACAGATAAAGATAAATAAAGATAAAGACTTGAATCTTGACACGTTGAAGTCTCTTTCTTCTAATGAGGACTTTGAGAGACATTTGATTAGGCATAAGGAAGATATTCTTGGCTTTTGGGAATGTATTAAATAACTTAAATATAAGAAATTTTTACACGATGAATTGCACTGTGCCCTTAACATAGTCTATCTTTGGATGAACCAAGAGCTTAAGAGACTGGAATGGAAAAAAGTTGCCTTTGTTGTGACGTTGGGGGAATCCTCTAGTGATGATTCTTCTTGTGAAGAGGTTTAAAGAATGAGGATTTTTTAGAAGTTTGCAAACTGCATCAATTTCGGGGCTGAGGCAAAGTTCCAGTGGTATCCCAAGATCAACTGACCAATCAGCCTCGCACTCGCCTATGAACGCATCAACATCTACAGTTATCAAGATTTCCTCAATAGAGCTGTCTCCTGCTCAGTTTTGTTTATTATAGCTGGGGCTTTCTTTTGTACTGACTCCTCATTTTAATAAATTTGCAGTATTGACTACTTTAGCATGTTTTTTTTAGGCTTCTACGACTACGGTTATTTTTTGCTAATGTTGATACTATTGCCCCCTCATATACAGGTTTTCACATTGGATACCTCTGGGGCCTGTAGACCCCAGCTTAATGGTCTTTCAGCAGTTGGTTTTTCACTAGTATAAATTCATTTTTGAATATCATATTGGTTCCCCTTTAGTCCTCCTTGTCTCTATATGGCTACACAATGTAATTTTGAATTTGTTATTCATGTTCAGAGATCTCTTTTGTATTTTCTTCCATTTATTATATATTTTAATTATTTTGAATTATTTTAATTATTATAATGCTGTCCTCATTTTATTTATTTTACTATATATTGTCGTGGGGAGCCCCGTCTACGTCATTAGAAATATGGGGCTGCTCCACAGCAAAGATTATTTTAGGTAGCCAAAGGGAATGTAGGTTCATCTGACGTAGTAAAGATGTTCTTACTTATTCCAGCTTCCTAAGAGCACTCATTAACGAAACCAAGTGTAGAGAAATTAAGGCTTTTATTCCCCGTCAGTGCAAGGGTTCAAAATAAGACATTTAGAATCAACAGAAAGTCCTTTGTTTCAAAAGGTACCAGCATTCAAATCATATGCTTAATTGTTAAACTTCACAATTAAGGCAAGGCTTGATTACATGAATTCAGCTCATTCCAATAGCATAGGAATTCTACAAACTTCTTCTATCTTACACGGTGGCTACAGACTCCTGGCACGAGGCTATGCACAACTCACATTCCATCTGTTCAGGTTGAGACATGGGAACAGTATTTATGCATTCTATCTCCATGGATTCTTCATCAGGGGAGTAATCACTGTCCCTGTCTGACACAGGTCTGTGTGCAATGTCTCTAGGGTCTTGTCTCCAGTACCACTGTGTTCTAAGTGCTTTAGGGATTTTATGAAACCAATCTGGCTTCTCCTTCTTTACAGAGTGAGCACGTGTTTCAACAGGGCCTTTAGAACTCAAGCATTTTATATCATTAATAAATCTTTCATACCTGGAGTCTGGCTCATTTGAATCCGCGGAGTTTTCCCTTTCAGAAACTTTCCTCCTGTAACAGGTTCTCTGCCTGTAAGCTTTAGGCAACGCTCTGCTTTCTGGCAGCCTGGTAAAACCTGACGTGGATTCCCTTTTCTCCTTTGGTAAGAACTCAGCCTTTTCACAAAGTGCTTTTCCTTTCTTGCCTGTTAACACTTGGTTAGCATTTCTCAGAGATTGCAAGCTTTTCTCTAAACCATTCTCTCTGGTTCTTTGCTTCTGTCTCTCTGCTTTTGAGTCAGGAACGCTGTGAGAACAGGGCGTGGCACACACTCTAACTTCAGAGCTGGCTCTAACAAACTTCCCTTGAACAGCTGCACGGTCAGCCTGGCCCTTCTGGATTTCACCCTTGTGAACTCTGTACCTTTGGGCTTGCTCATATAGGATTCTTTCACTTACTCCTTCTCTTGGAGCTGATCCTCTTAATAGAGCTGTTCCTCCTTGTGAAGACGTTCTTCTGTCACTGTTCCTTCTCAGGTCCTTCTCTGCATGCTCTCTCTCCTTCTCTGCTCCTTTCTTCCCCTCCTTCTCTTCTGCCTTGCTGGCATTCAGCTCTGGTTTATAAAGGAATCTTTCCTTCAAGACTTCCGGGGTCATTCCCAGGTGCAAATCATTAGCCCTCTTAGGCTCATTAACTCCTCTATGGTCATTCCTGCTCCCTCTAGCTGTGCCTGGAGGTAACTGCACATCTAGATTCCTAAAAGAAACAGGGTTTCTTTTCAAGTTCTCATCTTTATTGATACCCACATCATGACAATATTTTATCAAATGTTCTATTGTTTTATCTTCTTAAGATTTTATTGTTAATGCATTAAATATTATGTTTTTCTCTGTTAGAGGTCCATTACCCCCTGAAGAAGGCAGAACAACAAACACTGCCAGTGTAGGGGTGGTTTTTAATAAGGTTATTTGGGAAAATAGAGAGGTGGACTTCTTCTTTGCCTTGCTCTTGTTGTTGCCTTGTTTTTTTGCAGGTGTGTGTGCTTGTTATGGATCGCTTCACTAAATGCATCTCCTGAAATGTGTATGTTGTCATGGTGTAGATCGGTCAGAGCCTATGGAGATAGGTACTACTGAAGATAATAGATCTGACACTGACAGCTCAGAGCAGCACATGGCCCAGAGTTGCTATAGGCAACATATACAAACTGCGTCACAAGGTGTGAGAGCACGCCCAAGCAGCAAGCTAACTCACAGTTCATTAGATAATGAAGGGCAGCTGGGAGGGGGCGGAGCCCAGGCAAACACCGGGACACACGCAGATAAAATTCACTCACCGGAGGTTAGTGAGGAGAGACCACCAGGGAATTACAGAACAGCTGGTAACTGGAGGAGACCAGCAGAGAGTCGTGGTATCGAGAGAACAGCTGATAACTGGATGACGGGAGGAAGTTGGAGACCCGGTAGAACCAGGGTAGCTGAGAGAACCACGGGAGACTGCTTTAGAGAGCAGTGCACAGCCAAACAAAAGTTCAGTGAAGTTTACCACGAAGGTGACAGAGGAGATATTCCAGGAGCCAGGCTTAGGAAAGCTGAGGAGAACAGCCTTCCCAGCAACGGGTACAAGAAGGGAAAGAGCTTCTGTCCTGAAGGCAATTTTATGCCTAAAGGAAAGCTGAGAGAGAAAGGCAGTAAGACGCTTCCGTCATGGCAGAACTCTGCTAACTTTTCTGTACTGAGAAACTCCGAGCAAAGGGAGATTGAAGGTAGGCTTATTGCTTCTAATATAAGAGAAACAGAATGTAAAGATTTTCCCTGCACCTATCAAGAGTTGTGTGGCTCTCAAAAGAGAAACTCAAGAGAATGTGGTAGCTTCCCATTCCACTCACTCAGAGAGGAGGAGGGGAACTCTCTTAGCCGTGAAGAGAGACTGTTCAATAATAGCATTAATTACAATCCAAAAGAGAATCATTCAGAAGAGGAATGTGAAGAAATGCAGTTTGCTTGCTATGAGGAACCAGCCTCTGACAGTTGTATGGATTGTACACTAATTATTTCTGATGAAATCACTTCTTTATGTTAAAGAGGCTGTTGGAAGTTTTCAAAAGAAACAGAAGTGAAGAAACTTACCTGTGTAGGAAAAAGACTGTTTGAGTTACCTTTTTGTTCCTCTGTAAAGCTGAAGATAAGCAATACTTTTGGTTCCTGTTGTTCCTTTATTTTGTACCAGACGTATGGTCCTTTTGTCTTTGTTTCTATGGCTTTTGAAATCCGCCCGGAAGGGGAATAAAAAAATCCCGTCTTAAGCCTTACCATTCGACTACAACTCAATTCTTTACGTAGCTTGCGGGACTGCAACTCCCAGAGGGCTTTGCAACGCCTTTTTGTACCGTCCCCTTGCTAGTTAAGAAGAGGCCCCAGTGAAAAACCCACGCTTTAGCCTCTGGGGACCTTCATCGGGTGACAATGTGTGTTACATTTTTCTGAATGTGTTTTTCAGATTCATCAGATTGTGCAAACGTTATTGGTTCCTTTTACAGAATCATGCTGTTTTTCAGGATTTTTCTGTGCCTTTCATATAAACGGGGGCAGAACCTAAGGGTGCCATCTATACAACAATTCTTGCCATCATATACTCTCTTGGGATTATTTCCTTGCCAATTTTGTACTCAGTTGTATTGGGGGTAACCCCTTGCTGTTACCGGGCTCAAGGACGATACACCTAAATTTACAGGTGATTGTCAGCTGTCTGCTGTAATATGTTTTGATTTGCCCGTGTGATTTAATGTATGTGGGCAAGACTCTTCAGCCTTTTTTTTAAACTTCTTTATTTATATTTCCAACAAAATACAAATAAAAAGAAAATCAAATTACAGTAATAAAATATACAATTCTTCTCTATAACATGAAATCATAACTCACCCCACCCTATCCCTCCCACCAATATGTGATCATCAGGGGGGGGCCTAGAAACAACATAGCTGAAGGCCAACTAAACCTATAAGGGCTTTAGAGAATCACCACTCCATAACCTAAGTGGCAGAGGATTAACTAATTACCCTTTGTTGTACCTCATACTTTGCTTTAGAAACATATTTCTGTAAGGGTTTCCACTTAAGAAGAGTGGAGGGTGTGAGGGTTCTGCCACATCGTGGCATTTGTTCATATTTGTAACATAAGCATAAGTGGTCCCACCATTCATGCCAACTAAGCTCTGCAGTATGTTTCCAGTTAGAGATAACCAGATGTAGGGCCACCCCCAGCATGAAGTCCAGCAAAAACTGATTGTCCCTCTGTACCAATGAGATGTCACTCGCTGATCGAAAGACGACCACAGACCAAGAGAGAGTGTCCCAAAATCCCAGCACCTCCTGAATACGATTCCATACTGCACTCCAGTATGGAATGCTAGGGCAATCATACACCACATGCCTCAAAGTGCCGACATCTTCCTGACAAGACCAACATTTATTCCCAGCTGCCTTATCCCATTTAGCAACCTTTACCAGGGTAAAGTGTGCTCTCTGCGCAAAAAAGTACAAGGCTTGTGAGATAGAGGCAGACTGAGAAACCCTATTACCTTTACCTCAAAGGTTTGTCCAAGTTTCAGGAGAGAGGACTTCTCCAGTGTCATGTTCCCATATTCGTTGAACCCCAATGGCCAGAGAACTATTGTTCTGAGCCACTATTTTATAATATTGGGACGCCACCCCAGAGGTCTTACATATAGAATTTATCTTATTCACTAACTCCCAATCATCAGTCAATGAAGTAATATCTAACTGGGAATTTTCTATGCAATGTCTCAGCTGGATCCACTGGAAATATAGAGACCGAGGTAGATAAAATTCACTTTGCAAAATGGAAACGGGTTTCCACTTGCCGTCTAATATTAGTTGGCCACCACTCCAAATGCCTTTGTTAATCCATTTTTGCCATGCAAATGTGCTTTGATTAATTTTAAAGAAGTGACTATGCCAGATGGGCATTGATTTCAATAAGCAATCTTCCTTGGGAATTGCATTTGCTAACTGCTGAAAAGCCTTCTGAGTGTCCGATATGGTTCCCTGAGACTTCAACCTCTTGACAGACACCATGCCAGGGAGAACAGCACTCTATCTCTCTTCTATTTCAAGCCATATTGGCCGTAAGCCTATGGCCCCTTCCACCCATCGTGATCCTTGTTTTAGCAAAAAAGCACAGTGATAGGCCTGAAAGTCAGGGAAATTCACCACCTTCCTCTTTTTTAGATTTGAGTTTCCTAAGAGCAATTCTAGGCGGTTTATTATTCCATAGGAATTGAACCAGAATCTTTTCAATTTGACAGTATACTTTACTTGTGAGAAAAACAGGTAGCATCTCTAAAATATAATTCACTTTAGGAGTGATAGTCATTTTTATAGCTTCAAGACGACTCCACCAGGAAAGATAGACCAGCGACCACTTTACTGTTATGTTACGAACTGTAGTTAGGATCTCTTCTTCATTGTGCTGTAGGGTTGCACTAAGTGGGTAACAGTAGTGAACTCCTAAGTATTTCACCATCTTAGGTTCCCATACAAAGGGAAATTCCCCCATATCCGTTCTACATATTCTTGAGTTTAAGGGGAAGGCAACAGATTTTGACCAATTTATTTTATCCAGATAGTCCTGAATATTTATCTATCAATTCTGAAATACTCGGTATGGAGGTAGGTGTGGTAAAAAGTAATAGATCATCCGCATATGCGGATAATTTGATTTCCATGCCAGCAATAGATATGCCCTTAATCACGAGGCTTTGCCTTATTAATAAGGCCAAAGGTTCCAAGGCCAGATTAAAGAGAATGGGGGAAAGAGGGCAGCCCTGCCGGATACCCCGCCCTAGAAGAAACTCTAGACGGAGTCGCATTTATGGAGATTTTCGCACACGGTCTCGTATACATGAGTTTAATTAGATTGCAGAAACCTTCACTAAATCCAAACCACTTCAAGACAGCAAACAAAAAAGGCCACGCCAGATGGTCAAATGCTTTCTCCGCATCTGAGAGCCCCACAAGAGGGTCCTCTATTTCCTCTGCACCTTCCAGAACATGACAAAGCACTCTGGCATTATCGGCTGTAGAACGCCCCTCAGTAAAACCGCATTGGTCTGGGTGTATCAAGGAAGGGATCATTTTGGATAGATGCATTGCGAAAATGGTCACAAAAATTTTATAGTCTACATTTAACAACAAAATTGGTCGATAATTACTGACAAACTGCGGATCCCTCCCAGATTTTTCTAGGACAACAATGTTTGCAGAGGCAAATGCTCCAGTTTGTGTCATATTGTCAAGAAGAATTCTATAGTATTGTTGTAGGTATGGCCCTAAAGTTTTGGAAAAGGTTTTATAAAATTCAGCCGGCAGACCGTCTGGTCCGGCAGCCTTGCCAGTTTTTGTAGAGTCAATAGCCTGGATTATTTCCATGATGGTTATCTGCTTGTCTAATCCTGCAACAGTTTCTTGGTCTAACACCGGCCTTTGGACATTCTTTAGCAAACTATCAAACACTTTTGCAGAAAATTCAATTTCTGGAGAATATAACTGGGCGTAGAATTGGCAAAAGGTCTCCACAATGTCAGGATCCTTGACAATCAATTGTTGCACTTGAGGATCCTTTAGAGCTGCAACATGCGAAGATTCCTTACGACTCTTAAGTGAGTTGGCTAGTAGCCGTCTAGATCTAAGTACTATCGCCCTTTCTGCCCTTGAATATTCAGTGAGGCCTCTGTGGTCAGAATCAAATTATATTTAAATCTAAGACGTTGCAGTCTTATCAGAATATTAGGGTCAGATTTCTGGCCTAAAATACATTTACCCACTTTAATTTGTTTGTCTAGTGTTCTAAGTTCTGCTTTACGCTGTTTAGCCTGCATTATAGCAAAACTGGTAATAGCCTTAAAGCCTTCCCACCAAGCCCACCCCAAGGAATCTTGTGGTAGATTGAATTGAAAGTATTCCTTTATGGCTACTAGGATGGTCTCCTGAAATTCCTGACTGGTTAAAAGAGTCCTGTCAAATTGCCACCGAGTGAGGTTGATGGCTCATTGAGTCAAGTAAAGTAAGAGAGATTGCAGAATGGTCTGAAATATGAGCTGCATGAATAGCAGTCTCACTAACTTTAGAACAAAGTCCTTTGGAGACTAAGAAGAAATCTATACGTGATAACGAGTTATGAGGGGGAGAGAAAACAGTAAATTCTTTATCTGTAGGGTGCTGCAGTCGCCAAATGTCTATCAGACCCAGATCTTGCATTAAAGATACAAGAACTGGATGAGCCTTGGTGACTCTAACATTTCTCACTGGACTGCTATCTGTCAATGGATCTAGCATGAAGTTGAAGTCCCCTCCTACTATAGTCGGATATCTGGACATTTTTATTTATTTATTTATTTAGACAGTTTTGTAATACCGCCTTATCCTTCAATCAAAGCAGTCACAACACAATTGGGGGATACATTTAACATGTGGGGATATGAGACACATACACTAATACTTACAGGGAACATGGGCAATGGAGGGTTAAGTGGCTTGCCCAAGACCACAAGGAGCATCTGTGGGACTAGAAACCCCAGTCCTTCCGGCCCAAGGTTGCTGTCCTCTAGTGGGATTTGAACCCCCGACCTTCTGGCCTGAAGTACCTTGCCCCAACCACTAGGCTACTCCTCCCTCATCTCCTGCACCAAGGCCGCAATGGAACAAAAAAAGGTAGGACAATCAATGTTAGGAGCATAGACGTTGATTAAGGCCAACTCAATGGATCCAGTTTTAATGACAGCCGTAGTCCACCATTCATCTGTATCAGACCTAGTTTGAATAATCGTGGGGGATAGAGCTTTCCTTACTAAAATGGCTACCCCATTTTTCTTATGCTGAGCAGCAGCGAAAGCCACTAGAGAAAAGGGATTTGCCCCTAATTTTAACGACTCCTTTGCATTCAAATGTGTCTCCTGCAACAGTAAGATGGCATGCAACAGTAAGATGGCAGCACTTTCCTTCTTTCCATAGAGAAGAATCATTTTCCTCTTAATGGGATTGTTAATGCCCTTAATATTCAGCGAAACTATCTTAAAGGAAGACATAGTGAAAAAATAGATCAAGTTGATTTTCAAATGTTGCAAAAACATACCAAATTATGGCATATAGTTTTACATTGTAGAACAGCATCTTAAACGCCCTCAAAGTATTAGCTGCACTTATAGCCCAACATAGAAAGCCCAACAAAAGGAGATATAGTTTGTCCCTAACCCCTGCACATGATCGCCCATAATAAAAAAATATAATTTTGAAAACGCCACACCAAACCCACCAACTTAAACCCAGGGAGGCTATACAACCTACAAAATTAGCGGGTGAGCCTACCAGGACAAGACAGACTCAGAGAGCAACTGACCTGCTACATTCCCACTTCTGTTACTGCATAAAATGTCACACTCTCCCCACCTCCCACAGTAAAGAAAGACAATGTACCCAAAACCTTAGCTATCAACACTGCATGGCAGGACAACCCTTACCGAACAGTTTATGAGCTGAAAGACCCTGCCAGATGACTAGAGGGCCTTTACCCTTACCCAAGCTCCAAATCTCACTCAACCATCTTAGACAGTACAAACAACATAGAACACAAAAGAAGAAATAGAAAGAAAACAACAAGGAAAAGCCAAGGAAGGAAAGAAAGACAAGAGAATACCATCTTGACCAGGAAATATCCTGACCTTCCTTCAAAGAAAACGGAAGAAATGTCCTGAGACATAATAGTACTATATAATAAAATGTCTTTTCTGTGTGAATAGAACTCCTTTACACAACCTTCCGACCAGTCCAACGCCATGATATTCGGTGCCAGCAATCTGCATCAAATACAGCTGTGAAGAAAATTTACCGCATCACCGCTGCTTCCTTATCTTCCAGAAACGCATGTAATTCTCCTGGATCATCAAAGTTCTTGGTCTGGTTGTGCAATATGACTCTCATGTGGGCCGGATAGAGCAGCCCAAAACGGGCTTGCAACTGCAACAAACGTGGGCGCAATGCCAGAAAACGTTTCCTGCGATCCACTCCCGCCTTCGCGAAGTCCTGGAAAAACAGAAGTTTGTGTCCCTGGTATTCCAAGTTTGATAGTGTTCTGGCAGCTCCCATTATTTGCGATACTTGTTGAAAGCATAGAACTTTCAAAATGATTGGGCGTGGACGCTTACTCGCGGCCACGGGCTTAGTAGGCACTCTATGGGCACGTTCAATCTCAAATGGCATAACAAACTGCAACTTCAGCACACCCGGAATCATGGTTTGCAGAAAAGACACCATGTCAGGACCCTCTGCACCCTCAGGCACCCCCAATATTCTTATGTTGTTTCTTCTTGAACAGTTATTGCCGTCTTCTACCTCTCTCTGTAATGACCGTATCAGCTTGGCCTGCTTCTTGACAGCCTTATGCCTTCTCCCATGTGATGCCACATCACCCTCCACCTTCTCCAAACGAGCCGTAATGGCCTCCATGGAAGCTCTCAAAGCGTTAATATCTTCCTGCATTGCGCATAGTGACTCACTGTTGGACTTGACCAGGTCTTTGACTGCCCAAATCTCAGCCAGGAGCTCCTGCAAAGTCTCAGGACAGTCTCGGATAACCGCCATCTTGTGAGGAGAGAGAGGTTCCGTTTTGGTTCTCTTTGTGCTGGCGTTTTGAGGAACTTGGTAATCCAGCTACTTCAGTTTGGGGCCTGACATATCCGGGATTGAATAATAACCAAGCAGGTAAGAACTATTTGATTAAAGACAGCAGAAGTCAGGATTCTTGCCAATTGCCCTCCGGAGCTCAGCTCTTACACGTCCATCTTGACCAACAACCAGGCTCCACCCCCACTCTTCGGCCTTTTAAGGTCCGATTCACAGAACATAAGAGCTGAATTCTGAAGGCTCAGGATGAAACACCTTTGATTAGCCATTGTCGTTTGACCCAGCACTCTTTTGCTCAATTTCACTGTGCTGTCTTAGAACATATCCAGCTTTCAGCTCATGGAGATGATTTGGATCGGCTTCGTCTCCAGCACAAACAACATTGGATTTAGCAACTGCACACCATGGCTCTGTCAGGCCTTAATGCTGATTTGGAATGGACTGTAATTTGCTAATATCCATGTATTTTTGATGTTAGTACCCATATCTGCTGTGTGTTATTGTTACCTTTATTTTTGTGCTGGGTTGGTGCGGTGTGTCTCTTTAATGTGTCTCTTGGTATGATGTTACCATTTGGCACCACAGGTATTTAAACAGCACATTTTTTAGTAGTGCCACAGCATCTTTTCTTTCATTGGTTGAGGCGATAAGATTTTGCATTTGCTCCTAAGGCAAGCCTAGATGGGGCTGAAACATTGGTGTCGAGCATGCAGTATTGAAATGCCTACTGTGAATCCTCTGTGCTGAGCTGAAGTACCAGAAAAGTGGTACTGAGGTTTCCGACTGTGTTAGTGACTTATTTATGGTCACTGTAGAGACACTTTAGAAGAGATTCCATCACAAAGCTAAGTGTTTTGGTCTTTTGGGAACTTTTTCCTTATTGAAATGAGACATGAGATGAGTAGCACTGTTTTTATGAAATTGTTCAAAAGAAAATTAATTGTTCAAAAGAACAATTAAAATAAAAATCAGACAGTAACACGTTATTATTGGGTAGTGGAGACAGATGATGAGGCTTGGGCTTTTGCAAATTCCCCCCACACCATGTAATGCATAACATTTAACTGTATAAATTTACTGTATGGCCTAAGTTAGCCATTTTAGCTGTGGAGGGCTAAAGACATATATGAATGGAAATATTCAGCTACTGTCCTTATAAGTGCAGCAGGTATAACTTTGTACTGATAAGATGTCCATATAAAGTTGCCAGTAGCAGCATTAATATGGATACCACCACTAAATATACATGCAAAATTGTATCTACTTTCTTCATTGTCCCTCTAGACCAGTCCAGATGGGTAGGTTTATGCTCCTCTACCAGAAGATGGCGATTGAGAACCACTGGTTTGATGATGTTGCCCTATATAAGGTCCTGTGCAGCTCACAGATACCCAGTATTTCTCAGTCTCCAGCAGATGATAGATAAGGTAAGCCTGTGCAGCCTTTGGTCCATTAGGATAGGTGTGTGTTTTGCTGTTCTGGTCTGGAGATGTTTTGGTGCCCGAAAAAAAACAAACATATGTATAGAGAGAGAGAGAGAGAGAGAGATATGAGGTGTGACAAAAAAGAAACGAGTCCCATAAATGTTTTATTACAAAATCTACAGAGAAATTACACATTGTCCCCTTCAAAGTAATTCCCCCCCCCCCCCCCCGAGTTAATGCACTTCTGCATTCGCTTCTGCCACGTACGGAAGCACTCAGTAAAGTCGACATCCTTGAGGTCCCTCAGCTCCCTTGTCACAGTGGCCTTTATCTCTTCTACAGAGGCGAAATAAGTTCCTTTGAGCACAGTCTTCAGCCTGGGGAAGAGCCAGAAATCGCACGGTGCGAGATCTGGGAAATAAGGAGGGTGGTCGAGAGCTGTGATCTGTTTGTTGGCCAAGAACTGCCTCATACTGAGCACGGTGTGTGTGGGTGCATTGTCGTGGTGGAGCAGCCACGACTTGTTTCTCCACAGAGCCCACCTGCTGCGCCGAACCCGATCATGGAGGCGATTGAGGACCTGCTGGTAGAATTGTTGGTTGATTTTCTGACCCTCAGGTACAAACTCATGATGGACCACTCCCTTCTGGTCGAAGAATGCGATTAGCATGACCTTGATCCTTGATTTTGGACATTTGCGCCTTCTTGGATCTGGGTAACAGTTGAGTCTTCCACTGCAGGCCCTGTCTCTTGCTTTCATTGTCATACTGGAAGACCCAAGTCTCATCTCCTGTGATGAGTCGGCCAATGAACTCTGGATCTTCTCCGATCTTCTCTAGCAAGTCTCGACAAACATTGACCCGGTGCTCCTTCTGGTCGTCCGATAAACGTTTGGGCACCATCTTGGCGCACACTTTCTGCATCCCCAGCTCCTGCACCAAGATGGTCCACACTGACTTCCTGTTCAGGCTGAGCTCCTCAGCTATCATCCACACTGTCAATCTGCGATCATTCCGCACCAGCTGGTTCACTTTGTCAATGTTCTCAGCCATCGTTGTCGTGGAAGGCCATCCTGACTTGGGGTCATCCTCCACTTCCTCACGGCCAGTCTTGAAACGTTTGTACCACTCAAAGACTCGCGGCCTTGACATTGCATCTTCTCCATAAGCCTTTTGGAGAAGTTGGAGACACTCAGTTGGGCCCTTCTCCAACTTAACGAGAAATTTCAAATTGATTCTTTGCTCCATATTTCTGCCACCTCCAGTTGCGTGACAAAGCGATGGAGCAGTGTGCTGCAAAAAAATCTGCAAAAGAAAAACAGAGTGAGAGGGAAGAAAAATATTATAGCAGAATAGTGGCGAGATGTTGCACAACACAGTGACATAAGCGGTTAGCCAATTGGCATTGAGTCATGGGTGTGGCTGCCACAGTCTTGTTTCTTTTTTGTCACACCTTATAGGTAGATAATATTGCAAGTGATCTATTTTTTTTCAGGTGAGATGGACCAAACAAGAGGGCCAGCATCAGTTGGGGCTGGTCCACAAGGCCCGGGTGCAGAATCCAGTAGATCTGGGTCTCTTCCCCCCTCCCCTGCCCTAAACTTCGTGACAGTAGGGAAGTGATTGGTGGTACAGCCATTTATCCATCTCCCCAGCTTTTGAGGGAAGTCCTGTTGGGCGAGTATCTTTGAGCATTAAAGTTCGTATCAAAACAAAACAAAAAAAAATACAAATAAAAACAAGACAGACCAAAGCATATGCTGGAACTCTGTAACACTGGGGTACTGGAACCTATGGACTGAGGATAATTTCTCTTTAAAGCATCGGTTTAGGGCCATGGCAGTGCCATGAAATTTCTTTAATTGAACTATGGTAGTGCAGGTCGAGCATAGCTGGCAACATGAGACCTGCTGTGTGTTTCGCTCTCACAGCTCAGCATGCTACCGCTGCCACAGCTAGGGTGAGTTTTATGAGGTGGCTGGAGTCCAGCAGTGACCAAGGGTGCCAGGATTGCTATGGAGTCGGAACATGGCAGTGTTGCGGACACCACAATATTAATGACGGAAAATCTCAGGTTGCAGCCTGCTGTGCGTTTGGTGGGCATGCTGCCATTTTGTTGCCTGTAGTGGCAAGTTTCCATCCAGAATGACAGCTAATTTAATTTAATTAGGCTTATATACTGCTTTTCTACCAGTCAAAGCAGTGTACATTCAGGTACTATATATATATTTTTCCCTTGTCCCTGAAGGGCTCACAGTCTGTTTTTGTACCTGAGGCAGTGGAGTGTTAAGTGGTTTGCCCAAGGCCACAAAGAGCACCCTTCTGGCCCAAGGTTGCTGTCCTTTAGCAGGATTCAAACCCATGACCCCCCAGCACGAGGTAGCTTGCCCAACCACTAGGCCACTCCTCCCCAGCTGTCCTTTTTGAGTCCAGCGGGGACTCAAGCAGATGCCTTTTTGTTGAAATCATCCTGGGATAGAATTTGACCTCTGAGCTAGCCTTTTCCCAGGGTTTGTGCCTTGCTATGCAGGATGGTTTGCCTCAAGTAGAGATTGATAGTACGATCCTCTCTAAGGCTGGCCCCAGTAAAGTCGCAGCTTATGGAATGCCCGTTAGGTCCAAAAAATGAATGCTTCACCCTGTAAATCATTGTATATAATCTCTTGGTAAATAACCATTGTAAATAGTTTTTGGCAGTTCCTCGCCTCACTACCTGTAAAAAGTTAGAAGAAAAAAAAATGTTGTTTAATATTACAATACAGAAGTATACAAAAGTATACAAAATGTAAATAGTTCTGACAGTGTACTACACTATTATCTGTAAAAAGTTAGAAATTTCTGTTCTATGTAATGTATACAGAAGTATACAAAACTGTTAACTTGTTCCATGTAAACCGCCCTTGATCTCTGGAAGGGGCGGTATAGAAGAAATATATAAATAAATAAATAAATAAATAAATAAAAAAGACCAAGGCAGGAGCTGGAGTTGCTGTTGAAGAAGGCAAAGGCCCTAAGCTCTGAAGACCATCTTGCTGAAAGACTATCCATTGGACCTGCCAGAATGGGAGGGAACCTCTGCTAATGGAAGAGGTCTTTCCTTCCCTCCAAGAGAGGGCTCCCTTCCTCACCCCCAGGAGAGGATAGCACCGTAGTCTGCCTGTTCTACAGGGCAGAAATGGCATCCTTCATGGTGCAAGTGATGGCAGTGTTAATGGTTGACCAAGAAACCTCCAGTAGTGTCTAAGGTACAGTAGTTGATGTCCCTTTACAGGTCGATGTAGGTGCTCAGGAACCCTTCCAAGCCTTTTCCTTGCACTGGACAGTTAGGCAATAAGTGCTGCAGACTTGGAACACTCTAGAGACTGTTTTTTTTGCTATAGCCAGTGACATCAGGGGGAGTGGCCAGAAAGTTTCTGTAGAAGGTGGCATAGCTCTGAAGGATCTGCAGGGCTATAAGATGGAGGCACTGTTGGAGCACTCTTTTGGACTGTCCATGTTAGCTCTGCCAGCTACAAGTTTTGGTGGTTATGTAGTCCAGGCTTGCCTTTGTTGGATCACTCAACTCCTGGAGAGATTTCTTGATGAGTTCTTTGCAAGGGTCTTATTTATTTATTTACAACTTTTTTATACCGCTATCTCTACAAGTTGAAGCAGTGTACAGTTAACTCAAGAAAAGGAAAAAGTTACAAGTAACTTAATAATTAACAATCAATTCGACTAACTTAAAACTAGTAAGTAGCAGTTAACTTAACTATAGGGAGAAGAGGTAGATAGTGACAGTTATACATTATGAAGTCTTATAAAGGAAGAATTTTAAGATACATTGATAGGGTAAGCAAAAAAGTTATGAGGATGTACACCATTGAAGAGTATGGTTAAGAATAACAATCAAATTCAAATAAACTGCAAAACTTGAAAACTTATCAACAGTTAGCTCACTTGTAGATGAGTGAGGTGGAGAGTAGCAGTTATACATCATAAATAAATGTTCATAAGCGATTGTTTCGTGGAGGCACATTCTTATCTGGACATCCAACCCCTTGTCCAGGTGCCCAGAATTGGTACGTGCACTGGCTGCACCCGATTCTGATCCTATGAGGGCTAGACGTGCCCGCAGGAACAGAATCGGGAACAGGGCCAGGACGTCCAGGCTGTGTCCCGATTCTGGTCATCTGGCATGCACAACGGACTCCCTGGATAGCCCAACCAGTCTCCTCAATGGAGCCACAATGCCATGGAACCCCCCTGCACCTCCTCACCTCCTTTGCTGGTCCCAGCTCAGCTGTCCCCTGACGTCTAGGGGGACTTTTCCACCAAGGTGGAATAAGTCCTCTTTCCATTTTGCAGACCCCAGACGTACAAGGCCAACCTCAGAATAGGCCCTGTATGTCTGGGGTCAGTCACCGCCCACCACCCGCCCTCGATCCTCCCCTGGCCCACCCCCTCCCACCCACGAACAGAGCTGCCCGCCCAGATCGGGTGAACATGCGGGGAGCTCTGTTTCCCCCGTTGCTGGCCAGATGAATAGCATGTCTGGATGTCCGGATTGGACATCCAGACCCGCTATTCTGGTCTCAGCATAGACCCCATAGTGTTTACAAATAAGAATGTCTTTACTTTCCAACGGAACTCTGAAATGCTGTTTGAGGTTCAAATTTTGCCGGGGAGGGAATTACAGATAGAGGGTACGAATAAAGAGAGAGCTCATTTGGTTACAGAGGGTTTGAAGAGTTGGGACCATTAACATATTCTGAGTAGCTGTGCATCTTGTTCTGGTTTCAGGAGGCTTTAGTATGAGGTGTTGGTGGAGTAGAGGTGGCACACTTGAAAGCAATCACAACCTTGTTAGTTGATGCCCTATATGCTTTGATACAGGTTTCAGCAAGGAATAAGGTGCCTGTCATGGCAGTGTGGCAACTGATGTGGTTGGGGCATTGGTTGGTGGACATGGCTTCTTAGTGGTGACTCAGGTAGGTTCTCTTTCAGGGCATTTGCTGGTTTGCTGTTTGATTGAAGTCTTGGGAAGGTGGTAAAAGTCTTGAAGAGTTCAAGGTTCTGATGCTCCTGGAAGACCAGTCTAGGAACTCAGGTCCTTTTTCTCTCAGCTAGGGGCTGATATAGGGAAGCTTGGCATTACCACCCAGATAAATAGCCCAGCAACAGTGGAAGAGGTTCCTGTCTAAGCAGGACAGTCCTTTTACAATGGCCACAGCAGTGGCTGAGAAGGTGTTTGAGGAGGAAGAGGGAGGGAGGGCACCAAGAGTGGATGCCTGCACTTCATTGAGGTGGTAGGAGCCCAGCTTCTTGTGGTAGCAGTAGGCAGGTGCCTGAGGGACCTTTTAATGAAGGTGGGCCCAATAACCTGATGGTTGTTCATGAGGAGGATGACTTTGAACTGGTTCAGTGCCTGTCTGATGCCCTAAGGGGAGTCCCCTTGCTATTGCCTCAAAAAGCATGCTCTGTCAGATTAATCCTGGAACAGCCTTTTTGGCTCGAGGTAATGGTACCAGTGACTGAATGGGTGGTGGTAAGACAGATCCTCCATCTCTTTTTTTGGTGCCTTAGAAAGTGGGGTTCTTATACCCTTGTCTGGGCTTAAAACGGGTGAGGTTGGTAATTAGGGCAGTGTGTTGGGGGCAATCCCTGAGTTCACTAGATCTGACCGAAGTGTATCTACATATCCCTATTCGGGAAGACCATCGGAGGTGCCTGTGGTTCACAGTATTAAGAAATTTCTGTCAGTTTCAAGCTTCCCTTTGGGTTGTCCATGGTGTAACACACTTCTGACCTACTACGAGTATGAATGCTGCTTTCCTATCTGGATACTTGAGTTCATTTCAGTCTTATGACCCTCTGTCATATTTTCATTTTAATGTAAACCACTCTGATGTATGAAGGGTGGTATAAAGAGCCTAACAAACAATAAACACACCTTTTCCAGAGTGAGGGTGCTAGTGGTTGGCTTGCTTCACAGGAGGGTATCTCAGTTATCTCTTACTTAAATGGCTGCTGATTCATGCACAGTTCGCTGAATGATGTCTGCAGGTGGCAGCTCAGGTAGTTGAGGTCTACGGGAATGAGAATAAGTAATCAATTATGCAGAATCCTGTCCCTGTCACTGGTGTGCCTAGGAGTGCTTTGCAATACCAAGCTGGTGAAGGTTATCTTGAAAGACATGCTGGAACGCGCTTCCGCCTGCCCTCCGGGCCATCACCAACCTCGCCCAATTTAGGAAGGCACTAAAGCACCACCTCTTCCTCCAGTACTATTCTCATACAAATGACATATCCCAACCAGACACTCTCGCAAACCAGGCCCTCACCCCCAGCGCACCAATGCCACACGAGCACAGCTCCTAGCTCAACAATACCCCCAGTCTAAAGAATGTGTACATAGTGACCTACTGCTGTAAATATTGATGTAATACTGTAAGATGCCACCAGGTAATAGACGCTAAGTGTATATACCCTGTACATAGTTACCCCCGTTAATCCCAAGTTATCATCCCTTGTTCATTGTAAGTCCAGTGCAGGCCCGCCTGCACTGTTTGAATGTTGTTGACTGTAAACCGCACTGATTCCAAAGAGCACGGTATAAAAAAAGACATTAAATAAATAAATAAATAAAATAAATAAAGAGGAAAATCTTGAAGTTCTTCAAGTTACTCTGAGTGGGCCAGCCCAGAACCTGGAATTGACTGTAGATTCTGGCGTCAATTGTGGCAATCTTGTATCTAGTCCCTTGGGACAGATCATATAGGCTGCCACTGCAGAGGTCTCTCCTGTCAAGATGACCTCCTCAAAGGCAGAAGCCATGGCAAATCCTTTTTTTTGCTAGGAGAAGCCAGAGAGAGAGAGCCTCTAGTGGTGGTTGGAGGTGAGCCACCTGAAGAAGAGAGTAAACTTGGAGTCGCCTGTCTAATCACCTGGTGATGAGCTATTCATTTGTCTTGCAAGCATTTCTTTCTGTCATACAGGGCAAGGTTGGCTAAGGGTTGTTTGACAGGATGACAGCTGTGGCATTTGTGAATTGGCAGATGGCAGAAAACATAGAAACATAGAAATATGACGACAGAAAAAGACCACATGGCCTATCTAGTCTGTCCTTCCATAACAACTACAACAGTCCCCTTTTTACCTTTAGAGATATAGAAACATAGAAATATGACGACAGAAAAAGACCACATGGCCTATCTAGTCTGTCCTTCCATAAAAGGTGGCCCTTCTCCTGTTCTGAGCGAGGAAGAAGGCCACCGACAATGCTGACAGCTATGTGTGCTGGTGTGGAGAATGTTCAGGCAGACATTTGATTCGGGTGAGTGAAGTCTGGCAGATGAAGCCTTCATTCAGATGTGTTCATTGGCAGGATTAGCCTGTGCTGAACTGAAGAGCAATAAAGGGAAATGTGAAAGTTTCTCGTTCTTCAGTTGCATAAATGTCCTTGTCCAGGCTTGGCCTCAGGAAGAGTTTCTGTATGTATTTCCTCCATGCCTTTGGTGGGATGGGCGCAGGTTCTGGTGGTGGTGATGGCACGGAATTTGCCCAGGAAGCCCTGCTATGGTGATTTCTAGGGCATATTAATGGGGGAGACATTGCTGCTTCTGGGGCGTCCAGGCCCTCTAGGCAAGGATCAATGTGGATGCTAGAGGTATCTCGCTTCTCTCTTATGATTTTCTTATTGCGGCGGCAATATTTTGAAAGGGGGGGATCTTTGGGAGGAGTGGTTTCAACGCTTTTACAGGCCAGGAAGCAGTCATCCTCCTTATCTTATGTTTGGGTATGGAAATATTTAAGCCATGGTCTTGGGAGTCCATTCCGTTCTTCACTGGTGAATGTTGTGGGAGTCCTCCACGATGGTCTGGATTATGGCTGCGCATGGAATTCCTGACAGGTTCAGGCAGCAGCCTTCGTCTATCATGGGGGGGAGGGGGCATGGGGGCGGTGTGGGGTCATCCATTGTCATTCCTACTGGATATATATTCTCTGCAGGAGTGGAGTGAAGTTTCTCAGGCCATCTAGGCATTCAATGGTTCCTTCATGGAATCATGTGTGGTGCTATCAGCCTTAGTAAGGGCATCTTTTGAGCCCTTGTGGAAGGGGTCTTCGAAGGAAGTGTCCTTGAAGATGGTATTTTTAGTGGTGAGTAGTTTGGTCAGGAGGATTTTTGGAGCTTCACGCATGGTCTGGTTGGGAGCCCTTCCTAATCAAGAAAAAAAAATAGTAGTGCTTCATTCTGTTCCCTTCTTGCTGAAACTTCTGTCCTTTTTTTTTTTTTAAATGTCAGGCCATTTTTCTTCGGGTTTCCCAGCAGCCGAGTGCTTCAGAATTCTCAGGAGCTTTGCATTGGTTGATTAATCATAGAGTGTTGAGCAGGTATTTGAAGCAGACAGCTGAGTTCCACAGATAAATTTCTCTGTTTGTCTTTTTTTGGTGGCCCTCTCAAAGCACTTGCAGTATTCAATGCTTCAGTTAGGTGGAAGATGCCATTATGAGGTGTTCCTTGACCAGGGATGCACAGTTCTGAGCAGTTGCGCTGGCTTCATCTAGGTTCAATTCCCAACAAGAGTTTTGTGAGGTGGCCACTTGGTAGATTTTGCATTCCTTCCTTGAGTACTTTCGATTGGATGTGCAGGCTAGGCAGGATGCAGTTTTTGGGGTAAGCATGTTGGAGTCAGGATTGGAGTTTGGACTGTTCTGGAAGCACAATGAGGAAGGAGAAATTAAGCCTGACTGCTAATGTTCTTTCCTCGAGTTCCTCCAGACTAATCTAGAACCCTCCCATGTCGAATGCGTCATGCAGAATGTGGCTTCCTTTAGTAGAAGTGGCTGTAAGATTGAGTAAGGTTTGATATTTGTTAGTCTCCTGAGTCTTCCCTAGAGTAGCCCTGATTTTTTGTTTGTTGGGAAGTTGGTTTCCCTAGTTGTTGGTGAGTGGAGTTAGTTCATCTTATTTTTGTTATGGAAATACTGCAGGCCTTGATACATTTTGTTTGGATTTAGAAGCCAGTCCAGAATCTTAGGAGTCAGTGGCTGTGACCTCTTTGCACCCCTCCCCCCCAGGGCCGGCCCATCCATTGAGCAAGAATGTTTTTTGCACAGGGCCCCGCATTTCAGGGGGCCCCGCGCAAAAAACATTCTACATTAGCACAAGTAGATTTAAAAAAAAAAAAAACGGCTGCGGCAGCGGCTGAATCAAATGTCCCGCCGCGGGGCTCCGCCTGCCCGGCAGAGCCTCCCTGCAGCATCAGCTCCCGAGTCCCTCCCAATGCGCGGGCTTTCAGAGCCGCGAAGGGAGAGCTTCTCTGACCTCTCGCGGCTCTGTTAATCCCGCCGGGGCTGATGGGAAATCCCATCAGCCCCGGCGAGATTAACAGAGCCGCCAGAAGAAAGGGAAACTCTCGCGGCTCTGAAAGCCCACGCATTGGGAGGGACTCGGGAGCTGATGCTGCAGGGAGGCTCTGCCGGGTAGGCAGGGCCCCGCGGCAGGACATTTGATTCTGCCGCTGCCACGGCAGCAGCGGCAGCAGCCAGTTTGTTTTTTTTTTTAATCTATCAGGGCTGATGGGGGGAGGGGGGTTAGGACTGGTAATGGGCTATGGGGGGTTAGGACTGGTAATGGGCTATGGGGGGGTTAGGACTGGACGTGGGTTGATTGGGGGGAGGGGGGTTAAGACTGGTAATGGGCTAAGGGGGGTTAGGCTATGGGGGGGCTAAGACTGGAGGTGGGCTGATGGGGGGGCTAAGACTGGAAATGGGCTGATGGGGGGTTAGGACTGGAAATGGGCTGATGGAGGGGGGGTTAGGATGTAATGGGCTATGGGGGGGCTAAGACTGGAAATGGGCTGATGGAGGGGGGTTAGGATGTAATGGGCTATGGGGGGGCTAAGACTGTAAATGGGCTGATGGAGGGGGGGTTAGGACTAGTAATGGGCTATGGGGGGCTAGGACTGGAAATGGGCTATGGGGGGGCTAGGACTGGAAATGGGCTAAAAGGGGTTAGGACTGGTAATGGGCTATGGGGGGGCTAAGACTGAAAATGAGGTGATGGGGGGCTTAGGACTGGTAATGGGCTATGGGGGGGCTAGGACTGGTAATGGGCTGGGGGGTGGCTAGGACTGGAAATGGGCTTAGTGGAAGGAGGGCTTGAACTGCAAATAACTGACAGGGACGGGGGCTTGGAATGGAAATGGGCTGTGAGGGGGGAGGGAGCTAGGACTGGAAATGGGCTGAGTGAGGGGGGCTAGGACAGGAAATGGGCTGATGGAGGGCTAGGATAGGACTGGAAATGGGCTGTTGGGGGGGCTTGGATTGAAATGGACTCATGGAGGGGCTAGAACTGGAAGTAGGCTCATGGGGGGCTTGGATTGGAAATGGGCTGAGTGGAGGGGAGCTAGGATTTGACATGGCCTGATGATGGTGGGGCTAGGAAAGGACTCAAAATGGGCTGATGGGGGGCTGGGATTGGAAATGAGCTGATGGAGGGACTCGGATGGGGGAGCTAGGACTTGAAATGGGCTGATGGGGGTTAGGACTGGTAATGGGCTATGGGGGGCTAAGACTGAAAATGGGGTGATGGGGGGCTTAGGACTGGAAGTGGGCTGATGGGGGACTTAGGACTGGTAATGGGTTATGGGGGGCTTAGGACTGGTAATGGGCTATGGGGGGCTAGGACTGGTAATGGGCTGAGGGGGTGGCTAGGACTGGAAATGGGCTGAGTGGAAGGAGGTCTTGAACTGCAAATAGCTGATGGGGAGGGGGGCTTGGAATGGAAATGGGCTGAGTGGAAGGAAGGCTTGAACTACAAATAGCTGATGGGGAGGGGGGCTTGGAATCGAAATGGGCTGTGAGGGGAGAGAGCTAGGACTGGAAATGGGCTGAGTGAGGGGGGCTAGGACAGGAAATGGGCTTATGAAGGGCTAGGATAGGACTGGAAATGGGCTGTTGGGGGGCTTGGATTGAAATGGACTCATGGAGGGGCTAGAACTGGAAGTAGGCTCATGGGGGGCTTGGTTTGGAAATGGGCTGAGTGGAGGGGATTTGACATGGGCTGATGGTGGGGCTAGGAAAGGACTAGAAATGGGCTGATGGGGGGCTGGGATTGGAAATGAGCTGATGGAGGGACTCGGATGGGGGAGCTAGGACTGGAAATGGGCTGATGGTGGGGCTAGGATAGGACTAGAAATGGGCTGATGGGGGGCTGGGATTGGAAATGAGCTGATGGAGGGACTCGGATGGGGGAGCTAGGACTGGAAATGGGTTGATGCGGGGACTAGAAGGGAGCGGATGCTGGTTGGGGCTGGAACTAGAAGGGAGCTGATGTTGGGGGAGGATTAGAATGGGATAGAGCTGGGAGAGTGAAATGGAGAGGGAAAAAATATTTTGTGTGGGAGGGAAGACAAATCTACAATTGGCCGGATATTGGGAGAGTAAGTGGGGATTGAGGATGGCAGGGTAAAATTTGAGTGGATGAAATAGGAATGAGGAAAGAGCAAAAGGAGAAAGATTAGTATGTTAAAGCAGATGTAGAGAGAGAATGGAAAAAAACTAGAAGTGTGAAGAAAGGACAAATGGACAGCAGACAATGGAGAGTTAGCAGAAGACACGAAGAAACCAGAAGAAAGTGGCTGGAGCAATTGCAACTGAAAATAAATGCACAAAAGGTAGAAAAATATCTCTTTATTGAATTTATTAACTGAAATATGCTAGCTCTGGGAAATGTGCATCATTAACGTCTGTGCTTTGTTTAGTACAAGAGGAAATTAATTTATAGTTTTATTTCTACAGTGTTGTTGGGCTTTTGGGGTTCCCAGTTTAATTATTGTCTTCCTGTTTCTACATTGTGATTTCTTGTTTGGTGACAGTCTATGTTCTGCACGTGTAACTGAGCTGAGGTATTCTGTTTATGGAATTCCTATTTGACATTGCCACTTGTTCTCGTTCCCCAGTAGGTCATGTATTGTTGTTCTCTGAAATGTATTGGTTTAATATTTGTAGTGTTGCCTTTTGATAGGTAGGGTCTTGTGCTTTGTGAGTCCTGGTAGTGCCGTTATGATACGGCGGGTTTGCTATGGGTTCTAAATGGACAGTGTTTGTAGTAGTTCCTAATGTGCCTGGCAGTTGGCACTGGATGATAGTAATGTAGAAATCTTTTAGTTTTTATTTATCCATAAACTCATTAAGAGGCATGTTTACTGAAAGTTAGTGTATGGTAACATTATGCAAATATTTATGCAAATGAGGTCCCTTATGCAAATGAGGCCCCACACCGCGTCTCCGCACTTGGCCCCGCACCCCCCTTGGGCTGCCCCTGCTCCCCCCATTATCTCCATTCTCCATTGAAGTTCAGGAGTTGGGGGGAGGGAGCAGGTGAATCTCTGAGGATGTCTACCACAGCTCCTTTAGGACCAGATTTGCTAAGACTGTTTTTCTGTGTCCAAGAAAAAAGAAAGCTTAGTAAATCAGGTCCTTATTGCAGTCCTGCAGCCTGCTGACAGAATACACAGCTGAGAGGCCCCCTCCTCCCTGTCACCCAGTCTTGCAATCTTTCTCCTTTCCCATCCTCTTGTCATTTAGCCTTGTGCCTTCATCCCCTCTCCACTTTCTTGTCCTTCAGTAAAATTGTGTCTTCTTGGGGGAAGGGGGGTATACCTTTGGGCATATACACATTGTGCTCTTTTGTTTCCATGCATGCATCCCTTCAACATTCAATCCACTCTTTACTCCACCCTCAAACCTCTCTGTCGTTGCTCTCCTTCTATGCCCCTTTAAGATGCTCTCCCTTTCTTCCTGCCCCCCTAACACTTGCATCTCCTGCCCTCTATTCCCCTCCATCTTTCTTTTTTAAAAAGCCACTGCCCTTTTAAATTTTTTCTGCCTCACTTCCCCTCCCTGTTGAATCTTTTTATCAGTTCCCTGCAGCCAGGCAGAAGGGATCATCATAGCAATCATACCTAAAAAAGGGTGAAAGGAAGAAATTCTCAGGCGCCACATGCAAATATCTAGTCACTATGGTATCCTAATGCCTGGGATTTGTCAAGTCCTGAAATACTGCTTAGATGTGGGCTGTGCAGGAGCATCTATAGGGTGACGTCATATAACCAGTGGTTCTCAGTCTTCATCTGCTAGTGGAGTGTAAACCCATGCATCTGGACTGGTCTGGAGGGGCTCAAGGAAAGAAAATGAGCAAATAAGCCCCAATTTCTCCATTAGTGCATCAGCACATAAATAACTTATTTGGATAGTGGCTGAATATCTCTGTTAACCATAAAAATTGTATGGATAGTACTGCACTGAAAATTTACAGGCTTATAATAGACCTTTACTCTTGAATTTAACTTTAGGAGATAAGGGCTCACACAATTTTCAGCTGGCGCTTGCCTGCATTAAAACTTAGGCCTGCTTTCCACACAACCTAAATAGTATGGGCAAGGGCTGCTAAAAATGGTGCTAACCAGGTAAGTGCTGGAACTTACCCAGTTACGTTTCTTTGGGAATTTTTCCTTAAGACATTAAGGAGGTCATTTTAGAAGTCCTGCCTTACTTCAATATATGTATATAGTAGTGTTTGCACATGTAAATACACTACATGTGTGAATGCTGTTTTTGTAGTGTCACTGCTTATATATAGAAGCCATGAAATGCCCAAATTTGAAGAAGGCATGGTTTAGACGGCCCCAAAAAAATACCTGTTTCCCAATTTACAATTGGACATACACATATATTTTTTAAAATGTCCCAGTCTGCATTTATACCTACTACTTACCTATACCTAGCTACTTGCTCGTTTAGACCTGTAATTGAGGAAGCAGTTGTAGTTACATGTGTGCTGTCTAGAACCACTTCAGAACGTCAGTAAAAAAAAAATGTTACTTCATTTGGCTCCTTTGTATGTGTAGTTCTGTGAAATCGGGCACTTAAACATATATGTTGCAAGATTGGCACTTACACATGTAAAAGCCCTTCTTGAGGCTGCTTGTTTTTCATTGTGTTTCTTTCTAAAATGACTGTTGCCGAAGGATGTCTTGGCAAATAGACACATTTTTCCCGGTGTCCTCATATGTATTTTACAAAAAGCTTAGCATTCCGAGTCTTTTGTAAAATACTCAGGGAATTGTGACTGTTTCAACCTAGACATTCCAATTCATACAGAGACATCCTATGCAAAATTGAGTTTTAAGTTTAGGACTTTCAGAAAGCTATTTAATAACTGCAATGCCTACATAAAAAATTATTTTTCAATAAATTGTGATATTATACAGTTGAATCAGTCACTGGTCAGCACTCTGTCCTTGGTTGAAAATTGTAGTAGTGTACATAGGAGCTCTTTTACTAAAGCTCACTAAGGTTTTGCACTTTATGTACGATACAAAGAAGGAAGGAACAGGCCATACATGCAGGGCCTCTTCTAAAAATGACAGATCTCGGCATGACAAGGCCTGCAACTCCAAGATATGCCTCGCAAAGTAGACATTAACTAATAAGACAGCCTTGAGGACAAATCCTTGAGCATAGCTGCCCTCAAGGGCTAAAACAGCTTAGCTATCAAGGCCTGAAGAGCCAAACTGAAAAACTGATCAAAGGGAGGGAGGATGCAAGTATTTAACTTCCCGCAGGAAACTGACCACATTCAGGTGTGAGGCCAGAATGCCTCGCCACTGGCCCTCTAAAACAGGACTAGGCCGCCATCTGAACCCTCAGTGAACTGAGGGAGAGGCCCTTGCCAAATCCATCCTGAAGGAAGGAGAGCAGAACTGGCAAGTATGCAGCTCTATGGACACCAGTGCTGAAAAAGGCACCAACACACACATAGGCGAGACAAGTGGAGCCTCTTTATGCTTTCAGAAGCATGGAAACCACAGCAGAAGACTAGCCCTTACGTGCTAAGTGTCACCTCTCAAGAGCCAAGCTGTAAGTGAGAAGGGAGCTGGATCATCTAACAGGCCCGGACCCTGAGTTGATGGGAGATGCAAGGTGAGGCCCCTGCTAGAAGTACATCAGATCCACATACCACGGCCTCTTTGGTCAATCTGGCACCACCAGAACTACTGGACCATAATAGCACTCTACATGGTGAAGCACTCTCCTGACGAAAGGCCATGGAGGAAACATATATAGCAGGACCTGCTTTGGCCAAGGTTGACTTAGGGAATCCATGCTCTTGGAGTTTGCCTCTTTGCAACTGCTGAAAAACCTTGATGAGAGTCACCATCAAATCCATCTCGGGGTGGCCCCCACCTGTTCAGGTTCCTCCAGAAAACCATTTGGCTCACTTCCCACACTCCAGGATCGAGGGAGTACTGACTGAGAGAGTCTGCTTCCACATTGTCCACTCCTGCAGAATGCTGCTCTTAGAGGGCTAAGAGATTCTGCTCCACCATGGTCGTTTCCTGGGCGACCCTGGAAATCTGCACATCCCCTGGCTTCTTGGCATGGCCACTGTAGTGGCATTGTCCAAGAAAATTCGCACTGCTCAGACTCAGCTCTGGAGATACAGGAGAACCAAGTGAATGACTCTCACCTCCAGTAAGTTGATGGTCCAAGCTGCCTCTTGTTTGTTCCAGCAATGCTGAGCGGTCTGCCCCTCGCAATGGACTCCCCAGCCGAACAGACTGGCATCCGTCATCAGGAAAAGCCACTAGTGATTGTCCAGGGGAAAACCCTTTAGCAGATGAATGATCTGCTCCCACCATCACAGGCTAGATGCCACCAATGGGAGAAGAGGAAGACTGATCTTGAAGTCCTGTGAACAAGGAGATCACTGGGACAGTAAGGACCTTTGTAGTGGTCTTACGTGTGCTCATGCCCAGGGGGACCATCTTGATCATTTCTGCCATTGTTCCTTGGAGCTGAAGGTAGTCCCAGATCTTGGGAGCCTGCTGTTTCCAAAAAGACCTCAGCTGAGATAGCAGCTTCTCCACTCTTTTCTTGGGCAGGAAGACCTTTTTTGAAGTGGTGTCGAGCCATGCTCCAAGGTATTGGGTAGGCTCCAGGTAGCTCTACCCAGCCCAGACTCTCCAGAAATTGCACCACTTGGGCTAACGTTTGAAGAACCTCCGAATGCGCCTTGGCCTGTATGAAACAGTTGTCTAGTTAAGAATGAACACAGATCCCTTCATGCTGCAGAGCGGTAGCAGCCACCACCATGAACTTGGTTAACGACCTTGGTGTGGTTGAGAGACTGAAGGGTAGATCGGTAAACTGAAAGTGCGAGCCAAAAACAAAGAAGCGTAGGAAGCACTAATAATCCTCTTGGATAGGGATGTGGAAATAAGATTCAGCCAAATCCAGGGCCAACAACCGCCAGAGAGAGAGGGAGGGAGCTCCTCCCCACTCTTACAGCCATCGAGCCAACTAGCACCCACATAGAAACATTTTTGCATCAAGCGCCAGAGGCGCAGGAGCAGCTGCATTGGGCCGATGACCACTGGAAAGCAAGGGAGAGAGCTCCTCCCCATTCTTGCAGCCATCCAGTCAACCAGCGCCCACATAGAAACATCTTTGAATTCAAGCGCCGGAGGTGCGCCTGGCATGGACCAATGGAAATCAATGCAAAGGAACACCAAACGGCGCCATACAAAGAACACTACCCACACCACTGCAACCTGGAAAGCACTAAAACATGAGGAAAGCCACAGAACTGTCCCTGTTCCTCACAAAATCAGCTCCAAAAGTCAGTAAGATAATATAATATAATACATTAGAAAGCATACTTCACTAGGACCGCCTACACAAAAACCCACACAAGTTCCCCACCTCACCAATGGCTTCTCTAGCCATCCTCCTAACTCTTTGCCTCACCACTCTTCTCATGCCACCACAGCACTAACCCACACCCCTGCCTACATACCAATCATTCACTCATACCCACACATCGTAACACCCCCCAACCTTTCAAAGAAACAGCTGAAAATATTGTCCAAAAAAATAGCTGAAAAGATTGTCCAAACCCAACTTCAGAACCATATTGATGAGCACTGCCCACTTGACTTATTCCAACATGGTTTTAGAAAGAACCATGGAGTAGAAACCCTCCTTATCTCCCTACTTGATTCCTTGTACCTTCACACTCAGAATCCCTCTCAGGGATGCCTTCTCATATTCCTCGACCTATCCTCCGCTTTCGACTCGCTCCCACACCATCAACTCTTAAACAGACTCCATGAAATTGGTCTGAGAGGCACAACCCTAAACTGGTTCCGCTCCTACTTAGACAGTAGAACTCAGCAAGTTCGCATTGGAAATGACACTTCCATTCCATTTACCTTAAGACAGAGCGTCCCCCAAGGATCCAGCCTATCTGCCCTTCTATTTAACATCTTCTTGCAGCCAGTCTGCAAAATCTTCCAAAGCTATGGAATCCAATAGCAGCTTTATGCAGATGACATGATGTGCTTCACCCCATTTAACCTTACAAACCCCAATTTCTCTAAGTTAAGTGAATGCCTAACTAGCCTAAAATCATGGCTCTCCCAGCACAACCTCATAATTAATCAATCTAAAACTGAGGTCCTTCAGGTATTTTCCAATACTTCATACACCCCACCTCTAACCCTTACTATTGGTGATCTCTCCCTCACCATAAAAAACCAAGTCAAATATCTTGGTATTATCCTTGATCAGAACCTCTCCTTCACCGATCAGATTAAGAGGACCACTAACACAATATATGCTAAATTACGCACGCTACGGAACCTCAAACCTCTCTTAAGCCCTGACTCCTTTCGTGCCGTATGCCAGGCCCTCACAATCACTTCTCTTGATTATTGTAACCTGATATACCATGGCCTTCCCAAGCACTGCTTACAACCCCTCCAACTGGCCCAGAACACAATAGCCAGACTATTATCCAACAGCCCTAGACGGTCCCACATCACACCTGTCCTCTACAATCTCCACTGGCTCCCTATTCAATACAGAGTTAAATTCAAGGTGCTTACCATTACACATAAGATTATCTCCAATGAGTCCGCCCCATGCCTCTCCCCTCTCCTTTCCTCCACCAACAACACAAGAACACGTCGCTCCATTACCAAGAACCTACTTACCATTTCAATAAACAGGAGACATAGCAAACAATTTACTAGTAACAGGGCCTTCTCCCTCTATGCCCCATCCCTATGGAATACCCTTCCACATATCCTGCGAAACTGCTCCAGCCACTCCGAGTTCCGGAAAAAGTTAAAAACTTACTTATTCCTGGAGCACTTCTCCCAACCACCTTAATTCTTAGCCCCCTGCTTCCCCTCCTCTTACCCATGCTATCTCTTTTTTTTTTTTAAATTTCTATTTATTAATTTTTACAAAAAATCCAAGCATACAATCTTGAATGGAAATAAGGAAACAGGTAACAAAGGTCAGTTAAACATCCAACCCATTATAGAAATAAAACTTAACAGGAAATCAAAACAAAACCTGTTCCTTCCACAGCCCTCAAAATGAGGGAGAATCCAACTAGGAAAAAAGATAATTACATAATAAGTGAGGAAAATAATACTGAAGGGAAACAGTCAGGCAATATCCTCTGCAGTGAAACCTACACTGTATCAGAGGAACGACGGGTATTAATGAAGGCAAGCAACTGGGATGGATCATAAAAAACATATGTAGCAGAAGTCATTTTAATAATACATTTTGAAGGAAATTTAAGAAAAAACTGAGCTCCCAGCAACAACACCGCGGGACGTAAAAGTAAAAAATCCCGTCTACGTTTCTGGGTTGCTCTTGCGAGATCAGGAAAAACCCGAACAGTCAAACCCAGAAAGGCAGTGTCCCTTTTCCGAAAAAAACATTTTAAGAAACCAATCCCTGTCTGAGGCTAATGCAAAAGTTGCAATCAAAGTAGCAGGAGAAACAGTATCCACTAAAGAAGTTTCCAACAAAGCTGAAACATCCAGAGAATCAGCTACATTTACCCCAGATATATCCCCACCACCCTCTATTTTCTTTTTAACAGGAAGATAATACACCTTAACCAACGGAGGGTGCGACTCCACAGGTACCCCCAGTATTTCCAACATATATTTCTTAATCATTTCCTTCGACCCCACAGAGGGGGCCTTTGGGAAATTAACCAACCGCAAATTGGAATAGCGGGAGTGATTTTCCAGCATTTCTAACCGCAATTGCATTGCCATAGAGTCCTTTTGAAAAGTTTGTCCCGATTCTTCAACCAGGGTTATTTTCTGCTGCAAATCTGAAACGGAACTCTGCACTGCCGAAATTTCCAGCGTGTGTTGTTGCAAAAGTCCAGTATGATCCTGAAGTTGAGTAGTCACCGACGAAATCTGGGGAACCAAAGGTTCACCTAATTTAACGATAGCTGACCAAATCGTCTCAAGCGTAAATTCCACAGGTTTCTGTAAAGGAAAAGAAAATGGAACAGCTACTCCCTCCGCTCCAGCCTCCATTCTCCTTCGTTCAACCTCCGAGACAGCTGAGACCCCTAAGGCCACCGTAGATGATTCACCGGATGCAACGGGACTAACCGCGGCAGTCCTACCGCTCCGAATAACCGGTGTCCCTCCGCTCTCCACTCCCCTTTCGAAAACCAGGGGAGGGTTCGCCATCGGCACCGGGCTCCCGTTTAGCAAAGGCACTTTAAGGGGCCGCCACTGCTCCGGCGATGAGATATCGGGCCCGGAGCCTCCCGCCGA
Source organism: Ichthyophis bannanicus (assembly GCA_033557465.1). Lineage (NCBI taxonomy): Eukaryota > Metazoa > Chordata > Amphibia > Gymnophiona > Ichthyophiidae > Ichthyophis > Ichthyophis bannanicus. The sequence goes on along the minus strand of CM066033.1, from coordinate 298,506,248 downwards.
GCTCAAATCAGCCGAGAGATTCCTAGAGCCACTTATCGCTGGTTCTTGACCTGACCGCTGCCGCGAAACCACAAAAGTGTCAAGCGGACCAGCCACAAAAGGTAACGGGGTCAAGGTAGCAGGGGTAGAGGAGGGCTTCTTTGCCCCCTTTGCTTTCCTTTTCCCCATAAATCAGAGACAGAGCCGCGCAGCACTCCCTTCAGAACGCCATCTTGGATTCTCCCTAGGATCCTGAATGAATCACCCATGCTATCTCAATGTTGATTATAAAACCATATAGTAACTCTTACCCTGTATATACCTTGTACATAGTTACTCTCTGTAAATAGTTCTATGTATTGTTTCTAATTTCTGACATACTTATTTATCCTTGTTCATTGTTCCATGTAAACAGTTGAAACATACTGCTTTAAAATGTTCTATGTAAACTGTCCTGATTTGTAGAAGGACGGTATATAAAAAATGTTAAATAAATAAATAAATTAAAACAGACCCAGACTCACACCACCTAATCCAAATCAAAACACAAACACCTATAGCCATATCACCTCTACTTAAGCATGCAAACCGCACTTCACATCTATGGTGCACTCTAATCAATGTTCGATCTGCAAGAAATAAAATCTGACTCCTCACAGATCGCCTCCTTGACAATAATATAGACATCCTATATATTATAGGCGTTACAGAATCATTGCTCACTGAGACAGACAATGTCTTGTTGAATCAACTAACACCACACGACTACCACTTTTTCAGTTCCCCAAGGACACAGTGCTGAAGTGGAGGTGTATTCATCCTAGCCAAGAAACACCTGAACTTCTGCACCCTCATCAAGACCTCTGACAAAGGACTGGACACTATAACAATAACAAATGGCAACATATCCATCCTCATTGCCTACAGATCCCCAAGTGCTAGCCCAGATCAGCTAGACACAATACTGGAATCACTGTGCAATCATAGATCACAAACAAACTATCTTATGCTCCTAGGAGGCTTAACCCCGCATCCATAGCACCAAGCAATTCGAAAGCTTTCCTTGAAGCAACTGAACCCCTGGACTATGCACTGCTCGTCAATCAGCCCATCCACAACAAAGGCAGTACCCTAGACATGATCTTTCTACTGCAAATTATCCTAAAAACCCACCTAATCTCGCCTCCCACAACCATCAATGTCTCCTGGTCAGATCATAAAATGATCTCAGTCATCACACCACACAACACTCGTGATCAGAGACAACATAGTACTAAACCCATCTCACATAGGTTCCAGAACTTAGACAAGAAAGATTTCCTTGCAAAAATCCTAACAGAACTACAAGGCACTCCTGATGGCATTGACTCATACAAACCTGGAATAAAACCATATCCGAAATAGCAACAAAACCACCCATGTCCAGTCATCACAAAAGACACAGAACAGCAAAATGGTACACATCACAACATAAGAACATAAGATATGCCATACTGGGTCAGACCAAGGTCCATCAAGCCCAGTATCCTGTTTCCAACAGTGGCCAATCTAGGTCATACGTACCTAGCAGTTTCCCCAAAAGACACAAGTTCCACAATGCTTGTACTGGGTCAAGCATTGATATCCTGGGTCCCTTCTTAATAATGGTTTATGGACCTTTCTTCCAGGAACTTGTCCAAACATTTTTTTTAAACCCATCTACACTAACAGCCTTTCCTACATCCTCCGGTAACAAATTCCAGAGTTTGATTACACGTTGAGTGAAAAAATATTTTCTTTTATTAGTCTTAAATAGTTTACCCTGTAGCTTCATTGCATGTCCCCTAGTCTTTCTAGTAGCCTAGTGGTTGGGGCAAGGTACTTCAAGCCAGAAGGTCGGGGGTTCAAATCCCACTAGAGGACAGCAACCTTGGGCCGGAAGGACTGGGGTTTCTAGTCCCACAGGTGCTCCTTGTGGTCTTGGGCAAGCCACTTAACCCTCCATAGCCCATGTTCCCTGTAAGTATTAGTGTATGTGTCTCATATCCCCGCATGTTAAATGTATCCCCCAATTGTGTTGTGACCGCTTTGATTGAAGGATAAGGCGGTATACAAAACTGTCTAAATAAAATAAATAAATAAATAAATATTCTGATAACGTGAACAGTCAATCTACGTCTACCCGTTCCACTCCGTTCATTAATTTATAGACTTCTATCATATCTCCCCTCAGCCGTCTCTTTTCCAGGTTAAAGAGCCCTAACCTTTTTAGCCTTTCTTCATAGGAGTATCCTTCCATCCCCTTTACCATTTTGGTGGCTCTTCTCTGAACCTTTTCTAATATCGCTATATCCTTTTTAAGATACGGCGACCAGAATTGCACACAATATTCAAGGTGCGGTCTCACCATGGAATGATATAGAGGCATTATAATATCTTTTGTTTTATTTTCCATTCCTTTCCTTATGATACCTAGCATTCTATTTGCTCTCTTGGCCGCCGCTGCACACTGGGCCGAGGGTTTTAACATGGTATCCACAATGACGCCTAAATCTTTTTCCTGGATGGTGGTTCCTAATGTGGAACCTTGCATCGTATAACCATAGTTTGGGTTGTTCTTCCCTAGGTGCATAACTTTGCACTTGTCCACATTAAATTTCATCTGCCATTTTGATGCCCAGTCTTCCAATTTATCAATCCTCTTGCAATTTTCCACAATCCTCTTGGGATTTAACAACTTTCAATAGTTTTGTGTCATCTGCAAATCTGATAACCTCACTCGTTATTCCACTTTCCAGGTCGTTTATGAATATGTCAAAAAGCAGCGGACCCAGCACAGATCCCTGGGGTACACCACTATTCACCTTTCTCCATTGGGAAAATTGGACATTTAGCCCCACCCTCTGCTTTCTATCTTTTAACCACTTCCTGATCCACAATAGTACACTGCCTCCTTTCCCATGACTCTTTAGTTTTGCCAAAAGTCTCTGATGAGGGACCTTGTCAAAGGCTTTCTGAAAGTCCAGATACACTATATCAACCGACTCACCTTTGTCCACCTGTTTATTCACACCTTCAAAAAAACATAACAGATTAGTAAGACAAGATCTTCCTTGTCTAAAGCCATGTTGGCTGTCTCCCATTAGGCCATGATTATCTACATGCTGAGTAATTTTATTCTTTATGATGGTTTCTACCATTTTTCCCAGTACTGACGTCAGGCTCACCGGTCTGTAGTTTCCCGGATCACCCCTGGAACCCTTTTTAAAAATTGGTGTTACATTGGCGATCCTCCAATCTTCAGGTATTAGAGATGATTTTAATGATAGTTCACAGATTACTAATAGCAGGTCTGCAATCTCATATTTCAGTTCCTTCAACACCCTTGGATGTATACCATCTGGCCCAGGTGATTTGCTACGCTTCAGTTTATCTAATAGTTGTAATAAATCTTCCCGATGTATCAATATTTCCTTCAATTCTTCTGCACATTTAAATACCACTTCAGTCATGAGTAACATCCCTACATCTTCCTCAGTAAAGACTGAAGCAAAGAATTCATTCAGTCTCTCTGCTATCTCCTTGTCGCCTCTTAGTGCCCCTTTAACCCCTCTATCATCTAATGGACCAACTAACTCTCTCACAGGTTTTTTGCTACAAATGTACTTGAAAAAGTCTTTATTTCACATTTTTGCATCCGCAGCAAGCTTCTTCTCAAATTCTCCCTTTGCCTGCCTTATCAATGCTTTGCATTTGACTTGCCAGTGCTTGTGCTGTTTCCAGGTTTTGTTGTTTGGCTCTTTTTTCCATTTCCTGAAAGATGCTTTTTTGGCAACAACAGCCTCTCTGACCTCACCTTTAAACCATGCTGGCAGTTTTTTGGACTTCCTTCCACTTTTCTTAAAGCGTGGAATACAGCTGGCCTGTGCTTCCAAGACAGTATTTTTCAACAACACCCAAGCTTGATGTAAGTCTTTAACCTTTGCAACTGCTCCTTTTAGCTTTTTCTTAACTATTTTCCTCATTTTATCATAGTCTCCCTTTCGAAAGTTAAAAGGTAGTACTGTGGATTTCCTCACTATCCCTCCTCCACTAATTAAATTAAAGGCGATCATGCTATGATCACTATTGCCAAGTGGCCCCAACACCCTTATCTCTTGCACTAGATCTGGTGTTTCACTAAGGACTAGGTCTAATATGGCTTCCCCTCTGGTCGGTTCATGAACAAGCTGCTCCAAGAAGCAGTCATTTATTTCATCTAGGAACTTTATCTCCCTAGCATGTCCTGACATGACACTGTCCGAGTCGATACCGGGGTAATTGAAATCACCCATTATTATTACTGCGCTGTAACTTTTGTTAGCTTCCTTGATTTCTTTGAGCATTTCATCATCCATTTGTTCATTCTGGCCAGGCGATCGATAATACACCCCCACTGCCATCGCCTTCCCCTTTTTACATGAAATTTCAATCCATAGAGATTCTACAGCAAATTTTGTTTCCTGCAAAACTTTAATCCTTTCTGACTCAATGCCCTCTCTATCATAGAGCGCAGCTCCTCCACCAATTTGATCAGCTCTATCATTACGATATAGTTTATACCCAGGTATCACAGTGTCCCACTGGTTGTCCTCCTTCCACCATGTCTCTGATATTCCAATCATATCTAACCTCTCATTTAGTGCTATATATTCTAACTCTCCCATCTTATTTTTTAGACTTCTAGCATTTGCATACAAGCATTTTAGAGACTTTATTTTATTCATATTAATTTACCTATTGGTAGACATGGGTAATTTGGGATCTTTAAGCTCTGTCTGATCCATACTTGAGGGTATTTGGGCTACTTTACTCTTTTTTGGAACCTCTCTGCTTTTGGTAGTATCCTTCAAGGATACATTCTTCCGAACCATCCGCTCTTGGGCGACTGTCGGCTTTCCCCTATTATCTAGTTTAAAAGCTGCTCTATCTCCTTTTTAAAAGTTAATGCCAGCAGCCTGGTTCCATCCGGTTATGGTGAAGCCCATCTCTTTGGAAGAGCCCCTCCTTTCCCCAGAATGTTCCCCAGTTCCTAACAAATCCAAAACCCTCATCTCTGCACCATTGTCTCATCCACGCATTGAGACTCCGGAGCTCTGCCTGCCTTCTGGGTCCTGCGCGTGGAACGGGAAGCATTTCAGAGAACGCTACCCTGGAAGTTCTGGATGTCAGCTTCCTACCTAAAAACCTAAATTTAGCCTCCAGAACCTCCCTACCACATTTTCCTATGTCATTGGTACCGACATGTACCAAGACAACTAAAGGACATGAAGCACACAGTCAGAGTTACTGAGTGGAGAAACACTGCAGGAGGAGGGGGAAGCCAGATAAGGAGGGAGGAAATAGCTGAAGATTTGCCTAAGGTATGGGATACCCCTGGGATAGCTCTGCTTGCCAATGCCTTAATCTAGCCCTACCTATGTCAATGGATATCAGTTTGAGTACACACATAGACCAATAGGAAAGCAGTACAATTTATTCGGGTAACTTTCACGGTAGAAATAAAATCAAACAAAATTAAGTATTTATGTGAATAATTTAAAATGCAGTAGATAACTACTACCATTACTACTATTTCTACTACTGCTGAGCATTTGTATAGCACTAGAAGATGTACACAGCGCTGTACAGATACATGTAAAAGACTGCCCCTGCTCATCAGAGCTTACAATTTGGTCAAGGCAGACAAAACAGTAGCTGTAGACACGCAATACATCTAGGGGGAATGGTAAGGAAATACAGAAGAGACCAGGTGAGTCAAGATCTGAATGCGGCAGCGAAGAGGTGAGTTTTCAGCCTGAATTTGAAAAGGGTCAGAGAAGGCTCCTGACATACAGACTCAGGTAGTTTTTTCCAGGCATAAGGAGCAGGAAGGTGAAAGGAGCAAAGTCTGGAGTTAGCAATAGAAGAGGAGGGGCACAAATAGAAGCAATTTGCCAGAAGAGTGGAGTTCCCGAGGAGCGGTGTAGGGAGAGTTAAGAGAGGAAAGCTAGTGAAGAGCTGCAGAATGAATGCACTTATTGGTCAGCAAGAGAAGTTTGAACTGGATGCGGAATCGAACAGGGAGCCAATGAAGTGACTTGAGAAGAGGGGTAATATGAGCATGACGAGATTGGCAGAAGATTAGCTGTGCAGCAGAGTGTTGAACAGATTGAAGGGGAGATATATGATTCAAAGGGAGACCAACAAGGAATAGGTTACAATAGTCTAGATGGGAGGTGACTAAAGAGTGGATGGTTCTTAGTGTGTTCAGAAAGGATTGGGCGGATTTTGTTGATGTCATAGAGAAAGAAACGGCAGATTTTAGCTATCAGTTGGATGTGTTTGGAGAAAGAGAGAGAGAGACATCAAAGATGACCCCAGGTTTGCGAGCCGAGGAAACAGGGAGGAGTAGAGAGTTATCCACAGAGACTGAAAAAGGAGGAAGGGAAGAGGAGGGTTTAGGGCAAAAAATAAGAAGCTCAGTTTTGGCCATGTTCAATTTCAAGCGGCGGTGAGACATCCAAGCAGCATTGTCAGAAAGGCAGTTAGCGATCTGGGCCTAGATTGCCGGAGAGATTTCAGGTGTAGAGAGGTAGATTTGGGAGTCATCAATGTAAAGATAGTACTGAAAGCCATAGGAAGAGATCAGTGTACCAAGGGACTGGGTATAGAGAGAGAAAAGGGGTGGACCCAAGACAGATCCTTGGAGTATACCAACTGAGAGTGGGATAGCAGCAGAGAAGGATCCACCAGAACAAACACTGAAAGAGTGATAAGAGAGATAAGAAGAGAACCAGGATAGAACAGAGCCCTTAACACCAAGCGAGGACAAGGTATCAAGGAGAAGGTTGTGGTCAACAGTGTCAAAAGCAGCAGAAAGGTCAAGAAGAAAGCAGAAAGATCATGAAGGAGCATAACAGTCTGTGTGTGTGTGTGTGTATATTTCCGGGGAATGTCATTTGGGGAGGGGGGATAGATGGAGGAAGGTAGTTTTGAGGGTGGGGTTAGATTGCAGGGTGGTGGGGCAGCTGCAGTGGGGATTTTTTGGGGAGTGAGTCAGTTGCTTGGGAGGACTTTCTTGGGGAATGGTCCAGTTTGCAGGGTGGTGGGATGGTAGATTTTTGGCATGGGGCAGTTTGTAGTATATTGTGAAAATGCGAGGAGCATTTGGCAAGGTGATAGAACAGTTGGTGGGGGAGTAGAATTTGGTGGTGGGACAGTTGTAGAAACATGATGGCTGAAAACATTTGGCCATTTTATTTTTTTATTTATCAAGGGTTTTTTTATACCACTTTATTATTTTAGTCAAAGAAGTTTACATTGTAGCAACAAAAATCTCTGCTACCCGTGTAGTCTCTGCGGCTGCCAGGGCATCTGGGCTAACCCGGCTTTTCACTTCCACCGGTGATATCAAGGCGGTTTACATTGAACAAACTGAAATTACATTGAACAGGGCATTATAACTTGGAGATAACTATTTTACAGGGAACATGGAGGGTTAAGTGGCTTGCCCAAGACCAGAAGGAGCACCTTTTGGGACTAGAAACCCCGTCCTTCCGGTACAAGGTTGCAGTCCTCTAGTGGGATTTGAACCGCTGACCTTCTGGCCTGAGGTAACTTGCCCCAACTAGGCTATGTGCCGCTGCGGCGCATAGCCTGCCCATCTCAATATTGGGCACAATATAACTAATATATTCAACATATATACAATGTTTCTACTATGTAAATAGTTAACTATCCAATATAAGTTACATGAAATTGTGGATCCAATTTTTGTTAAAATGTTACCTATTTTATGTAATAGTTAACTGTTCTATGTAATATTTAATCGTTCTATGTAAACTGCCTTGATTTAGTAACGGGGTGGTATATAAAAACAAACAAATAATAAATCCTTACTTCCGCTTTTGTGTAAAAGGACCACATGCGCCTTTCTCATTCCCGGCTCTAAAGAAGCATTGAAAAGGTCAGACAGTTTAGCCACTAGAACTTCCCCAAGTTCCTTCAATACTCTCAGATGTAATCCATAAGGCCCCATCGCTTTGTCTACTTTTAGTTATTTAGTTGCTCCCAAACACAGTTTTCTGAAAATCGTTCCGTTCACTTCTCTTCCTGTTTGTGGGTATTTTCTGAGGTCACGCACCAGGCCTTTCATCTGTGAGGAGGAAGTGCAAAAGTGGTATTGTCAGACTCAAGGGTGAAGGGGAGGAATATGGAGAAGCTGATGAGGACAAAGCATAATTGTTGTTGTTGTTGTTGTTGTCGACTCATGGCGACCCTCTGGATAGTTGTCCTAAATTGTGTTCGATCTTCAGTCAGGCGGCTCATTGTTGACAGACTGGCACCCATAACTGCTGTTATTGTATCGATCCATCTCATTGCTGGCCTTCCTCTTTTGCATCGATCTTCTACCTTGCCAAGCATGATGTCTTTCTTTAATGATCTCTCTCTTTGCATGATGTGTCCAAAGTATGAAAGTCGAAGTCTTGTCATCTGAGTTTCTAAAGAAATCTTAGATTTGATCTCCTCTAGTACTGACTGGTTTGTTCTTCGGGCAATCCATGATATACACAGTATTCTTTGCCAGCACCATAATTCAAAGGCATCAATTTTCTTCCAGTCTATCTTTTTCACTGTCATTGTTGGCCATGAACCATGTCTCAGTAACCACCACTAAATCCAAGTTGACCTCTTCCATTAAAGCCTCAACATCTGGGATCTTATTTCCCATACAGTGGGCATTTATGCATACCGCTTTCCAGATATTGCCCCTTTTACTCATTTTTACTGAGGTATTTAATGGTTTACTTCCCTGAAGCTTTTACTTACCTGGGGGCTTTCTTCACCCATCTCCAACAAATTTACTTTAAAGCCCTCTTCAGTAGGTTAGCCATTCTGCTGCGGAAGACACATATTTTTTGTGTGTGGAGCAGTTTGTGGACTGATAGAATAGTGGGCAGCAAAATTGGGCAGCTGCATGGTGGTACTCTTTTGGGGTGGAATAGCTTGTGGGTTAGCGAAGCAGTTGCAGCTGGGAAGATTTTGTGTTGGGGGAATTTGCAGGTGGTGGAGCAGTTGTGGGTGGTATTTTTGGGTTGTGGCAATGGCAGGGTGTGGGGCAGTTGTGGAGGGTGGTTTTTGAGGGTGAGGCAGTTGTGCTGGGTGTCACTTTAGGTTGGGAGCACTTGGTGGGTTGGTAGACAGTTTGTGATGGAGTATTTTTTGAAGGTGGGACAGTTGTGGAGGGATGCTTTTTGGGGATGGGGCATTTTGGGGGTTGGGTGAGAGAGATCAAGTAGAGAGGAAATTTGAAAGGAGGAATTCAGTAAGTACTGTGTGTCACTGTATGCAAATTTCTTTTCTGCAGAAGATGGAACTCCATCTACCAAATAATGCTTTGGGGAGCATGGGGCGTGTATTTCTAGAACCCACAATCCAATGTGGTCTACTTTTGAGTTTGTGTCTTTTTACCAAGTTTCATCCTATTCGGTTAATTTTTTGGAGTTATTTTTCCCACAGATGGACAGACAGACATTCTCAACCTTGTTTGTATAATTCTTTCCAACTTCTGTTAGATTGGAATCAAAAGTAGTAGCACAAATAGGAAAAAAAGTCAGCATAAACATATAGTTCACATGGAAAGAAATACATATGTGTGTGTGTATATAATAAAATTGAACTACCTTAAGGAGAAGGCAGTGGGGGAGGGGGAGGAGGAAGGAAAGGGAAAAGAATATTACATTTTACTAAATAAAATTTGGTGGTACTGTATATTTACTAAACAGCGGTAGCGGTATTGGCTTCCATGCAATATCGGAGCCACAGCCCCATTGAATTGGCCCTGGCTCAGCTATCGCACGGAAGCTGCTACCGCTGTTTAGTAAACATACCCCTTTGTGTAATCAATAAACAAATTCTAAATGAACTCGTGTACATCATAACATCATATGGGTATGGTTTCAAATATTATAATTGAAAGCAATAGACATCTCTAATACAGGCAACTCTGCCGAAAGACTGCCTCTTCAGGTGTTATGGTCTTTATGATGGTTTGAAATAGTCTAAAATTTGGGGCCTTAATTTGTTGGACAAAATTCATTCATTTGAAGTTCGTGTTGTTGCCCCATGATCCTCGGTGCTGTCATGAAACAGATACTTAGCTCATCTGTGTGTTTCATATACTTTTCTGATGTTTTTCTCTTTTGCAGGTCTAGCTTACAGCCTGATTTTTCTGTGCTGTGGGAGCGATTATGCAAGCATGTTATCTTCTTGAAGGAGTGTAATATTTTGTCCAAGGATGTTATAGTGAGGCTATTTGGATCCTTGTTAATGGTTGATGACAATCAAGAAGACAGCAAGGTTAGAATGCATGTTGATTTACTGAGTGTAAAGTACCCTTAAAATATTTTGTGCTACACATGTTACATATCACTGTTACGTTATCTTGGTCTAATTGTTGTATGAAACAAAGTAATATATCTCATTGATGATCTAAAAAATATAGTAGTGATTTTTATGAGAAATTAACTTTAGGTAGATACCTACAGATTAAGATTTAAAGTTTATTATATGTGATTGCCTTTCATACAGTGTGACAGCAAAGCAGTTTACAATAAGATGGGTGAAAAATAGGAAGAGGAAAATTTGTTCACAGACAAAGACAAAACAGGATAGTGCAAGGTATCTAATACAATATGTGCTTTCCTGCAGTAAAGGACTTAGCACTTACCCATCGACCATAGATAAATTAAGTATAGAAAGGAATTGGTGTGTTAAAACTGAATGAGGGCACAGCAGAGTCCCCGACGAGAACTCAACCATATTGATAAGTGTGGAGGTTCACACGAAGGCCCGAATGAATAGCCACGTTTTAAAGGGTTTTAATTCTTGGTTAGCTTTCTTCTATACAGAAATCCAGAGATACCTTTGCACTTAACACATGCTAATTTTTGCTTTTAGTAACATAGTAACATAGTAAATGACGGCAGATAAAGACCAGTATGGTCCATCTAGTCTGCCCAGTAAGATGGCAAGAGTAGGTGCACCTGCCGCTCTGTGCAGGCCACCCCTCCTCATGTCTGTTTTAGGGGGGTAAACCCACCGCTCCATGTGGGAAACCCCTGTATGTAGGAAAATTAGATACGTTTAGTTTGATTTTATCCTGTTGCTGTAAAGAGATCCACTGTGTCTGTCCCATGCCATTTTGAATTCTGTCACTGTATTTGCCCCCACCACTTACATCGGGAGGGCATTCCAAGCATCCACCACTCTTTCAGTGAAAACATATTTCCTGACATTGCCTTTCAATTTTCTCCCTTTCAGTTTCATGTTATGCCCTCTAGTTTTACAGCTTCCCCGTCTTTGGAAGAGGTTTGTTTGTTCATTATTTCTCTTTAAGTATTTAAAGGTCGGAATCATATCTCCCTTATCCCTCCTCTCCTCCAGAGTGTACATATTTAGGTCTTCAAGTCTCTTCTCATAAGGCTTCTGATGCAGGCTCCAAATCATTTTGGTCGCCTTCTTCTGAACCGTTTCCAGTCTTTTTATATCCTTTGCAAGATATGGTCTCCAAAACTGAACACAGTATTCCAAGTGAGGCCTCACCAGCGACTTATACAGTGGCATTATTACCTCTTCCTTCCTGCTGGTAATTCCTCTTTGTATGCAACCCAACATCCTCCTGGCTTTTGCCACTGCCTTGTCGCACTGTTTTGCCACCTTGAGATCCTCAGAAATGATAACACCAAGGTCCTTCTCCTGGTCCATGCACACCAACCTCTCGCCCCCTATTATGTACATTTCCCTTGGATTTCTGCTTCCCAAGTGCATGACACTGCACGTCTTCGCATTAAATCTTAACTGCCAATCATTAGACCATTCTTCTAGCTTTTGTAAATCTTTCCTCATGTTATCCACTCCCTCAGGGGAGTCCACTCTGTTGCAAATTTTCGTGTCATCTGCAAAAAGACAGACTTTTCCATTCAGTCCTTCTGCAATATCACTCACAAATACATTGAACAGTGATGGGCCCACGACCGATCCGTGGGGCACCCCGCTAATCATCCTCCTTTCATCCAAGTGAGCTCCATTTACCATCACCTTCTATCATCTGTCAGTCAACCAATTCCTGATCCAGTTCACCACCTTGGGACCCATCCCCAAACTACTGAGTTTATTGATGAGCCTCCTATGAGGAACAGTATCAAAGGCTTTGCTGAAATCCAGGTAGATGACATCCATCACATGCCCCTGATCCAGTTCTCTGGTCACCCAGTCAAAGAACTCAATCAGATTTGTTTTTTATTAAGATCGTCCTTTGGTAAAGCCATGTTGCCTCGGATCATGCAACCTGTTGGTTTTGAGAAAGTCCACTATTCGCGCTTTCAGAAGCGCCTCCATTACTTTTCGCGCCACCAAAATAAGGCTCACGGGCCTGTTGTTTGTCACTTTTTCCTTGTCACCAGTTTTGTGTAGAGGTACCACATCCGCCTTTCTCCAGTCCTGAGGAACTAGTCCCGTTTCCAAGAATCTGTTGAAAACATCCTTTAGCGGCCCTGCAAGAACCTCTCTGAGCTCTTTCAGTATCATGGGACGTATCCCTTCCGGTCCCATGGCCTTGTCAACTTTCAGTTCTGCAAGTTGTTCTAACACATTATCTTCTGTGAATGGTGTGGTATCTACTTTATTCCTATTTTTGTATTTGGGAATCACAGGTGGTCCTTCTCCAGGATTTTCTTTAATAAAAACAGAGCAGAAGTATTTGTTTAGTAATTTTGCTTTTTCAATGTCACTTTCCACGAGTCCGTTCCCAGCACTTTTGAGTCCTGCAATTCCACCTCTGATTTTCCTCCTCTCTCAAATATACCTGGAAGAAAGTTTTGTCGCCACACTTTACATCTTTAGCCATCTTTTCTTCTGCCTTTGATTTTGCCTTCCTTATTTTTCTTTTTGTCTCTTTTAGTTTGATCCTGTATTCCCTTCTGTGTTCCTCTGTTTGCAAGCTTTTGAATTTTGTGAAAGCTGTGGTTTTTGCCTTTATTTGAGCAGCCACTTCCTTGGAGAACCAAATAGGTTTCCTTCTCTTGTTTTTATTTACTTTCCTTACATATTTATTGTTGCCCCTTTTATTGCCGCATTTAGTTTAGCCCATTGAAATTCCACTTCGCTTATCCCCTCCCACCCCGCCAACCCCTCCTTCAGGTACTTGGCCATTTTACTGAAGTCAGTGATTTTGAAGTTTAGGACTGAGCTTGCTATGATTGGACTACACCTTGGCTTTTATCTCAAACCACACCGTGTGATGATCAGTGCTGCTCACAGGGGCAAACCCCCCCCCCCCCAGACATTGGACACGCTCTCACCGTTGGTGAGCACTAAATGCAGCATTGAGCTTTCCCTGGTTGGTTCCATCACCATTTGTCTAAGTGACACATCTTGGAAAGCATCCACAATTTTTTTGTTTCTTGCCAGATTTGCAAAAGGAGTACTCCAATCCACATAGGGCAGATTAAAGTCACCCAATATGATCACTTCCCCCTTTGTGGCTATCCTGGCAATATCTCTAATCAGTTCATTATCTATTTCTTCGATTTGAGTCGGAGGTCTGTAGACTACAGCAGTATGGATGACAGTGCCATCTCCTCTTTCCAACACAATGTTTTCCCCATGCCCCCTGCATTGCAGTAGCCTTAATATTGCTTTTTAATATTGCTCCCTGGTGACCCAGCAGCCCTGGGTTTTCTTGAAAAGATATGACTGTTAGTAGATTGACAGGCATTTTTTTCCAAGGCAGTGGAGTGTAAAGTGACTTGCCCAAGGCCACAAGGAGTGCCAATGGGCATTAAACCCAGATCTCCTGGGTAACAGGCTGTTGCTCTAACCACTAGGCTACACCTCCACCCCAATTTGTTTTTTAGCAGTTAGCCTGTCACTAAATATTTTAAGGTGCACTAGAAAACTGAATGTATGGTCTATGGTATGACAATAGGAAAGACAACTAGAAAGACTAAACAGGCTTTACAGGACTGTCTCTTACATGTCTGTGCAGCGCTGCGTATGACTTGTAGCGCTATACAATTGCTCAGTAGTAATAGGCCATCCATTTTACCTATGTATTTCAAAATCTGCTAAAACAGCAGTGATTTGTAAGCCTCTCTTTCTCTCTATCTCCAACTGTGGTATCAACTTGTTGGGAGACTTCTTACAAAAATAAGAGGTTCTTACAAAAGGTGACTGAAGAACCTGACTGATCGTTTCCTGCAATAATGTACTCAAGGTGCTGCATTTCTAACCATGCCAGAAAGACTAAAAATGATGACATAACTCAAGCAAGTTTTATATTTTACTGCCAATTGATACTTTCATTAAGGCCATAGCCCTTTGGCTAAAGAGATGATTTCCATCCATGTTGGGCATCCTATGAAACTGCTGGAACCCAAGCACACACCGTAAGCTATGCTATTAGTCTTTTTTCTAGCAGTCAGACAGCCTACTGGAGAGTCTCATTTAAAAAAATTAGAATGACGTATAGGCATGGTGAACCCTGACAGGCAAGATTCTAACTCTGCTCTAACCTGTACTGTTGTCCATAATCTCAGGAGTGAGGTGGCCAAAGAAAGAGCCCCTGAAGAGGCACAAGGCTTCCCTGCATCACAGTAATGAACTCTGTCAGACACTCCCTGTACCTCTGGTTAGGCTGAGGCAATTACAGTTCTGAATTAATTGCAAATATACACTTATTTGGCTATTAGCTGTGGTAATCCAACCAAATACCAAAGAATTAAAAAGAGCAGTAGAGACATGCAGCGATACTTTCTCATGCCCTCTCTTTGCAGCACACAGATGGAGTTTTAAAAAACCAACAAATAGTTTATCTTGAAAAAGCTCATTATTAAGGCATGCCATCATAGAGACCCCAAATATGAGAATGATGTTCTGCATGTTATGAACAACTTCTCTTAGTGAAGGTAAGCATAACAAATAACGATGTAGAGACCTAATGGGATAGGCTGATGTATGAATTATTAGCAGTTTTCACTAAAGGCAAATACCTTGAATGATAGTAGGAAGAAAGGAAGGAAGGAGATAGAATTGTATGATGAATCTTGTATCCTCAAAAGCACAATTACACACACATTTTTAGAAACCATGTAATCATGTCTAAGTTCGATTATCTATTTGTGCCAGTGGAGATCTTTTTTCCAAGATTACTGTCACTATGATTGGCCCAATAGAACTATCAGATCATGTATCTGTCGGCATAGGATTTATCGGGGGAGGAAGAAGGACACAAAAGAATGGTTCATTTCCAATATACCTATATGGGGACCAAAGGTTTCAAGAATTTTTGCATTGGAAACGGGATGAATTCACTAAGAATAATAAAAAGCGCCATTCATCGTTGATGAAGAAGAAATTGAAATAGTGGACAACTTTAACCTACTTGGATCAACTATCAATAAAGAAACAACAAGCTGTCAAGAGATCAGACAATGCATTGCTCTTGGCAGAATGGCTATGAAGGACCTAGACAAGATTTTCAAGAACAGAGATATCTCTTTCCATACAAAGATATGACTTGTTCAAACCATGGTATTCTCAATAACATCATTGCTGTGAGTTCTAGCTGTTTATTAATTATTGATTGTTTGTCTAACTGTTTATTTAATTATTTATTGTTTGTCTTAGTGGTGTGCTAGTTCAGCCTTCTCAGTTATAACTTACCTTGCCTCTCTCAACTAACTGGGCTTTGTGTGGTAGCCAGGTTAACTGTCCTTTTTACATTAAATCTCTCTCCCCAGAGCCTGCTCTGTGTTAAACATTTTTTCCTGTCCTAGCCTGCCTGAGTGAATCCTCCCCCTCCCCCCCCCTGCTGAGGTATTGTGTAGCCTTCTTCCTGTTTCCCCCACGTGTGCATAGTCTGTTTTAGTCTGCTTTTCTCTGATCAGAGAAGAGCAGTGCTTTTTACAGTGCTCTGCTAAAGAAGTGGATATTGCCTCCTGTGACACCTTGCTGTGAGTTCTAGCTGTTTATTGATTGTTTGTCTAACTGTTTATTTAATTATTTATTGTTTGTCTTAGTGGTGTGCTAGTTCAGCCTTCTCAGTTATAACTTACCTTGCCTCTCTCAACTAACTGGGCTTTGTGTGGTACCCCCCTCCCCCCTGCTGAGGGTTCAGGACAGGGTACCTTGTAACTGCCCTCTTTAATAGGACTTATCTCCCTCCCTCCCTCCCCAGCACCCACCCACCCCTGGGGTAATTGTAGTTTTATAGGTACTTGCACATCATTGAGGAAAGGGGCTGCTCTCAGGTGCAGCTCGTTATCCAAATCAGTCATACACAGAGGATCTGAGATTAATTACTTAAGCTTCAGGTACACAAGGTGTATTAGGGGTATTAGATACACTTTTATTGGTATAAGCATCTACACCAATCCTTATTATATACAGAATTTAAAAGACCTAAACACAAGCTTTAAACTAAGATGCAGACAGAAGTCCAGCAACGAGATGGGGGTTCTCCGGTCTTTTGCATTGAGTGTCACATGTATGATTTTCTCCCAGTTGGTGAAAGGTCTTACGTATGCACTAAGTGCAAAGAACTCTTTGCTCTCAGGGAACGGGTCCGTTCTCTAGAGGCTAGAGTAGCAGACCTGGAAGACATAAGAAAGACAGAGAAGTACATGGACGAGACCTACAGGGATACAGTCCTGAAGTCCCACCTCCAGTCTGGCAGCATCCCTGTTGCCATGGAGGAGAGAGGTCACGTGACAGGAGAGCATCACCCTGGTGTGGCAGGAAGTGATCCTGTAACTAGGACCTGTCCTCCAAGTGATGTAAAACCCTCTCGCACCGAGGACGTTTTCTCCAGGGCCATGTCCCCACGAGGGGAGGGTCAGGACAGCTGTTATAGTTGGTGATTCAATCATTAGGAATGTAGATAGCTGGGTGGCTGGTGGACGTGAGGATCGCCTGGTAACATGCCTGCCTGGTTACGCACCGCCTAGATAGGATCATAGATAGTGCTGGGGAGGAGTCTGCTGTCTTGGTACATGTTGGTACCAATGACATAGGAAAATGTGGTAGGGAAGTTCTGGAGGCTAAATTTAAGCTTTTAGGTAAGAAGTTGAAATTCAGAACTTCCAGGATAGCGTTCTCCGAAATGCTTCCTGTTCCACGTGCAGGACCCAAAAGACAGGCAGAGCTCCGGAGTCTCAATGCGTGGATGAGACAATGGTGCAAGGATGAGGGTTTTGGATTTGTTAGGAACTGGGGAACATTCTGGGGAAAGGGGGGGCTCTTCCGAAGGGATGGGCTTCACCTTAATCAGGATGGGACCAGACTGCTGGCATTAACCTTTAAAAAAGAGATAGAGAAGCTTTTAAACTAGAAAATAGGGGAAAGCCGACAGTCACCCAGGAGTGCATGGTTCGGACGAAGGTATCCTTGAAGGATACTACCAAAAGCAGTGAGGTTCCAAAAGGGAGTATAGTAGCCCAAATGCCCTTGAGTAAGGAGCAGACAGAGCATAAAAATTCCAAATTACCCCTGCCTACCAATAGCCAGATTAATATGAATAAAATACAGTCTCTAAAATGCTTGTATGCCAATGCTAGAAGTCTAAACAATAAGATGGGAGAGTTAGAATATATAACACTAAATGAGAGGTTAGATATGATTGCACTCTCAGAGACATGGTGGAAGGAGGATAACCAGTGGGACACTGTGAAACCTGGATACAAACTATATCGTAATGATAGAGCTGATCAAATTGGTGGAGGGGTTGCGCTCTATGTTAGAGAGGGCATTGAGTCAGAAAGGATTAAAGTTTTGCAGGGAACAAAATTTGCTGTAGAATCTCTATGGATTGAAATTCCATTTATGAAGGGGAAGGTGATGGCAGTGGGAGTATACTATCGACCACCTGGCCAGAATGAACAAATGGATGATGAAATGCTCAAAGAAATCAAGGAAGCTAACAAAAGTCACAACAGAGTAGTAATAATGGGTGATTTCAATTACCCCGGTATCGACTGGGTCAGTGTCACAGCAGGACAAGCTAAAGAGATAAAGTTTCTAGATGGAATAAATGACTGCTTCTTGGAGCAGCTGGTTCATGAACCGACCAGAGGGGAAGCCATACTGGACCTAGTCCTTAGTGGAACGCCAGATCTGGTGCAAGAAATAAGGGTGTTGGGACCACTTGGCAATAGTGATCATAGTATGATCATGTTTGATTTAATTAGTGGAGGACAGATAGTAAAGGCATCCACAGTACTACCTTTTAACTTTCAAAAGGGAGACTATGATAGAATGAGGAATATAGTTAGGAAAAAACTAAAAGGAGCGGTTCCAAAGGTTAAAGACTTACAGCAAGCTTGGGTGTTATTTAAAAATACTATCCTCGAAGCCCAGACCAGCTGTATTCCACGCATTAAGAAAAGTGGAAGAAAGTCCAAAAAACTGCCAGCATGGTTTAAAGGTGAGGTCAGAGAGGCTGTTGCTGCCAAAAAAGCAACCTTCAGGAAATGGAAAAAAGAGCCAAATGATGAAAACTGGAAACAGCACAAGCACTGGCAAGTTAAATGCAAAGCATTGATAAGGCAGGCAAAACGGGAATTTGAGAAGAAACTTGCTATGGAAGCAAAAACACGAAATAAAGACTTTTTCAAGTACATTCGTAGCAAAAGGCCTGTGAGAGAGTCAATTGGACCATTAGATGATAGAGGGGTAAAAGGGGCAGTAAGAGGAAACAAGGCTATAGCAGAGAGACTGAATGAATTCTTTGCTTCGGTCTTTACTGAGGAAGATGTAGGGATGTTACCCAAGACTGAAGTGGTATTTAAAGGTGATACTGCAGAGGAATTGAGAGAAATATCGCTACACCGGGAAGATATATTACAACTATTTGATAAACTGAATAGTAGCAAATCACCTGGACCGGATGGTATACATCCCAGAGTGTTGAAAGAACTGAAATATGAGATTGCAGACCTGCTATTGGTAATCTGTGAACTTTCATTAAAATCATCTGTAATACCTGAAGATTGGAGGGTCGCCAACGTAACACCAATTTTTAAAAAGGGTTCCAGGGGTGACCCAGGAAATTACAGACCGGTGAGCCTGACATCAGTACCAGGGAAAATGGTAGAAACCATCATAAAGAACAAAATTACGCAGCATGTAGATAGTCATGGCCTAATGGGAGACAGCCAACATGGCTTTAGACAAGGAAGATCTTGTCTTACTAATCTGATATGTTTTTTTGAAGGTGTGCATAAACAGGTAGACAAAGGTGAGTCGGTTGATATAGTGTATCTGGACTTTCAGAAAGCTTTTGACAAAGTCCCCCATCAGAGACTTTTGGCGAAGCTAAAAAGTCATGGGATAGGAGGCAGTGTACTATTGTGTATCGGGAACTGGTTAAAAGATAGAAAGCAGAGGGTAGGGCTAAATGGCCAATATTCCCAATGGAAAAAGGTGAATAGTGGAGTACCCCAAGGATCTGTACTGGGTCCGCTGCTTTTTGACATATTCATAAGTGATCTGGAAAAGGGAATAACTAGTGAGGTTATCAAATTTGCAGATGACACAAAACTGTTTAAAGTTGTTAAAACCCAAGAGGATTGTGGAAAACTGCAGGAGGATCTGGATAAATTGGAAGACTGGGCATCCAAATGGCAGATGAAATTTAATGTGGACAAGTGCAAAGTTATGCACCTAGGAAAGAACAACCCACACTATAGTTACACAATGCAAGGCTCCACATTAGAAACCACCACCCAGAAAAAAGATTTAGGAGTCATTGTGGATAACATGTTAAAACCCTCCGCCCAGTGTGCAGCGGCGGCCAAGAAAGCAAATAGAATGCTAGTTATCATAAGGAAAGGGATGGAGAACAAAACAAAGGATATTATAATGCCTCTGTATCGCTCCATGGTACGACCGCACCTTGAATATTGTGTGCAATTCTGGTCACCGTATCTTAAAAAGGACATAGCGTTATTAGAAAAAGTACAGAGAAGAGCCACCAAATTGGTGAAGGGGATGGAAGGCTACTCCTATGAAGAGAGGCTAAGAAGGTTAGGGCTCTTTAGCCTGGAGAAGAGACGGCTGAGGGGAGATATGATAGAGGTCTATAAATTAATGAATGGAGTGGAACGGATAAATGTGGATCAATTGTTTACGCTATCAGAGTATAGAAAGACTAGGGGACATGTAATGAAGCTACAAGGTAAACTATTTAAGACAAATAAGAGAAAATATTTTTTCACTCAACGTGTAATCAAACTCTGGAATCTGTTACTGGAGGATGTAGTAAGGGCTGTTAGTATAGCTGGGTTTAAAAAAGGTTTGGACAAGTTCCTGGAGGAAAGGTCCATAAACCACTATTAAAAAGGGACCCAGGATATCAATGCTTGACCCAGTACAAGCATTGTGGAACCTGTCTTTTGGGGATATTGCTAGGTACGTATAACCTAGATTGGCCACTGTTGGAAACAGGATACTGGGCTTGATGGACCTCGGTCTGACCCAGTATGGCATGTCTTATGTTCTTATGATGCGAAAGTTGGATAGTGAAAAAGATAGACAGGAAGAAAATTGATGCCTTTGAATTATGGTTTTGGCAACGAATACCGTGTATACCATGGACTGCCCGAAGAACAAACCAGTCAGTGCTAAAGGAGATCAAACCTAAGCTTTCTTTAGAAGCTCAGATGTCAAGACTTTGACTTTCATACTTTGGACACATCATGCAAAGAGAGTGATCATTAGAGAAAGACATCATGCTTGGCAAGGTAGAATGTCAACGCAAAAGAAGAAAGTCAGCAATGAGATGGATTGATATAATAACAGCAGCTATGGGTGCCACTCTGTCAACAATGAGCTGCCTGATTGAAGACTGAACACAGTTTAGGACAACCATCCAGAGGGTCACCATGAGTCAACACCAACTCGACGGCACTTAACAACAACAACAACAAAAGTCTCCAGGATTGTTTTGGAAGACAGGGTGAGATTCTGGCCTTTTAGCTCAAAGGTGAAAAGAAATTGATAAGCAGCTGATAAGACTTGAGCAACAGGTTTGGTAGGAGTGTAGGAGACTAGCTTATCAGTCTTTTCTGGGTACCAGAACAAGTCTTTTGTTTACCAAGGCAGCATTGACTGCATTATTCCTTCACAGGACTAAGTCTCAACCCTTTTATGGATATATCTGATAGAGAGGGATAAGGATTCCTTATAATTCCAGCAGCCCACTGATCATCATGATTGCCAAAACAGGCAGAGACCTGAATCTTACTAGCCTATTTCATTAGTGAAATTTGTTAATAAATTGCTGGCAAAAGTGCTTGTGGAATGATTGGCTGTTTATGCTAGGCCTGGTTCATGAAAGTGAAGTCTGTTTTGTGAATAGGCATTACCCTATAATGAACTTGCAGAGGATTTTAGCATTGATGGAATATTGCAGACTTTTGAACATCCCTTCAATGCAGAAAAGGCATTTGCTCAGTTAGTTGTGACTTTGTCTAAGATGTTAGAAGCCAATCATCCCAATCTTTTCATCTCCAAGAACAAGCATGAATGTAGTCTTCACATATGGGTGACGTCGGCACCAATGAAGCCCGCGTGGGAACACTCCCTAGCGTCTAATAGGAAAGCCTTTGGGAGCACTCCACTGCGCCTGTGTGCCTGCCTTCCTATCTTTCCAACTCTTCTCCTCAGTTCTTCGTTTTCCACGGAGCCAGCAAGCTCTACAACCCTGTCACCGCCAAAAAACTTTTCCTTTTTGATGAAATACCAGAGCCAGACAGTATTGGATTGCTGTTCATCCCGGACTCGATTTCAGTGGCTTCCATTTCATTGAGGACATCAACCTCCTCTCATGGGTTTCAGGTCTCTACAAAGCCCAGACATAAAAGTAAGTCTGGTTTCTACTAAGTCATTGGCATCAAAGACTGATACCAAGATTAGAGGAAAATCCCAGCATAAGCATTGAGACTTCCCTAGGGGTGCTTCCGGTGTAGACCGGCCAGCCAAACAGTCCTGACAAGGGGACCTGTCCTCCAAAGCACAGAAATCAACCTCTGGAGAGCTACTGGTCCCATGCTCTGGGACAGTGGTTCAAAGGCCCATCAGTGATTCTACCCAGACATCGGCCATCTCCCTGGACCAATGCATGCTGGCTCTCAAGAGGAGTTTGGCCGCACTCCTGGCAGTCTCTTATCGATAGTATCGACAGCTCCAACAGTGCAGGGTTTGTCACCCTGCCTATAGCCAAGTGTATCGACCCAGATACTGGCCCTCGAACTGAAAGTGTCAGAACTCCTGAGGCCGTTGCCTCTGTTGGATAACGGGGGTATCGGTCAGTTCCAATAGGCTCATACTGTCATGGCTCCGGATTCTGCTGCCTCTGAGCTTCAGTATCTGCATCGACCCTCAATGTCAATGAAGCGTCGAGGTCAAACACAAGACCATCAATATTTTGACTTTTTGCCAGACTCTGATTCCAGTTCTTCTGATTCTGACAAGGGATCACTGGATTCCCAGGAACTTCCAGACATTCCTTCAGACCCTTCGCCTCCACAAGAACGGCATAGGTCCCCACCAGAAGATATGTCTTTCCTGGACTTCATACGTGACATGGCAGTAGGACTGGCCATCACTGTAGGGTCGGAGAAATAACTGAGGGCAGAGGAAGAAGTGGCCACATTATCGGTGCATTACATCTTACAAGATCTTATGCTCCACATGTGGGAGACTCCTCTCTTGGTTTCACCTGTCAGCAAGAGCCTCAGTACCATGTACTGAAATACAGAGTGCCCAGGCTTCCAAAAACCTCAGCTCCCCTACCACTCAATGGTGGTGGAATCGGCGATATGCCAAATAAAGAGTTCAAAAAAATCACTCATCCATGCCTCTGGCTAGAGACTTGAGGAAACCTGATACCTTTGGGCATTGCTTTCAGGCATGCATGCTGGCCTCCAGAATAAACTCCTACTTGTTGTACATGGGCTTGTTTCTAAGGGATGTCACCAGGAATCTGAAGACGTTTGCACCCAAGCTTCCTGATGATAAACGGAGTGCATTCCAGACTCTCATCAAGCAAGGCCAAAATACTTCTAAATTTATGACCAGGGCCTCTTTTGATGCCTTTAAATCAACAAGCAGAGTTTCAACAGTCTGCAATGGGGCTCGCAGGATGGCTTGGTAACAGGCATCAGATCTGAAACAGTGGGTCCAGAACAAGCTGGCCAATATCCCATGTATGGATTTAGTGCTCACCAACAGTGATAGCGTGTTGAATGTCTGGGTGGGTGCCCCTGTGAGCAGCAGTGATCATCACATGGTATGGTTTGAGATAAAAGCCAAGGTGCAGTCCAATCATAGCAAGCTCAAAGTCCTAAACTTCAAAAACACTGACTTCAGTAAAATGGTCAAGTACCTGAAGGAGGAGTTGGCAGGGTGGGAGGGGATAAGGGAAGTGGAATTGCAATGGGCTAAACTAAAGGTGGCAATAAAAGGGGCAACAGATAAATATGTAAGGAAAGTAAATAAAAACAAGAGGAGAAGGAAACCTATTTGGTTTGATGATGTGTTAGAAAAACTTGCAAAACTGAAAGTGGACAAGGCCATGGGACCGGATGGGATACATCTCAGGATACTGAAAGAGCTCAGAGAGGTTCTTGCAGTGCTGTTAAATGATGTTTTCAGCAGATCCTTGGAAACAGGAGAAATTCCTCAGGACTGGAGAAGGGCTGATGTGGTACCTCTACACAAAAGTGGTGACAAGGAAGAAATGACAAACTACAGGCTTGTGAGCCTTACCTCGGTGGCGGGAAAAGTAATGGAGGCGCTCCTGAAAGAGCGATTAGTGGACTTTCTCTAAACCAACAGGTTGCATGATCCGAGGCAACATGGTTTTACTGAAGGATGATCTTGCCAAACAAATCTGATTGAGTTCTTTGACTGGGTGACCAGAGAACTAGATCAGAGGCATGTGATGGATGTCATCTACCTGGATTTCAGCAAAGAATTTGATACTGTTCCTCATAGGAGGCTCATCAGTAAACTCAGTAGTTTGGGGATGAGTCCCAAGGTGGTGAACTGGATCAGAAATTGGTTGACTGACAGATGACAGGTGATGGTAAATGGAGCTCACTCAGATGAAAGGAGGGTGATTAGCGGGGTGCCCCAGGGTTCGGTCCTGGGCCCGGCGCTGTTCAATGTATTTGTGAGTGATATTGCTGAAGGACCGAATGGAAAAGTCTGTCTTTTTGCAGATGACATGACAATTTGCAACAGAGTGGACTCCCCTGAGGGAGTGGAGAACATGAGGAAAGATCTACAAAAGCTGGAAGAATTGTCTAATGCTTGGCAGTTAAGATTTAATGCGAAGAAGTGCAGTGTCATGCACTTGGGAAGCAGAAATCCAAGGGAAATATACGCGATAGGGGGCAAGAGGTTGGTGTGCACGGACCAGGAGAAGGACCTTGGTGTGATTATTTCTGAGGATCTCAAGGTGGCAAAACAGTGTGATAAGGCAGTGGCAAAAGCCAGGAGGATGTTGGATTGCATACAAAGAGAAATTACCAGCAGAAAGCAAGAGGTACTAATGCCACTGTATAAGTCACTGGTGAGGCATCACTTGGAATACTGTGTTCAGTTTTGGAGACCATATCTTGCAAAGGATGTAAAAAGACTGGAAACTGTTCAGAGGAAGGTGACCAAAGTGATTTGGAGCCTGCGTCAGAAGCCTTATGAGAAGAGACTTGAAGACCTAAATATGTACACTCTGGAGGAGAGGAGGGATAGGGGAGATATGATTCGGACCTTTAAATACTTAAAGAGAAATAATGAACAAACAAACCTCTTCCAAAGACGGGGAAGCTGTAAAACTAGAGGGCATAACATGAAGCTGCAAGGGAGTAAGTTGAAAGGCAATGGTCGGGAAATACTTTTTCACTGAAAGGGTGGTGGATGCTTGGAATGTCCTCCTGATGAACGTGGTGGGGGCAAATACAGTGACGGAATTCAAAATGGCATGGGACAGACACAGTGGATCCCTTTACAGCAACAGGATAAAATCAAAATAAACGTAACTATCTAATTTCTCAACAAATAGGGGTGTCCTACATGGAGCGGTGGATTCACCCCTAAACAAAACATGGGGAGCGGCAGGTGCACCTACTCTTGCCATCTTACTGGGCAGACTAGATGGACCATACTGGTCTTTATCTGCCATCATTTATTATGTTATTATATATGGGAGAAAACCTTTTTGGGAAAGATTGGAGAGATTGAGACAGATGATCTCATCCTCAAAAGCTTTCCAGAAAGATGGCTGATCCCTACAAAAATAAGTTTCTGCCTAAGAAATCTTTGTATTCTAAGAAGAAGAGATATTATCCTTCCTACCCACCTTCAGCTGCCTACCAACCCAAAAAGCCCAAGGCTCCTAAGCTTCAACCAGCTGCACAAGCACAACCTGCATCTGGTTTCTGCCTCCTTCCTAGAGAGCATTGCAAATCTGCCTCTGGAGCGTCCCCAGT
The DNA here is from genome assembly GCA_033557465.1 of Ichthyophis bannanicus. NCBI lineage: Eukaryota > Metazoa > Chordata > Amphibia > Gymnophiona > Ichthyophiidae > Ichthyophis > Ichthyophis bannanicus. Next base: position 298,480,719 of record CM066033.1, on the reverse strand, counting down.
CCCTTCACATAGGAGGCAGACTCTGTTCCTATGCCCACAGGTGGCATCTCATAACTTCAGAACGGTGGGCACTCAACATTGTCCAAAGGGGGTATCTGCTTAACTTCAAAATCTTACCCCCCACCAGCTTCACAGGGGACTATCCCACTCATCCCCTTCAAAGCACTCTCATAAGAGAAGAGGTGACCACTCTGTTGTCCCAGGGCACCATCAAAAGAGTTCCTCCTCCTTAAGAAAGGATGGGCTTCTACTCTCCATATTTTCTTATCTCAAAGAAAACAGGAGGATTCAGGCCCACAAAGGATCTTGGAGATCAAAACAAGTTCGTGGTCCGAGAAAAATTCAAAATGATTTCACTGGGAACTCTTCTTTCATACCTCCAGAGAACGATTGGTTATGTTCTCTAGATCTAAAGGAGGTATACATGCATATCTCCAGGAATGTAGTCTTAATATATGGCTGACGTCGGTACCAACGGAGCCTGCGCAGGAACGCTCCCCAGCGTCCAATAAGAAAGCTTTTGGGGGCATCCCACTGGGCCTGCATAGCTGCCTTCCTGCCTTTCCAGCTCTCCGTCCATAGTTCTTAATTTTCTGCGGAGCTGACAAGAAGTAATTGCTGTCACCGCAGAAAATGTGTGTTTTTTCATATTTTTTGTGGTTTGCGTCTACCTTCCCTTCAACGCTGGTACCGACCTCCGTCGGTGCTTTCTTTCTTTTAAAAAAAAAAAAATCTGTGAAGAAAATAATTATTTCTTTTTTTCAGGCACATCGATGTCATCTTAGGCTTAGGCCTTCCATTTTGTCACAGACACAATGGAAAAATCATCCAGTGGTTTTAAGAAGTGTTCCAAATGCCATTTCAGCCACAGACACCCATAACTGGTGTCTAAAATGCTTAGGACCGGATCATCAGCCATCAGAATGTTCACTCTTTAGGAAGATGACAAACAGAGGCATACAAAATTGAGCTGCAAAGCAGGGCACCCTCTTTGCCTCTGAAGCAGTATCTTTAGCATCGACATCATCAAGAGCTTCATCTTCCTACCAAGGATCTAAGGTATTGAAACCTAAGTCTTCATCGAAGGCTGGACAGCCCTCCAAGGGTAGATCTCCTAAGCATCGAGATGCCTCAGGCGTTGCCCTGGAGGGGGACACACCGGCCAAACAACCCTGGCGGGAAGACTTTCCCTCCAAAGCCTTAGTGGGGTCCCATAATGCTCCCGAGGCCTCCAACTCCGAAGAGCTCCTGGTGCCATGCTCAGGGATTGTGGACCGCAATTCCAGTACCGATACCCAAGCATCGGCAAGCTCCATGGACCAACGTATCCTGGCCATCGAGCAGAGCTTAGTGGCCTTACTGGCGGCCTCGGTACCAGTAAAACCCTTAGGGTCTGATCCGCAGGCTTCGGTACCGGATTCAGTTCCGATACAACCTGCATCGACTTTTTTCCGCATTCCATGTTACCGCCCATGCCTGCCCTCAAATCCGTTTCTAGTACCGAGGTTCCGACAGCACAGGCTTCAACTACCGGTTTCGATCGATACCGAGTTCATGGAGAGCAGGAACACCCTGCCCGTCGATTCTTTGAGTCTTCGGATTCTGATTCATTGAATGATGAATCGGCCGATACCCGAGACATGAGAACTGTCACGGAAGACCCATCTCCGTCTCCACAATGTTGCATGTCCCCACCAGAGGATATGTCTTTTCAAAACTTTATTCGCGATGTTGCTAGTGATCTGTCCATAACAGTGACATTAGAGAAAGAGCCTAGGGCCGAAGAATTCAAAATTCTTCAATACTTTACGCTCTGAAGGAGGCTGCTATGCTCCTTATCCATTGGATACTTCATGACCTCATGCTTCATATGTGGGAGACACCTCTTACTGTTTCTCCCCATACCTGGCGACTCGATACCATGTACCAGGTACCGGAGTGTTCCGGTTTCCAAAAGACAATTGCCACACCATTCCATGGTAGTGGAATCGGCAGTAAGTCAAATAAAGAGTGCTAAGACACATTCCTTGAACCCTCCGGGTAGGGAATAGAGAACCCTCAATGCCTTTGGTCAATGTTGTTTTCAGTACTCCATGCTATCGGCCAGGATTAGTTCCTACATACTCTATATGGGTATGTTCCTTAGAGAGGTGGCTAAGGATTTGGAGTTAATGGTTCCTCTTCTCCGCGATGACAAGAGAGCAGATTATCTCACCCTTGTAAAGCATTCTAAGAATGTTCCAAACTTTGTTAACAGAGCAACGTTTGACTGTTTTGAGTGCATTATCAGGACTTCATCCATCTGCATCAGTGCATGCAGGATTGCTTGGCTTCAAGCATCGGATCTTGAACAATGGGTTCAAGATAAGCTGGGTAATATCCCTTGTACTCGTGAAAACCTTTTTGGCAAGGATTGGCAGGACAAGGCCATTCAGTTAGAATCTACCCTCAGTAAGCTACCTAGATCTATTGCCAATCCAGCTAGGAAAAAAGCAGCAAAGAGAGATTTTTTCAATAATATTAAGAAGTACTATCCTTCTTATACCCCTGCTGTTCAGTGTCAGCATCATACTCCTCAGAAGAGGCAGCAACCACCAAAGCAGCAAAAGAAAGCTCAGACTCCTAAGTCACAGCCACCTCAGCAGACCCAGACTACTCAGGGTCTTTGACTCCTTTCTAGAGAACATAGCTGTCCTGCCTCTGGAGAGTCCTGATCCCGTCTACATTCCCGGCAGACTCTGTCACTTTGCCCACAGATGGCATCTCATCACATTAGAGCAGTGGACATTGTCCATAGTACGAGAGGGGTACAAGCTTCATCTACAAAGTCTATCCCCCCAGACTTCTCCAAGAGAGTTCCGCTCTCAACCCCCTCTCACTGCTCTTTTGCTACAAGAGGTCACCTCCCTTCGGTTGTAGGGTGCAATAGAAGAGGTTCCATCATCCCAGCAGGGAATGGGCTTTTACTCTCCATACTTTCTCATTCCAAAGAAAACAGGGGGATACAGGCCCATTCTGGACCTCAGAGAACTGAACAAGTCCCTACTACGGGAGAAATTCAAAGTGATCTCCCTAGGGACCTTTCTCCCCTATCTCCAGAGTCAGGATTGGCTCTGCTCTCTAGATCTAAAGGAAGCGCACACTCACTTACTTATTCATCCACAGCACAGAAAGTTCCTGCGCTTCATGTTCCAAGGAAGACAGTATCAATACAGAGTCTTGCCTTTCGGCCTCGCCTCTGCCCCAAGAGTCTTCACAAAATGCATGGCGGTAGTAGCTGCATTCTTAAGGACTGTAGGGATATTTGTCTTCCCTTACTTAGACGACTGGCTCATTTGAGCAAGCACCTCTCTAGAGGCCAGCCTATCCCTCTCACGTACCATGCAGGTGCTACAACAATTGGGATTTGTAAATCGGCAGTAAGTCAAATAAAGAGTCCCAGTAAGTCAAATAAAGAGCCAAAGTCCCAGCTCGTCCCCTCTCAAACTCTAGAGTTCATGGGGCTCTCCTAAACACTCAGCAATCAAGGGCATTTCTGCCCCAGCTCCGCTGCGCTCTACTCAATCAGTTAGCATCTCAATCATGCCTCAAGAACTTTCTCACTGCTTGAGAAATGCTACAGCTTCTGGACCATATGGCATCAGCGGTGCATTTGTTCCATATACTCGCTTACATATGCACACAGCCCAATGGACACTGGCATTCCAGTGGTCTCGGGCATCGGGTCGCCTGGGAGACAAGATAGTGATCTCTGCCCTCCTAATCTTGTCTCTCCAGTGGTGTCAATCCCCAGAACACCTCCTTGTAGGGTCACCTTTTCAGATGCCAACACATCAATGTACTCAATCATCAAAACCCAAAAAACCAAACCCAAAAGTAAATATCCCCCTAATTTTTCAATAAACGTTTTGTCGGAGAAGACTGGAGGCGACTGAAATGGAGTTCAGTCACACCAGACAGCCTTATCCCTTTTAATCATTTTTATACTAAAAACGTTGTACTTAGCTTGTAAAAGCTTCTCAGTGAAGTGTCCCAAAACTTTTTAAACCATAAGCATTTTCACCACTTGAAACAGGGCCAAGGGCACGAAACGTACGTCGTGGGATTGCTACAAACTCCGCAAAGTGGTGAAAATGCTTATGGTTTAAAAGGTTTCGGGACACTTCACTGAGAAGCTTTTACAAGCTAAGTACAACGTTTTTAGTATAAAAATGATTAAAAGGGATAAGGCTGTCTGGTGTGACTGAACTCCATTTCAGTCGCCTCCAGTCTTCTCCGACAAAAAGTTTATTGAAAAATTAGGGGGATATTTACTTTTGGGTTTGGTTTTTTGGGTTTTGATGATTGATTATATTTAACCAGACCGAGGATTAAATTCTTGGGAACACATCAATGTACGACAGATGCATCCAGCTTGGGCTGGGGAGCTTATCTAGACACTCTCTCCACTCAGGGACTCTGGTCTCATCAGGAGTCACAGCTCCAAATAAATCTGCTGGAACTCAGAGCCATTCTCAGTGCTCTCAGAATATTCCAGGACCATCTTCATTGCCTCAGAGTCCTAGTCCGGATGGACAATCAAGTAGCCATGTTCTACGGGAACAAGCAGAGTGGAACTGACCCTCTGCAGCGAGGCTATACATCTCTGGTCCTTTGCCATACATTACTGCATTCACCTACATGCAGAGTATCTTCCAGGCAAACACAATGTCTTAGCAGACAGACTGAGTCGAATCCTTCTCCCTCACGGGTGGCTCTTCATGTAGACAAAGTCCCTCACATTTTTCAAATCTGTTTCACAAGTCCTCAGAATGCCAAGCTTCCCCACTTCTGCACCAGGACTCCTGCAACAGACAGCCAGCAGGTGGATGCTTTTCACCTACACTGAAGTCAGGGCTTCCTATATGTCTTCCCTCCCATACCCCTAATTTCCAAAACTCTTCAAACTCCAGAGAGACAAGAGCTCCATGACACTGATAGCCCCACGCTGGCCACGCCAGCTGTGGTACCCTCTCCTTCTACCTTTGTCTCAGGCTCAACCCATAGATCTCAGGTCTGCTCCAGATCTCCTCTCAAGAGAAAGGGATGTTGCTCCATCCCAATCCGCAGTCTCTCCATCTCACAGCATGGCTGTTGAAGGCATAGCCTTCCAAGACATTAACGTTCCCCAGGAGGTTAAGGACATCTTAGCTTCTAGGAAACCATCCACCAGACGGTCCTGTTCTTTCAAGTGGCAAAGGTCTTCTTTCTGGTACTCTCAGAAGAATCTCAATCCCTTCTCAGCTCCGGTGGAGGCACTGCTAGAGTATCTCCTTCCCCTCTCATCTTCTGGACTCAAACCCAATTCGGTAAAAGTACACCTAAGTGCAATTGCAGCCTCTCACCTGCTTTTAGATGACCAGTCCATTTTTTCTCAGCCACTCGTAGCACACTTCATGAGGGGTCTCCTATTAACCAAACCTCTCATTAAGCCGTCTCTAGTGGCATGGGACCTTAATGTTGTCCTAGGACAGCTTCTCAAGCTGCCCTTTGAACTTCTAGCCACTACTCCACTTAAGTTTCTCACATGGAAGGTCATCTTCCTTATTGCCCTCACTTCAGCAAGACACATTAGTGAGCTCCAGGCTTTGGTGGCTGACCCTCCTTATACACAGTTAAGGTTGTTCTTAGGACTCATCCTCACTTCATACCGAAGGTGGTCTCACCCTTCCATTTAAACCAGTCAGTCTACCTTCCTGTCTTTTTCCCTAGACCTCAGTGCTCTAGGGAAGAGGCAACCCTCCACACTCTGGATTGCAAATGTACCTTAGCTTTTTATCTCCAGAGTATCGAGAGCACTGAAAAGCTTCCCAGCTTTTCATTTCCTGTGACGTGAGTCACCTTGACTTGCCAGTATCCAAACAAACTCTCTCCAAGTGGATAGCTGACTGCATCACTTTTGCCTATTAGAAGGCAGAACTTCCTTATCGTCCCTCCAGTCTAGTCCCGGAAACTCTGGGTTGTGATCCTCTTTCAGCAGCTTGGAGACTGATCCACGTCATTCTTTGATGACACTGGTATAAGGACACAGGCACCTCCTCCTCACTCCAGTTTAGATCAGTCTCCAAGCAGCTGGAGGATGTGGGCCGGAGTTCCCGGCTCACTTGAGGAACAATTAAGGACTTTAGGAGAGCGTTAGGTTAAATTTGGGGTTTAAATTACCTTCAGATTTTTATTATTTTAGTTTCATTCGTTTGTGGTATTGGACAGTTACTTTGGGGGAGGTTTTTAAATTTTAGAGTGCTATGCCTTTAAGTTTCGCGGCTAAGGGCCTCTCTCCCTCTCTTCCTGTCTCTGTAGCAAAAGGCAGGCAGAGAAGGAAAGTGTAGACTCCAGGGGCAAACAGCGGCACAGGTCTTCTAGATTTGAAAGGAGCCCTCCCCCAGCGCTGTGCAGAAGGGATTGCCAGTTTGCACTTAGGGGGACCGGGCAGAAAGGAGCCGCGGTGCCTTCCTCCTTTACTGATTCTCTGCGTTGGGAGACAACAGTCCCGAGTGCGAGAATCAGTCACCAGACCTGCAGCCTTTCACATTCCTTTTGGAGCACAACGGCCCAGATCAAGCAGGTAAGCCGCTGAGTGGGTTTCGCGGTCGGTTGTTGCTTCAGGATCCGGGGGAATAAGCAGGCCCGCGCTGCGTGTATTTCGGCGGGAAACGCCAGTAGCGGCAGCGGGGGAAACGAACGGGTGTAGTTAGGTATCACAGCTTCGTTTCAGTTTTTTTCTGGTGAGGTTCAGGTCGGCAAGGTTCCTGCTCCATTTTGTGTTACTTTAAAAAACAAACAAAAAAAAAAAGGCTCGGGTTAAGCAGGCTGGTTCAGGGGGCCTATTGCTGTGGGGCCCGTTGAAAGGTGTTGTAGTAAGGAAAGGCCTCAGGAACATCAGTTCCAGGTGACAAAGGAGCCAAAATGCCTGCAAAGATGTTATGTTTACTCTGTGGAGTAAAAAGATCATCAGTTTCGGAGGCCGGTATCTATAAAAGCTGTAGTCAGGCGTCTCTCACAGAACACAAACACCTGGATACAGCAGAGGAGCAGGAGGTGGCTTTAGAGGGGCCTCTATCTGCGGTGGTGGACCTGGAGGAACCAGTGCCGGGTCCTTCCATGGTGTCGGATACGCTGGTGGCTCAGGCTTCTTTCCCGGTGGATATGTCTTCAATTTTTTCACCAGATTTTGTGACTCTGATTCAAAGGTCGTTCGGCGGGTCTCAAAGAGAAGTTTTCTTCTCGGCTGCTGGGCCCATGGGTGGGAGCTTGGGTCAGAAGAGGCCAGGGACTCCGCTGTCGCTTGCTGCTTCGGCGGGGCTGCCAAAGAGGGCAAGGCTGGAGATAGAGAAACGGGGCCAATCGGAGTTTTCGGAGGATTTGCACACGGAAGACGGGGAGCAGGACCCAGAGTTCGATGAGGAGTTGGAAGAAGGAGAAATTGCTGAACAGGAGGATCAGGCCAGAGTGGTGCGGATTTTTCGGAGAGAAGAGTTGCCCGCACTCATTTCTGAGATGCTTAAGGCGCTTAATGTACCGGCGACGGGACCGGTGGATGAGGCAGTGTTAGAGGATCCGCTCTTACAAGCATTTCGGAAAACACAAAAAGCGTTTCCTATCCATAGGGTGATAAAGGAAATGATTCAAGGTGAGTGGGACATGCCTGAGGCAACACTCAAGGGCTCTAGAGTAATGTCCTGCCTGTATCCACTCTTGGAGCAAGATAAGGAGCTATTTAAGTCGCTGAGAGTGTATGTGGCTGTATCTGCGGTGACTAAGAAGACGACCATTCCGGTGGAAGGGAGTGCTGCGCTCAAGGATACTCAAGACAGAAGGTTAGATGCTTTGTTGAGGCAGGTCTTTGAGGTTAATGCTCTTTCCATTCAAGCATCTATTTGTGGGGCTTGAGTGGCAAGAGCCTGTCTGCACTGGGCTCAACGAATCCAGGGAGAGCGAAGCGAAGACTCGGTGAGCGAGGCTGCTCATTTGGAGTCTGGAACGGCTTATCTTGCAGATGTCCATTATGACCTCATTAGGGGGCTATTGAACAGTATGGCTTCAGTGGTAGCAGCAAGGAGATACCTTTTGGCTGCACAATTGGGCAGCGGATGCGTCTTCTAAGGCCAGGTTAAGTAAGCTTCCCTTTAAGGGAAAGCTACTGTGTGGAGAAGATTTGGACAAGATTGTTAAGGATCTCGGAGAATCCAAGGGTGGCAGGCTTCCGGAGGATAAGAAAAAGCCGGGGAGATTTCCGTCAGTGGCTAGACTGCCGCAAAGAGATTTTCGCCGTTTTCATTTATCCAGGTTTCCTCAGAGTCAGAGGGGATGTTTCCCCTATAGAAACCAGGGGTTTCGAGGGCTCCGAGGGGTGAGCAGAGGCTTTGCGGCCGCCTTTTCGGGTACCAGAAAGCCGCAATGAAGTCAGGGAGGCCCAGGTGGACGTAGCAGTGGGAGGTCGTCTGCAGGAGTTTTACACTGCCTGGGTCAAAATTACGTCAAATCAGTGGGTGTTAGAGGTGATTCGAGAAGGCTATGCTTTAGAATTTCTGAAACTGGTAACTGACTCATTCGTACAGTCCCCTTGCAAGGTGCATCACAAATGCCAGGCGGTCCGTCAGATGTTAAACAGATTGCTAGATCTCAAGGCGATTGTACCAGTGCCGCGAGACCAATGCGGTTTAGGTCGATACTCCATTTATTTTGTGGTTCCGAAGAAGGAAGGAACTTATCGACCAATTTTGGACTTAAAAAGGGTGAACCGGTGTCTCCGGATTTCTCATTTTCATATGGAGACGCTGAGGTCGGTCATCATGGCAGTCAGAGAGGGAGAGTTCCTGACTTCCTTTGATTTAGCCGAGGCATATTTACACATTCCCATTCGTCCAGAACATCAGCAGTTTCTCAGATTCGCAGTGCCGATGGGCCATTTTCCCTTTCGGACGCTACAGTTTGGACTGGCAACGGCACCACGGACTTTTACCAAGGTCATAGTGGTCGTGGCGGCGGAATTGAGGAAGGAAGGTGTTCTGGTTCATCCGTATCACGACGACTGGTCGGTTCGGGCAAAATCGAGGATGGAGAGCGAGGATGCTACTGCCAAGGTGGCCAGCTGCCTTCAGAGGTTAGGTTGGGTGGTCAATATGGCCAAGAGCAGTCTAGTACCCTCACAGAAGCTCGAGTACCTGGGGGCACGTTTCGATACAGCGGCAGGCAAGGTTTTTCTGCCGCCGCATCGTTCCATGGCCTTAAGAAAATTGGTTCGATGGTTTCTCAACAGGGCGCGTCCAACAGCGTGGCATTATTTTTAGCTCCTGGGAAAAATGGCGGCGACGATCGAGTTGGTGCCCTGGGCAAGGGTGCATAGGTGGCTGTTGCAGAGAGTGTTACTCAGGAGGTGGTCTCACCAAAATGATCTGCTGTCCTGACGGCTTGTCTGTCCGGAGGAGACTCAGGAAGCGTTGCGGTGGTGTTTGCTTCCGGAGTCCTTAGCAAGGGGGATGCCCTTGGAAACGCCGAACTGGGTACCACTGACTACAGATGCCAGTCTCCTAGGTTGGGGAGCGCATTTTCAGGGCATGTTTGCGCAGGGTCAGTGGACGGAACAAGAAAGGACTTGGTCGATCAACAGGTTGGAACTGCGAGTGGTAGTGTGGGCACTGAGGAGGTTTCAGCCATATCTAAGAGGAACAGCGATCAGAGTGTTTTCAGACAATGCGACCACGGTGGCCTACATAAACAGGCAAGGGGGCACCGGCAGTGCTCCCTTGGAGGCCGAGGTAGATCAGTTGTTTCAATGGGTCGAGCAAAACCTTCCAGCTCTGTCAGCAGTGCATGTAGCAGGAGTGGACAATGTAGCGGCCAATTTCTTGAGTCGCATAAAGGTAGACCCCGGAGAGTGGACTCTTCATCCGGAGGTGTACGACACGGTGGTACAGCGCTGGGGGATGCCGGTGATGGATCTCATGGCCACTTTCAAGTCCACGAAGGTAGGTCGGTTCTTCAGCAGAAGGAGAGAGAGAATGTCGGAGGGGCTGGATGCTCTCATCCAAGATTGGCCGGTAGATCAGCTGCTGTACGTGTTTCCGCCCTGGGTATTAATAGCACGCATAGTGCGTCGCATCGAGCGTCACAGAGGATTAGTCATACTGATCGCGCCAGATTGGCCAAGGAGGCCGTGGTATGCGGATCTCCGGAGGCTGGTAGTGGAGAAGCTTTGGCGACTACCAGTCAGAGAGGACCTATTGATGCAAGGCCCGTTGTATATTTATTTATTTTATTTATTTACAGTCTCTTATATACCGCACTATTCACCATCAGCGCGGTTCACATGGAACAAAATGCTCAGTACATTTAACACGTATGAGTTTACAGGTAACAGGGCATAAAAAACTTGGATAACCGGGGTAACTATTTACAAAACGTACTACATGGCATCATATGTACATATGTATATGCCTCAGGTAGCTCGGTTCTCGCTTACGGCATGGCTTTTGAAAGGGCGCGGTTAAGAGCTAAGGGCTACTTGGAGGCGGTGGTCACAACCTTGTTGGGGGCTCGTCGAAAGTCTACTTCATTAGCATATGTTCATGTGTGGCGCATTTTTGAGGCTTGGTGTGCTGACAGAAGTTGTGAGGCATTAAGAGCGTCCGTGCCGCAGATATTAGTGTTCTTGCAGGATGGTTTTCAAAAAGGGTTAGCAGCCTCTTCCCTAAAGGTACAGGTGGCAGCGATTTCTTGTTATAGGGGGAAGATCAAGGGACCAACTCTGGGCTCTCATCCGGATATTAAGACTTCTCCAGGACCAAGCAGGAAGTCAGTCCTCACATATGGGTGACGTCGGCGCCGACGGAGCCCTCGTGCGGAGCATTTCCCCAGCTTTCAAAGAAAGCCTTTGGGAATGCAGCGGACATGTGCAGTCCCCTTCCCGCCCAAGGGTGCCATCTTGCTCAGTCTTCTTTTTTCCACGGAGCCCGACGGACGTGTTTCGTTTTCACCCGAGAAAAAAGTTGATTTTTTGCGTAGATCCGTGTTTTCTTTGGTTCGACGCCGGTTTTCCCTTACCCGCCTGGGCCCAGTACACCGGTATTGATCCCGGACTTCATTTTTCGGTTTTTGTCCTTTGTGACTAGCGTTTGCGCCATTTTTCTATTTTTCACAGGCAGCCCTGTCTTTTGACCTTGCAGGGGCCCTTTTTCCCCCGATGGCTGCCAGCGGGTTTAAAAAGTGTGATCGGTGTAAGAAACTTATGTCTCTCACCAACACACATGACTGCTGCCTCCGCTGCCTCGGACCCGATCATGACCCGATGATCTGTGGCCCGTGTGGGAAAATGTCCCCGAAGGCATTGAGGAGCCGGCAGCATCAGAAGGAAAGAATCTTCTCTGACTCCGCGTCCGGCTGGGCCCGGACTTTGTCAGAGGCCTCGATGTCTCGGGACTCCGATCCCGAGCATCGCCGGGGTTCCTCTGAGAGGGGGTCTCCCTCGCGGGAGCACCGCAGAAAGAAGAAACCCACGAGGGCGGCGTCGGTGGACGCACTTGGCTCCTCGAGGGCCAGGTCACATAGCCCCAAGCGCTGTCCCGTGTCTTCGGAGTCGGAGAGGCCTGCTAAACAACCTCGTGTGGAGACGGAGTCCCCGAGTCACTTGAGTATTGTAGTCCTTGTGAACTCTCCTCCGGGGGAGCCGACGTCGGGCCTGATACCGTCGGGGCCCAAGTCGGGGGCTGCTGAGTCTCCTGAGCTCGGACTCAGGTTGATGGCCTTGGAGAGCAGCTTGGCTGCCTTCATGTAACAGCAGCGGGCACTGATCGTGGGTCTCACCGGTGCATCTGCCCCGACCACCGGGACATCAACGTCCAAGTCGACCCCGAAGGCCGATCCGATGCTCCAGTCCATGCGCTCTCGAGTTGATCCTCAGCCAAAGTCTCCCTTGGCCTCCCATTCGGGACCGATGTCGTCGACGCTGGTACCCTCGGCATCGGGGCGGATGGCATCGGTGCCTGCTTGACCAGAGCCGCTCGATTCCTCCTCCAAGGGGTCGGGCTGGGAAACGGAGGATGAGGAGTCCCCGGACACCTTCCAGACCTGGTGTGTCCCTTCAGACTCACCGGAGTCCGAGCCTCGGAAATGGTCCCCCCCAGAGGACACCCGGTTCTCGGACTTCGTGCGGGACATGGCCAAGGCCTTAGCCTTCCCCACGGATCCCGACGAGGAGCCTTGAGCTGAGGAGCTCGAGGCCCTACAGTATGACTCTCCTCCCAAGGAGGCCTTTACTGTACCGGTTCCTCCGATGCTGGAACGGTTGCTCTTCCGCATGTGGGAGGCGCCGGCCTCGATGCCGGTTTTGAGCAAGCGCGTCGATTCCATCTATCGAGTCCGCAAGAGCCCCGGGTTCCAGAAGGCACAGCTACCGCACCATTCCATGGTTGTGGAATCGGTCATGCATCGGCTGAAGAGTCAGAAGATGCACTCCTTGGTGCCCCCCGGCCGGGAGGCCCGGAACCTGGATGCCCTTGGTAGAAAGTGCTTCCAGGGCTCTATGCTTGCTTGCTGTGTCCAGACCTACCAGCTGTACATGGGCATGTACCTTCGAGACCTGGCAAAGGAGATTGCCGGGTTCTCTGCTGGACTCTCTGAGGAACCTTTGCAGAGGTTTACAGCCTTGTCAACTGGGATCTGAATATGCTCGAAGTTTGTCTCGAGCAGCTTATGATGGCTTCGAGGCTTCAGCCCGTGTAGCCGCGGCCGGCATCGGTGCACGCCGTCAGGCCTGGCTACAGTCATTGGACCTCGAGCCATGGGTACAGGACAAGTTGGTCGATGTCCCCTGTCGAAGTGAAAACCTTTTTGGCAAGCCCATGGCTGAAAAAGCTGCAGAACTCGAGTCCGAGACTCTCACCAGGACAAGGCTGTCCAGGAAAACCTCTGCCCCTTCTCAAAAGAAGGGCTCGGGGAAAAAGTCCTTTTACCCGAGGAAGTCATCTGCCTACAAAACTTACCCTCAGTACCAGGCCTCCACAGCTCCCCAACAGGGTCAGCAGGCCAAGGGGCAGGGACATGGGCCCCGTAGGCAGAAAACCCCCAAGCCACCAGCTCCGGCTCTTGCACAGCAGGGGTTTTGACTCCAGTGGCATAGCCTTTCCTCCTCAGCTGGCCCGTCTCAGCACAGGAGGCCGGCTGACCCTGTACTCCCACAGGTGGTCAGCCGTAACAAGGGATACCTGAGTGCTACGCATAGTCCAAAGGGGCTATCTGCTCCACTTCCACCAGGTACCCCCCTCTTACTTTCCAGGGGAGCCTCCAAGACTCCCTCTGTACAGGAACCTACTCCTGCAGGAGTTAGCAAGTCTTCTAAAGGAACAGGCGGTGGAACTGGTGCCCCAACATCTGAGAGGTCAAGGCTTCTACTCCAGGTACTTCCTGGTACCAAATCTAAACAAAGTTCCTGGAGAGGGAAAAGTTCAAGATGCTTACCCTTGGAATCCTGCTGCCCTACCTCCAGCAGGGAGATTGGCTATGCTTCTTAGACCTAAAGGATGCTTATACTCACATCCTTATTCATCCAGACCACAGGCAATATCTCAGATTTGTGGTGGGAAGAAACCATTTTCAGTACAGGCCTAACCTCTTCCCCCAGGGTTTTCACCAAGTGCCTGGCAGTGGTGGTGGCCTACCTCAGGGTTCAAGGGCTCTTTGTCTTTCCATACCTGGACGACTGGCTCATCAGGGGTCAGTCTCCACAGGAGACCAATCAAGCCACCCTCCGCACTATCTCTCTTCTCCAGCATCTGGGGTTTGTCATAAACTTCGCAAAGTCCACTTTGTGTCCCTCACAGTACATGGAGTTCATAGGAGCAAGACTGGACACCCTTCAGGCAAAGGCTTTTTTACCTGTGGACAGGGCCCACAGACTGGATTTGGCCAGACAATTCCGCAGCAATTCTCTGGTCTCCGCCAGACAATTCCTGAGGCTCTTAGGCCACATGGCATCCACGGTCCATGTAACTCCAAATGCCCGTCTGCACATGAGGCCAGCTCAGCGGGGCCTCAGAACTCAGTGGCTGCAGGCCACAGGAAACCTGACGGGCAAGGTGAGGGTGTCCCAGCTCCTAGCATCTTCTCTGCAGTGGTAGCTTCATCTTCCGAATCTGGTGCAAGGAGTGCCTTTTCAGGCACCTTCACACTCCCAAGTGCTGACGACCGATGCTTCTCTTCACGGTTGGGGTGCACATTGTCAGGGAGCATGCACTCAGGGCCTGTGGTCTCCATGGGAGGCCGCACAGCAGATCAATCTCTTGGAGCTGAGAGCTATCCGATTAGCCCTGCGGACTTTCTGTCATGTCCTCTCTCACCAGTCCATCTTAGTTCAGACGGACAATCAAGTTGCTATGTTCTATGTGAACAAGCAGGGGGGCACAGGGTCCCGCCCTCTCTGTCAGGAAGCACAGGACCTGTGCTCCTGGGCAGTCAATCATGGCATACTTCTCAAGTCGGTCTATCTCCCTGGGCAGGAGAATTGCCTGGCAGACAGATTGAGCAGTATTCTACAGCCACACGAATGGCAGTTGAATCCTTTGGTGGTTCAACAAATCTTCCTCAGATGGGGTCTTCCAAAAATAGATCTCTTTGCCAGTCCACTGAACCGTCAACTGCCCAGGTTCTGCTCCAGACAACCGCATCCTCTCAGAGTAGCAGCGGATGCATTTCTCATTCCGTGGTCTACAGGCCTCCTATATGCATTTCCTCCCACGCCTCTAGTGCCCAAGACACTGTTCAAAGTGATCCGGGACAAGGCCTCGGTGATTCTGGTGGCCCCCAGGTGGCCAAGGCAACTATGGTTCCCACTTCTTTTGCAACTGGCGGTGGACACTCCTCTTCCTCTTCCTCTGGGGATGCAACCAGATCTCCTGTCCCAGGAACAGGGATCTCTCTTACACCCCAACCTCCAGTCCCTCAATCTGATGGCCTGGCTGCTGAAAGGGTAGTTCTATCACCCTTACTGCTGCCTAGGGAAGTGGAAGATGTGGTCTTGGCCTCTAGGAGGCAGTCAACCCGAAGCTCTTATGCCTTCAAGTGGCGTAGGTTCTCCACCTGGTGCGCTCAACACAAGGAAGATCCTTTTTCATGCCTGGTACCAGTAGTGGTGCAATATTTGCTTCACCTGTCCAACCTAGGCCTTAAGTCCAACTCTGTTAGGGTCCATCTCAGTGCTCTCTCAGCGCACCACTCACCGGTGGAGGGCCAGTCTCTCTCAAGTCACCCTTTGGTGACTCGCTTCCTCAGAGGCCTGTTTTTGCTTAAGCCTCCGATTCGTCCACCTGCCCCTGACTGGGATTTGAATGTGGTCTTGCAACAGCTTACTTGCCCACCATTTGAGCCTATGGCTATTTACCCTTTGCGTTTTCTATCCTGGAAAGCATTGTTTTTGGTGGCTCTTACCTCAGCAAGGCGAGTGAGCGAGATTCAAGCCCTTGTGTCAGATGCACCATACACTAGGTTCTATAGGAACAGAGTAATCTTGCGGACTCACCCTAAGTTCCTTCCAAAGGTTGTCTCCTCCTTCCACCTCAATCAGGAGTTGGTTCTTCCGACTTTCTTTCCCAGGCCGCATGCCAGCCAGGCTGAGATGGTCTTGCATACCCTGGACTGTAGAAGGGCGTTATCCTTCTACCTTGACCGTAGGCAGGGACACCGAAGGGCTGTGCAGCTCTTCGTCTCTTTTGACCCTAATAAGCTGGGGTTGCCTGTCTCCAAGCATACCTTGTCCATCTGGGTGGCAGACTGTATTGCCTGGGCGTATAGGGCAGCTGGCCTCTCCTTGCAGGGTCGAGTCATGGCCCACCGTGTCAGGGCGAAGGCCGCGTCAGTGACTCATCTCCGCTCTTTTCCATTGGCAGACATCTGCCGGGCCGCTACTTGGTCTTCAAGCCAGACCTTTGCGGCCCACTATTGCCTCAAGAGAGAGTCCCGAAGGGACAGTGCTTTCGGGCAGGCGGTACTCCGTAATCTCTTTGAGGTATAGGCAACTCCTACCCTCCGGCCCTGGTGTTGGGCGATATCAGAGAAGATTCTTTTCGCACATGCTGAGGCTCTAGAGGGAGCTCATTTTTCAGCTTTGGGTCCCCGGTAGCCTTAAGCTGGGGAGTCCCATATGTGAGGACTGACTTCCTGCTTGGTCCTGGAGAAAGCATAGTTACTCACCTGTAACAGGTGTTCTCCAGGAGCAGCAGGGATCAGTCCTCACAACCCTCCCTCCTCCCCTTGGAGTTGCAGTCATATAATTCATTTTTGTTTTTTGCTGTCTTTTAGCTATGTCATCAGACTGAGCAAGATGGCACCCTTGGGCGGGAAGGGGACTGCGCATGCGCGCTGCATTCCCAAAGGCTTTCTTTGAAAGCTGGGGAAATGCTCCGCACGAGGGCTCTGTCGGCGCCGATGTCACCCATATGTGAGAACTGATTCCTGCTGCTCCTGGAGAACACCTGTTACAGGTGAGTAACTATGCTATTTTTGAGGGCCGTAGGTCTCTTACAGCCTCGGTCCAGAGAGCTGGTTCCTGCTTGGGATCTGCAATTGGTATTGGAAGGATTAGGAAGGCGGCCATTTGAGCCTTTGGCTAAGGCAACGTTGAAGGATCTTACGCTAAGGGTGGTGTTCTTAGTTGCAATTGCATCGGCGAGGAGAGTTTCAGAGTTGCAGGCACTATCGTGTAGGGAACCGTTCTTGACTTTTTATGAGTCAAAGGTTGTCTTGCGACCGGTGCCGTCCTTTTTGCCGAAGGTGCTGTCTCCTTTTCATGTGAATCAAGTAGTGTCTCTACCGGTGTTCCGTGCGGATTCAGGGGGGGGGTCTTTGCCACAGTTGCATCGTTTGGATGCTCGGAGGGCCTTGAAAAAGTACCTCAAGAGGACGGCAGACTTCAGAAAGTCTGATAGGCTGTTCTTGTTGTTCGCTGGTCCTCGCAAAAAGGAAGCAGCTTCAAAAGCATCAATTGCCAGATGGATAAAGGGGGTAATAGCGTCGGCGTACCTGTTGAGGGGTAAGCTCGTACCTGAAGGATTAAGAGCGCATTCTACCAGGGCGCAAGCTGCGTCTTGGGCTGAGTACAAGTTTGTTCCTGCAGTGGAAATTTGTAAGGCAGCGACGTGGTCGTCATTAAATTCGTTTGTCAAGCATTATCGTCTAGATATTCAGGCAAGTAGGGATACCTATTTTGGAACAGCGGTGCTTCAAGCTGGTCTAGCAGGTCCTGCCCATTGAATTCTTTACTGCTCTGTTATATCCCCAGAGTTTCCGGGACTAGACTGGAGGGATGATAAGGAAGTTTAAATTAGACTTACCTGCTAATTGTAGTTCCTGGAGGAACTCCAGTCTAGTCCCGGATCCCATCCCTGTCCTTTGGGGGTATGGGAGCCTGAAGCAAGAGACTTCGCAGGTAAGAGAAAGTAGTAAACTGTGCAGCTTCGGGTTCACATGTAGGATTTGAATATGGGAAATATGTTGTAAGGTCAGGTTTCTTCTTAGAGGGGAAGCGAGGACCTTCGCAGTTGATCTTAAGTTTCACATTTATTTTAAGGCATCGCAGTGGTGTTCGGTTCTGTGGTTTTTAAATTTAGTTTACAGTTGGTTTATAAGTGTCTTTTTTACTTAATTGTTGCTCCGGTGAGTCTGTTTTGTCAATAGCTTACTGGAGGGAGGAGGAGGTGCCTTTGTCCTTATACCAGTGTCATCAAAGAATGACCTGGATCAGTCTCCAAGCTGCTGGAAGAGGATCACAACCCAGAGTTTCCGGGACTAGACTGGAGTTCCTCCAGGAACTACAATTAGCAGGTAAGTCTAATTTAAACTTTCTCTCAAGGGTCACGTCACTGCCCATAATGTTCGAGTCATGGCTGCCTCTATGGCGAATCTACGCTCTGTAGCTATTGACGAGATATGTAGAGCAGCAGTTTGGTCTTCAGTTCACACTTTTATTTATTTATTTTATTTTATTTATTTAACATTTCTTTTATACCGCACTATTATCATCAGCGTGGTTTACATTGAACATACTTATACATACAGGGTAACAGTAGTGTATTTTACATTTTAACAGGAGTTGAAACTTGGAAGAACAGGGGTAACTATTTACAGTTATTTACATAGTTAAAATATCTGGTTATATGCTTGGAGTGTGTAAATCACTATGGAGTCTAAATTGGAAAGTAACTTGTGAATAGGTGGTGCTTGAGCTTTTTCCTGAATTGGGTTAAGTTGGTAGTAGCTCTCAGGTCTGGTGGGAGGGCGTTCCAGGCTTTTGGGACATAAATGCTGAAAGCTCTTTTAGATGTTGCCTTTGTGCATCTCGCTATTTCTTTTGGGACAATTAGGCTGTTTATTGCTGCGGATCTTCTGATTCTATTGGGGGGTGAGGTGCGTAATAGTTCGGTGATGGCTGCAGGAGATTGATTGTTCAAGGCTTTAAAGGTTGTGATTATGATCTTATGTTGGATTCTGGCATGGGTCGGTAACCAGTGGAGTCTTTTCAGGATTGATGTAATGTGGTCTGTCCTCGAAATTCCTTCCAATAATCTGGCGGCTGTGTTCATTGCCAGTTGGAGAGGGTTTAGGGTTGCTTGTGGGAGTCCATATAGGATTGCGTTTGAGAAATCGAGGTGTGGCATCACCAAGGCTTGGTAGATGGTTCTGAAATCCGAGGGTTCAAGTAGTGGTCGTAAATGCCGGAGTGTACGTATTTTGTGGTATATTGATTTTGTTGTATTTTTTATGTGTGTTTTCATGTCTAGTCGTTGGTCCAGGGTGATACCTAGGTATCGAATAGTGGGTTTAACCATTAGTTCTGTGTCCTTTATCTTTTATGTGGCTGGGGGTGTGAAATCCTGGTTCCTCATAATGAACAGCACGTCAGTTTTGTTATGGTTGATTCGTAAGTTCTGTGTGAGGAGCCACTCTTCGACTGCTTCGAAACAGCTCACCAGTGGGGTAAAGTCGGGTTGGTTGATTGCAAATGGCATATATAAAAGAATGTCATCTGCATAGGCTAAGCATGCAACGTTAAATGAATGAACTAGGTCACAGATAGGGTGCATGTAGATGTTGAACATTAATGCGGAGAGCGAAGAGCCTTGAGGCACACCCTGTTCTTGTAGAAATGGATCTGATGTTGTGGCGTCGGTCCTCACTTGTTGCCATCGGTTGGACAGATAAGATTTACACCAGCTCAGTGCAGAGTCAAGGATTCCTTTTTCCTCGAGACGATCGATGAGTATTTGATGACTTACGGAATCGAACGCAGCCAAAATGTCCATGAATATAAGGATGAAGCCTTGTCGGATGTTATCTATTCCTGTGATTAGACTGTTGAAGAGGGTGATGAGGAGAATCCCCGTGCCATGTGTTTCCCTGAAACCATGTTGGGACGGGTCAAGCGGTGCTTCATTGTCTATATGTTGCTGGATTTGACGTTGGACCACCTTTTCAATTATTTTGACTAGCAGTGGGATGCTGGATATTGGTCTATATGATTCGACTTTTAGCGGATCCATTTTGTTATTCTTCAATAGTGGTCTAATGGAGGTATGTTTTAGACTTTGAGGAAAGGTTCCCGTTGCAAATGATTGTTCTAGGATTTTATTTAGGAAGGGGCTTAATTCACAGCGCAGTTCTCTTATCCAGGATGCTGGACAGGGGTCGTTTGGTGCAGTGGTAGCATTGATGGAGGCAATAGTGTTTTCAATCTCCTTGGGTGATATGGTGTTGAATTTGGTCAGTGGAGATGGATTTGGCGGCTTGGGTATGGGGGAGGGACCAGTGGAGCAAGGGTTTTTGACTGTTTGCATCATTTTTGATTTTAGGTAGTTAGCGTAGACCTGAGGTTGTATTGTGTGTGTTTGTTGAGGGGTTGGTTCTCGTGCCAGTGTCTTTACTATGTTGAACAAATCATGGTGTTTGTTCACTGATCGTTTTAGAAGATTTGTATGGAACTGTTTCCTTCTTTCTGCTATATCTTGGTGATGCTTTTTTAGGTGTGAGCAATACACCGTATAAGCTTCAGTAGATCGGGATCGGCGCCAACGTTTCTCAAGCCTGCAAAGATGGAGGAGTGATGCCCTTAGTTCATTTGAGTACCATGCTACATGTGCTCGGCACATGGTCTTTTTGTTCGTATCAGGTAATTGTGAGTTAGACCTGAGGGTGATGTCCCAGGTGTTAATCAGGTCGTCCAGATCAGGTTCTGAAGTGTTTAGTAGTGGAAGGACGTTCTTAAGTATTTCCTCTTTGTCAAATGAATGAAACCTTCTTGCTGGTGGTTTAGGAGGTATGGTGTTGGTGTTGTGTTTGTTGAGGGTGGTGGGTAGTTGGAATGTGATCAAGCTGTGATCCGACCAGGGTACTGGGTTTATGGATAATGCAAAGTTGTGATCTGATTCCATGATTGCTTGTGGGGCGAAGATCAGGTCCAGCGTGTTTTCCTTCACATGAGTGGGTTCTCTGACTATCTGGCTGTAGCCAAGGTTGTCAAGTGCTTCTAGAAATGCTGTGATTTGGGCGTCATGTAGAGTGGGGAGGTTGAAATTGCCTAATAGCCAGCTCGATGATCGTGGTTTATCTGTGTTGCAGGCAAGGTCGATTATTGATGACAGATCCTCAGATTCAATTGTTGGTGCTCTGTAGACTACGTTGATTGAGCAAGAATTGTTTGATATAGAGATCGCGTTTAGATGGGTTGTGCTGATGGTTTTGCTCAGCTGAAATTGTAGATCACTTTTTGCAAGGATGAGTACTCCTCCACCTCTTTGGTTGGCTCTGTGGCAGGTGTGAATTGAGAACTTGGGGGGTAGCATCTGGTTGAGAATGATGTTGTCATAATCTGATAACCAGGTCTCGGTGATCATCAGGATGTCGAGGTTGTGGTGTGCTATTAGGTCGGTGATCACTGGCCATTTTGTGCGAATAGATCTGATGTTGATGAGGGCGCATCTCAATAGTTGTTGGTGCTGTTGATCTTTGGTCTGAGACTTTTTAGTAGGTTGGAGGGCAATGTGGAGCAGATGGGGATGGTGCGTACGATTGGAGTTTGTTGGGTATTTTGAGCCTTGTCCGACCATCTCTTCCCGTTACTCCTTAGTATTGGTATAGAGCTAGTACTGGGGTTGAAGGCATGTGAGCATCCGGACAGTGCAAAGAGGAGATAAGTGATGGCTAGTGCTATGAATGTAAGCATCTTTCTGGTATGCATTGTGTATCTCGGGAGAGGGGTGCTAGCTTTTTTGGGGCAGTGCTCTATGTGGGCAAGTTGTAGCAGACTGTTTCTGGTTATTAGGTGCTCTGTCTTGTCTGAGATGTAGAATTGTCAGGTTGGTGGAGCCGTTGTGTGGTACAGCCGTTGTGTGATTCCTGGCTTGTTTGGTTTGAACTGGTCCTCTGTATTTGGGTCGGTGTATTGACTGCAGTGGTATCCGTAGAGTTGACAATGATAGTATCAGAGTACTGGCAACAGTAGCTTCTGAATACTGGTAACAATTGTGATGAAGTAAAGGCAACAGTAGTAGCTGAGTAGAGGTAACAATAGTAACAGTATATTGGCAACAGTAGTAGATGAGTAGAGGCAACAATAGTAACAGTATACTGGCAACAGCAGTAGCTGAGTAGAGGCAACAACAGTAACAAAATACTGGAAACAATGGTAGCTGAATACTGGCAGCAAAAGAAGCAGAGTATGATGTCAATAGTAGCAAGCTTACTGATGACAGTAGTATCAAAGTACTGGCAGAACAATTATGTTCAATGGCAGAGTGATAATAATTGAAACAGGTGGTGGTGGTGGCTGTGCCTGGAAGGCATTCATTCAAGGGTGCTCATAGGGGTAATGTTTCAGGTCTGGCGTGCATACTTGCCGCTGTTGTGTGGACCATGAGGAAGGCAGCAGTGTTTCGGTGGAGGGTGAAATCAATCAGGATGATGGTTTGCTGCTCACTATTGCCTGGACAAGGACTTCCGCCGGGATGCCTTATTTGGCCAAGCTGTTCTCCAGCATCTTTTTCAGATTTAGTGCAACTCCTACCCTCTGCCCCGGGTTTCAATACCAGACATCTATGGAAGATACATGACCTCTCTAGGCATACCTGTGCGATCCACAGCTGACTCTGAGTCATCTCTCTGGCATCTCCTAGCTAGGGAGTCCCATATGTGAAGACTGCATTCCTTCTTGTTCCTGGAGATAGCATAATTACTCACCTGTAACAGGTGATCTCCGGGAACAGCAGGAATTTAGTCTTCACAACCCACCCTCCTCTCCTAGGAGTTGTAGGTCTTCTCTTTCTCTCCTTTTATCTCAGCTACAAACTCAACTGAGGAGGAAGAGCTGGGAAGGCAGCTATGCAGGCGCAGTGGGATGCTCCCAAAAGCTTTCCTGTTGGACGCTGCGGAACGTTCCCATGCGAGCTCCATCAGTACTGACGTCACCCATATGTGAAGACTAAAGTCCTGCTGTTCCCAGAGATCACCTGCTACATGTGAGTAACTACACTTTACTGATATATCCCCTGTACAGACAGTATCTGCACTTCATGTTTCAAGGAAGCCATTACCAATATCGGGTGCTTCCCTTCAGCTTAGCCTCTACACCATGGGTCTTCACAAAATGCATGGCAGTAATCACTGCTTATCTTCACACTTTGGGAGTCTTCATCTTCCTGTACTTAGATGACTGGCTAATCAGGGAAGACTCTCCTTAGGAGGTAAAACATTCCCTTCAATGCACCATTACGGTGCTCCAACATTTGGGTTTTGTCTTAAACTTCCCAAAGCCTCGCCTTGCTCCACCCCAACATCTGGAGCTCATCGGAGCATTCTTAGACACTTAACATGCCCGAGCTTTCTTTCCACAAGATCGCTGTGCTTGCCTCATCTAGCTGGCAAAAGGAATGCAACAGCAAAACCGCGTTTCAGTTTGAGAGATGCTACGTCTGTTGGGCCTCTACAGTCCATATTGTCCCCTATGCTCAATTGCACATGTGACAAGTCAATGGACTCTGTCTTCTCAGTGGGTGAAAGCAAAGGGGCGTCTGAGACAGGATCCACATCATCCCTCAACTGATCAAGTTTCTTCAGTGATGATGATCTCCATAGAACCTACTCGGCGGGTCACCTTTTCAGATGCCTCCAACTCGATCTACCCTGACAACAGATGCCTCCAAGCTGGGTTGGGGAGTGTATCTGCATTACCTAACCACTCAGGGGCTGTGGGCACAACAGGAATCTGCCCTGCAGATCAACCTCCTAGAAATACGGGCACTGACATATGCTCTTCAGGTTTGTCAACCCCAACTTTCATGGCAAGATGTCTTAGTCAGGATGGACAACCAGGTTGCCATGTTCTACGTGAACAAACGGGGGGGACGAGGTCCCATCCTCTCTGCGAGGAAGCATCTTACCTGTGGTCCTTTGCCATCGCACATCGCATTCACCTCAGAGCAGTGTACCTCCCAGGCAAACTCAATGTCCTTGTGGACAAGCTAATCCATATCCTTCATCCACACGAATGGACTGTGCATTGGGAGATGGCTGCTTGGATCTTCCTAACCTGAGGAACCCCACTCGTAGATCTTTTCACCACTCTGCAGAACACACAGCTTCCACTCTTCTGCTCCAGGCTTCCGTTGCTGCACCGACATGCCCTGGACGCCTTCCTTGCATTCCTTCCCATCCCCTTGATACCCAAAACGCTGTTCAAGCTACAGGGCCGACAGGGCATGGTCCTCATAGTCCCCTTTTGGCCCCAGCAACCGTGGTTTCCTCTGCTTCTTCATCTTGCGCAGACTCCACCTCTCAGCCTTGGATATGCGCCTGAACTTCTCTCTCAGGACCAAGGGATGCTCCTCCATCCCAGTCTTCACTCCCTACACCTCACAACATGACTGCCAAAGGGATAGTGCTCGCTGACCTCGACTTGCCACAGGAGGTCAAAAATATCTTTCTTGTATCACGCAGGGATTCCACCAGGTGATCTTATGCCTTCAAGTGGTGTAGGTTTGCCCTCCGGTGCTCCGCAAAGGGCATTGACACCTTTTCTTGCCTGGTGGAGTCCCTTCTTCTCTTATCCATGGCAGGTCTTAAAACTAACTCAGTGAGAGTTCACCTTAGTGCCATTGCGGCCTCTTACAAACCACTGGATTGACAGCCTATCTCCTCACACCCCTTAGTATCATACTTCATTCGGGGTCTCCTACTGTCTGAACCACCCATTAAGCCACCTCCGTTGGCCTGGGACTTCAATGTGGTTCTTGCTCAGTCTCTAAAACCTCCTTTTGTTGCCTTTATCCACCCCTTCATTGAAGTTTCTGTCTTGGAAGGTAATTTTCCTTATCGAGGTCACATCAGCTTTCTGCATCAGTGAACTGCAGGCTCTGGTGATGGATCTGCCCTGTACCTGGTTCCACCATGACGTGGTGGTTCTGTGTACCCATCCACATTTCTTTCCGAAGGTATTCAACTCTTTCCATCTAAACCAGTCGATCATCCTACCAACTTTCTTCCCGAGACCACATGCGTCTTGGGCTGAAACAGCTCTACACACCTTAGACTGCAAGTGACCACTGTCTTACTACTTAGATAGAACTAAGGATCACAGAAAATCCTCTCAATTATTTATCTTCTTTGATCCTTGTCACCTTGGGCTACCGGTGACAAAATAGACTCCATCCAGATGGATAGCAGATTACATTTAATTTGCTGATGCACAAGCAGGACTCTCTCTGGAGGATCACGTCACTGCTCATAATGTGCACGCCATGGCTACCTTCATAGCCAATCTCTGTTCAGTATGCATTGAGGAGATTTGTTGAGCAGCTACCTGGTCCTCCATCTCTACTTTTGCTGCACACTCTTGTCTGCGCAGGGACTCCCGTTGGGACACTGTCTTTGGCCAAGTTGTACTCCAGCACCTCTTTAGGACTTAATCTCAACTCCTACCCTTCATCCTGGGCTTTACAAGTGATCAAATTATCATTTGGGGTGATATAGCCTCCTGGAATTGAGTCCAATGGGCCGCATCATGTCCACACTCTTCGGCTCTAAACTTTAGCCTCAGGGATCACACTGTCCCCCCACCTCCAATGCCAGTCTGCTTCCTGGGAACTAGTGAATCCCTTAAGTGAAGACTGCATTCCTGGAGATAGCGTAATTACTCACCTGTAACAGTTGATCTCCTGGAACAGCAGGAATCAGTCTTCACAACCTGCCCTTCTCCCCTAGGAGTTGTAGGGTTTGTTTGTTTTTTCTCTTCCTCTCAGCTACAAACTCAACTGAGGAGTTGGGAAGACAGGCACGCAGGTGCAGTGGCATGCTCCCAAAGGCTTTCCTATTGGACGCTGGGGAGGGATCCTGCGCGGGCTCTGTCGATGCCAATGTCACCCATATGTGAAGACTGATTCCTGCTGTTCCTAGAGATCACCTGTTACAGGTGAGTAACTACACTTTTCTTGAAGCTGTATGATTGCTATCAGGGGTGGCCCAAGGGGGGTGCGGGGCCATGTGCGGAGACTTGGTGCGGGGCCTCATTTGCATAAGGGACCTCATTTGCATAAACATTTGCATAATATTACCATACACTAACTTTTAGTAAACATGCCTCTTAATGAGTGTACGGATAAAGAAAAACTAAAAGATTTCTACATTACTATAATCCAGTGCCAACCGCCAGGCACATTAGGAACTACTACAAACACTGCCCATTTAGAACCCATAGCAAACCCGCTGTATCCTAACAGCACTACCAGGACTCACAAAGCACCATACCCTACCTATCAAAAGGAAACACTGCAAATATTAAACCAATACATTTCAGAGAATAACAATACATGACCTACTGGAGAAAGAGAACAAGTGGCAATGTCAAATAGGAATTACATAAACAGAATACCTCAGCTCAATTACACATGCAGAACATAGACCATCACCAAACAAGGAATCACAATTTAGAAATAGGAAGACAATTAAACTGGGAACCCCAAAAGCCAAACTTGGAATGTACAACAACACTGTAGAAATAGAATTATAAATTAATTTCCTCTTGTACTAAACAAAGCGCAGATGTTAATGATGCACATTTCCCAGAGCTGACATATTCCAGTTAATAAATTCAAAATAAAGAGATATTTTTCTACCTTTTGTGCATTTTTTTTCAGTTGCAATTGCTCCAGCCACTTTCTTCTGGTTTCTTCGTGTCTTCTGCTAACTCTCCATCATCTGCTGTCCATTTGTCCTTTCTTCTCTCTTCTAGTTTTTTTCCATTCTCTCTCTACATCTGCTTTAACATACTAATCTTTCTCCTTTTGGCTCTTTCCTCATTCCTATTTCATCCACTCAAATTTTACACCTCCATCCTCAATCCCCACTTACTCTACCAATATCCGGCCAATTGTAGATTTGTCTTCCCTCACACACAAAATATTTTCCCCTCTCCATTTCACTCTCCCAGCTCCATCCCATTCTAATCCTCCCCCAACATCAGCTCCCTTCTAGTTCCAGCGCCACCCAGCATCCGCTCCCTTCTAGTCCCCGCATCAGCCCATTTCCAGTCCTAGCCCCCCATAAGCCCATTTCCAGTCCTAGCCCCCCCATAAGCCCATTTCCAATCCTATCCTAGCCCCACCATCAGCCCATTTCCAGTCCTAGCTCTCCCATCCATTTCCAGTCCTATCCGAGTCCCTCCATCAACTCATTTCCATCAACTCATTTCCAATCCCAGCCCCCATCAGCCCATTTCTAGTCCTTTCCTAGCCCCACCATCAGCCCATGTCAAATCCTAGCTCCCCTCCACTCAGCCCATTTCCAATCCAAGCCCCCCATGAGCCTACTTCCAGTTCTAGCCCCTTCGTGAGTCCATTTCAATCCAAGCCCCCACCACAGCCTATTTCCAATCTTAGCACCCCCAAAAGCCCATTTCCAGTCCTATCCTAGCCCCTACATCAGCCCATTTCCTGTCCTACCCCCCACCCACTCAGCCCTTTTCGAGTCCTAGCTCCCTCCTCTCACAGCCCATTTCCATTCCAAGCCCCCCTCCCCATCAGCTATTTGCAGTTCAAGCCCCCCTCCACTCAGCCCATTTCCATTCCATGCCCCCGTCCCCATCAGCTATTTGCAGTTCAAGCCCTCCTTCCACTCAGCCCATTTCCAGTCCTAGCAACCCCCCCCCAGCCTATTACCAGTCCTAGCCCCCCCCATAGCCCATTACCAGTCCTAACCCCCCCATCAGCCCATTTCCAGTCCTAAGCCCCCCATAGCCCATTACCAGTCCTAACCCCCCCATCAGCCCACTTCCAGTCCTAACCCCCCCATCAGCCCATTTTTAGTCTTAGCCTCCCCATAGCCCATTACCAGTCCTAACCCCCTATCAGCCTATTTCCAGTCTTAGCCCCCCCATAGCCCATTACATCCTAACCCCCTCCATAAGCCCATTTCCAGTCCTAGCACTCCCATCAGCCCATTTTCAGTCCTAGCAACCCAGCAGCCCATTTCCAGTCTTAGCTCCCCCATCAGCCCATTACCAGTCCTACCCCCCATCAGCCCATTTAAAGTACTAGCCCCCCCCATAAACCATTACTAGTCCTAACCCCCCATCAGCCCACTTCCAGTCTTAGCCCCCCATAGCCCATTACTAGTCCTAACCCCCCCATCAGCCCACTTCCAGTCTTTGTTCCCCCCCCCCCCATAGCCCATTACCAGTCCTACCCCCCCCCTCCCCCCATCAGCCCAAATAGATAAAAAAGCAAACGAGCTGTTGCTACAGCTGCCGCTGCCGCTGTGGCAGCGGCAGAATCAAGCGTCCCGCCGTGGGCCCCCCCTGCCTGGCAAGGCCTCCTTGCAGCATCAGCTCCGGACGGAGTCCCAAAGCGCAGGCTTTCAGAGCCGTGAGAGTTTCTCTTTCTCGCGCGGCTCTGTTAATCCTGCCGGGGCTGATGGGATTTCCAGCCACGAGAGGTCAGAGAAGCTCTCCCTTCGCGGTTCTGAAAGCCCGCGCTTTGTGACTCCAGAGCTGATGCAAGAAGGCTTTGCCCGGCAGGGGGGGCCCCGCGGCGGGACGCTTGATTCTGCCGCTGCTACGGCGGCAGCGGCAGCAGCAGCCGGTTTGCTTTTTTTAAAAATCTATTTGGGCTTATGTAGAATGTTTTTTGCACGGGGCCCCCTGAAATGCGGGGCCCTGTGCAAAAAAATTCTTGCTCAATGGACGGGCCGGCCCTAATTGCTATTCACTAATCCAAGGCAGCGGTCAGTGGTTGCAGGTCTGAAGAGTTTGAATTATAGCAGGACACATGGCAGTGGTGTCCTCTATCTCCCCTCCTGTTTCTTTTGTTTCTGGATTTATTTTTGAGGTGAATGTTAATGAGCACAGCAGTGATGAAAGTAATGATGAGAATGCAAAAGTTTAAATTGTGGCTTTTGCAGGTAACATCCTAGTACATCTGACAGAACCCCAGCAATCTTTGACAAATTTAAAGGCAGTGTTAGTGGAGTTTGAGGCCTGTTCTGGTTTCACTTTAAATTTGGAAAAGTCTGAAGATTTTTCCCTAGAAGAAAAATCAAGACCAGACGAGTAGGGATTTTCCCCCTGAGATGTGTAGAGGGATCATTTAGATATTTGGAAACAGGATGTTCTCTGACTTCAGTCAGTTTTACAAATGTAGAGGCCGAATTTAGAGCCCTGCACTAAAGTTCAGCGCAGGGCTTCCTAACACACACTATGCATTAGGTTTGCCCTCTGATGCTTTAAGCAAACAGCATGCAAATAAGCTCTGTGCAAAATGTTTGCACTAAATAAGGAGAGTAAGCACATACGTGTGCACACGTTATCTCCAGGAACAAGCAGGAATAAGTCCTCACATATGGGTACGTCGGAACCGACGGAGCCCGCGCGGGAAAGCTCCCCAGCTTCCCAGAAAGGAAGCTTTTGGGGCCTCCCACTGCACATGCACGCTGCCTTCCCGCCTTCCTGACCAGCTCTCCTCAGTTTCTCTTTTTCCGCGGAGCCAGCAGGTCGTGTTCCTGTCACCGCTGAAGAAATTCTTATTTTAGTTTGTTTCTTTAGACCGCGTACCTGCCTTCCCCATACCGAAACCGGTACCGCCGGTCTCTCTTTTCTTTTCTTTCAAAAAAAAAACAAAAAACTTTTATTTTAGCAACTTGGTGACTTCGGTTAGGCCTCAGGCCTACACAAATTCTCCTCATGGAGAAACCAGCCCCTGGTTTCAAGAAGTGTACCAAGTGTAGTGCTATTATTTCTGTTACAGACACCCATGACTGGTGTCTTAAATGTTTGGGGCCTGACCACTCCATTCCGGACTGCCCATCCTGCTCCCAGATGTCTAAACGTGGTTTGCAGAACCGGGCCAACAAATTCCATGTACTGTTTGCTTCAGATAATCCAGCATCACAGTCATCCAGGTCTTCCTCTCCGGATGGATCTCAGGTAACCAAACCTTCTTCGGGCAGGTCCTCAAAAGGCAAATCTCCTTCAAAGTATCGAGAGGCCCTCAATCTTGAGTCCGAGGACCCTGCCCCAGCCAAACAACCCCGGCGGGAAGCTCTGGCTTCCAAAGCTCCATCTATGGGGTTACAGGTTGACATCGATGGCACGGCCTCGACCGATCACCTGTTAGACTGCTCTGGGGTACCGGCCCATGCCGGTACCGACATCCAGGCAGCAGTGGCGTCTATGGACAATACTGTTCAGACCATGCAGCAGGCCATTCTGGCTTTTATTAAAGCTGCGACGCCCTCGGTACCGCATCCAGCGGTTCCGGGTCCGGTTCCGGTACCGTCCCCCATACCGGAACCGAGACCATCGTCTTCCAAACGCAGATCGGTTCCGCATGCCGGATCCGGGTTTTTGCCCGATACCGATCCCATACCCGGTACACTTGATGTCGATACCGAGCGGTATGTGTATCGTGCGTTGGAAGCAAATAGAGAATACTCTGATTCTTCTGAGGATTTTAACTCCTCTGATGACTCTGATGAGCTGTCTCTTGTTCTTCCTGAAGAGCCTTCTTCCCCAAAGAGGAGAATGTCTCCACCAGAGGATTTGTCCTTTCAAGACTTCATTATAGAAGTAGCTAAAGGACTTTCTATTACTACATCCTCTGAAAAAGAACCTAGATCAAAGAAATTGGATATTTTAGGATACCCTAAGGTTCCTAAAGAGGCAGTCACTCTGCCTATCCATGAAATCCTTCAAGAACACTTGATGGACTTATGGGAGACTCCTCTTACGTTGTCTCCTCATTCCCGTAGGTTGGACACCATGTACCGGGTCCCTCCTTCTCCTGGTTTTCAAAAGACTCAGCTGCCTCACCATTCCATTGTGGTGAAGTCTGCGCTGAAAAAGATTAAGAGTACCAAAAGGCACTCTTCTACCCCTCCAGGATGAGAATGTAAGACCCTAGACTCTTTTGGTAGGAAAATCTTCCAGGCTAGTACGCTTATAGCCAGGATTAATTCATATAGTCTGTATATGGGCATGTTTCTAAGGGAACTTGCCCTAAAGGTACGGCATTTTGCCCCCTTTATCCCTGAGGATAGAAAGGAGGAGTTCATTTCTCTGGTGAAACAGCTTCTAGATGTTTCTAAGTTCTCCAACAGAGCAGCCTTTGATTCCTTTGAGGGTGCCAGTAGAGCTTCGGGCATTGCTATTGCAGCCCGACGACTTGCTTGGCTCCAGGCCTCTGACCTAGAACCCTGGGTCCTGGATGGCTTACGGAATCTGCCCTGTACAGGTGAGAACTTATTTGGTAAAGACTGGCAAATTAAAGCCACTCAAATGGACGCAGAAAATGCTACCTTAGATAGACTTTCTAAGTCTACCTCTACTCCTGCCAAGAAAAAGTCTTTCAAGAGGCCTTACTATAAGAAGGCCAGATTTTCCACAAATACTGGCCAACAATCTTCTCAGCCTCGCTTTGCTGCTAAGCGTCAGCAACCTAAACAGGCAAGGTCAAAGCCTGCAGCATCTGCCACTCCTCAGCAGGCTCAACCCCCTCAGGGGTTTTGACTTGCCCCTAGAGAACTTAACCTTTCTGGCTCTAGAACAACCAGAGCCCCTCACCATTCCCGGAAGGTTAGCTCACTTTGCTCCCAGATGGGGGCAAATTACATCAGAGCAATGGACCCTCTCTATCATCAGAGAGGGCTACAAACTTCATTTTTCCAGCCTTCCTCCACATACCATGGTGAGGCACTTCAATTCTCCCCCATCTCTCCTGGCCCTCTTGGGTCAGGAAGTGTCTTCCCTCCTTGCCCAAAGGGCAATAGAAGAGGTTCCTCTTCTTCAGCAAGGGTCAGGTTTCTACTCCCCTTATTTTCTCATACCAAAGAAGACAGGGGGATTCAGACCTATCCTAGATCTGAGAGACTTGAACAAATTTCTATACAAGGAGAAATTCAAAATGCTTTCTCTGGGCATTCTCCTTCCATACCTTCAGAGTCTGGATTGGCTTTGTTCTCTAGATCTCAAGGATGCGTACACACATATACTCATCCATCCATCACACAGAAAATATCTTCGATTTCTGTTCCAGGGAAAACATTTCCAGTACAGAGTACTTCCCTTCGGTCTAGCCTCTGCTCCAAGAGTGTTCACCAAATGCATGGCAGTCGTAGCCGCATTTCTAAGAGCCCTGGGAATTTTCGTATTCCCATATCTGGACGACTGGCTCATCCGAGCTCCATCTCAGTCAGAGGCCCAGATTTCCCTGGACCGCACAAGGCGCATTCTGCAGTATCTGGGACTGGTAGTAAACCTTCCCAAGTCTCAACTCATCCCTACTCAGTCTCTGGAATTCATAGGGGCCCGGTTGGACACCACCACTGCAAGGGCCTACCTACCTCAAGTCCGGGGCCACCGTCTGGTGTGCTTGGCCTCCCAAGCTCAGTCCAGCAGTCACTTGACAGCCAGGGAAATGCTGCGTCTTCCGGGCCACATGGCCTCCACGGTACACGTGGTGCCCTACGCTCGTCTTCATATAAGAGCAGCTCAATGGACCTTGGCCACCCAGTGGACTCAAGCATCAGGAGCGCTCTCCGACCAAATACTCACCTCAAGACGTCTGTTTTGGTCCCTCCAATGGTGGACATCCACCAAAAATCCGTTGTTGGGGGCCCCCTTCCAACCTTTGTTGCCCCAAGCAACCCTCACAACAGATGCCTCCCAAACAGGGTGGGGAGCCCATCTTCAACACCTCTCCACTCAGGGTACTTGGTCTCCACAAGAGACCACCCTTCACATCAACCTCCTGGAACTGCGAGCAATCTTCTTTGCCCTCAAAGTCTTCCATACCCTCCTTGTCAACCTGACCGTCCTAGTTCATACAGACAATCAGGTGGCCATGTTCTACGTAAACAAACAAGGAGGGACAGGCTCTCTGTCGCTCTGCAACGAAGCTCTCAGATTATGGGCCTTCGCCAGAGAGCATCAAATTCATCTTCTGGCAGTCTATCTTCCAGGGGTTCAAAACTCTCGGGCAGACAGACTCAGTCGCGTTCTGCTTCCACACGAATGGTCCCTACATATGGACCAGATACGCAGAATCTTTCAGGAATGGAGAACCCCAGACATAGACCTCTTTGCAAGTCCGTGGAATGCCAAACTTCCCCGGTTCTGTTCCAGGACTCCGTGTCAGGGAGCTCAGGCCAACGACGCCTTTCTCCTGCATTGGGGTCAGGAATTCCTATATGCCTTTCCACCCATTCCTTTGATTCCCAAGACTCTGTTCAAACTCCAGAGAGATCATGGATCGATGATCCTCATAGCTCCACGCTGGCCATGCCAAGTGTGGTTCCCTCTTCTTCTGCATCTCTCCCAGGGACCCTCCCTGGACCTGGGAGCTGCGCCAGACCTTCTGTCTCAGGA
This sequence comes from Ichthyophis bannanicus, assembly GCA_033557465.1. Classification (NCBI taxonomy): domain Eukaryota; kingdom Metazoa; phylum Chordata; class Amphibia; order Gymnophiona; family Ichthyophiidae; genus Ichthyophis; species Ichthyophis bannanicus. The sequence goes on along the minus strand of CM066033.1, from coordinate 298,447,793 downwards.
GGAGGGGACTTTGTGGCACCCAAACCCCAAGTCCCTACACCTCAGAGCTTGGTTACTGAAGGCCTAAGCCTTCATGACTTCAATCTTTCTCAACCAGTGAAAGATATCCTTCATGCCTCTAGGAAACCCTCCACGAGGCGTTCCTATGCTTTCAAATGGAAACGCTTTTCCATTTGGTGTGCTCAACAGGGTCTTGACCCTCTAGCACTTCCTTTGAATTCTCTACTAGACTATCTCCTGCATCTTTCTAATGCAGGCCTTAAGACGAATTCAGTAAGAGTCCATTTGAGTGCTATTGCAGCATCCTTAAAACCTATAAATGGACAACCTGTCTCCTCTCATCCGCTTATTGCAAGGTTCATGAGAGGCCTGACTCTAACTAAGCCTCCCATCCGACCTCCTCCGGTAGCATGGGATTTGAACCTAGTTCTAGGTCAGCTTATGAAGCCACCTTTTGAACCGTTGGTTTCTACCTCCTTGAAATTTCTTTCCTGGAAGGTCCTTTTCCTTATTGCAGTCACTTCGGCTCGCCGCATCAGTGAACTACAGGCCTTAGTGGCTCATCCACCTTATACTAGGTTTCATCATGATAAGGTGGTCCTTAGGACGAATCCCCACTTTATGCCCAAAGTGGTCTCGTCTTTTCATCTTAATCAAGAGGTATATCTACCTGTCTTTTTCCCGGCTCCTCATGCATCCAGTGCAGAGAGGAACCTTCATACTCTAGATTGTAAAAGAGCTCTCGCCTTTTACCTCAACAGGACTCAACCACATCGAAAGTCTTCCCAACTTTTTGTGGCTTTTGATCCTTCTCATTTGGGACTTCCAGTCTCCAAACGTACACTTTCCAATTGGATTGCTCAGTGTATTTCCTTTGCTTACCAGAGTAAAAACATTTCTTTGGAAGGCCATGTCACAGCTCACAATGTGAGAGCCATGGCCACTTCTATGGCTCATCTTCACTCTGTATCCATAGATCAGATCTGTCGAGCCGCCACCTGGGCCTCGGTTCATACCTTCACAGCCCATTACTGTTTGGACAAGGACTCCCGCCGGGATGCCTTGTTTGGTCAGGCTGTCCTCAAACACCTGTTCCATACTTGAACAACTCCTGCCCACCTTCCCAGGATGGATGCCTGAGATCCATACAAAGATGGCGAACCCTTGGAAGGGGATCTCCCAGGCATCTTAGCTAGGGAGTCCCCATATGTGAGGACTTATTCCTGCTTGTTCCTGGAGATAGCACAGTTACTTACCTGTAACAGGTGATCTCTGGGAACAGCAGGAATTAGTCCTCACAACCCACCCACCTCCCCTAGGAGTTGTATCTTCTATCTATCTTCCTTTCCTCTCTCTATTGTCTCAGCTATAAACTCGAACTGAGGAGAGCTGGTCAGGAAGGCGGGAAGGCAGCGCGCATGTGCAGTGGGAGGCCCCAAAAGCTTCCTTTCTGGGAAGCTGGGGAGCTTTCCCGCGCGGGCTCCGTCGGTTCCGACGTACCCATATGTGAGGACTAATTCCTGCTGTTCCCAGAGATCACCTGTTACAGGTAAGTAACTGTGCTTTCTGTGTTAGTAACACGTATGTCTTGCACACAAGTGCCAGTTGTTTTTTTGCGCATCTGCTGGGATGTTATCTAGTGCATAAACAGAAATCTGAACAGAATATCATTGATCTTCTTCACATTCTAAATAGCATTTCAGCACATGCACATAACATGTTCCAGCATGCCTTCCCTGCCTTTTTTTTTCTCCACTCCCTCCAGTAAAGCCAGAAAAATGTTGTGGGATGCTATATTCCCAAGACAGAGAAGAAACTGGCATAAATTCCTCACCAGCCTTGACAGCAGACCAATGAGCTAACCTTCTACACCTCATCTAGACCTTTTGTTAAAATCCCAGAGATGAGCTCAGCCTCTCATCTTCTGCACAATTCCCTGTATTTGTGCTGAATAGTTGATTGCTTCGTTATCATGGAATGCTCAAGACTGTGTGCAGTTATCTCATGTTCAAAACACCTTTCTGCATTGGTAGCTAATCTGTGTGCAAGGTCTAGTGCACTTTACTGAATTTGCTTTCTTAATGTCCCAACTCAAATGCAGGACATGAAGGCAAAGATAGAATTGGAGTCAGCTTCTGTTGTCCTTGCTGGGAAGAATCAAATTATATAAGATTGCTTTCTTTGCAGAATGGCTGTAATTATTGCAAGTGTTGTCACTGGAGTAACTCCAAAGGGACTTGCGGAGAATAAAATAGAGCCTTGGTAATTATTTTATGGAAGGGGAATAAAACTTGGATTCCCATTGTGCTTTAGAAGATATGTGATAGAAGGGAGGGCTTGGTTTGCCTAAGTTGGAGCATGGATGTGTTTTTCAACACTTGAAAGGCTGGTTATTTAGGACCAATATCTATACCCCACCGGGACTGGAGAAAGGTTTAATCTCTCCTCTTAATTTGTGATATCTTCCACATGCTAGAATACTGTGAGAGCTATGATTTAATGTTATTTTAGCTGCAGTATGTTGGACCTGGAGGTCAGTATATGGTAAGATGATGGGCCATTGACCAGGTATATTCTGATTCTCGTGGTAAGAGGCAACTTGGCATTTCAATCAGAGTTGCTGTCCCAAGTATTCAAAATATGGAAAAGGGCTTCTGGAGCTGGCTCAAGTAGTGCAGATGGATAGAGAGATATGCTCCTTTCAAGAGTTGCAGGAGCGGTATGACTTGCAGCACACAGGATAGCTTTGTATATTTCCAATTACAGCATTATCTTTTCTCCTTGCGAATGAAGTCATTATCAGAGCAGCTGACTTTCAAATTACAGGAAGAGTTTGAAATTGAATTTGGAGATAGTGTATATTGTGAGCTTTCACAAAGCTTTGGAAGAATTAGAGAGGGCCTCAGTACAAAGTCTTCAGCAGAGAATTAGAACAGAGATCTGGAATTGTGCTGGAAAGGGGAAATATTGCAAGAACCCTGAAGCTGGTCGCTAGTGCCCAATTTCAGGAAACATAGTGTAAGTTACTATTAGGGCCTATCTAGCTCTGGATGATGCCTCCCAAGCTGGGTACCTTTCAGTGGCACAATGTGTCAAATATAGAGGAACATTTGGAATTCTGGAGGCACGTGTTCTGGACTTGCCCGCAGATACAAGATTATTGGATAAAAATACAATTTTATGTGGGATGAGTGCTGAATCGAGTAGTTAAGTTGGACCCAATTGGTGTTTTACTAGATGACCCAAAGAGGTTAGGAGTAAAGGGAAGAGAGCCTATGTTTTTTTGTACGCAAAACATGTCTCTTGGAAAGCAAGAGATTCTCATGGTTTAAAAAAACCCTGGATCTCCTTCCTTTTAGGGTTGGTGTAATTCACTTCATGATCTGATGTAAATAGAAATACAGGTTTGAAGGGATCCCCTGCAGGTCATGTTAAGATCTTAGAGATTTGGAAACCTTACATCCAGACTCTTGCACCTAGAACCAGGAATGCTGTACTTACTTTTCTCTAGGTGTTGTACACCCTGAATGGAGAAAACAGACTATAATTTGAAGTTGTGAAGGGGAGGAAAGGAGGAGAATTCTGCGGGAAGGGTAAGATAGATACTGCAGTGGATTGGAGGCCAGTATGTAAAAGAACAAATCACATACTGGCTATTTGCCATTTAGTTATTAAAAAGTTTTAAGCATAAATTAAATCACTTGGCTATATAGATAGTGGCTAAATATTGCTGCTGTCTGTATAGTGGCAGTGAAAGCCAATTTCTATGTATATGCAGCACTACAACCTCTATAGAAATATAGAAACATGATGGTAGAAAAAGACCACATGGCCTATCTAGTCTGCCCGTCCATATCAACCACTACAATAGTCCCCTTTTTTCCTTAAGAGATCCTCTGTGTTTGTCACATGCTTTTTTGAATTCAGATACTGTCCTCATCTCTACCACCTCCACTGGGAGAGTATTCCATGCATCTACCACTCTTTCCTTAAAGAAATATTTCCGCATATTACTCCTGAGTCTATCCCCTTTCACCCTCATCCTATGTCACCTCATAGCAGAACTTGCTTTCAATCGAAAGAGGCTCTCCTCCTCTGCATGTATGCCATGGAGGTATTTAAACATCTCAATCATATCACCTCTATCCTGCCTTTCCTCTAAAGTATACATATTAAGCTCCTTAAGTTTGTGCTCATATGCTTTATAACGAAGATCACTAACCGTTTTAGTAGCAACCCTCTGAACTGACTCCAACCTGTTTATATCCTTTTGAAGGTGTGGTCTCCAGAATTGCACACAATACTCAAAATGAGGTTGCACCAAAGACTTATATAGAGGCACTATCACCTCCTTTCTTCTGCTGGCCATTTCTCTCCCTATGCACCCAAGCATCTTTCTATCCTATGCATATTGACAATGAATATGCAAAATATCTAAAATTCACTGATGTAATATTTACGCAGAGCATTATACTGAAACCATGCCACTGTTTTCATGTTCTTTCAATTACAGTATGGAATGGCTTAAAAAAATTCAGAAAGCTATGTTGAGACTTCGGAGTTGGAAAATGCTAAGAATCTCCAAAAAAGGTTATTAGGATAAGTTGAATGATGAACTGGATTTTCCTGAGGTTCTACATTACCAGTGCTTTTTCTGTCCATATGCAATGGTATGGTATACCGGCACCTTTTTCTGAAGGGGGGGGGCAGCATCAACAGGCCAGTGGCAGCCTTAAACAAAAATGAAAAACTCAGTGATTCATCCCCCCCCCCCCACTTGCCTGCAGCGGCAGTGGACCTCTGACCTTAAACAACAACAAAACTGCAGCCATTTCCCCCTTAATATTCAGCATCTCCCTTCTAGCTATTAACTCCCCCTTTGTATCCAGCATCTCCCTTCCAACCATTAACTTCCTCCTTGGTATCCAGCATCTTTCTCGCAGCCATAAACACCCTCCCACTCCCGGACATCTCTTTTTCTGTGTCTGCAGTGGCGGCAGTGGGCATCAAACTTTAAACATTTAAAAAAAAAAAGAAAAAAGCATGGGTCTTTGCGACTCTGTGCTTGGAAGGCCTGCAAATGCCCGCCCCCTCTGATGTGATGCCACTGCAGACACAGAAAAAGAGACGTCCGGGAGTGGGAGGGTGTTTATGGCTGCGAGAAAGATGCTGGATACCAAGGAGGAAGTTAATGGTTGGAAGGGAGATGCTGGATACAAAGGGGGAGTTAATAGCTAGAAGGGAGATGCTGAATATTAAGGGGGAAATGGCTGGAAGGAAGATGCTGGATATGAAGGGGGAGCAAAGGGAAGATGCTAGACACAAAGTGGGGAAGTGGAGGTGTGGAAGGCAGATGCGGGATACTGGAAAAGTTGCTGTGCTGTCTGCAAAGGTTTGCTAGTGCTGCTTGCAAAAGTCAGAGCTGTCTGCAAAAGTTTGCAAAGGCTCCTTCCTTGGGATCCACCCTCATTAGCATATTAATGGCTTTTATTCTTGCTAATGTTGAATCATTCTGACTGCACCCTGCTATTCCCTTTGTTTCATTAATCACTGTAGCTTCCGGCACCAGTCTTCAGGGCTTATGAGCACTTTGTATCACCAGCTTTGCTTGGCCTGTTTAACTTGTCCAGGCTTGCCCAACTTGCTCAGGCCTGTTCAATCTGTTCAGGCCTGACTTGTCTTTTCTTTAGCTGGGTCCATTCTCTGTGCACTTGACTTTTCTTACCTGGGTCCATTCTCTTTGCACTTCTGCTCAGGGTATGGTTCCCTCTGGCTTTACTCTTGTTGTGCTGGGCTCTGGGTACTCATTCTCTCAACCCACATGCTTTTCTTCCGTGCCATCATAATGTATTACAGCCTCAGGCAAGGATGCAGCCATACTAGACATACCTATCAGCCAATTTCCCTTCAAGGGTAAATACTGAACATATAGAGCCCGATTCACGGAGGGGGGACATCCGGGCCGTCCAGACATCCCCATTGAAGACAGGGTTGTGTGGACACGATTCTGCTCTGTGGGAACAAAATATTCCTGCAGTAGCCAGAATCGGGCCCAAGGACGGCCTGGTGTGCCCCTTCCACCTGTGGGGACGTCCTCCCCGCAAGCACCCCTGAAATCTGTGGCTCTGGCCCCCCATTTCCCCACCACCTGACCCACAGCTGACCTACTGTGACCTGGATCAGTCAGCAGGGACCACCCCGCACCCGGTCCTGGGAGGGGATCCTCAGGTCCAATCGGGCCAAAAGTGCTGTTTATACCACCTTTGAGGTGGTATAAGCAACATGTCCTCATGGGACCCAGCAGCATGTACAGGGCTGTGACCTAAATCGGCCCTGTGTGTGCTGCCGGGCTGGCCTGTCCCCGCTCTGCCCCGTTCCTGCCCTCTCCTGCCCACCGCCGGCTCTCCACATCCAGATGCACAGGATGTATAGGGAGAGCCGGAGTGGGAATTGGGCATGGATGGCTTGTGGGGCTGCATTTCCTGCCGGGACATGCAGCCCCGCAACCCGCGTTCGTGAATAACCTCCATAATGGAGGGGTACAGAGCAGACACAGCGTGTTGGGTATAAGAGGATAGAGGGCGGATGATGGATACAAGTGGTTGGGTAGAGAAATGGAGAGCAGAAGCTCGACACAGTGGCATGAGGGCACAGAGTGCAGATAGTGGACATGGGGTGGAGGGATGGAGGGCAGATAGTGGATATGGAGTTGGGGAGTGGAGGGGTGGGGGGCACATGCTGGACATGGGGTAGGGGACATAGGGGATGAAGAGCAGATACTGGATATGGGTTGGGTCATGGAGGCTGGGGGCAGATGGTGGACATGGGGTGGGGGTATAGGGGATAGTGGGCAGAGACTGAACACGGTAGAGGTGGAGGACAGATGCTGGACATGGGGCGGGGAGATGCTGGACCCAGAATGGAGGAGAGGGGGAATACTGGACATGGAGGGGTTAGGATGAAAAAAAGGGGAGAGGAACTAAATGGTGAGAGAGGGGGAGAAACAAGACAAGGCAGGAGAGAAGGGGATAGATGCTGGACACATGGAGGGCAGAAGAGAAAAGGAAAGGGTTAGTTAAAGACTGGAGACTAAGTGATTGGGGAGGGATAGAGAGATGGGGAGTGAAAGGGTTTTGTTAAAGGTTGAGACATGGTAGGAAGATGCTGTAAAAAGATGGAGAAGATAGATTTAATTTATCCTTCTTATCATCCAGTTTTCAGAGAGAGAAAAATAAAATAAAACTGAAAGGAAAAGATCAATGTCAGAGATGGAAAGAAGTGAAGAACATAGGAGGCGAGAAATGTAGCATATGGACCAGAGACACTAGAGGGTGAGTTAAGAGAAGATGAGGAAAGCAGAAACTAGAGACTGAGATCAATATGATCAGAGAATAAAATGGCCAGACAGCAAAAGGTAGAAAATGTTTATTTTATTTTCAGTTTAGTGATTGGAATATGTCTGTCTTTGGACTTCACAGGCCTGATATTCATCTTGTGACTGTCAGCTTTTTAAAAGAGCCTGACTGCCACAGCAAAAGTGAAACGCCAAAATCTGGATAGTCTCTGGCACTGAATATCCAGTTTCAGCACTTACCAGCACAGCTGTCTAGACAGTAGCAATATTCAGCCGCTATCTGGATAACTGAACTGTATAAAGTTAGGACACCTATTGAGATGGCCTGACTTTATATGGGCACTTAACTGGTTAGCATATTGAAAAATCATAGTCACTCACCTGTAACAGGTGTTCCCTGGGAACAGCAGGAATCAGCCCTCACTTATGGGTGATGTCAGCGCCAATGGAGCCCACGCAGATCCAATCCCCAGTTTTCAAAGAAAGCCTTTGGGATGTACACTGCGCTTGCGCGGTCACCTTCTTGCCCAATGGTGCCATCTTACCTCAGTATGATGACATAGCTCAAAAGCAGCAAAAAGAAAAAACAACTCCATGGGGAGGAGGGAGGGTTGTGAGGACTGATTCCTGCTGTCCCCGGAGAACACCTGTTATAGGTGAGTAACTACGCTTTCTCCAGGAACAAGCAGGAAGTCAGTCCTCACATATGGGCCTCCCAAGCTATAGGCTACTGAAAAAACCTGTAAAAACCACAAGCAATCCTAACAGCCAACCGTAAAGGGCAGCAGGGAATGCTGTTTGACTGGAAGTCTGACACTGCAATTACAGCATCAAGGATGCAATCCCACTCCGATAGCCTGGACACCACGGGTTGGAGGGAGGATTTGCATTATTCCCCAAAGAGGTGATGGAGTATAGCCTGGCCGAAGGCACTATCCCTCTGGGAGGTCTCTTCCAAACAGTAGTGTGCAGCAAATGTGTGCACAGAGGACCAGGTGGCGCCCAGCAAATGTCCAGCAAGGGCACCGAGCGCAGACTTGCCACTGAGGTCGCCATGGCACGCACATTGTAAGCCATCACATGATGCTCCAGAGAGATCCCCGCCTATAGATAGGCGAAAGACAGGCGACTTCAAGGCAATCTGCTGCCTGAGGCGAAGGATGAGATGGCTCCCCCCCCCCCACCCCGTAGAGGGGGCAGGGCTTTTTCAAAACTCCAATCAGGGACTGAACCAAACCAAAAAGCTAATTAGATTATATGGAGGAAATGCAAGTTGTTTGCACACCAAGGAACTAAAAGAGAGCGAGAACCACAGCACAGTTTATAAAACTAAATTATAACTCATTTTTATTTTGTTGTTATAAACTGTGTTATGGTTATTGCTTTTTCTTTTTCAACATATATTTTGCATCCACAGAACCCCCTTCAACAGTGGTTGCAGAGCAGAACCAGGACATTCGCCCACAGAACTCAATAGCTTAAAAAAAAAATCTGATTCTGATCATCTCACTAACAAGAACAAACATTCTCCAGTACCAGGCATATTGTGAATTAATACAAAACCCTACAACAAAGTCACTGAGTATCTATAGAGCAAATCTACCATACCATACCCTACCATATCAACACCAACTTCCAAAACTCACATAAGGAGCCCACCAAAAAAAGCGTCACTGTAAATACTACAGTGGGCCCTGGAACATCCATACACCTATTTGAAAAGCTGAACATGTCAAATTACAACAGTACAGTATAGATCTTTATGTACAAACTCTATGTTAACAGAACACTTGGGCACAGTTACACACTCAGAACACAGACCCTCACCAAGAACAGAATTAGTGACTTAAAATCTAAAATAAAAATATGTAGACAAAATTTAAAGTGAAACCCCAAGAAGCCAGACTCTTCAAGAAGTGCAACATCAGATAAATAGGCAGTTCTCCCATATACTATAAAATATAAAGATAACACAAAGTCCAATCACTAAAACGAAATAGAATTATTTTTTCTACCTTTGTCTGACCATTTTATTCTCTGATCATGCTGGTCCCGATCTGAGGCTTCTGCTTTCCTGTCTTCTCTTAGCTCTTTTTCTGTGGTCTGTGGTCCATCTGCCATTTCTTATCTCTTCTTTTGTTTTCATCACTTCTTTCCATCAGCCTATTTCCAGTCCCAGTAACCCTTCCCAGTATCAGCCCCTTTCTAGTCCTCCCTCCCAATACCTTCCAATGTCAACTTTCATTCCCATGACTGCCACTGGTGTCCATTCCCTTCCAGTCCCCCTCCTCCCCCACTGTCCAGTTCCTTCTAGTCCAAATACCATGGCAGCCCCTCTCAGCATCCACTCCCTTCCAGTTCCATTCTCCGATCCCCTCGCATCCGCCTATTTGTATCCCTAGCCCCCAGTTTTCTTCCAGGGCCAGCAACTCTATCCTCCCCTCCCTACCATCCACCGATTACCAGTCGAAGCCCCCCAATCAGCTCGCTTCCAGTGCTAGTCCCCCCTCAACCCCATTACCAGTGCTAGCCTCCCCTAATCAGCCCAATACCAGTCCTACCCCCCCATCAGCCCATTACCAGTCCTGGCCTCCACTAATCAGCCCATTTCCAGTCCTAGCCCCTGATCAGCTCATTTCTAATGCTAGCCCCCCATCAGTCCATTACCAGTCCTACCCCACTCCATCAGACCATTACCAATCCTAGCCTCCCCTAATCAGCTCATTTCCAGTGCTGGTCCCCCCTCAGCCCATTACCAGTGCTAGACCCCCTAATGAGCCCATTACCAGTCCCAGCCCCCCCCAGTCAGTCCATTCCCAGTCCTAGCCTTCCCTAATCAACCCATTACCAGTCCTAGCCCCCCTTGATCTACACATTACCAGTGCCAGCCCCCTCATCAGCCCATTATAATCCTAACCTGCACTGTCTCGCCCCTTTGTCCAACATTTCTCCCCTGTCTGTCCAGTATGTCCCCCTGTCTCTCCCCTTTGTCCAGCATTTGCCCCCCTGTCTCTCCCCTTTGTCTACTACTTATCCCCCTGTCTCCCCCTTTTGTCCAGCATGTCCCCTGTCTCCCCCTTTGTCCAGCATCATGTCCCCTGTCTCTCCCCTTGTCCAACATGTCCCCTGTCTCCCCCTTTGTCCCCCCTGTCACTCACCATTGTCTCTCCTTGTTGTCCACCTCCTGTCCCCATTCCCTCCACCTGCACCTCTCATCTGGCAGTGGCGGGGGCACCCCGGCTTTTTTATTTTTAGATTTTGCTGCCTCTGCCCTGACTCTGCCTTCCCGCCACATTTTTTTCGTCAAGAAATGCTTGCAAAAAAAAAAAAAAAGCAGCAGGAAGGCAGAGGCAGGTCAGAGGCAGCAAAATCTAAAATTAAAACAACCGGAGTGCCGCCGCCGCCGCCACACAAATCAGCCTGATCGCTTGCAGTTGTAAGCGATCAGGCTGATTTGTCCGACGCCGGCAGCACTCTGGCTCTGTTTTAATTTTAGATTTTGCTGCCTCTGCCCTGCCTCTGCCTTCCCATGCGGGAAATCAGAGGCAGGCCAGAGGCTGTAAAATCTAAAATTAAAAACAGATCTGGAGTGCTGCCGGCGTTGGGAGTGCCGCCTGAGGCAAGCGCCTCAGACGGCCTAATGAATGAACCGCCCCTAACAAAAGAAATGCGGTCGATCATCCACTGTGAGAGGGTACACTTGGAGACTGCAACCTCCAGACGATTGTGGTCAAAAGAGACAAAGAGCTGTATTGAGCGGCGATGGGGGGCCTCTGGATGTAGAAGGACAATGCATGCTTGCAGTCCAGCATCTTCAGGGAGGCCTCCACCCTAGAATAATGAGGCCTAGGAAAGAAGATGGGCAATACCACCTCTTGATTCAAATGGAAGGCCAAGACAACCTTTGGCAAGAACTTCAGTTGAGTCCTGAGGACAACCCTGTTCTTGTGGAACCTGGTGGAGGATGCATGTGCCACCAGCATCTACAGCTCCCTCACCAGTGTCTGCAACTCACTCACCTGACCGAGGTGAGTGCCACCAGGAAGAAAACCTTCCAAGAAAGGTATTTGAGTTCTCCAGGAACAAGCAGGAAGTCAGTCCTCACATATGGGTGATGTCGGTGCCGAAGAGCCCTCGTGTGGAGTAAATCCCCAGCTTTCAGAGAAAGCCTTTGGGAGTTGCCATCACGCATGCGCGATCCCCTTCCCGCCCAAGGGTGCCATCTTGCTCAGTCTCCTTTTTTCCACGGAGCCCTTCAGACGTAGTCCTTATGTCCCCGTAAAAAAAGTTTATTTTTTTGTCTCTTTTCTTGACCGGTTGACACCGGTACCTCTTCCTGCCTTTGGCTCGGTACGTCTGTATCAAGTCCGCCTCTGTTTTTCGTTTTTTGTCCTTCGGGACTGGCGTTCGCGCCTTTTTCTTTTTTCACTGGCAGCCCGAGTCTTTGACCTTGCAGGCTGCCAGCAGGTTTAAAAAATGCAGTCGGTGGGTGAAGCTGATGTCTCTCACCGATACGCATCACTGTGCTCTCCGGTGCCTCGGGCCCGACCATGAACCGTCAGTCTGTGGCCCGTGTAGGAAAATGTCCTCAAAGGCCCTGAAGAGCCACCAGCAGCAGCATGATAGGATTTTTTCCGTGTCCGTGCCTCTGAGAGCCAGGACCTCATCCGAGACCTCCATGTCTCAGGGGGAGCTGTCCAAACCCGAGCAGCGTTGAGGTTCCTCGGAAAGGGGGTCTCCCTCGAGGGAGCACAAGAGGAAGAAGAAATCCTCGAAGGCGGCATCGCTGGATGGCTCTGAGCGACCCGGCTCCTCCCTGGTCCGCTCGCGGAGCCCCGAGCACCGGCCGGGATCTTCGGAGACAGAGCGCTCGACGAAGATGCCTCATCGAGAACCAGATCAGCCGAAGCAAGTACCAACTGTCCTCATCGAGGAACCCCCTCTGGGGGAACCGGCGTTGGGCCCAACCGTGTCGGGGCCTGAGCCGGTGGCTGCGGAACCTTCTGGACTCGAGTTCAGAATGGTGGGCTTGGAGCGCAGTTTCACTGCCTTCATGGAGCAGCAGCGGGCGCTGATAGCCGGCCTATCCGGTTCCTCCGCCCCAACCACTGGCCCTCAACATCGAAGTCGACCCCGGAGGCCGAGCCGATCCTCGAAGCCCTTCGGGCTTGAGTTGATCCTCGTCCAAGGTCTCTCTCAGCCTCCTGTTTGGGACCAAGGTCGATGCCGTCGAGCCTGCCGGTTTTGGGGCGGTTGGCGCCGGGGCCCTCGATGCCTGAGGAGCCCCTCAATTCCTCCTTGGAGGCATTGGCGTGGGAAACCGAGGATGAGGTGTCCCTGGATTCCCGCTGGCACAGGGATGTGCTGTCTGATTCCCTGGTATCTGAGCCTCGGAGGACATGAGGTTCTTGGACTTTGTGTGGGATATGTCCAAGGCATTGGCATTCCCCACGGTGTCCGAGGAGGATCCTCGAGCCGATGATCTCGAGATCCTCCAGTATGAGGCCCCCCCTGGGGAGGCCCTTATTGTACCTGTGCCTCCGATCCTGGAACGACTGATGCTCCGCATGTGGGAGACATCGTCGTTGGTGCCAGTGATCAGGAAGCGGCTCGACTCAATGTACCGAGTCCACTGGAGCCCTGGGTTTCAGAAGTCGCAGCTGCCGCACAACTCCATGGTTGTGGAATCGGCCATGTGCCAGCTGAAGAGCCAAAAGATACACTCCTTGGTGCCTCCCGGCAGGGAGGCACACAACTTGGATTCCCTCGGCAGAAAGTCCTTCCAGGGTTCAATGCTGACTTGTCAGATCCAGGCCTACCAGCTGTACATGGGCATGTACCTGAGGGACCTGGCGAAGGAACTTGCCGGGTTCTTGGCTGGTCTCTCTGAGGAACCCTTGCAGCACTTCAAGGGCCTGTCTAAAGCTGTCCGTGAGTGCTCAAAGTTTATGTCTCGGGCGGCTTATGACGGGTTCGAGTCGGCGACCCGGGTAGCCGTGGCTGCCATTGGTGCAAGCCGCCAGGCATTTCTGCAGTCGTCGGACCTCGAACAATGGGTTCAGGACAAATTGGTCGATGTCCCATGCCAGGGGGAGAATCTCTTTGGCAAAATCATGACCGAAAGGCCGCAGAGTTGGAGACCGAGTACATGATGAGGACACGGCTCTCCAAGAAGAGCTGTGCCCCTTCTCGCAAGAAGGGCTCGGGTAAAAAGCCCTTTTACCCGAGGAAGGGTGCTGCTTACCGAAGCTACCCCCATTTTCAGGCCTCCCCAACAGGGGCAGCAGGCCAAGGGACAGGGGCATTGCCCACGTAAGCAGAAAGCCCCCAAAACCCCAGGCACCAGCTCCAGCCCAGCCTGGCAGTGGCTTTTGACTCCTACAGCAGATCACAGGGGACCGGCTTGCTCTGTATGCCATTACCACCAATGCCTGGGTCTTGCAGGTAGTCCAAGAGGGCTATCTTCTTCACCTAGCCCAGGTACCTCCTCACTATTTTCCAGGAGAGCCCATCAGGTCTCCACTTCACCGGGACCTTCTTCTGAAGAAGTTAGCAGGTCTTCTCAAGGATCAGGCGGTAGAACCATGCCCCACCACTTGCAGGGAAGGGGCTTCTACTCCAGGTACTTTCTGATGCCAAAAAGGACAGGAGGCCTCAGACCCATCCTTGACCTGTGCAACCTCAACAAATTCCTGGTGAGGGAGAAGTTCAAGATGCTCTCCCTTGGAATATTGCTGCCTTACTTCTGCCAGGGAGACTGGCCATGCTCCTTAGACCTGAAATATGGGTATACACACATCTAATACACCCAAACCACAGGCAATATCTACGCTTTGTGGTGGGGGGCAATCACTACCAGTACAGGGTACTCCCCCTCGGCCTTGCCTCAGCCACCAGGGTGTTCACAAATTGCCTAGCTGTGGTTGCCGCCTTTCTCAGGCTCCAAGGGGTCTTTGTATTCCTCTACCTTGACGACTGGCTCATCAGAGGTTCCACGGCCACCGAGGCCCACCAGACCACAGCTCGCACCATCCAGGTGCTGCAGCACTTAGGATTCGTGATCAACTACCCCAAGGTCAGCCTCACTCCAACTCAACAGCTAGAGTTCATTGGGGCCAGCCTCGACACCCTTCAAGCAAAGGCCTATCTGCCTGCAGACAGGGCAAACAGACTTATGGCTTTGGCAGGGCAAGTGAGTCGCAAGTCTGCAGTGTCAGCAATGCTTTTCCTGCGCCTCCTCGGGCACATGGCTTCCACAGTCCGTGTTACCCCAGATGCCCGCCTCCACATGTAGACCACTCAGTGGTGCCTCAGGGACCAGTGGTCTCAGGCCTCAGGATGCCTTCGGGACAAGGTCAAAGTATCCAGACGTTTGGTACGGTCCCTAGCCTGGTTGCTCCAACTGCATCTCTTGGGGACGGGAATGCCTTTCCAGGTCCCTCTGCACACGAGGATCCTGACCACTGATGCATCACTGCTGGGCTGGGGGACCCATTGTCAGGGTTTCCATACTCAGGGACTGTGGTCTCCGAGCGGGAAGGCCCAACAAATCAATTTCTTGGAACTACGTGCCATCCACTTAGCACTTGGAGTTTTCAGGCAGCTCCTGGTCCATGAATCTGTCTTGGTGCAGACAGACAACCAGGTGGCCATGTGCTATGTGAACAAACAGGGTGGCACAGGGTGGCCGCTGATGCGTTTCTGATATCATGGTCTGGGGACCTTCTGTATGCGTTCCCCCCGACACCTCTGGTGGCCAAGACGCTGTTCAAGATTCTCCAGGACAGGGCCTCAGTCATCCTTATTGCTCCTCGGTGGCCCAGGCAACCCTGGTTTCTTGCTTCTTCTGCAGCTAGCAGTGGAGGCCCCAGTCCCCTTGAGGTCCTCCCCCAGTCTCTTGTCTCAGGAGGGGGGCTCTCTCCTGCACCCCAATATCAGCTCACTCAACTTGATGGTGTGGTTGCTGAAAGGGTAATTCTCACTCCTCTTCTCCTTCCAAGGAATATTAAGGAGGTCTTGCTGGCCTCGCGGATGCTGTTGACCAGACGAGCATACACCTTGAAGTGGCGTAGGTTTGCGGCATGGTGCAAGGAGCGGGAGGTAGATCCTTTCTCTTGCCCGGTAGGGGTGGTTCTACAATACCTTCTTCAACTCTCCGATTTGGGCCTCAAGTCCACTCTGTCAGGGTGCACCTCGATGCCCTTGCGGTACATCACTTTTCTGTGGATGAGAAGCCTCTCTTCGCCCACCCTTTGATCTTTCGGTTCCTGAGAGGCTTACTTCTCTTGAAACCCCTGGTCCTCCACCCGGCGACCAAGTTGGATCTCAGTGTGGTGTTAGGGCAGTATACTAGGCCGCCCTTTGAACCAACGGCTACCTGACATCTACGCTGTCTTTCTTGGAAGGTGGTTTTCCTGGTGACACTCGCATCTGCTCGGCAGATGAGTGAGATCCAGGCCCTAGTGTCGGAAAGACCCTACACCAGGTTCTATAGGAACCGAGTGGTGCTTCGCACGCACCCCAAGTTCCTTCTGAAAATGGTTTCCTCGTTCACCTCAACCAGGAGGTGGTTCTGTCTGTCTTTTTTCCCAGGCCACATGCCAGTCGGGCAGAGTCAGTCCTGCATACCCTGGATTGTAAGAGGGCATTGGCCTTCTATATCCAGTGTACACAACCGCATCCGAAGGCTTCTCAGCTTTTCGTTTCTTACGACCCCAATAAGCTGGGGGTGGTGGTATCTAATCATACGCTGTTCACCTGGGTGGCAGACTGCATTGCCTGGGCATACAGGGCAGCTGAGCTTCCTATTGTCGGGTCGGGTTACAGCCCATAGGGTCAGGGCCATGGTGGCATCAGTGGCTCATTTGCGCTCTGTTCCTTTGGCAGACATCTGCCAGGCTGCCACCTGGTCTTCGAGTCAGACTTTCGCAACCCATTACTGCCTGGACAGGGAGTCCTGGCGGGACAGTGCCTTCGGCCAGGCTGTACTCCGTAACCTTTTCGAAGTCTAGGCAACTCCTGCCTTCCGACCCTTCTGTGTTCAGGCTACTGGAGTGCTATTCCCTTAGTTTACATTGAGAGCCGCAAGCAGCCGCAATAGCATAGAGGGAGCCTTTTTTAGCTATGGGCTCTCGGTAGCCTATAGCTGGGGAGTCCCATATGTGAGGACTGACTTCCTGCTTGTTCCCGGAGAAAGCGTAGTTACTCACCTGCAACAGGTGTTCTCTGGGAACAGCAGGAATCAGTCCTCACAACACTCCCTCCTCCCCTAGGAGTTACAGTCCTATTATGATATTTTGTTCTTTTGCTGTCTTTTTAACTATGTCATTTGACTGAGCAAGATGGCACCCTTGGACAGGAAGGGGACTGCGCATGCGTGATGGCAACTCCCAAAGGCTATCTCTGAAAGCTGGGGATTTGCTCCGCATGAGGGCTCTGTCAGCGCCGACGTATGTGAGGATTGATTCCTGCTGTCCCTGGAGAACACCTGTTACAGGTGAGTAGCTACATTATAGCAAGTAGCCAGAGGTTTCACAGGGTGGAGCCATGAGCTTCCCCAATACCACATTGAGGTCCCATGCCATTGGTGGCAGATGGATCGGGGGCCAGGAGAGGAGGAGGCCACGCATGAACCGGCAAACCAAGAGGTGCACTGACACGGTCTGGCCATCCACTGTGTGGTAGTGAACAGAGATAGCACAGAGGGGCACTCTGACTGTGATGGACTTGAGGCCAACCCTCGATAGGTGGAGAAGGTACCATAAAATGTTCAGCATTGCACAGGAGCAGGGGTTGAGACCTTCATCTGCACACCAGTGCGAAAACCTGCATCATTTAAAAGCATACGTCCAACGCGTGGAGTCCTTACACAAAGCAAGCAGAACGTCTTTCACTGGCCTGGAAAGGCAGTGATGCGCTATAGCTAGCCTCTCAGCATCCAGGCCGTTAAGGCCAGGGATTGGAGGTTGTGGTGCAGTAGCGTCCCGCCCTTCTGAGACAGCAGGTCCGGGGTGCTCCCCAGCGGCAATGGGTCTCTCTGGGATAACTGCAGGAGTGGGAACAGGGCTGCTTGGGCTACCTGGGCACAATAAAGATGACCGAGGCTGCCTCTGCTTGGATCTTGAGGAGGGGCATGGGCGGGAACTTATATGCCTTTCTTCTCCCCTGGACCAGGGGAGAAGAAAGGCATCCTCCGCCTTCCGACACCGGGCCGGCCTCCAAGAGCAGAAGCGTAGCAGTTTCGTGTTCTCTGGACTGGCAAAGTATCTTGCCTTACTTTAGTGAATGCTCTGGGGGTATTGATGGTGTCTGAGGTGCCTCTCCTCCTGGGTCTGGTGCCTGGGTCATATCTGATGAGGGGTTGCAGACTATTAGCTGAGAGGTTTTGTTTGATTTTGAAGATGTTTAGTAGTGCCTTATATCGGATGCGGGAGCTGATTGGGACCAGTGGAGGTGTTTGAGAATGGGGGTGACGTGATCGTGCCCTGAAGAACCAGTTATTATGCGTGCGGCAGTGTTCTGTGCCATCTGCAAGGGCCGGCGTGTTTGTTTTGGGAGCCCCAGTTAAATGGGGTTGCAGTAGTCTAAAATGGATGTGATTAGAGCTTGACAGGCAGTACGGAAGTGATCCTGTGAGAAATTTGGCTTAGGGCGTCATATGGTTCTCATTTTGAGGTATGCGTTCCTGGTGGTTTTGCCGATGTGAGACTGTAGATTCAAATCTTTATCAAGAGTCACTCCGAGGTACTTTACTTCGAGCTTTATTGGTATTGTAATGTTGTTCAGCTTGATGGTGGGAGGGGGTGTGAAGGCGGAGTTTCGGTTGATGAGTAGCGCTTCTGTCTTGTCGTAGTTTATGGTCAGGTTGTTTTCTAGAAGCCAGGTTGTCATTTGTTGAAGACAGTCCTCTATGTTGGAGTAGTCTGGGCTGTCGAGGTTGATTGGAGTGTATATCATAATGTCATCTGCGTAAATGGTATATTGTATGTTGTGGTTCCTGATGATGGAGCAGATAGGTTGTATGTACAGGTTAAATAATAGGACAGAGAGGGAAGATCCTTGCGGAACACCCTGTGTGGCTCTCAGTGGTCGGGAGGTGGCAGGGCCACATTTGACTTGGAGATGTCTGTCTGTGAGGTATGAGGTGAACCAATTCAAGGTGGTGACATATAGGCCAATTTCCTGTAGTCTTGACTGAAGAGTTCTGTGGTCCACAGTGTCAAAAGCTGAGGTGATGTCTATAAAAATAATGATGATGCCTCTCTTGACATTGTCGATAACCTGGATCAAATTTTCAAAGAGGTATAGCAGTAGGGTTTCGACACTATGGTTTGGGCGGAAACCATGTTGATTAGGGTCCAGAGGGGCATGGTTGTCGATGTGATCTTGGAGTTAATGTTGAACCACCTTTTCAATAACCTTCGTCAGTAGAGGGAGACTTGAGATAGGCCTGTAGGCGGCTGGATTGGTTTTACTTAGTGGGGATTTTTTCGGGATTGGGTGTATTGTCGCTAGCTTTAGAGTGTTTGGCATGATACCTAGGGTAAGGGAGTTGTGCACCATGTTGTGGATGATGTGGATAAGATCCTCCTTTGCTGCTTTAATCCAGACCACAGGGCATGGATCTGTGGGGGTGGTGCTGGTGTTGAGCAAGGTGATGATGTGTGAGATCTGATCTGTCGACGGGATGCTGAACTTGTCCCAGATTTGGTTGGGTGGTGACAGCTTGGAAGTAGTGCTCACGGTCATCTGAGGGGAGGCGGTGAATCTGGCTTGGAGGTAGTCTGCGAAGGTCTGTGTATCTATTTGATCAGATGTCTCAGGATTAGGTTTGTTGGTGAGGGTTTTCACTATTTCAAATAGCTCTCTAGGTTGAGTCTGACAATACCACTTTTGCCCTTCCTCTTTCTCACTAAAAAATCTGAAAAAGTCTTTTGGGAAGACGAACACCCCCTGGATTCTGAGGGATTGGCTACAACTGCAAGGCATTTGGTGAATACCCTGGGAGCCGAGGTTAGGCCCAAAGGGAGTATCCTGTACTGATAGTGCTGTCCGCTGACAACAAATCTGAGGTACTGATGGTGCCTTGTATGGATTAGGATGTGGGTATAGGCGTCTTTGAGATCCAAAGAGCATAGCTAATCTCTCTGCAGGAGGTAAGGCAGCAAGGTTCCAAGGGATACCATTTTGAACGTTTCCTAGACCAGGAAGCGGTTGAGGTCCTGTAGATCCAGGATGGGCCAGAAGCCCCTGGTTTTCTTGGGGACAAGGAAGTAGCGGGAGTAGAATCCCCTGCCTAGGAGAGGTTGGGGAACAGGCTCTACCACTTTATTCTCAAGCAAAACCTCAAACTTCTTTTGCTGAAGCTCCCTGTGCAAGGAGTGCATGGGTAATTCCCCGGGGAAGAAGGGAGGAGGCAGCTGGGAGAAGTGAAGGAGATAACCTTCCATGACCACCTGCGACACCCAGGTGTCCATGGTGATGCTTGGCCACTGGTGTGCGAAGTGGACCAGCCGTCCTCCCTTGAACCTCAGGCCTCGTACCTCCTGGGGAGGTGGGGAAGGCTATGTGCAAGGAGTCAAAAGCTCCTCCTAGGCTGTGGCTGGGGTGCTGTTTGGGGGTTGGGGCCTTTGGCTTACGGGGCCATGTCCCTAGCCCTTGGCCTGCTGCCCCTGTGGAGGAGCATGATAGGCCTGAAACTTGGGGAAGTTTCCGTAAACCTTCTTGGTCTTCAGGTGGATGGGCTTTTCCCCTGAAGTCTTCCTACGGGATGGTTCAGACACTTTCTTGGACAGCCTGGTTCTGGTCATGAATTCCTTCTCCAACTCGCCCGCCTTTTCCGTCATGGGCTTGTCAAAGAGATTCTCCCCCCTGCAAGAGACATCAGCTAACGTGTCCTGAACCCACTGTTCCAAGTCAGAGGACTGTAGCCAGGCAAGGCGTTGAGCACTAATGCCCACTGCAGCTACCCGAGCCACCAACTCGAAGCTGTCTGAGGCTGCCAGAGTTTGAAACTTGGAGCACTCCTTGATCGATGACAGCAGGGTCCTGAAGCACTCAAGAGGTTCACCTGCTAACCCAGCCGAGAACCCAGTGAGTTCCTTCGCCAGGTCTCTGAGGTACATGCCCATGTACAGCTGGTATGCCTGGCTGTGAGCATAGAGCCCTGGAAACACTTCCAGCCAAAAGCTTCCATGGTGTGTGCCTCCCTGCTGTGAGGCACCGAGGAGTGCGTCTTCTGGCTTTTAATGTGGAGTTATGTGGCAGTTGTGCTTTCTGGAAGTCGGGTCTCTGGCCAACTCGATACTGCGAATCGAGTCGACTGTTCACAATTGGCACCATCACCAGGGTCTCCCACATCCTGAACAGCAGCTGTTCAAGGATGGGGGGCATCAACAATGGTAGTGCCTCTTGAGATCCTCAGTACACGGCTCATCCTTTGGCACCATCACATAGGCGAGTGCCTGGGACATCTCCCAGACAAACTCCAGGAAATCTAGGTCCTCAAGGTGACCACCACAGATGGTGTGGCGAAGATGGATCGGAGGGGATGTCCCAATGAAGGATGGTGTCAGGAGACTCCTCATCTGTTTCCCATGCTGACTCAGAGCCAGAGGAGTCTGCTAGCGCTTCGTGGTCGTTGGACCAACTCAGCATCGATGACACCAGGTATCAGGACTCCAGAATGGCAGTGCCCAATGCCGTGCTAGTCCTCGACTCAGATGTTGATGGAGTCAACACAGAGTGGGCCAGGGAAGGGCATCCTCTGGGGAGGTCCTAGGCAAGGACGGTCCCGTCACAGGCGCCGATGACCCGGAGTGACCAGGAGTCGGGCCCTACTGAACCTCGATGAACACTGCAAAGCTGCGCTCCAGGGCTAGCATCCTCGCCTCGAGGCCCGTCAGTTCTGCTGAGGCGGGCGCCATCTTCAAGGACACCGAGGCTAGCATCGGATCCCTGATAGGGGAGTTCCTGATGGTAATGGCATCAGGGGAACTGACTCGATCCCCTTACTTTGTCGATGATGCCTCCCTCCGGGGTTGCTTGGAGGAGTGCTCCCAGTCCTCATCACCAGCATCGAGTTGAGGGCTCTGCAGAGGTCTTACCCCCTGTGCCGGGTTTGAACCTCGACTTTGACTTCAATGAAGTCTTCGACGCCTGGGGGAAGGTCCTCATAGGACAGCTCCGATGCACGCTGGCCCCATGGCTCTAACCGATTCTGCTCCCAATGCCGACCCTGAGATAGACTTGCCAAACAGCTCCCCCTGCCACTTTTCACACTCCTTCTGGGTCTTAGCCGACATCAAAAGGCAAAACGGGCAGGAAGACACATCATGGTCCGCCCCAAGGCATTTTTTGCAAGTATTTTGGCAGTTTGTGTGGGACATAGTGCAGTTGTCGAAGACATAGCAGGAAAATCAAGTCCCGCAAGGTTAAACTCCGACATCTCAACCAGCTAGGCCATTAGCAAAAAACCCATGGCCAAAAAAGAAAAGAAAATACCCGAGCAAAAAGCACAACATTGAGGCGTTGGACTCTGGCGGCAGAAGGTGATCGATACCGAAGAAAGAAGAAAAGTTACTGAGAAACAGTGAAAAAATCCACTTTAACCAGGGTGAACAGACAGCACGTCTGCAGGGCTCCGTGGAAAAAAGAAGACTGAGGTAAGGTGGCACCTTTGGGCGGGAAGGTGACCACACATGCACAGTGTAGGTCCCAAAGGCTTTCTTTGAAAGCTGGGAATTGGATCCGTGCAGGCTCCATCTGCGCCGAAACCACCCATATGTGAGGACTGACTTCCTGCTTGTTTCTGGAGAATCGCTGCTAACTAGTCAAGTACTAGGATTACCTTTGCCCCGCCCATGGACTGCCCTGAAATTGTCCAGACAGTGCCATGGTGTTTAGAGGGGATATTCAGCAGCACTGGCTGGTTAGTGCCACTGAATATCCTCTTTGAATATTGGGCTGCATGTTCATATTTTATCTTTATACGCTGCACAGAATAGGGGCATCTGTAGCTCTTTCCATTTCTCTGTTATTGTATTGCATGCAGAGTCTGTTTTTTTGGGGTTTCAGTTTCATTTCTGTCTACATAATTTATTTGTAGTTTGTGTTGTTTTATGCTTATGCCGCCCTAGGCAGAAACCCCTGCCTCACTGCCTCCCAGCTGCTGCCGATTCTGCCTCAGAAGGTGAGCAGTAGCAGTATTTCCAAAAGTGGTGACTTTTTGCTGCCGCTTTTAAAAAATACTGCCACTGTCCACCCCCCCAAATGAAATCGGCAGTAGATGGGGGGCGCGGCCATCCATGTGTGCTGCTGCCGCTGCCACCCACCCGTGCTGCGGCTTCCAGCTGTCCTAGGCAGGTGCCTAGCTCGTCTAGTGGATGGGCTGACCCTGCTTGGTGAGGATCTACCTATATTCTGAATGTGTGATCAAGGCCAGGTATTCTGTTAGCATAGTGTTTCTATGTAAACATTGGTAGTAATCTGACTTGTTTGGTATTCTGGTGTTATCTTCTGGGGAAATGTGCCTGCCTCCAACAGCAGCTAATGCCGTGCTTTCTGCACTTTTTTGCCATGTAAGATGGAAAAGCCTAACACACTTTAGTAAAGAAACCCTTTAGAGTACTGCTCTTTTCTGGGTAGGCTCCTTATGTGAGTTTTGGAAGTTGACACAAGAAAAATAATAATTCTAAGAGGCAATATGTGAGAAGGTTTTGTGTGATAGAGTAATACAGGTTTGAATTGCACTGCTTTGAGATGAAGGTTATTTATTTATTTATTTATTTTACATCTCTTATATACCGCGCTATTCGTATCAGTGCGGTGTACAATAAAACAGAAACTTTATACCATGCAGAAGGACCGCATGGTATTTACACTGAACCGGATATAGAACTTGGGGTTAACTGGGGAAACATATCTACAGTTTATTTACAATGAAGTCCGTGTTACGGGCTGATGTCTATTCAGGTTGAGAAAAATAGTCTTTTTGACTTTAAAAAAAAACATTTATTTGAGCAATATTTATTGATTCATTGATTTTTTTTATTGCACATCAGTTTGCTTGAAGGTCTTAATTAGCATGGGTTTATTTTTTATAGTATATTCATGTTCTCTGGGAACAAGCAGGAAGTCAGTCCTCACATATGGGTGATGTTGGCACTGACTGAGCCCTCGCGGAAGCATCCCCCCAGCTTTCAAAGAAAGCCTTTGGGAGATGCCACAACTCATGCGTGGTCCCCTTCCCGCCCAAGGGTGCCATCTTGCTCAGTCTCCTTTTTTCTGCGGAGCCCTACAGACATCTGGCTTTTCCCCGGAAAAAGTTGATTTTTCTCTCTCTGAGTTTCACATTCACCTCCAGTATTGCACCGGTACTCTTGCCGCCTACCGACCTTGGTGCCTCGGCGTCGGGTTTGGTTTATTATTTTTTTGTAGTCTTTCATTCTTTTCTTTTTCAGGCGTCTTCGCGCCTTTTGTCTCCCACTGGAAGCCCAGAGAGTCTTCAACCTCGCAGGGGTACTTTTTTCTACATGGCGACCAGTGGCTTTGAGAAGTGTGATCGGTGCTCTGAAATTATGTCTTTGACCGACACACACGACTGTTGTCTCCACTGCCTTGGGCCAGACCACAACCCGGCAGCCTGTGGTCCCTGCAAGAGGATGTCCAGCAAGGCCCTCGAGCAGCCAGCACCAGCTGCTGCTTCTGCCTCCTACCATCCTGCTTTTTGTCTCCTGCTGTTACTACTGTTGCTGCTATTACTGCTGTGTTGCTGATTGCCCTGTTTACTGTTTCCCCAGTGTGTTCTGCCCTCTGTGCCCGGTTGCTGCCTCAAGCCCCGCCTCCCGGAACTGCATGCGGTCGCATTGCAATCAAGGTACCGGCCATAAATTGAAGGTGTCTGTGGCGTTTTGCGCCACAGGCGCACACCGAAGGAGCGCGCCCAAGGAGCAGGACATGCTCCTTGGGCAAGCTCCTTGGGGCAATGACAGGGGCGACTATAAAGGGTCCTTTTCCTCTGTCCCTTGCTCTGCTCTACCTTCGTAGTCCACTGCTCCCCTGCTGCTCCACACTACATCAGGTGCTTTTTCCTGGCAGTATCTACTTCTGTCTCGCCTCCTGACATCCGCCATGTCTGCTATTCTTGTTGTTTGGGGCCACCACTCCCCTCCTCTACCCTCTCTTCCCAGCTTTGTTGCCTGTTCTCTTGAGAATCTCCTGCCCTGGCCATTGTTCCGAGCACCTCTTCCCGTCCCACCCCCGGCCCCCTCGTTGGTGTTTCTTTCCTTTGCCCTGCTTAACTGTTGCTCCCTCCGCTCTAAAACCCACCTTATCCATGATCTAATCACTCACCACTCTCTGGATGCCTTGTTTCTTACAGAAACTTGGCTCCATGAGGGTGAGGATGCCCTTCTTCACCGCAGTCTCCTGCCCAACTATTCTGCCCTCCACATCTCGTGTTCCTGTCAGAATGGTGGTGGTGTGGTCATCATCTGTCACTCTTCCCTCTCTGAGGTGGTTCCCCAACCACGGTACCCAGAGTCTCTCCTTCTTCGACTTGGTTCCTCACCATCTGTTCTCTTCTTGCTCCTTTACGCCCCTCCCACTCTTTGCTCGGACCTTTGGGACACGTTTTTGCTCTCCCTCTCTCAGGCATCCCTTCTTTCCCCCAGTTTGCTGATTTTGGGTGTTCTTAATGTTCACTACGACTCCCCCTCCAGCCATAAAGATCGCGCTTTCCTATCACTGTTGCATGACTTCTCCCTTCGTCAGTACGTTTCCTGCCCCACCCATACCCTAGGACATACCTCAAATCTTATTATGACACCTACCAATATCTCCTTTGTTCCATCTGCCATCTCTCCCCTCTCTCTTCCCTGGTCTGATCACTCCTGTCTTTTTTTCTCCTTTCTCCTCCCTGCACTCCCTTCCCCCCTGCTCTCTGTTGTTCCCTCCCCACAGTAACCCCCTTACCCTGCTGCAATTCCCTCCTGTTGATACCCTCCTCTCCTCTGACTTCTCATCCCTCTCTGTTGATGGACAGGTAGATGTCTGGTCATCCACCCTGTTTTCTACTCTAGACCGTCTAGCACCCTGTCGTCCCATCCCAGCCTCCCTCCCTTCCACCTACCACCCCTGGTATCACCCTGATCTGTCTCTGCACCGTACCCACCTTTGCCGGGTAGAATGGATTTGGCACAGGCACCCTACCTTTGCCTCTCTGTCCGCCTACCATCATTGCCAACAACACTACTGTGCCGCCATTAATGCAGCCAAAAAAGCCTATTATTCTGACTTGATGTCCTCCTCTTCTAACTCCTCCCGGCAGCTTTGCCGTGTTCTCCATTTTCTGTCAGCCCCCACTACTGCCCCATGCCCCGTTACCCCCTTTTCTACCCCCCTCAGATCCCACCCAACTTGCCTCCTTCTTCTCTGAGAAGGTCCTTTCCCTATGTGCCTCTTTTTCCTCCTGCCCTCCTCCCCTTTCCCCGTTTCCCCCCCCCCTCATCTCACCCCCCCCTTTTCATCCACATCTCCTGACTTCCTTTACACCTGGTGTGCTTTTCACCCTGTCACTGCAACCAGACTCATTAAGGCCATCACCTCCTCTCATAAGACCACCTGTCCTCTTGATCCGCTCCCTTCCTCCTGGCTCTTGGAACCCTCCCTTTCTGCAATACCGTCCATTCTCCTTATGGTAAAATCCAGCCTCTTCTCTGGCTTCTTTCCCATGGCCTGGCGGCATGCTATCAACCGGCCTTTGTTGAAGAAGCTTTCCCTTGACTCCACCATCCCAGCCAACTGGCAGCCTGTTTCTAATCTTCCCTTTCTCTCCAAGATCCTCAGAAAAAGAGTTTACTCACTGTTTTCCCTGCTCCTCAATGCCACCCTCTCCCTTCACCCTCGTCAATCCGACTTTAGGTCGGCTCACAGTACCGAGACTATTCTACTTGCATTTCTGAATGAAATCCATCAGGCCCACGAGTGCGGTGACCTCTCTATTGCCTTATCCCTAGATCTTTCCTCTGCTTTTGGCCTGGTGACCACCGCACGCTCCTCACTTGACTGCACGAGTTCGGGGTCCATGGGACTATTCACCGCTGGTTTCACTCCT
The DNA here is from genome assembly GCA_033557465.1 of Ichthyophis bannanicus. Taxonomy (NCBI): domain Eukaryota; kingdom Metazoa; phylum Chordata; class Amphibia; order Gymnophiona; family Ichthyophiidae; genus Ichthyophis; species Ichthyophis bannanicus. Next base: position 298,421,325 of record CM066033.1, on the reverse strand, counting down.
ATCTTTCTTCCCATACCTTCTCTGTTCTGCAAGGCTCTGTCTCCTCACCAGTCACTCCCCTTCACTGTGGGGTCCCTCAAGGCTCGGCGCTTGCCCCACTCCTGTTCAACATCTTTCTCGCCCCGCTTGCTCTTACTTGCCCCACTTGCTCTTACTATTCAGCAATTCGGTATTTCTGGCTATTACTACGCTGATGATCTCCTCCTCCTATATCATACTGACTCTCTTGCCCCTGACCTGTCCTCCCTCAATGCCTGACTTTCCACTGTTTCTGCCTGGTTGCATACCAACTTCCTTCACCTCAACCTGTCCAAGTCCGCTGCCTTCTGGTTCTCTCTGAGTTCCCCTCCCCCTGACCTCTCCCCCCTGCTATGTTCTACCCCTGTGCCCCTCATATCCACCCTCCATTATCTCGGCGTCACTCTGGATTCCTCTCTTAGCTTTCAGTCTCACATCTCTCTACTTACCTGGTGCTCTTTCCTCTCTCTGCGCCAGATCTGTGCTGTCCATCCCTTCCTCTTGCAACCTTCCCTTACTACCCTCGTGTTGTCCCTTGTCATCTCTAGGCTGGATTATTGTAATGTTGTCTTTGCAGGTCTCCCCCAATATCAGCTTCATTGCCTTCAGCTCATTCACAACACTGCGCCTGCCTTATTACTCATTCCTCCCCATCAGATCATATCACCCATCTCTTTCTGCAGCTTCACTGGCTCCCCATCAAATTTTGCTTCCTCCATAAGAAACTCACCACCACTCACAGGGTACTCCACACTGGCATTCCCCGCTACCTTGCCGATCTCATTCACCACCAGCCCTCCCCATGCACCCTCTGTTCCTTCTGTGGGAATCAACTTTTCCTTCCCTCCCTTGCCGAAGTCCAACTTGAACTCACCCGCCACTCTGCCTATTTTTCTTTGCCCCTGCATTCTGGAACTCCCTCCCATCAGCTTTGTGCACTGAAGCCTCATTTCCCTGCTTTAAAGTTATGTTGAAGACCGACTTATTTCACCTGGCATTTGATCTCACCCCCCCCCCCCCCATTCCTTGTTTTCCCCACTTATGTGTGTCGCTGCTTCTGTTCTTTGACACTTTTCTGTCTGTTCTTCTGCTTTCCTATTTGATTGATGGCATTCCTTTCCTCCTTTGTCTCTCTCTGCAGCCAAATTGTATGTACACCGCTCTGATGCAGTAGCCCAGGAGGTATATCAAATGCTTCAATAAAGATAAAGAAAAGCACGATAAGTTTTTCCCTGAGTCCCCGAAGCCTCTAAAGGCCAGGGTCTCGTCTGAGGCCCCAACATCTCGGGCGGAACCCTCCAAACCCGAGCCTCGTTGTGGGTCCTTAGAAAAGGGGTCTCCCTCGAGGGAACCCAAGAAGAAGAAGAAACCCTCGTAGGCGGCATCCTTGGATGGTTCCAACTGCCCAGGGGCTACTCGGGCCCAGTCCTGCAGTCCGAGACGTTCGTCCGAGGCATCTGAGAAGGAGCGGCCTGCAAAGGTCCCCTGGAATGATCCGACTGCGGACCGACCTCGGTCCCCAGACACCATCCTCGTCGAGGATTCCCCTTTGGGGGAGTCTACATTTGGCCGGAGTCCCTCGGTGCCTGCGCCAAAGGCTGCAGAGCCTTCTGGTCTGGAGTCCAGAATGGCAGCCATGGAACACAGTTTGTCTGCCTCATGGACCAGCAGTGGGAGCTGTTGTCCGCCCCGACCGGTTCATCCGCCCCAACCACCAGGCCCTCGACATCCAAGACGTTCACAGAGGTTGAACCGATCTTCGAGGTCCTTCGGCTGAGTTCGCACTCTGAGTCCCATTCGACGGGACCGTGGTCAACACTGGCAAGTTTGTCGGGCACTGGCCACAGGGCATCGGGGGCCCCGAGGCCTGCGGAGCAGCCCTCCTACGAGTCCTCAATGGACTACTCCAATACCCGTCACCACCACAACGTTCCTTCTGACTCCCCCATCTCGGAGCCTCAGCGGCGATCCCTGCCCGAGGACATGGGCTTTCTGGACTTTCTCAAGGACATGTCTAAGGCCCTGGCATTCCCAACTGAGTCGGAGGAGGACCCTCGGGCAGATGAGTTGGAAATCCTCCAGTACGAGGCCCCTCCATGGGAATCGCTCACGGTGCCCATCCCTCCCATCCTGGAACGGCTGATGCTCCGAATGTGGGAGACATCGGCTTCGGTGCCATTGGTGAGCAAATGGCTAGACTCGATGTATCGAGTCTGCCGGAGCCCAGACTTCCAAAAGTCACAGCTGCCGCATAGCTCCATGGTGGTGGAGTCGGCCATGCGTCGACCGAAGAGCCAAAAGATGCACTCCTCGGTGCCCGCTGGCAGGGAGGCCCGCACCTTAGATGCCCTCGGCAGAAAGTGCTACCAGGGCTCGAATCTCATCTGCCGCATCCAGGCCTACCAGCTGTACATGAGCATGTACCTGAGAGACCTGGCAAAGGAACTCACTGGGTTCTCAGCTGGTCTCTCTGAGGAACCCCTGCAAGCAGTTCAAGAACCTGGCTAAGGCAGTATGTGAGTGCTCCAAATTCATGTCTCGAGCAGCCTTTGATGGGTTTGAGTCGGCGGCCCAAGTAGCCACGGCAGGCATCGGTGCACGCCGCCAAGCTTGGCTACAGTCGTCTGACCTTGAGCAGTGGGTTCAGCACAAATTGGTCTATGTCCCCTGCCAAGGAGAGAACCTCTTTGGCAAACCCATGATCGACAAGGCTGCTGAGCTGGAGACCAAGTTCACGACGGGGACCAGGCTCTCTAAAAAGACCACTGCCCCTCCCCGACAAAAGGGCTCAGGTAAAAATCCCTTTTACCCAAAGAAGGGAGCTGCTTACCGAAACTACCCACCTTATCAGGCCTCCCTAGCTCCCCAACAGGGTCAGAAGGCCAAGGGACATGGGCATGGCCTGCGTAAGCAGAATACTCCAAAACCCCAGGCACCAGCCTCAGCCCAGCCAGGGGGGAGCTTTTGACTCCTTGAGCATAGCCTCTCTACCCCAAGGAGAACAGCAGCCAACAGGGGGACTTCTGGCCCTCTATGCCCAGAGGTGGATGTCCATCATCACCGATTCCTGGGCACTTCGGATGGTCAGGGAGGGTTAGCTCCTCCATCTGACTCACACCTCACCCTTATTTCCCGGGAGAGCCCCTCAGGTCTCCCCTCCACAAGGACCTTCTTCTGAAGGAGTTGACAGGTCTTCTTGAGGACAAAGTGGTGGAACCGGTGCCCCACCATCTCAAGGCAAGGGGTTCTACTCCAGGTACTTCCTTGTGCCAAAAAGGACAGTGGGCCTAAGGCCCATCCTCGACCTGCGCAACCTCAGCAAATTCTTGATGAGGGAGAAGTTCAAGATGTTCTCCCTTGGAACATTGCTGCCATACCAACAGCAGGGAGACTGGCTATGCCCCTTAGACCTCAAGGATATACCCACATACTTACCCACCCCAACCACAGACAGTACCTGTGGTTCGTAGTGGGGGGCAGGCATTTTCAGTACAGGGTGCTCCCCTTCGGCCTAGCCTCTGCTCCAAGGTTTACACAAAATGCCTGGTGGTCGTAGCTGCCTTCCTCCGGCTCCAGGGGGTCTTGGTCTTTCCCTACCTGAACGACTGGCTCATAAAGGGAAGCACGGCCTCAGAGGTGCAGCAGGGCACCGCATGCACCATCCAACTCCTACAGCACTTGTGTTTGTCATCAACTACCCCAAGTTTCACCTCCTTCTGACACAGTGTCTGGAGTTCATTGGGGCAAAGATCGACACTCTCCAGTCGAAGGCTTTCTTGCCCAAGGACCGAGTCGATCATCTCAGGGCTCTGGCTCAGGACATGCAGTGCTGTCCCTCGGTGCTTGCTCGGCTTCTCCTGCGCCTCCTCGGGCACATGGCCTCCAAGTTCCATGTCACCCCAGATGCTCGCCTCCACATGAGGGCAGCGCAGTGGTGTTTCCAGGACCAGTGGTCTCAGGCCACCGGCCCCTTACAGGACAGAGTTTCCGTGACCCGCCAATTGGTGGATTCTCTGTTCTGGTGGCAGTCTCCCCAGCGTCTTGAAGCGGGCATGCCTTTTCAGGCCCCAAGCCCCTCCAGGGTCCTCACCATGAACGCCTTCCTGCTCGTCTGGGGATCCCACTGTGGAGATCTCCGCACTCGGGGCAACTGGTCACTGGACGAGAGCACCAACAGATCAATCTCCTGGAGCTCTGAACCATACACCTAGCCCTGAGGGTCTTCTGTCACCATCTGCATCACCAGCCGGTTGTGGTCCAGACGGACAACCAAGTGGCGATGTTCTACGTGAACAAACAAGGGGGCACGGGATCTCGTACACTTTGTCAGGAGGCTCTAGCCCTCTGCTCTTATGCAATCCGACAGGGTATCCTCCTGCAGGCAGTGTACCTGCCCAGTCAGGACATCCAGCTGGCTGACAAGCTCAGCAGAGTTCTCCAGTTGCACGAGTGGCAGCTGAACCCTAGGATAGCTAGTCGGTTTTTCCGGCCCTGGGGAGAACCCATGATGGATCTGATCTCCAGGAACAAGCAGGAATCTAGTCATCACATATGGGTATCGGTACCGACGGAGCCTGCGCGGGAACGCTCCCCAGTGTCCAATCAGAAAGCTTTTGGGAGCATCCCACAGCGCCTGCGTGCTGCCTTCCCTCCTTTCCCAACTGCCTCTCTCCAGTTCTTCTTTTTCCGCGGAGCCAGCAGGTCGTGTTCCTGTCACCACAGAAGAATTCCCTTATTTCTTTATTTCTTTTTGTGGTCGTGTCTGCCTTCCCCGATGCTCTACCGGTACCGCCGGTCTTTCTTTTCTATTCTAATTTAAAAAAAAAAAAGATATCTGTTTTTCCTTTTCTTCAGGCCCGCCTTTTTGGGCCTTAGGGCCAAAAATTTTCCTTAGCATGGAAAAACCTGCCTCAGGTTTTAAAAAGTGCACAAAATGTGGCGGTACCATTTCCATCACCGACACCCATGAATGGTGTTTGAAATGTTTAGGTCCTGACCACTCCATCACAGATTGTGTGTCCTGTGCTATGATGTCTAAAAGAGGTCGACAGAACCGAGCTGCTAAGCTCAGTACCCTGTTTCCCTCTGATGCGTTTTCGGTGGCATCGACGTCTTCCAGGGCTTCCTCTTCTTCCCGTGGATCTCAGGTAACTAAACATAAATCCAGCCGGTCCTCGAAGGGTAGATCTTCTTCTAAGCATCGAGATGCCTCTGGCGTTGCCCTCGAGGATTCTGCACCGGCAAAATAACCCCAGCAGGAGGCTCCGGCTTCCAAAGCACCATCATCGGGGTTCCAGAATGTTCTCGATGGCTCGGCCTCGACAGATCTCCTGGTGCCATGCTCTGGGGTACCGGCGGTTTCCACCGGTACCGACTTCCAGGCATTGGCAGCGTCTATGGACCAGAGAATTCTGTCCATAGAACGCAGTCTAGCGGCTTTCCTTGTGGCATCGACACCTTTGGTACCGCAACAGACAACTCCACTGGTACCGGCATTAGCACCGGCATCGGTATCGGTACCGGCACCGGTACCGATAGCATTGACATCGGCATCGGTGTCTGCTATGCCAGTACCCTGTCCTCCGATGCCCGCTGGTACCGATTCCCCGGTACCGGTTATTCCCGATACCGATTTTGCTCGGTACGGGAATCGGGCTCTGCAAGAGCATCCGGACAGACGGTACTTCGATTCCTCAGAAGAATCTGAGGACTCTGAAAGTTCTGTCGATGCAGCGATGCTTCTTCCACAGGAGTCCTCCTCCCCTACATGCAGGATGTCTCCTCCAGAGGACATGTCTTTCCAAGACTTCATTCGAGAGGTGGCTCGGGGTCTGTCTATCACTGTGGCCCCTGAGACAGAGCCAAGGGCCAAGAAGTTGGATATTTTACAATATCCCAAAACTCCTATATGATGTCATGTGGAGGATGTGGGAAACACCTCTTACCACCTCTCGTAGGTTACATACTATGTATCGTGTACCTCCTTGTCCTGGCTTCCATAAAACTCAGCTTCCTCACCACTCTATTGTGGTGGAATCTGCTATGAGAAGGATTAGAAGTGCAAAAAGACATGCCTCTAATCCTCCAGGACGTGAATGCAGAACTCTGGATGCTTTTGGACGTAGAGTCTTTCAAGCTTCCATGCTTGCTGCAAGAATCAGTTCCTATAGTCTCTACATGGGAATGTTCCTAAAGGAAGTTACTGATCATCTGCAGACTTTAAGTCCTTTCATCTCTGAGGATAAAAGGCAGGAATTTCTCACTTGGCTCAAACATGCCCAAGATGTCTCTAAATTCTCCAACCGTGCAGCCTTCGACTGCTTTGAATGTATAAGCAGAACCTCGGCTATTGCCATAGGTGCACATAGAACTGCTTGGCTCCAAGCATCTGATTTAGAGCTCTGGGTACAAGATAAATTGGGAAATATCCCTTGTATTGGTGAAAACCTATTTGGTAAAGATTGGCAAGAAAAAGCCAATGAAATGGATGCTTAAAATTCCACTTTGGATAGACTATCCAAGTCTACTGCTGATCCTGTTAGGAAAAGGTTGTTCAAGAAAACACCTTTTTCTAAAAAGAAAAGATTTTATCCTGCTTATGGTCAGCAGGCATCTTCTACAGGTCAGTTTTCAACCAAACGTCAGCAACCACCCAAACAGAAGAAAGCAAAGGCTGCTAGGCCTCAGCCGGCCCAGTAGTCTCAGCCTCCTCAGGGCTTTTGACTTTCAGCTAGAGAACTTAGCCTTTCTGGCTCTGGAAGAACCAGAACCATCCACCATTCCAGGAAGGTTATGTCATTTTGCTCCCAGATGGGGGCAAATAACAGCAGAGCATTGGACACTCTCCATCATAAAAGAGGGGTACAAACTTCATTTTTCAAGCATGCCCCCTCCCACGGTAGTGAAGCAGTTCAATTCTCCGACTTCTCTCATCGACCTGTTAGATCAGGAGGTTACCATCCTTCTTGCCCAAGGGGCAATAGAGGAAGTGCCTCCTCATCAACAGGGCACAGGATTCTATTCCCCTTATTTTCTTATCCCAAAGAAAACAGGGGGATACAGACCTATCCTAGATCTCAGAGAATTGAACAAATTCCTTGTCAAAGAGAAGTTCAAAATGATTTCTCTCGTAGCTCTGCTTCCATACCTTCAGTCAGGATTGGCTTTGTTCTCTAGATCTCAAGGATGCGTACACCCATGTTCTCATCCATCCAACCCACAGGAGGTTCCTTCGATTCCTGTTTCAAGGAAAGCACTACCAATACAGGGTGCTTCCTTTTGGTCTGGCCTCTGCACCAAGGGTGTTCACGAAATGCATGGCTGTGGTAGCAGCATTTCTATGCACTCTGGGAATATTCGTCTTCCCTTACTTGAACGACTGGCTCATTCGAGCTCCAACACAGTCAGAGGCCAAGACCTCTCTATCCTGCACAATGCGTATCCTTCAGTATTTAGGGCTGGTAATAAACATCCCAAAATCCAGTCTAACTCCTACTCAGTCTCTAGAGTTCATAGGAGCCTTGCTGGATACAACAAAGGCAAGGGCCTATCTTCCCCAGGCCCGTTGCCTTCGCTTGGTGCAATTAGCTTCTCAAGCAGTGCTAAAACCCTTCCTAACTGCTCGAGATATGTTACAGTTACTAGGCCACATGGCGTCCACCGTGCATGTGGTACCATATGCTCACTTTCACATGAGGGCAGCTCAGTGGACTTTATCCACCCAATGGACCCAGGCATCAGGTTGCCTGTCAGACAAAATAGCAAACACAAGTTGCCTCATTTTGTCTCTTCAGTGGTGGAGGTCCCCTCAAAACCTGTTGCTGGGGTCCCCCTTTCAGCAACCCCTGCCCCAAGCAACTCTTACAACAGATGCTTCTCCACTGGGTTGGGGAGCTCATCTGCAAGACCTCTCCACCCAAGGCACCTGGACCCCACAAGAGAGTTCTCTACATATCAATCTCTTGGAGCTCAGAGCAATCTTCCTTGCTCTGCGAGTGTTCCACACCCTGCTCAGCCACAAGACAGTCCTTATTCATACGGACAATCAAGTAGCCATGTTCTACGTGAACAAGCAGGGGGGATCAGGCTCTCTGTCGCTTTGCAACGAAGCTTTGCGACTGTGGGCCTTCGCCAGAGAGCATCAGATTCATCTTCTGGCAGTGTATCTTCCAGGCGTTCAAAATCTTGGGCAGACAGACTCAGTCGAGTTCTCCTTCCACACGAGTGGTCTCTGCATGCAGAACAGGTGGCCAGGATTTTTCAACTTTGGGGAACCCCAGACATTGTGGGCCTGGTTTTCCCACAAAAGTTCCTCAAATATCACCAATATTTCCAATTGCCTGGGCACATGGGAGTCGTGCACCAGAAAATAAAAAGAACTCAGATCACAATTATTTGTCTGTAAAAATAACTCTTTTATTTGGCATAAGCAAAAGCTGTAAGCACAGATACACAAGTGTCTATCTGAGGGATCTGAGTACAGGCAGCGTTCCCTATCTCCACAGTGATGAGACAGAGAAGGCCGCCCTGAGCTCTGTAATTGCATCCTTATATACTCTATACCAGGGGTGGGCAAACTTTTTGACTCGAGGGCCGCAATGGGTTCATATATTGGACCCGGGGGCCGGACCAATAGTAGATCACAGCTGTAGGAGCCGCACTAGACAGGCTCTGCCACTCTTAGCCTGCACCAAGTCTGGTGCCACATCAAGTCCCTAGACCACTCTTCCTTACAGCCAGAAACTGTGCTGCAGCTCCCTCCCTGCTGTAAAAGTGCCCCCACTCAACCAATGACCTACCTCCTCTGGTAAAGAATTCCCCTAACTTCAGCACAGATATATATACAGTGTTTTCTTAAATTGCTTTAGGTATTTTGTTTCTGTTTGTTTTCTTTTATTTAAGCCAGAAAGGAAGGGAAGGATCCATTCTGTCCTCTTCCTCCCCCAAGGTCAACCTGGCAAGGGAGGACCATGGAGGAGAAAGCCAGAGCAAGGGAGACACCTGGACTCCCCTCCTCCCCCAGGTATTCCCCTCCATGGGAGAGGGAAAGGAAAAGAAAGGGGAGGGGAGGGGACAAAGAACCTGGACTCCTACAGGTATTTCCCAGGGACAGGCTAAGGCTGAACCTACCTGAGCCTGTAGGTCGGGCACCTTCTCTGGCCCTTTTCAAATCAACACATAACATAATCCGGAGCAGCCACTGCCCTATGGCATCTCCCTTTCTGGGCTGGGGGTTAACCATTAGGCCGTGACCCGAAGCCGCGGAAGCTCTTCACAGGCACTTGCCAAAAGCCATTTATTCCGCCACCGTGAAGTGCCCCGATGTGAGGAAACTGGAGTCCGGTCACAAGGTTGCTGCCCCCCCCCTCGGAGACTCACGCTGCACCGAGCTGATGAGCTCCCGGTACTGCTGCCAGATCTGCCGTCTCTTCGTTCCCTTCCATCTCGCCATAGCCGTCCTCGCCCGGCACTTCCTCCCGCTCCTCCGTGCAGCCTGCGGACCGATCAGCACGGGAAGAAGCGCGGCCCCAACTGCCAGACCTCCGGCCAGCATTGGACATCTCCTCCCGGCGCTCAAAACGGAAGCCGGAAGCGACGTTCACGTCAGAAGTCAACTCGTCAGACACAGTCGTGATGCGGTGCAAGCCTCGCTCCGAATCAGATACAGCGGTGATGCGCTGCAAGCCTCACTCGGAGTCAAACACAGTGACGATACGGTCTAAGCCACGCTCAGAGTGATACAGCGGTGATGCGGTACAAATGAATAAATTAGCTAGCGCTCCACGGGCCGGATTAAAAGGTCCGCCGGGCCGTATACGACCCGCGGGCCATAGTTTGCCCATTCCTGCTCTATACCCTCTGTAGCAACTCATACACAAAAGTTTTGTTCCGTGTGCAAAAGTTGCTATACTGTCTGTAAAAGGTTGTAGGGCCTGTAGAGGCCTCCTTCCTTTGGGACAAAGGAGGGCCGTGTGCAAAAAGTCTGCAGAGGCCTCTTTCCTTTGGGACAAAGGAAAGAGGCCTCTGCAAACTTTTTGCACATGGCCCTCCTTTGTCCCAAAGGAAAGAGGCCTCTGCAGACTTTTTGCACACGGCCTCTTTCCTTTGGGATCCACCCTTATTAGCATATTAATGGCTTTTATTCTTGCTAGTGTTGAGTCATTCTGGCTACACCCTGCCATTCCTTTTGTTTCATTAATCACTGTAGCCTTCAGCACTGTAGTCTTCAGGGCTTATGAATACTTTGTATCACCAGCTTTGTTTGGCCTGTTTAACTTGTCCAGGCTTGCCCAACTTGCTCAGGCCTGTTCAATCTGTTCAGGCCTGACTTAGCTTTTCTTAGCTTTTCTTAGCCGGGTCCATTTTCTGTGCACTTCTGTTCAGAGTATGGTTCCCTGGCTTTACTCTTGTTGTGCTGGGCTCTGGGTACTCATTTTCTTAGCCCACGTGTTTTTTTCGTGCCATCATGATGTATTACAGCCTCAGGCAAGGATGTAGCCATACTAGACATACCTATCAGCCAATTTCCCTTCAACATAGACCTCTTTGCAAGTCCGTGGAATGCCAAACTTCCCCGGTTCTGTTCCAGAACTCTGGCTCAGGGAGCTCAGGCAAAGGATGCTTTCCTCCTTCACTGGGGTCAAGACTTCCTGTATGCCTTTCCACCCATTCCCCTAATTCCCAAAACCCTGTTCAAGCTTCAGAGAGACAGAGGCCATATGATTCTCATAGCTCCACATTGGCCACTGCAAGTGTGGTACCCTCTGCTTCTACATCTCTCTCAAGCTCCCTCCCTGGAGTTAGGGTCTGCTCCAGATCTCCTATCTCAGGAGAACGGGATGTTATGGCATCCCAATCCCCAGTCCCTGCATCTCAGGGCTTGGTTGCTGAAGGACTAGATTTCCAAGATCTTCATCTTTCTCAGCAAGTGAAAGATGTTCTTTGTGCTTCCAGAAAACCTTCCACTAGACATTCTTATGCTTTCAAATGGAAAAGGTTCACTATTTGGTGTTCAGAAAAGGGTCTTAACCCCCTTGCTATACCTCTGGAATCATTACTGGAGTATCTCCTTCATTTGTCTAATGCAGGCCTTAAGACAAATTCAGTAAGAGTCTATTTGAGTGCTATTGCAGCTTCTCTTAAATCTCTAAATGGACAACTTATTTCCTCTCATCCTCTTATAGCAAGATTCATGAGAGGCCACCTTCTAACTAAGCCTCCCTTTAGACCACCTCCGGTGGCATGGGACTTGAACCTGGTTCTTGGGCAGCTCATGAAGCCACCTTTCGAACCTTTAGCTACCACCTCCTTGAAATTCCTTTCTTGGAAGGTTATCTTTCTCATTGCAATCACATCAGCACGCCGCATTAGTGAATTGCAAGCACTAGTAGCGAATCCACCTTATACAAGGTTCCATCATGACAAGGTAGTCCTTAGGACTCATCCACACTTTATGCCTAAGGTGGTCTCGCCTTTTCATCTCAACCAAGAGGTCTACCTACCTGTCTTTTTTCCAGGACCTCATGCATCAAATGCAGAGAGGAATCTTCATACCCTGGACTGTAAAAGAGCTCTAGCTTTTTACTTACAAAGGACACAGCAACATAGAAAGTCCTCTCAACTCTTTGTTGCTTTTGACCCTTCTCATTTGGGACTTCCAGTCTCCAAGAGAACACTATCTAACTGGATTGCTCAGTGTATTTCTTTCGCCTATCAGAGTAAGAACCTTTCTCTGGAGGGCCATGTCACAGCTCACAACGTGAGAGCCATGGCAGCCTCAATGGCTCATCTGAACTCTGTGTTTATTGACGACATCTGTCGAGCAGCCACTTGGGCCTCTGTTCATACCTTCACAGCCCATTACTTCTTGGACAAGGACTCCCGCCGGGATGCCTTGTTTGGTCAGGCTGTTCTCATACACCTGTTCCATACCTAATCAACTCCTACCCACCATCCCTGGTAGGATGCCAGAGATCCATGGGGGTTAGTGGAGCCCTTCTCAGGGACACACAACTTCTGGGGTCTCTCCCTGGCACCTAAAGCTAGGGAGTCCCCATATGTGATGACTAGATTCCTGCTTGTTCCTGGAGATAGCATAGTTACTCACCTGTAACAGGTGATCTCCGGGAACAGCAGGAATTTAGTCCTCACAAACCACCCATCTCCCCTAGGAGTTGTATCTCTCTATCTATCTCTTTCCTTTCCCTCTCTCTCTCTTTGTTTCAGCCTTAAAACTCAACTGGAGAGAGGCAGTTGAGAAAGGTGGGAAGGCAGCACACAGGCGCTGTGGGATGCTCCCAAAAGCTTTCTGATTGGACGCTGGGGAGCGTTCTCGCGCAGGCTCCATCAGTACCGACGATACCCATATGTGAGGACTAAATTCCTGCTGTTCCCGGAGATCACCTGTTACAGGTGAGTAACTATGCTTTCTCCAGCCCTGAAAACTTTCATTTGCCCCGCTTCTGCTCCAGGCAGGCCCACCCCTCCAGGATGGCAGCAGACGTGTTCCTTATCTTATGGTCGGAAGGCCTCATGTACACCTTCCCTCCCACACTGCTGATCGCCAAAACCTTGTTCAGGACCCTCCGCGATGGCCTCACTCATCCTGATAGCTCCTCAGTGGCAACCGTGGGTCTCGCTGCTTCTACAGTTGACAGTGGACACCCCCATCCCCTTGGGGACCGCCCCAGGATTCCTTTCTCAGGAGGGATCTCTCTCCTGCACCCCAATCTGGGGTCCCTGTCGCTGACAGCGTTGCAGTTGAGAGAGTGACTCTTGCCCCCTTCAATCTTCTGGTTGAAGTGGAGGACATTCTGCTGGCCTTTCGCAAGCCCTCTACTAGGAATGCTTACACCTCAAATAGCGCAGGTTCTCTGCTTGGTGTGCTGATCATGGGGCTGACCCTTTCTCCTGTCCAGTGGCTCTGGTGTTACAGTACCTTCTCCATCTTTCTCAGTCTGGGCTGAATTCTAACTCCGTCCGGGTGCACCTCCATGCCTTGGTGGCACAGCACCCTCCAGTGGATGGTAAGCCCCTTTCGGTCCAGCCATTGGTGACCCATTTTCTTCAGGGCTTACTCTTATTGAAGCCCCTGGTTCGCCCACCCGGTGGTGTTGTGGCAGCTCACTTGCCCGTCCTTCGAACCCCTGACTACCTACCACCTCCGCTACCTCTCTTGGAAGGTGGCTTTCCTGGTCACGCTTACCTCCACTCACGGAGTTAGTGAGCTTCAGGCCCTTGTGGCAGAAGCGCCCTATGCCAGGTTCTACAAGAACAGAGTGGTGCTTCGCACGCACCCCAAATTACTGCCAAAGGTAGTGTCACCCTTCCATCTCAATCAGGAAGTGGTGCTCCCTACCTTCTTTCCAAGACCTCCAGTCGGTCAGAGACGGTCCTTCACACTTTGGACTGTAAGAGGGCTTTGTCCTTCTATAGCCAATGCACTCAGGGCCGCCGCAAAGCTTCTCAGCTTTTCATCTCCTATGACCCCGGTAGGCTGGGGGGATGGTGACCAAACATACGCTGTCCACATGGGTGGTAGACTGTATTGCCCTCGCTTATGAGCAGTTGAGGCTCCCACTGGAAGGCCGCGTCACAGCGCACCGTGTCAGGGCGATGGCGGCCTCAGTGGCAAACCTGTGCTCTGTCCCAATGGTGGACATCTGCCGGGCTGCCACCTGGTCTTCAATCCATACCTTCATAGCCCATTGTTGCCTGGAAAGAGAGTCCCGATGGGACAGTGCCTTTGGCCAGGCTATGCTCCATAACCTCTTTGGGGTTTAGGAAACTCCTACCCTCCGAGCCTTTTGTGTTCAGGCTACAGGAGTGCTGGTTTCATCGGACATAGGGGTCCTATTGTGGTCTGTGGACACAGACTAAATTGCTGCTGCTTGCAGCTCCCCATGAGGGAGCCCCTATTTTTGCTATGGGTTTTTGGTAGCCTGTAGCTGCGGAGTCCCATATGTGAGGACTGACTTCCTGCTTGTTCCCAGAGAAAGCGTAGTTACTCACCAGTAACAAGTGTTCTCCAGGGACAGCAGGAATCAGTCCTCACAACCCTCTCTCCTTCCCTTGGAGTTGCTCCTTTATGATCTTTTATTTTTGCCATCTTTTAGCTATGTCATCTGACTGAGCAGGATGGCACCTTTGGGTGGGAAGGGGACCACGCATGCGTGGTGGCATCTCCCAAAGGCTTTCTTTGAAAACTGGGGGGATGCTTCCACGAGGGCTCCATCGCTGCTGATGTCATCCACATGTGAGGACTGATTCCTGCTGTCCCCAGAGAACACCTGTTACAGGTGAGTAACTATGCTTTCTGTGGCATGTATTTCAATTTTGCTATTTCATTTCCTATTAGGATGTGTACTGGTTACTCCTGGGAGAATTCTGCACAACTGCACAATGCAGAATTTGTACAGAATTCTGCATTTGCTGTGCAGAATTCTGTGCAGGGACAGGGTTGATGGGGCATGAGAAGGGCTGCTGTTGAGCAGAAGGACACTGCTGGGGCAGGAGAAGGTCTGCTGGTGAGCGGGGGGTTGCTGAGGGCAGGAGAAGGGCTGTTGGTGAGTGGGGAGGTTGTGGGGGTCAGTAGAATGGCTGCCGGTGAGCAGAGGTTTGCTGGGGAAGGGCTGCTGGTGAGTGGGTGAGGATTGCTGAGGGCAAGAGAATGGCGGTGGTGAGTGGGAGGGGTGGCTGAGGGCAGGAGAAGGGCTGCTGGTGAATCGGGGGGGGGGGGGGGGGTTCCTGAGGTCTGGAGATGGGCTGCTGTTGAATCATGGGGGTTGCTGGGAGTTGGAGATGGGATGCTGTTGAATCATGGGGATTGCTGGGGGCTAGAAGTTAGAGGGAGAGAAAACAGGGGGAAGAAGGATGAGTTGGAGACAGAACTATGATTGCAGCAAGAGAACTAAGGAGGAAAAGGGATATTTCAGGTCTAGAGGAGAAGTTCAGCTTTATGATGGGGAATTCTGTGGAAAAATTTACCAATAAAGCATTCAGAATTTTGCAGAATTTTAAAATACTACACGCAGAATTTTAAAGTTTTGGCACAGATTCCTCCAGGTGTAACTGGTGTTCTCTATCCACCCTACATATCTCCAGCAGTTTGCTAAATAGACCACTCAGGAACACGTTATCCTAGACACACCTCTGCATTTGCCTAATGCATAACATACAAGGTAATAAAGTCGCAGTTGCGCACAAAGAAATACTAGAGTCAGCAAAATTATCCCCTATGGTGGGAGCTACTGCTAAACACACTTCTTATCAGAGACTGCACAGACTATAAAAATGATAGAAAAGTCATGCGCATTCCCTCTCACCAGGACATGGGTTCAGAGAGACTACACCAGAGGGATCTCAAACCAGGGAAGGACTGCTTCTCCAGGACCAAGCAGGAAGTCAGTCCTCACTTATGGGTGACGTCGGCGCCGACGGAGCCCTCGCGGAGCAATTTTCCCCAGCTTTCAAAGAAAGCCTTTGGGAATTGCAGCGCGCATGCGCGGTCGTCTTCCTGCCCGAAGGAGCCATCTTAGCCAGTCTTCTTTTTTCCGCGGAGCCCTACAGACGTCCCCGTCTTGTCCCCGCGAAAAAGTTGATTTTCTTCTTTATTTTATCCTTTTTTCTTTCG
Organism: Ichthyophis bannanicus; assembly: GCA_033557465.1. Classification (NCBI taxonomy): domain Eukaryota; kingdom Metazoa; phylum Chordata; class Amphibia; order Gymnophiona; family Ichthyophiidae; genus Ichthyophis; species Ichthyophis bannanicus. Next base: position 298,405,676 of record CM066033.1, on the reverse strand, counting down.
GTTCGACGCCGATCGTTTTCCCGCCGGACTCGCGACGCCGGTCTCGAGTCCTCTTACTTTTTTTCGGTTTTTCTGACTTAGTCAGCTTTCGTTTTCGTTTTTCCTGGCAGCCCGGTCCTTTGACCTCGCAGGGGCCCTTTTTCCCCCGATGGCTGCCAGTGGGTTTAAGCGGTGTGGTCGGTGTGACCGAAATATGTCACTAACCGACACACACGACTTTTGCCTCCACTGCCTGGGCCCGGATCATGAGGAACTGATCTGTGGGCCCTGCAGCAAACTGTCCTCAAAGGCGTTGAGAAGTCGGCGGCATCAGCGTGAGAGAAATCTTCGCTGACCCCAGCCGTACCCGGACCTCATCGGAGGCCTCCGTGTCGAAAGGCTCCAGCTCGGACCGTCGCCGGAGCTCCTCCGACCGGGGTTCTCCCTCCGGGGACCATTGTCGGAAGGAAAAACCCGCGAGGGCGGCGTCGGTGGACGCTCCTGGCTCTGCGAGGGCCAGGTCGCATAGCCCCGACAGCCGCCCCGGGTCCTTGGAGAAGGAACACATCCCGAAGCGACCTCGCCTGGAGTCGGAGATGCCTGCCCGGGTAAGTCCTGTGGTCCTTCTGGACTCGCCTCCGCGACAGCCGACGTCAGGCCCGACGCCGTCGGGGCCCGAGTCGGGGGCTGCTGGGTCACCTGAGCTCGGACTCAGGTTGACGGCCTTGGAGAGCAGACTGTCTGCCTTCATGGACCAGCAGAGGGCACTGCTCACTGGCTTCGCTGGCGTCGCTGCCCCGACCGCCGGGACGTCGACGTCCAAGTCGACCCCGGAGACCGAGCCGATCCTCGAGTCGATGAGAACTCGAGTCGATCCTCGGTCGAGGTCGCCCTCGGCCTCCCGTTCGGGACCGAGGTCGCCGACGCCGACTCCCTCGGCGTCGGGGCGGCTGGCGCCGCACCCTGCCCGGGCCGACCCCACCGAGTCCTCGTCGGAGTCGGTCTGGGAGTCTGAGGAGGAAGAGTCACCTGATTCTTTCCGGACTCGGTGTGTCCCCTCGGACTCACCGGAGTCCGAGCCTCGGAAGCAGTCCCCCCCGGAGGATGCCCGGTTCTCGGACTTCGTTAGGGATATGGCCAAGGCTTTGGCCTTCCCTGCGGATCCCGAGGAGGAGCCTCGAGCCGAAGAGCTCGACGCCCTCCAGTATGACTCTCCCGCGAGGGAACACTTTACTGTGCCGGTTCCTCCTATGCTGGAACGACTACTCTTCCGCATGTGGGAGAGTCCGGCCTCCTCGCCGGTCCTGAGCAAGCGGGTCGATTCTATCTATCGGGTCCGCAAGAGCCCTGGCTTTCAAAAGGCGCAGCTGCCCCACCATTCCATGGTAGTGGAATCGGCCATGCATCGTCTTAAGAGCCAGAAGATGCACTCCTCAGTGCCTCCTGGAAGGGAGGCCCGTAACCTGGATGGCCTTGGCAAGAAGTGCTTCCAGGGCTCTATGCTCGCATGTCGTGTCCAGACTTACCAGCTATACATGGGCATGTATCTCCGGGATCTGGCTAAAGAGCTAGCCGGATTCTCCGCTGGTCTCTCCGAAGAGCCCTTGCGGAGGTTCCTAGCCTTGTCCACGGGCATTCAGGAATGCTCTAAGTTCATGTCCCGAGCAGCCTATGATGGCTTTGAAGCCTCGGCTCGAGTGGCCGCAGCCGGCATCGGTGCCCGCCGACAGGCTTGGCTTCAGTCGTCAGACCTTGAGCCCTGGGTACAGGACAAGTTGGTCGATGTCCCCTGCCGAGGTGAAAACCTCTTTGGCAAGCCCATGGCGGAAAAGGCTGCACAACTTGAGACTGAGACTCTCACCAGGACCAGGCTTTCTAGGAAGACCTCTGCCCCTTCCCAGAAAAAGAAGGGCTCGGGGAAAAAGTCCTTTTACCCGAGGAAGGCGGCTGCCTACAAACAATACCCCCATTATCAGGCCCCTGCAGCTCCCCAACAGGGCCAGCAGGCCAAGGGACGGGGTAACGGGTCCCGTAGGCAGCAAGCCCCCAAGCCTGCACCACCAGCCCCTGCTCAGCAGGGTGGGGGTTTTTGACTCGCTCAGCATAGCCTCTCCCCCCCCGCTGGTCCCCCCCAGCACCGGAGGCCGGCTGGTTCACTTCGCCCACTGGTGGTCCAGCGTCACCGCAGATGCCTGGGTGCTTCAGGTCGTGCAAGAAGGCTACCTTCTCCACTTCCATCAGGTCCCTCCCTCCTATTTTCCGGGAGAGCCTCCGCGCCCCCCTCTGCACAGGGAGTTGCTCCTTCAGGAGTTAGCGGGTCTTCTGCAGGATCAGGCGGTGGAACCGGTGCCACACCACCTGAGAGGTCAAGGCTTCTATTCAAGGTATTTTCTGATACCAAAGAGAACAGGGGGCCTCAGACCCATCCTGGACTTGCGCAACCTCAACAAGTTCCTTGTGCGGGAGAAGTTCAAAATGCTTACCCTTGGAATCCTTCTGCCCTACCTCCAGCAGGGAGATTGGCTATGCTCCTTGGATCTAAAGGATGCCTACACGCACATCCTCATCCACCCAAGCCACCGCCAATACCTAAGGTTTGTGGTGGCGGGAAATCATTACCAGTACAGAGTACTGCCCTTTGGCCTGTCCTCCGCACCGCGAGTCTTCACAAAATGTCTCGCGGTCGTGGCGGCCCATCTCCGGCTTCACGGCCTCTATGTCTTTCCGTACCTCGACGACTGGCTCATCAGAGCAGCGTCCGCTCAGGAGGTCACCAACGCCACGTGCCGCACGGTGGCTCTGCTGCAGCACTTGGGCTTTGTCATAAACTTCGCAAAGTCCACTTTGCTCCCCTCACAGGATCTCGAGTTCATCGGCGCAAGGCTGCACACTCCTCAGGCGCGAGCGTATCTACCGCTCGACAGGGCTCAGCGGCTCATGGACCTAGCCGACCGCTTTCGCAGCCAGCCCCTGGTCTCCGCCAGGCGCTTCCTGAGACTGCTCGGCCATATGGCTTCCACTGTCCATGTGACCCCCAATGCCCGCCTGAATATGCGGTCTGCTCAATGGTGTCTCCGCCGGCAGTGGCGACAGGCCACGGGCGGCCTCGCAGACCTAGTGCGCGTTTCCGAGCCGCTGCTCTCGTCTCTCCGGTGGTGGCTCCGGCAGCCGAACCTGACATTCGGTATGCCCTTCCAGTCACCTCAGCCGACCCGGGTGCTGACCACCGATGCATCCCTCCTGGGCTGGGGAGCGCATTGCCAAGAGGCGCGTACTCAGGGCCTCTGGACCACGTGGGAGTCTGCTCAGCAGATCAACTTCCTGGAGCTCCGGGCGATCCGCCTAGCTCTCAAGGCCTTCTCCCACCTGACTTCCCAACAGTCCGTCCTTGTCCAGACGGACAATCAAGTTGCCATGTTCTACGTGAACAAACAGGGGGGCACGGGCTCCTTTCTCCTCTGCCGGGAGGCTCAGAAGCTCTGCTCTTGGGCCGTCAGTCACGGCATTCTCCTCAAGGCAGTTTATCTCCCGGGCCGAGACAATTGCCTTGCGGACAAACTCAGCAGGGTCCTCCAGCCGCACGAGTGGCGTCTGGATCCCTTGGTAGTTCAGAAGCTCTTCCTCCAGTGGGGCCTCCCCACGATGGATCTCTTTGCCAGTCCTCGCAACCGGCAGCTTCCTCGCTTCTGCTCTCGTCTGCCACACCCCCTTCGGGTTGCGGCGGACGCCTTTCTGATCTCATGGTCGGGGAGCCTTCTGTATGCGTTCCCTCCCATCCCGCTAGTCTCTCGGACTCTTTTCAAGGTTCTCCGAGACAAAGCCTTCATGATCCTGGTGGCCCCTCGCTGGCCCAGGCAGCCGTGGTTTCCGCTCCTGCTGCAACTGGCGGTGGAGGATCCAATCCCTCTGGGGGCACAACCGGATCTCCTCACTCAGGATCAGGGGTCCCTCCTGCACCCCAACCTCAGGTCTCTCAACCTCATGGCCTGGCTGCTGAGAGGGTAGTCCTTGCTCCCCTTCTCCTGCCGGCGGAGGTGGAGGAGGTCGTCTTGGCTTCGCGACGGCCTTCTACCCGCAAATGCTACGCCCTTAAATGGCGTCGCTTTGCAGTCTGGTGTACCCAACAGTCTCAGGATCCCTTCTCCTGCCCGGTGTCGGTGATCTTGCAGTACTTGCTGCACCTCTCTAATCTGGGACTTAAGTCCAACTCCGTCAAAGTTCACCTCAGTGCTCTTTCAGCACATCATGTGCCGGTGGACGGCAGACCTCTCTCCAATGACCCTCTCGTAGCGAGGTTTCTCCGAGGTCTCCTTCTACTTAAACCACCTCTGCGCCCGCCAGCGCCTGACTGGGACCTGAATGTGGTGTTGCAGCGGATCACCTGTCCGCCTTTTGAACCTATGGCTACCTGTTCTCTCTCCGTTTTCTGTCTTGGAAAACACTGTTCTTGATAGCCCTCACTTCCGCTAGACGCGTAAGTGAATTGCAGGCCCTCGTGTCTGATCCCCCTTACACTCGGTTCTACAAAAATAGGGTAGTCCTACGGACTCACCCTAAATTTCTTCCAAAAGTGGTCTCCCCTTTTCACATCAATCAGGAGGTGGTACTTCCAACCTTCTTTCCCAGACCACACTCCAGCCGAGCTGAAACGGTCCTCCATACCCTGGACTGTAGAAGGGCTCTGAACTTCTACCTTGACCGTACGCGGGAGCACCGTAAAGCTGCTCAGCTTTTTGTGTCTTTTGACCCCAATAAATTGGGGCTCCCGGTCTCCAAGCGTACTCTGTCCATCTGGGTTGCGGACTGTATCTCTTGGGCTTATGGGGCAGCCGGACTCTCCTTAGAAAGTCGAGTCACGGCTCATTGCGTTCGGGCAAAGGCTACGTCAGTGGCTTACCTCCGCTCTGTTCCGCTGGCAGACATCTGCCGGGCCGCTACTTGGTCTTCGAGCCAGACTTTTGCGGTCCATTACTGTCTCGAGAGGGAGTCCCGTAGGGACAGTGCTTTCGGACAGGCAGTCCTCCGTAATCTCTTTGAGGTCTGAGCAACTCCTACCCTCCATCCCGGATGTGGGCTACCGGTGGGTGATAATTCAGCGAAGATTCTATCCTTCTGTGCTGCTGAGCTAGAGGGAGCTCATTTTTGTGCTTAGGGTCTCCGGTAGCCTTGAGCTTGGGAGTCCCATAAGTGAGGACTGACTTCCTGCTTGGTCCTGGAGAAAGCGTAGTTACTCACCTGTAACAGGTGTTCTCCAGGAGCAGCAGGAATCAGTCCTCACTACCCTCCCTCCTCCCCTTGGAGTTGCAATCGTCTGCTTATGTTCTTTTTGCAAATTTTTATGCTGTCTTTTTTAGCTATGTCATCTGACTGGCTAAGATGGCTCCTTCGGGCGGGAAGACGACCGCACATGCGCGCTGCAATTCCCAAAGGCTTTCTTTGAAAGCTGGGGAAAATTGCTCCGCGAGGGCTCCGTCGGCGCCGACGTCACCCATAAGTGAGGACTGATTCCTGCTGCTCCTGGAGAACACCTGTTACAGGTGAGTAACTACGCTTTTTTGGTAGTTTAGGGCAGTTCAGATAGCAGAAATCTGAGGTAATGCTATTTTTGCATAGACCTCTGACCAGTTTACATATTCATTTACATACATTCTAAGTTGGTCACGTGCACATAGATTTACACAAACCACTATAGGCTACATTGAGTGGAGGAGTGGCCTAGTGGTTGGGGCAAGGTACTTCAGGCCGGAAGTTCGGGGGTTCAAATTCCACTAGAGGACAGCAACCTTGGGCCGGAAGGACTGGGATTTCTAGTCCCACAGGTGCTCCTTGTGGTCTTGGGCAAGCCACTTAATCCTCCATAGCCCATGTTCCCTGTAAAATAGTTATCTCCAAGTTATAATGCCCTGTTCAATGTAATTTCAGTTTGTTCAATGTAAACCGCACTGATGCAGAATAGCGCGGTATGTAAGAGAATGAAAATAAATAAATAAATTGTGAACTGTTATTTCTATTCTCTAACAGAAGAGAAGAAAATGAGAAATGGAGTACCTCAGGGATCAGTTCTGGGACCAGTATTGTTCACTGTCTTTGTGAGTGATATTGTAGAAGGGTTAATAGGAAAGATTTGCCTTTTTGTGGATGACACAAAGATTTGTTAACAGTGAACATCTTGGAGGGAGTAGGCAACATGAGAAAAGATCTACAAATTCTTAGAAGAATGGTCTGTGCTTGGCCAGTTAAGATTTAATGCAAAGAAGTGCAGAGTGCAGAAATAAAAAAGAGCTGTATGCGACAGGGGATGAGAGGCTGGTATGTACGGACCAGGAGAGAGATCTCTAGGCGATAAGTATCTGAGGATCTCAAGGTGGGGAAACAATGTGACAAGGTGATGACCAAAGTTAGAAGGTTGCTAAACTGCATGTAGAGAGGCATAACCAGCAAAAAGAAGAAGGTATTAAAGCTCCTATAGAAGTTGTTGGTGTATTGGAGGGAGGAGTGGTCTAGTGGTTAGGACAAGGTACTTCAGGCCAGAGGGCCGGGGGTTCAAGTCCCACCTGGGGACAGCAATCTCAGGCCGGAGGGTCTGGGATTTCTAGTCCTATAGGCACTCCTTGTGGTCTTGGGCAAGCCACTTAACCCTCCATTGTCCATGTTCCCTGTAAGTATTAGCTTATGTGTCTCATATCCCCTCATGTTAAATGTATCCCCCAATTGACCGCTTTGACCCGGTGAAAAGCGGGATATAAATACAGCTAATTAAATAAAATAAATAAATAAATTTGTAACCCAGTGATATGACTCATTGAACCACATCTCCATAATTTCAGCAGTAGCAGCATTAGGGCACTATTTGTGGTTGTGCCCTACCATGTAAATTAAGAAAGGCTGGAACAATAACAATTTCTTCAGTGTTGCCCTACAGTCCAGCTTGGGGTTTCCAGTTCACTTTTTGCCACACATTTCTATTTGTAATTTTGTGATCACTTATTTTAAATATGGTGAGGTTCTATCCATGTTTTCCGTATATTTGACCGAGGTGATGCATTCTTCTGATATGCTCTGTGGCTGGTTGCAGGTGTGTGTGGACTGTGAGGGTATGGCTATATAGGGGCAGAGCCATGGACAATCCCCCACCCCCTAAAGTTGGCAGAGTATGTGAGTACCGAGACTTTTTTTTTAAACAAAAAATATTGTACATTACTACAATATGTACCAGCTGAAATCAGAACATGATTGGTGGCAAAATAATGAAAGTTAAATTAGTATTAGTAGTATCAGTAATAAATAAGGGGATGTAATTTGGATAAACCCAAAGCTAGGAAGTTCATCAGCAGGCAGCATGAAATCAGCCACAGTAATGGATAATATCATCCGACATTGCCTGCACAGACTCGTGTCAATGCCCAGGCAATAGCTGCCTTCCTACTTCTCTCTAGTCTGTTTTTTATTCACAGAATGTTCAGATGCAGAGCTTCCTTTCTCCACCAGCACCACCTGAACCTGGTGTTTCTTTTTCTTTCACCCTTTGAGTTAGCCTTGCAAAAATCAGACACTGATACTGCCTAAATCTATGCCTTGTTTTTGAGGATACAGAGTACAACCCAGTCACTTGCTCCACAGAAACATCCCATTAGGGGCAGAGATCAACTCCTCAAGAATTGCAGGAAGTAAATAGCTACAGACAAGTGGACTCTCAGGTTAGTGTCCAAGGGGTACAACCTCCACTATGCCGATTCCCAGATAATCCCCTCTTTCATCCTGGTGAAGGGGAGGCTCCCACATAAACCCTCTTCTTAGCATCCAGGCAATAGAAAAAGCTTCTACACCAGATATTTTTTGATTCCAAAGAATTGGGAGGCTTGAGATCCATCTTGGACTTGAAAAATCTGGACAGAATAATTTAAGATAAATTCTCTTCAGACCATCTTTCCTTAATAAGATGTGGGGGAATGGTTATGCTCATATCCCTCTCCTTTCTTTGTTTTCTCTCCCCTTTTCATGTGCCTTGTGGAATGCACTTTCTATCTCCAATAAACTTGCCTTGGTTCATGACCTCTGTATGTAACACTCTGTATCTTCTGGAATGCACATTCTATCTCCAATAAACTTGCCTTGGTTCATGACCTCTATATGTAACACTCTGTATCTTCTGGTTCTTACTGAAACTTGGCTTTTCCCTGGATACTCTACTTCAGTCACTGCCCTCTGTCATGGAGTTTATCTCTTTTCCTATACACCTCAACCCACTGGCCATGGAGATAGTGTTGGGTTCTACTCTCTCATTCCTGCCAATTTCAGCCCCGTCTTCTACCTCAGTCTCATTCCTCATGCTCACAATTACCAACAGATGTATAACTCTATGCCTAGCCTACCGACCCCCTTCCTCCAAGTCAGTACTCCTGACCCTCCTTGAAACAGTATGCAAGCACACAGCACAAAGCAAACCATTCTTCTTATTAGGCAACTTTAACCTATCCTCAATCATACCCAGACTAGCAGAATCCTTTCTGGAGGCTATGAAAGTCCTGGATTATAGCAAGATTATAGATGAGCCAACCCATCAAAGCAGAAAAACACTAGACTTTATCTTCATACCCAAAATCATAATGTCTGGATTCCACTCTTTCTCTCCCACCTTATCCCCCATCCCTTGGACTGATCACAACACTATCACGTTCTTTATCCCCCAGAGCCAGGACACATGCACATTCTCTCAACCTCAACCAGTCCACCGTAGATTCTGCATGTTTGACAAACAAACATTCCTGAAGAGAGTACTGCTTAATTCACTCAAGACTCAAACAATACCAATGAGCTAATCCACAACTGAAATGAAATCATAGCCAAGGCTGCAGCAACCCCACAGACATCGAGAACCACAAACAAACACCACAGCGCCACCTGGTTCACTGCCAAATTAAGAGACACTAAGCGCAAACTCAGACAGAAAGGGAGGAGATGGTGTCGTTTGAAAAGCCCAAGCCTCCACGATGCTTACATGGCCATGCTCCAGGAGTATTGTGATTTGACCAACAAAACAAAGAAAGAATACCACTCCAAACTACTGATGTGCTCATTGAATCGTCCTAGAGAGCTTTTTGAGATTGTAAAATCACTCACAAACTGCCCCGATCAAAAGGCAAGGGTGAGTACTCCTCCACAAACACTAGCTGACCACTTCCTCAGGAAGACTACTACAAACAGCAAAGGCCTCAACATTTACACACTTTACCAGGAGCTGGCCCCCTCCTCTCCCACCTGGAGTAGTTTCCACCCTGCTTCACTGGAACAAATTGAGAATATTATCTCCAACCTCAACACCACAACGTCCCCAATGGACTTGTGCCCAGTCAGCTGGATCAAGATATCCCATGCTGCCCTAGCTCCCCTCTTTCTCAAAATCACCCAGCTGTCCCTCACATAGGGACAGATGCTCACTAGCTTCAAACTAGCATCCATCCGGCCAATCATCAAGAACACTCTCCTCAACCCAAGCCTCCCCACCTCCTACAGGCCTATCGCAAGCCTACCATTCTTAGCAAAGGTCATTGAGAAGGTAGTACAATGCCAGCTGCAAGACTATATTACTTCCCATTCACCACTCAATCTACATCAACATGGCTTTAGACCCAAGCATGGAGTTGAGACACTCCTAACCGCATTCACTGACAGACTCACAAAGGGAATGGACAACCACACCAAGGCTTCATCATGATACTAGGTGACATTGCCTCTGCATTCGACTTGGCAATACACAACACTCTAGTATCGCAATTACAATCCCTGGGACTCAAGGACACCACCTTGAAATGGTTCCATTCATACCTCACAGGCTGACAACAACAGTTTAAGATTGGATCATATACCCTAACACCCTGCAACCAACAAAAAGGAGTCCTGCAAGGCGCCCTGCACTATCTTCCTTACTATTCAGTTTATACTTTCAGCCTATCTGTCCAGTCATCCAGGCCCATAACGTATTTTACCACATCTATGCGGATAACATAATGTTATATAAACCTTTCTCCACTAGATGCCTTTCCTACACTACATTGCTAACATGCTTCATAGAAGTCATTAACTGGCTCTCTCAGCATAACCTCACTGTTAACTACAAGAAAACTGAGGTCCTCCATGTCACAAAAGATCCACCCTCCAAACTTGCTGACTATACCTGGAATGATCAAAGCTGTATTTGAAGTCAAAATTCAATTGCAATACCTATGCATAATCCTGGACCAGCGCTTCACTATGCAACCACACATCAGAAATCAGTAAGGACCGTGTACCACAAAATGAAAACGCACCAGTGGCTTCGTCCACTCCTAGACTACGGCGACTTTTGTACAGTATTTCAGACCTTTGTATTCCCACACATGATCTTTTGCAATATAAACTTGCAAGACCTTCCCAAATATTTATTTATTTAACAAGTTTTATATACCTCATTTCTTACATTCAAAGCGGTTTACATATAGCATAGTAACATTTAGAGTTTTACATTGAACAGGATATTGAACTTGGATTGCGAGGAGATAATGTACATCAAATCATATTTACGAGATGAGAAATCATGAAGAAAGAAGGGAGATGCAGTGTTAGGCAGGGGAGAAGGGAACCAAAGGGAAGTGTATAATTGTGGGTAATGTTGAAGGTGAGGTGGGCTGTTATCCTCAAAAGGTAGTAGATGAGTTAGTAGTAGGGGGAGGGAGAGAGTAGAGAAGGGGCGTAGATCAGTTGGCTCCACTTATACATAGAGTGGAGTTTTGATGCCAGAATTATGTAGTAGTTTGAGAGTTATTCTCGAGTTGTTCATAGTGCTCCTGGAAAAGAAAGATTTTGAAGGCTTTTCTAAAGTCCATTAGGTCTTTGATGGCTCTAATGTTCCCAGGGAGTGCATTCCAGATCACAGGAGCATATATTGAGAATGCTCTTTTACAAGTTACTTGTTTAGCTCTGGTTTGGTTGAGGGGTGAGTAATTTGTTGTGTTTTGAAGTTCTTCTTGCTCTCGGTTCTGGATCCTTGGAGAGCAGGGATTGAAGAGAATTGGGGTATAGTTGTTGGATGATTTTAAAGATAATTCACAGGTCTGCAAAAAAAATTTTTTCGAGAGCTGTTTTGGTTATTCCACGTAATCTTTATGTTTTTTGGTGTGCTGAATCCGAAAATGACCTCCATTTTGTCATAGGACATCACATTTCCTGACAATTTGGTAACTATGTTAAATAAGACAATACCTCAAAATAAATGGAAATAGACTTATAAAATTAAAGTTTTATTACAATATTTTCATGAAAATCCTTTTTTTGAACTGAAATGAGCTCACCTACACACACTAAACTCGATTCTTCTTCCTTGTGAGGCTCCTCTTGGTGCATTTACGCTTGTGAGTAGCATCTGGAATGTCTCTCTGAAGCATCCAACAGTAGTCTGTCATCATTGTAATGCTCCATTTTCCCTGGTATCTCCTTTCCATCGCTTTAATGTCTTGGTGGAATCGTTCACCTTGTTCCTCACTCACAGCTCCCAAATTTTCAGGAAAGTAGTCAAGGTGGGACTGGAGGAAATGCACTTTCAAACTCATCAGGCAACCTAAAGCTTGAAATGCTTTCAGCATTCGTCCGACGATCTTTTTGTAGTGAGGATCTTTGTTATTGCCTAAAACTTTCTGTACGACTTCTTTAAATGCAATTCACCCTTCTTTTTGAGGATCCGTCATGGTATTGACAAACTCTTGATCAACTATAAGCCTTCTAATGTCTGGTCCGACGAACACACCTTCCTTCAATTTTGCCTCCGACAGGCCTGGAAACTTGGTGACCAAGTATTTGAAGCATTCTCCATCTCTTGGAAGTGATTTTATGAATTGCTTCATCAATCCCAATTTTATGTGGAGAGGTGGTAGAAGAACTTTATGGGAAGGTATCAAAATTTCTCGGAGGACATTTTTTTCACCGACTTTTAGCACCCTTGGCTGCCAACTCTTCTTGGTCCAGTGATTTTGTCGGTCTCGACTGTCCCATAGACACAGAAAACAAGGATATTTGGTATACCCAGCTTGTTGCCCGAGCAGCATGCACAAGACCTTCAAGTGCCACACACTTGCCAACCATGGTCTTCATATTTAAATTTACGAAGAACCAATTCCAAGTTCTCGTAGGTTTCCTTCGAGTGTACGGAATGACCTACAGGTATGGAAGCGTAAAAACCGTTGTGGAGTAAAACGTCACAGTGCTGGCCACGCCCCCTGCACTGACCGCAGCTGCTGCTATCTGCCCTGTGTCTCCCTCCCACTGGATTCTTCAGGAAAGATTAACCCCTTCTACCATTAGAAGCACGGACTTAAAACTTGCTTAGCTTATGTATATATTGCTGACCATCAGATTTACAGTGCTATATTTTTTTTTACATAACTCGGACAACCCCTTTAAGTTTTTTTTGGCATTTTATATCTTAAATGCACTTATGTGAATTAATTAATAGTAATTTGAATTAATTAATAGTAAGTTGAAAAAATTTGATAAATTTGAAGACAATTTTGCATGTTGTGGCAAATCATGACGTCTAGGAGTTTTTTCAATATTTTATTTGTTTTCAGCGCACCAAAATACATGGAAATTAGATGAAAATAATCAAACAGCTTTTTAGTCGCAGACCTGTGTAATGAGTAATGCTTTAAATTTGGCATACGTAGTTATCGGCAACCAGTGAAGTTGCTTCATAGTTGGTGAAATGTGTACATTTATCGCTGTTCTTGTGATAATCCAAGCAGTCGTGTTCTGCACTAGCTGCAATGGGTACGTGGTTTGTTTCGGAAGTCCTTGGTATAACACATTGCAATAGTCTAGTATTGGCATGATCACGGCCTGACACACTGTGCAAAAGTGGTTGTGGTCAAGTAGTGGCTTGAGCTTTTGCACTGTGTTTAGCTTGAAGTAAGCCACTTTTGTAGTCATGCTAATGCGTTTGTGGAAGGATAGTTTCTGGTCCAAGTGTACACCGAGGTACTTGACTTGTTCCTTAACTTGTATAGTATTGTGTAGTATTTTCAAGGACTTTGGTGGGATAAAGGAGGTGTTCCAGGTTACAAAGAGTACATCTGATTTTTTTTTTGTCATTTATGTTAAGGTTTTGTTTCTGGAGCCAATCATCCATTGCTTTCAGACATGCCATTAGGTTTGTGAAATCAGGTTGGTCTACGTCAAACAGGGCGCAGAACATGATGTCATCCGCGTAGATTCTGTATTGTATTTTGAAGTGGTTGATAATATTACACAGTGATTGTATGTGGATATTAAAGAGGGTAGCAGAGAGAGCTGAACCTTGTGGAATGCCTTGTGGTTGATCTATTATGTCTGAAATGCCCTGGTTGGATTTTACTTGCAGCTTTCTATGGGATAGGTAAGAGATGAACCACTGGATTGTGGTACCATGGAGTCTTATTTCTTGTAGCCATCTCAACATGATATTTATTTATATACTTAACATTTTTATACACCATTTTTCTGCAATTAAAAACGGTTTACAATGAACAATTTGTGACAGTGTATTTACAGCTGTTTTGCATAGAACAACAACAGTTTGAACAATGGTTGAACATTTACAACAGAGCTATTTACTTTAATTGGGGGGTATGGGGGATAGGGAGGTGGAGGGGGGTAGGGAGAGGGATTTTGATTAGCTTGAATGGGGTTTAATTTTGATAAGGATTGGAGTTCTTAGGGGCAGGGAAAGTATTCTGTAAAGAGGAAGGTTTTTAGCTTTTTACGGAATTCCTAATGGTCGTTACAGACTCTTAGGCCAGGGGGGAGGGCATTCCATATAGTGGGGTCATAGAGGGAGAAGGCTTGATTGCATGTGGATTGTGTGCACTTTTTCTTTTGTGATGGAATGTTTAGGATGTTTGCCGTGTTTGATCTTACGTGGTCTGGTGGAGTTATTTTTGAAAGGAGCGAGAATAAGCAGGAGGCAGATTCATTGTGTAGAACTTTGTGAATTAAGATGATGGTTTTAAATTTTATCCTTTTATATAGGGAGCCAGTGATGTGTGCTTGCTGAGGTGGCTTGTTAGGTGCACAAGTGTATTTTGTACCATCTAGAGGGGGTGTAGGGTGTGTTTTGGGAGACCATGGTATATAAGGTTACAGTAGTCAAGGGTCAAGGTTGTTAAGGCCTGGCAGACAGTCCGGAAGGAGTCTGGTTTTAGCAATGGACAGAGGTTCCTTAGAGTTTGTATTTTGAAGTAGATGGAATTAGTTGATATTATGATATTGTGATTAATTGAATCAAAGGCTGCAGTAATATCAATAAAAATGAGTAGAAAGCCTCTTTTTATGTTATCCAGACCCAGCAGGATGTTGTCCTTGAGTGAAGTAAAAAGAGTTTCCACATTATGTTGGGGTTTGAAGCCATGTTGGTTTTGGTCCAGCGGTGAATGATTATCAATGCGGTCTTGTAGCTGGTACTCAGGGGTGGCTCTGTAATGAGGCCAAGTGAGGTGGTGGCCTCAGGCAGCAACTTTTTGGGGGCAGCAAAAATGCCCTCAAAAAGACTGCCTCACTTGGCCTTCAAAATTAAAAAAAAAAAGAGCTGGACACGCTACTGCTGCTGCTTCTCGGCAGAGCCATGAGAATAGTGTTTCTCTTTTTTCCCACGACTCTCTTAAAGTTGAGCCCACCAATGCTGAGAGTAAATGAAGCATTTCCTGTCTCACATGAAACAGTGTCAGCGGGCTCAATAGAGCTGCGGGAGAAAATAGAAACATTGTTCTTCTTGCAGCTCTGCAAAGGTGAGCCGGGGTGCTGGTAAAACAATCGCAGGGCTCTTCCCAGGGGGGGAGGGGGGCTTGGAGTTAAAATCGGCTGAGGAGGTCTGGGGCGCGGCTGGGCTGGGCTGATGGGGGGGGCTAGGACTGGAAATGGGCCAATGGGTAGTTAAGACTGGAAATAGACTGATGGAGGCGGGGGGAAAGACTGGAAATGAGCTGATGGGGGGGGGGGGGTTAAGACTGTAAATAGGCTGATCAGAGGGGCCAGGACTGGTAATGGGCTGATCGGGGGGAGGGGGTTAGGACTGGTAGTGGACTGATGGTGTAGCAGCAGATAAGCATGCAATAAATAAAACCAGGAGTCGTTTCAAGGATCCAAGCCAGTTTAATGTGCACATGGCTCAAGCAATAATCAAATTCAAAATGGCTGAGCAATGGTTTCTAGCAAAACAACAACTTTTATAGCGTTCTTCTCCATTCTAGACATAGGCAAACTTTTCATTGGTCCCAGTAACCCCTCTCACCCATCTATTGGTCCTGGTACTGATATGGCTACCCAATCGGGACCCTGGTCTGGGCTCAGCACCTGGTTGCCCCCCTTCTAGTCCCAATTACAATGGTCAGTGTCTCTAACTTGTTACATCTCTCCTCCAAGGTCGCTTAGCTTGTTAAAACATATGGGAAGCAGGGCACTGTAACCTTGCTTTTTGCAGAGTTAATTAATTCTATAGAAGCTGTGCTCTCTTATCAGTACCAATTAGAGCTGTTTTCTGTCTTTTCTAAGTGTTTCGTTTCTGCTTAGCTATGTTCAGTTAAGCTGAGTTAAGTTTCAATTCTATGGTGTCATCATTCAGGGGGGTTTTCATTCCTCTGGGCCTAACTACAGGCTTCAGTTACAGGTCAAGCTGCTTAGGCCTGTCTGCTTAGTTCAATTAGCATGGATCATAGGCCGTCGCCTACCACATTCCCCCCTTTGATTATTCTCACCCGCATGTTAATAAGGTGTGAGAATCAAATCACATAATACTAGGTAAAGGTATCACTCTGTGGTATAGGGTAGTAAGTTCACATAGCTAGTATCTTTGTAGCTGCCTTATGCTCTACAGTGTTATTAATAACTGAAGTTATCATTCGCAAGCAAAGTGGCAAGAAACAAGGGAGCAACAGGCAGATAGTCAAAGTCCATAGTTTGGCAAGAGTGGGAAAAAGAACTAAAGGATTAGAAGGTTCAGTTGCATCTTTGTTGTGCTGTCGTAAAGCTTCTGATTTAGACAGACCAGCTGTCCATCCTTCATAGTAAATTGTGGTCCAGTCCGAACAAAACACAAACTGTCAACAATGGGGTGGGCCAATACCCACTCACTAGTAGTATTATGTAAATCAGTCTGATTGTATAGGATAGAATAGTTCAGTTCTTGCGTCTCCCAGGGCCACTGATCTCCCATCTTAGTTCCTCCACAATAGAAACAGTCAGAAGTGTGGAGACTAGATGCTATTGCTCCAGCAAGTTCAAGAAACAAGTTCTGGTGGTGGTATGAGGAATTGCAACGGTGGCTTGCATAGCCTTGTAGAAAGTCAAGATCTAGAACAACTTTTGGATTGGAGAGTATACCAATGCAAGTATAGGAAGAATGATAAAACAAGGTCTGAGTGACCTTCGGTCCAGTTCATGTTGTACTTATACAGGCTGCCCAGGGAGATAAGGCAAAAGTCATTTCAAAGCACTCCAAAACTGTTGCCAGAATAAAGCAATAATAATAATTCATAATGGGCATAGTCTCTGGAAAATTGGTGGAACTGTCGACTTCCACAACAGATAACAGATGTAGGGTTGATTGTAGATCCTCAAGCTTCTGCCGTACGTAGACCTACCAGCGTTTTGGCAGGAGTAGGGCTGTAGATTCCAAAGTATCACTGTCCTCTGGGATGTCTCAATTTCTTAAGATATCATAGCATAGTCTCTTAGGCTATTATTGCTTCTTTAGAGCAGTTCACTCTTTAGAAGATCAAAACAGTCTTTCCAGAGTATTTAAACACAGTCTCTTAGAAGATTCAATTTCTTAACACAACACAGTCTCTTTCTGATGATTGCAGTTTTTTTTTTTCCAGATGCGAAGCTTACTTTCAGATAAACAAACAGTCTTGAAATAGTGCAGTTTCTGAGGGACCAATAAGTCTTAGGTCCGTGGTTGTTGTCGTAGGGTGAGGTGCAATGGAGTCTCAGGATGCTGTACAGTAGTCCAGTGATCAGGTTCAAGAGCAGCTGCTGGCTTCACTTGATTATGATGGATCCAAGGTTCAAATTCTGCGACTTTTACTGCAGTTGGAGTTGACAAGATGACAACATAGGGTCCCCTCCAATGCAGGGCTAACAGTATCTTTCTCCACTCTTTGATCCACACCGAGACTCCAGGCTTGAAAGGATGCAGGGGTTCAGGCAAATTGATGGGTAATCGATTTTGTACTCAGGTATGAAGACTCCTGCAAAACAGAACTTAAAACCAATAGTTCATGTCTAATAATTTCAGATCCTATCTGTCTCATATCTCCTTTTATTTCCTATACAATAGGCAGGGGTTGCCCATACAGAATCTCAAAAAAGGGAAACTCCTAAAGACTTAGCAGGGGCTAAGTATATCCTAAGAAGGGCTATGGGAAGAACCTGGGGCCACTTCAGGTAAACCTCTTGGCAAAGTTTGGACAACTGAGATTTCAGGGTTCTATTCATACATTCTATTTTTCCTAAATTCTGAGATCTATAGGCAGTATGTATCTATTAATATCAATATCTTGGGGCTATACTTAATGGACTTGCTTCCTAAGGTTATCCACCCTCATTCTTTGTACAGGGCCCCATATGCATGCAAGGTTGTAAGGGCATACTTGGAATCTGGGTACACATTTAGACAGGGCTCTTTTCCTATTGTTAGTGCTCTAGTGAGGGCTATCAGTTCAGCTTTCTGTGGTGAAGTTTCTGGGGCCAGGGCTGAGGACTCAACTACCAAATCAGGGGTCACCACTGCATATCTAGCACAACAATGTCCATTGATGATGAAACTGCCTTCAGCCACAAAGAAAGTCTGTTCAGGGTTCTCCAGAGGGACATCAGTCAAATCCAGGCGGCTTGAGAATACAGTGTCCATAATTTCTAAACAGTCATGATCAGGGGGTCAAGACCAACTGATAACAACATAGCAGGATTGAAAGCTTGACTGACCCTTCAGTTGTATCTGGGGTTTTCACACAACATACTCTAATACTTCAACATTCATAGATTTGTTAGCTAGTAATTTCCTTTGTGTTTCATAATGGTTAGAACAGAGTGTGGTACAGTAACTTGAAGATTCTGTCTCAAAGGGATTTTTCTTTTAGTTTTTGCTTACTAGGAAGGCTGTAGCTATAACAGCTTCTCAAATAAGGTCCAAGAGATTGAGTCAACACTCCTAGAACATTTCCTTGTGACTCATGAACATAGAGACTGAA
Organism: Ichthyophis bannanicus; assembly: GCA_033557465.1. Lineage (NCBI taxonomy): Eukaryota > Metazoa > Chordata > Amphibia > Gymnophiona > Ichthyophiidae > Ichthyophis > Ichthyophis bannanicus. The sequence goes on along the minus strand of CM066033.1, from coordinate 298,387,446 downwards.
AGGTTTTCTGGACATCTGGTAGACCCAGAGCTGGTGATAACATCAGAGCGGTTTTCAAAGATCAAAAGACTGCATTCCTATTCAAGTCCCCATTCCAATGGAGACTTTTTCATTCCTTTGGTAGCTTGATACAATGTGATACAATGGTTTTGCTAGCAGCGCAAAATTGGGGATCCATATACAACAGTACCCTGTGGCACCCAAGAAGGCTCTCACTTGCCTCCTGGTGGTTGGAGTAGGAATACTGCATACAGCTGCTTTGCGTTCTGGTAAGGGTCCCAGGCGTCGAATTCCGCTGGACAACTGGAATCCTAGGTATTTAACTTGTTTGACATAATTATGCTTTGGCTCTTGAGACTTTGTATCCAGCCTCATTAAAAAGGTGCAAGAGTTCACTGGTGTCTTGTGGACATTCACTTTCTGAGTTGGTGGCTATAAGCAAGTTGTCCACATACTGGAGAAGAATTCTTTCTCCTGGAATTACTGGATAACTTGTCAAATCTTTTTGCTGAGTAAGGCGAGTTCTTGAATCCTTGAGGTAATCTTGTCTAGATGAGTTGGCCCCCCCTCCTTATAGTGGGGTTTTGGGCTAAGCGTATGCAGAAAAAGGCATCTTTTTAAGTCCAGAATGGTGAAATATATAGCTTCAGCAGAGATCAGTTCCAAGGGAATATAAGGATTTTGGTACCACTGGTTGTATAGTTTCAGCTGCATCATTCATTCTTCTTAGATCCTGCACTGGGCGGTAATCACCTGTCCCAGGCTTCTTGACTGGCTTGAGGGTGACAATGACAGGGGCTATGTTCTTCGCTAGGCCAGGTAGATTATCTTCTGCCCATCCTCCAGGTGGGGCTATGAGGTTGGTAAGTGTACAGCTTGTTGCTTTGGATGCAGGTGAATAGAACCGCCATTCTTCTTCTTGGGGGACAGTTAACACCATCAGGCCAGCAGATTTTGAGTTTCATTTTTTCCCCCTTCAACAAAGGATATCTGTGCTTGAAACTTTGCAAGCAGGTCTCGGCCCAAAAGGGGAACTGGGCATTCAGGCATGTACAGGAACTGGTGTGTTATCTGCTGCCCCCCTGGTTCACAGGCGCGGTTCTGCGGGATAGGCTTTGTGGCCTTAGCCCCAGTAGCTCTGATAATGGTGGTGCATCTAGAAAAACACAGGGGCTACTGGCTTTAGTATTCTGCTCCTGTATCCCCCATAAAAGTCCATATATTGGTCCCCTATTTTTCAGACTGACTCCTGGGGACCCAGGGAAACTGGAGAGTCCGGTCTGGCCTAGTCTTCATCCATGCTGTAGCCCTCTTCGGCTGCCACTCACGCTATAGCTGCTTCACTCTCATGCTGAAACACTGTGCTTGGTTTTATTCTATGACTCTGCAATCAAGTACTCCCTCCTCCCCTCCTGGGGTGGAGTCAAGATACGGGCATTCACTTCTCTAATGTCCTTCTTTTTCTATAATGGGTGCACTGATTTGCACCCAGTGGAGGCCTGCTACTTCTGCGGCCTCTTACACGTTCTCTGGTCCTTTGATTAGGAAAACCTCCTCCACATCATTCAACTAAAATATCAGCAAAAAGATCTGTTCTCTTTTCCCATCTTACAATTTTTACATTCTCTGTCCTTCTTCAACAATCCACATGCTTTTCTGATAAACTTTCATTTAACTATTATGCCCGCAAATTCATCCAGTTTTCTGCAATTTCCGTTCATTAGTTCAATCAAGTCCTAAAACTTCTCAGTGTATAATGCAGTTTTTTTTCAGTTCTAAACAAGTCTGGTCAGCTGACTTTCACTTCTGGTCCAGAGGGGGTGCACATCCCCCTGCTGCGGAGGTGGCTGGCAAACTAGGGAATCTGCAGGGTGGATTCCCCCCCCCTCTCCTGGGTTCTGTTTCTCCTAGCAACGCTCTATCCAGGAGGTTGATTTTTTTTTTTTTAAATGATCTACTTCTCTGCTGTGGGCACATTAGTTCACGCCCACCGGGGGGTGACATCATCGGTGGACTGGGCTCCATCCCCCCTTAAGCACTCTAAGCGGAGCTACTTACAGAGAGAGAGAGAGAGAGAGAGACAGGATATCTAGAGATTCTGGGGCAAAATATGGTGAACAGCAGAAACCACTCCCTTTCACATAACATTCCTGATTGGGACAGAGACATTTCATAGTCTTCAGTAAATCCCTTACTGAAATTCTTGATCATACTTGAAAAGACACTTATTAAAAAAACCTTATTACCGTAATCATAAGCTTAAATTGAGCACAGACATACAATTTAGATACAGTTCTTAAAATATCTTATAGAGAGAACTATAGCTATCTGTTACGTATGACTAGAATAAAAATACTTAGCAACCAGCCGTAATCAGCATGTCTCTGCAAAAGAAATATTACTTTTTTTAGTTCAGGAAGCAAATATTCAAAAGACATTCCGGATATTTTTCATAAAGTACAGTACACCTTTCCCTTTTTTCAAATACAGAAAAACAGCTTACAGTTTGGGGAAGCATGCATTCAAATGACTTATACTTGTTCATAAAAAGGTTAGTGCAAACACTCCGCAAGATAAACTTTTTTTTTTTTTTTTAAACTTTGATTGAATGAATCCTTTATTTTAAACAAGCAAAAGAGACTGCTCAATCGGGAACGGCTGTCTCATTCCCTAGTAAGCTGTGTGAGCCACACCCCTTCGCTCACTGGAAACGAAATGATCACAGTTTCACAGAGACATGCTAGCAAGAATCATTTAAATCAGTGTCAAGTCGTGATCTAATAATTACTTTGTAGGTTTATAAGTCAAAGGAAATAAACCCAAAAACAGTTTGCTTAGTTTATCATTTCTGAAAGGTAACAATAAAATACAGACAAAGCAGAGAATATAACTAAAAACAGTTTACGGAGCTCCGATGAGGTTAATTCGACCTTCAAAACTAAAATCCTGACTAAATATTCCTATCGAATGGTATATAATACCTAACCATAGCAGAAGGAACATTACTATTAAAAAACATATTGAATAACACAGGTACAATTGTCCTGAAATAAGCACAAACTAACAGCATTGAGATTTAAGCCTGCACAGGATTAGAAAGACGACACTGTACATTCTTTCCTTCAGACACGCCCCCTGTCAGTTTTTTTTACACTGCAGTAGAAAAACGAACTGGGTCAGACCAGCTTTTGGATTTTTAAAATGATTCTAGGTGTTTTGCGTCTTCTTTCTGCTTTATTAATACAATTCCTTAATCAGTGAACTGTCACAAATTACTCAACAGAATAATCTCACATTTATAACAGAAGGGGAACTCGCAGTTTCAACAGATAACAAAAATCAAATACACAGTTAGGACGGACAATACACCAAACGCTTCCTCCGTTTCGCGACCTAGACACAGTCACCCAACTAGGAACTGCGCTAGTCCAGAGTCCACTCTCGCTTGGTCCGTGCTGCCAGACCTCTCATTCACACTTCATTCACACAATCATGCTAGCAACGTATCTCAGAATGCATTCCTTTCTATCTATTCTGACTAGTCTTACCAATTTCCCAATTACAAAAAGGACGGGGGTTTCACCCGGCGAATACCCATGCGGGGTTACTCGGCCCTTCCTTGAGAGGTGATCATGCTCTCTTACCAATTCCCAATATCTCGAGATTACAAATTCCAAGTTCCTGTCTGTTCTGACTAGGCTAAATCATGATTTTTTTTTTTTTTAACAGCTGTACCTCGCGAATACTCATGCAAGGATTTTCAAACAAAGACTTAAGTCTTACCAAACAAGAAGGACGATGGCTTCGCCTTGCGCATACTCATGCAAGGGTAATAGGACCGTCCTTGAGAGGGGATCAGTGCTCTCATTACCAAATTCCAAGTTCCAAGTTCTCGAGATTACAAGTTACAAGTGTCACAAGTTTCAAACTGCAGTTCTAACTCATCTGTCTAGACAGGTTTTCAAAACTATACTTACCAGATCTGGTTCCCAAGCTTCTGAGTTGGATCCTGGACTCCCCGTGTCGGAAGTGTTGGCCAGCTGGACCCAGTGCCTGCCGAGGCCAGGCAGAACTCCCTCCGATACAAGAGGATCGGTGGGCCCAGGGAAATTCCCCTGCGTCGGATTGGCATGGTTCCAACTGGACCAAACCTCAAGGCGAATTACGTGGATTTATTCACTTGAACACCATCCACCACTCGCACTTCCAGGCCAAAGCACCAAGAAATGTAGCAGCAGATAAGCATGCAATAAATAAAACCAGGAGTCGTTTCAAGGATCCAAGCCAGTTTAATGTGCACATGGCTCAAGCAATAATCAAATTCAAAATGGCTGAGCAATGGTTTCTAGCAAAACAACAACTTTTATAGCGTTCTTCTCCATTCTAGACATAGGCAAACTTTTCATTGGTCCCAGTAACCCCTCTCACCCATCTATTGGTCCTGGTACTGATATGGCTACCCAATCGGGACCCTGGTCTGGGCTCAGCACCTGGTTGCCCCCCTTCTAGTCCCAATTACAATGGTCAGTGTCTCTAACTTGTTACATCTCTCCTCCAAGGTCGCTTAGCTTGTTAAAACATATGGGAAGCAGGGCACTGTAACCTTGCTTTTTGCAGAGTTAATTAATTCTATAGAAGCTGTGCTCTCTTATCAGTACCAATTAGAGCTGTTTTCTGTCTTTTCTAAGTGTTTCGTTTCTGCTTAGCTATGTTCAGTTAAGCTGAGTTAAGTTTCAATTCTATGGTGTCATCATTCAGGGGGGTTTTCATTCCTCTGGGCCTAACTACAGGCTTCAGTTACAGGTCAAGCTGCTTAGGCCTGTCTGCTTAGTTCAATTAGCATGGATCATAGGCCGTCGCCTACCACAATGGAAGGGCTAGAACTAGAAATGGGCTGATGGGAGAGGGCTGGAACTGGAAATGGGTGCTTAAGGGAGGTTAGGACTGGAAATGGGCTGATCGGGGAGTTAGGAATGAAATGGGCTGATTAAGGGGCTAGGACTGAAAATGGGCTGATTAGGTGGAGTTAGGACTGGAAATAGGCTTATCGGGGGATAGCACTGGAAATGAGCTAGGACTGGTAATGGGCTGATGGGAGGGCTAGGACTGGAGTGGGCTGATAAGGGGGATAGGACTGGAAATGGGCTGATGGGGGGAGGAGTGAGCTGCTGGCACTGGCAGAAGACTGGGGGCTAGAAATGGAACTGGGCTGATGGGGGAGAGGAGGAGAGTGCTCTTGGTCCTGGAAGAAAATTAGGGGCTAGGGCTATAAATGGGCTGATGCAGGGGGGATGGGAGAATAGGACTGGAAGGGAATGGATGCTGAGAGAGTCTGCCTGGGGAAGGAGGGGGCAGGAAAGGAGCTGACACTGGGGTGGGGGGAGATGAGGGCAGGAAGGGAGCTGACACAGGGGAAGGAGTGGGCTGGAAGGGAGCTGACACTTGGGGATGGTACTGAGGGGGACTGGAAGGGAGCGGATACTTGGGGATGAGACTGGAAGGTTGCTGGGTAATGGGGAGGATGCTGGAAGGGAGGGGGCACTGTGGCTGGAAGGGAACTGACATGTGGGGATGTCATTGGAATGGGGATGGACAGAGAGTATGGTGACTGGAAGGGAGCTGACGGGACGGGGGTGGCACTGAGAGTGGAAGTGAGCTGATACCTGTGATGGTATTTGGACTAGAAGGGGCTGGACAGTGGGGAAGGTGGGGGACTGGAAAGGAATGGATACCAGAGGCAGTCCTGGGAATGCAAGGTGGTTGACATTGGAAAGTACTGGGAGGGGAGAACTGGAAAGGGGACTGATACTGGGGAGGGTTACTGGGACTGGAAATAGGCTGATAGAAGGAAGCGAAGAAAACAAAAGAAAAGATAAGAAATGGCAAATGGACCATAGACCATAGAAAGAGAGCTAAGAGAAGACAGGAAAGCAGAAGCCTCAGATCAGAGAATAAAATGGTCAGGCAACAAAGGTAGAAAAAATAATTTTATTTTCATTTTAGTGATTGGACTTTGTGCTATCTTTACATTTTACACAGTATGGGGAACTGCATCTCTTATTTATCTGATGTTGCACTGCATGTGGAGTCCTGGCTTCTTGGGGGTTCAGTTAAATCTTTTGTCTACATATTTTTATTTTAGGTTATAGTCACTTATTCTGTACTTGGTGAGGATCTGGGTTCTGAGTGTGTGACTGAAGCCAGGTGTTCTGTTAACATGGAGTTTGTATGTAGGGATCTGTACTGTAGTAATCTGAATTGTTCAACTTTTCAAATAAGTGTTTGGATGTTCCAGGGCCCACTGTAGTATTTACAGTGATGCTTTATTTGAATGGGCTCTTTATGTGTTTTGGAAGTTGTTGCTGATATGGTTTTGTATGGTAGATTTTCTCTATAGATACTCAGTGACTTTGTTGTAGGGTTTTGTTTTAGTTCACAGTATGTCTGGTACTGGAGAATGTTTGTTGGTGAGATGATCCGATTTTTTTAAAGATATTGAATTTTGTGGGTGAATGTCCTGGTTCTACTCAAAACCCACTGTTGAAGGGTGTTGTGTGGATGCCAAATTTATGTTCAAAAAGAAAAAAGCAAGAACCATAATGCGGTTTATAACAACAAAATAAAAATGAGTTATGATTTAGTTTTATAAACTGTGCTGTGGTTCTCGCTCTCTTTTAGTTCCTTGGTGTGCAGACATCTTGCATTTTCTCCATATAAGCTAATTGACTTCTTGGTTTGGTTCACTCCCTGACTAGAGTTTTGAGAGAGCCCCTCCCCCCCACCTCTACTGGGGGAGGGACGCCATCTCATCCTCCACCTCAGGCAGCAGATTGCCTTGAGCCACCCCTGCTGGTATTATATCACTTTCTCAATCATCTTTGACAGAAATGGGAGGCTTGAGATTGGTCGATAGGAGTTGGGGTCTCTGGGGTCAGCGCTTGTGATTCTTTTTGATATTGGTCTAACTGTTGCATGTTTGAGACTGGCAGGGATTTGCCCGTGTTTAAGTGATAACCATGTGATGTTAAGTAAGGTGGGGCTGAGGTGCTTGACCATGATCTTAATCCAAGAAACTGTACATGGGTCTTGGGGTGATGTGGTGGTGTTTATGTCCATTATTATGTTCTCTAAGTGCTCTAGTGATGGTATGTGGAAGGAGCTCCATAGTTTTGAGGATGGTATTGTGGATGATAGTTGCAATGTGGAGGATGCAGATGCTCCTAGGTTAGACATATATTTAAGTTTTAGAATGTTTGCCATAAGTTATGGGTTGATCGAGATACCTTCATTGGGCGGGGTCAGGTCCTTGGTAAGGGAGTCGTTATTTCAAACAGTTCTCTAGGCTTGTTGAGAGATCCCATTATGAGGTTGATGTGGTATTGCTTCTTAGACAAGCTAATTTGTTGCTGGTAATATTTAAGTGTTGCGGTACAATTCTTTAGGTCTTCTTGATTCTTGGAATACCTCCATTTTCATTCTAGTTTCCGCAGGGTCCTCTTCATGTCATTGATTTCTGTGAAAAACATGGTGCTGAGTAATACCTGTTGTTCGGTAGATCGTTACATGGTGCAGCAGCAGAATTGAGGAGTGTGTTATTCCAATTGTTGATCATATCGTCTAAACTTGTCAAGCTGTTGTCCAATTGTGGTAGTACTTGTTGAGAGAAGCTCTCACTACTAAAACTCTTGAATCTTCTTTGTTTGTTTGGCTGGTATTCCTTAGTGTGGGGGGGGGGGGTAAGATTTAAGATTTATTAGGAAGTGATCTGACCAAAGAACGGATGTGAAGTTGGGAGGCGGTTGTCTTGTTGGTCAAATAGATCATTAGGAATGTAGATAACATCGAGTGTGGCTCCCTTCGTATGTGTTGGTGTGGTTACTATTTTGGTGAATTGCAGATTATCCATAGCTGTAGAGAATGAGTTAGCATCAAGGTTTGGTAACAATGGTATGTTAAAGTCTCCAGGAGTAAGAGGAGTTTCCACGCTGAGTTGACGCTACACACTTCAAGGATAGTCGATAGGTCTTCATCTTTGGAGCAGGGTGCACAGTATATCAGGCAAATTGATATGTGCCTGTTAGAAATCATTATTGAGTTAAGGTCCTCTTTGTTCCGTGTGCAGTGTTTTTTTGCTATTATGAGCACTCCACCCCCTCTTGTTAGTTCTTAAGCAATTTTAGATGGAATATGTCTGTGTTGTGATTTGGTTTAGTATATCATGATCTGTGTCAGTAAGTCATGTTTCAACGATGCACATTATGTCCAAATTAGCTTCTATTATGTAGTCTGTGATTGTGTGGAATGTATTTCTAATGGAGCAGGTGTCGATTAAGGCAGTCTTTAACGGAGTGCTCAGGAGATTCTGAGATTTGTGGTTGGGTAAGGGTGTTATATCAATTTTTAGTAGTCTACTATGTCGCTTATGGTTTAACTGGGGAAAAGGTTGCCTTAGTTGGATGTGTGTTGTGGGGTGGTTAGTGTGTTCCACCGTTTGTGTAAATAGAGACTGTATCAAGAGTATTAATACAATAAGATACATAATGGATACATTGTAACACATCTTGCTGATTCTTATGTTATAAACCATGGTGCCTGAACACTTTTAACAAGTAGACTATAGGTCTGTACCTTTAGATGGACAAGACAGTGATGGCCTTTCCCTGACAAAGTCTGTTCAATACAGGCTTCCTTCCGATGGGACAGACTACAATGTGTGGCCGTGGGAGACAGCTTAATTCTGTTTCGACAAGGGCAGAAGGAGTCTTGATGGTTATTACAGAGGTCCACTACAAAGGGCCACACCTAAGGGCCCTTTGGTGTGGCCCTTAGGCGTGGGCCCGCCAGGCATGGGCGTGCCTAAAGCACAGGCTTTTTATGTGCCTCAGTGCAGGAGGGAGGAGCCAAGGGGCGTGGTGAGAGCAGCCGTGTGGAGCTGGCTTACCTCTCTCCCTTGCTTGCTGTCTGCTTGCTGTGCGGTTTTGCCCCAATGCTGCTCCTGGTTCTGGGGATGTCGTCTGTGTGAGGAGAAGGGCTCCCTGATCCCCCGAGGTGAAGTGCCTAAAGGAGTAGGCGCCTAAATCGCAGGTCTTCTAGACTTCCTCCAACTGGCGTAAAACTGCTGCCCACATCCTACATAGCGCTTTCAGATTTGAACACATAACCCCAATTATAAAGCACCTTCACTGGCTCCCTATAACTAGCCAGGCAAAATACAAAGCCATTTTAACCATTTTCAAGGTATCCCAAAACCTATCATCAGAATACCTACAATCATTCCTACACAGAGCACCAAACAACAGAGCCAGAAGAACTAGTTTGCAAAACACTTTCACTGTCACCTCCCTTAAAATAAAGAGCACTCAAACTACCGCCAGCCGTGCCTTGTCACTATTTGCCCCCAGCATCTGGAACAATCTCCCTAACAATCTACATGCAATAACGGACCTCCAGTAAAGATCTTAAAACCCAATACAAGCATTGAGGAAACTGTGTCTTTTGGGGAGACTGCTAGGTACTTATTACCTAGATTGGCCACTGTTGGAAACAGGATACTGGGCTTGATGGACCTTGGTCTGACCCAGTATGGCATATCTTATGTTCTTATCTCTTCAAAGAACATTTTGATAGCGAAACATGAACCATCAGCTCTCCCCTCACCCCACATTGTACATACTCCTTTGCCCCCGCTGTAAGAATGTTATAGTTAAATGTAAAGGATAAATTCATAATCTTCCAAGTTCAGACCCTATGTTACCAGTTCAATGTAAACCGCTTTGATGCTGCGATAAAGCGGTATATAGAATAGCTAAATAAACAATTCCTTTTCTTTCTTTGAAGTCCGCTCCATCTGCCTATTTACTCCACTATCTTTCTGGGTAGCTGTCATTTATTAATCCCCTGACAAGCCCACCTCTACATTTCTCACCAACTTTGATTCCTGGCCCCCCTCCTTTCTAGGGGAGTGGTTAGTAAGTGAAATAATTTGATCAGAGCATTAGTAGGTATGCTCTTTGCTGTTAGGAATGAGGACTTTATTGCACTCATTTCAACAAATGAATGCCAAGTCTGTGGCAGAGTACATAGGGCCAATATCACAGGACTATGACAGTGTAGATGTCTTAGTGGGGCTGTGGAATGCTGAATTATCGAGGATTTTAGAAGTACTAACCCCACTAAGAAAGATACAGAAGTCTGGCTGAAATATAGCCCTGTGGTTTACAACAGAGTTATGGATATGAAAGTATGCTACCAGAAAGGCAGAGCAGAGGTGGCATCATACACAAACATGGGAAAATATATTTTATTCTAATCAACAAGTGAAGAGAGATGGCTTTACAAACCCCAGGCATCAGGTCGCCATGGTGACAAAAAATTGGACCTGGCACCTGGAACTCGTGGGACCGGCTCTGGCAGCTCATGGGGCTCCCATCCCCCCGTGGACAGAAGTGCTGTGATCGCAGCCAGGACTGGCTCTGGCTGCCCACAGGGATTCTATCTCCCATGGGAAGAAGTGTGGTCCGTAATTGCAGCCCAGATGTAAGCTGTCTGCGGGAGATGGGATCCCCATGGGCAGATAGCTTGCATCTGAGCTATGATTGTGGCCTTCCCCTTCTCTTCTGCCCATGGGAGATTTGATCCCTGTGGTAGAACTGGGGAGGAGAGTCACAATCGCTGCCTGGAAGGGAGCAGGCTGCCCACAGGGATTCCATCTCCTGCAAGAAGTTGAGAAGTTGTAAATTGTAAATTGTACATAGTCTCCAAAGTTTAAAAATTTAAAAGTTAAATTGTTCATGTATATAGTTCATATAATGTTCAATGTAAACAGAAATGCCATTCTGTCTCCTCAACTGTTATTTGTAAACCGCACCTGATCAACGGAAGGCTGCGGTATATAAAAGTTTGTTAAATAAAATAAATAAAGGAGAGCTGGTCTGGGGCTTGCAATTAAAACAAAAAAGGGGGGAGAAAAGGTCTTTCTGCTGGGACCATACTTGAGCTTTCTAGTGAGCCTATTACTGGATTATACCCCGGAAAACCCTGAGCAGCAGGAACATCACTGTCAGGAAGCCACATCCCTCAGTGGGTCTCATTGGCTCACTGTGATTTTAAGCTCAGCACGCTGAAACATTAAGTGGAGAAGAAAGGACTTCCTGCTGAGACCATGCTCAAGATTTTTGGTGAATCTGTTGAATCTGAACCCGCCAGTTGGTGTTTGCCATCTGGTGTGAGGAACAGGCACTAGACCCATTCTTGTGTCCCACACAAAAACTGCTTAAAAACCTTCTACATTTGTCTAAGTCTGGTTTAAAGACCACTCTATCAGGTTTCACCTGGGTGTGCTTATCACCATCATATAGGAGGTAAACCATCTCTCTATATCCTTTAGCTGTTTGTTTCACGCGAGGCTTGCTTTTTACAGTCTCCCCTTAACCCTGCTGCAGTGTCTTGGGACCCCAACCTGATTTTAACTCAGATGATGAAAGTTCCTTTTGAGCCACTGGATATCTATGGACTGTAGTACTTGACCTGGAAGGTCTTGTATTTTGTGTTTGGCAGCTGTAACTTTAGCACACGGAGTTGGTGAGCTCCATGTTCTAGTAGTGGATGCACCTTTTGCAAGGTTTTTTAGCAATAAGGTGATATTTCATACTCATCCTAAATTCCTTTCTAAAATGGTGTCTGATTTCCACCTTAACTGGCCAGTAGTTCTTCCAGCATTTTTCCCAACACTCACAAAGGGGAGAACATATAACACACATTGGACTTCAAGAGAGCCTTGGCCTTCTCTTTGGAGCAGACTAAAGCCCATAGAAAATCTGCCCAGCTTTTTGTTTCCTTTGTCCCAAATAGGTTAGGGCTGTCATCAACAAACGTACTCATTCAATTTGGCTAGCAGATTGCATCTCTTTCACTTATATCCAGGCAGGTTTGATGCTTGAGGGTCATGTCACGGCTCACAACATCCCAGTGGCCCACTTGTGCTCAACCTCTATGAAAGAGATATTAAGGCTGCAACTTGGACCTCAGGCCACACATTCACTTTATACTACTGTTTGGAAAGAGACGCGAAGCAGATTCAGCCAGGCTATATTTAGGTTCTAATTCCCAGACAGATTTCTAACTTCATCCTCCTTAGGCCCATTTTTATTTTGTTCCATGCTACCTCATTCTTTCTTTTTCTATCTAAGGGCCTTTTACCTTAAAGAAAGAAATAAAAAGAGAAAGCTGTTTTCTTAGTGTCTGTCAGTTGCAACCTTCTAGTTTACCATTTCTTTTTGAGGCAGCCAGTAGCTAGAGAATCCCACATGTGAACGCTTTTCTTGTTTGTCCGTGCCTGTAGCAGGTGTTCTCCATGGACAATAATAAAGTCCACATAACCCTTTCTTAAAGTTGTGTTCTGGTTAAACTAGTTATCAGACTGAGGAGATGAGGCGCGGCAGTGACAAGCGAGAATACAGACACATGCTTAGAAGGGACCACTCTAAAAACTTCTAGAAGGAACTGGGAGAGGTTCCCTGCGAGGCTTTGTGATGTCACTCATATGCAAGGACTTTTTGCTGTCCACATTGAATACCTGCTACAGGTGAATACCTTTGTTTTACAGAAAGGGTAGTGGATGCATAGAATAGCCTCCTAGAGGAGGTGATAGAGACAAAGGTAGAATCTGAATTCAAGAAAGCATGGAACAAGCACAGAGAAAGAAGGAATTGTAGAATTGAGCAATGAACTGGTGTGGTATGAAGAGGAACAGTCCTGGAGTCAGGTTGAAGGGAGATGTCATCTCTCCTTGCATGTATTTTTACTTCCCTCAACTTTTCTTCTCCCCTTGACATAGTTTTGTTATAGTTTATCACACTGATGTGACATGGAACTAATTAACAAATACCTTGAGAAATTCATTTTGAACACAGTTTGACAAAAACAAAAGTCAAAAAGTCAGTCATAAGGCCATCTAAGCAAGAATGACCTGGAACCTTTTGCATTATTATAAATGTCTTTCTCCAGGAACAAGCAGGAAGTCAGTCCTCACATATGGATGACGTTGGCGCAGATCCACCCCCCAGCATTCATAGAAAGCCTTTGGGAGTTACACCACGCATGCGCAGTCACCTTCCTGCCTAAGGGTCCCATCTTTCCTCAGTCTTATTTTTTCTGCGAAGCCCTGCAGACATCCCATCTGTGCCCCAGGTTAAAGTTGATTTTTTTCACCTATTCCTTTGTTCTTTTCACTGGGATCAGTTCCGATCACCTTTCCGCCGCCCAAGTCCACCACCTCAGGGTCGTGTTTTTCTCAGGTCCCCTTTTTTCTTTGTTTTTTCAAGGCATGCGGGTCTTTGCTCGTGGCCTAGCTGATCGAGAGGATGGAGTTAGACCTTACGTCTGCCGTCTTTCTTGCTATGACCTCGATCAGCGGTTTTAAGCAATGTAGAAAGTGTCCCCACACCATGACCATCACAGAACGCCACAGTGCTGCATAAAATGCCTCGGGGCAGACCACAACATCCAATGGATGTCTGTGAAGTCCTGCAAGGAGCATAAAAAGCAGTAGTGGACCTGCCTCAGGTGTGGAATCCCTGCCCTCAGAACCGGCATCCAACAACTCATTGTCATGCGCTTGGGCTTGGTTGGAACCCCGGGTCGCTGAGCCTCAGACCGGGGATCATCCTCCGAAGACCTCCACCGTGGGTCCAGGACATCATCGAAGCTGAAGGCGAGATTCGATCCTGGACTGGCAGGTAAGACCTCCGACAACTGGGTTCAGAGTCCTCAACCTGATGGCGACGGCTGAGAGCGGACCTCCAAGCAGCCCTGGTGGGAGGAAACTCCCATGGTGTTGGGGGATTGGGTCAGGTCCCCCGATGGGTCATTGATGATTTCCTTATGAAGGATGTGGCTTAGAGCTCAATGACCTCAAGATCTCAGTTAGCTGCTGCAGAGCCAACTGGTATCAAGGCCAGAATGACGGCCCTGGAATGCAGCTTTGCTGTGTTCCTCGAAGTGCAGCACGGCCTGATGCCCGGAACCTCCTGGGTTGTCATTGCTGACCTTGGGGCCGTCCTCGGCGAGGACGTCCCAGAGAAAACTCAGCTGATCCTGAATAAGCTGGCTCATTCGATGCCAACTCCATTGGCTTCTGACTCGAGACGTGACTCACCGCTAGGCCCCGCAGCTGCGGAACACTGGCGTCAGCCGTCATCGATGCTAAATCGACTCAAGGATCACTTGGCGTGCAGTGAGTCCTCCAACACTGAGTCAAATTGGGAGATGGATGAGGAGTCTCCTGACACCGTTCTCCATCAGGATGTCCCCTATGACCCTTCTCCACCTCACCATTGGTAGCAGTCCCCTCCAGAAGACCTAGTCTTTCTGGACTTTGTGAAGGAGATGTCCCAGGCTGTCACCTTTGTAAAGGTGCCCAAGGACAAGCCTTGGACTGAGGATCTCGAGATCCTACAATATGAGGCTCCCCTGAAGGAGGCACTGACTGTGCCCATGCCCCCCATCCTGGAGAGGCAACAATGTTGTTCAGGATGTGGGAGAGCCTGGTGATGGTGCTGATTGTGAACCATTGACTCAATTCTCAGTATCGAGTTAGCCAGAGCCCCGGCTTTGAAAAGACACAGCTACCTCACAATTCCATGGTGGTGGAGTCGACCATGCGTCGGATCAAAAGCCAGAAGGCGCACTCCTCTGTGCCCCCCCTCCCCCTTCGGGTAGGGAGGCACACACCATGGATGCCTTTGGCAGAAAGTGCTACCAAAGCTCCATGCTCACAGCCCAAATCCAGGCATACCAGCTGTACATGGGCATGTACCTGCGGGACCTGGCGAAGGAGCTTGCCGGGTTCTCAGCTGGATTGACAAGTGAACCTCTGGTTTCTTCGGTCAAGGAATGCTCCAAGTTTCAGACTCGGACAGCCTTTGACGGCTTTGAGTCAATGGCTCGTGTGGCTGTGGTGGGCATTAGTGCCTGCCGCCTTGCCTGGCTACAGTCCTCCTACCTTGAGCAGTGGGTTCAGGACAAGTTATTTATTTATTTATTTATTAACATTTTTTATATACCGCACTATTCATTATCAGTGCGGTTTACATGGAACAAGAAAACTGTTGGCTGACATCCCTTGCCGGGGAGAGAACCTCTTCAGCAAGCCCATGATAGAGAAGGCAGACGAACTTGAGACAGAATTCCTGATCAGAACCAGGCTGTCCATGAAGACTGCTGACCCTTCCCATTGGAAGGCTTTGGGGAAAAAGCCCTTCCACCCAAATACCAAGAAGGTTTATGTGAAACTTCCCGAGTTTCCAAACTACCAGGCTCCCCAACAGAAGCAGCAGGCCAAAGGCCAGGGGCATAGCCCCCATAAGCAGAAAACCCCCAAGCTCCAAACAGCGTCCCAGCCGCAGCCTGGAGGGGGGGCTTTTGACTCCTTGGGCATAGCCTCCTTCCCTCAAGAGGTAACCGGCCCAAGGTTCACAGGAGGATACTGGTCCACTTTGCACACCTCTGACCGGACATCACCACAGATGCCTGGGTGCTGCAGGTGGTTCGAGAGGGGTACCTCTTCCACTTTGTCCAGCTACCTCCTCCCTTCTTTCCAGGGGAATTATCCATGGACTCCTTGCACAGGGAGCTCCTGCAGAAGGCACTTGAGTCCTTGCTCGAGGATCACGCGGTAGAGTCAGTCCCCCAACTCCTTCAGGGCTAGGGGTTCTACTCCTGCTACTTCCTTGTGCATCAAAAAGACAGGGAGCTTCCAGCCCATTCTGGATCTGTGGGACCTCAAGCACTTCTTGGTCAGAGAAAAGTTCAAAATAGTCTCCTTTGGAATCTTGCTGCCCTACTTCCTGCAGGGAGATTGGCTATGCTCCTTGGATCTCAAAGATGCCTAGACCCATATCCTGATCCATTCAAGGCACTGTCAATACCTCCAGTTTATGATAGGCGGACACCACTATCAATACAGGGTGCTCCCTTTTGGCCTAGCCACGGCCCCTCGGGTATTCACCAAGTGCCTGGCAATCGTTGCTGCCCGTCTCTGTCTGCCAGGGGTCTTTGTCTTCCCCTACCTGAATGACTGGCTCATCAAGGCCAGCTCACCGGATGAGGTGCACAACGCTGTGCAGCGCACCATAGGGCTGCTACTGTGGCTTGAGTTTGTGGTCAACTTCCCAAAATCACACTTGCTACCGGCCAATCGATTAGAATTCATTGGCGCTCTTCTGGATTCCACCCAGGTATGGGCCTTCTTGCCAGAGGATCACACGCATCACCTCTCTGCCCTGGCCAGGATTGCTTGGTGGTGACGGCCAGACAGATGCTCCACCTGCTGGGGCACATGGCCTCCACTGTCCACATCATACCCTTTGCCCGCCTCCAAATGTGGCAGGCTCAGTGAACGCTCAGCACCCAGTGGATAGTCTTTTGGTCACTTGAAAGACCGGATCCAGGTCATGCTGACCCTGACAGCATCTCTCGACTGGTGGCAGAGTCCCCACAACCTCTGAGCTGGACTGCCCTTCCAGGCGCCCAGACTCAGTATGCCCTCACGATAGATGCATTCAAGCTGGGCTGGGGGGCCCACTGCGATCACCTGCTGTTGCAAGGCCCGTGGTTGTCAGAGTGGTATACAGTGCCCTTCGGGTGTTTCAAAACGACCTGAAAGGTCAGGTGGTTCAAATTCAGATGGATAACCAGGTAGCAATGTACTACCTGAATAAACAGGGGGGCATGGGTTCGTACCACCTCTGCTGGGAAGCTGTTCGCCTGTGGAACTTTGCTGGGCCCGGACAGTGTGCTGGCAGACCGCCTGTGCAGAGTACTTCAACCCCATGAGTGGCAGCTGCATCCGGCAGTACTTAAATGTGGTGCTGAGGAAGCTCATGACTCCCCCATTTGAGCCCTTGGCGAAGTGCCATCTTAAATATTTGTCTTGAACGGTCATTTTCCTGGTGGTGCTCACCTCAGCCCGATGGGTCAATGAGCTGCAGGCACTAGTGACCCATGCGCCCTACACCAGGTTCCACAAGAACAGGACCCTACCCCAAGTTCCTACTGAAGGTGGTCTCTGCCTTCCACCTGAATCAAGATGTCATACTCCCAACCTTTTTTCCCAGGCCTCACACCTCCAGGGCAGAGGTCTCCCTGCACACTCAACTGCAAGAGGGCATTGTCCTTTTACATCCAGAGGACGCAGCCCCACCAGCGCTCAGTGCAGCTCTTTGTCCCCAACCATCTTGAGGTGGCACTCACTAAGTGCACCCTCTCATGGTGGGTGACTGACTGCATTTCCTTCGCCTACGACCAGGCTGGGCTTTCTCTGCAACATCATGTCACTACGCACAATGTGCATGTCATGGCAGCCTCTGGCCAACCTGCACTCTGTGCCCTTGCTGGATATCTGCTGGGCTGAACTCTGTGCCCTTGCTGGATATCTGCAGGGCTGCCACCTGTCCATAACTTCACAGTGCACTGCTGTTTGGAGGAGAGCTCATGGCATGATAGCACCTTCGGCCAGGCAGTACATTTTGGGGAATAGTTCAACTCCTTCCCTCTAGCCCTGTGTCCGGGCTAATGGAGAAGGGACTATATCTTCAATGTTGGTGCTGCATTGCCGGACTTCCAGCCAACCAGCACTCTCTGCTGTCCTTTACTGTCTGCCTTTTGGGTCACCCGTGGCTTCTACAGGATTTTTCAGTAACCTGTAACTTGGGAGTCCCATATGTAAGGACTGACTTCCTGCTTAAGAAAGTGTAGTTACTCACCTATAACAGTTGTTTTCCAGGGACAGCAGGTATCAGTCCTCACAACCTTCCTCCTCCCCGTGGGGTTGCTTTTCTTTTTTCTGCTTGATTTAGCTATGTCTTCATACTGAGGTAAGATGGCACCCTTAGGCAGGAAGGTAACCACACATGCGTGGTGTAACTCCCAAAGGCTTTCTGTGAAAGCTAGGGGAGTGGATCCGCACCGGCTCTATTGGTGCCGACGTCACCCAGATGTGAGGACTGATTCCTGCTGATCTCCAGGAACAAGCAGGAATGAGTCTTCACATATGGGTACGTCGGTACCGACGGAGCCTGCGCGGGAACGCTCCCCAGCGTCCAATCAGAAAGCTTTTGGGAGCATCCCTCAGCACCTGCGTGCTGCCTTCCCGCCTTTCCAACTGTCTCTCCTCAGTTTTCGTTTTTCCGTGGAGCCGGCAGGACGTCCTCCTGTCACCGCAGAAAATTTTTCTTTAATTCTTTTGTTTTCTTGTGGTCGCGGCTGTCTCCCCGACTCCACCGGTACCGCCGGTGTTTTTCTTTTTCTTTTTCTTAAATCCAGGGAATTTTTTCCCTCAGTTTTTTGTCTTAAATTTTTTGGGCCTTCTAGGCCTCTCCATCATGGAGCCGCCAACCTCTTTTCCTAAGAAATGTCTAAGCTGTGGCGGTACAGTTTTATTTTTAGACTCCAAGAATTGGTGTCTAACCTGTTTGGGTCCTGACCGTTTTCCTCCGGAGCCATTTGGCTACAGTATTGTGAGAAAGAGATTTTCCATTTCGAGTTTCCCTCGATACCGGGTTCCCTTCCAGTGTCAGGGCACCGACCATTTCTTCTTCTCCACAAGATCAGGTAACCCACAAACAGTCTGTTAAGACTAGCCAACCCTTGAGTTGTAGGTCTCATGCACAGCATGATGACGGCTCCGGCCTTGCCCTCGAGGGTCCATTGGCTTCAAAACCCTGGTGGGAGTCTTCGGCCTCCAAAGCCTATGAGGGGTTTCAGGTTGTTCCTGGGGCTCACCCCTCACAGAACATACCTGAGCCATGCTTGGTGGTGGCATCCGCTTCAAGCGGTACCGATACCCCGGCATCGGCACTGGTGTTGGACGATACACTCCTCACCAGGGATCGTCATCTGGTTTTCTCGGTACCTTCGGGACTGGTGGATACGCTCAAGATTGACTTTCCAGTATCGGCATCAACGCCGATACTACCACCGACGTCGGTACCCTCTAGACATGCATCGATAGACTCGCTTCCTTCGATGCCGAGTCTGGAATCGATCTCTAGTCTGGAAGACTGTGTACCGACACGTCTCGGTACCGATGCTTACCGGTACCGGATGCTCGGTACCGAGGGTGATTACCAAAGGCCTTCGGTTACCTCGGTACCGATTGAGCAGCCACCGATGACTGCTCCGATGTCGGTGTCGCCTTCGATTCCGACAGTGCTACCGGTATCCGCAGTAGCATCGGGGCCAGCTCCTTCCATGCTTCTTTCACCAGGGTCGCTCCTTTCTATACCAAGTTTGGAGTCGATACCTGGCATGGACGATGCAGTACTGACTGTCACAGGTCCTGACCTCCAGTACCAGCATCCATCCCTTAAGGATCCTTTTTTGCACCATGCAGGATCTTATATTCCTATATACTCAAGTAGATCCTCCGGTGCCCAGGCTAGTTCTTCAGGTCTAGCCTGTCCAGGGACGGTTCCCTTTGGAGATCCTTCTTTTCAGAATTTCCTCCTGGATATGGCAAGATCTCTTGCTATTCCTATCCCTGGCCATGATCCTACACAAGGCTCTGTTTCTACTGAAGAAAAGGAAAACATAATACTTCCTTTACATCATTCCTTGCAGGATCTTCTTCTAAGAATGTGGGAAGCACCTTTAAAGGTACCCTCACCTTCTAGAGCAACTGATCTTCTGTATCAGGTACCCCCTCTCCAGGGTTTCAAAAGACTCAACTTCCCCATCATTCCATTGTGGTGGAATCAGCAATGAGGAAGGTGAAAAGTAAGAAGAAGCACTCTTCTTACCCACCAGGTCGTGAGTCTAGGACACTAGATGCCTTTGGACGTCAAACCTTCCAGACATCCATGCTGTCAGCAAGGATTCTCTCATATAATTTTTTATATGAGTCTATCTCTTCAGGAGGTCACAAAGAAATTATATCTTTTGACTCCTTTTCTTTCAGAGCCCAAGACTGCAGACTATTCCTTACTACTTAGTCATATTCAAAGTATCTCTTGGTTTCTTACTCGTGCTTCCCTAGACTCTTTTGAGTCTGTTAGCAGAACGTCAGCTATAGCCATAGGGGCACGACGTAGAGCCTGGCTTCAAGCTTCAGACTTAAACAAATGGGCACAACAAAGACTGGGTAATACTCCTTGCACTGGAGAAAATCTCTTCAATGAGTCTTTACATCAGGTTGCTCAGTAGTCCACTGACTTCCCTGTTTCTGAAGGCTATCCTAAGCCTTCTCCTTCCCCAGTAGGTAGGAAATGCCCTACCAAACCTTCTTTCCCTAGGAGGAGAAGGTTTTACTCTTCTCCTGCCCATCATACAGATGTTCCCAAGCAGGGGACACATCGCCCTGGTCTGAAGAATCCAAACTCTCGCCAGGCTAAACAAACCCAGCAACCATAGGGTTCTGATTAATCTGTTTTCTGCCTCTTGGAGTTTACAACCTACAGTTGACTTCTTCTCAGCAGAAGTTTTTCACTGTTTTTCATTCAAAACTCTACACATGGATTCCTTTCCTCAGGGCATCCAGTTGCTCCAAAGTATGCTGAGCTGTCAGGATATTCATGTCTATGGGTCACAGGTTTCTCCTCTTCTTCCTGCCAAGAAGAGAGGTTTAACAACTATCCCATGATAGTTTTCTGTACCAACATGAATTTTTTCCTTCCACAGACTTACCATATGGTAAATCACCCTTCAGCTCCTGTTTCTCTACCCTCTTATCCAGGGTTTCCCCTGTACGAGTGGTACCATGCCACTGGAGGGCTTCTTAGCCTTTCTAGTCTTTCTTTCCAGTCCAGTGTGGAGTTTTTTTCTCTTGAGTTAACTCTCTCCTTTTGCCTGGGCAGCTTATCAGACAGGGACAGGAATTTCTTCTCTTGTTCTGTCTGTTCTTTCTGTTTTACACAGAAAGATTCTCTCAGCTGTCTTATTCAGCAGCAGCCCATGCAGGAGTTCCATTGATTGGACTACTGGTACTTTTCCACAAGTTTCCAGTCTTGTCCTCCACTACTTTCTTTCTGGCCTTAGTAGTGATTCCAAGACAGTGCATACATCTTTCTTGGATAATCCTTATCACTTCAGGCTTATCACACTATCTTCTATTCTTGCCATCTCCAATTCCTTTGGGTTTGGCAGCATAGTTGACGTGGCTGCTGGGTTTTTCCAACAGCCAGTTCTATCTCCCAATTCTCCTGCATAATGCTCTCTGCAATCCTACAGAGAAGCTTTCCACTATGGGCCCTTGCTAGAGAGCATGGGGTTTTTTCTCTAATGACTATCCTATATGGTTGAAAAAGGCTTCCTCAGTCATTCCCCATGACTGTGAGGGTTCTTCACACCCTACTATCTCCTTTTAAAATAAAGGACATAAGCCTTCTCTACGTGAAAGTCTAAAGAGTTGTCCAATTCCTACAGGGAATATGCTCTTTTTTCCTTGCAGCTTGTCCTCATAGTATCCTAATCCTTCATGGACAGCACATATTTAACTAAAAAAACGCATGATACCCCTTTTTTGTCCCTCAAGTGGGTCAACCTGGTATCTCATCCTATGCGTTTTCTGTCCATTTACCATGCTAGAGTCCTACAGGACTCAGGACTTGCTGTTTACAGACTGATATTATCCTCTGTTTTTTCACGCAACCATCCTGGTTATTTCACTGGATAGCATTCCTGCACCATCATAACCAGGGGGAATAGATTCTCGATATATTTTCTCAAGTAGGTTCCACCTTCTTGTTATTGGATGAATCTTTCCCCTTCACATCTCCCATGTGAATGTTCTTATAGGCATATCTCTGTCTGCTTAATTGCAAACATTTATCTTTAGACCTATATATTCATATATGTATATATATCTATATACATCTCTATAGATACATATGTCTGTCAGCTGCGTGTGCATATGTTATGCCCCTCTAGATCTCACTATAGACATATATATATACCCATATATATATATACATATATATATATATGTGTGTGTATCTGTCGAGATGCTTCGTTATAGGTAGATATGTATTTACATACTTATCTCTCTAACTGTCTATGCTCATAAAGGTTTTACCTTCCTATATGTTCCAGACAGTGGGCTTTGCACATGTTCATACTGTTCCACAGTATGTTTGGGGTATTATGCACACAACCACTGCTGTGGTACTGACAAGCTCCTACCATAACCCTAGGTTTAGGTATCCCTAAAGCTCCATGCTCCAATATCTTCCTACCTCTCACCAGTTAGGAAAGACATGGTGGATCTTCAGTAGATCTGAGGTTTCAACTCCTCAGACATCTGTCCTTCCTTTGGGAATACGGGGTTTTTTCCCATACCCCTTCTTCCCTCAAGGACTAGGCCAGTTTGTCCAAATCGGTCAGTCTTCCTCTTTTGCTCCTAACTGTGAGTAACTCTGTAGCCAAAAGAGTTTTCAGCTTTTTCCATAAAGCTTCCCACTAAAGACCTACCGTTTTTGTACTACCCCAGTTGAATCCTGGGGTCACCTGTCACTTTCAAATTTTGACCTTCACCTTCACTTCAGTGAGGTCACCTTGGAGATTCCTCTACTGGATCCCCAGTAGACTCCATCAGCCTCTCTACTTCCTGCAATCCAGTAGGTGAGGTCCATATTGTGATTGTTCATTTCAATATATTTCATGATAATTATCATACATACAAGGACTCCTTGCCTGTAGTCCTATCTTAGGTTAGCTGTTTTCTACAGCTCCTCTCTTTTTCAACTCTTACCCTCCATCCTCAGGATGCCTGGCCATATGAGGTGTAGCATGTTTCAATCTCCAACATGCTAGGGCTCCAGCCATCTTAGCTTGGGAGTCCTCATATGTGAAGACTCATTCCTGCTTGTTCCTGGAGATAGCACAGTTACTTACCTGTAACAGGTGATCTCTGGGAACAGCAGGAATAAGTCTTCACAACCCACCTACCTCCCCTAGGAGTTGTATCTCTCTATCTATCTTTCCTTTCCTCTCTCTCTCTCTTTGTCTCAGCTATAAAACTCAACTGAGGAGAGACAGTTGGAAAGGCGGGAAGGCAGCACGCAGGCGCTGAGGGATGCTCCCAAAAGCTTTCTGATTGGACGCTGGAGAGCGTTCCTGCGCAGGCTCCGTCGGTACCGACGTACCCATATGTGAAGACTTATTCCTGCTGTTCCCAGAAATCACCTGTTACAGGTAAGTAACTGTGCTTTCCTGGAGAATACCTGTTACAGGTGAGTAACTATGCTTTCTCTGACATTATATCCAAATTATGTGATATGGAAGAGATTAGATTATTTTCTCATTTCAAAGTGTACATCAGTGTTTCAGAATTTTCTGGAGAAAAACAAATGAAACAGAGAGAGGCACAGGAGGATAAGAATGGGGGTGGGGTGTGGGAATAATAAATAATGCTGCTCCAAGAGAAAATGTAAGCCAAGGAGAAAATCATAGCAGAATTTACATGATGACTGAACGATACAGTGTCTTGCAAAGGTTTTCACACCCTTCTACATTTTCACATTCTGCAGCCTAAATAAAATACGCTTTGAAATGCATTAAAGTAGGGTTGTGTTTCACTGATCCTCCAGCGCATAGTCCGTGTTAAGACCTTTGCTTTAAATTAATTTCATTGAACATAAACCACCTGATTCTTCATCTAGGAGTATCTGAATGAGCTCAGCCATTATAATTGGACAGGGCTGGGCTTCGTTGAACTTATTATGGGCCTGATTAAAGCAAAGTTTGAAAACAAAGCTAAATTTGGTATGATGTTGGGTCTTTATTCTTTTTTACTTTTTGAATATTTGTATGTTATTTTATATAGAAAGTATAGAGTACATCGTATAGATGAGTGAAACACCCACTTTAATGCATACTTTAATGCATGTTGAATTATATTTTTTAAACAGCATAATTTGAGAATTGTACAAGAGTGCAAGGATTTTGCATTGCTTAGTATGTAACAGAAATTGAGTGGAAAAAGAGAAATGGGAAAGAATTGGAATCCTCTGATTTCTGTTTCTAAATGCATGTAAATGGATTTTGAGGTATGGTTGTAGACACATCCTCTAACTAGTCTTCCTGGTTTTTAGTCATTTGTGTAGAATTATAAAGTTTCACTGAACAATTTTGTAAATTTAATTATAAATATAATATACTATATGAGAGGGGGCTGATAAGTACTTCTCTGGCCTTGTAACAAAACAGAAAGCTATAGGTACACTTCACTTCCGGAGGTCCGAATGATCTCTCTGCAGTTTTGTTTTATTTGGTACCACATAAACTAAACTGCAGAGAGATCATTCGGACCTCCAGAACAGAAGTATGCCCATAGCCTTCTGTTTTGTTACAAGGCCAGAGACTTATCAGCCCCCCTCGTAATACATATGATGTGGATCTGGCTTGAGATATTATCGTTTCTGGGTATCTTCCTTTAACTGATATATTTTAGAGATAATATACTACTTCTATGCATCTTTAAGAACTGCAGTAATTTAATAATGTAAATGACTTTATTATAACATCATTTTTTACCAGAGATTTCCAAACCTTTTCTTGTGACCTCACAGCCAATTGGGTTTTCAGGATACCAATACTCAATACCTAGGAGATAAATCTGCATACATATGCAAATTTGTCTCTTACATATTGTGGCAATTTCTCCAAATGGGGTTAGTTTTGCACATACCCTGGCTTAGACTGCAGTGGTATGTGGAGTATGATCTCAGTCGCTCATATTTACTGCTAATGCTCAGTGTAGTATGTACGGGGCGAAGGGTCAGCTGGACTGTGGGCCAGACAGTTCCCAAGCCGACACCTTGCTCTGTCCAGAAAGGGAACCACTCAGGGAGGACAAATCACTTTCCAATAAAAAAAAACATCACAGAGAGGACCTAGACTTCCCAATAAAATCTCACCTTATGCAGGACAACACGCTTGTACATAGTAATAACTATCTCACAGATTTTTCTTCCAAAGTGATCCTTTTATTATTCCCTATCTTATAGAAACTGAAAACTAAGAACAAAGGAAAACAGTCCAGTAGAATTACAGATCTTGCCACCTCTCACAGCAGGCAAACAGGGTCATTCTGTCTTATCTCAGATGCAGATCTCTAAACAACTACAAGTCAGAATGTCTGGTCCTGACTGCATGATTCTGTCTTACTTCCTGACTCAACAGCAAGTGAGAGAATGTATGACAGGCTTTCCTGGACACAAGAAATCAGTGTAACAGATAAAACAGCATGCACACAAAACTCTTAGACATGACAACAGGGATACTGGGGCCATAGGGAACCCAGGGAATCCATACCTCACAAAACCATCACTGCGCAGGAGATGAACTCATCGTGTATCTGGTCCTGTCACACTATATACCTTTGCTCAGGACCATTCTTACTATTCAGGCATTCTTCTCTAATTAGTTAATTCTTGTTCCAGCTGTCTAGGGCCTCCACTTGTGTGATTTTCCATGTTATTCTACTCATGTCTGTACCCATCTCCGCTGACCTTCTTTATGAGGCCCGTGTCTGCAGCTATCAGCTTGGGTCTTGTCAGATTTATATTGTTAACTGACCTCTGCCCCCTCACTCAGTTCTTCACCTGATTCTCTTGCTTGGTTCTCTCCCACCCCTCGGTTCCCAAGAAATATATCTCTTTAACTCCCCATGTTCTGACAACTGTATTGGGGGCCATATGTTCTTCTTCATGCTAAGTTGCCATGTTTATCTCTCATGATTGCCTTTCTAACCTCTCTCAAGGTCCACCATTTACTGATAAGTGTGTTTTCACATATTTTCCATATTGTAGCAGCAGAGCGCAGACAAACCAATAATACCAGGAGTCTGTTCAGAAGGTCCAAATCATTTATTTGTGCACAAGTCTCAAGCAGAACCAAGTTCAAAATGGCTGAGCGATGTTTTCTGGTAATACAACAACTTTTATAGACTTTTGCTCCATTCTAGGTATAGAAAAACATTTCATTGGTCCCGGTAACCTCCCGTACCTCCTCTATTGGTCCCGGTACTGATATGATTATCCAATTATGTTCTTGGAGTGGGCTCAGCACCTGCTTACGCCCCTTCTAGTCCCAGTTACAATGGCCAGTTCACCATCTTGTTACTTTCCTACTTCCAAGGCCATTGGGCTAGTTAGTACGTGCGGGGAAGCAGGGCTCTGTAACCTTTCTGTCAGCAGTTTTAATTAAATCCCTTACAGCTGTATTCTCTTATCAGGGGCATTCAAACATATTTTTCTGTATTTTTCCAACTTTCAGTTCTGCTTGTCTAAGCTAATCCAATACTTTTACTGAGTTCTAATTCTACAATAGCAGCATGTTGAGGGATGTGTAATTCCTATGGGCCTCTTCACAGGCTTCATTTACAGGTCAAGTTAGTTAGGCCTGTCTGTTTATGTCAGACACTGTGAATCACAGGCCTTCACCTGCCACATTCCCCCCTTTGATTAATCTCACCCTATTATTTAATAAGGTGTGAGAATTAAATCACTTAAAATGGTTATATCATGGTCAGAGGATTCCGACTATATGCAGGAGGTTTAGGTTGGTATAAGGCCATAATCTTAGTTGCAGTCTTCCGCTCAACTGTACTTTCAATAGCACTATGAATAGAACGCATATAACATGGGATTATACATGGTAACAGTAAAATGACAGCAATGATTATTAGTACTAGTATAAGGAAAGTTTTAAGTCCTCCTAGCCATGAGAAAAGACCTGCAAACCAGTTAGGAAACTTTAGTGAATGCCAAGTTTGTACTGGCACATAAGCTTGCTTTCGCATAGTTTCAGCAATTTCTTCAACTACTTGACCTTTATCATCTATTTTCAAACAACAATTAGTTAAATTCAGCTTACCACATACTCCTCCTTCAGCTGCCAACAAATAATCTAATGCTAAACGGTTCTGATATATAGCAGTGCGCATTTGAGTACTCTGTCTAGCTAGAAGTGTAAGAGCTTGGCTGGTCTCATTGGTTATTATTTCAACTACTGCTTGTAAGCGGATAATACGATTAATCATATAGATTGGGGTTCGATATCCCCACATACCATCATCATTCCAAGTGGCAGGCCCATAATATTCAATGATTCTTTCTGGTGGCCAATCATCACCCTTCCACTTTTCCCACTTGCCTACCTGGAGGGGTGCTCTCTTCTGTCTCAGTGCTCGTTTGTGTCTATGATTAGTAGTGTACACTGGGTATCCTAATTGTTCTCCATGTTCTGTGTTTAAAAGGAAGAAAGAAGGTCTGATGGTCCCTAAGACACATGCCCTTCCCCAGTGTGTAGGGAGTCGGGCATATGCTCGGTTTCCACAGATCCAGTATAGGCCAGGTGGGGCTTGCCAGGCCTGAGGTTTGGCAAGATTAGTCCATAAATGAGCAAGCTCAGGGAATCTTGCTAATGGGTTAGGGGGTTCAGGTTCTTTAATACCTGTCCACCAAGACGTCTTTTTGGTGGTGTCATTATAGAACTTCTGGCTAAGACAGACCAGCTGTCCTACCTGTTGTTTGAACTGGGGTCCAGTTCGTGCATAGCAAAGACGTCCAACTATTGAGTGCGCTAACACCCATTCGCTGGTAGTCTTATGTAATTCAGTTTGATTGTAAGTCATAGAATAATTCAATTCTTGGGCTTCCCATGGCCATTGGTCACCCATTTGTGTCCCCCCACAAAAGTAACAATCTGAGATTTTTAAACTGGATACTACTGCTCCAGCTAATTCTAGAAATAAGTTCTGAGAGGGATGGGGAATTTCAAACTTATTTACATGCATGGCTTCATAGAATGTGTCGTGGATATGGTACTTAGATGATTTATGGGCTTGGGTATTTAATCTTATATATATAATGGTTCCTGGATCTGATCCAGACCCTGCAATTCGTAGACCAAATCGGAATCCTCGTTTCCAATTTTCAGGTCTCAGAACAACAAGCTCTAAGGGATTGCAAGCATTTTTCTTGCATTTGTCTAGATCTTTGACATATGGCCTCCGCAATGCAGCCATTCGATTATCTTTGTTGGTATTCTCTACCATACCAATCCAGGTGGCATAGAAGACACATTCCCATCTTGGGCAAAAGTAATCTGACTCTGGGGCTGTACTATATACATCGGCTGAGACTTTCTTTCCTGTGCATGCTCCCCATCCAGTGGTCCCTTCCGGACACATATATTTGTCATTCCATGAGTATGTTTTTTCCCAATTACCACACATAGAATGACTATCTCTGTTGATTACTTCACAAGCATCAAAATACAAAATAGCAGATTTACTAGGATCTGTGAGTGGGCGTGTGGCATTGATCAAAGGTCCATCTGCATCTTTCCATCGCATTTCCAAGGTATAATAGGATGGATTCTGATGCGGATTAAAGCATACTTTAGATTTACCTTTGGTACAAACATTCAGTTCAGTGGTGTTATAAATACACCGAGTCACTTTACCAGTGCAGGAATAGTAAGAGTGATAAATCAAAGTCTGAGTGACTTTCAGTCCAGTCCGAGTAGAAGTAATGCAAGCAGTGCATGGAGGCAAGGCATGAGTCAGTTCAAAGCCTCCAAAACAGGCAACCAGGGCAAAGCAAAGATAAGGATACATGTTGATTGGAATTCTTCTGAATCCTCAGCTTGAAAATCTTGACCACGACGTTCTTTTCTTCGTCCCGTTTGCTAATGAAGCAATTCAACGGGTGCTGAGTGTTGATTGAAGATCCTCAAGTTGTCCATCACACATTAACCAACCTATCGATTTCAGTTGGCTTCTGAAATATGGTCAATCAATGTAGCATCAAAGTAGTGTGTAAAAATCACACACATGAGGTTCGTTGAAACAAACTCTTGCTGTTTGGGAAACAGCAATCCTCTTCGAAAGACTTGGCTACTGCAAGGCACTGTAGTTGCTGGGATGATCCCAAAGAGTGTCTAGGATGCTGGTTGCCGTCTCAAGGTGATTCGCAAAGGTGCATCAGGATGCTGCTCTGTTGTTCACTGCTCGGGTTCTGGATCAGCTGCGGGCTTGACTCTGCTGTGGTGGATCCAGGAATCGATCTCCGCTACCTTTACTGCAGTTGGGGTAGACAGGATGACAGTGTATGGTCCCTTCCAATGAGGTTCCAGCGGTGTCTTCTTCCATTCTTTGATCCACACCGAGGTACCAGGCTGGTAGGGATGTAAGGGTTCTGTCAAGTTGATAGGCAACTGGTCTTGGATCCACGCATGGAGAGTCTGCAGAACAAAACTAAGAGCTAGGAGTTCTTGCCTGGTTATTTCTGAACCAATCTGGGCTAAACTCCCTTTAATTCCCTGTACTATTGGTGGTGGTTTACCATACAAAACTTCGAAAGGGGAAAATCCTGTTGACTTTACAGGAGCTGAGCGTATTCTGAGTAAAGCTATTGGGAGTACTTGGGGCCACTTCAGGCGAGTCTCCTGACAAAGCTTAGACATTTGGGCTTTTAAGGTACGATTCATTCGCTCAACTTTCCCTGAACTCTGAGGTCTGTATGCAGTGTGAAGTTTCCACTGTATCTGTAGGGCTTTTGCTAACTGCTGAGTAATCTGAGAAACAAATGAGGGCCCATTGTCTGACCCTATTACTGCTGGAATTCCAAATCTAGGAACAATCTCTCTCAGTAAAACTTTGGTGACTTCTCGGGCTTTCTCAGTTCTGGTTGGGAAAGCTTCTACCCACCCGGAGAAAGTACAAACTAATACTAATAGGTAGCGATATCCATTAGCTTTTGGCATTTCAGTAAAATCAATTTGCAGGTGGTGCATGGGGGTTACACCTCTCGACTGAACTCGGGGTGGTGGTATGGGACCTTGTTTGGCATTATTTTTGGCACAGATTAGACACTGACGTGCTACTGAAGCTGATAGGGCTGCTAACATGGTGATGCAGAAGTGTGGTCTGAGTGCTTTCTCCATAGCACTTTTTCCATAGTGGGTGGCTTCGTGGAAGGCTTTGACAAAGGCTGGACCTAACAATTCGGGAATTACTATTCGTCCTGGGGGTTGACTGCCCTCTGCTGGTGGCAGCTCAATCCACCCATCTTTCAGTACTCCATTTTCCTTATTACAGTAGTAATCTAATTCTTTGGTGGTATATCGTGGTGTCCATAAGTTCAAGGGTACTGGAAACAATGCTGCCTGCATTGGCATGGCTTGTGGCGAAATTTGTTCTGTCATGGCTGCTTGTCGTGCTGAGGCATCTGCAAACCTATTTCCTCGAGCAACTTCTCCTTTTCCTGCTTGATGTCCTCTGCAGTGCATGACAGCTACACGAGTTGGGGCCCATACTGCATCAAGTAACATCAGTATCTCTGGGCCGTATTTGACTGATTTTCCTCCGGACGTGATGAGCCCTCTTTCTTTATAGAGAGCTCCATGGGCATGTAGGGTAGTGAAGGCATATTTAGAGTCTGTATATACATTTAACACAAGTTTTGCACCTAACAGTAGTGCTCGAGTAAGTGCTATCAATTCTGCTTTCTGGGCTGATGTACCTGAGGCTAGAGCTGATGACTCAACGACTTCATGTTGTGTGACTACTGCATATCCGGCGCAGCGTCGTCCATTGATGATGAGACTGCTTCCATCTACGTAATAAATTTGGTCAGGATTGTCTATGGGCACATCTGTCAGGTCAGGTCGGCTTGAAAATACAGTGTCCATGACTTCTATACAGTCATGTTCTGGGAGTTCTTCACTAATAGGTATCAATGTGGCTGGATTCAAGGCATGGCTCACTTCCAGTTGTATCTGTGGGTTCTCACATAACATACTCTGATATTTCAACATTCGGGAATTGGTGAGCCAATGATTTGCTTTTGTTCCATAAGGGCAAGGACTGCATGTGGCACAGTGACTCGTAGATTCTGTCCTAGTGTGAGCTTGTCTGCTTCACTCACTAACAATGCTGTAGCTGCAACTGCTCTCAGGCAAGGTGGTCATCCTTTGGCCACAGTGTCCAATTGTTTCGATAGGTATGCTACAGGTCGCTCCCAATTTCCCAATTTCTGAGTCAACATGCCTAAGGCATTTCCTTGTGCTTCATGTACAAACAAGTGGAAAGGCTTGTGAACATCTGGTAGTCCAAGGGCTGGTGATGACATCAATTCTTCCTTTAACGTCTTGAAGGCTGTATCCTGCTCAGGTCCCCACTCCAGTGGCGACTTTTCTTCTCCTTTTGTGACTTCATACAGTGGTTTGGCGATTTGGGCAAAGTTGGGAATCCAGATTCGGTAATATCCTGCCGCTCCCAGAAAGGCTCTGACTTGCTTTCTGGTAGTTGGGGTTGGAATTCTGCATACTGCTTCTTTTCTCTCTCTGCCTAATTTTCGGCTTCCTTTGGTTATATGAAAGCCCAAGTATTTCACTTCTTTTTGGCATAGTTGTGCTTTTGCTCTGGAAACTTTGTAACCAGCTTCATCTAGTAACTGCAAGAGGTCTTTGGTGGCTTGTATGCACTCATTTTCTGATACAGCAGCTATCAGCAGATCGTCCACGTATTGGAGAAGCACTCTCTTCCCCGGGGCCACTGGATAGCTTGAAAGGTCTTGATTCAGTGCAGCACTAAAGATGGTAGGCGAATTCTTGAATCCTTGGGGTAGTCGTGTCCACGTAAGTTGGCCCCCTCTTCCAGAGATAGGGTCCTGCCATTCAAATGCAAATAATATCTGACTTATAGGGGCTAATCTTATGCAAAAGAATGTATCTTTCAAATCCAGAACAGTAAAGTGGGTAGCTTCAGCAGGAATCAGTCCTAGAAGTGTGTAAGGATTTGGTACAACTGGATGTATGGTCTCAACTGCTTCATTCACTCTCCTTAGATCCTGCACTGGGCGGTAGTCCTCTGTTCCAGGCTTTTTCACTGGCAGAAGTGGAGTGTTCCATGGGGATTGACATACTTTTAGTAGGCCATGTTCTAGTAATCTTAGCAAGTGGCGGTGGATACCTTCAATTGCAGCTCTTGGGAGAGGGTACTGCTTGACATGTACTGGTGTAGCACTAGGCTTGAGAGTTACAATTATTGGAGCTATATGTTTGGCTAGGCCTGGAGGACTGCCTTCTGCCCATACTCCAGGTGGCGCATCAATGCTTTTCAAAGTTTGTTCAAAATAGGTGTCTTGGGCAGATTCATCACTGTAATATCTCCATTCTTCTTCTCGGGGAACTGTAAGCAGCATTATTCCTGCAGGCTTGGCTTGAGAATTCACGGTCATTTGCATTTCTCCTTTTTCAGTAAAGGATATTTGGGCCTGTAGCTTGGCTAACATATCTGGTCCCAGTAGTGGCACTGGACATTCAGGCATGTACAGGAATTGATGAGTTATTTGTTGTCCTCCTAAACTGCATATGCGATTCTGAAGAAAAGGTTTTGTAGCTTTGGCACCAGTTGCTCCTACAATGGTGACTGCCTTTGTAGAAAATGGGGCTATCTTTTTATCTACTACTGAATGTTCTGCTCCAGTATCGACCATAAAGTTCATAACTTGGTCTCCTATTTGTATTCTGACCATAGGCTCCTGGAGACCTAAAGCAAACTCGGAGCCCGGTCTGTCCTAATCCACGTCATCTTCATCATGGGCTGTTACAGCTAATGCTTGTACGGCTTCTCCTCTTTCTCGCTGGTATTGCTCCCGATTGGCTCCTCTGCGATTTCGGGGACGGCCTCGTCTTTCTTCTCTCCATTGATGATTGTTTTCGTCATCTTGGTGGGCGTCTTCGAGTTGCGGGCATGCATCTCTCCAATGTCCTTCCTCCCTGCAGTAGGCACGTTGGTTTATGCCTAGCTGGGGCCGGCTTCCGCCTCGGCCCCGCCCCCTTCCTCTGCTCCGTCGACTAGGGATACCTCCCCTTTTCTGTTCAACTATGGCCGCAGCCAAAAAAATCAGCTTTCTTCTTCATCTTTCGATCACATTCTCTCTGTCTTTCATTATCACGATTCACATACACTTTATGAGCGACTTCCAATAACTGAGTTGCATTCATGCCCGCAAACCCTTCTAATTTCTGTAATTTACGTCTAATGTCTGGTTGAGACTGATTTACAAAAGCAGAATTCACCATGCATAAACTTCCTGATGCATCTGGGTCATAGGGAGTATACATTCTATATGCTTCAGTTAATCTTTCATAAAACACTGCTGGGCTCTCATCTATACCTTGGGTAACTTCAGTAACTTTGGAAAGGTTCATAGCTTTCTGGCCCCCCTTTTCAGGCCTTGTATAAAGCCTTGGCGAAAACGGGCTAGGGCTCTGGATCCTCTTTCTGTATTTGGATCCCATCGGGGGTCTTCATTCGGGAATTCTCTCTGGGCCGCTTCCCGATTATCTATTCTTTCCTCCCCCCTTTCTCCTGGAGCTAACGGGTTATCTGCCAGTCAGTCAATAGCTGCTTTTCTAATTCGTGTCCGCTCCTCTGTAGTAAATAAGGTGGACAGGAGCTGGCGGCAATCTGCCCATGTTGGTTGGTGGGTTTCCATAATAGTATTCACTAATTCTGTAAGCTCTTGGGGTTTATTGGTATAGGAGGCATAATGTGTCCTCCAATTTAACAAATCAGTGGTAGAGAAGGGGACATACACATAGCTTAGGGGTCCCGCCACCACCTCATTATCTTCATTTCTTACGGGTATTCCCGGGACTTGTCGTAAAGGCATCATCTTGGCAGTAAATGTCTTTTGGGATCTGAGAGATATTTTCGTAACTTTCCTGTCAGGGGTTATTTTCTTCTTCTCTACGTGCTTTACTTTAGATTTACTCTTTACTGGCGAGCTAACACTGGCAGCCGCTTTTACACTGTCAGTATCACTCGGGGAATTTTCAGTTTCTTCCTTCTCTGTTTCTGTATCTGATTCTCCTTTTTCTGTCTCGGTATAATCATCTTCTTCAATTAAAGGGAGCTCATCTACCTGCTCTTCGGGTGATGGCTCAGGGGTTGGGTCCCGCTCCCGCTGTCTCCGGGGCTCTGGGGCAGGACGTGGGGCTACTCTCACTGGGCGCTGGGTTTGGGGCTGTCGGGTAATCACTTCTGGGGAATCATGATCTACCAGGATGGGTTTCTTCCTGGATTTCTCACCTTTTCCTTTCTTTCTAGGCTGTTCTATTTTCTGACTATAATCTGTCTTTGCTAACATTATTCTGCACTGCTCTTCATAACAGCGCTTCACCCAAGGGGGCGGATCTTCACAAATACTTAACCAGGAATCTATATAGGGGTACTGATCGGGGTGCGCTATTCGCACTCTATGGTGAACTAACTGAATAATTCCTACATTAAAGGTTCCCTCTCGGGGCCAAGTAGGGTCTAGATCGGGCCACTCCCTAGTACACAAAATCTGTAAACGGGCTGCAGTCATTTTAATACCATAATCTCCGGAATATCCTTCTTTAAAATGTGCGATCATACATTCTAATGGAGTGTTCCTAGTAGACCCCGCCCCTCCCATTTCGATGTGTGCGCGCAACAACAGACAAAAGGGAAAAGGAGGGCGGACCGTGGGTAAGGGGTCCTCATGGCCCTAGAAACATATAGGGAAAACAAATAACAAGACAAGACGACAGTCGCTTCCCCCTTTTTACGACCTGAACGCGGTCGCCCGGTCAGGAACTGCGTTACTCAGGGGTCCGCCTTCGTTTGGTCCGTGCTGCCAGACCTCTCATTCACACTTCATTCACACAATCATGCTAGCAACGTATCCCAGAAATGCAATCCAATCCTGTCTATTCTGACTAGTCTTGTTCAAATTCCAAAATACAAGAAGACGGGGGTTTCGCCCTGCGAATACTCATGCGGGGTTAATCGGCCCGTCTTTGAGAGGTGATCAAGCTCTCTTACCAAGTTCCAAGTTCCAAGTTCAAGATGCAAGATTCAAGTGGTAGTACTGCTCTTTCTTATCTGTCTAGACATACCAAATCAAAACTTTACTCACCGGATCCGGTCCTCAAAGTTCCCAAGCAAGCGCATGAGTTGGACCTCAGACTCCCCTCACTCGGGTTCGAGGTGTTGGCTCCAGCCGGGTCCAGCACCCGCCGAGGTCCGGCCAGCTCCCTCCAATGCAAGGGACCGGTGGCGCCAGGGAGCGAGCCCCCGTTGGAAGGGCGCGATCCCGGCAGGACCAAACCTGTAGAGGCGGAAAGTCGTGGTATATTGCCCTATATACCCTCTAATAGCACACCTTCCCGGCCAACGCACCAAGAATATGTAGCAGCAGAGCGCAGACAAACCAATAATACCAGGAGTCTGTTCAGAAGGTCCAAATCATTTATTTGTGCACAAGTCTCAAGCAGAACCAAGTTCAAAATGGCTGAGCGATGTTTTCTGGTAATACAACAACTTTTATAGACTTTTGCTCCATTCTAGGTATAGAAAAACATTTCATTGGTCCCGGTAACCTCCCGTACCTCCCATACCTCCTCTATTGGTCCCTGTACTGATATGATTATCCAATTAGGTTCTTGGAGTGGGCTCAGCACCTGCTTACCCCCCTTCTAGTCCCAGTTACAATGGTCAGTTCACCAACTTGTTACTTTCCTACTTCCAAGGCCATTGGGCTAGTTAGTACGTGCGGGGAAGCAGGGCTCTGTAACCTTTCTGTCAGCAGTTTTAATTAAATCCCTTACAGCTGTATTCTCTTATCAGGGGCATTCAAACATATTTTTCTGTATTTTTCCAACTTTCAGTTCTGCTTGTCTAAGCTAATCCAATACTTTTACTGAGTTCTAATTCTACAATAGCAGCATGTTGGGGGATGTGTAATTCCTATGGGCCTCTTCACAGGCTTCATTTACAGGTCAAGTTAGTTAGGCCTGTCTGTTTATGTCAGACACTGTGAATCACAGGCCTTCACCTGCCACAATATGATGTCACATACATACATGAAGCTTTCAGAGGTATGTAAGCTTCATGTATGCACCTCAGTACAATTCCAGCATTCAGACATTTCAATGATTTTTTTTGTGTTACTACTGTGTTAACCCCTTCTCCTCTGGCTCTCACAAGTATTTGCATTATTCCAAAGAGAACCTCCTTCTGGAGTTCGTAAGATGTAACACGTATGGGTAATTTATCGAGGTGTGCTTGAAAATTCTTCTTAATTAAGTCTGTGGCACCCAACACCATGGGAAACAACTCAGTATCTTTCTGCCACATTTCTTGGTCTCTGACTGCATTTCTTGGTACTTGAGGATCCTTCTCCCTCTCAACGCAACTCACAGAATAGTTGCTTGGGACTGACACCTCTATAATTCTCCTCCTTTGCCACCAGTCCAGTTTCCTTGCATCCAGCTTTTATTGGTCAGAATGGGAGTATCTGAGGTCATCATAGCCTCTTCATTCTCTGTAATTCTCCTAGGGTCATGATCCCAATTTTTTTCAGGTATGGATGTTGTAGTGCTCACAGAGTTTCCAGTGTTTGAGGCGTGCCACTTTGTTGTGCCTTTCATTATAGAAATTTTCTGCTACCCATGAGATAAGTCTGCATACACTGGAGATCTCTTATGTGCAAATTTATCACTTACATATCCATTGTAGATAGCCTGAAAACCTGACTGGCTGTGAGGTCACAAAGACACGTTTGAAAAAGTCATAGGCATTTTTTTGTTTGGTTTTGAAAACTTGCCATATTGTTAAATAGTGCTCAGTACCAAAATGTTTATATCAAAAGAAATACAGCTGTACTTAATGCTTTAACGTCTTTTTCTTCAACGTTGTAGACTAAAGTATTGTTAAAGAAGGCCCTGGAAGAAGAGAGTGTGTTTGAATGTTCTGTTCATAGGAGTGAATCTATGTGCAGCTTGCCATCAAGTCTGAATGATAGCAGTGAAATAAAACCAGGAAAACAGGCACAGTGCTTGGACAACAACAGAACAAGAGAGCAAGGTAACAGTTAATAAAAAGGTTCTGCTCTACAAGAATGGTTTCTCTTCGTCTGTATATTAAAGTGTGTTTTGTAGGGCAAATCACCAACAATTACTGAATACACTAATCTCAGAATTACACATCCATTCATTAGATAACACAACCCTTCTAAGTTCATGTTGGTTGTCATTAGAGATTTATTGTTTCATGAAATGTCTCACAACAGGTACAGATTGTTAAAAGTTGCTTTCAGTTTCTTGTTCTCTACATGGAATATATTCCCATATCAAAAAGTCTTAAAACACCATCATGTCAAATTAATCTCAATTTTAATTGCTATCTTAAAATCCCAGCATAAAATAAGAGCTAGAGTTACTTAAGTGTGCTACTGTGTTTGCATGTTAATGGCATTAATGTGTGCCTTATTAGTATCTAGAACCCATTGCATAAAATGGGGCCTACAGTAAAATAGCATGCATTAACAGTGTTAACGGGCTTTAACGCAGTAGTACATGTTAGTAGCTCTAGCATTAAGTTAGCCCAGTCTTGTAATGGTTATTTAGGAGCATATGTGGGGCGTCTGAGAAGACTCTCATCCAAGTGGGACTGGTTTTTCCGAGGCCTGTTCCACCTGTTCCATTAGTATGGAAGCAGCCAAGTAGAACCAATGACTGGCTGAAGGCAGATTTTTCTTGCTTAAATAGAATACCGCTCCTTGAAAGATGACCTGGGCTATGTCTCCCAAACCTTATCATATAGTGCAAGAAAGCTTCTGGGGACCATTTCTCTAAACAAACCTGGCTGTGGCATTGATGAATTTTACATGCAATTGTATAGTTGCAAGTTAAGCAGTACAGGCACGCTCCATAACATCAATGTCCATCCTGTTAGTCATACCCACCTCCACACAATTTTATGATTATATACAGTTAGTGCTGTACCAAGGGAGGGTGACTGGAGAGGGGGGCATGGCCTCTGGGCACTGGAGTCTTGGGGCATCAGAAAGGTATAGCCACAGAGGTTCCACGGGCCTTTTCCTTTCTCCCTCTTTCCCTTCTTCCTGCCATGGCCAGTGACAGTAAAAGCAGCAAAGGCACTGAAGCAGCAATAATGAAAAGAAATGAGAGCTGTGGAACCTTCGCACTGCCATGCTGTCAAAGACCCGGCCCATCTTGTCCCCTCTGATGCTACCTCCTGTTGCCATGGAGACTGGCCTGATTATTGAGGGCGCGGCAGAGAGAAGGTTATATGGCCCTCAGTTCTTTTCCATTATTACAATAACAAAATACCAGTATACTTGTTTGGCATTTCATCTGGTATTTTAGTATGTTATTAATGTTCTGGATTATTTAATAGTTACATGTTATTAATGTTAATGTTTTGGAGTATTTACTAGTTCCCTGTAGTTATATAGGTTTATTATATTTTGGTTCACTGTTTCTTGTAATGTTAACACGTTCCATGTAAAGTTCTGTTTTGTTCGATATAAAACCTATTGAACATTGGAAATGTGGTATATAAACATCTCAAATAAATAAATAAATTATTTGCTGCATTAGTACTTTTGCTGCTGCTAGCTGCGGCAGGAGGAAGAAAGGGAGAGAAAATACTGGACTGGAGGAGGGTGTAGAGATAGATAAGGAGAGTGAGAGGGGGAGATGCTTGACCATCTGGGGTCAGGAAGAGAAAGAGGAGATGCTGGCCCATGTAGTGGGGCATAAAGAGAAGGAAGATGCTGGATCATTGTGGGGAGCTGACAAAGGAAA
Source organism: Ichthyophis bannanicus (assembly GCA_033557465.1). Taxonomy (NCBI): domain Eukaryota; kingdom Metazoa; phylum Chordata; class Amphibia; order Gymnophiona; family Ichthyophiidae; genus Ichthyophis; species Ichthyophis bannanicus. Next base: position 298,348,800 of record CM066033.1, on the reverse strand, counting down.
GAGAGAAGGTAGATGTTGGACTTAGGGGAGTGACAGAGGAAAAAGAGTGTAGATGCTGGACCATTGTTGGGGGAATGGGGAGAGGGGTAGATGCTGGACCATGGTGTGGAAGGGGACAGAGGAAAGAGAAAGGGGAGATGCTGGACCATGATGGAGAAGGGGAGAAAGGAAACAGAAAGGGGGAGATGATGGACAATGGTGGGGAAGGGGTCAAAAGAAAGAGAAAGGGGAAGATGCTGGACCATGGTGTGGAAGGGGACAGAGGAAAGAACATAAGAATATAAGATATGCCATACTGAGTCAGAACAAGGTACATCAAGCCCAGTATCTTGTTATTAAATAAAGATAAAGATAGCCCTCCAGTGTCTAGACATAAGAAGTGCCATATTGGGTCATATCAAAGATCCACCAAGCCCAGTGTCCTGTTTCTAACAGTGGCCAAACCAGGTCTCAGGTACCTGACATATCCCCAAAGTAGCCAGTTCCATGCTGCTTTTCTCCAGGGATAAGCAGTGGTTTTCTTTTGGACTACCTTAATAATGGTATATGGACTTCTCTTCCAGAAATTTCTCCAAACCTTTTTAAAACCCAACTATCCTACCTGCTTTTATCACATTCACTGGCAATGAATTCCAAAGACTAATTAAACATTGAGATAAAAAATATTTTCTCCTACAGTATGTGTTTTAAATATACTACTTTGTAACTTCATGGCGTGTCCCCCAGTCCTTGTATTTTTCAAAAGAGTAAACAATCTATTTGCATTTACCCATTCCACTCCACTCAGGATTTTATAAACCTCTAGCATATTTCCCCTCAGCTCTCTCTTCTCCATGTTGAAGAGCCCTAGCCTCTTTAGCCTTTCTTCATAAGAGTTGTTCTATCCCCTTTATCATTTTGGTTTTCCTTCTCTGTACCTTTTGTAATGCCGCTTTATTTTTTTTGAGATGCAGAGACCAAAACTGAACACTACTCAAGGTGCGGTTACTTCATAAAGTGATACATGGGCATTATGATGTCCTTCGTTTTATTCTCTGTTCCTTTCCTATGATTTCTAACATTCTGTTTACTTTTTTGGCATCCGCCGCCGCCCTTTCAATGTATTGTCTACAATCACATCCAGATCATTTTCTTGGGTGGTGACTCCTAATGTGGAACCTAGCATTGTGTATCTATAGTTTGAGTTATTCTTCCCTACATACATCTCTTTGCACTTGTTCACATTAAATTTCATCTGCCATTTGGAAGCCCAGTTGTACAAGGTCCTCCCGCAGTTTCTCTCAATCCACATGCAGTTTAACAACCCTGAATAACATGATATCATCTGCAAATGTAATCACTTCTCTTGTTCCCAATTCCATATCATTCTAAATATGTTAAAAAAAACACCAGTCTTGATACAGATTCCTGAGGAACTTCACCAGTCACCTTCCTCCATTGAGAAAACTGGCCATTTATCTCTGCTCTCTGTTTTCTATCTCTCAGCTAGTTTCCAGTCCACAATAGGATATTGCCTCTTATGCTATGACTTTTTAATCTCTTCTGGAGTTTTTGGTGTGGGACTTTGCATGCAGATTCCAGTTCAATTTTTGATTTTATATTTCTGTTTGCCATCCCTTCTGAATTTGTTGTGAGTCTGCCTTTGTTTTGCATGTGTGACCAACGTTGAGGGATTTAGTAGTGTGTAGTTTCTGTGTTGAAATCTGTAATAGTCCTTCTTTCCCACTAAGAAATGTATTGATTTTCTAGGGCCTGGTGTAATACTTTTAGAGCTGCCTGATTTTCATAAGTACCTAGTAAAGCCTCTGCTTAATATTCATAGGTGTTGTCCATCACTTCTTTTCTCTCTGCCTCTCTAGTTTCCTCCACTGCCACCGAATACCAGCTGACAGCAGGAGAGAAGGGTTGACGACATGGCAGGCCAGGCACGTCTCTAACCCCTTCATCTTGTCATTGGTGTCTCTCCCACTGCAAGTAGAAATCTGCAGAGCATCAGGCAGGTCAGATAGCTGATTTGAGCTGTGAACCATATAGGAAGGAGAGGGACCAGTGGCAGGAAGAGCAGATTAGAGAAGCAGTGGGCCTGTTGCACTGCTAGCTGTCTTATCCTTTTTTCGTTTGGGATTGGACTGCTGGAGAAGGGGGCAAAGGGATAGAGGAGATGTGGTGGAGAGGGACACAAGTGTTGGCATTGGGCCCCAGGTGCTGGAGACCCACAGTACACCATTGTATACAATAACTCTTGGAATATGTTACAAGAAGTAAAAGTCAAATCCCATGAGGTTAATGTCTCAGACTGTCAACCACAAGCAGGTGACAGCAAATATTGGCAACTTCTGTGGCAAGGGATAGAAGTTGAAAAACAAGTAGAGACAAGAAGGCAGATTGACTGATAAGGAGCACTGAAGGGAAATCCATAGATGAACCAGTACACTCAAGTTGGCAGCAGTCCTACAATTTGATGGCAGATTGTGACACATTACAAATGCATAAGCAGACATTGTGAAGCAATATCAATCACAGCAAAAATGCACCTCAAACTAATACAGCAAATGTGCTAAACCATAACAGATCTCCAGAAACAAGCAGGAATGTAGTCTTTACATATGGGTAACATCGGCACCAACGAAGCCTGTGCGGGAACGCTCCCCAGCATCCAATAGGAAAGCCTTTGGGAGCATCCCACTATGCATCCCACTAAGCTACCTTCCTGCCTTTCCAGCTCTCCCTCCTCAGTTCTTTGTTTTCCGCAAAGCCGACAGGAAACAATTCCTGTCACCGCAGAAAATTTATCTTTTTCATATTTTTTGTGGTTGCACCTGCCTTCCCGTCGGTGCTTTCTTTTTTTCTTTCTTTCTTTTCAAAAAATAAATACATTTCCTTGTCGTCCCTCTAGTCCAGTCCCGGAACCAGTGAGTTGAGAATCTCCTCCAGCAGCTTTGGAGACTGACACCTGTCATCACTTTGATGATCCCAACCTATATATACAGTTGGACCGCCCCTTCATCTTCAGTATGTCAGTCTCCAAGCAGCTGAAGAGGCTTCTGAGCTCTAGGCTCGCTCAGCACAAATAAGCAGAGTAGCTTAGTTCTTTTTGATTTTCTTTTTCTTTTTACTTACTTTGCTTCTCAGAGTTGTTTACTGGGGGGTTTTCCTCTCTTTTTTCAGGTGGTGCTGCGGCTGGAAGACAGACCGGCTGAGTGGACCGGTTCTTCTTTTCTCTCTCCCTCTCTTCTGGCTCCCCCCCCCCCTCCTCCTCCTCCCCTCCCCCCTCCTTGTTTCTCTTTCCTTTCTTTATTTTTGGGGCCTGTATTCCCTGTCATACAAACGAGCAGTTGGGGGGTGATTCGGCCCAGCACCTCGGCCCCTGCCTCCCTGCTCCCGAACCTGCGGTTACGGGTGAGGAGCAGGTTGCAGGCTCAACACTCGCGGCGCACCAGCCGTTGCCACCGGGAGCTGAAGCCGCGGTTCGGCTGAGCTCCGGCGCGCTGTGAGCACCCACTGTCCGGTTGCGGCCCCAGGAGGTGAGTTCTGCAGGGGACATTTCGTTTTTTGCAGCGGGGCAGAATCATGCACACTCCGTGGCGGCAGGCCGCTCGCCCGATTTCGGCGGGAAAATCGGAGCGGCAGCCATTTTCTCAGCCGCGGCTGCTTTGTGGGGGTGCTGCACCGCCTTTTCTCTGTTGGGGGATTTCGGGCTGCCTTTTTTCCCGATCAGTTAAGCAAGGCTGGTTGATGACTAACAGGCTGTGGTGTTAGTGTATTTAAAAAAAAAAAAGCCAAAACGTAAGCCACAAGCTCTGACCATTCTGTTTGTGAGCAGCACTCCTGTTTGGAGGGAGTATGTCTCCTAAGCCGCGTTGTCTCGTGTGTGGCACGCGGTGCAATGAATTGTTGGAAGCGGGGGTGTGCAAGCCCTGCACGCGTGAGGCAGCCCTCATGGAGAATCCGCTTGAGGGCACAAGCAGGGATCATGCGGATTCCGAGGCTGACCCTCCGCCTTCCCTTGATGGTTCGGGGGAGCAGCTCCCGGGTCCCGCGGAGGGGGAGGGGGTGGTTCCTCCAATATCAGCAGGCCAGCCTGGGTCGGCGGTGGACATTCCACCTGACCTTTTTGCTCTGATGCAGCAGGCGTTTGCGCTGTTGCAACCAGCTTTAAAGGCAGCCCCTCCGACTCCTCGGGGTCAGAAACGGTCGGCTCCTGCGGGGGGGCAGCCGGTTCCGCCCAAGAGCTCTAGGGCTGACAGCTTAGTAGAACCTGTCCCTTCTCTTTGGGGGGACTTGGGCTAAGTGGACGGTGATCTACCGGGGTTCTCGGAGGAGGAGCTCGAAGAGGGTAAGAATTGCCTGATGAGGAGCAGCGCAGTAGAGTGGTCAGGGTGTTTAGGAAGGAAGAACTTCCGGCTCTGATTGCCGAGGCGCTTAAGGCGTTGAATATGCCCTCGGTGGAGCCGGCTTCCGAAGAGGTGTTGGAAGACCCTTTGTTGCAGGCTGTCCGCACCCCCCAGCGCGTCTTCCCCCTTTATAGGGTATTTAGGAAGATGATCCAGGAAGAGTGGGACGTGCCAGAGTCGGCCCTAAGGGGGTCTAGGGTGATTGCTAGGTTGTACCCTCTGTCTGACCAGGATAAGGATCTCTCTCGCTCTCCAAAGGTGGATGCGGCGGTTTCGGCAGTCACTAAGAAGACTACAATTCCGGTTGAGGGGTCGGCGGCCTTAAAGGATGTTCAGGACAGGAGGTTAGATACCTTATTAAAGCAGGTTTTTGATATTAGTGCTCTATCCATGCAAGCCTTAGTGGCGGGGGCGTGGGTTGCTAGAGCCTGTCTCCGGTGGTCCCAAACTCTGCAGGGGGATCGGTTGGGAGCGCAGGACTCTGAGTTAGTGCGCCTGGAGTCCGGTTCCGCTTATCTCGCGGACATTCATTATGACCTTATTCGGGGCCTAGCGAAGGCTATGGCCTCGGTTGTAGCAGCGCGACGTTATTTATGGTTGAGGAATTGGGCAGCGGATTCTTCTTCCAAGGCCTGCATCAGTAAGCTTCCCTTTAGGGGAAAGCTTTTGTTTGACGAAGATTTGGAAAAGTTGGTGAAGGATCTTGGGGAATCCAAGGGCGGTCGTTTGCCGGAGGATAAACCTAAGCAAGGAAAGGCGCCCGCGGGTTCCAAAGGTGGTCAAAAGGAGTTTCGTAGGTTTCGGTCCTCTCGGTTTGGCCAGTCACAACGGAGCAGGTTTCCCGAGCGGGGGCACGGATTTCAGGGGTTTCGAGGGGCAGGTAGTGGTTTTGCCCCCTATCAGTCCTCGGCCGGTAAGAAGGCTCAATGAGATGAGGCGGGCTCAGGTGGAGGTGCTGCTCGTCGGAGGTCGGTTGCGGGAGTTTTACCCTGCCTGGGTCCAACTTACCACGGATCGATGGGTTCTAGAGGTTATTCGAGAGGGCTACGTTCTCGAGCTCCATCGACCCGTCGTAGATTCCTTTGTGCTCTCTCCCTGCAAGTCTCCGCTCAAGGTGTGCGCGGTGGCGGAGACGTTGCAAAGGTTGCTTCAGCTCCGGGTGGTGGTTCCCGTTCCCTCGGATCAGTGCGGGGCCGGTCACTACTCCATTTACTTTGTGGTTCCCAAGAAAGAAGGCTCCTTCCGGACGATCTTAGACTTGAAGAGGGTAAATCGGTGTCTCCGGGTCACGCATTTCCGGATGGAGACTTTGCGGTTGGTGATCGCGGCGGTGCGAGAAGGGGAGTTTCTCACGTCGTTGGACCTCACGGAAGCTTATTTGCATATTCCCATTCGGCCCGAGCACCAGCGGTACCTTCGGTTCGCACTTCCCATGGATCATTACCAGTTTCAGGCGTTGCCCTTTGGGCTGGCAACGGCGCCACGGGTTTTTACCAAGATAATGGTCGTGGTGGCAGTGGCGCTGCGGAAGGAGGGAATATTGGTCCATCCGTATTTGGACGATTGGTTGATTCGTGCAAAGTCGAAAGAGGACAGTGTGAAGGCCACGGCCAGGGTGGTGCAAACGTTGGAAAGCCTGGGCTGGGTGGTCAATCGAGCGAAGAGCAATCTGGTTCCCTCTCAGTCTCTGGAGTACTTGGGTGCGCGTTTCGAGACGGGCTTGGGCAAGGTGTTTTTGCCGGACCGTCGGGTGCGTGCGTTGCGAGTGCTGGTGAGAAAATTCCTGGCGAGACCGGCGCCTTCGGCGTGGCACTATCTCCAGCTGCTCTGTACGATGGCGGCGGCGATAGAGGTGGTACCTTGGGCACGGGCTCATATGCGGCCACTGCAGAGGTCCCTTCTTCGGCGCTGGTCTCATCAGGCGGATCCTTTATCTCGCCGTCTAGTGTGTTCGGCGGAGGTGCGCCGAGAGCTCCTTTGGTGGTTACAGACTCCGTCGTTGGCAGCCGGGGTTCCGTTGGAACATCCTTCTTGGAGGTTGGTGACGACGGATGCCAGCCTGCTCGGCTGGGGGGCGCATTGCGAGGGTCGGTTCGCACAAGGACAATGGTCTCCGGCGGAGCGGAGTTACTCCATAAACAGATTGGAACTGAGGGCGGTGTTTCTGGCTCTCCTTCAGTTTCAGGACAGTTTGCAGCGGATGGCGGTAAGGGTGCTGTCCGACAATGCGGTGGCGGTGGCCTATATCAATCGCCAGGGAGGCACCGGCAGTGCGGCTCTCGAGGAAGAGGCGGGCCAGCTGCTGAGTTGGGCAGAGCGTCATCTGCTAGGATTGTCTGCGCAATACGTGGCCGGGGTCCACAATGTCGAGGCCGATTTCCTAAGTCGTCGCAGAGTAGATCCGGGGGAGTGGGTGCTCCATCCGGAGGTGTTTTCCCTGCTGGTCCGGCGTTGGGGTCGTCCGATCATGGATCTCATGGCTACGTTCGACTTGGCGCAGGTGGACTGGTTTTACAGCCGGAGGAGAGAACGGATGGCGGAAGGGCTGGATGCCCTAGCTCAGGTGTGGCCTCGGGGGAGGGGGGTGTCTGCTTTATGTGTTCCCCCCGTGGGCTCTGGTAGGGTGAGTGGTGCAGCGCATAGAGCGGCATCCGGGCCGAGTGATATTGATTGCGCCCGACTGGCCCAGAAGACCGTGGTATGCGGATCTGGTTCGTCTATTGGTGGCGAGCCCCTGGAAGCTGCCTCTTCGACCAGATCTTTTGCGTCAGGGGCCGCTACGGATGCCGGACGTGGCTCGATTCTCGCTTACGGCATGGCTCTTGAGTGGGCGAGGCTAAGAGCTCGCGGATATTCCCCGGCGGTCATTTCGACCCTGTTGAAGGCAAGGAGGCATTCTACATCGCTGGTGTATGTTAGGGTCTGGCGTATCTTTGAGGGCTGGTGTGAAGCACGGCGCTTGCGGCCTTTGCGGACGTCGGTCCCCCAGATTCTTTCCTTCTTGCAGGATGGGGTTGAGAAAGGTTTGGCGGCTAGCTCCTTGCGGGTACAGTTGGCAGCCATTTCTTGTTTTAGGGGTAAGGTTCAGGGCCAGGTATTGGGGTCGCATACCGACATCCGCCGGTTTTTGCGGGCGGTCCTGCTTATGCGGCCTCCTCGTAGATGTTCGGTTCCGACATGGGATCTCAACTTGGTGTTGGAGGCGCTGCTGCGTCAGCCTTTTGAGCCATTGGGGAAGGCCTCTATTAAGGATCTGACCTTAAAAACAGTATTTCTAGTAGCTATCTGTTCCGCTCGTCGCATTTCGGAGCTTCAGGCCCTCTCTTGTAAGGAGCCTTATTTATCCTTTCATAAGCAAGGTGGTGTTGCGTACGGTTCTGGCGTTTTTGCCTAAGGTGGTTTCGGTGTTTCATGTGAACCAGGTAGTGTCCCTTCTGGTGTTTGAAGGCAGTCCGGAAGTTAAGTCGGATCGTCGTTTACGGCTTTTGGATGTCCGTCGGACGCTGCGGTATTACCTTCGTGGTACGGATCCTTTCCGTAAATCAGACAGGTTGTTTATCTCCTTTGGAGGTCCTCGGAAGGGTGAGGCGGCAGCTAAGTCGTCTATTTCCAGGTGGTTGAAAGAGGCCATTGCAGGGGCCTATCTGTTAAAGGGTAGATTGGTGCCAGCTGGGCTCAGGGCTCATTCGACTAGAGCGCAGGCTACTTCCTGGGCGGAGTTCAGTTTGGTGCCGGCGGTGGACATCTGTAGAGCGGCGATGTGGTCGTCGTTGCATTCGTTCACTAAGCATTATAGGCTCGATGTTCAGGCGGCAGGTGATGGCCGTTTGGGGGCGGCAGTGCTTCAGGCTGGTTTGGCTTGTCCCTCCCGTTAGGTGCTTTACTCCTCTGATACATCCTCACTGGTTCCGGGACTGGACTAGAGGGATGACAAGGAAGACGAAATTAGACTTACCTGCTAATTGTTTTTCCTTAAGGAACTCTAGTCCAGTCCCGGAGCCCGCCCGAGAGTTTTTGGGGTTGGGGATCCAGTCTGCACTGCCTTCTAAGATTCCTTCTACTGTTTCTTCTGTATGGTCCTGGCCGGCTGAGTTCCGGTTGCAGCACTGTTTCGTTCCTGCGGAACGTGTAGGTGAACCACAAGACTTTAATGAAAAAAATAATATATATATATATATATATATCACCAATACAGGCAGTGGAAGTATAAAGGGGCAGCACTGCGAAATCAGTGTGGCGTTTTTTGTTCTGAGTTATCTATATATTACAATGTTTAACTACTTATTTGTTGCTCTGCTGAGTTTGCTTTGTCAATAGGTACTGAAGATGAAGGGGCGGTCCTACTGTATATATAGGCTGGGATCATCAAAGTGATGACAGGTGTCAGTCTCCAAAGCTGCTGCAGGAGATTCTCAACTCACTGGTTCCGGGACTGGACTAGAGTTCCTTAAGGAACAACAATTAGCAGGTAAGTCTAATTTCGTCTTCTTTGAGAGAGAGAATTATTCTTTCCTTCGGGCACATCAACGCCATCTTAGCCTTAGGCCTTCCTTTTTGTCACAGACAAAATGGAAAAAACATCCAGTGCTTTTATAAAGTGTTCCAACTGTGGCGGTACCATTTCGTCCACAGACAATCATGACTGGTGTCTGAAATGCTTAGGGCCGGATCATCAGCCGTCAAAGTGTCCTCTCTGTAGGAAGATGACAAAGAGAGGCCTACAAAATCAAGCTGCAAAGGTGGACACCCTCTTTGCCTCCGATGCAGTATCTTTAGCATCAACGTCATTGAGAGCTTCATCTTCCACACAAGGATCTCAGGTATCAAAACCTAAATCTTCATCAAAGGCTGGCCGGCCCTCCAAGGGTAGATCTCTTAAGTATCGAGATGCCTCGGGCATTGCCCTGGAGGGGGACATACCAGCCAAATAACCCCGGCAGGAGGACCTCCTCCAAAGCCTTAGTGGGGTCCCAGGATGCTCCCGAAGCCGCCTCCTCCGGAGAGCTCCTGGTGCCATGCTCAGGGATCATGGCTCGCAATTCCGATACCGATACCCAAGCATCGGCAAGCTCCATGGATCAACGTATCCTGGCCATCAAGCGAGCTTAGCAGCCTTACTGGCAGCCTCGGTACCAGTAAAACCCTTATAATCTGTTCCAGTACTAATACAACCCGCATCGACTTTTGTGCCGCTTACCACGCTACCGCCTGTTTCCGGTACTGCAAGTCTCAGCTACCGGTTTTGATCAGTACCGAGTTTATGCGGAGCAGGAACACCCTGCCTGTCGATACTTTGAGTCTTTGGATTCCGATTCATCGATACGCGGGACATGAGAACTATCCCAGAAGACCCATCTCCGTCTCCGCAACTTCGCATGTCCGCTCCAGAGGACATGTCTTTTCAAGACTTTATTTGCGATGTTGCTAAGGGTCTGTCCATAACAATGACATCGGAGAAAGAGCCTAGGGCCGAAGAACTCAAAATTCTTCATTACCATCTCTCCCCATATCCAGCGACTCGATACCATATACTGGGTACCGGAGTGTCCCGGTCTCCAAAAGACCCAATTGCCGCACCATTCCATGGTGGTTGAATCGACAATGCGTTGATAAAGAGTGCTAAGACACATTCCTCGAATCCTCCTGGTAGGGAATCGAGAATCCTTGATGCCTTTGGTCGACGTTGTTTTCAAGCCTCCATGCTATCGGCCAGGATTACTTCCTAAATACTCTATATGGGTATGTTCCTTAGAGAGGTGGAAAGGATTTGGAGTTAATGGCTCCTCGTCTCCCCGATGACAAGAGAGCAGAATATCTCATCCTTGTAAAGCATGCTCAGAATGTTTCAAAGTTTGTTAATAGAGCAGCTTTTTACTGTTTTGAGTGCATCAGCAGGACTTCATCCATCTGTATTGGTGCATGCAGGATTGCTTGGCTTCAAGCATCGGATCTTGAACAATGGGTTCAAGATAAGCTGGTTAATATCCCTTGCACCGGGGAAATCCTTTTTGGCAAGGATTGGCAAGACAAAGCCTATAAGTTAGAATCTGAGAACACTACCCTCAATAGGCTATCTAGATCTACTGCCAACCCAGCTAGGAAAAAAGAAGCAAAGAAAACTTTTTTCAATAATAATAAGTACTATCTTTCTTATACTCCTGCTGTTCAGTGTCGGCATCATGTTCCTCATAAGGGGCCGCAACCCCTAAAGCAGCAAAAAAAGGCTCAGACTCCTGTCACAGCCACCTCAGCAGACCCAGCCTCCTCAGGGTCTTTGACTCCTTTCTAGAGAACATAGCAGCTTTGCCTCTGGAGATTCCAGATCCTGTCCATATCCCAGGCAGACTCTGTCACTTTGTCCACAGGTGGCATCTTATCACATCAGAGCAGTGAACTTTGTCCATTGTACGGGAGAGGTACAAGCTTCATCTACAAAGCCTACCCCCCCCCCCCCCCCCCGGACTCTTCCAAGAGAATTCCGCTCTCAACCTTCCCTCACTGTTGCTCCAAGAGGTCACCTCCCTTCTCTTGCAGGGTGCAATAGAGGAGGTTCCACCATCCCAACAAGGAATGGGCTTTTACTCTCCATACTTCCTCATTCCAAAGAAAACAGGAGGGTACAGGCATTCTGGACCTCAGAGAACTGAACAAGTACCTACTACAAGAGACGTTCAAAATGATCTCCCTAGGAACCCTTCTCCCCTATCTCCAGAGTCAGGATTGGCTCTGTTCTCTAGATCTAAAGGAAGCATACACTCACATACTTATTCATTCACAGCAGAGAAAGTTCCTGTGCTTCATGTTTCAAGGGAGACATTATCAATACAGAGTCCTACCTTTCGGCCTCGCCTCTGCCCCAAGAATCTTCACAAAATGCATGGCAGTAGTGGCCGCATTCCTAAGGGCTCTAGGGATATTTGTCTTCCCTTACTTAGACAACTGGCTCATTCGAGCAAGCACCTCTCTAGAGGCCAGCCTTATCCCTCTTGCGTCCCATGCAGGTGCTACAACACCTGGGATTTGTAATAAATCTTCCAAAGTCCCAACTCATTCCCTCTCAGACTTTAGAGAGTATAGGGGCTCTCCTAGACACTCAGCAATCAAGGGCATTTCTGCCCTAACTCTGCTGCGCTCGACTCAATCAGTTATCATCTCAGGCATGCCTCAAAAACTTTCTCAACACTCAAGAAATGCTACAGCTTCTGGGCCATATGGCATCAACGGTGCATGTTGTTCCATATGCGTACAGCGCAATGGACATTGGTATCCCAGTGGTCTCAGGCTGTGGGTCGCCTTAGAGACAAAATAGCGGTCTGTACTGTCCTAATTTCCTCTCTCCAGTGTTGGCAATCCCCAAAAAAACTCCTGGTAGGGTTACCTTTTCAGATGCCAGCACATCAATGTACCCTGACGACAGATGCGTCCAGATTGGGCTGGGGAGCTCATTTGGACACTCTCTCCACTCAGAGACTGTGGTCTCGTTGGGAGTCACAACTCCAAATAAATCTGCTGGAACTCAGAGCAATTCACAATGCTCTCAAAGTGTTCCAGGACCATCTTCGAGACCGCACAGTTGTAGTCCAGATGGACAATCAAGTAGCTATGCTCTACTTGAACAAGCAGGGTGGAACAGGCTCTTGGACCCTCTGCAGTGAGGCTCTACATCTGTGGTCCTTTGCCATACAGCATCGCATTCACCTGCATACAGTGTATCTTCCAGGCAAGCACAATGTCTTAGCAGACAAACTAATCCGAGTCCTTCTCCCCCATGAGTGGTCTCTTCATGCAGACAAAGTCTCTCACATTTTCCAAATCTGGGGGACTCCAGAGATAGACCTGTTCGCAAGGCCTCAGAATGCCAAACTCCCTCAATTCTGTACCAGGACTCTTGCACTGCACAGCCAGCAAGTGGATGCTTTTCACCTCCACTGGGGTCAGGGCTTCCTATATGCCTTCCCTCCCATTCCCCTAATTCCCAAGACTCTTTTCAAACTCCAGAGAGACAAGGGCTGCATGATACTCATAGCCCATGCTGGCCATGTCAACCATGGTACCCTCTCCTTCTACGTCTGTCTCGGGCTCAACCCATAGATGTGGGGTCTGCTCCAGATCTCCTCTCTCAAGAGGAGGGTACGCTGCTCCACCCAAATCTGCAGTCCCTCCATCTCACTGCATGGCTGCTGAGGGCATAGCTTTCCAGGACATTAACCTTTCCCAGGAGGTTAAGGACATCTTCTTAGCTTCTAGGCATTCAAGTGGCATAGATTTTCTCTCTGGTGTTATCAGAGGGATCTTAACCCCTACTCAGCTCCTGTGGTGGCATTACTTGAGTATCTCCTTCACCTTTCTTCTTCTGGACTCAAAACCAATTCGGTAAGAGTACATCTAAGTGCAATTGTGGCCTTTCCCATGCCCTTAGATGGCCAGCCCATCTCTTCTCAGCCTCTAGTAGCATGCTTCATGAGGGGTCTTCTATTAACTAAACCTCCCATTAAGCCCCCCTCCAATGGCATGGGACTTTAATGTTGTTCTAGGACAGCTGACTCTCAAGCCACCCTTTGAACCTCTAGCCACTACTTCACTGAAGTTTCTCACATGGAAGATCATCTTCCTTATTGCCCTCACTTCAGTTGCACACATTAGTGAGCTCCAGGCTTTGGTGGCTGACCCTCCTTATACACGATTCCACTATGATAAGGTTGTCCTTAGGACTCATCCTCACTTTATGCTGAAGGTGGTATCGCCCTTCTTTTTAAACCAGTCAATCTACCTTTCTGTCTTTTTCCCTAGACCTCATTCCTTTAGGGCAGAGGCAACCCTTCACACTCTGGACTGCAAACATGTCTTAGCTTTTTATCTCTAGAGAACTCGAGAGCACCGAAAAGCTTCCCAGCTTTTCATCTCCTTTGACTCGAGTCACCTTGGCTTGCCAGTATCCAAACGAAGTCTCTCCAAGTGGATAGCTGACTGCATCACTTTTGCCTATGAAAAGGCAGGACTTTCGCTCGAGGGTCACGTCACTGCCCATAATGTTCGAGCCATGGCTGCCTCTATGGCAAATCTACGCTCTGTAGCTATTGACGAGATATGTAGAGCAGCAATTTGGTCTTCGGTCCACAGTTTTGCTGCTCACTACTGCCTGGACAAGGACTCCTGCCGGGATGCCTTGTTTGGCAGTAGACTTAGAGCAACTCCTGCCCTCCATCCCTGGTTTCGATACCAGATATTCTTGGAGGACACATGACCTCTCTAGGCATACCTGTGCAATCCATGGCCAACCCTGAGGTCATCTCTCTGGCATCTCCTAGCTAGGGAGTCCCATATGTGAAGACTACATTCCTGCTTGTTCCTGGAAATAGCGTAGTTGTTCACATGTAACAGGTGATCTCCAGGAACAGCAGGAATTTAGTCTTCACAACCCACCTTCCTCTCCTAGGAGTTGTAGGTCTCTTCTCTTTCTCTCCTTTTATCTCAGCTACAAACTCAACTGAGGAGGGAGAGCTGGGAAGGCAGCTACACAGGTGCAGTGGGATTCTCCCAAAGGCTTTCCTATTGGACGCTGGGGAGCATTCCCGTGCAGGCTCCGTCTGTACTGACATCACCCATATATGAGGACTAAAATCTCCAGGAACAAGCAGAAATGAGTCTTCACTTATGGGTACGTTGGTACCGACGGAGCCTGCGCGGGAACGCTCCCCAGCGTCCAGAAAGAAAGCTTTTGGGAGCATCCCACACGCATGTGCGCTGCCTTCCCGCCTAAACACTTCCCTCTCATCAGTTTTCGTTTTTCTGCGGAGCCGACAGGACGTGTCCTTGTCACCGCAGAAAATTCATCTTTTTTATTCTTATTTTTTGTGGTCGCGCCTGTCTTCCCTTGACGCCCATCGGTACCACCGGTGCTTTTCTTTCTTTTCTTAAAAAAATGTCTTCTTTTTTCTGAGAAATTTTTTCTTATTTACTGACTGACTTTTTTCTAGGCCACTAGGCCTCTATCCTTTCCATTATGGAAAAGCCGGCCACTATTCTTAAGAAATGTCTAAACTGTGGCGGTATAACTAAGTTACTAGACACTCATTTTTGGTGTCTAACTTGTTTAGGTCCTGACCATTGTCCTAAAGAGTGTTTCTCTTGTAGGACTTTAACCAGAAGAGGTCTTCAGAACCGAGCACAACTCGGTACCAGATCTACATCAACCATGATGTCACCAGGCAGAATCTCTTCTTCCTTCCACGGTCAGGTAACCAAACAACAGTCTGTTAAGACTAGCCAGTCCTCGAGAGGTAGATCTCTTTCTAAACATCAAGATGGCTCTGGCCTTGCCCTCAAGGACACTATGGCTCAATCCTGACGGGAGTTTTCGGGCTCCAAAGCATTATCAGGATTTCAGGTTGCTCCCGAGGTTTTTGCCTCTGTGGATGCACCTGTGCCATGCTCGATGGTTCGGACTGCGTCAACCGGTACCGATACCTCGGCATCGGCTATGGTGTTGGATGAAAAACTCCTCGCCATGGAATGCAGTCTGGTGCATCTCTCACCAACAGAGTCGCCGCAGACCGTTCTTCGATCACCGATATCGGCGTCAACGCCGGTACCGGTATCGGCTTCAATACTAGCACTGGTGTCAGTGTCGGTATGCGTACCGACATCGGCATTGCTCCCAGTGCCGAATTGGGCATCGTTGCAGATGCCGGTATTGACATCGGTACCGGCATCAATGTTTTTGGTACCTTTTTCAACAGGCTCACTTCCCTCGATGCCGAGTCTTGAATCGCTATCTAGCCTGGAAGATTCGGTACTGACCCATTTCGGTACCGACATCGAGAAGTACCGATCACACCTCTATAAGGAGAATCCGATGCTTCATCCTCCCTGGTCTTCTAAGCCTGATGCCGGAGATGCATCCATCGGTACCGCAACTGAAATTTCAACAGTTGCAGTTTGTACTCCTCATTTCAGAGAATTTCTCTTAGAGGGAATCTCTTTTCAAGCTTTTCTGCTTGATATGGCAAGAATACTTGCCATATCTATACCTGGGAAGGACTCTATACCAAGGGATTCAGAAATTCTGCAATCCCCCTGGTTTCCAGAGGAGGCAATCATGCTTCCTCTACATCAGACCTTACAGGATCTGTTGTTAAGAATGTGGGAAACTCCCTTAACGGTATCCTCACATTCCAAAAGAGTGGACACTATCTATAAAGTCCCACCCTCCCCAGGTTTTCAAAAGACTCAACTCCCTTATCATTCTATAGTAGTAGAATCAGCAATGAGGCGTGTTAAGAGTGCAAAAAAGCACTCCTCTTATCCGCCAGGTCGTGAGTCTAGAACCTTAGATGCTTTTGAGCGTCGATGCTTCCAAGCATCTATGCTTTCAGCAAGAATCATTTCATATATTTTCTATATGGGATTCTCTCTGAAAGAGGTTGCCAAAGATTTAAAACTTTTCAACCCTTTCCTTCAGGAACATAAAAGAGCTGACTATTTATCACTAGTCAATCATGCTCATAATATTTCTACATTCCTTTGTCATGCTTCCATGGATTCTTTTGAATCTATTAGCAGATCTTCTGCTATAGCCATAGGGGCACGACGTTTAGCCTTGCTCCAAGCTTCAGACTTGGATAAATTGGTTCAAGAAAAGCTGGGAAATAGCCCTTGTACTGGAGAACATCTCTTCAACAAGGATTGTCTATTTCAAGCTAGTCAGTTAACCACTAAAAAGCCTACCTTAAGAGGATTGTCAAAATTTTCCTCTGCCCCAGCTAATGAGGGATCTTCTAAAAAAACTTTATTCCTCTAGGGGGAAAAAGTTTTATCCATCTTCTTCCCCTCAGGCAGATGTTCCCCAACAGGGGCAGCATCAAACCAGGCTAACGAAACAGAAACCTCAACGGACTCAGCAAACCCAGTAACTACAGGGTTTCTGATTTCTTTTCTTCCTGTATGAGGTTCAGGACCCGTACACCTACCTTTTATCAAAAGAGGCGTCTGGCTTGATTCTCATCCATGCTGAGACAACATTGAGTTAACTAGACATGAATCTCTTGTTCAAGAGAACTTCATTCTACTAGCTCCAAGAGCTCTTGAGATATCTCAGGCCTACAGGTAATAAGTTTCTACTTCCCTATTTTTTAAAAAACAAGTACAAGAGGGAAGGTCAATCAAGAAACTTAACAGGCTGAGTGGTACCTTTCACCCTTTTTTGACACTTACCTGTACGACCTTAACTGCAGAGGACCCTATCCATAAAGACTTACTAAATTGTAAGTTTTTCAACTCTGTATTACTTCTGTCTTTGAGTTGGGACATCTAGTCTCCAACATGAATATTATTCAACTGGAGAGCTTCTTACTGAAGCTATAGGAGTTCCTACTCCAGTAAATCTTTTCAATACAGAGCTTTTTCCTTTTTGGGTCTTTCTGCACTGGGGTTTTTACAGGATGCCATTCAGTATTCTGAAAGCCCCTACCAGATTTAGTCTATACATTTGGGCAAGGTCAGCTCAGAAGGCTTCTAAAACCATCCATACTGGAAATATGAATAACCCACCAAGTGGGTTAGATGAGCTTCTTTAAACAGATAGCTCACATGGGTTTCCGCCTATTCTATGCCACTTGCGTTTGTTAGAGCTGACCCCTCAAATACTTCCTGTTCAATTAATCATTGCAGGGCAAAAAGACTCTCTACCATTTTTTGCCATCCTCAATTCTGTTTCAACAGAATTGATTCGGTTGCACACTGGCTACTCAATAGCCAGGTCTCATCTAAGCAACCTATAACATGCTCTCTGCAACTATGCAATGAAGCTCTACAATTATGGGCCTTTATCAGAGAGTGTCGTAGTCCACCCCTGGTAGGTAACTCCAGGCGGTTAAAGAACCTTTGACTGGCAGTCTCTACCCAGTCATGCCCCACATGGCTGTTTGTTCCTAATTTTCCTTTTTCCTTAAAATTCTTTCAAGGAGAAGGAACCAGGGCCTGGACGACTTCAAGTTTAAGGAATAGCACCACTTCCTAAGTTGTTCCTTATCCTCAAGGGAACTCCTACAACAGGGATGCATTCCTAATCATTGCAGTTGATCCTTATCTACTGCAATTTTTTCTACTTCCAATACCTCATTGAAGTTTTGAGAAGCAAAGAACGCATGATACTCATACTGCCCTCATAGAGAGACAGACATGGTATCCCCTTACATTGCGTTTTTTTCTTCCAGCTTCTATTCTGAAGTGATAAAAGGAATCCTCTATCTTAGGATTAAGGATCTCCTCTGCACTCCTTCGGGTACGTCTGAAATACGAGATTGCAGACCTGCTATTAGTAATCTGTGAGCTATCATTAAAATCATCTCTAATACCTGAAGATTGGAGGATCGCCAATGTAACACCAATTTTTAAAAAGGGTTCCAGGGGTGATCCGGGAAACTATAGACCGGTGAGCCTGACATCAGTACCGGGAAAAATGGTAGAAACCATCATAAAGAATAAAATTACTCAGCATGTAGATAGTCATGACCTAATGGGAGACAGCCAACATGGCTTTAGACAAGGAAGATCTTGTCTTACTAATCTGTTATGTTTCTTTGAAGGAGTGAATAATCAGGTGGACAAAGGTGAGTCGGTTGATATTGTGTATCTGGACTTTCAGAAAGCCTTTGACAAGGTCCCTCCTCAGAGACTTTTGGCAAAACTAAAGAGTCATGGGATAGGAGGCAGTGTACTATTGTGGATCAGGAACTGGTTAAAAGATAGAAAGCAGAGGGTAGGGCTAAATGGCCAATTTTACCAATGGAGAAAGGTGAATAGTGGTGTACCCCAGGGATCTCTGCTGGGTCCGCTGCTTTTTGACATATTCATAAATGACCTGGAAAGTGGAATAACGAGTGAGGTTATCAAATTTGCAGATGACACAAAACTATTTAAAGTTGTTAAAACCCAAGAGGATTGTGGAAAATTGCAAGAGGATCTTGATAAATTGGAAGACTGGGCATCAAAATGGCAGATGAAATTTAATGTGGACAAGTGCAAGGTTATGCACCTAGGGAAGAACAACCCAAACTATGGTTACACGATGCAAGGTTCCACATTAGGAACCACCACCCAGGAAAAAGATTTAGGCGTCATTGTGGATACCATGTTAAAACCCTCGGCCCAGTGTGCAGCGGCGGCCAAGAGAGCAAATAGAATGCTAGGTATGATAAGGAAAGGAATGGAAAATAAAACTAAAGATATTATAATGCCTCTATATCGTTCCATGGTGAGATTGCACCTTGAATATTGTGTGCAATTCTGGTCGCCGTATCTTAAAAAGGATATAGCGATTTTAGAAAAGGTTCAGAGAAGAGCCACCAAAATGGTAAAGGGGATGGAAGGATACTCCTATGAAGAAAGGTTAAAAAGGTTGGGGCTCTTTAACCTGGAAAAGAGACGGCTGAGGGGAGATATGATAGAAGTCTATAAATTAATGAACAGAGTGGAACGGGTAAACATAGATCGATTGTTTACCTTATCAGAATATAGAAAGACTAGGGGACATGCAATGAAGCTACAGGGTAAACTATTTAAGACTAATAAAAGAAAATATTTTTTCACTCAACGTGTAATCAAACTCTGGAATTTGTTACCGGAGGATGTAGTAAAGGCTGTTAGTGTAGCTGGGTTTAAAAAAGGTTTGGACAAGTTCCTGGAGGAAAGGTCCATAAACCATTATTAAGAAGGGACCCAGGATAGAAACATAGAAACATAGAAACATGATGACAGAAAAAGACCACATGGCCTATCTAGTCTGTCCTTCCATAACAACAACTACAACAGTCCACTTTTTACCTTTAGAGATCCTCTGTGTTGGTCCCATGCTTTTTTGAATTCAGTTACTGTCCTCATCTCTACCACCTCTACTGGGAGACTATTCCATGGATCCACTACTCTTTCTGTAAAGAAATATTTCCGCATATCACTCCTGAATCTATCTCCCTTCACCCTCATCCCATGTCCCCTCGTAGCAGAACTTGCTTTCAATTGAAAGAGGCTCTCTCCCTGAACATTTATGCCATGGAGGTATTTAAACATCTCAATCATATCACCTCTATCCCGCCTTTCCTCTAAGGTGTACATATTAAGATCCTTAAGTCTGTCCTCATATGCTTTATAATGAAGCCCATTAATCATTTTAGTAGCAACCCTCTGCACCGACTCCATCCTGTTCACATCCTTTTGAAGGTGCGGTCTCCAGAATTGCACACCATACTCCAAATGAGGTCGCACCAAAGACTTATACAGAGGCATTATCACCTCCTTTTTTCTGCTAGCCATTCCTCTCCGTATGCACCCAAGCATCCTTCTAGCTTTTGCCGTCGCCTTTTCTACCTGTTTAGCTACTTTAAGATCATCAGACACAACCACGCCTAGGTCCCGCTCTTCTTTAGTGGACAAAAGTACTTCACCTCCTATGCTATATTGCTCCCTTGGATTGCTGCAGCCCAAATGCATGACCTTACATTTTTTAACATTAAATCCCAGCTGCCAAATTCTAGACCATTCTTCAAGCTTAGCTAGATCCCTCCTCATGTTATCTACACCTTCCTGGGTGTCGACTCTATTACAGATTTTGATATCATCCGCAAAGAGGCAAACCTTACCCAACAGCCCTTCCGCTATATCACTAACAAAGATGTTAAAAAGAATCGGACCAAGGACAAATCCCTGGGGCACACCACTGGTAACATCCTTCTCCTCCTCAGGATATCAATGCTTGAACCAATACAAGCATTGTGGATCCTGTGTCCCTTGGGGAAACTGCTAGGTACGTATGACCTAGATTGGCCACTGTTGGAAACAGAATACTGGGCTTGATGGACCTTGGTCTGACCCATTATGGCATATCTTATGTTCTTATGTTCTTATGTACGTCTCAAGACCTAATTATCTGAGGACTAGTCGTTTTACGACCTAGACCTCTTGTCACGGGTAAGAAGCATCTTATTGGTTTCCATGTAACCTTGCATATGTTTTCTTATACTTTGACTAATAAGTGATCCTCACTAACTATCTGCAATAAGGTCTTAACCCTTCTTGTTGTTACACAAGCATACAATCTGACCCTGAAATATTGTTACTGTCCATATCAATGCTGTCAGCATACCATAAACTTCTTAAATGGACATTCAATTTATCTGGTAAAGTTAGGAAACTCCTTTTCTTTACCATAACCTTTTTTTCTATCAGAATCAGGTTACCTTATATCTGAAGCTCTCTAGGTAAAGTTGTTAGCCTAAGTGCTATCACTTATGCAACACACATTACTGATCTTCAGAAACTGGGGGCTAAACAGCCCAATACTATTTTCTCGTCTGGATGAAGGGGTTCTACGAACCCATCCCCTTTTTCTATAAAGGTATCTTGACCTTTTCTTCCAGACCAGTCAGATTTGTCTTTTCTTTTCTTTCCCAAGGCACCATCCTGCTCTAGGGACAGAAATGTTTTAGACTTTGGACTATAGAGAAGTTTAAACTTCTCTCCAAGGTCCCAACTTCTTATAAAATTCCCCAGTTTTTCCCTGGGGTTATGTGTAGACATTAATATTTCTTATTTCTGTCTACAGTGCAAAACTTTATTTCCTTCACTCCTCACGGTAAGGGAATTCCATATGAGGACAATGTGATGGTTCTTTACAAGAGACCCATATTAACTTCCTCATATGTGTAGTTTTTTGCAATCCTTGGATAACATCTTTTTTCAAGAATTGGGACTTCCTTTTTCCTTACTAACAGTTATTTCTACACAAGGACACCGTCCCCGATTCCTTGTTTAGTCTAGCTGTTCCACAGCACACCCTTTTACACTGTTAGCTCAACTCCTGCCCTCCATCCCTTGGATGCCTGAGGTCTTTGGGGGGAAGCATGGCCATCCATTAGTTTTTGTCACATGCTAGGCCTCTCCCAGGCATCTCAGCTTGGGAGTCCCCATATGTGAAGACTCATTCCTGCTTGTTCCTGGAGATAGCACAGTTACTTACCTGTAACAGGTGATCTCTGGGAACAGCAGGAATAAGTCTTCACAACCCACCCACCTCCCCTAGGAGTTGTTCTCTCTCTCTCTCTTTCTAATTTGTCTACTTCCCTCCTTCGGTCTCAGCTACAAACCCAACTGATGAGAGGGAAGTGTTTAGGCGGAAAGGCAGCGCGCATGCGTGTGGGATGCTCCCAAAAGCTTTCTTTCTGGACGCTGGGGAGCGTTCCCGCGCAGGCTCCGTCGGTACCGACGTACCCATACGTGAAGACTTATTCCTGCTGTTCCCAGAGATCACCTGTTACAGGTAAGTAACTGTGCTTTCCTGCTGTTCCTGGAGATCACCTGTTACAAGTGAGTAGCTATGCTTTACTGTCCAACTCACCCCATTAAAAGGCAGCAAATACTGCATCAGGCCTTAGAACATATATGTACCTGCTACTGGAAAAACAAGTCAGACTGTTATAGATTTCCATACAGAAACTGCAGACTAGTAGATTCCCCCACAGATAGACTTACCAAATGCAGAACATCTAGATGTAAATATATAGACAAAAAATTGAAATGGAAACAGATGTCAGACTGCATCACTAAAGAGAAACATATGCATTTTTAACATACTAGGCACAATACAAAGATATGGATGAATGTTACCAAAGATGACAAATTCCAATTACTATGCTAAAAGTAAAATGCTATCTCCAGGAACAAGCAGGAATGAGTCTTCACATATGGGTACGTTGGTACCGACGGAGTCTGCGCGGGAACACTTCCCAGCGTCCAATCAGAAAGCTTTTGGAAGCATCCCAACACGCCTGCGTGCTGCCTTCCCGCCTTCCCAACTGCCTCTCCTCAGTTTTCATTTTTCCGCGGAGCTGGCAGGACGTCCTCCTGTCACCGCAGAAAATTCTTCTTTTATTTTTTAGTTTTCTTGTGGTCGCGGCTGCCTTCCCCGACACCACCGGTACCGCCAGTGTTTCTTTTTTCTTTCTTGTAAAATTTTTCCTTTTTAAGGAATATATTTTTTCTTCCTTAGTGTCTCATGGTTCTCAGGCCTTCTAGGCCTCTCCATTTTCCTTCATGGAACTGCCAGCCACTTTCCCCAAGAAATGTACAAACTGTGGCGGTACAGCTTTATTTTTAGACACTCACAATTGGTGTCTAACCTGCTTGGGTCCTGACCATTTTCCTCCGGAGCCCTCGGGCAATAGTATTGTGAGAAGAAGTTTTCAACATCGAGTTCCCCTCGACACGCGGTCCCCCTCCAACTTCAGGGCACCGACCATATCTTCTTCTACACAGGATCAGGTAACCCAAAAACAGTCTGTTAAGACTAGCCAGTCCTCGAGCGGCTTCAAAACCCCGGTGGGAGTCTTCGGCCTCCAAAACCTGTGTGGGTTTCAGGTTGTTCCTGAGGTTCACCCCTCACAGAACATACCTGAGCCATGCCCGGTGGTGGCATCCGCTTCGAGCGGTACCGATACCCCGGCATCGGCACTGGTATTGGATGAAACATTGCTCACCAAGGATCGTCGGCTGGTGTCCTCGGTACCTGCGGGGCCGGTGGATACGCTCCAGATCGACCTTCCAGTATCGGTACCGACACCGATACTAGTACCGACGTCGGTACCCTCCAGACGTACATCGATAGACTCGCTTCCTTCGATGCCGAGTCTGGAATCGATCTCCAGTCTGGAGGTACCGACTCGCCTTGGTACCGACTCCCGTCGGTACCGAAGGCTCGTTTCCGATAATTCGGATCCGCAACTCTTGGTTCCTCCGATACCATTAGAGTTGCCACCGGCTGGTCTTCATCCACCGGTATCAGATACGGTACCGAGGTTGGTACCGATATCCACAGTACCATTGCTGTCGGTACTTTCCATGCTTCTCTCTTCAGGCTCGCTTCCCTCGATGCCGAGTTTGGAATCGATCCCTAGCATGGACGATCTGTTACCGACGGTCACTGGTTCTGACCTGCAGTACCAGGGACCACCACCTAAGGATCTCATACTGCACCATCCATAATCTTCTATTCCTATATACTTGAATAGATCCCTCGGTGCCAACGCTAGTTCTTCATCAGATCTAGCCTATCCAAGGGAAATTCCCTCTGGGGATCCTTCTTTCCAGTATTTCCTCCTGGATATGGCAAAATCACTTGCCATTCCTATTCCTGGACAAGATCCTACACAAGGGAATACAGAATACCTCTCTGTTCCTATCAAAGCAAAGGAGAATATAATGCTTCCTTTGCATCATTCTTTGCAGGATCTCCTTCTACGAATGTGGGAAGCTCCTTTAAAGGTACCCCCACCTCCCAGGGCAACTGATCTCCTATATCA
The DNA here is from genome assembly GCA_033557465.1 of Ichthyophis bannanicus. Classification (NCBI taxonomy): domain Eukaryota; kingdom Metazoa; phylum Chordata; class Amphibia; order Gymnophiona; family Ichthyophiidae; genus Ichthyophis; species Ichthyophis bannanicus. The sequence continues at coordinate 298,325,057 of CM066033.1, read as the reverse complement.
GGTGCCCCCCTCTCCAGGGTTTCAAAAGACTCAACTGCATCATCATTCCATTGTGATAGAATCAGCGATGAGGCGAGTGAAGAGTAATAAAAAGCACTCTTCTTGTCCGCCAGGTCGTGAGTCTAAGACACTAGATGCCTTTGGGCGTCAAACCTTCCAGACATCCATGCTTTCAGCAAGAATTCTCTCATATATTTTTTATATGAGTCTATCTCTTGAGGAGGTCACAAAGAAATTACATCTTTTGACTCCTTTTCTTCAAGAGCCCAAGAGTAAAGACTATTCCTCACTGGTTAGTCAGACTCAAAATATCTCTAGGTTTCTTACTCGTGCTACCTTAGACTCCTTTGAGTCTGTTAGCAGGACTTCTGCTATAGCTATAGGGGCACGACGTAGAGCCTGGCTTCAGGCTTCAGACTTGGACAAATGGGCACAAGAAAGACTGGGAAATACTCCTTGCACTGGAGAAAATCTCTTCAACAAGGAGTCTTTACTCCAGGTTACTCAGTTATCCACTGACTTTCCTTTTTCCAGAGGCTGTTCTACGCCGCCTTCTTTCCCAGTAGGTAGGAAATGTCCTACCAAACTTTCTTCCCCTAGGGGGAGAAGGTTTTATCCATCATCTGCTGTGATGCAGCGGACCCTCTGGCAGAAAGAAAAAAAGTTTTAAATTTAGAAAAAAACAAGTTTCAGTTGCAATATCCTGAAGGCCCACATAGAGGGAGCAGGAGAGCCAGCTTGGATGCAGAGGAACCACGCCTCTATGGGCAGGACTTAGAATCAGTCAGTCCCGATTTAAGCAGGGACAGAGCAGTTCAAAGGGGAGATCAAAGAGCAGGCCAAGGAGAAGGCCAAGAAGCAACTTGGAGAGCAGACCAAGTAGTAGGCCGAGGAGTAGGCCGGAGAGCAGGCCAGAGACAACTCCAAGGAGCAGCACTGCAGAGAGCAGTCAAGGAAGAAGGTGCTCTCCCATCCAGCTGGAGAGAAAGCCCTATCCAGGGAGAGGGGCTAAGCCACGATCTGAGAGAAAGATATCCAGCTGAAAAGGATACTCAAGAAGAGAAAGGTACTCTTAAAGATTTCTATAAAAGTAACCAGAGAGAAGGGTGGAAAACTCAGAGGCCTGGTGAACAGGGAAAAGCTGAGAGGGCGCGGCCACTAGCTAACTGCCACGGGAGTGGAAGCAAAGGCCGAGGGCATCAGCTGCAGCCTTGCCCCAAAGAAGTTTATCCACACTCTAGAGAAAGAGAGACCCGGGGGGATTACTTGAGCCAGCAAGAATTAGAAGATAATCAGGCTAGGCCTCAAGCCTTTCCTTGAAAAGACTACAGAAAGCTCAAAGGTAAAACAGTTATTGCCTGTGATTGTGTGCCTAAACCCAGCATAGGAGAAAAGCAGAAGAGAGGATTTTATCAGTATAATAATGACACTTTTAAGCAGAAAATAACAGATGATTTCCCCAGGAAGAAAACTGTTAATGCTAAAGGTTGGGACAAGAGAGCTTTTAAAACCATAGCAGATGAACAGCCAGGGTTCTATCCTATAGCCAAGAACCGACGCCCCAAGCTGACAAACAAGCATTGGAACACGGTTTGGCACGCTTTCAAAAAGCCAGAACTCGGCCCCATTGAAGCTTCCGATTCAGAGCTCTCGGACATGGAATGGCTGCCAGTGGAATCTGGGGGTGAGGAGGCGGAAGAACCCATGGAATGCGTTTATTGTACAGTAGGAAAACTATAATCTGTTTGGAGTTAAAGAATGTATGAAATGAATACAGGATACCTTATGTTTTGAGTTACTGTGGAGATTAACAGTTGTTACTTTGACCGTTTTATATATGTGGAACCTGATGTAAGGATTGTTACAGCCCTGTTACTTTCTGAACCGTATATTTTGAACCATATTGCGCAAAGGAGAAATAAAAGCCTTTTTCCTTTTTCCCTACACTTGGCTGTGAAGTCACTTTATTGGGAAGTTGGCAACGAGGTTGGCACGAAGGACCGCTACCTTATGACCCTCGCAACTGGCCAACCCTGATACCCCAAATCTTATGCGCTCCCCAGCCTCCGGTGGAAACACTACGCCGCCACCAGAGGGGGCTGCGGGGGACACTGCCCATCACACAGATGTTCCCAAACAGGGGAAACATCGCCCTGGTCTGAAGAATCCACAACCTCAACAGGGTCAACAAACCCAGCACTCGCATGGTTTCAAATAGATCATTGTCCCTCTTGGTTGGTGGTTAGGGTGGCAGTCTGCTTCTTTCACTGGCAGTATCTGCACTAAATTATCCTAACCTACCTAGATATCTCTTCATGAGACATCTTTTTTCTAAGAGTCTTATGATGATCATGCCCATACTTAACAGTTTTCCTCTTCCTCTTGAGAAAAAAAGAGGTAACAACTATCAATGGACAGTTGTTTCCCTGTACTAGCATGTATCATCTCACCTGTCAGAGACTTCCTCCATAGTCGGTCTCTTGCAACTCTGTCTTACCTCCCTCTTTCTTCAACATTGGGTTGTAAGAGTGGTTCTTTTACACCGGTAAGCTCCTATAGTCCTCTACCTGTTTTACTGGGGGATTCTCCCTTCTGGAGTCCTTTTCCCCTTGTTACCTTAGAGCAGCTCATCAGACAATAGGAAGTCCTATCAGGACTGTTGTTTCTTTTTCCCAATCTAAAGAAAGGAAGAGGGAAAAGAAATTTTCTATGCTGCCCTGGTAGCTGCTGCAGATACAGCAATTCCTAGTGGTTAGGCCACTGGTTGTGTTCTCTACGCAACCAGGGCTTCCCCTCCACTAGCAATCCTCCTAGCCTCAGTGCTAAGTCCCAAACAGGTTATTAAACTTGTTGGGAACCCCTATTATCACATTCTGGTTGGTTAACTTCTATTCTTTGCCTTGGCAGAATAGCTGGTCACCTGCTAGCTTTCCACTGTCAGCTTTTGCTTCCACCAACCTGCAGCATGCTCTCTGCATCTCTACAGAGTAGCTTTGCACTTTGGGCCTTTGCTAGAGAGCATTATTATCTTGCCTAGCAGATAACCCCAGATGGTTAGGGGAAGAGGGTTCCCCCAGTCATGTCTAGCGGGTATTCCCTGCCCTTTCCATCTTATACTAAATCTCTTTTGAGGCATAAGCCTCAGGCCTTTCATTACGTGAAAGCCTAAAGGAGGGCCAATTCCCTCGCTTGGCCCATATCTCCTTGAGTCTTCTCGTCAGAGATAACTTTCTCCAATGGCAGCTAGAGGACGCCTAATATCCATCTTACCCTCATAGGCGGATCACTAGGGTATCTTCCTCCAGAGGCCTCCTCTATCCAATCTCCATACTGCAATTCTGGAGATATCTAGACTTCCTGTCTGCAGACTGACGTTATCCTCTGCCATTTTCACGTAGGCCATCCTGGTTATTCAAGAGCTCAAATTCTGCAAAGAATTCAGCCTTCTTCTTGTCAGGGACACCTTTCCTCTAACAAAGCCAGTCATAACCAGGAAAAGAGGATTCTCTATTTACCTATTCAAGCAGGTATCCACCTTCTTGCTGTCAGATGAATCTTCCTCTCTCCCTATATCCCTAGAGGGGATGGGGTTCTATGGACATCTCTCCATCCATATGCCTGGAGACATGTGTCTATATGCCTACCTATTTTGTCTAGGTATATATATATATATGAGTGTCTTCTGCCCATACATATCTCTTATAGATATATGCATATATACCCTATATGTGTATATATTTCAATATATATATACATATATATTTATAGATATGAGATATATTTTTAGATAGATCTGTATCCATCTACTTATCTATCTGTCTGTTATGTTCAGATATCCTTACATTCCTATATGATCCTGACAGATGGGCACTACCCCTATCAATGCTGTGCCAGCATACAAATGCCATCCTACAAGGTCTCCCCCAATCCACACTAACCCCCTTACAGTTGGCCATGAATGCCGCAGCTAGGGTCCTCTACGGTGCATCCAGAAACGACCACGTGACTCCCATTCTCAAACAGCTGCACTGGCTACCAATTCACGGGAGAATCACCTTCAAATCCCTTGTATTAGCATTTAAGGCAATCAAAGGCACCTCATCCCTCTCACTCACGAATCTAATCCACATGGTCCCCCCCAACAGAGCAAGAAGAACATCAGCTGTAAACTTGCTAGCAATACCAAAGGCTTCAACAAAGTCCAACACGAACACCACAAACAGGGCATTCAGTTTTTATGTACCAAAATGCTGGAACACCCTACCCCCCGACATTAGAGCCATTACCAATCTATATCAGTTCAGAAAGGCTCTCAAAACATACCTTTTCCGCCAATATTTCCCAGACAGCAACTGAACCAGATATCCCCTCCAAGAAATGACCCAATCTAGAAATGCCCTCACACTGCAGTGTAGATAGATTATGTATATAGTTAACCCAGTTATCCAAGTTTGTACTCCTGTTCAATGTAAAACCTGACAGTTTGTCGTAATGGTCGTTTTGTTATGATGTAAACCGCGCTGATTCTAAATAGCGCGGTATATAAGAAACTGTAATAAAATAAAAATAAAATACTTAGGGGGCTACACCTATAACCACTCCCTGTGGTAATTAACAAACCTTTTCCTTACCATAACCTTTTCAGGTTAGGTACTCCTGAAGCTCTCCATGTACCCTTTTTCTTTTCTAATTGACCCCATTTAGGAAAGACATTGCGCAGCTTCAGTTGCTCTAAAGCTTACCGCTCCTGAGTCTGTCCTTACTTTCTTATCAGATGCAAGGGTCTCCATACCCTTTCTTCCCTACATGGACTGATTCCAACCCCAGTCCAGTTGGGTCAGACTCATTTTTTCTCTTGGTCCTACATTTGTATTATTTTTGGGACCAAAACAGCTTAAGCTTTCTTTAATACTACCTTCTGCGTCTCCGCTGAAGCTCTACCTCTCATACTACCCCAGTTTTTCCTCTGGGGCTATTTCTCACCCTGAAGGATTCTGACCTCCACTTTTTTTATTCTACTTATTACCTCTATTTCTCAGTGAGGTACCCCTTGAGCACATTCACTGGCTCTTCTATCAGATCCATATGTAGCTCAGTGCACTTGTGCAATGCCAACAAGGGAGGCCCAGATTACAATTTTTCACTACTAAATACCCTTGATACAGGGTCTTCCTCTTTTGAAGCCCTGTTCTAGCCAGCTGTTCCACAGCTCCTTTTCTGTATTCAACTCCTACCCTCCATCCCCAGGATGCCTGAGGTCCTGAGGAATAGCATGGCTCGTTCTAGACTTGCAACATGCTAGGACTCCCTCCGGGCATCTGAGCTGGGGAGTCCCCATATGTGAAGACTCATTCCTGCTTGTTCCTGGAGATAGCACAGTTACTTACCTGTAACAGGTGATCTCTGGGAACAGCAGGAATAAGTCTTCACAACCCACCCACCTCCCCTAGGAGTTGCATTTCTTTATCTCTACCTTTCCCTTCCTTGCTCTCTCTCTCTCTCTTTGTCTCAGCTTTAAAACTTAACTGAGGAGAGGCAGTTGGGAAGGCAGGAAGGCAGCACGCAGGCGTGTTGGGATGCTTCCAAAAGCTTTCTGATTGGACGCTGGGAAGCGTTCCCGCGCAGACTCCATCAGTACCGACGTACCCATATGTGAAGACTTATTTCTGCTGTTCCCAGAGATCACCTGTTACAGGTAAGTAACTGTGCTTTCTTCAACCTTTGTTGTCTTGACATTTTATTTTTCTAATCACATTGGTCCCAGTCTCTTTTATTCCATCTTCTTTTATTTACTAATCTGTGAGTCCCTGCTCTCTCCCCCCCCCAACCCCCACTTCCAGTCACCTTCCAAATCTGAGAGTTCCAATTCTTTCCCCCATCCCCACTGTTCTCCATCCCAGCTCTCCTCTCCTGGAGCTTTGTGTGCTCCTACTCCTGTCACTGATCTTCCTTTCTTCCTCTCTTCATGCCCCGCACTTTACTTTCTCTTCCCCTTCTGTCCCCTTCCATCTTTCTTTGCCTTTCATCCCTCTCTTATTTGTCCTTCATCCCCTCTTTCTGTCTCCCATCCCTTCTCTCCACACACCTCTTACCTGCCCATTCCCTTTTCTCATTCCTTCATAATGACACTCCCTCTTTCTGCTCTTCACTTGTATCTTTCATCTGCTCTTGCCTCCATTTTTTGTCTGTTCCTCTTATCCCCATCCAACCCTTCTGTCTTTCTCCTATTCTCATAGTGCTCAATATTTTCCTCTTTTCCATAACCTGTCTTTTCCCATCTTGTCCCTCATTCCCTCTCTCATCCACTATCCTGTCCCACCGTGCCTATCTCCTCCTTAGTAGGCTAATCCTCAGTCTTGACCCTAGGGAGGGGGGAGTAGTCTCTTTCTAATTTCTTTTGTCTCGGGTTGTGTTCTCTTACCTGAGAACCAACCCAGTAGCAGTTGGTTGGGGAGCTACAGTAGTGGCAGCAACTTTGACTGCTGTAGCTTCAGCAGTTGTGGCAGATACTCTCATCCACAAGGCAGGAGCATATTTCTCCCCTTCAGCCATCCTCCATGTCCGAGCCAGTGCTCATAAAATCCACTCTTCCATTTCATTCCTTCAGTCCAGTCCCGGCACCTTTGAGTATTCACGTCCTTCCAGCAGCTTGGAGACTGAGTATGTCATGATCTTCATCACCCTCCTCTAGATATACAGCTGGCTCCATCCCATCATTCAGTATCTCAGTCTTCAAGCAGCTGGAGAGATGTGATTCCCATTGTGGACTCACTGAAGGAACAAATAGTTTGTGTTTTAAAAGGTTTTAACTTTCCCTAGTCAGGCGGTATTTGCTGCTGAAATAAAAGGCTTTAGTGCTGACACTAGAGCACTGGTCCGCTCAGCAGGGTCAGGGCAATTCGGGGCTGCGAAGCTTGGCTATCTGAGCCGTAAAGTTAAAGAAAAGAAAAAGAGGGGCTTCATTTTTGTAGGCCAGACTGGTACTGCTCCCCTGAGTATGTGGTACGGGGAGTAGTGCTCAGCAGCTCGGGGCAAGCCATGGCAGGAGAGACAAATGTTCTGTCACGGCCGAGAGTTCAGCCTGCTAAAGTCGGTAAGTGCAGGGGCAGCAGCAGCAGCATTCGACAGGAGACCAGGTACTCTGGAAGCTTCTGTCTTTCGCTGCTGAGACTCAGAGGGGGAAGACCAGGTGGGATGGCATCCTAGCATCCCGTGAAGCATTCGAGCTGCAGGCAGAGCAGCAGAAGGCCGACACTGGCTGATATCACGTGGTCTCGGCGAGTTGAGATATCAGCAGCCATTTTGAAAGCGCAGGAGCCGGGGAACGGAGCAGCAGCTTTGTGGGAGGCAAACAGGACCTAGGAAATGGCGCTCTCTCCCTCTGTCAGAGCGGTGTGGCCAGAATTCAGCTTCTCTGAGCGGAGGGGCATTCCGGACAAGGCAGATTTTAATTAAAAAAAAAAAAAACGGCACTAAAGCAAACTGCACAGGGATGCCATTTAGACAGACCTGTATGACCTATGGGTCACACAGGAGCACGGTATCGGTAGCTGTGTTCTGCAAGGGTTGTGAGCTGGAATCCAGGTTGGTGGAGGTGGAGCTGCAGGGGGACGGAGCCTGCAGATCTCCACACGCCGGTGCACAACTGGAGGCAGCGGGGTCCTTGACAAAGCCTAGTCCAGGGGCCGGAGGCAGAGAGAAGGAGGAACCCCTTCTGACAAAGGCTCCCAAGAGCAAAGGAAAGAAAGAGGTGAAGGTGAAGGCAAAGGAACAGCAAGGTTTAAATCAATGTGAGGGATTTTTCACCAGAGTTTGTGCTCCTGCTGCATAAGGCATTTTGTTTGAAGTATGGAGCAATAGTGAAGACGGTACTTCCACGAAGTGCAGCTAAGCGCCCAGTAGAAGTTCTGGAAGGAGCAGACGAGGAGTCTAGTCCCAGTAAACATTGGGTAGAGGACAGTGTGTGGGAGGACACTCCACGAGACATGGAAGACTGGGAGGAGGAAGACCTCCAGGATGAAGGGTTGGAGGAAGGAGAGATTCCACAGGCGGAGGAGTCCCGCATTATATGGGTGTTCTGTAGGGAGGAACTGGCTGCCTTGATACCGCAGTCAGCTAAAGCATTGAATTTTTGTATGGAGGCTCCGGAGGAAGAGGAGTCTATAGAGGAACCGCTATTCCAAGCCTTTTGGTCAACTCAGAAGGTCTTCCCCTTGCATAGACTGGTGCGGTGCATGATCCAGGAGAAATGGGATGTGCCAGAAGGGCTGCTAAGGGGTACTAGGATGATGGCTCAGCTGTGCCCTCTCTCAGAGCAGGATAGAGAGCTCTTTCGTGCACCAAGAGTGGATGCAGCGGTCTCGGCAGTGACGAAGAAGACAACTGTACCGGTAGAGGGTATTACAGCCCTGAAGGATGTTCAGGATTGTAAGCATGAGATGCTTTTGAAACAGGTGTTTAACACATATGCCCTCTCGTTGCAAGCATTGATATGTGGCGCCTTTGTGGCCCGGGCCTTTCTCTGCTGGGCGCAAGGAGTCAGCAGGGATGTGGAGGCAGAGCCGGGATGGCCATCAGAGGCAGTGAAGCTGGAATCGGGAGCTGCATATCTGGCAGATGCTTTCTATGACCTGATTTGACGTATGTCCAAAGGTATGGCCTCAGTGGTGATGGCGAGACGCTACTTGTGGCGCCGGAATTGGTCAGCAGATGTGTTGCACAAGTTCAGGCTGAGCAAGCTACCGTTCAGGGGCAAGCTCTTGTTTGGGGAGGACCTAGAGAAGTTAGTCAAGGACCTGGGAGAAATTAAAGGTGGGCGCTTACTGGAGGATAAGCAAAAGTTGGGTCGTTCTTCTACCCCAGGAAGAGGTCAGCCAAGAGAGTTTAGGCGGTTTCAGTCGCTATGGTATACTCCGTACCAGAGAGGCTGCTTCCCAACACAGGGGCCCTCCTTTCGAGGCTTCAGGGGCATGGGAAGAGGATTCTACTGTTTGACCTCTGCAGCAACGAAGAAACAGCAATGAGGCGAGGATGGGCCAAGCGGATCAAATTTCAGTAGGGGGTTGGCTACGGGAATTTTATGACGCCTGGACCCGAATTATGACCGACTGATGGGTGCAAGAAGTTATCAGAGATGGATACACGCAGGAATTTGCCTGGCCCCTCTGGGAGGCCTTTATCAACTCCCCTTGCAAGACTCAGGGGAAGCGAAGGGCGGTGCAGGAAACTCTCTAATGATTTCTAGATCTGCGGGCAGTGGTTCGCATGCCCCAAAGCCAACTCAGAAGTGGTCGATACTCCATCTATTTCGTGGTTCCAAAGACGGAAGGGACCTTTTGGCCCATTCTGTACCTCAAGTACGTCAATCAGGCTCTGAGGGTTCCGCACTTTCGCATGGAGACTTTGCAATCCGTGATGGGAAGGGGAGTTCTTAACCTCCCTTGACCTCACAGAGGCATATCTCCACATCCCAAAAAGATCAGAGCATCAGCAGTACCTAAGTTTCGCAGTGCCAGGAGGGCATTTCCAGTTTCGAGCACTGCCCTTTGGGTTGGCAACCGCGCTGAGGACTTTCACCAAGATCATGATGGTAGTGGCGGCAGCCCTATGGCAGGAAGGAATTCTAGTTCACCCTTACCTCAATGACTGGCTGATAAGAGCAAAGTCTCTAGAGGAGAGCGTGAGGGTGACCGCCCGGGTCATCCTGTTCCTCCAGAGCTTAGGATGGGTGGTGAACTATGCCAAGAGTCAAGTCACCCTATCGCAGAACCTCAAGTATCTCAGGGCACAGTTCCAAACAGGGGTAGGCAGATTGGCCCTTCCAGTGGCCAGGGCTCGCAAGCTCCAAGGGCAGATCCAGCAGTTCCTGTGAATGCAGCAGCCGACTGTGTGGCACTACCTGCAGGTCCTGGGATCCATGGCAGTGTCGATAGACATAGTCCCGAGGGCACAGGCACACATGCGACTATTGCAGTGGGCTCTCCTGTGCAGGTGGATAGCACAGGTTCTCCCAGTATCCCACCATCTTCCTTGTGCGATGGAGACGAGGAGCATGCTCAAATGGTAGTTGTGGGATGATATACTGCTGAAAGGGATACCGCTGGAGGTACCTTCCTGAGTACAGCTCATGATGGATTCCAGCCTAGTCAGCTGGGGAGCTCATTGCAAGGCTCAGTTTCTGCAAGGTCTGTGGATGGATCAGGAGGCACAGTGGCCCATAAACTGTTTGGAATTATGCACAGTCTTTCTGGCTCTGCAAGGCTTCCAGCACAGGTTAGCGGGGAAAGCCGTGATGGTGTTCTCGGACAATACGGCAACCATAGCGTACATCAACCAGCAGAGCAGAACAGGCAGTATACAGCTGAAAGAGGAGTCGGGTGCATTGATGGCACGGGTGGAGGAGAACCTCTTGGTGGTGTCGGTGGCACATGTGGCAGGCTGGGCAAACATGGAGGTGGACTACCTCAGCAGAGTGAGAATCGACCTGGCGGAATGGAGGCTCAATCAAACTGTATTTGATCAGGTGGTGAATCGATGGGAGCAGCCAATCGTGGATCTGATGGTGACCTGCGAATTGGCCAAAGCTACGACGTTCTTCAGCAGAAGGAAGGAGCCTATGTCAGAAGGCTTCAATGCGCTAGTGCAACCATGGCCCATGAAAGGACTGCTGTGTGTCTTTCCACACTGGCCACTCATCAGCAGGGGTAGTGTAGAGGATAGAGGCCCATCTGGGTCGGATACTACTGATTGCACCGGATTGGCCAAGGCGTCCGTGTTACACGGACCTGAAGTGCATGGCGATCGACTAGCCGTGGCATTTGCTCCTGAGAGAGGATCTACTGTGTCAGAGTCCTATCCGGATGCCGCAGATGGATCGGTTCTCACTTACGGCATGGCTCTTGAGAAGGCGCGCTTAAGGAAAAAGGGCTACGCGCCTGCAGTAATAGCAACTTTGTTGAAGGCGCGCAGAAGGTCCACTTCGCTGGCGTTCATCCGGGTATGGAGAGTGTTTGAACACTGGTGTCAGGGGCAAGGATGTTTGACGATGAAATGTGCATGCCAGAAATGCTGTCATTTCTTCAGGCAGGTCTGGATAATGGTTTGGCTTGCAGCTCATAAAAAATGCAGGTGGTGGTCCTCCCCTGTTGTAGGGGGCATCTGGGGACAAGATCCTTGGCTTTGCATCCGGACATATAGCCCATTTTCGTAGAGCAGTAAAGCAGTTATGGCCGCCTCTGTGGTCGATAGTGCAACCTTGCGATTTGAATTTGGTGTTGTCAGCCCTGACAGAGTCGCCTTTCAAGCCATTAGCAGGGTGAACCTTGAAGGATTTGACTTTGAAGGCCGTCTTTTTGGTGGCCATCTCTTCGGCCAGAAAGGTATCAGAGCCCCAAGAGTTGTCATGTTGAGAGCCGTACCTAGTAATGTCAAAAGATAAGGTGGTCCTAAGGATGGTGCTCCTCCTTTGTACCAAAGGTTTGCTCAGACTTCCACATGAATCAATGGGTCTCCCTACCGGTCATCTTGGATGAGGAAGTAGATTCGGGATCGGATCTTGCGTTGCGGAGCCTGGGTATGCGTCAGGTGTTAAAGAGGTACCAGAAGGTTTCTAAGCTCTATTGTAAGACTGAACGACTGTTTGTCTTATTTGGAGGGCTGCACAAAGGTGAGGTGGTTTCCAAAGTGTTCATTTCCAGGTGGATTCGAGAAGCCATATCGTCAGCTTATCTCCTCCGTAGGAAAACAGGTGCCCATTGGGTTGAAAGCACATTCGACGCATGCCCAAGTGGCGTCGAGGGCTGAGGTTGGCCTGGTGCTGCCAGTCGACATTTGTAGAGCGGCCACTTGGGCTTTGTCGTGCTTTGTGAAACATTACCGGATAGACATCCAAGCAACAGAAGAGGCTCGTTTTGGCTCGGTGGTACTGAAGGCTGGGTTAGCGGGTCCCTCCCAGGGTTAGTACTGCTTTGTTACATCCAAAGCTGCCAAGACTGGACTGAAGGAACGAAATGGAAGAAGAAATTAGACCTTATCTGCTAATTGATGTTCCTTGAGTGACTCCAGTTCAGTCATAGCTTCCCAGAGGTAAGAATTACATCTACTTTAGCTGTCACAGATCCGGGGAGCAAAAAAAAAAAAAAAAAAACCAGAAAGAAAGAGAAAGATCAATAGAGTCACGGCAGTGAATGGGGCATCGGAGTCTGATCTCATGAGGAAAGCTGGCGCCCATGACAAGTGAGCGCATTGGACTCTCCTTTCCTGGTGGGGGAGGGGTTTCGCGTTTGGTTCCTTTCTGGGTTTACAAGTTCATGTTTTACCTGTTTAATGTTAATAGTTGTTTCCATGAGTCTGTTTTGTTACTAGGATACTGAAGGCTGGGGTTGGAGCCAGCTGTATATCTAGAGGAGGATCATGAAGATCTAGACATGCTCAGTCTCCAAGCTGCTGGAAGAGCGTGAATACCCAAAGGTACAGAGACTGGACTGGAGTAAATCAAGGAACATCAATTAGCAAGTAAGGTCTAATTTCTTCTTGTGGTGCTCTAGCTCCTTATAACTTCCTTTTACAACTGCATAATTCCTATAGTAGCTCTGTATGAACTACATAGGCCTTCATAGAGAGTTCCCTGGGGTTCAGACAGCATTGCTGTAGGAACTGCATGGCTGCAAAAAGAAGTTATGAGGAGCAGGTTCACCGCAGAAAGAAATGCAGATTTGAGAAGTGACAAACTGAACACAGAGTACCTGAAGGAGAAAAGGGCAGGGTAAAGGGCATGAGCACACTTAAGAACTCCAAAGGTGAAATCCAGGATTTGGCTCATTGTAAAAGCAGACTTTGGGACTAGGTTGCATGTGTGCATAGCTAGTGACACCCCTGCTTTTCACTGAATCAGAAAGGCAGGTTGTTGCATTGTCTGCTACCCACCTCCTTCCTGTTCTTATCTGATTCATCTTGCTTAACAAGGCACTCTCTCCTGCAGTGCCCTGTGTCATGTTAGAGACTTGCCGTTCATAAAGACTATCCTAGTAACACTACATCGCTGACTACAGGAATATTTAAATAATAAATAAGGAGAGAGGTTGTCAAATCACTCACTGCAATTCCTTTTCCATATTTTAGCAAATGTAAAGAAGACCTCATAATAAGAAAACTATGCTTCAAGTTTTAAAGCAGCAATAGTTGACAGTTAAGACAAATTTATTAATATGTATTTTCTTCCTGGTTTGTTCTTAAGCAGATATAAGCACAAAGGCCTTAAAAGATCCTTGTTGGCTTCTCCCACCATCTAACATGAATTGGGGTGACACTGTAATGATCCTAAGGAGATGTTACAGTATTGCATGTAAAAGATAAGAGGGAACTTAGGTAAAGTGGATTTCTTAAAATAGGAAGTATACAAGATGCACAAGAAGGATGGTATTTTGAGAAATCACTAGTTAGTATTGTAGTATTTTTGTTGTTTTAATCATTAGTTTGGATATCTGCAAGGCCGGCACAACAATTAGGTGAACCTCATCCCTTGCACCACCTCTGCTCAGCTACTGCTCCAATTGCTGCACCTCACTGGGACGTGCAGCGACAACAATGCATCTAAAATGGCACCAAAGCACCAGAGTTACCTCACTGGTCAACATTGAAATTGTTACTGACTTTAAAACGCCCTAATCTGTAGTATCTATGTAGTTCATTTTTGACGTTTCACTGTGTAAATTTATCCAATAGGACATCAACAACATCCCAAATAAGCCTTGAATGATGTAATATTGCATCACATTGCATAATACCAGCATGCACACATCATCCAGAGTTGATTGCATCATTTTCTGATGCAATGCAATACTACGTAGTGCCAGACGGCTGCTGAAGCCATCTGACGTCAGCAGTGTACTATATGCAGTCGGAAAGGTTGAGCATTTAAAATATTTCAGACTGTGTGCGAGACAGTTTAAGCTACTGTTACATGTAACTTTTATTAATCATATAATTTTAGCCATTTAGGAACAATACAGAACAGTAATGCTGTGAAAGTGCATTAATACCGTTGACAATTTCTGCTACATTTGTGGGGAAGTGACATTTGCCAACCAGAAGAAAAGTATCACTTCTCAACTGAAGAAGGCATATCATCTTTACTTCGGATGCAAGATTGGTGACCAAGACAAGCCTTGGGCCCCGCATATATGCTGCGCTTACATGTACAACACAGCTTTCACAGTGGTTGAATTGCAAAAGACCATCAATGCCGTTTGCAGTCCCCATGGTGTGGAGAGAGCCAAGCACCCACATAAATGACTGTTACTTCTGCTTGGTTCCTCTTTCCAGAGGAATAACGAAGCAAAAGAAGTCCAGCATAGTCTACCCAAACATTCCGTCTGCATTGAGACCAGTTCCACATGGTGAGGGACTTCCTATTCCAGAACCTCCATCAGAATATTCTCTTGATTCATCTGATGAGGACAAGGGTAAGCCAACCTGTTCTTCTCCTGGTCCGTCAGCATGCAGTGACCCAGATTTTCATTGGGATGCATTATCAACTCCACACAGAATAACACAGGAAGAACTAAATAACCTGGTTCGTGATTTGGACTTATCCAAAAACACAAGACTGGAGACTATTTATAGGCTCTTCGAAATTGAGTCTGAAGGCTGTGCTTTTGAACAATGGAAACCGTCTTCCATCTAGTCCAGTAGCGCATGCCATCCACATGAAAGAGACATATGATAACTTAAAGCATCTACTGACTTCCATTAACTATAACAAGTACAGCTGGCACCTCTGTGGTGACTTGAAGGTAGTTGCCCTTTTAATGGGACTGCAGCAGGGCTATATAAAATACATGTGTTTCTTATGTGAGTGGGATAGCCGAGCAAGGGATTGGCACTACTTGCGGAAGGAATGGAATCGCAGACAAAATGTAACAGTTGGAGAGAAGAATATCCAGCACCCAGCTCTGGTTGAGGCTCACAAAATCCTGCTACCACCCCTTCACATCAAACTAAGTTTGAAGAAAAACTTTGTGAAAGCCATGGACCGCACTTTGCCAGCTTTCTGATACCTGCATGAAAAATTCCCTCGACTCAGCGAAGCAAAGATTAAAGAGGGAGTTTTTGTGGGTCCTCAGATTCAAGAGCTCTTCAAAGATGACCGGTTCAACAACTTGCTGCAGGGTGATGCGAAAGAAGCATGGAATGATTTTCGCCTAGTGTCAACAAACTTTCTCGGGAATGTTAGGGCAGAAAACTACAAGGAACTAGAAGACATGCTGATGCAGTATCAGAAACTTGGCTGCAATATGTCTCTAAAGATCTATTTCCTTGATTCCCATCTCGATTTCTTTCCTGACAACTGTGGTATGGTTAGTGATGAACAGGGTGAACGTTTTCACAAGGATATCGCAACGATGGAGCAAAGATACCAGGGAAAATGGTCCACTACAATGCTGGCTGACTACTACTGGACACTCCCCAGAGAAGCTCCCGAACAGCTGTACAAGAGACAGGCGAAAAAATCTAAGAAGTAGTCTGCGACTTGTTTTTTTACAGGTATTAACCGAAGGCCTATTATATTTACTATTGACATGCATTTCGTGATGTAAACATTAATTCTTGTAGATTACAAAAAAACTAGAGCCAACTTTGCAATTTCACTGTCATATGCATGTTCAGCATATAAAAATTGATACTGAAATAAAAATAGTCATTTCTTAACATGACTTTTGTAAAAATTTGTTGACCAGTGAGCTGCGGTGCTGTTCTTGTTTCCACCCTTTCTGATTTCACTTTCTGTTTGCATGAAGGTGGAAGCTCCCAAAGGGCCTGCGCTCTAGGCCAGCGTTTTTCAACCACTGTGCCGTGGCACACTAGTGTGCTGTGAGATATTGTCTGGTGTGCCGTGGGAAAAATTCCAATTTCATCCGTAACATGTGGCCTCGGCTCACAAATAGACCAATCATTAGATTCTAATGATTGGTCTATTTGTGAGCCGAAGCGCATGTTACGGACTATAAATAGCTCCGGTGTCACTGTTACACTGACAGGAGAAGACATCGCAGTAGATCGCCGATGCACAGAAGAGCACCGAAGGATCTGGACTCTGGAGGATTATCGCGGACGCAGCACAGAAGAGCGCTGAGTGATGGATCTGGAGGAGACAGGAGCAGAAGAGCGCTGACTGATGGATCTGGATGGAGTGCTGAGTGTGACGGACAGCGGCTATCTGGAGGAGACAAGCGCAGTAAGTACTGAGTGACAGTGAGACAGGAATAGATACTGCAGTGATGGACAAATTTTTGAAAAGGAAAGAACTGGATTCTGAACAAAATTCGGAGCCAGATAAGAGCCCAAGTATGAGTGGGGATCAAAAGAAAGCAAAGATGGTTAGCTCAAGGAAATTCTCTGGCACAAGGCAATATAGCGAAAGCTATATTTCATTTGGATTTACTTTCACCGGAGATGCAAAGAAACCAACTCCACTGTGTGTGATGTGTGGTGAAAAGCTATCTAACAGTGCTATGGTCCCAAGTAAACTTAAACGCCATCTCCAAACGAAACACCCTTCGCTTCAAAACAAGAATGCAGACTTTTTTGTTCGCCTGCGTGAAAACACGGAGAAACAGGCAACTTTCATGAGAAAAACCACAAAGGTAAATGAAAGAGCTCTTAAAGCTAGCTATCAAGTTGCTGAACTTATAGCCAAGTCAAAAAAGTCGCACACTGTGGCAGAGACATTATTACTTCCCGCCTGCAAAGCTATTGTAGAGGAGATGCTCGGACCTGAAGCAGCTAAGGAAATAGACAAAGTCCCTCTCTGACAACACAATTTCCAGACGTATTAATGACATGTCTGCAGACATAGAAAGTGTGGTTTTGGAAAAGATCCGTATCAGTGAGAAATTTGCATTGCAACTTGACGAGTCTACTGATATCAGTGGACATGCTCAACTCTTGGCCAATGTGCGTTTTGTGGATGGTGATGCAATTAGAGAAAACTTCTTTTTTTGCAAGGCATTGCCAGAAAAAACAACAGGAGAAGAAATTTTTCGGGTCACATCAGAATACCTTGAACAAGGAGGACTTAAGTGGGAAAACTGCACAAGTGTCTGCACCGATGGAGCTGCAGCCATGGTCGGGCGCACCAAAGGCTTTGTAAGCAGAGTGAAGGAAAGAAATCCAGATGTGATTGTTACGCATTGTTTTTTACACCGTGAGGCCCTCGTAGCCAAGACTTTACCAGCAGACCTAGTTCCTGTGTTGGATGATGTTGTGCGCATGGTAAACTTTGTAAAGTCACGACCCGTGAAAAGTCGCATGTTTGCAGCTTTGTGTGAGGAGATGGGAGCGAAGCATAAAACCTTGCTGTTTCATACGGAGGTCCGGTGGTTGTCGCGTGGCAAGGTCTTGGTTCGTGTGTATGAGCTGCGGGAGGAACTTAAAGTGTTTCTGACAAATGAGAGGTCAGATTACGAAAAGCTGCTTACAAGTGATGAGTGGTGTGCAAGGCTGGCATACCTGGCAGATATTTTTCATCATCTGAATGAGCTGAACACACGAATGCAAGGCCGAAATGAAAATCTGCTTACAAGTACAGATAAAATAAATGGATTCCGTTCAAAGGTGCAACTCTGGAATCAACACGTGGAAAGTGGCAATCTTGAAATGTTCACACTCACCAAGCAATGGCAAGGTGTTCACACTGCTGCACTGGGTGAGATAATAGTTAAACATTTAAAAACTCTCGAGGAGACGTTGTCATGTTATTTCTCTTCAGTCTCCACTGAATGCCTTGACTGGGTTAGGGACCCTTATAGCTCAGCATCAGTTGGTGGAAAGGACATGACTTTACAGGAGCAGGAGGAACTAACTGAACTGAGACAAAATCGTGGTTTCAAGCTAAGATTTGCTGATCTACCTTTGGACAGTTTTTGGTTGGATACTGCCAAGGAGTTCCCCGTTCTGGCAAACAAAGCTATTTTGACATTGCTCCCATTTTCCACTACATATCTGTGTGAGATGAGCTTTTCAAGCCTGATTGCTATAAAAACTAAAGACAGAGAGAGACTGAGAGCTGTTGACGAAGAGCTACGTGTGTGTCTTTCTTCGATTCCTGCCAGAATATCAGCTTTATGTTCAGCCAAACAGGCCCAGGTTTCGCACTGAGTAAGTAAACAGAAATATGAACAATTATAAAATACTTTATTATTTCATAATAAAGTAATTATAAAATAATTTCTTTGTGTTTGATTCCTATTCAAGAGAATTACTTTATATATAGTCAATATAGGCACAGAGGTAAATTTTTTTAACATTTTCTAATGGTGGTGTGCCTCGTGATTTGTTTCATGAAAAAAGTGTGCCTTTGCACAAAAAAGGTTGAAAAACACTGCTCTAGGCAACCATCTAGTTCATCTAATGGTAGTACCAGCCTTGCAGATATCCAAACAGCCAGTGAGGAGAGTTTGCTCTAAGGTTCACTGATACGTACTTTCTTGGAGTTATTTCGCCAGTAGAACTTTCTCAGGCTAATTAATCTTTGGGAGGAGTGGCCTAGTGGTTAGAACAAGTTACTTCGGGCCGGGGGTTCAAGTCCCACCTGGGGACAGCAATCTCAGGCCGGAGGGACTGGGATTTCTAGTCCTATAGGCACTCCTTGTGGTCTTGGGCAAGCCACTTAACCCTCCATTGCCCATGTTCCCTGTAAGTATTAGCGTATGTGTGTCATATCCCCTCGTGTTAAATGTATCTCCCAATTGACCGCTTTGACCTGGTGAAAAGCGGGATATAAAAATACAGCTAAATAAATAAATAAATGTTACCAATCACAATGATATGATTTATTGTGGTTCCAGTAATATGCAAGTCATATGTTCATGACTTCTGGTATGCAGGGTAGCTCAGTAAGAAGCAAGAGGAAGACACTCCAGCATGGCCCCCTAAAAAGTTAAGAAATGTAAGCACTGTCTGTCAGGAAAATGGGTAAAGTGTTAGTGGTTGCTTAGTGGAACTTTGTGGAGTTCTGGGGATGAAAATGGACATTTCTTACAATGTTGCCTAAATGGGATGTCTGGAAATCCCAGAGAGACAGGTGTGTGCTAAGGGCAAAAATGAAGAAGAAAACATGGCAACGGATGGTGAGAAAGTATTGATGATCCTACAGGGAAAATACTGTGCAAGAGACTTTAAAGAGTGTGTTTGCAGTGCTAGAGTATAAGCTAAATGAGATGCAGTCTGCACTTGGCAGAGATTAAGATCTCAGCTCAGGAGGAGGATACCACAACACATATAAATCAGCAGATTGTGGCCTTACAAAATGAAATTCCAGGTGGCTTGAGCATATTAAGGATCAAGAAAACTACGGTAGTTGGACCAGTATTCACCTGATTAGACTGCTGGAGTTGGCAAAAGATGTGGAGCTGGCAAATATATTTGAAAATTGGTTTCCTGAACAGTTGGTCCTGGCTGCTTCTGAGGACTCCATTAAGTGCAGACATTTGTGCATAGGGTAGTCCCAAGTCGTGATCAGGAGCCAAGGCCAGTTATTGCAAGGATCTTAAATTGGGCAAATTAGCAGTAAGCGAATTATATAGCACAGGTGGCAGCAAGAAGAAGGAAGATGGTACTGGTCTGCTTGGAACTGCACTGTAAAGGAGTGGTGTTCATCCTATTGTTTCCTGTTAAGCTGCAATGAAAATTGAGTACTGGTTGTATAACTCAGCTGAACTTTCTTGGCAGGTTTGGAAATTAACCCCTGGTGTGTAAGGTAGATGACTCTTTGCCTTTGGTGGAGAAATTTGAACAGTTTATATGTGACAAATTTGTAGTGCCATGGCAGGTATTGAAGAGGTTGTTGAAGAAACAATTCCAGTGGTTAGGCCCTTAGGATGTTGGGATGAGTTTGAGTTGGTTACTGTGGAGGAGCTCTCTGTTGTCATTAGGGTAATGAATAACACAACTTTTCGGTTGGATAAAATATCATTAGCTAATATGAAACTGATCAGGGCTGAAGTTGCCCTTTTCTTGTGTCATTGATTAATGCCTCAGTTAAAGGAGAAGTTCCATCGGCACCGAAAAGTTCCTTGATTTAGGCCTAGTTTGAAGAAGCCACATTTGGTCCCTGATAGTTCACATTATTGTTTAATTTCAAATATCTCTTTTGTGGATAATGGAACAGATAGTGCGCAGACAGTTGGAGGTTATTTTTGCAAAGATAGCAGATGCAGTGTAGAAGTCAACATGGATTTAGACATAATCACAGCACTGAAACTTTGTTAGATGTGTTAACAGATGATTTGTTGAAAGGATTAGAGGAACAGTTGAAGCATTATCTTTTACTGTTTTTAGATTTCTCTGCCACTTTTGTTTGTATGAATCATCCAGATATTGTTAAAGAGGCTCTTGCAATGCGGGATTGGTGGAAATGTGTTTAAGTGGTTCCAATCTTATTAAGATGAACGAGGATGTAAATAGTTTACAACCCAAGGGGTCCCACAAGGATCTGCCCTGTCTACTGCGCTGTTTAATGTTTCTTTAGTCCAAACAAAAAACAGAGGGAAGATAATTTCTGCAGATAAAGTATGTCACTCAAAACACACAAAGAGTGGAGGACAGCCCAGACCTATGACACTAATTCCTTTATTAGAGAAGCCCAACTTGGCCAAATTTCGGCGGCAAAGCCTTCTTCAGGGGTCAGACTTAAAGAATATGCAAGCACTTATAAAAGAGTGCAACAAAGCAGCATTTAAAGTATAGTAACCCACAAATGGAACATGTTCTCCACTTTTAATGTTTATTTGGTGCCAATTTAGCGATTGTTAGATTTATTTATTTATCAGATTTTTATATACCGCCTTCTCCTTAAGTCAAAGCGGTTTACATTCAAAACTCTCAATGTTTACATAGAACATTTAAAAGTGAGGGGTAATGAGTGCAGGTTATAACCGAAACAAAGTGTTAACAGTGCTAACAGGGATCATGCATAGGTATATCAGCATGCAGGTAACTTAAAACACTCAGTAACGTATACAGTGGTTAATGTGAATGGTTAGTGAACAGGCTTTGGGTTGGGTTTCCAGAGTCTGATTTCAGAGGTGGCAGTTGCCTTGAATATATGCTATAAAATTTATACAGATGATTTATTATATACTGCCCTGGAGGATATTAGTCAGCTAGAAAAGGTTAACATCATACAGTTATTTCTAAAGATCGGGAGTTGGATAGTGAATAAAGATATGTCTATTAATTTTGAAAAATCAGAGTGATCATTTCTAAAGAAAGGACAATGATTGCACTGATTATATTTACAATTGGGGGATAATAAGGTTGCATTTAAGCAGGAAGTAAGATATTTGGGGATGGCGATTGATTCCACTTTATCTTTTAAATTAACAATGTAATTCGTAACGCGTTTTATAAAATGCAGTGATTCGGAAGTTAAAATTATAGCTATCCCATGATTTATTTAGAAGTTTAGTGCAGGCTGTAATCCTGCCATATTTGGATTATTGTAATTTACTATATTTAGTATTACTAGAAAAATATGTTTCTGCATTGCAATTAGTCTAAAATGCAGCAGCTTGATTGATTTATGGGCTGCGAACATTTTATCATATTTCCATACATTTATAAGAACTTCACTAGTTGCCAGTAAAGTAGCGGTGTGAGTTTACATTTTTAGTGCTGATGCATAAATTTATATAGAATGTTCCAAAGATGATCTACCCGATAATATAAACTGATTTGATAAGGTTAAATTATGAGGAAAAAGACCTCAGTACAACTCCCAGAGTCCAAAAATCAAAAAGATCTCAATGGGAGAACGCCAACCTCATCTATACAATAAACTAGAAGAGGCAGCAAAACATCAGCGGTCATAAAAAAACTTCTTATATACAGAATACATAGAATAACTTGGGAGTAATTATGTACACATGAACGTAGAAAATTATGAAGGGGTATGCAAAGCTCCAATTTAGCTTAAAAAGGTGTAGCCAAATCAAGACAGGTTTAAATCTAAAACCAGGACTCCAACACCAAGTGTTTCGCATGGATGCTTCATCAGGGAGCGGGATTGCTAAGCCCCGTCAAACTGGTTATAACTTCAAGGGGCTCTATGATATCCTTGGGACACTCCGTTTAGGTTATAACTTCAAGGAAACATAGAAAAGACAGATAATAGACATCACCTGCACCTCGCAGAGCCCATTCAGAAAAACAGGCGATATTTATTATCTGTCTCCTCTGTTTCCTTTATTATCTGTTCCTCCTCTGTTATGACCAGTTTGACGGGGCTTAGCAGTCCTGCTCCCTGATGAAGCCTCCATGCGAAACACCTGGTGTTGAAGTCCTGATTTTGTTTTTAATCCTGTCTCAATTTGACTGCACCTTTTTAAGCTAAGTTGGAGCTTTGCATACCCCTTCATAATTTTCTACCGTTCATGTGTGCATGATTACTCTTAAATTATTCTATGTATTCTGTATATAAGAGGTTTTTTATGACCACTGATGTTTTTCTGCCTCTTCTAGTTTATTGTATAGAAGAGGTTGGCATTCTTCCATTTAGATCATTTTGATTTTTGGACTCTGGGAGTTGTACTGAGGTCTTTTTCCTCTTATAATTTAACCTTATCAGCTCAGTTTATATTATTGGGTAAGTCCTGTTTGGAACATTCTATTTTATTATCTGCTCATTTTGGAGATCTATAAATTTATACAAACTATAAAAAAAATGGCAGGAAAAGGGTAATGAACTAGGAGATTTATTGAGAAAATATCATAGTATTAGAAATTTACGATAAGCTTATGAAGGCTTATTCCAGATTCCTTCATTAAATGAACTGTTTGACTTGTACACATAATAGAACATTTTTAATCATTGCTCCAAGGTAGTGGAATGCATTGCCAGTGTTTGTTAGACAAGATCAGAATTTGTTAAATTTTTGGAAAAAGTTTATTTGATAAAATATATTTGGTAGAAAGGCAGGAGTATACATTTTGGGGAAGATAATAAATTGAGAGAGGAATAGTAAAGAGAGGAATTTTAGGTAAGTTCGGTTGGGAATGAGGTGTGAAAAAGAATAGAGTATTGAAATGGTTGCTGCAAGTAAGCACACATGGTTATTTTTTGAATTATATCTGTATTAATATGATTTTATTATAAATGGTTTTATGTAAACCACATAGATATTAATGGTATATTGTGGTATATAAATTTAATAAATTAAATGCAGCACAGTAGCAGGGCATGTTATTTTATGGAGGTGGAAGAAGCATGAGACTTCTTGGCTCTGCTCAACTTTCCAACTGCGGAGGCCTAAGTGCAAGTCTGGTAAACCTTTTGGATCCATAAACCGCATGCATAATAGGATTTGTGGTAATAAGACTGAATTGTGACAATGGGCTTTTGATTTTCAGTTTGTTATAATTTATTGGCGTTTTAATTGGAGCAGATAATTGAGATAGTTGTCATTCACAAGTTTTCTGCAAAGGAAAATAGCATAGTGACTCTGGGCAGAGAGGACATTGATTGTGTAGTAAGAGGTACGTGACCCATGCTATAGAATTTATTGATGAGCAGCAGTACAAGAAGCCAGGGACTGTGTCAGTTTAGGTAGAGAGGACAGCCCCTGGCCCTAGCCTCTCGATGCTGGTTTACCTCATAACCAGACAGACAGGAATGGCATGGAATGAATTAAATGAAGGGATAGCCCCCAAGCAGGATAGGAGCTTGCTATACGCTATAGGCCCTCTTCCATCCCCGATGTCGATCCCCTCTGTACATCCGGTCTGAGCCAGACATACAGAGGGGATCGTGATTCTGATCCCACGGGATCAGAATCACGATCAGGCATGTACGTGCAGGCCGGGACTACTATTCAGTCCAGCTTACATGTATATGCACAGCCCGGCTAACTCAGTCAGGGTTTTTAAATGGAGCCGCGGCACCATGACGTCCTGTTGCCATGGCACTGCGGCTCCATTTAAAAGCCGCAATGCCGGTCGCCTGAAAAAAAGTGTTTATTCCTCATAGCCCGACCCCCGATCTGTCCTCCTAAGGCCAGGGTTGGGCTGTGGGGGATGTCCCCTGGCCCCCCTTGCCCCATCTGCACCCCAGGCAATTAAAAAAAAAACACGTCCAGGGAAGTTATTCCACCTCGGAGGTGGAATAACCTCCCCGCACATGTCACCGGCCCTGGACGTACAGGGCCGACATTAGAATCAAAGATGAAAACGGAAGTGGGTGGGATATTCATCATTTGACAGTAGGAAGTGTGGTGTGGTTATCCTGACTCATAAGCAGTTGCCCTTTGTAGTAGAGATAAGGGGATGGGGGAGTGAAAAGGGTAGATCTGTATTCATTGCAAGGATTCTATATGGGTGAAAGCAGTCGTTGGCTAATGGGTATTACACTAACACCTATACAAAGATAAAATTACTGTAGCCCTTAGATTCCCTGGGGGAGAATTTTAACATTGAAGCTGATCAAGATAAAGATTGCAAACCTGCTAGAGCAGCTTTGAAAACTGAAGGAGTGATGGGAGTAAATTTGTTAATGCAGCAGCTGGGGCCTATTGCCTTGCTTCTCCACCAGTGTGCCTTGAGAAAATCCTGGGTGTAACATGGTGCTGACAGCCAGAAATGTGACTAGGCAGTGGCTTATGAGGTGCTTTCCCCATCACAATTGGACAATATCCCTGAAAACAGCCATCTGCTTCCTGCTCTAGCTTCATCTTTCCCAAACAGAACCTAGAGATCAGGAGAGCTTGAAGCAGATAGAGCAAAGAAGAGCTATTCTGCCTCTCAATCCACCCCTTCTCTTCTGTCATTCCGGGGCAACAGGAGAAGAGTGTGACTGACTGGAGCACACACTCCAGATCAAAGTATAGCCACTACTCTCCCTATTCCAGTCCCTTTCTTTTATATCCTAGATATAGGAAAACAACTTTTATTTCCAGTTTAGGGAGAGTAATGTAAGCTTCCTGGAGTAAACTGGATATTCTAGAGCCTAGTGCAAAAGCTCTGGCTTGAGTCTATCTCCTACACAGAATGTATATGTTGGGAATAATTCAATAGTATTAGCTAATCTGATTTTTCTCTGGTGTATAACTAATTGTCTTGTAGGTTTTAGGTTTGTTTGTTTTTTTAAAATTTTTAGTGCCATCAATCAGTACTGACTCCTGGTGACCCAGTTGCCTCTGGGTTTTCTTGGCAATGTATCACTGGAAGTAGATTGCCAGTCTTTTCTTCCAAGGCAATGGAGGGTAAAGTGACTTGCCCAAGGTCACAAGGAGTGCCAGTGGGAATTGAACCCTTAATGATCTGGGTAGTAGGCAGTTGCTCTAACCACTAGGGTTCTCCTTCCACATTAGATTACTACAATTTTTCATGAAGCATCCACTGGACTCCCCAGATCCTCCTCACCAAATTGAACTGATTGAATACTAGCATTTCTTCCTCCCATTGGTAGGGTAGCAGCACTTCTTAAGAGACAGTTTCTCCAAATGGGTTAGATTGAGCCTCACTGCTAAGCCAGGGTATATGGAGGAGTGTTACCAGTGTGTCACCTGTGTGCATCCTCTGCTGGCTTCAATCTGCTGTCTGAATGCATGGAGCCCTGCCATCTCTCATGACTTGCTGGCCTCATATGTTCAGATATGAGTTTGAATCCAGCAGAATGAGGTACCCACAGGTTAAAAATGCTGCTCTCCTTCTGCTGATGGGAGGGACTGGCCCAACTACCAGGTAGTCTAGGATGTTGCCTACGGCAGAAGCTACAGTCAGAGCAAAGCAATGGGTCCTGGCAGCCACACAAACTGAAAAAGTCATCAGTGTGTGCTTTTACCTACAGGAAGAATGGGCGATATGTCCATTATCCCTTGTAAGTGGCTGTTTGAAATCTCTCTCATTATACATATATTTACAAAACATAGTAACATAATATATGATGGCAGATAAACAAAGTAATATTAAAAATTGTGATGTCAAAATATGCATTTTTATAAGATAGTTCTGGGAGGTACGATGATGAGATGATTACAGTGGAATTTGATAATCAAAATCTTGGGAGAGGGAGGTGCTAGGTATCTAAAAGCTACAAGAGGGCGCAAAACTAAAGTTTTGCCTAGGGCGCCTAATACCCTTGCACCAGTCCTACATGCAAAATTTGGTTTGTGTGCCCTGAGGACTGAACAAACTCAAAAGTGTGCCACAAAATAGAAAAGGTTGAGAAGCACTGGGCTATTGGAAAGTTGGAAGGTTTTACACCCTAGTGAAAGTGATTTTATTTTTTAGTCCCATCCTTACTAAGTTATTCTTGAATAGATTATGTATTGATTTCTGAAATCTTGTTTTCTGCACTGAGAATAGCTAATATAGGTGTAATAGCAGTTTTGGATCATGCTCTGGTGATGATGGGATTGGAAAGAGTAGTTACTCACCTGTAACAGGTGTTCTCCAGGAGCAGCAGGAATCAGTCCTCACATATGGGTGACGTCGGCGCCGACAGAGCACCCGTGCGGAGCATTTCCCCAGCTTTCATAGAAAGCCTTTGGGAATGCAGCATGCATTCGCGGTCCCCTTCCCACCCAAGGGTGACATCTTGCTCAGTCTGATGGCATAGCTAAAAGACAACAAAAAAACAAAATAAATCATACGACCGCAACTCCAAGGGGAGGAGGGAAGGTTGTGAGGACTGATTCCTGCTGCTCCTGGAGAACACCTGTTACAGGTGAGTAACTACTCTTTCTCCAGGACCAAGCAGGAATTCAGTCCTCACATATGGGACTCCCCAGCTTCAGGCTACCGGAGACCCAAAGCTGAAAAATGAGCTCCCTCTAGAGCCTCAGCATGCAAGAAAAGAATCTTCTCTGATAACGCCCCCGAACGGTAGCCCAACACCAGGGTCGGAGGGTAGGAGTTGCCTAAACCCCAAAGAGATTATGGAGTACCGCCTGCCCGAAAGCACTGTCCCTACGGGACTCCCTCTCAAGGCAGTAGTGGGCCGCAAAAGTCTGGCTTGAAGACCAAGTAGCAGCCTGGCAGATGTCTGCCAATGGAACAGAGCGGAGATGAGCCACTGACGCAGCCTTCGCCCTGACACAGTGAGCCATAACTCGACCCTGCAAGGAGAGGCCGGCTGCCCTGTAAGCCCAGGCGATACAGTCGGCTACCCATATGGACAAAGTACGCTTGGAGACAGCTAACCCCAACTTATTGGGGTCAAAAGAGACGAAGAGCTGAACAGCCCTCCGGTGCTCCCGCGTACGGTCAAGGTAGAAGGACAACGCCCTTCTACAGTTCAGGGTATGCAAGACCATCTCAGCCCGACTGGCATGCGGCCTGGGAAAGAAAGTTGGAAGAACCACCTCCTGATTAAGGTGGAAGGAGGAGACAACCTTCGGAAGGAACTTAGGGTGAGTCCGTAAGACTACCCTGTTCCTATAGAACCTAGTATATGGAGCATCTGATACTAGGGCCTGAAGTTCACTCACTCGCCTTGCTGAAGTAAGGGCTACGAGAAACAACGCTTTCCAGGAGAGAAAACACAGAGGGCAAGTAGCCATAGGTTCAAATGGTGGGCAAGTAAGCCGTTGCAAGACTACATTTAAATCCCATTCAGGGGCAGGTGGACGCACTGGAGGCTTAAGCAACAGCAGGCCTCTGAGGAAGCGAGCCACCAAAAGATGACTGGAGAGAGACTGCCCCTCCACTGGTGAGTGGTGTGCTGAAAGAGCACTAAGATGAACTCTAACAGAATTGGACTTAAGGCCTAGGTTGGACAGGTGAAGCAAATATTGCAGCACCACTGGTACCAGGCATGAGAAAGGATTCTCGTTGTGTTGAGTACACCAGGTAGAGAATTTACGCCACTTAAGGGCATAAGACTTTCGGGTGGACTGCCTCCTAGAGGCTAAGACCACGTCTTCCACTTCCCTAAACAGCAGTAAGGGTGCTAGAACTACCCTTTCAGCAGCCAGGCCATCAGATTGAGGGACTGGAGATTGGGGGTGTAAAAGAGATCCCTGCTCCTGATAAAGGAGATCTGATTGCATCCCCAGAGGAAGAGGAGTGTCCACCGCTAGTTGCAAAAGAAGTGGGAACCACGGCTGTCGGGGCCATCTAGGGGCCACCAGAATTACCAAGGCCCTGTCCCGGAGCACTTTGAATAGTGTCTGGGATACTAGAGGCATGGGAGGAAAGGCATATAGGAGGCCTGTAGACCACAGAATGAGAAACGCATCCGCTGCTAATCTGAGAGGATGCGGTTGTCTGGAGCAGAACCTGGGTAGTTGACGGTTCAGAGGACTGGCAAAGAGATCTATGGTTGGAAGACCCCATCTCGGGAAGATCTTTTGAACCACTAAAGGATTCAACTGCCATTCGTGCGGCTGCAGGATCCTGCTTAATCTGTCCGCCAGGAAATTCTCCTGACCTGGGAGATAGACCGCTTTGAGAAGAATGCCGTGATTGACTGCCCAGGAGCAAAGTTTCTGCGCTTCCTGACATAGAAGGCGGGACCCTGACATAGAAGGCGAGACACATAGAACATAGCAACTTGATTGTCCGTCTGAACCAAGACGGACTGGTGAGAGATGAGATGAGAGAAAGTTCTCAGGGCTAAGCGGATAGCTCTCAGTTCTAAGAGATTGATCTGCTGTGCGGCCTCCCAAGGAGACCACAGGCCTTGAGTACATGCTCCCTGGCAATATGCACCCCAACCTTGAAGAGAAGCATTGGTTGTCAGCACCTGAGAGTGTGGAGGTGTCTGAAAAAACACCCCTTGTACCAGATTCGGAAGATGAAGCCACCACTGTAGAGAAGACTCTAGGAGTGTGGACACCCTCACTCTGTCCGTGAGGTTTCCTGTGGCTTGGTGCCACTGAGTTCTGAGGCCCCATTGAGTCGGCCTCATGTGTAGACGGGCATTTGGAGTCACATGGACCGTGGAAGCCATGTGGCCTAAGAGCCTCAGGAATTGTCTGGCGGAGACCAGAGAATTGCTGTGGAACCAACTGGCCAGATCCATCAACCTGTGTGCCCTGTCTATGGGCAAAAAGACCTTTGCCTGAAGGGTGTCCAGTCTTGCTCCTATGAACTCCATGTTCTGTGAAGGGTGCAAAGTGGACTTTGCGAAGTTTATAACAAAGCCCAGATGCTGCAGCAGAGCGACAGTGCGGAGGGTGGCTTGATTGGCCTCTTGTGGGGATTGACCCCTGATAAGCCAGTCGTTCAGGTATGGAAAGACGAAAAGGCCTTGAACCTTGAGGTAGGCCACCACCACCGCCAGGCACTTGGTGAATACCCTGGGGGCGGAGGTTAGGCCAAAAGGCAGTACTCTGTACTGGTAATGGTTTCCTCCCACTACAAATCTGAGATATTGTCTGTGGTCTGGATGAATGAGGATGTGAGTATAAGCATCCTTTAAATCTAAGGAGCATAGTGTGGCAAGGTCAGCTATCCTGAGAGTGGGGGAGGTGAGAAGCATAACGAATTCATCCTAGTTAAGGGTCCCCTTCTAGGAGTGCAGGGAGAGAAAGCCACAGCCAGGTTTCAAAGACAGAAAAACCCCAGCTGGAACAGGTTTCAGCCAATGACTGATAAAGTAAGAAAGAGGGATTGCAAGCACGAGGACCAAAGCCCTTGCTTTAACAAGTGCACTGATTAATATCAGGAGGCAGGGGGATTACCAACACCTGGGAAAGAAAGAGGTGGGGTTAGAACCCTGGAGGTATAAGCCTGGGTTAGATTATGCAGAGAGGGAGAGACGAGAAGGAGAGCAGCCGGGAGTGAAGCTGAGACAGAAGCCGAGAGGAGGAGTTGATTCTTGGAGAAGAGCTGAGCTACCCAGAGCTGAGAGAACTGAATTCCCTGCAACAGGTTGGCAACAGAGGTGGGGACCAGGAAGTGGAGAAGCTTTGAGACCACCAGAGAGGTTGTCAGCTGAGCAGTCTGACCAGGTCGGTGAGTCAGAACCCATGCAGTTGGGAGAACCAGTGTCAGAGTTGGGAGAAGAAGATTGCTTTATGGATTGCTCTCTATGCCAAGCTCTAGACAGGAGGTCTTGAGGAAAAGCTAGCCCTGAAAGAAGTAATTCTCCTTGGAAGTTAACCATATGGCAGAAGCAGTGTGGAGGTAAATTCCTGTCTGTTTTAAAAGGGAAATTTACTGCAACGTAAGCCTGATCAGGAAGCTCTGATTCATGCTTGTTTGTCACCTGTGTTTGAACTGTGCAACGGCAAGAAAAGCCAAGTTAGCTGCTATAAGAGTTTTTGCTTGCTCCTCTCCTATATGAAAAGCCTGCTAAGAGTTTTGATAACAGCTTGGAATGTTTGTTTTGTTCTAAGTTTGGTTTCACGTAGAAATGCAGCCTAGAGAGGTTTTTGAGGCTGGCAGAAACCAAACTGCTGTGGAAGAATTAAGCTTGAATTTTTCTTTATGCTCTGATTAAAAAGGACTAAAAGGAAAGTGGCAGCCTAGTTTCTAAAGGCAATTGCTTCTGCAAGTAAGAGGACTTTAAAAGGCCATTTCTGAGTTCTTTTGGTTTGTTTGCCATTATTTGCTGTACCTTAAGGAAATCCTACAGTTATAATCCTGTAAATGATACCTTGAACCTGCTGTGTTTTGTGTTATGGAAATAAACTTTCTGTTACAAGCCTTACCCTCGGTTACCTCAACTACAAACCTTCTACTTAAAGCACCAACATATTTTAGCAGTACTACACTTCCCAGAAGCCAACACGAAGAAATAGGCTGCTAGGAGCTGATAGAAGAAGGAATCCTCAACCACCACGCCCCTCGACCACTAGAGACAAGTGGCTTCGGGCGTTGTGCTTGTGACAATAGCCAGTCTCCCTGCTGGAGGTAGGGCAGCAGGATTCCAAGGGTAAGCATCTTGAACTTTTCCCTCTCCAGGAACTTGTTTAGATTCCGCAAGTCTAGGATGGGTCTGAGGCCTCCTGTTTGTTTTGGTACCAGAAAGTACCTGGAATAGAAGCCTTGACCCCTCAGGTGGTGGGGCACCGGTTCCACTACCTGTTCCTTTACAAGACTTGCTAACTCCTGCAGGAGTAAGTCCCTGTGCAGAGGAAGTCTTGGAGGCTCCCCTGGAAAATTGGAGGGGGGTACCTGGTGGAAGTGGAGGAGATAGCCCTTCTGGACTATACTTAATACCCAGGTATCCTTTGTTACGGCTGGCCACCTGTGGGCGTACAGGGCCAGCCAGCCTCCTGTGCTG
This sequence comes from Ichthyophis bannanicus, assembly GCA_033557465.1. Lineage (NCBI taxonomy): Eukaryota > Metazoa > Chordata > Amphibia > Gymnophiona > Ichthyophiidae > Ichthyophis > Ichthyophis bannanicus. Next base: position 298,293,832 of record CM066033.1, on the reverse strand, counting down.
ATAGGGGCCAGCTGAGGAGGAGAGGCTATGCCACTGGAGTCAAAACCCCGCTCCCTGCTGTGCAGGAGCTGGAGCTGGTGGCTTGGGGGTTTTCTGCCTACGGGGCCCATGTCCCTGCCCCTTGGCCTGCTGACCCTGTTGGGGAGCTACAGAGGCCTGAAAATGAGGGTACTGTTTATAGGCAGATGACTTCCTCGGGGAAAAGGTCTTTTTTCCCGAGCCCTTCTTCTTCTGAGAAGGGGCAGAGGTTTTCCTGGACAGCCTTGTTTGGGTAAGAGTCTCGGTCTCGAGTTCTGCAGCCTTTTCAGCCATGGGCTTGCCAAAGAGGTTTTCACCTCGGCAGGGGACATCGACCAACTTGTCCTGCACCCATGGCTCGAGGTCCGATGACTCTAGCCAGGCCTGACGGCATGCACTGATGCCGGCTGCAGCTACCCGGGCCGAAGCCTCGAAGCCATCATAGGCTGCTCGAGAGATAAACTTCGAGCACTCACGAATACCCGATGACAGAGCATTGAACCTCTGCAAAGGTTCCTCGGAGAGACCAGCAGAGAACCCGGCAATCTCCTTTGCCAGGTCTCGAAGGTACATGCCCATGTATAGCTGGTAGGTCTGGACACGGCAAGCAAGCATAGAGCCCTGGAAGCACTTCTTACCGAGGGCATCCAGGTTCCGGGCTTCCCGGCCGGGAGGTACCGAGGAGTGCATCTTTTAACTCTTCAGACGATGCATGGCCGATTCCACAACCATGGAGTGGTGCAGTAATTGTGCCTTTTGGAACCCGGGGCTCTTGCGGACTCGATAGATGGAATCGATCCGCTTGCTCAAAACCAGCATCGAGGCCGGCGCCTCCCACATGCGAAAGAGCAACCATTCCAGCATCGGAGGAACCGGTACAGTAAAGGCCTCCTTTGGGGGAGAGTCATACTGTAGGGCCTCGAGCTCCTCGGTTCGAGGCTCCTCCTTGAGATCCGCGGGGAAGGCCAAGGCCTTGGCCATATCCCGCACGAAGTCCGAGAACCGGGTATCCTCCGGTGGGGACCATCTCCGAGGCTCGGACTCCGGCGAGTCCGATGGGACACACCAAGTCCAAAAGTTCTCGGGTGACTCCTCATCCTCCGTTTCCCAGCCGTTACCCCTCAGAGGAGGAATCAAGCGGCTCCGGTCGGGCAGGCACCAATGCCATCCACCCCGACACCGAGGGTACCGGCATCGACGACCTCGGTCCCTAGCGGGAGGCCGAGGGAGACCTTGGCCGAGGATCGACTCGAGCGCGCATGGACTCGAGGATCGGCTCAGCCTCCGGGGTCGACTTGGACGTCGATGTCCGGTGGTCGGGGCAGATGCACCGGTGAGACCGGCGATCAGTGCCCGCTGCTGTTCCATGAAGGCAGCCAAGCTGCACTCCAAGGCTGTCATCCTGATTCCGAGCTCAGGAGACTCAGCAGCCCCCGACTTGGGCCCCGAAGGCGGCTCCCCTGGAGGAGAGTCCACGAGGACTACAGTACTCACGTGACCCCAGGACTCCATCTTCACACGAGGTAGTTTTGCAGGCCTCTCCGACTCCGAAGACCCGGGACGGCGCTCGGGGCTATGCGACTTGGCCCTCGAGGAGCCAAGTACCTCTACCGATGCCGCCCTCGCGGGTTTTTTTCTTCTTGCGATGCTCCTGCGAGGGAGACCCCCTCTCAGAGGAGTCTCGGCGCTGCTCGGGGCCGGAGTCCCGAGACTTCGAGGCCTCTGACGAAGGCCGGGCCCGTCCAGATGCGGAGTCAGAGAAGATTCTTTACTTTGGGTGCTGCTGACTCCTCAACGCCTTCGAGGACATTTTCCCACCTGGGCCACAGATCATCGGGTCATGATCGGGTTCGAGGCACCGGAGGCAGCAGTCATGTGTGTCGGTGAGAGACATAAGTTTCTTACACCGATCACACTTTCTAAACCCGCTGGCAGCCATCTGGGGGAAAAAGGGCCCCTGCGAGGTCAAAAAACAGGGCTGCCAGTGAAAACAGAAAAATGGCGCATACGCTAGTCACTAAGGGCAAAAAAACGAAAAAAGAAGTCCGAGCTCGATACCGATGTATCGGGCCCAGGTGGGAAAGGGAAACCAGCGTCGAACCGAAGAAAACAGGTCCACGCAAAACAAAATCAACTTTTTCCTCGGGTGAAAACGAAACACGTCTGTCGGGCTCCGCGTAAAAAAGAAGACTGAGCAAGATGGCACCCTTGGGCGGGAAGGGGACCCCCGCATGCGCGCTGCATTCCCAAAGGCTTTCTATGAAAGCTGGGAAATGCTCCGCACGGGGGCTCCGTCGGCGCCGACGTCACCCATATGTGAGGACTGACTTCCTGCTTGGTCCTGGAGAATGGGGGAACACAAGGCTTTTAGTTGGAGAATGTGTCCCGGTTTAATCCATGGTGAAAAGTTTAAAACATATTGGGGAAAAGAATGGACAGAATACTTAGTTAAATCAGGGGCCAGAAATCTCCCCTTCACTTCTGTGGACAGTCATGGGGGGAGAACCTTTCTTTGCATGTGTGGTCAAGCAGAGAAAGCGATAGGAGATAAAAATATTGAGGCACATGCAAGCTCTTCAGAAAAAGGCTTGTGGCAGATTTGACCGCAGACAGCAGAATGGAACTGGAGAAGGTGCAGGGGACATTGGAATTTCTATTGGATCAGAGGGCCATGAAGCCTTTAATTTATTATATCAGTTGTATAAGTATGGGCATAACATGGTAAATGTTGATGGATAAAGACCAGCATGGTTCTTCTAGGCTTCCCAGTAATGTGGCTAGATTTACAGAGTTGTACCTGCTACTCTATGCGAGTCACCCCCTCTATTTTTGAAGTTATTTAAGTTTGCTTTGATTCCATCCTCTTGACATACAAGGATCTCTGTCTGTCCCTTGCTTTTTTGAATTCCGTAACTGTTGTTGCCCCACCACCACCTCTTACGTAATACGCAATTACTATTTTCCCTCAAACCTCACTGCGCCAGCATATGAGGTGGAACGCACCTATGGGGAGACACCACCTCGACCCCGAGATGATCAATGCTCGTGTGCTCTCATTGTACGCTTACTTCAGTACTGGGAGAAGGAATATATAATTGTGGAGGCAAGAAAGACCAAGAAGGTGACTTATATGAATTGGTCTGTTGCTGTTTTTCCTGAGTGTGCAGACGGCACAGAAGAAAAAGGCCTTGTTCCCCTATCAGGACTCCCTTCTTAAAGTGGGAGTCAAGGCTGTTATTTGGTTCCCCACCCGACTTAGTCCTAAAGCAAGGGAAGCAGATTTTTCCGGCTCCCAATACATTTTTTTCATAAGTTGGAAGAGAAATTTAGTAGATTTATCTGGGGTGGTCAATTGGAAATTTAGTAGTTTTATCTGGGGTGGTCAATTGGAGACATATGGTTGCCCCGGAGGTGAGGGAGGGGTGAACTACCTGAATTTGTACATCTATTACAAAGCCGCTATTTTACAGAGCCTCCGGTATCATTACATATGACCTCCAGATGCCCATTGGGTGGATATGGAGCATCTGTGAATCACCCCCTACTCTGTGTTTGAGGATGCACCTACCAGTGGTGGACAAGGAACCCATCATGTACTACTAGCCACACTGTTGCGCGTTCAGAGGCAGGTTTATTCGAAGGCTGATCACCGTTATTTTCTCTTTCCGAGGTCCCAATTTGAGGGTTTTTTCCCCTTCAGTTGACCATCCTTTGTTCAGTTGCAAAGGGCTTGGAGCACACAAGGACTTTTTTGCTTTCCATATTTGTTGAAAGGGAACCTGTATGAGCTTGGCTCAGATAAACGATAGGGGGGGGAGGGAATATCAATGCCCTTTTATCAATATTTTCAATTAAGATATTTTGTCTGGGAAACTGGGGTCCTCTGACTCAGCAACCCACAGCACTGGAGCAGATATTATATTTTAAAGGGGGACACTGGAAGAGATTACTTCCTGGGTTATATGGGGCATTACTGGATCTATACAGTTTTGAAGAGGATCGGCATTATCGGTCCTGGCAACAGTGGTTGGGTAGAATGTTTACCTCAGAAGAGTGGAGTACTATCCATCAGAGATGTTACCATTGTGTCCATAATATTTACTGCAGACAAACCTAGTATCAGCTTCTCATGCAGGTCTACTTTACTCCTGTATGGCTGCAGCACTTTTACTCGGGGTTGGAGAATGCCTGTTGGAGAGGGTGTGGGCAGGCGGGTAACTTCTTTCATATGTTGTGGGACTATCTGAAGATTCAAAGGTTTTGGGAAGAAATATTCCTGTTGATCAGTAATATTATTGGCTGCCCAGTTAAGGCTACACCTACTAATTTGTTGGGCTTCCTAGAAGTAGACTTAGGCATCCCTTCAGCCCAGAGACGATTAACTGAGTTACTACTACTGAGTGCCTGAATGGTTATAGCGCGATGCTGGAAATCAGCTGATGGGCCCACAGTCTTGATTTGGAGATTGCGGACCAATGATCTGATGTTTATGGACCAGTTAGTCTATTCGCTCAGGGCCAAGCTGAAGAACACTCCACTCTTTGGGCTTCCCATAAGACCTGGTCTCCATAGATTGTTTTCCCTCGTCATGTTCACCATGATGCACCTACTGTTATTTAGATTAGAGCCTACACACACCCATTGCACCACACCTTATATGTACATATATAGTATTTGATGCATGTCACGCCTGTATGTTAGGGAGGGAGGGGCAAGAGGGTAGGTATATATAATGACCTCTTGTTTCTGGAAGATTGATATGAATGGTGAAGAATTGCTGTTATAACTGACATATCTATTATCATTGTAATCCTTATTTTCATAAGTAAAGAATGATACAAAAAAAACCTGGCAATGAAAAAACTATGGGAATGATATTCAGAATGATTAACGCAATTAGCAGACCTGATAACCACGTTAATCGTGATGATCAGAAGTATTCAGCGGCACTAAGATGGTTAGTGCCGCTGAATATTCCCAGGTGTTGCCACTGAACACCCTGATGCTAGCTGGCTAGCATCGGGGCGTTCTGGGGCAGAGTGGAGGCAGCACCCTGGGATAACCGGGCAACGGCAATATTCAGCTGCTGCCTGGTTATCCGTAAGTGAAGGTTTGGCATCTTAAAGACTTGCCTAATTTTCACTGCAGAGGAGAGCCACGCCACTGGAAGACAAGAGCTTTATTGTGTGTCACCAAGTTTGCCCTACATGTGTTTTGGCCTGGGGCCTTCTACCTTATATTCCATACATTTATAAAAAGATAAAGTAATAAATACAAAAATATCAATATAAACAACATACTAAAATATAAACACTAATACTGAAAATTGTGCTTATAAAAAGCTCAATTGTATAAATATAGTTAAATGGTATTTATTATAAATACATATAAAATCAAATAGAAACATAAATATATATGTTTAACTTAATAAATAATGAATCATATAAAATATAAAACAAAACGATCTAAAAGCCATAACAGATGATGACAACAAAATTATAAATGACAAATTATAAATTACATACAACATATAGAGATACTGAAAAAAACAATAATCAGAGGATATCATAAAATCCTAATGGATGTAGCCAAAAATCACTTGTATTATATTAGATCAGGGGTCTCAAACTCCAGTCATGGAGGGCCGCAAACCAGTCAGGTTTTCAGGATGCCCCTAATGAATATTCATTAGATATATTTATTCTTTATTCTTTATTTGTGGGATTTGATATACTGCCCTTGCGGGAGCGTCAGAGCAGTGTACAATAAAGCACTATTGGCTACAGAAAATTGAAAAGAACGCCATTAATTGGACAGGAAAGAGGAGCAAAGTAAAGGAGTGTGACAAGAAAATAGAGGCAAGAAAGGACGTAAGAAGGGCGAAAGTGGGGATGGAAGGAGAGGAGCTGCAGAAATGGGAGCGGAGAGTGTTATTATGATACTGATTTTGGGGCAGTGCATGCAAATATATCTCATGCATTTTATTAGGGATACCCTGAAAACCTGACTGGTTTGTGGCCCTCCAGGACTGGAATTTGAGACCCCTGTATTAGATGGTATACAGATGGTAGACTCACCACTTAGGAGACATCTTTTGTGGATATCAAGTGATAACTACTTCTAGCAATCTCTAAAGAATCATAAAAGGACAAAGAAAAAGAAGAAATCATCCATCGCTAACAGAAACAACAGACATTTAAAATTATATATTAATTTAGGGAGAGGAAGAGGGGGGGATCTCCATATATAATGGTTTCCTGGACCATGGGATGCTGTTCCAAGGGTTGCAGAGCAGAGATGGTGTCTATCTGGTCAAGAAAGGTTGATGTGTCTTCAGTAGCACACTGGCTAATCTACTGAAGGGAGATTTAAACTAGATTCGTTGGGAATGGGTGGTGAAAGCCGCCAGGTAAGTGAAACATTAAATACCTTTATGGATATGGGTAAAAGGGGCAACATATGGAAAGCGGTGTGTATAAATGCCCGTAGCATGGGAAATAAGATCCCAGATGTTAAAGCTTTAATGGGAGAGGCTGACTTGTATTTAATGGCAGTTACAGAAAGATGGTTCACAGAAAACCATGACTGGGATGTAGCTATTCCAGGCTATATAGAAAGGACATGGTAGGAAGAAGGGAAGGAGGAACGGTACTATATGTAAAAAAGTAATATTAAAGCTATGGAAATACAGGGCTTAAAAAGGAGAGAGGAGGCACTGTGGGTTAAACTAGAAAAAGGGAAAGAGAAATCTATTTGCATTGTTGTGATATACAGACCTCCCTTACAGGAGGAAGAGGTGGATGGAGAGTTAATTGAAGACATATGCAGCATTGCTAGGAAAGGGGAAGTGCTACTAATAGGGGATTTCAATATGCCAGATTTTCACTGGCACATTCCTGCTGCAGTATCATCTAGAAGTAAGGAGATCCTGGATTCTCTACAGGGAGAACTATTCAGGCAACTGGTAGCAGAACCCACACGTGAAGGGGCTATACTGGACTTGGTGCTTACCAATGGTGAAAGTGTTTCTGATGTTATAGTGGGAGATCATTTTGCATTCAGTGATTATCAGATGGTGTGGTTCAGTATTAGGACTAGGGCTATTAAAATCCACTCAAAAGCGAGGGTCTTAGACGTTAGGAAACTATCTTTGTCAAGATGGGCCAATACCTCAGGGAGTTGTTAGCGGGATGGGAACAGCTGGGGGATGTAGAAAAACAGTGGGCAAAAATGAAAGGGGATATTTTAAGGGCAACCAACCTTTTTGTTAAAATGATAAATAAAAGGAAAAGGAGACTGCGATGGTTTTCAAAAGAGGTAGCTGAAAAGGTGAAGAAAAAGAGGGAGACCTTCATGAAATACAAGAGATCACAGAGAGAGGAAGACAGGCATCTGTATTTGGAAAAACTTAGAGAAGTTAGCAAAGTAGTTAGGAAAGCAAAGATTCAAAAAGAGGAGGAAATAGCCAATGCAATAAATGGGGGGATAAGACATTTTTCAGATATGTTAGTGAGAAGATGAAGAGCAAAAGTGGTATTGTCAGACTCAAGGGTGAAGTGGAGGAATATGTAGAAGCTGATGAGGGTAAAGCGTAATTGCTTAACAAATATTTCTGTTCTGTGTTCACAGATGAAGAACCAGGAGCAGGACCTCAGAAAACACCCACAAACAGGAACAGAAGCGAGGGGCATCTTGAACAATTTTCAGAAGACTCTGTTTGTGAGAAACTAGCTAAACTTAAAGTAGACAAAGCGATGGGTCCGGATGGGATACACCCTAGATTACTGAGGGAACTTGGAGACGTTCTAACAGCTCCATTGACTGACCTTTTCAATGCGTCGTTGGGAATGGTGCCGAAGGACTGGAGAGAGGCACATGTGGTCCCTTTACACAAAAGTGGAAGTAAGGATGTGGTTGAAAACTACAGGCTGGTTAGTTTAACTTTGGTGGTGAGTAAATTATTGGAAGCGCTGCTGAAAGAGAAAATAGTGAAGTGTCTGGAATCCAGCGGATTACAGGATCCGAGGCAGCATGGATTCAGCAGAGGCAGGTCTTGTCAGACAAATCTGATTGATTACTTTGACTGGGTGACCAGGGAGTAGGACCGAGGGAGAGCCCTAGATGTGGTGTATTTAGATTTCAGTAACGCTTTTGACACCGTTCCTCACAAGCGACTTATAAACAAACTGAGCATCCTAGGAATGGACCCTAAAGTTACTGCTTGGGTTAGAAATTGTTTGAGTGGGAGACGACAAAGGGTATAGGTAAATGGAGCTCACTCTGAGGAGAAGGAGGTAACCAGTGGTATGCCCCAGGGATCTGTCCTTGGTCTGATTCTTTTTAACATCTTTATTAGTGACTCGAAGGCACACATTGCATTTGCATTAGTGATATAGTGGAAGGGCTGTTGGGTAAGATTTGCCTCTTTGCGGATGATACCAAAATCTGCAATAGAGTAGACACCCAGGAAGGTGTAGATAACATGAGGAGGGATCTAGCTAAGCTTGAAGAATGGTCTAGAATTTGGCAGCTGGGATTTAATGTTAAAAAATGTAAGGTCATGCATTTTGGCTGCAGCAATCCAAGGGAGCAGTATAGTATAGGGGGTGAAGTACTTTTGTCCATTAAAGAAGAGCGGGACCTAGACGTGGTTGTGTCTGATGATCTTAAAGTAGCTAAACAGGTAGAAAAGGCGATGGCAAAAGCTAGAAGGATGCTTGAGTGCATAGGGAGAGGAATGCCAGCAGCTGATAGTGCCTCTGTATAAGTCTTTGGTGTGACCTCATTTGGAGTATTGTGTGCAATTCTGGAGACCACACCTTCAAAAGGATTTAAACAGGTTGGAGTCAGTATAGAGAGTGGCTACCAAAATGGTAGTGGTCTTTATTATAAAGCATATGATGACAGACTTAAGGATCTTAATATGTACACCTTAGAGGAAAGGCAGGATAGAGGTGATATGATTGAGATGTTGAAATACCTCCATTGCATAAATGCACAGGAGGTTCTCTTTCGATTGAAAGCAAGCTCTTCTAGGAGGGGACATGGAATGAGGGTGAAAGGGGACAGATTCAGGAGTGATATATGGAAATATTTCTTTACGGAAAGAGTGATGGATCCGTGGAATAGTCTCCCAGTGGAGGTGGTAGAGATGAGGACAGTATCTGCATTCAAAGAAGCATGGGACAAACACAGGTTCTCTAAAGGAAAAAAAGGGACTGTTGTAGTGGTTGATATGGAAGGACAGACTAGATAGGCCATGTGGTCTTTGTCTGTCGTCATGTTTCTATGTTTGCATAATAATAAATCTGTATGTGTGTATATCATCACTAATGCCTTTAAAATATGAAACCTCCTTGTCTGAATTGCATAGATATAAAATGAATCATGAGTTCTCTCTCTCATATTAACATGGATGGTACGTTTATATATATTATTCATTTATATATATTATTACTCATGTTTGTATATCTATTTTAAAAGTATCGCACCAGTTTAATCTACATTATACAATAAGTAATTCCAAAGAATTGTGTGTAACTGCCACAATCTTCTTTGCCAATCATTTAAATTCGGACAGCAGAAAAAATGCCAACCATGCGCGGGAACAGAGGACTAAAGAGGAAAGGAAACAGACCCACGTATTAGTTTAAAGGTACATCAAACATTATAAAAGCCGCCGGACACAAACTGATATAAGTCAGATGTACAAAGGGCATGTTCTATAAGATTCAATTTTTCTTATCTTGCACTGGAAATGAGAACATTGAAAAGCTGCCATAGTTCACCAGCCTGCTTTTAAACTGCATCAGAGGCATGACATCATAATGACGGTAACTCCCTATTCAAAACATTTGGTTTAATAGAAACTCTTAGCTATAAGTGCAGATTTTGTAAATCTGGCTATACTTGTTGAAAAAGGTTCTGAATAAAGGATACTAAATGCGTATAAATGAACATTGTATGTCTAAGACCAGCCGCCTCTCATCAATAAATTTCTGGCACTAGTTAGCTACTAGATCATATTAATGTTAAAAATATCCCACCTTATCCGTTATAAAAACAGGGGTTATTTTTATAATAAAAACATAGATAATACCTATCTTATGCAGCTAAAATTCAGAGATCTCACACATAAATAAATGAATAAAAACACAGGGGAGCCTGTTGAGCTGACACGAAACAGACCGTTTTTTATAAAAAAAGGAGACAGACAGAACCTCTCCCGCACAATGGGACTCTAAATGAACCAACAAAAATAAATTACTCATCGCTTAAAATAATTTATACCAATGTATACATGTATACAAATCAGTGCATGACATTACAACGAGATGGATCAGCTCAAACAGAACCAAAACATATATCTTACTTTATCGATGAATTGAATATGGGAAAAAAGAGAGCACTGGCCAGAATTTATTGTTCTGTAAAGGGATGGCTGTGGGGTTCCTTTAGGAATGTCTTTAGATAAATAAAGCCTATCTCATCTATCAGTGTTATCTGGCAAGCTTTAATAGGATATACAATCATAAATTGATTTAATAAATAATAAAACATGATAAATAAAGAAATAAGTAAATGAATAATAAGTTATGATAAGACCAACCATTAAGATACCTCAAAAACTAAGAGAACATAATTAAAGTGTATGTTGCTAACAAAACATATTAAAAAAATATATAACATAAAACCATAAAGGGATTATCCATAAAAAAAATCCACAATGAAAGACATGGCAAGGGCATGTATGTAAAACTAAAATCCAAAGGTACATTCTGTAAAAAGACAGAGAGGTCAAACTCTTGATTGAGACCTCTAGGGTGTAAAGTGTCCATCTGGAAAATGGTCCTTTGTTCCAACCTGAGTAAGGTCTTGTCATGGTCTCCTCCTCTCCAATGGGGATATATCTGTTTATAAACTAAATATTTAAGATCTGAAATATTTTGTTGAGCCCTAATCCAATGATCTACCAATGGTTTTGAAGAATATTCCGTTTCAAACAACTTCTATATTCAATAATGCAGGTCTTCACGCTCCTATTGGTCTTGCCTATATAGAGAACATTACATAGACATAGAAACATGATGACAGAAAAAGACCACATGGCCTATCTAGTCTGTCCTTCCATATCAACAACTACAACACTCCCCTTTTTTCCTTTAGAGATCCTCTGTGTTTGTCCCATGCTTTTTTAAATTCAGTTACTGTCCTCATCTCTACCACCTCCACTGAGAGACTATTCCACGGATCCACCACTCTTTCCTTAAAGAAATATTTCCGCATATCACTCCTGAATCTATCTCCCTTCACCCTCATCCCATGTCCCCTCGTAGCAGAACTTGCTTTCAATTGAAAGAGGCTCTCTCCCTGAACATTTATGCCACGGAGGTATTTAAACATCTCAATTATATCACCTCTATTCCGGCTTTCCTCTAAGGTGTACATATTAAGATCCTTAAGTCTGTCTTCATATGCTTTATAATGAAGACCACTAATCATTTTAGTAGCCACCCTCTGCACCGACTCCATTCTGTTCACATCCTTTTGAAGGTGCGGCCTCCAGAATTGCACACTATACTCCAAATGAGGTCGCACCAAAGACTTATACAGAGGCATTATCATCTCCTTTTTTCTGCTAGCCATTCCTCTCTGTATGCACCCAAGCATCCTTCTAGCTTTTGCCGTCACCTTTTCTACCTGTTTAGCTTCTTTAAGATCATCAGACACAACAACGCCTAGGTCCCGCTCTTCTTTAGTGGACAAAAGTACTTCACCCCCCTATACTATATTGCTCCCTTAGATTGCTGCAGCCCAAATGCATGACCTTACATTTTTTAACATTAAATCCCAGCTGCCAAATTCTAGACCATTCTTCAAGCTTAGCTAGATCCCTCCTCATGTTATCTACACCTTCCTGGGTGTCTACTCCATTGCAGATTTTGGTATCATCCGCAAAGAGGCAAACCTTACCCAACAGCCCTTCCGCTATATCACTAACAAAAATGTTAAAAAGAATCGGACCAAGGACAGATCCCTGGGGCACACCACTGGTAACATCCTTCTCCTCAGAATGAGCTCCATTTACTTGTACTCTTTGTCGCCTCCCACCCAACCAATTTCTAACCCAAGCAGTAACTTTAGGGTCCATCCCTAGGGTGCTCAGTTTGTTTATAAGTCACCTGTGAGGAACAGTGTCAAAGGCTTTACTGAAATCTAAATACACCACATCTAGGGCTCTCCCTCGGTCCCACTCCCTGGTCACCCAGTCAAAGAAATCAATCAGATTTGTCTGACAAGACCTGCCTCTGGTGAATCCATGCTGCCTCAGATCCTGTAATCCGCTGGACTCCAGAAACCTCACTATTTTCTCTTTCAGCAGCGTTTCCAATAATTTACTCACCACCAAAGTTAAACTAACCGGCCTGTAGTTTTCAACCACATCCTTACTTCCGCTTTTGTGTAAAGGCACCACATGAGCCTCTCTCCAGTCCTTTGGCACCACTCCCGACTCCAATGAGGCATTGAAAAGGTCAGTCAGTGGAGCTGCTAGAATGTCCCCAAGTTCCCTCAGTATTCTAGGGTGTATCCCGTCCGGTCCCATCGCTTTGTCTACTTTAAGTTGAGCTAGTGTCTCACGAACACAGTCTTCTGAAAATTGTTTAAGATGTCCCTCACTTCTGTTCCTGTTTGTGGGTGTTTTCTGAGGTCCTGCTCCTGGTTCTTCATCTGTGAACACAGAACAAAAATATTGAACACAGAACAGAAATATATGATAATATAGATTACACTGTCCCAGTTACAATTGGTAAATTTGGTCAAAGGATATGGTTGGGCCGTAAGGGGATAATAAAACACTTCTCAACAGGTAAGAACATGGTCACAGGCAGAACAGGCTCCACAGTGAAAGTATCCCTTGGTAGGGGCATGACGCTGGGGAACAGGCAGAGCAGAAGGAACAAGTATATTGGATAAATTAGGATTTTTTTCTGTATGTGATTAGCAACACCTGATCAGCAAATGATGGAATAGTTTGTATAATATGTCACTCACGACAGATAATGTCAGCAATCTTTTTGGAGCGGTTAGATAAAAGCATAGAACAGATCATTTTGTCTATGGTCTGTTTTTCTTTCGTCTCCAGAAGATCAGTGCATTTGGCACTTCTAGCTCTGAAGTATGCTGGCTCTACTTATTTGGGAGGATACAATTTCTCTGCAGATCTTCCACAGAGCACAGCAGCATTAGCTTCAAAATCCGCATCAGCTGAACAAATCCGCCTGGCTCTCAGAAATTGGCTGACTGGGAAATTCTTCTTCAAAGAGTTATTATGAAAACTATGACAGTGCAAAAAATTATTTCTATCAGTAGCTTTATGATATAGAGTGGTCCTAAATTCAGTAGTATCTTTAGCAATCAAAATGTCCGGATATGGTATTTCACTCTCACCTATAGAGATCTCAAACTGTAAATTGACATCTGATGTATTTTTTTTTTAGTGCCATCAAGTCAGTGTTGACTCATAGCGACCAAGCTACCTCTGGGTTTTCTTGGCAATGTATCACCAGACATAGATTGCCAGCCTTTTCTTCCAAGGCAATGGAGGGTAAAGTGACTTGCCCAAAGTCACAAGGAGTGCCAGTGGGAATTGAACCCTTGATCTTCTGGGTACTAGGCAGTTACTCTAACCACTAGGCTATTCCTAATGTATTTATCCATGCCAAAAAGGCATCTAAAGATTGGTGCTCTCCATCCCAAACAAAAAGTACATCATCGATATACCTTTGCCACATCCTGATATTGTCTTTATACGGATGTTTCTGTAAAAATTTGGATTCAAAATCAACAACATACAAATTTGCTACATCTGGCATCATAAAGGACCCCATAGCCACCCCCTTTATCTGTTGGTAAAATAAACCATCAAACCAAAAGAACTTGTTGGTCAAGGCAAGTCTGGCCAATTGCATCAGAAAAAATAGAGATAGGTGTTTGAACCGATCCTCTCATTGAAGTAATTTCCACCACATCAATAGCTTCTTTCTGTGGTATGTTTGTATGTAATGAAACTATATCTAGAGTGACTAATAAAAGATTTGGACGATAGTCTTCAAAATCATGTAAAAGTCATATAACATGACTTGAATCTCTAGTATGAGAAGGCACCTTACATACAAAGGGCCATAAAAGAACATCTAAAAATTGTGAGACTGGCTCAAATAGAGACCCGATAGCCAAAATAATTGGCTGCCCTGGTGGATTAACCATAGACTTATGAATTTTAGGGAGAATATATGTTGTTGGTACTATGGGGTGGGGAACAGTTAGAAAATCTTTCTTTTTCTGTGTTATAAATCCTGCTGACAAACTTATCTCTATAATACTGTCCATTTCTTGGTTTAAAAGAGGGGTGGGGTCTTTATCCAACCGTTTATAAAATGTATTATCACCCCAAATGCCTTTTAATTTCAGAGACATAATCACTCTTGTTTATTATCATAATTGCTCCGCCTTTATCTGCAGGCTTTATCACTATTCTGTAATCTGTTTTGAGTGCCTCAACCGCCTGTTTCTGTTCTCTAGATGTGTTATGAAAGATCTGTTCTCGCGATCCTTCTAATTTGCAAATCCCTTTAAGGACAGCTTTTTCAAAAACATCAATAGCTAGATTAGTGATATTAGGAGGAATCCAGGTAGACTCTTTCGAATTATGGATGTATCCATACTCCCCATATCCTTGTTCGAAAAGAAATCTTTAATTTTAAGTTTCCTAATAAATTTAAATAGATCAACTCTTATGTAAAATGAACTGTATCATCTAGTCGATGAAGAAAACTCTGTGATCTGGCCACAATACCACGGCTCTTTAGGTCTCTGGTCCTCAAGCAGTGAGAAACAGGCAGAGAGTAATACAGAACACAATCACACACAAGTGTTACTTTCTTTGAGCTCAGAGGGAAGACAATAAATGGGTCTATGGACATGCATAATTCCACGCTTATTGAATTCAAATTCTTCCTCCTAAAAATCTCCTTTTATTACAGAAAAAGGGGAAGTAACAGTCATTTATTATAACCATGAAATAACACAAGGTGTCGCCAAAGTTCTTTTTACAGAGCAAGATCTGATTACAGTGTATTAGATGAAATTCATTTGATTATGACAAAATTATTTATAATTGCAAAGTTGCAAAAATTATGTTGTGTCAGCAGGGACTTCCAGTTGACTGTACAATGAACTATGGTTGCACAGTTCATAGCCTATGTTTACTTTTTATGCTTGCGTTAACAGTGTTCCAGACTATTTTAGAAACGGTTACACAGAACTCATGATCATGACATCCTATTCTATTTAAGAGGAAGTAGGTGAAAAGTCAAACTTCTAAACACATTCTGTATCAAAAAATTCATCCATCTTCAATTACATATTGGGGATTCTGGTATCCCTTTATCTGTCCATGTCTACAGTCGAGACAAAAGACAACCCTTTATTAAAAATCTCTATCTGATGTGTAGTGATGGGTATATCTGAAAGATTAAAGACATTCCTAAAAGAACCCCATAGCCATCCCTTTACTGAACAATAAATTATGGCCAATGCTCTCTTTTTTTCCCATATTCAATTCATTGATAAAGTAAGATATATATTTGAGCTGATCCATCTCATTGTAATGTCATGCACTGATTTGTATTGTGATGGAGCTGAAGCCTTTGAAGCAATGGATGTAGAAAGAAACTCTCTTTCTTATGAAGCAACTGAGTTACAGAGGGTGCAATTACCTAGAAGTGCAGCTAGAGGGAGCAGGCACGAGGCTGCAGAAGTTAAGCTGACACACCCAGGTTATAGCAATGCAGTAGCTAATCAAAGGCACCTGGGTAGAAAGCCAGGAAACTCAGTTGGGGAATGCCTTTTTAAGCAGTGCTCACAAGGAAGCAGAGAGAGAGGATCTAAGAAGGAACTCGAGAGAGAGAAAGGATCTATGAAGGAAGGACCTGAGGAAGGAACCTCATACACTGCAAGACAGAGAAACTTGGATACATGGAAAAGCAGAGCTAAGTTCCAGGGAGAACAAGCCCAGCTTAGAAAGCTCCAGAAGCCACTCTTCAAGGAAGACGGTGACAAAGGGAGAGTCTCTGGTGGAAAGAACACCAGCAGCAAACGCTACAGAGATCCAAGGTACAGTGATACTTCATTTATTAAATGGATGCCAGGTCCTAGGAATGCTGATAACCTAAAAAGCCATTCTGAGAAGAAACAAAGCTGGAGGAAGTTTTGTAACCCTGTACAGAGAGGTGTAGGGAAAAGCACTAACAGTTATTTGCTAAACCCAGGCCAGCAGGGCTGGAAAGTGGGGGAAAGAAATACTGAACTGCAACCTGTGTTAACCAGGGAAAGCTCAGGATTAGAAGACACCACGTGTGAGCTAGAACCCATGCAAATTGAGTTTGCAGAACCAGAACCGTTGATGCTTGAACCAATGGACTGTTCTCTGTGTATTACCGCGAGCCTGGAATCTCTTACCGAGATATAACAGCAGCACATGTTTTAAAGTACCTTTTGCTTCTGTTAAAACTGAAGGAAGAGGTTTTGTCTTGTTTTTCTTGCTGTTTGAGAAACTTGCTTGGATACAGAGAACTGTGAAGCATTTGTAACAGTTGCTGACCTTTTGTAAATATCCTTGGCACTAAACCTGAAGTAAGGTAAATTCTACTTTGTTTCCTGAAGACCTTTTGCGTAACAAGGGAATAAAAACATTTTTGTTTCACCCTGCTCAAGGCTTACACATCTATTTTCTGTAAGAAG
The DNA here is from genome assembly GCA_033557465.1 of Ichthyophis bannanicus. Classification (NCBI taxonomy): domain Eukaryota; kingdom Metazoa; phylum Chordata; class Amphibia; order Gymnophiona; family Ichthyophiidae; genus Ichthyophis; species Ichthyophis bannanicus. The sequence goes on along the minus strand of CM066033.1, from coordinate 298,277,011 downwards.
AAGGACTACAAGGACCAGAATGCACTGGGTCTAAAAGTTTTTCTTTCTTCAACAAAATTAAAATGTCCACCCTGACCCTTTGGCACACTGCCACTTGGAGGGGCTGTGACAGTATACATTGGTATAAATTATTGTAAGCAATGAATAATTTATTTTTGTTGGTTCATTTACAGTTCCATTGTGTGGGAGAGGTTCTGTCTGTCTCCTTTAAAAAGAAAAACATTGGTTTTGTTTGGCTCGAAGGGCTCTCCTGTGTTTTTATTCATTTATTTTTTTATTCATTTATTTATGTGTGAGATCTCTGAATTTTAACTGCATAAGATAGGTATTATCTATGTTTTTATTATTAAAATAAGCCCTGCTTTTATAACAGATTAAATGGGATATTTTTAACATTAACTTGATCTAGTAGCTAACTAGTGCCAGATATTTATTGATGAGAGGTGGCTGGTCTTAGACATACAGTGTTCATTTTTACACATTTAGTATCCTTTATTCAGAACCCTTTTCAACAAGCAGAGCCAGATTTATGAAATCTGCACTTATAGCTAAGAGAATCTATTAAACCAAATATTTTGAATAGGCAGTTATCATCATTATGATGTCATGCCTCTGATGCAGTTTAAAAGCAGGCCGGTGAACTATGGTGGTTTTTCAATGTTCTCATTTCCAGTGCAAGGTAAGAAAAATTGAATCTTATAGAACATGCCCTTTGTACATCTGATTTATATCAGTTTGTGTCCGGCGGCTTTTATAATGTTTGATCTGACCTTTAAACTAATACGCAGGTCTGGTTCTGTTCCTCTTCAGTCCTCTGTTCCCGTGCACAGTTGACGTTTTTTCTGGTGTCTGAATTTAAATGATTGGCAAAGAAGATTGTGGCAGTTTCACACAGTTCTTTGGAATTACCTATTGTATAATGTAGATTCGATTGTTGCAATACTTTTAAAATAGATATACAAACATGAGTAATAATATATGTAAATGTACCATCCACGTTAATATGAGAGAGAGAACTCAATTCAGAAAAGGAGGTTCTTATTTTAAAGGCATTAGTGATGATATACACACATATAGATTCATTATTATAGTTGGAGATTCCCCCCTTCCTCTCCCTAAATTAATATACAATTGTAAATATCTGTTGTTCCTCTTAGTGATGGATGATTTCTTCTTTTTCTTCCCCCTTTTATGGTTCTTTAGAGATTGACAGTAGTCGTTATCGCTTGGTAGCCACAAAAGATGTCTCCTAAGTTGTGAGTCTACCATCTATATACCATCTAATATAATACAAGTGATTTTTAGACTACATCCATTAGGATTTTATGATATCCAATGATTATTGTTTTATCTCCAGGAACAAGCAGGAATGTAGTCTTCACATATGGGTAACGTCAGTACCGATGGAGCCCGCGCGGGAACGCTCCCCAGCGTAGGAAAGCTTTTGGGAGCATCCCACTGCGTCTGCGTAGCTGCCTTCCCACCTTTCCAGCTCCTCCCCAGTTCTTCATTTTCTGTGGAACCGACATGAAACAATTCCTGTCACCGAAGAAAATTTGTTTTTTTCTTATTTTTTGTGGTTGCGTCTGCCCTCCTGTCGACGCTGGTACCGACTCCGTTGGTGCTTTCTTTCTTTCTTTCTTTTCTTTAAAAAAAAAAAAAAAATCTTCAGTGAGAGAAGAAAGCTTTCTTCCTTCAGGCGCATTGAGGCCATCTTAGGCTTAGGCCTCTCCCTTTTGTCACAGACAAAATGGAAAAACCATCCAGTGGTTTTAAGAAGTGTTCCAAATGTGGCAGTACAATTTCAGCCACGGAACCCATGACTGGTATCTAAAGTGTTTAGGACCAGATCATCAACCGTCAGACTGTCCTCTCTGTAGGAAGATGACAAAGAGAGTCCTACAGAATTGAGCTGCAAAATTGAGCGCCCTCTTTGCTTCCGATGAGTCATCGAGCGCTTCATCTTCCTCCCAAGGATCTCAGGTATCAAAACCTAGGTCTTCATCGAAGACTGGCTGGCCCTCCAAGAGTAGATCTCCTTCTAAGCATCGAGATGCCTTGGGCTTTGCCCTGGAGGGGGACATACCAGCCAAACAACCCCAGCGGGAGGACCTTGCCTCCAAAGCCTTAGTGGGGTCCCAGGATGCTCCCAAAGCCTCCACCTCCGGAGAGCTCCTGTTGCCATGCTCAGAGATCGTGGCCCGCAATTCCGGTACCGATACCCAAGCATCGGCAACCTCCATGGATCAACATATCCTGGCCATCGAGCAGAGTTTATCAGCCTTACTGGCAGCCTCCGTACCAGTAAAGCCTTAACAGTCAATTCCTCAGACATCGGTACCGGCTACAGTACCAAAAGAGCCTGCATCGACTTTTTTGCAGCTTACCATGCTACCACCCATGCCGGCCCTCGAATCCGTTTCCGGTACCAAGGTGCAGGCACCACAAGCTTCAGCTACCAGCTTTGAATGGTATCGAGTACGTGCAGAGCGTGAACACCCTGTCTGTCGATACTTTGAGTCGTTGTACTCCGATTCGTTGGATGATGAATTGGCCGATACCCGGGAAATGGGAACTCTCCTGGAAGACCCATCTCCGTCTCCACAATGTCACATGTCCCCACCAGAGGACATGTCTTTCTAAGACTTTATTTGCGATGTTGCTCGGGGTCTGTCCATAACTGTGACTTTGGAGAAAGAACCTAGGGCTGAGGAACTTGAAATCCTTCAATACCCTGCAACCCCAAAAGAAGCTGCTACTCTCCCTATTCATCGCATACTTCACAACCTCATGCTTCGTATGTGGGAAAGACCCCTATCCATCTGTCCACATACTCGATGACTCGATACAATGTACTGGGTACCGGAGTGTCCTGGCTTTCAAAAGACGCAATTACCACACCATTCCATGGTGGTAGAATCGGCAATGCATCGAATAAAAAGTGCTAAGATACATTTCCTCAAACCCTCCGGGTAGGGAATCGATAACCCTCGACACTTTTGGTCGACGTTGTTTTCAGGCCTCCATGTTATCGGCCAGAATCAGATCCTACATACTTTATATGGGTATGTTCCTTAGGGAGGTTGCTAGAGATTTGGAATTGATGGCTCCGGTTCTCCCTGATGGTAAGAGAGCTGATTATCTCACCCTTGTAAAGCATGCCCAAAATGTTTCAAAGTTTGTTAACAGGGCAACTTTTGACTGTTTTGAATGCATCAGCAGAACTTCAGCCATATGCATCGGTGCACACATCTGATCAAGATAAGCTGGGTAATATCCCTTGTACTGATGAAAATCTTTTTGGCAAGGATTGGCAGGAGAAGGCTTCTCAGCAAGAATCTGAGAACACCACTCTTAATAGACTATCTAGATCTACTGCCAACCCAGCTAGAAAAAAAGACAACAAAGAAGGCTTTTTTCAATAAGAAAAAGAAATACTACCTTCTTACAACCCTGCAGTGCGGTGTCCAATCCATGCTCCCCAGAAGGGGCAGCAGCCACCAAAACAACATAGGAAGGCTCAGACTCCTAAGTCACAGCCACCTCAGCAGACCCAATCTCCTCAGGGTCCTTGACTCTTTTCTGGACAGCATAGCTGTTCTGCCTCTGGAGATTCTAGATCCTATCCACATTCCCGGCAGACTTTGTCACCTTGCCCACTATGGCATCTTGTAACATCAGAGCAGTGGACGCTCTCCATTATACAGGAGGGATACAAACTTCATCTACGAAGTCTACCACCCAGACTCCTCCAAGAGAGTTCTCTTCTCAACCCGCTCTCACCGATCTGTTGTTGCAAGAGGTCACCTCCCTTCTCTCGCAGAGCATAATAAGAGGTACCACTCTCCCAGCAGAGACTGGGCTTTTGTTCTCTATACTTCCTCATTCCAAAGAAAACAGGAGGCCACAGGCCCATTCTGGACCTCAGAGAACTGAACAAGTATCTACTATGAGAGAAATTCAAAATGATCTCCCTAGGTATTCTTCTCCCCTATCTCCAGAGTCAGAATTGGCTCTGTTCTCTAGATCTAAAGAAGGCATATTCACGCGCAACACAGAAGGTTCCTGCGCTTCCTGTTCCAAGGGAGACATTATCAATACAGAGTCCTGCCTTTTGGCCTCGTCTCTGCCCCAAGAGTCTTTACAAAGTGCATGGCAGTAGTAGCCGCATTTCTAAGGACTCTAGAGATATTTATCTTCCCTTACTTAGATGACTGGCTCGTTTGAGCAAGCACCTTTCTAGAGGCCAATCTTTCCCTCTCGCGTACCATGCAAGTGCTGCAACACTTGGGATTTGTAATAAATCTTCCAAAATCCCAACTTGTTCCCTCTCAAACTCTAGAGTTCACAGGGGCTCTCCTAGACACTCAATAATCAAAGGCTTTTCTGCCCCAAGCCCGCTGCGCTCGACTCAATCAGCTTGCATCTCAAGAATGCCTCAAGAACATTCTCACTGCTAGAGAAATACTGCAAATTCTGGGTCATATGGCATCAGTAGGACATGTTGTTCCATATGCTCATCTACATATACGTGCAGCGCAATGGACCCTGGCTTCCCAGTGGTCTCAGGCGTCAGGTCGCCTGGGAGACAGAACAATGGTCTTTACACATCTAATCTCGTCTCTGCAGTGGTGGCAAGCCCCAGAAAACCTTCTCGTAGGGTCACCTTTTCAGATGCCTCCACACAATGTAACCTGATGACGGACGCTTCCAAATTGGGTTGGGGAGCTCATCTGGACAATCTCTGCACTCAGGGACTTTGGTCTCATCAGGAGTCACAACTCCACATAGAGCCATCCACAATGCTCTTAAAGTGTTCCAGGACCATCTTCGCTTCCGTACAGTTCTAGTCCAGATGGACAATCAAGTAGCCATGTTCTACTTGAACAAGCAAGGCGGAACAGGCTCTTGGATTGTTTGCAGTGAAGCCCTGCACCTGTGGTGTTTTGTAATACAGCATCACATTCACCTACTTGCGGTGTATCTTCCAGGCAAGCAGAATGTCTTGGCGGACAAACTGAGTCGAGTTCTGCTACCCCACGAATGGTCTCTCCATGCGGACAAGGTTGCTCACATTTTTCAGATCTGGTGAACTCCAAATATAGACCTGTTCGCAAGTCCTCAGAATGCCAAGCTTCCCCATTTCTGCTCCAGGATGCCTGCACAGAACAACCAGCAGGTAGATGCCTTTCACCTTCACTGGGGTCAAGGCTTCCTATATGCTTCCCCACCATTCTCATAAGAACATAAGATATTCCATGGTCAGACCAAGGTCCATAAAGCCCAGTATCCTGTTTCCAATAGTGGCCAATCTAGGTCATAAGTACCTAGCAGTCTCCCCAAAAGACACAGGATCCCCAGTGCTTGTACAGGGTCAAGCAGTGATATCCTGGGTCCCTTTTAATAATAGTTTATGGACCTTTCCTCGAGGAACTTGTCCAAACCTTTTTTAAATCCAGCTACACTAACAGCTTTTACTACATCCTTCGGTAACAAATTCCAGAGTTTGATTACACGTTGAGTGAAAAAATATTTTCTCTTGTTAGCCTTAAATAGGTTACCCTGTATCTTCATTGCATGTCCTGTAGTCTTTTTATATTCTGATCATGTAAGCAATCGATCTACATTTACCCATTCCACTCCATTCATTAATTTATAGACCTCTATCATATCTCCCCTCAGCCATCTCTTTTCCAGGTTGAAGAGCCCTAACCTTTTTAGCCTCTCTTCATAGGAGTATCCTTCCATCCCCTTTACCATTTTGGTGGCTCTTCTCTGAACCTTTTCTAATAACGCTACATCCTTTTTAAGATACGGTGACCAGAATTGCACACAATATTCAAGGTGCGGTCGCACCATGGAACGACACAGAGGCATTATAATATCCTTTGTTTTATTTTCCATTCCTTTCCTTATGATACCTAGCATTCTATTTGCTCTCTTGGCCGCCGCTGCACACTGGGCAGAGGGTTTTAACATGTTATCCACGATGACATCCAAATCTTTTTCCTGGGTGGTGGTTCCCAATGTGGAACCTTGCATCGTGTAAACATAGTTTGGGTTGTTCTTTTCTAGGTGCATAACTTTGCACTTGTCCACATTAAATTTCATCTGCCATTTGGATACCCAGTCTTCCAATTTATCAAGATCCCCCTTGCAATTTCCACAATCCTCTTGGGTTTTAACAACTTTAAATAGTTTTGTGTCATCTGCAGATTTGATAACCTCACTCTTTATTCCCTTTTCTACGTTATATATCAATATGTCAAAAAGCAGCAGACCCAGCACAGATCCTTGCGGTACTCCACTATTCACCATTTTCCATTGGGAAAATTGGCCATTTAGCCCTACCCTCTGCTTTCTATCTTTTAACCAGTTCCTGATCCACAATATTATACTGCCTCCTAGCCCATGACTTTTTAGTTTTGCCAAAAGTCTCTGATGAGGGACCTTGTCAAAGGCTTTCTGAAAGTCCAGATACACTATATCAACCGACTCCCTTTATCTACCTGTTTATTCACACCTTCAAAAAAACATAACAGATTAGTAACTTGTCTAAAGCCATGTTGGCTGTCTCCCATTAAACCATGACTATCTACATGTTGAGTAATTTTGTTCTTTATGATGGTTTCTACCATTTTTCCGGGTACTGACATCAGGCTCACCAGTCTGTAGTTTCCCGGATCACCCCTGGAACCCTTTTTAAAAATTGACATTACATTGGCTATCCTCCAGTCATCAGGTATTACAGATGATTTTAATGATAGTTCACAGATTACTAATAGTAGGTCTGAAATCTTATATTTCAGTTCTTTCAATACCCTTGGATGTATACCATCTGGTCCAGGTCATTTGCTAATCTTCAGTTTATCAAATAGTTGTAATACATCTTCCCAGTGTATCAACATTTCTTTAAATTCTTCCGCAGTATCACCTTTTAAATACCACTTCAGTCATGGGTAACATCCTTACATGTTCCTCAGGAAAGACAGAAGCAAAGAATTCATTCAGTCTCTCCGCTATAGCCTTGTCCCCTCTTACTGACCCTTTTACCCCTCTGTTATCTAATGGTCCAACTGAATCTCTCACAGTTTTTTCGCTACGAATGTACTTGAAAAAGTCTTTATTACGCGTTTTTGCTTCCACAGCAAGTTTCTTCTCAAATTCTCTCTTTGCCTGCTTTATCAATGCCTTGCATTTAACTTGCAAGTGCTTGTGCTGTTTCCAGTTTTCGTCATTTGGCTCTTTTTTCCATTTCACATTAGCGGGTTCAACTCGCTCTCAGCTCTAAACTCAACCAGCCTCAATTCTCAAAAAAACACCGCGCATGCGGACAGTGTGGTACCGACTCCATTTTTAAATCCCAAGAAGCACACAATGCGCAACCAGATGTTTTGTTGGTCACATTGGATGTGGTCTCCCTGTATACTAATATTCTGCAAGAGGCAGCTGTAGCAGTAGTAGAGCAGGTGTTATGTCAGCGTGATAATGTCGGCATTGAAGAGGGATTTTCTGCTCGATTTGGTTAGGTTAGCGATTTTTAACAACTATTTTGTGTTTCAGGGACTCCTGTATCAACAAAAATCAGGGGTTGCCATGGGCGCTACGTGCGCCCCGTCTATCGCAAATTTTTATATGGGGCTTTTTGAGCAGAAATGGATAGTTTCGTCTGTGTATTCTTCCCACATTTTGGTGTGGAAACGATACATAGACGATATTTTTCTTTTGTGGAAGGGTACTGTTGCAACATTGGAAGAGGTTTTGACATGGGTTAACACCTGTGATGTCCATATTCGATTTACGTCGGTTTATCATCCAGATACTCTTAATTATCTTGATGTCTGTATAATGCGGACTTCTCATGGATGGGCTACGACTGTTTTCAAAAAACCTACTGATAGAGTCACGTTTCTTCAATTTGATAGTTTGCATCCTTCGTGGTTAAAGACAGGGCTCCCTTTCTCTCAATTTTTATGTTTTAGATGGAACTGTTCAGATAGGATAGATTTCAAACAGAGATCACAGGTATTACAAACTAGTTTCCTCCAACGGGGCTACCCTCAATCTGTAGTCAGGCAAGCATATTCTAGGGCTCTGTTTAACCATCGATCTGCTTTGTTGCGTGTTGAATCTTCTCGAGAGCGGAAGGGTCTTGAGGACACTCAAGTTAATTTTATTACTAAATATTCCCCCTTGAGCGTTGATCTTCAAAAGATTCTCCGTAAGCATAGTAATGTGTTGGCTACAGTGCCTGGGTTGGGTGATAAGACAGTGCGGTGTGTATGGCAGAGGGCTGCCAATTTGAAAGATATGCTTAGCCCGGCGATTTTGCCTTCTACTGAGGAGGGGCTGTTGGCTCCCCGAGAGGGGGGTGATTCTAGCTGTGGCTCTTGTGACATCTGTGAGATTACTTTGAGTGTGGATGTCTTCACCTATCGGGGGGTCTCGATTCGGCTTAAATGTCAGACAACTTGTGCCTCTAATAACGTAGTTTATGCGGTTTTATGTCCATGTGGCCTCTGTTATATAGGCAAAACTATTTGTCCGTTTCGGACCCGGATGCGGGAACATCGAAGCCGTCTGAACCGGAGATGTTTGGAGGCTCCGATGGTCTCTCATAATTTGGAGAAGAAACACACTTTTGACCAGTTACGATGTGTATGCTTGGAGCAAGTTTATTATGGCAGTCAAGGGAAGACATTGGATCAGGTCCTGATTAAGAGAGAACAAAGACTTATTTTTCGACTGAATACTTTAGCTCCGAGTGGTTTAAACAGTCAGATAGAATGGTTCGCGTGTATGTAGGTTGTTGTTGAGTGTGAAAGTTGAGGTTTGGCACAGCGGTAGGATTTTCCCTGGTTGCAGTGTCTTGAGATATCAGAGTTTCTATGTAAGTATAGCTGAGTTCTAGCGGTTGCGCATCGTGTGCTTCTTGGGATTTAAAAATGGAGTCGGTACCACACTGTCCGCATGCGCGGCGTTTTTTTGAGAATTGAGGCTGGTTGAGTTTAGAGCTGAGAGCGAGTTGAACCGGCTAATGTGAAACGTGGGCAGCATGTTTGGTAAGTGTTATTTGATAGTTTGTTATGGTTTGTGATAAAAAAAATTTTTAGTGAGGGTGAAGGCTTATTGTTTGTTTCGTTTTGTTGTAGCATTTTAACGGTCCCCTGAAGAAATCGTTCTGAAACGTCCGACTGGTGCCGGGGCTGTACGTTGGGATCATATTCTAATAGGAAGAGTCAGTCCTTTTTGAAGCTGAGTATTTATTACTATTTATTCCTTTTTCATTACTATTTTATAAGGACTGGAGTTTCTTCTTACAACTGTTTTTCTTGAGGTCATTGATGTGATATAACACGATTGCTGTGAGCAGGTGTGAGCCTCAATACAGCATTGTTCTTTTATACTGAGACCTCTTTTGTTGTTCTTGACCCTTTACAACGGTGAATTTGAACGATATTACTTTTTTGATTGGATTAGGGATGACTTGTTTGGCCAAGTTTTCTGGAACATCTCTTTCAGACTTAGATCAACGCCTACCCTCCATCCTGGGTTCCGATACCAGACATCCTCGGAAGATATATGACCTACTTACTTATGCCTGTGATCCACAGCTCACTCTGAGGTCATCTCTCTGGCATCTCCGATCTAGGGGGTCCCATTTGTGAAGACTACATTCCTGCTTGTTCCTAAAGATAGCGTAGTTACTTACCTGTAATAGGTGATCTCCAAGGAGGCACCAGGAAAATACATTAACATGAAAAGTAAACTGTACATGGCAGTGCGAGACTTATGCATCAGCCGTATGGGAAGCAAGAACAACCACAGAATCCTCCCTAGCCACAAGAAACTCCAATAGCTGGTGGGGCTCAAAAAACAAATATAACTTCTCTTGATAGGAAACATGACATCTAGCAGGAAATTTCAACAAAAAAGTACCGCCAAGGGAGAGTACCCTGGGTTTAAACATTAGGAATTCCTTTCTCCTCAGCTGGGTATCCCTAGCAAGATTAGGAAAAATGCGAACATAAGAGCCCAAAAACTGCTCACTGAAATTTCTAAAATATGCTCAAAGGATTAACGATTTATGAGATTCAAGAGCCAGAGTAACAAGGAGAGTGGTACGAGCCGTGATCAGCTCCACAGAACTCTCCAGAAACCCAGTAAGGTCTCCGGGTTCTACAGAAGCCTCATAGCTAACTCCCCAGTTACTCCGGCCCACATCGAGGTATTGAGCCCTAGTTAATGGTGGTAAGTCATCCTGGGAGATCTTCAAGACCTCCTTGAAATACCTATGAACCATCTCCATGAGCGACTGTAGCAGAGATCTAGGAAAATTAATAAGTCTCAAATGGTTCTTCTGGACCTGATTCTCAAGATATTCCAGTCTCCTAGAAGTCACACTCCTATCCTTAATGTGGGCACCATGTAATCCACGGAGTTGTTCAAGTTCTCCTTCCAACTGCACTAACTTTCCCTCCTGCTCCTTCTGGACTCTGGAACATTCTTGAAAATGCTTATGTAAGGAATCAGTTTCAGTACTTATAGAAGCCGCAATAGACACAAGAGAAGAATTCATGGTTGAAATAGCATCCCACAGCACCTCCAAAGTGACTTTTGGGGGCCTCACCAACACACCAGCACCAACGATGGTCAATGAAGTAAAACCAGCCTGGAGTGGGCTATCCTCCAAGAAAGAAGCAGCCTCTGATCTCACTCCTTCTCCAGGCGGCATATTCAGGTGAGCAGAACCAGCCACGGAGCCCTCTTCACTTCCCTGTACCAGCGTGCTGGTTTTCACGCTGTCAGAAAGCACTCCACTAGCAGCCGCAACACTTCCAGGGCATAGCGGGGGGGCCTGTTGCTCAGGGGAAAGCAACACCTCTGATGTGCTCAAGTCCGGAACAAACGCCGAACCTGCCGAAGATGCTGCTCTCATTCCCGGGACAGCAAAGCCACACATCGGGAGTGTTTTCTGCGCAGCGGAGCTGGTAAGAGCCTCTCCCAAGGGTAGGGAGGCTTGTTTGCACTTCCTTCTCCCCATTCCAGCCACAGAAAGTGCAAAAACCGCTGACAGCAGTACGTCCTTGAAGGGGCCAGCTCACCCGGAGCAGATCACCGCTGCCATCGGAACAGCAGGAATTTAGTGTTCACAACCCACCCTCCTCCCCTAGGAGTTGTATTTTTCCTCTTCTTCTCCTTCTCTCCTTTTATCTCAGCTACAAACTCAACTGAGGAGAGAGAGCTGGAAAGGCAGGAAGGCAGCTACGCAGGCGCAGTGGGATGCTCCCAAAAGCTTTCCTATTGGACGCTGGAGAGCGCTTCCATGCGGGCTTCGTCAGTAGCAACGTTACCCATATGTGAAGACTAAATTCCTGCTGTTCCTGGAGATCATCTGTTACAGATGAGTAACTACACTTTCTCAGTATCTCTATACGATGTATGTAATTTATAATTTGTTGTTTATAATTTTGTTAAGTTGTCATCATCTGTTATGGCTTTTAGATCATTTTGTTTTATATTTTATATTTTATATGATTCATTATTTATTAAGTTAAACATATATATTTATGTTTCTATTTGATTTTATATGTATTTGTAATGGATACCATTTAACTATATTTATACGATTGGGCTTTTTTATAAGCACAATTTTCAATATTAGTGTTTATATTTTAGTATGTTGTTTATATTGATATTTTTGTATTTATTATTTTATCTTTTTTATATATGTATGGAATATAAGATCAAAGTCCCCTGAAGAAGGCTCCAGGCTGAAACACGTGTAGGGCAGACCTGGTGACACACAATAAAGCTCTTCCAGTGGCGTGGCTCTCCTGCTCTTTTTTTGCTTCCTTGAGTCTGTAGGGGAGGTGTTGCTTCCTGTGCTTTCCTTATTCAATGCTGGTGGCCAGATATGGCCCTGGCATTGAATATCCGGGTTTTAAGTTGAGCGACGATAGCTAGTCGCATTGCAGGGGCTAGCTGCCACTGCTGAATATGCCCCAGAGGTATTCCCCGTCCCTTTGGCACCCAGAGCAGGTGCCCTACCCCCACTTGGTGCGACCCTATGTGCGCAATGCAGAACCCACCCCCTTCCAGGTCCACGGAGGCAGCGCGGCAAACTTACCATAAAGCTGGTTTGCCACACTGCCTCTAGGCCCGGCCTCTCTTCACTCCCAGGCCAAAATCTTGTGATTCACGAGACTTGGGTCAGGAGAGAAGAGCAGCCAGATCTGGAGCAGAAACAGCTTGGCAAGCCAGCTTTATGGTAAATTTGCCACACTGTCTCTGTGGACCTGGCGAAGATGCACCCTCATCCTGGCCGGCACTCAGGGTGGGCTGCATCCACTGCCCAGCCCTTGGTACGCCACTGTATCCTCCTTACAATTTTGTAAGAATTGAATCACCTCATGCTTTGGGTCTAGCAGAAGTTGTCTTTATTATACCCCTTGTTTGTGTTTTCATTTCTCTTTTCTTATGGCTTTCTTGCACTGTCCTACCTGAAAAACGGAGTTCTTTTCTGATTTCCTTAATTTTTAAAGTATTGTAAATCGCATAGATTGCGTGCACTGTTTATTTTATTTATTTATTTGATTTTATATACTGCACTATTTCAAAATCAGTGCGGTTTACACATATCAAGAATAAATGTTTTACATTGAACATTGCGATATACCACATAAAATTTACCATAACCATAATTAATGGGTAGCAACACAGGAATATTGACTGGGACAGGGGACTGATGATAGATGCTCATTGTTGCCTGTACTCTTTGTGCTGATACTGGAGTCTTTGGCAATGCGGCTGCGACAGTTGAAGGAGAGTTTGGGGATTAGAATGGGTAGTCAAGTAATAAAAATGTTTGTGTATAGATGATATTTTATTATTCCTGGATGAACCCCAATAGAATGTCCCAGCAGTCTTGGGATTGTTGAGCTATTTTGAGATCTTAACAGGGCTAAAGGTGAATTGAAACCGAAAGATGGGAGATTGATAGTTTCTGCCCAGGACAGTGGATTATGGACGAGATGGTTTATAGTGAGCATTGAAAAAACTGGCAAAACAGACATATGTTGATTCTGTAAGAAAAAGCTGGATACAGTGACTCACTTCATAGCTGGCTGTGAAGTTCTGATGCAAAACATTTCTGTACAGAAAGGCACAATAAAGTAGCATGCCTCATACATTGGAAACTCTGTAAACACTACAGCATCACTGTGCCTGAAAAGTATTGGGATCATGACCCTTAAAGAATTACAGAGAATGAAGAGATTATGATCACCTCGGTTACTTCCATTCCGACTGATAAAAAGCTGGATCCGAGGAAGCCAGATATAGTGGTTAAGGAGAAAAACAATAGAAAGGCATTGATAATAGAGGTGTCGGTTCCAAGTGACTACTCTGTGAATCGCATTGAGAGGGAGAAAATCTTCAAGTACCAAGAAATGCAGTCGGAGACCAAGAAAAATGTGGCTGAAAGATACCGAGCTATTTCCCATCATGTTGGGTGCCACAGGCTTAGTTAAGAGGAATTTTCAAGCACACCTTGATAAATTATCCATACATATAACATCCTGCAAACTCCAGAGGGAGGCGGTTTTTGGCATGATGCAAGTACTGCGCCAAGCATTAGCAATAAATTTAAGAGACTGAGATCATACTCCACTTATCCTGGCTCAGAAGGGAGGTTCATGACTGTCATTGTAATCATGTTATCATGTAATCATGTTAATCATAGATACCATCTCAAGTTATGTTCTATGTATGCAGTTGTAATTCACTGCCTGTTGCGTTATATGGAAACCGTCTTGAATTGTAGAAAGACGGTATATAAAAACTGTTAAATAAATAAATTGTATGCACAAAACTAACCCATTTGGAGAAACTGCCCTTAAAGGTGAACCATGAGAAGTCGGTGGCAGTGCCTTGGATCCTTTACTGTCAGAAAAGTGGAAAAGCCTATTTCTCTTTTGTTTGGAAACAGAGAGGGTAAAATAATTGGGGGAGGGGTGTCCTCAGATCTAAGAAGTTTTTACAAAATGAACATACAGTGGCAATTGATCAGGTGATTAGGCAGCTAGAGCTGTGGAAGAATCTTCCACTGTATTCATTTGGTAGGTGTGTGCTATTTAAGATTGTGGCCATGCCATGAATATATGCATTACAGATGCTCCCATGTTGATTGACATGTAAAGATCTACTCAGGCTGCAAGTAGTATTAACAGAGTGGAGGAGTGGTCTAGTAGTTAGGGCAACAACCTAGAGCCAGAAAGACCAGGGTTCAAATCCCACTGGTACTCCTTGTGGTCTTGGGCAAGCCACTTAATCCTCCGTTGCCTCAGGTACAAACTTAGATTGTGAGCCCTTTGGGAACAGGGAAATGCATACTGTACCTGAATGTAACTCACCTTGATCTCTCCCTGGAAAGGAATGAGCTAAATGCTAAAAATAAATAAAATAAATTTGGAAAGGGAGAAGGCCTGGGATAAATTGGAACAAATAAGCACAGCTGAAAGAGGTTGGGGATGCCCAGTTTTAGATTATACAAGTTAGCTTGCCAAATGAGATTTATATGGGAGTGAATAGCTAGGGGAAGGTCTGCTGGCAGGGTTGTTGTGTGTATTACATGTAGTAGATGAGGTATTGATGAAACCCCTTAAGGGTAATTTGTTAATAAAAGCTGTTAAAGCTACCTGGGGGTATATCTGAAAAAGAAAAGGTAGGGAAGAGTGGAAGTCTGTATTTTTGATTATAAAGAGAAATGGACAGTTTTTGCTGGGTGCAGAGTGGTGATGTTTTTCAGGAAGGATGCTGAAGGGACTAAATACTATAGGGGTTTTTTGAATGGGGGAAGAATGTTATGGGTACATACAAACAATTGTCCTTAAAATATGGGTTTAAGAGGTTGCAGTTTTATGCATACCTACAGGTTAGGGACTATGTTGATATTTTAAAGTGGGATATGGAAGTGTTGGGGGAGGAGTGAAAATTGGTGGAAGAGATATGTCCAAAGGGGACTGCAAAGAATTTAAATACACACAGGTAGAGTTAGCCATGGTCAGCAACAAGCAAAACCGATGCTACAGAACCCGACACAATATTGGCAAAAGTTGTTGGGTCAGGAGGTTACTGATAAACACATTAAAGGTTATATTCATGCAATATATGGAGAGTCGGTAGGCTAATTTTCAAGAGATACAATTCAAGATAATACATCATTCTATATGGATATGGTAAAAAGCACAATGTGGGGTTGGCCAAATCACCCACCTGCCTTAAATGTGGCAGAGAAATGGGGATTATGTACGTAGCTTTAATTATGGGGCCAAGAGTTAGTGGGATTCTGGGAAGAGGTGCAGAGAATGGTGGGGGATGTGTGTGGGAGTAGAGGTACTTGAGCAGGAGGATGTACTGCTATTAAGAGGAGTAAATATTTGTGAGATGAGAAATAAGTGCTTACAGAGGTTTGTGAATTCTCAATCATTGGTAGCTATAAAGTTTATATTAATGAGGTGGAACGAGCCTGTGCACCCCTGATGATTTGCTAATGGATAGAAAACATGAGAGAGATTATGCAGATGGAATAATTTGAGGTAAGATATGTCAAGTAGGTGGTACCCAGCAACTTTACAGCAGCATGGAGTAATTTTTACAAGTTATTAAAGAAGGAGGAGCAGCAGCAGTTAAAGGAATATAGTTTTTCTCTGAAGTGAATATGTAAGGGGCGGGATAGGGAAAGGCATGGCTGAATGGATGATTCTAGATGAATGTGGAGAAAAATGACAATCTAGTGCAGGGAGAGTCTCGAGATAAATGCTGTGATATCTAGTAGTTAGCAGATAAAAATTCTTTCTACAGTTTTATGCAGACATTGTATAATGTTTAAGTTGGTGTATGTTCATGCGTCACAATAAAAATTATAGTACGGAAACGTAGATATTCAGTTCAATGTAACTAACATACTGTATATCTGATTTATACTCGGCAACATATTCAAATTCTAGATTGAATGATATCCACAGTGGTGTGCAAAAAAGAATTTCATTGTTAAAATTGTTTTCCCAACAAACTGGTAAGAATAATTAACGGAAAGAGGTATGTGCCATAGTGAAATGCATCCACTGAATGGTGGCCAAGGAATTTGAGTTATCAGGTTTCATGGCTGAGTGTTCTTATAAGGGTCACCTTTTCTGGAATTTCAAGTCTGTTTATAAATTCATGTTAAAAGAATAATGTGGTCTTTAAAACATTATTCAGTTTTGTTGTGGTATTTATATCTCAAAATTGGGCAGGATTACCACTGTGCAGACACAACTTGTCATTGGATATGCAGTATCATGCTGTTTGCCTTTCTGAAATTGTTAACCAATTTTTCAAAGTACTTTTTCATGCATTTGTTAATCAAAGTAACATGCAATAGTCCAGATAAATGACAGGGTAATGTTTGATCATTCAGTATTCTTTTTCTATGTCCCCAACCTCAAAATCTAACACAGATAGGCAATTAGGATGCAGTAGTCTTTATATGATTAAACTAGGTGTCTTGAGTTCATGCGTTTTGTCCATAGCAGTGACATTGTCTTTTGATTCAATCTAACTAAGCTTGTCACTTGCCATGTGTGAATAAATTGGCTGCTATTTATCAGAACAGAGCTATTTTATAAGATTTTGTTTTCTTTGTTTCATGTTGTAAATTTAAGATATATAGTTAGCTAGCTGTTTTCCGTGGAAGTAACAGAGACCTAAGAGAAACATGTTTGAGGAAAGTTCACAGTATGAGCCTTTTTCAACAGCCATAATGGATAGCGTAGATCATTAAGCAAGATGTAACACCAGTGGGAAAATATTAAAAGAGGAGGCTTTACAGAAAATGAACCACTATAGTCATTGGGACTTTGAAATGAATTTAATAATTTGTTTTCATGTACATCAGTCATAAGCTCGTATGAAGATGAGAACAAGGAAGACAACTTGATAGAAATAATTGATGTAGCAGGTAATGGTAATTGCTGCATAATAGTTTCAGATATACAATTCAGTTTTCTTGTAGAATAAAAATAATTCCTTTTCAATGATTTGTGGTTAATGTTTAATATTGACTGAATTCAGCTATTACACGGTAACAGAGATTAAACATAGGCTCATAAAGTACTTGCACATAAACATATACCTTAAGCAAATAGCCAAAATAAGTCAGTTTAATTGCTTGTAACATGTCATACATTTAAACCATGTGAATATCATCTGTCTTGTAGTCTTTCAAGTCCTAATATCAATGCTGGAAAGGTCAGTCTCCACAGGGAAGATCCAGTAATTATATGGCAGACTACAGATGTTTCTGATTTGATTTTTTTATTTTCTGTAGTAATTGTGAATGTGTATCATTTGAATACTAGCCTAAAAATTGCACTAAACAGGAATCTGTGCTATGCCTCAGTTATAAAGGCTAGTTGATAATTTAAATTTATTTCAAAAAAGGCTTCATAAAGACTTAGGATCTCCCTGTTGTGTCAATATCATGCTTTCCCCAGATGGAATGTGATTGGTATGATTCAATTTTGGTTTTAGGATGTCAACAGGATGTATTAGTATTCAGAGTAGTTTTCCATTTAGCACAGATCTAAAATTAGCATCACCTTACTTTATAAAGTGGTAAACTTCATCATGGATTCAAAGGGTTAAATTTAAATATAAAATGTATGTAAAAATACATATATGAACACATGGAGGTGCTGAAGCATGTTTTTGAATATTTAAAGGTTGTATGCAACAAAATACATAGGAGACATGCATGAATTTCTCTTACAGAGTATAATCGTCATATAAATATGCATTTTTTAAAGAATGTATATCAGTATACGTACTGTTTGACTTAGAAAATATATGATTTTTGTGGATTCATACTTGTAGTGCTTATTTAATTGTTAAAGGGCCAATTCATTCGCAGTCTTTTAGGGTTCTGTAAGAGAGAAGGGGTGTCATTCTGATTTTACTGATTAGCAGCTGTTGTAAAGGAGATATTCAAGATATTAAATATTGGGTTCACGGAAAAGCATATTCATTATTGCTCAAAGTAAGATAGTGAGAAATGCATAAGAAAGAACCACCATGAATATATCATTATTGCTCTCTGCTTCATCTGTGAATTGACCCACAAGGCATTATTCATCCACATGCTTATGCCGCTTTTGTTTGCCTCCTGATGCTCTTCCAGCTGCAATATGTTTACTGCATTCAAAGGCTGTAATATCTTCAGGTCTCTTCCATGCCCCCATAGAACCCATCCTCCTCTGTGGAATGATTTTTGTTAGTTATTTGTGGTTTTAGTTTCATGGCCAAAAATGACAAACTTATCTAGAACAACTCATGTTATTTTATTTTGCCACTTGCCACGACACAAAATAAAGACAAAATTCCAACTATATACAAATCACTGGTTTGACTTTCTTATAAGTAAAAGAATTCTGCTAAAGAGACTACCACTTTCTTAACAGCAAATTGTGGCACTCGTCTCTTTAAAAAGACATGGACGCTTTTTATATTTTTATTTCCAGTTTTAAAATATGATATTAATCCTTTGTCAGTAGCATGCTGTTGCATGCTGCACATGAAATCAAAAGTTTCTCTAGTTTGATACTTGTTCGGGAATGTTAAAAATGCTTCAACTGATATAGTTTAGATCGATCAGGGTATTCCCGACATCTCCCCTCAAGAGCAGTACTACTTAAATAATTTCCTTCCTTTTTATGTCACAGCACAATATCTACTGGGAATACAATCCCTCATTATTTCTAGAGGCACATTAATTTACAAAATATGTGAAGGTGCATTTTAGAAATGACTTCCAGGTATAGTCAGGATGTCCATGTGAAAACATGCCTGAAAAGGCTGGTTGTGTTCAGGTTCAGGCACAATTTCAGAAATGTAGACATACCTGATATGGACATCTTCAGGGACATCTACTTTAGACGTCTCTGCAGCAATATTACAGACAGGAGGCATATCCCAGACAGCCATTCTGCAAATGGCAGGTACCCAATTTCTGTTAAAGGTTGTTCTTGTGAACAGTACTGGGAATACTAGAGTACTATCTACTCTACACTCTCCAGAGAGTATACAAGCAGAATGAGCACTTTTCCAATACTTTGTCATGCCCTAGAGCAGGTACAGATATGGACATGGGCTAGACATGCCAGCCATTTTTGAAATTGGGCAAACATATCTAAGTTTGGCAGGCTCCCCTGCCACGCTGACCACTGTGTTTAGACATGCACATGCCATCTTTCAAAATGTCTCTGGGGACATCTTCATGATTTGGACATCTGCATGCACATCTTAGGACATCCAAATCATGAACAAGGCTCTGCAATGACCCCCATAGTAGCTTTTTCACATAAAATATAAATTCAAAGCCCATCTACTATTTCACTTTCTATTCCAGGATTTTAAATTAAATTTAATCTATATTTGTAGTCTTCACTCTTTAGAGGACTCAGAGTGGTATAACAATAACACAATACAAAATAAACTAGTACAATACAATAATCAGTACAATAATAAAGACATATTTTTAAAAAAACTTCCAGAAGAATCAAAGATGGCAGATGTGAGCTGTTGAGCATTGGTTTACCTCTTCTCTTATTAAACAAATAGTTATTCAACAGAGACCTGATTCTTAGCACAACTCACCCACTACTCACATCAATTGCTCACGACCCTGAGGATCTCGTTTCCAACTGGAATAAGACCCTCAGCTCGATCGCGCTCCTTCCACCACCAAACAAGCCTCCAGCAAAGCAAGCCTCTGCATCTTGGTACTCCACAGAGCTAAAAACTTCACTCACCCACCTAAGAAAGCTTGAACGACGCTGGCACTGCTCCCACTCGGCAGACAACCAAAGAGCTTATAACGAGCACCTGGCAGCTCATCGAGAAGCAGTAACAACTAATATGAGACAGTTCCACAAAGACACGCTAAAGCGTTCACTGAACAAGCCGCACGACCTCTTCGCTCTCGTTAACAACCTAACTAAGGAACCATCCGCAGTACAACCAGTCGAGATCCACCCCCAAGAATTCGCAGATTACTTACAATCCAAATTATGTCAGACTAACAAGGCCTCATCACCTAAAGCATCGCTCGAGCCCAGCCACAAAACATCGTTCACCATTTTCTCCACATCACCCAAGCAGCATATTGAAGACACCATTGCCGCAATTAACATGATCACGGCTCAATCCGACCCCTGCCGTGCTTTCTGGATTAAAGATCTACGATCTTACTGGAGCCCTTTTATAGTCAGGCTCATGGACCGATCCTTTGCAACAGGCACATTCCCGCAATCCCTCAAGCAGACATCCATAAGACCGCTGCTGAAGAACAGCAAGCTGGACCCAAGAAGGTTGACTCATACAGACCGATATCGAGCATACCCCTATTAGCGAAAGTAATCGAAAAGGAAGTTCAATGCCAAATTCAAGATCACATAGATGCTTCCGCACCACTGGACCCATGCCAACACGGCTTCAGAGAGGCCCACGGGGTCGAAACACTACTCACCACACTCTTCAGCAGCATAATTGCAGGAATAGACAACATCCATCAAGGATTTGTCCTCATCTTCTTGGACATTACGGCAGTGTTCGATTCAGTAAGCCACGAGCTTCCCCTTGAACACCTTAAAGAGAAGGGGATCACAGACAAAACACTAGACTGGTGCAAATCCTACCTCTCTGACAGATGGCAGCATGTACGGTCAGGATCCACATCATCGGAGCCTTTCCACCTAAAACAAGGTGTCCCGCAGGGATCCTCCCTCTCCGCCTTGATGTTCAATATATACATGCAGCCCATCTGCAACCTGATCCATTCATTCGGTGTCAACTGCCTTATATATGCAGACGACGTACTGCTATACATTCCGTTCTCGACCAAAAGTCCATACCTCTCCCCGCTAACAAACTGCTTTAATGCAGTATCCAACTGGCTACAATCCCAAAACCTCCAAATTCAGCATAAGAAAACAGAGGTCCTATTCATCACCAGGAATCAAAACTTTTCCACGCCGCCCTCTCTAAAAGTCGACGAAGCAGAACTCCAGTCCAAATCAACGATCACGTACCTCAGAGTCACACTAGATCAGCGCCTAGAGATGAAGACGCACATAGGCAACACAGTGAGAGCGGTGTATCACAAGATCCGTTCTCTCAGGCACCTAAGATCCTTGCTAACACCAGATGACTTCAGAACAGTCTATCAGGCACTAATCATACCGCATCTGGACTATGCAAACTCAATCCTGCAAGGCCTCCCTCAAACCACGCTGAACCCTCTACAACTGGCGATGAACGCTGCTGCAAGAGTCCTCCATGGAGCTTCTAGGAAAGACCATGTGACCCCCATACTAAAGCACCTACACTGGCTCCCAATACGCGGCAGACTCACATACAAAATCTTATTGCTAACATTCAAGGCCGTCAACGGGCTCTCAGCGACTTCACTGGCAGAGCTAATCCAGCCCACACCCCCCAATAGGTCCAGAAGATCGACAGCAGTTAATACGCTGACTGTCCCTAAATCAATAACCCAATGTACATGTTCAACCGTGAACAGGGCCTTCAAATTCTGTGCACCAAGATGCTGGAATGCCCTACCACCCAACATACGAGCAATCCCAGATCTCTCACAGTTTTGAAAGGCATTGAAGCACCATCTCTTCCTCCAGCATTACCCCCAAGATAACTTCTCAATAGCCTCACCCACCACTTAGCTGACCTAGTTTATTAAGACCTACCACACATCCAAGCACGACTACATCCAGCGAGATGACACTGATCTGCCACATAGATGTACATAGTTTGCCCCTTGTTATCCAAGTTTTTGCACCTTGTTCAATGTAAACACAAATCAGTTAATGAGATGTGTATGTTGTTGTTTGTAAACCGCACTGATGCTGAATAGCGCGGTATATAAGAGACTTATAATTTATTTATTTATTTATTACAAACAATATTTTAAAAAACATATTTAAAAAACACTTAATCTACTAAGAGGGTTATTCTGTGCTATGAATAGCGGGGATGGATGGCCTGATGGGACGTGCATCCCCGCTATTCGTGCCGGCTCCTTTCCCCGACTAACTTCCCCATCAGTTGTGCAGGGAAGTTAGACGGGGCGGGGAATGGGTGGCTCAGGGGCAGAGGCTGGGCGGTCAGTGGGCAGTCGCTGGCCCTGGACGTACAGGACTGATTCTAATATCGGTCCTGTACATCCAGGGCCAGCAACATATGCGGGAAAGTTATTCCATCTCCGAGGTGGAATAACTTTCCTGGACGTTTTTTTTTTTTGCTGTGCTCAGGGCCTGGATGGGGCAGGAGGGGCCAGAGGACATTTCCCACAGCCCGACCCTGACCTTAGGAGGCCAGATTGGGGGTCGGGCTGTGGGGAATAGGCAGTTTTTGCTGATGGCTGGCATCATGGCTTTTAAATGGAGCCTCAGTGCCATGACCACCGGATGCCATGGCGCCGCGGCTCCATTTAAAAGCCCTGACTGAGTTAGCTTGGCTTTTCATGTATGTGCAGGCCTGACTGAATTACAGTTCCAGCCTGAACGTACATGACTGTTCGCGATTCTAGAGGGGATCTATGTGCGGGACAGAATCGGCCCTAACTGTTTTAAATTTTAATAAAAAATTAACCAAAATAAAACATACTGCCCCCTCCTATAACTTTCTACATAAAAAATGATCAAAAAGCCATGTCTTAAGCTTCCTCCTAAAAAGCAAATAAGAGGGCTTTTTGATCTCTGCAAGAAGGAGCAACTCCAGTTATGTTTATGTTTATTCAGTAACTTGATATACTGCCTTTTATAACATCAAGGTGGTTTACAAAATAAGTAATAGCAATCACAGCCAGAAAAGGAAAGGAACTACAATAATTAATAGGAAAGAAAAAAGGCAATCACATAGGAAGGAGATTTATAGAGGAGGTAACAGGGAGGGGTTAGGGGAGGCTGGCAGGCAAGTCAAAGGCACTGCAGAATAAATGAGTCTTTAGGAGGTTCTTAAATGTGGGGAAGGAAGGTTCGAGGTGCAGACCCAGGGGGAGGGAGTTCCAAAGGGAGGGGCCTAAAAAAAAAAAGGCAGAGTGGCGAGTGGATTGAAGTTGGGTGCGAGAGGGAGATGGAAGGACCAGACAATTGACATGACAGGGAGCGGAGACTGCGGGTGAGGGTGTGAAACTGTAGGTGGTCAGCCAGGTACTGAGGCATAGAGGTGTAGATGGTGCAGTGGACAATGATAAGGATTTTATAGTGGATACAAAAAGCCAGTGGGAGCCAATGTAGGTGGATCAAAATAGGTGTGATATGGTCTCTGTGGGAAGTGTAGGTAATGATCCGAGCAGCAGTGTTCTGAATGAGCTGTAGGCATTGTAACTGTGCTTGAGTGACACCAGTGAGGATCAGGTTACAAAAGTCAATTTGAGACATGACTAGTGACAGTAGGAGGGTGGTCAGAGCCTGCGAGGACAGGAAGGGACGGATGACCTGGATCTGGCGGAGCAAGAAAAAAGACCGGCGAGAGTGAAGTGAAATATGGTCGTGAAAAGAGAGATCATTATCAGGGTTACACCGAGATAGCGAAGAGAGGTAACTAGAAGGATCAGAAGAGAGGAGAGGACTGGCGCTTGTGAGGGACAGGGACTGCCGAAGGTGAGCCAGATTGCTAGTGTTTTGGAGGCGTTCAAATGTAGGTAGTTGATGGTGAGCCAGTCAGATACCTTGGCCATACAATCATTGAGTGGAGCAAGATCCAGACTGTGGGGGTCAGTGTGGTGAAGCAGAAGTCTATCGTCGGCATAATAATAGGCCGATAAGCCTGATTGCTGAATGATTAGCGTTAGTGGAGATAGAAAGATATTAAACAAAAGGGGCGCCAGAACAGATCCCTGGGGAACCTCACAGTGGAAGGGAAGAGGCTCGGAGGATGTGCCACCTAGAGAGACAGAAAAGGAATGAGCAGAATGCAAAGAGTGAAACCACCGGAAAACGGCCCCACGAAGACCTGCATCCCGCAGAGTAGAATGATCCACCAAGTCGAAAGCTGCTGAAAGGTCGAGTGAAACAGCAATGGAGATGTTACCCTGATCATGCACAGTGTGTAGGTCATTGAGAAATGAGAGCATAATGGTCTCCATGCTATGACCGGGCCGAAAGCTGGACTGGCAAAGGTGCAGGAGATGAGTGGAATCTTGGTGATGTGACAGCTGTGCGAAAACAGCCTTCTCCAAGATCTTCAAGAGAAAGGGAAGGTTGGAGACTGGTCGGTAGCTTGCGGGGTCAAGAGGGTCAAGTGATGTTTTTTTAGGAGGGGACAGATCAGAGCATGTTTCCAGGATGTGGGGAAAATTCCAGAGGTCATGCTGGAGTTGAGCATAGTTAGGACAGAGGGAAGAAGAGCCAGGGAGGGTTCAAGTAGCCATGCAGATGGGATAGGGTCCAGGGAGCAGAATGTTTTATGTGAGGCTGAGATAAGTTTGAGAAGTTCACTTGATGTTAAGGGATGGAACTTGGACCATTGGTGGGAGAGAAAAGCGGAGGGAGGCTGCGAGACAGAGGGGGGAGAACCAATAGGAGGGGGAGAGTCAGATATCAAGGAGCAAATATCCAATATCTTAGAGGAAAAGAAAGAGGCTAACTGGGTGGGGGGAGGCAGAGTGGTAGAGCCAGGTGTAGAGAAAGGCTGGGTGGAGGACAATGATTCCAGAACCGAGTATAGCCGCTGAGTGGAGCTGGAGGCTTATGAGATGATATTGGAGAAGTAGGAGTGTTTGGCCTGGTGAACATGTGTATGGTAGGCCTGGTGACATGACTTAAAGAACTGTAAAGCAGAAGAAGAACAAGACTTACGCCATAGACACTCAGAGTGACGCAGCTGGGAGCGGAGGGTATGAAAACCGGAGTGGTACCATGACTGATGAGATGGATGTGGGGAGGGATATGGCTGCAGTGCGGCTATGCGATCGAGAGCGGTGGAGAGTGAAGATGTCCATAGGGATACCTATATATTCGGAGAGAGAACAGGAAAATCCAATGAGAACAGTTTGTTAGCTGCAGGAAAGGCCTGAACAGTGCATGGAGTGAGGTGTCTGGAGAACCGCTGTTGAGGGGCTGAAGAGGGAATGATAGAGAAAGTACGGTGAGCGCCAGCGGGTGCAGGAGTGACAGGAAGTAACCTGAACTGAACAAATGGTCTGTTCAGGGAAGAGGAGTTGTGGAGAAGTTGGTGGGCAGGTGGAGACAGGAAGAAGAGGAGCATACTGAATCAAGAGTATGGCCCGCTATATGGGTAGCGGATTGGACATGTTGGATGAGACCAAGGTCTTGAAGTAGGAATGTGAAGGCATGGTCGTGAGAGGAGACCGGCTTGTAATTAATGTTTGCTCACAAGTTGTGACATATGAGGTGTAACAAAAAAGAAACGAGACTGTGGCAGCCACGCCTATGACTCAATGCCAGTTGTGCAACATCTCGCCACTATTCTGCTATAATATTTTTCATCTCATTCTCTTTTTCTTTTTCTTTTTTTTTTTGTAGCACACTGCTCCATCGTTTTGTCACGCAACTGGAGGTAGCAGAAATATTGAGCAAAGAATCAACTTGAAATTTCTGGTTAATTTGGAGAAGGGCCCAACTGAGTGTCTCCAACTTCTCCAAAAGGCTTATGGAGAAGATGCAATGTCAAGGCCGCGAGTCTCCCAGTGGCACAAACACTTCAAGACTGGCCGCCAGGAGATGGAGGATGATCCCAAGTCAGGACGGCCTTCCACAACAAAGGCAGCTGAGAACATTGACAGATTGAACCAGTTGGTGAGGAGTGATCGCAGATTGACAGTGCGGATGATAGCAGAGGAGTTCAGCCTGAAAAGGGAGTCAGTGCTGACCATCTTGGTGCAGGAACTGGGGATGCGGAAGGTGTGCGCCAAGATGGTGCCCAAGCTTTTAACGGATGACTAGAAAGAGCATCAGGTCAATGTTTGTCGAGACTTGTTAGAGAAGATCAGAGAAGATCCAGAGTTCGTTGGCCAAGTCATCACAGGAGACGAGACTTGGGTCTTCCAGTACGACTCTGAAAGCAAGAGACAGAGCCTGCAGTGGAAGACTCGACTGTCACTCAGACCCAAGAAGGCACGCATGTCCAAATCAAGGATCAAGGTCATGCTGATAGCATTCTTCAACCAGAAGGGAGTGGTCCATCATGAGTTTGTGCCTGAGGGTCAGACAGTCAACCAGCACTTCTACCTGCAGGTCCTCAATCACCTCCATGACCGGGTTTGGCGCAGCAGGCGGGCTTTGTGAAGAGACAAGTCGTGGCTGCTCCACCACGACAATGCGCCTGCACACACCGCACTCAGTGTGAGGCAGTTCTTGGCCACAGCTCTCGACCACCCTCTTTATTCCCCAGTTCTCGCACCGTGCGATTTCTGGCTCTTCCCCAGGCTGAAGACTGTGCTCAAAGGAACTTATTTCGCCTCTGTAGAAGAGATAAAGGCCACTGTGACGAGGGAGCTGAGGGACCTCAAGGAGGAGGACTTTACAGAGTGCTTCCGTACGTGGCAGAAGCGAATGCAGAAGCGCATTAACTCTGGTGGGGGGGGGGATTACTTTGAAGGGGACAATGCATAATTTCTCTGTAGATTTTGTAATAAAACATGGAACAGTCTCGTTTCTGTTTTGTCACACCTCGTATATTGTTGGTGTGACAGGATGGTTAACTGTCAAAAAATCGAATTCTTTTTTGGTTAGATAGCCAGCCTGTAAACACACAAATAATAGTGTATCCAAACTACTTTTGAGTCTCCTTGTGGGGTCCTCATACAATCTAGTGTAAAAGGCAGTATCACTTATCTGGCGATATATTTCATCTACATAATCCCTCCTATCTTTGTTTTACCAAGGTACCCCCTTCATCCATTGGTTTTATAATTATTTGATTATTACAACAAAGATGCTAAGGCTTGTCGCTCCTCCTTAGTGAGATTAAAAAATGTACGATGTTTCTTATTATAGAATGATTCAACTCTGTGAAGTACTATGCTTTCATATGCTTCAATCATATTATTAGTATTGGGTGGTAACCACTTAGAAGAATTTTTTTACCACCGGATTGTCGCCAGAGTTATCAGCATGGGTATTAAAATAATCCTTAATCTTAAATTTACGGAAAATTTAGAAAAGTTCAACCCTAGTTTTAAAAGTGTCGTGTTTGCATGGAGAGACAAATGACAAACCTTTCTGTAATACTTTAATTTCTACATCCATTCTACTACAGCGCCTACAGGAGATAGGAATACGCAAAAACACCCTAAGATGGTTCCCTCTTACCTGAGCAACTGAGCTCAACAAGTCAAATGCGGTGAGAAGAAATCAGCACAATTCCCCGTCACGCAGAGAATACCACAAGGATCGGCACTCTCATCCATACTCTTTAATATATATATTCAACCCATATGCAACATCATCAAACGACACAAAATACATTACCACCTCTGTACTGACAATATCACGGGTCTATGCCCCAGTCAGCCTGCTCTCACCTGACATAAACTCTATGACAAAATGCCTCGAAGACATGAATACATGGCTCACCAACAATAATCTGACGGTCAACTTTGACAAGGCAGAGGCTATGTTCGTCACTATGGATCCCACATTCAACCCACCCCAGGCAATCAATATCCTAGACAAGACAATAGCAATAAAGGATGAAGTAAGGTATCTGGGCATAACCCTGGACAAAGCTCTTAATCTGTTTGGTAATTCCATAGGTAAAGGAGATCAGTCCAACATATTATTATAAATGCAATGCTGGAGAAGGAATCTATGTCATGATGAAGGTCCACAAATATTTGGGATCAATCCTGTACAAATTTTAAAAACAAATGTTAAAAATTTGAATACAATTCTTTGGTCAATAGGGGGCCAATACAAAGAAATTATATACGTGCATATTGCGCTCTCTTGTCTTTTTTCTCTTAAAAATAAGTCTAGTTGCTGTGTTTTTATAAAATTTGCAACCGATTTAACCACCATTTAGCCATTCCAGATACAGAAGATTAAAATCAAATGGAACAGTGAAATCACATACACCACTTGCCTCAAATCAGACCAAAATATTTCCTAAAAACAGATGTTATCTTTCTTCAAGTGACAATGTAAAATTTATGATAATGCTCAAACTTTTAATAAAGAACTACACAGGAAGAATATCACCTCCTAATAGCCAACTATTTCAAAAGGAAAATCTCTGCATGCCTCCCATTTCTCAATAGATTACTGGCCATCCAGTTCTTAATGGATTCTAAACATAAATCATCTGATTTTTTTTCTAGATAACAAATCAGCAATAGGCAAATACAATCCGCATATGACAGCAAAAATCACAGATCAGAAGACCCAAATCATGAACAAAAATATTGATTAGCAGTGGTGCCAGAGACCCTTGTGGGATGCCACAACATAACCATACAGCTGGCAAGTTATTATTCAGCAACTTCTATTTTCCTCTGGGACAAAAGAGTTTTTAACCATTAGAGTACCTTGCCCCTTATACCCAACATATTCAATTTATTTAACAACAGAATGGATCAAAGGCTGCAGAAAGATCTGATTGCAAGACCAGATTGCAAATCCTTGTTCTGCCATAATCAAAGTTGTTCCAGCCAACGTGTAAGGACTCTCTCTGTGCTACAAGATTTCCTAAAGCCCGACTGTGAATCACCCAGGATACTATTACAAATAATACAATTCTGTAACTGACTAGCCACTAGAGGGTCCAACAGTTTAGCCAAGAATGGTAAATCTAATACAGTTGTGGTCAACATTATTGGCACCCTTGCATTTTAGGTATGTTGTGTACAATATCTTGAGAAATAATTGGAAATATTCCAACTGTATATCATCATAATATTGTAATAATATATTCAAGGTATACAACAACAAAATGTCTGTGCAACTTAGATGTAGTAATTTCTAAGAAAAAAACAAAATATGACCTGGGCAGGATTAATGGCACACTTAACTAATCTATGGTTTGACAATCCTTCGCCGTGATGACAGCCTCTAAACGTTTCTTATAATCATCTATAAGTTTTGTACATCTGTCTGCTGGTAGTTTCTCTCACTCTTGAACTGCGCTTTGTTCCAGCTCATGAAAGTTTCCAGGATTCCATATGGCAGATTTCAGCTCTTTCAAAAGGTTCTCGATTGGATTGAGATCAGGACTCATTGCTGCCCAGTTTAAAACAGTGCATTTGTTCGTTTTTAACCATTATTTTGTACTTTTGGATGTATGTTTTGGGTCATTGTCCTGCTGGAGGACCTTTGACCCAGATCTAGTTTTCTGACACTAATTAGCACATTTCACTCCAAAATACCTTGGTAGTCCTTTAATTTCATGATTCCTTTAATACGTTCCAGGCCTCCAGTTCCTGAAGCAGCAAAGCAGCCCCACAACATTATGGAATCTCCACCATATTTAAGTGTAGGAAGGGTGTATATGTATATGTTCATCAGGACCAGATTTAGAGACCAATTTCCAGATTTCTAATTCCAGTAAAAAAGAAAATTCTTGACATAGCGGATCTTAACATAATAACATAGTATATGATGGCAGATAAAGACCAGTATGGTCCATCTAGTCTGCCCAGCAAGGTGGTAAGAATAGGTGCACTTGCTGCTCCATGCAGGTTACCCCTCCCTATGCCTTTGTTTAGGGGTGCATCCACTGCTCCGTGTAGGTCACCCCTATTTGATCAGATATAAGAGATAGTTGGGCTTATTTTGATTTTAACCTGTTGCTATAAAGGGATCCACTGTGTCTGTCCCATGCCATTTTGAATTGTGTCACTGTGTTTGCCCCCACCACTTCCATCGGGAGGGCATTCCAAGCATCCACCACCCTTTCAGTGAAAAAGTATTTCCTGACATTGCCTTTCAGTTTACCCTCTTGCAGCTTCATGTTATGCCCTCTAGTTTTACAGCTTCCCCGTCTTTGGAAGAGGTTTGTTTGTCCATTAATACTCTTTAAGTATGTAAAGGTATGAATCATATCTCCCCTGTCCCTCCTCTCCTCCAGAGTGTATGACTGAACAAAGTATCCTGTTGAGAGGGACTAGAATATTCCTTAAATTCATCCTCTTCATCTTTACTCAGTAACATCCTGTCTGTATTAAACTCCTAACACCTCACATAATTGTGAACTGGAGCTACAAGAAATACCAGTTCCTGAGCGGTCCTCCAGTTTAGTCCTCCACATCCGGGTAGTGCACCTCCTCCTGCAGCCTGGAGACTGGACCAATCAAAATCTTCCTCTGGTTGTAGGTATTCTGTCGGAGCTCCATCAGCCCCCAGTGTGTCCAGTCTCCTTGCAGCTGGAGGACGTGTGTGCCTGGTGTGGCGCACTTAGGGACGCTTAGAAGCAACACTAGAGAGCTTTTTTGTTAGGTTTTTTCTTTTCCCCCTATATCCTTTACTTTAATTATTTTTTTTAGGTAGCTGTCTCTTTAATTCCTTTCTGCACAGCCGAAGAGCAGGGCAGAGAGGACCCGGGCTTTACTGACCTTCTTCCTCTCAGGCAGGAGTTGGTTGCAGTCAGGGGGCTTTGATCTCTCCTCCTGGACTGTACAGAGGGGAGATCTGCCTTTAGCCAGCACTCTGTTCCTCCCGGGCAGTCTACATTCTTTCTGCTGCCTCTCTCCTT
This sequence comes from Ichthyophis bannanicus, assembly GCA_033557465.1. NCBI lineage: Eukaryota > Metazoa > Chordata > Amphibia > Gymnophiona > Ichthyophiidae > Ichthyophis > Ichthyophis bannanicus. The sequence continues at coordinate 298,246,246 of CM066033.1, read as the reverse complement.
CCGATCCGACGCTTTGGCTGGTGATTGACAGCCCAGCTCGGCAGCATGCTCCCGCTCTAGATTCGGGCGGCGGGCTGTCTGCCGGCGATCTAAGGACACTGTGGTGAGTGTTTCCTTCGGGGGACCTTTCTATTTCCTTCAGGAGCTTTGCCTTCTTTCTATTTTCTTTATTATTTTCCTCGGGCTTTTTTCGCGCCATTTTTCTCCCCGACGAAAATGTGCCGGCGGCCATTTTCTGATTCAGTTTTCTTTTCCCGCGCGATTTAAACAGCACAGCACAGGTTTCCCTTGACTTTTGCCACGTTTTTGGCATAGCGTTTTTGTTTGGGGGTCTCCCCCCTTCCCTCCTGTTTCATTAAAAAAAACCACAAAAAAAACCATTATTTATTTGTTTGGTTATTTTGCTTCAGTTCTGATCCTCAGGTGTGTCTGCTCCCTGGGGTACCTCTTTTCACTGTATGGCTTCGCGACCGCAGTGTGTGATCTGTGGCTCACGTAGAGGAGCTGTGGCAGAGTCTGGCATTTGTAGGGGCTGCGCTTCAGTGTCCTCGGGTATAGAGCTTCAAATGGAACATAAGGAGCTCTCTGACTCGGACAGTCCGCATGTCCCTGCGGACCGCGCTCCTTCTCCGGGATCTCTTCCCTCTCTTTCTGCGGTCCCTCCTAAGGGGCAAGTCGATCCACTCCCGCTTGAAGCTGCGGAATCTACATTCACGGATTTTTCTCCGGATTTTGTGCTCCTTATGCACCAAGCTTTTCGCTTGGGTCGCTCAGGCAAGTTGCCTGAGGCCTGGCCGTCGCCCCTTCCCTCTTTTAAAGGTAAGGCGCCCCGGCAGCCACTTCAGCCCTCCGCCAAGCGGTTGCGGTCTTTGGATCTCGACCACGATGATTTGTGTTGGCAGGATCAGGATACTGAGATGGATCAGGAGGCGGGAGGGGAAGACCTAGAGGACGGTGAAATCCCCGAGCCGGAGGATCAAGCCCGCATAGTTCGGGTGTTTCGTAAGGAAGAGTTAGTGCCCTTAATTATGGAATCTCTTCATACTCTTAATCTGTCGGCCCCTCGTCCGGTGGACGAGGACGGCTTGGAGGATCCTCTCATTCAGGCGGTGCGTGACTCTCAGGTGGTGTTTCCGCTTCACCGAGTGGTGGAACAAATGATTCAGTCCGAATGGGATCAACCTGAATCCGGGTTGAAGGGTATTCGGACTATGAACCGTCTGTATCCCCTGGCGGACAAGGACAAGGAGAAATTTCGATCTCCACGGGTTGATGCCGCTGTTTCGGTGGTAACCAAGAAAACCACTATTCCTGTCGAGGGCAGTGCTGCTCTGAAGGACGCGCAGGACAAGAAAGTGGATGGCTTGTTGAAGCAGGCGTTCGAGACCAATGCCTTATCCTTACAGGCCTCTATTTGTGGTGCTTGGGTGGCTAGGGCTTGCCTGCGTTGGGCGCAGTGCCTGCAGCAGCTGACTGGCTTGGATCAGCAGGGCTTGCTGGAGGTTACTCGCTTGGAGTCAGGTTCGGCGTATTTGACGGATGTGCATTATGATCTCATCCGAACTCTAGCGAATAGTATGGCTTCCTTGGTGGCGGCGCGTAGATCTATTTGGCTGCGGAATTGGGCGGCCGATGGATCTTCTAAATCTCGTCTCAGTAAACTCCCCTTTAAGGGTAAACTCTTATTCGGGGACGATTTGGATAAGTTGGTTAAAGATCTCGGTGAGTCTAAGGGTGGTAGGCTGCTGGAGGATCGGCCTAAGGTGTCTAAAGGTTTACCGGCCGTGCGCGGTCAGTTTCGGGACTTTCAGAGGTTTCGTTCTTCCCGTCTGTGGGGTTCCCAACGAGGTCGAGTTGGCTCCCGTTCCCAAGGTTTTAGAGGTTTTCGGGGGCAGGACGTGGATTTTCAGCAGCGTCCTCCTCCTCCTCCTCCTCTTTTACTCGAAAGCAGCAATGAAGTGAGGCGGGCTCCGGAGGGAAGCCTAGTCATCGGGGGTCGTCTCCGCGATTTTCTTCCTTCCTGGGCCCAAATAACCTCAGATCAGTGGGTGCTCGAAATCATCCGCGACGGTTATGCTCTGGAGTTGGCTTCTCCGATTCCAGATTCCTTTGTCCTTTCTCCCAGCAAAGGCGAGCAGAAAGCGCGTGCCCTTCGGTGGATGCTGCACCGTCTCCTGGCACTGGGAGCGGTGGTCCCCGTACTTCCTTTGGAGCACGGCGTCGGTCGCTACTCCATTTATTTTGTGGTCCCCAAAAAGGACGGCTCTCTCCGTCCGATTCTGGATCTCAAGGGCGTCAATTGTTTTCTGCGGGTTCCGCACTTCAGGATGGAAACCTTACGCTCCGTCATAGTAGCGGTGCATCGCGGGGAGTTTCTCATGTCTCTCGATCTCTCCGAGGCCTATTTGCACATTCCCATCCGGGAAGCTCATCAAAAGTTCTTGCGTTTCGCCTTCCCTTGGGGTCACTTCCAGTTTCGGGCCCTGCCCTTCGGTCTGGCTACCGCTCCTCGCACCTTCACGAAAGTCATGGTGGTGGTCACGGCGGCCTTGCGACGGGAAGGGATCCTCGTCCACCCTTATCTCGACGACTGGTTAATTCAGGCGAAATCCCTCGAGGAGAGTGTGAGAGTTACGGACAGGGTGGTAGCCTTGCTACGGACCCTCGGCTGGGTGGTCAACGAGAAGAAGAGTCATCTGGTGCCCACTCAGACCCTCGAATACCTCGGTGTTCTTTTCTGCACGGCAAAAGGCGTCGTCTGCTTACCGGAACGCCGTGTTCAAGCCTTGCGCTGCCTCGTGCGCTCCTTCCTAAAGATCCCGTCACCGTCCGCCTGGTGGTATCTCCGACTGTTAGGCACTATGGCGGCGACGCTGGAGGTGGTTCCTTGGGCGCGTTTTCACATGCGCCCGCTTCAGAGCGCCCTGTTACGTCGTTGGTCAAATCAGTTACACTCGTTGAACAAGCGGTTACCTTGCCCGTTGTCCATGCGACGGTCCCTTCGGTGGTGGCTGTGCTCGAAGAACCTGCGATTGGGGATGCCGTTGGAACAACCTCCTTGGGTTCCGCTCTTGACGGATGCCAGCCTGTTGGGCTGGGGGGCACATTGCGAGGGCCGCTTTGTGCAAGGGACGTGGTCTCTCCTCGAAGCGTCGTGGTCGATCAACCACTTAGAGCTGCGCACGGTGCGGTTGGCGCTGTTAGCCTTCGAAACGCTGCTACGGGGGCGTGCAGTGCGAGTTCTGTCGGACAACTCGGCAACAGTAGCCTACATCAACCGCCAGGGCAGCACCGGCAGTGTGGCAATGGAAACAGAGGCAGCGGCTCTGTTTGCTTGGGTTCAAACTCGGCTGCCGGCGCTGTCGGCGGCGCATATCACAGGAAAGGACAATGTCATGGCGGATTATCTCAGCAGAGTGCGGGTGGATCCCGGGGAGTGGGAACTGCACCCGCAGATATATGCGCAAATATACGCAGATGGGGTCCTCCGGTCATGGATCTCATGGCGACTTTTCAAACGGCCAAGACAGCTCGTTTTTACAGCTGGCGGAGGGAGCGCATGTCCGAAGGCATCGACGCGCTCATTCTGCCGTGGCCGGAGTGTCAATTTCTTTATGTCTTTCCCCCGTGGGCGTTGATCGGTTGTGTCGTTCAGCGCATCGAGGCGCACCGAGGGCGCGTTCTGCTAGTGGCTCCAGATTGGCCCAGGAGGCCGCGTGGTATGCGGATCTGGTGAGGTTACGCGACGGGCTCCCTTGGAAGTTGCCACCGTTACCGGATCTGCTGATTCAGGGACCCCTTTGAATGCCTCAGGTGGATCGATTCTCGCTTACGGTTTGGCCATTGAAAGGGCTCGGCTGAGTAAGAAGGGTTACTCCGCATTGGTTGTTGGCACTCTCCTTCGGGCGCGGAAGTCCTCCACCTCGCTCGCGTATGTCCGGGTGTGGAGAATTTTTGAGGACTGGTGCTCCAGGCGTGGTGTGCGCGCTGCAACCGCTTCGATACCGGTAATTCTCAGCTTTCTGCAGGACGGTTTTGACAAAGGCTTGGCGGCCAGCTCTTTGAAGGTTCAGTTAGCGGCGCTGGCTTGCTACAGGGGTAAGGTGTTGGGACTTTCCCTGGGGTCCCATCCCGACGTGCGCCGTTTTCTTCAGGCGGTTTTCAGGTTGCGGCCTTCGCGCAGAGTTTCCATGCCATCATGGGACTTGAACCTGGTGTTACAGGCCTTAGTGCGCGAACCTTTCGAGCCTCTTCGGCAGGCGTCTCTTAAGGATTTGACCTTGAAGACGGTTTTTCTGGTGGCCATCTGTTCGTCGAGGCGCATTTCGGAGTTGCAAGCGCTTTCGTGTAGAGAACCGTTCTTGTCTATTTCTCGGGATCGAGTGGTTCTTCGGCCGGTTCCCTCCTTTTTGCCTAAGGTGGTTTCGCCCTTTCACCTGAATCAGGCCATTTTTCTTCCGGTCCTTTCTTCGGGATCGGCAGGTACTTCGGACGCTGACTTACATTTCCTGGATGTCCGGCGAGTCCTTCGTCGCTACCTCAAGGTGTCGGAATCGTTTCGCAAGACCGACCGGTTGTTCGTGCTTTTTGGTGGGGTGAGGCGGGGTGAGGCGGCAGCGAAGGCCTCCATCGCTCACTGGATTAAGGAAGCGATTGCTTCAGCTTATATTCTCCAGGGTCGACCGGTACCGGTGGGTCTCCGGGCGCACTCTACAAGGGCTCAGGCAACCTCTTGGGCGGAGCATAGCCTTGTTCCGCCCGTCGAGATTTGTAGGGCGGCTACCTGGTCGTCTCTGCATACTTTCAGTAAGCATTATCGGTTGGATGTGCTGGCCGCTCAGGATTCTTGCTTTGGTTCGGCAGTGCTGCACGCCGGTTCGAAGGTGCCCGCCCGGTGTTGACTGCTCTGTTACATCCCGGATGTGGAGGACTAAACTGGAGGACCGCTCAGGAAATAGAAATTACACTTACCTGGTAATTGTAGTTCCTGGAGGGTCCAGTTTAGTCCTCCTTCCCGCCCAGGTGTCAGGATTGTTTGTTGTTTGATACAGCGCGCGATCTCCGAACGGTACGGAACTGCTTCAGTGACTTTTTTATTCGCGTTCCGTCTTTCAAAACCGTCTTCTACATTCTTTCTTTTTTCCAGCTCTTGAATTCGAATAGTTTTCAGGATCGGTTTCGGACAATTTTTGCTTCGCCTTTTGGGCGGGGCGTGGGCAGAGTTCTGGCTTCCTCGTTTGGGGAGGGGGTCGCTTCTTTCAAAAGGGGGTACTTTCTTTTTCTCTTATGTGTTTATGATAACCTCATGTGTTGCTTCTCTGAGTCTGCTTTGTTACTAGTTCACTGGGGGCTGATGGGAGCTCCGACAGAATACCTACAACCAGAGGAAGATTTTGATTGGTCCAGTCTCCAGGCTGCAGGAGGAGGTGCACTACCCGGATGTGGAGGACTAAACTGGACCCTCCAGGAACTACAATTACCAGGTAAGTGTAATTTCTATATTGCACAACTGATTACTTTCTCAATTTTGAAACTTTAGTCTGAAAGTGTTAAACCAGTTCTTGTGCATAGAGGTCTAATCCATATCACTGTAACCAAAGCAGATGTTAAATTTTTCACAGTCCTAAATAGATCTCTAGAGCTACTATTAGCAAGTATACATTTAGAATAGTAAGGGGTTTTTTTTAGAGACATACCCCCACAGCCTTTTTTATAATTCCTAACTTTGTTTTTCCAATCCTCTTTGGCTCCATCAGGCTGTACCTTATGCAAAACTCATTCTAAACATCTGACAAATTGTTTTAAAATTTTAAAAAGCTCAGAATACCATGATTCTCCAGGACCAAGCAGGAAGTCAGTCCTCACATATGGGTGTCATCGACGCCGATGAAGCCCCAGCGGAGCATTTCCCCAGCTTTCTATGAAAGCCTTTGGAAATGCAGGCACGCATGCGCGGTTCCCTTCCCACCTAAAGGTGCCATCTTACCTCAGTCTCTCTTTTTCCGAGAAGCCCACTGGACATGTGTCCTGTCATCCCGGATAAAAGTTTGATTTTTTCGGCGATTCTCGCTATTTTTCTTCCCGGTTTGACGCCGGTTCCCCTTCCGCTAGGTTCGGTACACTGGTATCGAGCCAGATTCTTCTTTTTCGGTTTTTGCCCTTCGTGGCTGGCGTTCGAGCCCTTTTTTGCTTTTTCCCTGGATGGCCAGTCCTTTGACCTCGCGTGGACTCTTTTTTTTCCCCAATGGCTTCCAGCGGTTTTAAAAAGTGTGGTCGATGTAAGAAGTTGATGTCTCTCACCGACACACACACGACTGCTACCTTCGGTGCCTCGGTCCTGATCACGACCCTAAGACGTATGGACCATGTGGGAAGATGTCTTCCAAGGCACTGCGAAGTCGCCAGCAGCAGAAAGAAAGGCTTTTCTCGGACTCAGCCTCCGGCCGGGCCCAGAACTCGTCTGAGGCCTCGACATCTCGGGATTCGGATCCTGAGCGCCGTCGGGGCTCCTCGGACAGGGGGTCACCCGACCGGGAACGCAAGAGGAAGAAGCGGCTCGTGAGGGCGTCAGAGGAGGAGGTCCCTGGCTCCTCGAGGGCCAGGTCTAAGACCCCCGACCGTCGCCCCGGGCCCGTGGACCAAGAGAAGCCTGCCAAAGTTCCTCGCGTGGAGCTGGAGTCTGCTGGAAACATAAGCCCTGTGGTCCTCGAGGACTCTCCTCCCAGAGAGCCGACGTCGGGCCGGCTGCTGCGTCTCCCGAGCTGAGTCTCAGGATGACAGCCTTAGAGTGCAGACTGTCTGCCTTCATGGAGCAGCAGCGGGCACTGATGGCCAGCCTATCTGGTGCATCTGCCCCGACCACCGGGACATCGACATCGAAGTCGACCCCGGAGACTGAGCCGATACTCGAGTCCATGATGGCACCCGGCATCGGGGCGGGTGCTCCAGGGCCCCGCTGGGTTGGATCCTGACTCCTCGTCGGATGAGTCCGCCTGGGAGACGGAGGATGAGGAGTCCCCCGACACATTCAAGACTCGGTGCGTCCCGTCGGACTCACCGCAGTCTGAGCCCCGGAGTAGATCCCCTCTGGAGGATACCCGGTTCTCTGAGTTTGTCCGGGATATGGCCACCGCGTTGGCTATCCCGGCGGACCCCGAGGAAGAGCCTCGAGCCGAAGAGCTCGAGGCCCTGCAGTACGACTCTCCTCCGAAGGAGGCCTTTACTGCCCCGGTTCCTCCGATGCTGGAACGGCTCCTCTTCCAGATGTGGGAGGCACCGGCCTCGGCGCCGGTTCTAAGCAAGCGGGTCGATTCGATTTATCGACTCCGGAAGAGCCCTGGCTTTCAGAAGGCGCAGCTACCACACCATTCCATAGTGATGGAATCGGCCATGCATCGCCTGAAAAGTCAGAAGATGCACTCTGCGGTGCCCCCCGGCAGGGAGACCCGGAACCTCGATGGTGTTGGTAGAAAGTGCTTCCAGGGCTCGATGCTTGCTTGCCGTGTCCAGTCTTACCAGCTGTACATGGGCATGTACTTGCGAGACCTGGCCAAGGAGTTGGCCGGGTTCTCCACTGGTCTCTCCGGGAAGCCTTTGCAGAGATTCAAGTCCTTGTCCTCGGGGATTCGGGACTACTCGAAGTTTATGTCCCGCGCCGCCTACGATGGCTTCGAGGCTTCGGCCCGAGTTGTGGCAGCCGGCATCGCGGCTCGACGCCAGACATGGCTGCAGTCATCTGACCTCGAGCCATGGGTTCAGGACAAGTTGGTCGATGTCCCTTGCCGAGGTGAGAACCTTTTTGGCAAGCCCATGGCCGAGAAGGCCGCACAGCTCGAGACTGAGCACCTTACAAGGACAAGACTGTCTAGAAAGACTTCTGCCCCTTCTCACAAGAAGAAGGCCTCGGGTAAGAAGCCCTTTTACCCGAGGAAGGGCACTGCCTACAAACAGTACCCTCAGTATCAGGCTGGCCAAGCTGCACCCCAGGGTCAGCAAGCCAAGGGGCAGGGTAATGGGCCCCGTAGGCAGAGGACTCCCAAGCCTACGGCCCCTGCTCCCACTCATCAGGGTGGGGGTTTTTGACTCCCTGAGCCTCTCAGTCCCTGCTCTTCCAACCCTGCACAGGAGGTCGCCTCGCCCTTTTTGCCCACTAGTGGCCCCACATCACTGGGGACAGTTGAGTGTTGAACATAGTCCACAGGGGCTATGCACTACATTTTCACCAACTGCCTCCGCCATACTTTCCAGGGGAGCCTCCAAGGCCTCCCCTGCACACAGATCTTCTCCTCCAAGAGCTTCAAGGTCTGTTGGTGGACAGGGCGGTGGAGCCTGTGCCTCCCCACTTGCAAGGTCAAGGGTTTTACTCCAGGTATTTCCTGGTACCCAAAGGAACCGGTGGCCTTCGACCTATTCTGGACCTCAGGAACCTCAACAAGCTCCTAGAGAAAGAAAAGTTCAAGATGCTTATTCTTGGAACACTTCTGCCCGACCTCCAGCAGGGAGATTGGCTATGCTTCTTAGATCTAAAGGATGCGTACACTCACATCCTCATTCATCCAGACCACAGAAAGTACCTCAGGTTCATTGTGGGAGGAAACCATTAACAGTACAGAGTACTGCCTTTTGGCCTCACCTCCGCTCCCAGGGTCTTTACCAAATGCCTGGCAGTGGTGGCGGCCTACCTGAGAAATCAGGGAATCTTTGTCTTCCCCTATCTGGACGACTGGCTCATCAGGGGTCAGACGTGCCAGGAGGCCAGACAAGCCACGCTCAGAACTATTGCTCTTCTTCAAAGCCTGGGGTTTGTAATAAACTTCGCAAAGTCCACTTTGCTCCCCTCCCAGAACTTGGAGTTCATAGGGGCGAGGCTGGACTCTGTCCTGGCAAAGGCATTCTTGCCAGCAAACAGGGCCCAAAGACTGATGGACTTAGCAAATCAGTTTCTCAGCGGGTCAGTGGTCTCCGCCAGACTCTGCCTGAGGCTGCTTGGCCACATGTCTTTGACAGTTCATGTAACCCCCAATGCCAGGCTCCATATTTATTTATTTATTTTACAGTTTTTATATACCGCGCTCTTTGGTATCAGCGCGGTTTACAGATAACAAATTTTCGCATTAGAACAATCCTTTGCTTACATTATAACAGGGTCAGTAACTTGGAGATAACAGGGGAAACTATATACAAACTATATACAGAAAGATATATCACCTCTGGATAATTTACAGTTCAAGTTGGGATCATAACTTTGGGTGTGCAGAGAATCTGGTTCGTGTTCTGTTATGACTATGTTGTTGGAGTGTCAGAGGCTGTGTGGGTGATTTGCGAGATGGGGGGAGGAGGTGTAGAGTTAGGGCCTAAAAGGTGATGACAGAATAGGTAGTGTTTAAGGACCTTTCTAAATTGAGCGAGGTCTTTTATTGATCGGATATGAGGAGGGAGATTGTTCCAGCAAGTTGGAGCGAATAAGGTAAAGGCCCTGTCTCTGGTTGCTTGGTTACATTTAGTGTACTCCTTTGGTACGACAAGGGTATTAGCGGCTGCGGATCTTCTCAGTCTGTTCGTGGGGGTGTTAATAATAAGTGAGGAGAGGGAAGGTGGGGCTATTTGATTGATTGCTTTAAAGGACAGCAGTAGTGCTTTGTAAGTTATCCTGGCTTGTAGGGGTAGCCAGTGAAGCTCTGTTAGTATGGGGGTGATGTGGTCTCTACTGGAGGTACCGCAGAGGATGCGGGCTGCTGAGTTCATCGCCAATTGGAGTGGGTTGAGGGTGCTCTTGGGTAGACCATGCAGGATGACGTTAGCGTAGTCAAAATGTGGTGTTACAAGGGCTTGGAAGATTGTTCGGAAGTCATTAGGGGCGAGTAGAGGTCTTAAGGGTTTCAGCGTTCTTAATTTGTAGTAAATGGATTTGACGGTCTGCTTTATGTGATCTTTGAAGGTCAGTTCTTGATCGATGGTGACTCCCAGGTAGCGAATTGATGATTTACATGGTAGTTCCGCGTCTCTCACCTTCAATGTTGCGGGGGGGGGGGGGGAAATTTATTATTCCTGGTTACGAATAGGACTTCCGTTTTATTGAAGTTTATTCGATTGTTATGGGTTAATAGCCAGTCTTTAATCGCTTTGAAGCAAGCTATTATTGGGGAGAAGTCGTAGGCATTGATTTTTATTGGAGTGAATATCAGTACGTCATCTGCATAGATCAAGCTGGAGGCGTTGAATGTTCTGATGATTTCACAGATTGGTTGCATATATATGTTAAATAGAAGAGCTGATAATGAGGATCCTTGGGGTACACCCTGTTGTTGCTGGAAGGGATCAGAAGTTGAGGATCCTATCCGCACCTGTTGCCAGCGGTTAGTTAGGTAGGATCTACACCATTCCCAAGCTGATCCCTGGACTCCCTTTTCTTGAAGACGGTGAAGAAGTTGTACATGGTTAACCGAGTCGAAAGCTGCCGAGATGTCGAGGAAGATGAGGATGAACCCATTTTCAATTTTGTCAATCCCTCTTGATAAGGTGTTGATAAGTAATGTGAGTAGGGTTTCTATGCCGTGGGATTCACGGAACCCGTGTTGGCAGGGATCAAGAGGGGCTGAAATATCTATGTGCTGCTGCAATTGGATTTGTACCACCTTCTCGATGATTTTGGCTAGAAGGGGTATACTTGAAATTGGACGATATGAATCAGTTTTCGCTGGGTCGAGTTTATTGTTTTTCAGGAGAGGGCGTATTGAAGTTTGCTTGAGAGATGATGGGAATGATCCGGTTGTGAAGGAAAGTTGCATGATAAGGGCAAGTGTGGGGCTCAGTTCAGCACGCATTGCTCTGATCCAGTAGGCAGGGCATGGATCGTTTGGGGCTGTGGTAGTATTCAAGGTAGCAATAAGGTCAGTGATGGATTTCACCGTGGGAGCGCCAAAATGTTTTAGAGGCTGAGTAATTGAGACGGGGTTGGGTATACAACTTGGTGTGGATTTCGTGTTAATGGTTTTAGATTGAAGGTAGTCGGCAAAAGACTGAGGCTGAATTGATATTGTTTGGTTGGAGGATGGTGCCTTGGTTAAGGATTTAGCGATGTTAAAGAGGTCTCGTGGTTTGTTTAGTGATCGGAGAAGGGTTTCTGTATGGTGTTCCCTCATCTTTTCAGCTATTTTCTCCCGGTGTTTCTTTAGGGCATTTTCGTAATCCATCTGGTCAATTGGAGAACGTGATCTGCGCCATTTTCTCTCCTGTTTTCTTAGATTCTGGAGGGATAGTCGTAGTTCAGTGGAGAACCATGGTTTTGGGCTTCTACTTTTTAGTGATGTGCTGGATGCTGGTGGTCTACTCGAGGAAGGTAGCTGTGAAGAGGAATTCAGAGTGGTGTACCAATTGTTGATCAGCTCATCAAGGTCATTGGGTTGGTAGACGAAGAGTTGGAAGAGTACAGCTGATGAAGTCATCCTTGTTGAGCGTTTTGAAATGGGTTGTTGATCCTGATGAGACCATATTTGTCTGTCTTGCTGGGATACTGTTTTGCTGATATGGGACTTGGAAGGATAACAAATTATGATCAGACCATGGGACAGGGGTATGGGGATAGGTTAAAGTTGGTGATTGCTGTAGACTGAGGCGCAAAAATGAGGTCAAGGGTGTTACCCTTGAGGTGAGTAGGGGAGCTAACTAGCTGTGAGTAGTTGAGGTCAGCCATGGCATCAAGGAATGTGGTAGAATGGCTATGGTGAAGTGAGGAGAGGTTAAAGTCACCCATTAACCAGTTGGATTTGTGTGGGCTTTCTGGGTTGCATGCAAGCTCTTTTATACTAGATAAATCTTCTGGTGGTGAGGAAGGGGCTCTGTATATGAGATTTAGGATGATATATTTGTTAGCTATAGTAACTAGGTCCATGTGTGTGGTACTTTTAGCGGAAAGTAGACTAAATTGAAGGTTAGTTCTTGAAAGAATGAGGACTCCACCTCCTCTTCGGTCTGTTCTGTGACATGTGTGTATTGAGTATTCTGGGGGAATGAGTTGGTTTATGAGGACATTGTCTGTGTCTGCTAGCCATGATTCTGTGACCAGGAGGATGTCTAGCTTCAGCTTTGTGATGAGATCTGTAATGGCTGGCCACTTTTTACGTACTGAGCGAGCGTTGATGAGTGCACAGTTTAAGTTAGTATGTGTGGGTTTGGAACTACTAATAGTGTTAAGGGAGATATATAGTAGGTGAGAGTGCCTAATATGGTGTGGATGAGGAGCTGAGTGATGGTAGGAGGAATGATATCTTCTTCCTAGTCCATGCAATATGGGGATATTGTGTGAGGTGGGAGGGAATGCTGCTGTATTTTGAGTGGTGTTAGTTAACAGATAGAGGCTAACTAATGCAAGTAGAGAGATAGCCATGGTTAAAACAATGGGAGGATACAATGTAGGAGTAATATGGGTCAGTAGAAACAGTAAATGCAGATTATCTGGTTAGGGTACAGAGCAGTGGTAATAGGCAAACAATTGTATAATAGCAAGGCCTATCTAGTAGGAACAATGTACTCTGTTAACAAGATACAGTAGCAAATCTTACTTCAAGGGATACAGTAGCAAATCTTACTTCAAGGGAGATCTGTTTGTAACAGAGTAACAAGGTGTGAAATTCTATCTAGTATATTCAGGTCTACTGTTACCTTACAGATGGAGTAGAAGTGGATTACCTAGGCTAGTTGTTAGGGTAAATCAGAGTCTCAGGTTATTATTCTGATACTTTCCTGACGCGGGAGACTGCTTCTATTGCAGGTGAGAGTTCTGGCTTTGCTCGTGGAGTTGCTGACGTGCCAGTGCCTAAGGGCCACGCCAAAGGGCCTCTGGCGAGGCCCTCAGGCGCGGGCCCGCAAGGTGCGGGTGCGCTTTCCGGCGGCACCCTTTAAACAGGCCGCTGTGACCTCCCACAACCCCGATTGGGCTGGAGTGCAGGAGCGGGAAACCGATGCTCCCCCTGTGCTCTACCCCGACTGGGGAGCTTTGAAGATGGCTGCTGGCTCTTTTGCGGCCTGCACAGTGGTGCCTTCGGAGTCAGTGGTCACAAGCCACAGGCAGCCTCAGAGACAGAATAAGGGTGTCCAGACCATTTCTGGACTCTCTCAGCTGGTGACTGCACCCACCCAATCTACTAAAAGGGATGCCCTTTCAAATTCCTGGGTACACAGTGGTACTGACCACAGACGCCTCCCTGCGGGGCTGGGGAGCTCATTGTCTGAACAAGTGCACCCAGGGCCTGTGGTCTCCTTGGGAGGCTGCACAGCAGATCAGTCTCCTAGAACTCAGGGCTATTCGCTTAGCACTCAAGGCTTTCTCTCCTGCCCTGACTCATCAATCTGTCCTGGTTCAGACAGACAACCAGGTAGCCATGGTTTTATGTGAACAAACAGGGCAGGACTGGGTCCAGGCTCCTTTGTCGGGAGGCTCAGGACCTTTGTTCATTTGCCCTCAAGCACAACATGCTCCTCAGGGCTGTGTACCTTCCAGGCCAGGAAAACTACCTGGCTGACAGGTTGAGCAGAATTTTGCAGCCCCACGAGTGGCAGCTGCATCCCTTGGTAGTTCAGAAGATCTTCCTAAAATGGGGTCTGCCTTTGATAGATCTGTTTGCCAGTCCACTGAACAAGCAACTGCCAAGGTTCTGCTCCAGGCAACCGCATCCTCTGCGGATAGCAGCAGATGCTTTTCTGATTCCCTGGTCTCAGGGCCTCCTGTATGCGTTTCCTCCCACGCCCTTGGTGGCCCGAACTCTGTTCAAGATCCTTCAGGACAAGGCCTCGGTCCTGCTGGTAGCTCCCAGGTGGCTGAGACAGCCTTGGTTTCCACTTCTGCTTCAGCTGGTGGTAGATCCCCCACTGCTTCTGGGGTTGCATCCCGACCTTCTCTCTCAGGAGCAGGGTTCCCTTCTGCACCCCAATCTCAAAGCTCTCAATTTGATGGCCTGGAGGCTGCAAGGGTAGTTTTGGCTCCCTTTGGCCTGCCTCAGGAAGTTGAGGAGGTTGTCCTAGCCTCTAGGAAACAGTCCACTAGGAAAAACCTATGCTCTCAAATGGAAAAGGTTTTCTGTGTGGTGTCAGCTACGTACAGAGGATCCTTTCTCCTGTTCTGTTCCAGTGGTGCTTCAGTACTTACTGCACTTGTCCAATCAGGGACTTAAGTCCAATTCTGTTCGGGTCCACCTCTCAGCTCTAGCAGCTCACCACTCACTGGTGGAAGGACATTCTCTGTCGGTTCATCCCTTGGTGTCCCGCTTTCTCAGGGGCTTGCTTTTGCTCAAGCCTCCAATCCGTCCTCCTGCTCCTGAGTGGGAGTTGAATGTGGTCTTGCAGCAGCTGACTCACCCACCCTTTGAGCCGATGGCTACTTGCCCTCTACACTTCCTGTCCTGGAAGACACTCTTCTTGATAGCCCTTACCTCGGCTAGGCGAGTGAATGAGCTTCAGGCCCTGGTCTGTGATAGGCCTTACACTCGCTTCTATGGGAACAGGGTAGTCCTTAGGACTCATCCAAAGTTCCTCCCAAAGGTTGTCTCCTCCTTCCACCTTAACCAAGAGGTGGTTCTTCCAACATTCTTCCCTAGGCCTCATGCAAGCCAGGCTGAAGCAGTTCTGCATACCCTGGACAGTAGGAGGGCCTTATCCTTCTACCTTGACCGTACGCAGGGGCATAGAAGGGCTACTCAGCTCTTCGTATCCTTTGACCCTAATAAGTTGGGGTTGGCTGTGTCCAAGCGTACCTTGTCCATCTGGGTGGCTGACTGTATCACCTGGGCTTACAAGGCGGCTGACCTTCCTTTGCAAGGTCGGGTCACGGCCCACCGTGTCAGGGCAATGGCTGCCTCAGTGGCTCATCTCCGCTCTGTACCCTTGGTAGACATCTGCAGGGCTGCAACTTGGTCTTCAAGCCAGACTTTTGCGGCCCATTACTGTCTGGAGAGGGAGTCCCGTAGGAACAGTGCTTTTGGCCGAGCAGTACTCCGGAATCTCTTTGAGGTTTAGGCAACTCCTGCCCTCCTGCCCTCTGGGCTACCGGTGGAGGTTGTGTCAGTGAAAAGCCTTTCTTTACTGCTGGGACTAGAGGGAGTTCTCTTGTTCAGCCTGGGTTCCTCGGTAGCCCAGAGCTGGGGAGTCATCCATATGTGAGGACTGACTTCCTGCTTGGTCCTGGAGAAAGAGTAGTTACTCACCTGTAACAGGTGTTCTCCAGGAGCAGCAGGAATCAGTCCTCAAAACCCTCCCTCCTCTCCTGAGAATTGCAGTTGTACATAGTTTGTTTTTACCTTTTTTGTGTGCTGTTCTTAGCTATGTCATTTGACTGAGGTAAGATGGCACCTTTAGGCGGGAAGGGAACAGCGCATGCGTGCCTGCATTCCCAAAGGCTTTCATAGAAAGCTGGGGAAATGCTCCGCTGGGGCTTCATCAGCGTCGATGACACCCATATGTGAGGACTGATTCCTGCTGCTCCTGGAGAACACCTGTTACAGGTGAGTAACTACTCTTTGTCATCCTATTATTAAGCATTACTTGTTTCTGTGAGAATAACTCATTAATCTGCTGCAGTGAGAAATCAGTGAATGATAATGTGATAGCAAAACTATCCTGAAATTTAGCTCCACCTCCACATTTGCATGCAATTGGAGCCACGAGCTTTTTATAAATCACAGTGGCCTTCCTTATATCCAGCAATCCTTCATGTTTCTTTCCAGTTCTTGAACAGCCTAAAACCCAACACAGGCCATGTTTCGGCTATGCCTTCTTCAGGGGTTTTCTCTACAACCAATAACATAAAACAAATTACTAACAAAATAAATATACAAATAAACTATTAAACCATATTAAAACAAAAAAGAAACCAATACAAAACTTAAATTCATGTTTAAAAGGAAGCTATCCTGAACAGATATGAGAAACATGTAAAAGCAATTAAAAATATCCTATGTAAATACGTCAATAAATAATTAAAACTCAATAGCTTAAACGTACAGAATTAAAAACCATAAACAAAACAGTGTAATATAACAGTGAATTTATACTTAAAAATAAGTGATGTGACATGTGCAGCAAAATAAAACCAAATGGAAAAACATTACAGAGACCATGAAAAAGTTCTTCCTCTGATAAAAGTCCTTCTATGGTATCTTATAAAGCTGAAGGGAGAGGAAAACATCATAAGTATAAGCTAAAACTAAAACTTTAAAAATACCTCATTCCGACGCCATAGAAGGGAGTGCTTATAAAGAGAGAAGCAGGAGTGGTACTAAAACCGAAACAAGCAGGAAATAGGACATCAAAACTCCTTTTAAAACCTGTACTGACTGGGCATCAAAAAACAATCTTGGTCCTAGACTAGCAAATGCCACTATAGTAAGAGGGTTACTGTATCATATAAAAACATTGAGTCGTGACGCATGAGCGGATAAGGACGTGCCTTGCTCGCTCCGGGGCTTCCTCAAGTCTTTGTCAGAATTATAGCGCCATTTAAAGAGTTATCCTATAAATATCACAACAAGAGTGGAGATAAAGTTAAGCCGGTTCGGAAGGTCTGAACAAAAAAAAAAAAAAAGCCGTCATACCGGTAGTCCCAAAAAAAGATCGGGAGAAGATCACTAAGTCGGGACCTACCGCTGCCACGATATCGCAGTCAGCATCCCTGGGAACTGAGAGTGCCGATTCAGCCACTGAAGATGTCGCAAAGGAAGTGGTTAAATTACTGGATCCTAAATTCGATCAAGTGCTGAAAAAATTGGATGCGGTTGGAGAATCGTTGATGGAAATGGGCAAGCGAGTGGAGGAGCTGGAGCACCGAGTGGCATCCATAGAAGATGCGGAGGGCAGGCAAGAGAGAGAGACAGCTGCTCAGCGAAAGCAAATTGAGGCGTTGCAAGCAAAGGTGGAGGACCTAGAAAATAGGTCACGGAGAAACAATATATGTATTGTCGGGGTGCCAGAGGATAAAACGGATGCTCAGCTGCTACCTTTTATTGAGGTTTGGCTCCCGAAAGAGTTGGGCCTGGAGGCGCTCGCTGGGAAGTTGAGAGTGGAGCGTGCACATCGAATTGGGACAAGATTGGAGCACAGAAACAGGCTGAGAGTGGTAATAGCACGAATTTTAAACTTTCAACACAAAACTCAGCTATTGCAAGCCTATCGGAGGAAAGGAGAGCTGAAGGTCAATAATCAAAAGCTACTCATGTTCCAGGACTACTCGGCGGTGGTGGCGATGAAGAGGAAAGAATTCTCGCCTGTTTGCGCCGCCATGTTCAAAAAAAGACTTCCCTTTATGTTGGCCTACCCGGCAGTACTGAGAGTCTCCAGGAACGGACAGGATTCATTTGATACCGCGGAGGCTGCCAAGAGATTCTTGGAGGGCATGGAGGGGGAGAGTGTGGATCCAACCAGTGCCCCAGATTGAACGGAACAGGCATCAGGACTTTTGCTCTCATTTATAAGGACACACTAAGTTGCACTGTTGTTATTCTGTGGTTATCTACAAGTAAGATGGTACAGGCTATGGTATTGATGTACTGTTGTAGGAACAACGCTTTTGCGCTTTAGGTATCTGGCTGGAAATCTGTGACTGGTTGTGTGGCTTTTGCAAAGTGGGTCTGTGGATGCTGAATGTGTGGGGTGAAACAAGTGAATGGATGGCATAATGCGCTGGGCGGAAGTAAAGAAGCTGAATGGCAGTGGAAATAGGTGAGGCTGCCCTGCAGCGTCTCAAGGGTCTAGATCCCAGCAGAGGAGCTGGGAATAGAGAGAATGATGAACGATGGGGATAGGGGGAGGGGGAGAGGGATAGTGGGAGGGGGAGGGTGGGGTAGGACTAAGGTATGTAGGGACTGGGAAGTGTGTGCGTGGGGAAGAAGGGTACGGAATTGACTTGCATTGTGTACGGATGTGGGGGTTTCTTTTTGAGAGGGGGTTTGAAGAGCTGTGTGTGCACCTTTTCTGGAAAGGTGAGGCCCAAGACTGAGGCTGGGCAATCTTCGGCGGCGATTAGGTTGAAGCAGTTGGTAAGAAGGATGAGAGTTATTGGACTTACTACATGATCTGCGTATTGTAACATGGAATGTGGGGGGAGTTAGCATTCCCATAAAAAGGACAAAAATTTTGCAAGCCCTAAAGAGGGGGAAGGCCCAACTGGCTCTGCTCCAGGAGACACACCTAGGCTTGAAAGAACATGGAAAGCTGAAGAGAGACTGGGTAGGGCAGGTATATCCTGCCTCTTCGGGGGGTAGGAAAAAGGGAGTAGCAATCTTGGTTAGAAATGGGACTCAGATAGAAGTTTTCAATGAAGAAATTGACCCCCAGGGGAGATACATATTTCTGCATGCAAAAATCCAAGGGGAAGAGCTGCTCCTGGGAAATGTTTATGCACCAAATATCTATGATCATAAATTTTTTAAAGATATCTTGGTCAGGGTGGGGAGAGTCCCAAATATTCCGGTCATACTAGCAGGAGACTTTAATTGTCCGCATGATCCGGAGATGGATAGATCACAATCGAGGCTGGGTGGAGGTTGGAGTAAGAAAGGAATTAGCTATCTCTGTAGAGTGGGGGAGCTAATAGATGCATGGAGAGTCCTACATGAGGGGGAGAGGTATTACACGCATCTGTCCCGGGCCCACCAGTCCTGGTCTCGTATCGACTATATTTTAGTTTCAAAGCATTGTTTTGGTAAGGTGATTGCAGTGGAAATAGATCCTGTGATAGTTTCTGATCATGCGATGGTACGGATGGACTGGAAGGGGGGAGGTTGGGAGTGGGCACTAAGTGGTCCTTCCCGAGACATCTATGGAAAAATGAAGAATTTTGTAAGTATTTGAAACTACACTGGGAGGAGTATGTAAAATTCAATGAAGAGAGTGTAGTGACGATGGCGGTATTTTGGGAGGCTGGGAAGGCAGTGATGCGCGGGCACATCATGGCTTATGTCACAAAGGAAAGGAAGAGAGTTAATGAAGTTATATTGCAATTGGCCCAGGAACTTCAGCGACTTAAAAGAATAGATGTGAGAAACTCGGATAGTCGCACTAGGGAGGAGTATTTAGGAGTTCAGAGGCATTTGAATAGGGTACTGCAGGAACGGGCAGTATACTCGATGCAATATTACAGGCATCAGTTGTTCCGCTATGGTGACAGGACAGGGAAATTAATCGCCGGCCTGGTGAAAGATTGGGGAGGTACTAAAGTAATTGCTACGATAAGAGATAAAGAGGGGGTAAAGCATAGCGAGACTCAAGAAATTATGAGGGTTTTCAGGCAATTCTATCAGGAGTTATATACACCAGAAGCAGAGGATAGAGAGCAGGAGAGCCTCTTCCTGAGCGAGGTAGCATTGCCGAAAGTGGGAGAAGTGGAAGTGCAGGAGCTGAATAGAGCTATTTCTGGCACAGAAATTCAAAAGATTATAAAGGGTGCTTCACCTCATAAGGCTCCAGGACCGGATGGCTATGGGGCAGAATTTTATAAAATTTTGGAGATGCAAGCGACGCCTTCTCTGGCGGCTCTTTATGATGAGGTTTTAGAGTTGGGAGGATTCCCAAGAGATATGAGGACAGCGGCGATTACGGTGATCCCCAAAGGGGGGAAAAACCTGGAAGATCCGGCGTCTTATCGTCCCATATTGCTAATCAATTACGATATGAAGATACTGGCTTCAGTTCTGGCGGAGAGGCTGCAGAAGATATTGCCGAGTTTGACTGGGAAGCATCAGACTGGATTTGTTCGAGGTAGAGAAGCCTTTCTGAACGGCAGCAAGGTGGTGTTGGGGATGGAAATGTGTCTTCTGCAAGAGGAGCTGTTAGTGTTGGTGAGTTTGAACGCCGAAAAGGCTTTTGATCGGGTATCTTGGCATTATATGTTTGCTGTTCTCCAGAAATTTGGTTTTGAGGGAGCCTTCGTAAATTGGATCAAAGTATTGTATGCGGATCCGTTGGCATGTATGGTCATGGGGGGGGGAGTATTTGGAGTCTTTTTCCCTTAGGCGAGGCAGAGGTGCCCCTTGTCGCCATTGCTGTTTGTCTTGCAGTTGTAACCCTTGCTGCTCACTCTCATTTGTGGGGAGGAGATTAGAGGGGTACAGTGGCAGCATGGAGGAATCAAGGTGAGCGCCTTTGTGGACAACATGCTCCTCTACCTACGGGAACCTCAATTATCATTGGATGCAGCTCTTCAGCAGATTGAACGTTTCAGTACCTTTTCGGGATTACGCATCAATAGGTCTAAATCGGTAGTGCTAGATGTGGGGGAGGGGAGAGGGTGCGCCACAAATGGGAGGGGAACTTCCCACTTATCTGGGCAGAGGGACAAATAAGATACTTAGGTGTCCAAATCCCAGAGGAAATGTCCAGGCTTTATGAAGTAAATATCACTCCGAGATTAGAAAAGACAATAATAACTTTGAAGAAGTGGAGAGACTTGCCCATATCTCTGATAGGTCGTATTGCTCTTTTTAAGATGGTTGAGCTCCCGAGATGGCTGCATTTGCTATGCCACATCCCATTATGGGTATTGTCGCGTACCGCCCCTGGTGGCCAGTGGTCATAGGGGTAGGTTGGACACAAAGATATTTTTATATGAGAGGAGGTTCCTTTAAGAGCCAGGTGCAGCCTGGTCTTAGTAGTTCAGCTCCTATTAAGAAGTAAATCATGAATGCAGAGTAGAGGGATAACATAGGCTTTTATTTCCCTTTACGCAAAAGATTCAGGTGGGTCACAACATAGAGGAAAATGTCCTTTACTTCAGGAATGAAACAAACTCATGGTAAAGAAAAACTGTTATGCTTCACAGTTGTAACAAGGATTTATTAAGGCTTCCTAGAGTAACTCAAGCGTTTCAATACTCTTCTTCCTTTTAGCATACAAGTAACACTCTGGAGACAGTATATATTATTTACAAGTCTAGCAGTGATTCTATACTGCTTGTAACTCAAAGAGAACAGTCCATTTCCTCTTGAGACAAAAGACTAGACTCCACAAATTCCACTTGCATCGGCTCTGAGTCAGAGTTATCCCTTTCTGTATCTGGGGTTTCTCTGGCTATTGGAACTGGCCAGTCGCTATTCTTATTCTCTGGGTGTTTGTAGAGTTCTTCTAAGGTTTGCCAGTGAGCATGGCCTACCTTTGTGCTTTTACAATCTGGGTTATACAAGGTAGGTTTACTTTCCTTTCTTGTAAAACGAGCATTGTTTTTAAAAGGGCACTTATAAGGTGAGCTTTTTCTCTTAAAAACAGAGTCAGCATACCTTGGCTTCCAACAGCATGTAGAACAGGAACTTTCTCCTTCCAGTAGTTCTCCTGGGATACAATCCTCATGCCAGTCTTTTCCCTGAAAGCTCTTGTTACCTTTCAGTCTGGTCACTGGTTCCTCCGGTAAGCGCAGGCCTCTTTCCAAGCCTAACTTCTGGCTTCTTCCTTCAGCACTGCTCTGCTTCCCAAAGTGACTGTTCCTTTGCTCAGCATTGCTTTCCCATTCACTCCTAGGGCTTAGTTCAATGCTCCTGGTGCTTCCTTCTTCTTGGCCCTTGCTCGTGGTGCATTTCTCTCGCACGGCTTTGCTCCTGGTGCTTCTCTCCGGTCCACCTCTTTCTCCACCCCTTCTCCAGCCTCTTGCTTATAAAGCTCTCCTGTGTTTGAGCTTTCTGGGCTGCTTGTCAGGTGGTGTCGATTAGCTAGGTGTGTCCAGTCAGCCTCTGTGAGTGCACGCCTGCTCCCTCTAGCTGCTCTGTGCGGGAATTGCACCCCGTGCACATCTTTTATATTGTGAAAAACAGCTTCTTTTCTTGCATCTTTGCTTCCATCAGCTCCTGCTGCATGACATATCCCCCTTCTTATAATATTATGGGCTGAGGCCTCTTCCTCCCTACAGCATGTAATCCGGGACAACGCATCCGCATTATAATGGAGCTCTCCTGCTCTGTGCTCTACTCTGTAGTCATATGGTTGCAATGCCATATACCACCTGGTTAGGCGACTGTTGCTATTTCGCATATGGCTCAACCATTTTAGTGGGGCATGATCGGTGATAAGGATGAATTTCCTTCCCATTAAATAGAATTTCAGGGACTCAACTGCCCACTTGATTGCCAAGCATTCCCTTTCAATTGTGGAATACTTTCTTTCGGCTGATGACAGCTTCCTACTCAGGAACATGAGAGGATGCTCAGCGCCTTCTTGCACCTGGGAAAGGACGGCGCCCAAACCGGTTTCCAACGCATCCGTCTGAAGTAGAAATGGTTGGCCAAAATCCATGCCTCGTAGTATCGGGGCTCGACATAACCTTTCTTTTAGGTTCTTGAAGGCCTCATCCGCCTCCTCGGACCACTGTAGTGTATTCGGGGCATTATTCCTTAACATCTCCGTGAACAGTGCGCTTTCATCTGCAAAATGGGGGATGAAGCGCCTGTAATAGCCGATGAGCCCGAGAAAACTCCTCAACTGCTTTTTATTTTGAGGGACAGGAAAATTTTTAACGCTCTCCACCTTGTTTATCAAGGGGCGTACCGTACCCCGACCTACAAGGTGGCCCAAATACTTGACCTCTTTGGCTGCGAACATGCACTTTTCAGGGTTCAACGTTAGTCCGGCTCGTCTCATCGCTTTCAATATGGCTCCTACCTGGAGTAGGTGTTGATCCCATGTAGCACTATGGATGACCACATCGTCCATATAGGCTGTGGCTTAGCTTTGGTGGGGACGCAGAACTATGTCCATTAGCCGTTGGCAGGTTGCGGCCGCCCCGTGTAACCCGAAGGGCATCCTCCTGAACTGGAACAGCCCGAGGGGAGTGCTAAAAGCTGTTTTGGGTCGAGCATCCCTTGTCAGGTGCACCTGCCAGTACCCTTTGGTCATATCTAAGGTCGTGAGAAACTTCGCTTGACTTAGCCTGTCCAACAGTTCCTCTATCCGAGGCATTGGGTATGCATCGAAGGTGGACACTTCGTTAACTTGGCGAAAGTTAATGCAAAAGCACATGGTACCGTCCGGTTTAGGTACCAACACAATTGGACTGCACCAAGGACTGTGTGATTCTTCAATAATGCGCATTTGTAGCATCTCCTGTACCTGGTTTATGACCTCTTGCCTTTTGGCCTCTGGTAAACGATAAGGCCTTTGCCTTATGATTTTTCCTGGAGGCGTGATGATTTCATGAGCCACTAAAGCTGTCTCCCCTGGGATAGGCGTCAGCACATCTTTGAACTCCTCTAGCAAATGGGCCAATTCTTGCCTCTGCGTTACAGAGAGTTCATCACTAACCCGTGGCGTAGGAGAGGTTTTGCATTCATCCAACCGTGGGCCCAGATCTTCGTCCGGCTGTTCATCCCTGATTGCCATAAAGCCTTCCATATCGCTTTTTCCTGTTGAGCCGAAACCTCCGGTTCCCCGGCTCGTGGGGGTTACCATAGGCACTTCTTCCAGGCTTGGGAATCCAACACGTTCGCATATCAATTGAGCAATGCGATCTCCTATTTTGACACTAAAGTCTTCATTTGCAAAATTGAACAAAAGGACTTTAAGGACACCTCTGTAGTCTGGATCCACCACTCCAGCACCTACTTCAATAAAGTGCTTGGAAGCTAGGCCAGACCGGGGAGCAATGCGACCATAGCACCCTTGCAGTAGCTCTATCTGGATATCTGTGTTGATTAGAGCTCATCCGTGCTTAGGAACGACCTTGTTTTCGGCACTATATAGATCGTAACCTGCGGCCTGAGGAGAGGCTCGTTGGGGACCACGAGCTTGCTTGGAAGTTTTACAAAACTTTAGTACAAACTTCTTCTTGAACTCTTCTTGAATTTTAGCTTCAGTCTTTTTAGGCTTTCCCAATAGTGGGCTGGGAACTGCACTAACCTTAGAGGGGGTGCAAGTGGATACAAAAACTTCCTGTGGAGACAAACCTTTTTCCAGACCTCTTCTAAACTGAGGCCAGTCTCTACCTAGCACTAGCTCGTGAGGTAGTTTTGGTATTACAGCAATCAACATTTCCTTCTCAATACCTAAGCCTTTTACAAATAGCTTGTATACCGGATAATGTGTGGCAGCCCCATGTATGCACTTTATTTTTACTTTTCCTGCTGGCTGGTCGGGTACAGACTCACCATGCTCCTTGATCAAAGACCATAATTTGTGGGAGATCATGGTCTGATCTGCGCCAGAGTCTGAAAGTGCTTTGACATCAATGCCTTGTATCTTTACACTTAACAGAAACCCCTCACGTATTGCTTTCATATTTTCCCCAATGAGAGCAGTACGCATGTAACATTCATTCTTTAAGTGACCCCTTTTCCCACACGAGAAACATCTTTTAGAAGGTTCCTTTAACATAGCAGTAACATTTTTCAAACTCTTATGTGAACAGCGTGAGAGACTTTCTGATATCTGCCTTTCCATACCAACTGCCAACTTTGGAGTTTCCACCTTTGATTGGGTGGCCAATTCTGCTTCCAAATAACGCTCTGTTAGCGCAATGGCTTCAGCAGTGATGTGACAATTTTGCAAAATAAGGAAGTTCTGCACGCTGTTAGGAACTGCAGACATGTATTGTTCCAATACTATCAGATCCATTAAAGTACTCACTGTTTTTTCGTCAGGTTTTAACCATTTTGTAGCCAAACTGCTTATTCTATGTCCTAAAGCCTTAGGCGTCTCGCCTACCTTAAGACGAGTGGCTCGTAATAACCGATTGTATACAAAGGGTGTGAGGCCCAGGCGATCCCTGATGGCCTTGACCACCTCTTCATTATTATTGGCCAGAGCAGGGGGCATCGCCCTGTATGCCGACAGCGGCTCCCCTGTGAGAGATGCTGCCAGGCGAATTGCCCATTGCTCTTTCGGCCAGTTCGCCGACTGTGCAATTCTATCAAAAGAATCAATGAAATCGTCCACGTCATCAGTGGCAGTTAACTTTCCCACGGACAAGGTGTCACATGTCCATTGTCCTACCAGACGATTACTCAGTTCAGGGTTCGGTCCATGCTGAGTGTTGGCTCTCTCCAGCGACTCTTTCTGCTGGGCCAGCCATGCCTCCATCATTTGTAGGATAGGCTTCTGCTGTTCATGCATGGCTTGCATTGCCTGTCTCTGGGTCTGGCAAGCCAATTCTCCTTGCCTATCGAACTGGAGAGCCATCCAGGCGCACAGCTCCTTCTGCTCCATGATGATTCCTGAAAAAAAAATATGAGAGAAAAACCAAGTGTGGCCCAAACCAACAATGAGCTCCCTTTTTTCTCTTTTTTTTTTTTCTACTCTTACTGTCCCATCCAACACAGGTCAGGTATATATACGTTTTACCTGATACCGGTGTTGCGTTAGCTTTGGAAAAGATGTTGCTGCTCCGACTTGCAGCGCTCTGCCTCAGGTGCCAGCAACATGCTACTTCCCACTCTGATCCAAGTGTCTCCTTCTACTCTAGGTTTTTGCCGCTCCCCTCCGGGTTTTTTCCGCCGCTCCCCTCCGGGTTTTTTCCGCCGCTCCACTCCGGGGTTTTGTTTTTTGTTTTTGAACCTTGGAGTTAGTTTCTTTCTTTATTTTCCTTCTTACAGTTGTAAGACCCAAAATCCAAACAACAACGCCATTTATGTCGCGTACCGCCCCTGGTGGCCAGTGGTCATAGGGGTAGGTTGGACACAAAGATATTTTTATATGAGAGGAGGTTCCTTTAAGAGCCAGGTGCAGCCTGGTCTTAGTAGTTCAGCTCCTATTAAGAAGTAAATCGTGACTGCAGAGTAGAGGGATAACATAGACTTTTATTTCCCTTTACGCAAAAGATTCAGGTGGGTCACAACATAGAGGAAAATGTCCTTTACTTCAGGAATGAAACAAACTCATGGTAAAGAAAAACTGTTATGCTTCACAGTTGTAACAAGGATTTATTAAGGCTTCCTAGAGTAACTCAAGCGTTTCAATACTCTTCTTCCTTTTAGCATACAAGTAACACTCTGGAGACAGTATATATTATTTACAAGTCTAGCAGTGATTCTATACTGCTTATAATGCATAGAGAACAGTCTATCTCCTCTTGAGACAAAAGACTAGGCTCCACAAATTCCACTTGCATCGGCTCTGAGTCAGAGTTATCCCTTTCTGTATCTGGGGTTTCTCTGGCTATTGGAACTGGCCAGTCGCTATTCTTATTCTCTGGGTGTTTGTAGAGTTCTTCTAAGGTTTGCCAGTGAGCATGGCCTACCTTTGTGCTTTTACAATCTGGGTTATATAAGGTAGGTTTACTTTCCTTTCTTGTAAAACGAGCATTGCTTTTAAAAGGGCACTTATAAGGTGAGCTTTTTCTCTTAAAAACAGAGTCAGCATACCTTGGCTTCCAACAGCATGTAGAACAGGAACGTTCTCCTTCCTGTAGTTCTCCTGGGATACAATCCTCGTGCCAGTCTTTTCCCTGAAAGCTCTTGTTACCTTTCAGTCTGGTCACTGGTTCCTCCGGTAAGCGCAGGCCTCTTTCCAAGCCTAACTTCTGGCTTCTTCCTTCAGCACTGCTCTGCTTCCCAAAGTGACTGTTCCTTTGCTCAGCATTGCTTTCCCATTCACTCCTAGGGCTTAGTTCAATGCTCCTGGTGCTTCCTTCTTCTTGGCCCTTGCTCGTGGTGCATTTCTCTCGCACGGCTTTGCTCCTGGTGCTTCTCTCCTGTCCACCTCTATCTCCACCGCTTCTCCAGTCTCCAGCCTCTTGCTTATAAAGCTCTCCTGTGTTTGAGCTTTCTGGGCTGCTTGTCAGGTGGTGTCGATTAGCTAGGTGTTTCCAGTCAGCCTCTGTGAGTGCGCGCCTGCTCCCTCTAGCTGCTCTGTGCTGGAATTGCATCCCATGCACATCTTTTATATTGTGAAAAACAGCTTCTTTTCTTGCATCTTTGCTTCCATCAGCTCCTGCTGCATGACAGTATCCAGGAGGGACATAGTGCTATTGCAGAGCCACTTAGATAAATTTCTATGGAAGGGTCGAAGGTCACAAATTGCCTTATCGGCTCTGTTGAGACCTTTGGAGGGAGGAGGCGGGGGGGGGGGCTGGTGTCGTTGAGAGAATATAATGTGGCTAGTCTGTTGCGCCCTCTTCGGGATATACTGTTGGGGACAGATGAGACCTTACCCATTGAACTAATAAATGAGATGTCTGGGTCTACGCATAGAGTGTTTCTGTTGCATAGTGCAAATAAGGACTTACCCTCATGGTGGAAGTCTTCTATATATATGCGAGCTTTGAGGCAGTTATGGAGAGTGTTGTGTCAGAAGCGAAACTTGTCGTAGAGAAGAACGGACTGCCTGCCTTTGAGGGGCAACAGGGATTTTTTACTGGGGGGGGTCAGGGTGTGGTGGTCAAACAGTGGGAGGAGCGGGGTGTGAAATGTTTAGGCCATTTGCGAATGGTCTCGGATCCTGAGCTGGATTCTTTTCAGCCTCTGTGACAATGGTTTGAATTGGATGCTAAAGGTTTTTATTTCTACTTGCAGGTTAGACACTATGTGCGCACGGTTCAGAAGGAGGGGGAGGCACTCTTGGACCCGAGAAGTATGGTGGACTTTGTCCAGGGGTTGGAAGAGAAAATAACAGTGCATGCTCTA
Organism: Ichthyophis bannanicus; assembly: GCA_033557465.1. Classification (NCBI taxonomy): domain Eukaryota; kingdom Metazoa; phylum Chordata; class Amphibia; order Gymnophiona; family Ichthyophiidae; genus Ichthyophis; species Ichthyophis bannanicus. The sequence goes on along the minus strand of CM066033.1, from coordinate 298,218,665 downwards.
AGGAAGGAATTGGGCCCAGTTGAACGGGGGGGGGGGGGAGGGGGGGGCCTTAGATGGATTGGCTATGAAATGGAAACGAGATGGGATGCTGGGGATGATGGTAGAGAGACTGGAGGTTGCGTTTAGAGGTTTAGAGCTGTTAAAGATATTTCTGAGTCAGTATGACTGAGAGAAATTCAGTTTAGATTTCTCTGGAGGGTGTATGTATCTGAGGTTTGGGCTGCTAGGGCTGGTTTGGCACAGACGGACGTGTGTCGGTTTTGTGGGAAAGAAAGGGGAACCTTCATGCATCGGTTCTGGTCTTGTGTTAAAATGCTAATTTTTTGGTGGGGAATTTCGGTAAATCTCTCCAATTGGATATCTCAGGACTTAGAGTTAACCCCAGACTGCTGTCTGTTCGGAATGTACACTGCTGAGCGGGTTCCGGGAGGGAATGGGGGGAAACTGGTGCAGAGGGGAATGGTGGTGGGGAAACAACGCATTTTGCGTCATTGGGTAGCAGAGAACCCCCAGTGGTAAAGGAATGAGAGCATCTTGTGTTAGAATTAATGAATAGGGAGAAGAGATCAGCTAGGTTACTCAGTCACCGAAAACTGGAAGCATGGAGAAAAATTTGGGAACCTTTGTTGGCAGGGGGGGCTGGCTCTGCAATTAACTCTCATCATAATGCTAATTCTTAAACTCTGATTTTGGAGCTAAAGCAGATTTTAAAATGTTGGATTGCAAAGAAGGCACTTGTATTAAACCCAGATGGGGGAATGGTGAGGAAGTATCAGAATTGCAAGGTAGTATCAGAAAGGTAATGCATTGTCGGAGTGGCACACATGGAGCTTTGAATTCCGGGAAGCAGGGTTAAATTAGAGGACTGAATGAATGAGGGGTGGATGAGGGAAGGGGGTTAGTGGGGGGTGGGTCTGGAAAGGGGGGAGTGGGGGGTAATGGGGGGGATAGGGGAGTACAAAGGGGGGGGGGTTGGGCTTGGAAGAGTGGGATCAAGGGGAGGTTTGGATACAAAAGGTTTGTTAGTAGAATTGTTATTGATATTAATATTATGTGGTCATTTTGTGACCAGTGATGGAGTAGTAAATAGGAGTGGACAGCGTTGTTGTAATGGTTGAATGGTTGTGCAATGTTTGCCAATGGTATTATGATGGTTGAATTATGAACATTGTTTGATGACTCAGAGGGCACACAGATATGTTGCTGTCGGCCCAACAATTGTAATTGTAATAATAATATTAACAATAATAAAAATGATTTTCCTTAAAAACATTGGGTTGTAATCGGTAACTCCCTCATTTGCGTAACTAAAAAAATGAAGAATGAAAGGGATGCATATCACTGGTCGCCCTATATTGAGGCTGGGACATGTGTGATGAAGAAGCCCCAATTTCCACTGTTAAAATACAAAACATGCAGCATGTCAGTGCAAAAGCTGACAGGAGAACAGACCAGGTGGATAGCTGTTGTCAGTGGCGACGACAACAAAGGCAGCCACGAGGTCTGGAGAAACGTGTAGTAAGAAGAAACGCCCTAATTCCCAATAGCACACACCTGGTAGGGAAGAGTGTGCACAGCCCTTATAAGGATAGTGCAGGGAACACAAGGGGGAAGCATTACAAGGACGACACCTCCAAAGAGTTGCCAGAAGGAGAGGAATTGTCAGAGAGCTCAGATTTGGAACAAACCCTGAGAGGGAGAAACCTGGGACAAGGTGAGCACTGTAGGAAGAGAAGACAGCCTGTCTTACCTACAGCAGTTACCAGAGAGGAACCAGGAAGAGTCTCTCACTTCAGTATAGGAAGTGACTCAGAGTCTGAACCAGGAAGCGTTCAACCTCAGAGATACCCAGAATCCACTAGGAGGAAGCAGCTTGCTAGAGCCGAGGCCAGCTGGGCAGCTCCTGCTGATTGCAGAGACACGGCAGCATGGAACCTACGTCCTAACCAGAGGAACTGCAAGCCAGTAGCTAAAAAGTATGTAACAAGAAGCTGGGACTTGGGGAATGAATGTGAGCCATTGAAAGTTAAAAGGAATAAAAGTGTTTGTAGAGTGAATGCAGAGCAACCTTACACAGAAAGCCAGAGGTGGGGGCAGGGCAGCTACTCCCAACCTAACTACCTGAATAGAGAGCATTCACAGCCGTCAGAAAAGCTTAGAGACTGGCCAGAAGACGTGTATATGTCAGAAGAGGAGCTGGCAGTAAGCTTTAAACCCCAAAAGAAGCCTTACAAGCTAAAGTCTGTTAGCAAGAGGGGACAGAGAGTTCCTCTATCCCTAACAGAAGATAGCAACAGAGAAACTTACCGTGAGGGCTTGTCAAGGGGAAATGTCCAAGCATATTTCAACCAAGAGGGTTTGGAACGTGAGGAGGAACCCATGTTAGTGGACTCTCTCAGTGAATCCTCATCTGTATCTGACCTAATGGACTGTACATTAGTCTCATCTGAAAGAATATCTCTGCGCTAGAGAGAGCAAAAACATAGTGTCGTATGAAAGCACTATATGGTTTACACAGAAAGGCTGTGTGCTACAGTTTAAGTTCCTACCTTGAAGCAAGAAGTTATTGCTGTATGTCCTTTGTGTTTTTGCCAAAAAGATTGGAATACTTTTGTTTCTGCTTGTGTTCTGTTCACTTGTTTATTAATCCACCCCGGGAGGGGAATAAATCCACATTTTGCTTTACCATTCGAGTCTGCACAACTATTTCTTCACCATCAGAAGCGAACTGCCCCCTGGTGGTGACACATGTCATCTAAGTAAACACCCCCCCCCCCCAAATGTTAAACTTGTGTTATCCAAATCATGAGTATAGTAATTGTCATGAAATGCTGGTTACCTTCGTGCCGTGCAGCCCGTCAATAATCTGATTATCAAAAAGACGCCTGCAACTGCGCTCTACGGTTCCATTTATTTTGGTGCGAAATCTATCAGCTGACTTACTAATATCAATCCCACGAGCTTCCTCTACCTCTGATTGAAACTATACGTGTTGTTAGAATTGTAATGATTCTACCGAACTCTTAAACTATAAATGAACCCATTAAAAGATTATCATGCCGATAATTTAGACAAAAATGGAGGGACTGCCAAGGCGATCCACTTTCCCGTTTTGACATAAAAAGGGGGTTCATATTATCATATACGTATTAGTTATGTCCAACAAGTCCCATAATGTCAGCCATTTGTCCTGCTGAACCCATAATATGAGAAGGGTGTCTGCATAAACCCGCAGGATGTCCATACAATCGCTAGGAAAACTATACTGTGTGGAAAGAAAACATGTGCTATCTTTATATCTCGAGATCATTAAAATTCAGGTTTCAAACCATAGTTAACAGCAATATAAAAAAATAAATAAATAAAAACCTAAACCAGGTGAAAGAAGGAGAAAGGGGAGGGGGGGAAGAAGGAAAAGGAGGAAGGGGAGGAGGGGGGAAGAAAGGGGAAGGGGGAAGAAGAGGGGGAGGGGGAAGGGGGAAGGTGGAAGGGGAGAGAAGGGGAAGAGGAGGAAGGGGAAGAGGGAAGGGGAAGAAGAGAGGGGGAAAGGGGGAGGGAAAGGGGAAGAGGGAGGGGGAAAGGGGGAGAGGGAGGGGGAGGGGGAAGACACTTGGGGGAAGGGGAGGGAGGAAAAGAAGAATAAAGAATTGAAACATCATAACTGAACCATAGGTGCCCTCATTCAAAACCAATATAAACCAATAAATTAATGGCACTAAAATATTAAAAAATAAATTAATTAATTAACAAGATGCATTACAATGCATATAAGAACTCATCACCAGTCACTAGTCTAAATGAGGAGCAACAAAAATAGATACATACTCCTCAATAGACTACAAAGAAACGGACAAAACTGTGTCTAAATCAAGGCCCTCAGGGGTCAATGTGTCCAAAATGAAAATATAACGTTGTTCCAGTCGCATGATGGTTTTGTTAAGATCACACCCCCTCTCTCCCCCCCCAGTTAATCTTAACTTTCTTTAAACCAAAAAATTTAAGATCTGAAATCTTGTGCTGTTGTTCTTGCCAATGCACAACCAGAGATTTGTCTGCCAAACCAAATCCTTAGGTTTTGTTTGCAGAAGAGTATCCCTCGAGGAGTCACACGTTCTTTCATAAGCTTTATTTATATACCGGAGAGGATAATCTGTTGCTGTAAATCTATGTTTCATAATAATAGCCTGGTGGTCATAGTCATCATAGGTGGTACAAATTTGTCTTGCTCTTAAAAATTGCCCATCTGGAAGATTCTTCTTAAGTGTGGGGTTGTGGAAACTACTATAATGTAAAAGGTGATTTCTGTCTGTTGGTTTCCTATATAGCGTTGTAAGGAATCCTGCCTTGCCTTTCTTAATCAAGAATAAGGAAATAGGGATTCTGGTGTTGGTCATATGTAACCTGAAACCGAAGGTTATCATCTAGTCCATTAATCCATTCATTGAATTCTTCTAGGCATTCAAGACTGCCCTTCCATATTATTAAAATGTCATCAATATATCGTATCCAAAGTTTAGCATTATCCTTAAATGGATGTTGGCACAAAAAGCGTAGTTACTCACCTGTAACAGGTGATCTCTGGGAACAGCAGGAATTGAGTCTTCACATATGGGTATCATCGGTACCGACGGAGCCCGCACGGGAACGCTCCCCAGCGTCCAATAGGAAAGCTTTTGTGAGCATCCCACTGCGCCTGCGTCACTGCCTTCCCGCCTTTCCAACTGTCCCTCTTCAGTTGAGTTTACAGTTGAGGCAAAGGAGAAAAGGAGAGAAAGAGAGAGAGAGAAATACAATTCCTAGGGGAGGTGGGTGGGTTGTGAAGACTCAATTCCTGCTGTTCCCGGAGATCACCTGTTACAGGTGAGTAACTACGCTATCTCCAGGAACAAGCAGGAATGTAGTCTTCACATATAGGGACTCCCCAGCTGAGAGATGCCAGGGAGATGACCCCCAGAAAGCTGTAAAACCCAGGTTGAGATGAGTCATGCTTCCTCCCATGGATCTCTGGCATCGAAACCCGGGACGGCGGGTAGGAGTTGTTCTAAGTCTGAAAGAGATGCTGGAGAACAGCCTGGCCAAACGAGGCATCCCGACGGGAGTCCTTGTCTAAGCAGTAGTGTGCTGCAAAGGTGTGAACCGAAGCCCAAGTGGCTGCTCTACAAATGTCGTCAATGAACACTGAGCAAAGGTTAGCCATAGAGGCTGCCATTGCGCTCACATTGTGAACTGTGACATGCCCTTCGAGAGAAAGTCCCTTGCTCTCATAGGCAAAGGAAATGCAATCTGCAATCCATTTAGACAAAGTTTGCTTGGAAACTGGTACTCCAAGATGACTGGAGTCAAAGGCAACAAAAAGCTGAGAAGCTTTTCTATGTTGCTTAGTTCTCTGAAGCTAAAAAGCTAAAGCTGTTTTACAATCCAGAGTATGAAGATTCCCTTCTGCATTAGAGGCGTGAGGCCTAGGGAAGAATACAGGAAGATAAACCGACTGGTTTAAATGAAAAGGCAAAACCACCTTTGGCATAAAGTGTGGGTGAGTCCTAAGGACTACTTTATCATGGTGGAACCTTGTATAAGGAGGATCAGCCACTAAAGCTTGTAGCTCACTGATGCGTCTTGCAGAAGTGAGGGCAATTAGGAAGATTACCTTCCAAGAAAGAAACTTCAAAGTTGTAGCGGCTAAGGGTTCGAAGGGCGGTTTCATAAGCTGCCCAAGGACAAGATTCAAATCCCATGGTGGCTTAATGGGAGGTTTAGTTAAAAGTAGACCTATCATAAACCGCACTACTAGTGATTGAGAGGAGACAGGTTGTGCATCCAAGGGCTTGTAGAAAGCCACAGTGGCACTAAGGTGGACCCTTACTGAATTGGTTTTAAGACTAGAGGATGATAAATGGAGGAGATACTCCAGTAATGCCTCCATTGGAACTGAATAGGGATTAAGTTCTTTTTCTGAACACCAGATAGAGAACCTTCTCCACTTAAAGGCGTAGGCCCACCTTGTGGAAGGTTTTCTTAAAGCTAAAAGGATATCCTTAACCTGCTGAGAAAGGTTGATATCCTGGAATTCTAGGCTTTCAGCAGCCACGCCCCGAGTTGCAGAGACTGAGGATTCAGGTGCAATAGCATCCCGTTCTCCTGAGAAAGAAGATCTGGAGCAGATCCCAACTCCAGAGGCATGGCTTGAGAGAGACATAGAAGCAGTGGATACCACGTCTGTCGTGGCCAGCGTGCGGCTATGAGGATCATATGGCCCCTATCTCTCTGAAGCTTGAATAGAGTTTTGGGAATGAAGGGAATGGGTAGGTAGGCATAGAGGAAGTCCTGACCCCAATGGAGATGGAAGGCGTTCCTTGCCTGACAGTTCTGAGCCAGAATTCTAGAACAGAACCGGGGAAGTTTGGCATTCTGAGGACTTGCAAAGAGGTCTATATCTGAAGTTCCCCAGATCTGAAAGATTCGAGCAATTTGCTCTGGATGAAGAGACCACTCATGTGGCAGCAGTACTCGACTGAGTCTGTCTGCCAAGAGATTTGCGTGCCTGGAAGATACACCGCTAGTAGGTGGATTTGAAGATCTCTGGTGAAGGCCCAGAGGCATAGAGCTTCGTTGCACAGCGCCTGAGAACCCGTCCCACCCTGTTTGTTCACATAGAACATGGCTACTTGATTTTCGTTTTGGACAAGAACCGTCTTGCAGCTCAGGTGGTTCTGAAAAACATGAAGAGCATAGAAGATGGCTCTGAGTTCCAGGAGGTTTATGTGAAGACAAGCCTCCTGCTCGGTCCAGAGACCCTGAGTGGAGAGATTGTCCAAGTGAGCTCCCCAACCTGACTTGGACGCATCTGTCATCAAGGTGGCTTGGTGTAGTGGCTGCTGGAATGGAGACCCTACGAGAAGGTTTTTCAGCGATTTCCACCACTGTAGGGACCAAATGAGGCGTGTAGAGTTTCTGATTTTGTCCCCCAGGCGGCCCGACGCCTGTGTCTACTGAGAGGCTGGGGTCCACTGGGCTGCTTCCATGCGTAGGCGAGCATATGGAACCACATGTACAGTGGATGCCATATGCCCCAGTAGCTGAAGCATTTCTCGAGCAGTTAGAAAAGTTTTCATAGCTGCTTGCAAGGCCAGCTGAAGTATTCAAAGACGTGGTTGTAGCAGGAAAGCGTAGTTACTCACCTGTAACAGGTGACCTCCAGGAACAGCAGGAATTTAGTCTTCACATATGGGTATTGTCGGTACCGATGGAGCCTGCATGGGAATGCTCCCCAGCGGCCAATAGGAACGCTTTTGGGAGCATCCCTCAGCACATGCGTGCTGCCTTCCCGCCTTTCCAACTGTCCCTCTTCAGTTAAGTTTGTAGCTGAGTGAAAGGATAGAGGGAGAGAGGAAAGAGGAAAGAGACAGAGAGATAGAGAGACAACTCCTAGGGGAGGTGGGTGGGTGGGTTGTGAAGACTAAATTCCTGCTGTTCCTGGAGATCACCTGTTACAGGTGAGTAACTACGCTATCTCCAGGAACAAGCAGGAATGTAGTCTTCACATATGGGGACTCCTTAGCTGAAGATGCCAGGGAGATAGCCCCAGGAAGCTGCCACCCAAGAAGGTGGGCCATGCTTCCTCCCATGGATCTCTGGCATCCCACCAGGGTTGGTGGGTAGGAGTTGAATTAGGTCTGGAAGAGATTTTGAAGAATAGCTTGGCCAAAAAGGCATCCCGACGGGAGGCTTTATCTAGGCAGTAGTGGGCTGTAAAGGTGTGTACCGAAGCCCAGGTGGCTGCTTGACAAATGTCATCAATAGACACAGAGTGAAGGTTAGCCATAGAGGCTGCTATGGCTCTCATGAGCTGTGACATGGCCTTGAAGAGGAAGACTCTTACTCTCATAAGCAAAGGATATGCATTGTGCAATCCATTTGGACAGAGTTCTCTTGGAGACTGGAAGTTCCAAATGACTAGAATCAAAAGCAATAAAAAGTTAAGAAGACTTTCTATGTTGCTCTGTTCTTTGTAAGTAAAAAGCCAAGGCTCTTTTACAATCCAAAGTATGAAGATTCCTTTCTGCATTAGAGGAATGAGGCCGCGGAAAGAATACAGGAAGATAAATTGATTGATTTAAATGAAAAGGCGAAACCACCTTTGGCATAAAGTGTGGATGAGTTCTAAGAACAACCTTATCATGGTGAAACCTAGTATAAGGAGGATCAGCCACTAAAGCTTGCAGTTCACTAATGCGATGTGCAGAGGTGATTACAATTAGGAAGATGACCTTCCAGGACAAAAGCTTTAGGGTTGTAGTGGCTAAAGGTTCAAAAGGCGGTTTCATGAGCTGCCCGAGAACTAGGTTTAAATCCCATGCCACCGGTGGTGGCCTGATGGGAGGCTTTGTTAATAGAAGACCTCTCATAAATCTTGTTATGAGTGGATGAGAGGAAATTGGTTGTCCATTTAGAGGCTTATAGGAATTTGCAATTGCACTAAGATGGACTCTTACTGAATTGGTCTTTAGACCAGAATTTGATAGATGAAGTAGATACTCTAGTATCGATTCCAAAGGTATCATAAGGGGGTTTAACCCCTTCTGTGAACACCATATAGTAAAACGTTTCCACTTGAAGGTGTAAGAGCGTCTTGTGGAAGGTTTTCTAGAAGCTTGAAGGATATCCTTTACCTGTTGGGAAAGGTTAAGTTCCTGAAGGTCTAAGCTTTCAGCAACCAGGCCCTGAGATGCAGGGACTGGGGATTTGGGTGCCATAGCATCCCGTTCTCTTGGGAGAGGAGATCTGGAGCATAGCCTAACTCCAGAGGTGCAGCTTGAGAGAGATGTAGAAGCAGGGGATACCACGTTTGGCGTGGCCACCGTGGCGCTATGAGGATCATACGACCTCTGTCTCTCTGAAGCTTGAAGAGTGTTTTGGGGATGAGGGGAATAGGTGGGAAGGCATAGAGGAAGTCATGACCCCAGTGAAGAAGGAAGGCGTCCCTTGCCTGGCAATTTTGAGCCGGAATCCTGGAACAGAACCAGGGAAGTTTGGCATTCAGTGGACTTGCAAATAGGTCTATGTCTGGGGTTCCCCAAATCTGAAATAACTTGGCCACCTGGTCTAGGTGGAGAGACCATTCGTGAGGCAGCAGTACTCGGCTGAGTTTGTCTGCCCAAAGGTTTTGAATGCCTGGAAGATATACCACGAGAAGGTGAATTTGATGCTCTCTGGCGAGGGCCCATAGTTGTAAAGCTTCGTTGCATAACGACAGAGAGCCTGTTCCGCCCTGCTTGTTCACGTAGAACATAGCTATTTGATTTTCCATTTGGACTAGGACTGTCTTGTAGCTGAGTTGGGCATGGAATACGCGAAGAGCTAGATAGATTGCTCTGAGTTCCAGGAGGTTTATGTGAAGACAAGCCTCCTGTGGAGTCCAGGTACCCTGTGCTGCTTCTGTTGTTAGGGTGGCCTGGAATAGGGGTTGCTGGAAAGGAGACCCCACTAGAAGATTTTCCAGTGATTGCCACCATTGTAGGGACAAGATCAGTCATTGTGAGTTTGATATCTTGTCCGACAGACATCCTGTGGCCTGTGTCCACTATGTGGATAGGGTCCACTGAGCTGCTCGCATATGAAGGCGAGCATAGGGAACCACATGAACCGTGGATGCCATATGTCCCAATAGTTGTAGTAGTTCTCGAGCAGTTAGGGAGGACTTCACCGCTGCTTGAGAAGCTAGCTACGCTATATGAAGACAGCGGGGTTGTGGGGAAAAAGCCCCTGACTGTCTGGTATCTAGACGGGCTCCTATGAACTCTAGGGACTGAGACGGAGCAAGTTGGGATTTTGGGAGGCTTATGACCAATCCCAAGTATTGAAGAATTCGCATTGTGCGAGACAGTGCAGATCTGGCTTCTGGAACTGTGGGGGCTTGAATGAGCCAGCCGTCCAAGTAAGGGAAGACTAATATCCCCAGGGTTCGCAGAAATGCAGCTACTACTGCCATGCATTTCGTGAATACTCTTGGTGCCGAAGCCAGACCAAAGGGAAGAACCCTGTATTGGAAATGTTTTCCCTTGAAAAGGGATCGTAAGAATTCCCTGTGATCTGGATGGATCAGAATGTGAGTATATGCATCCTTTAGATCTAGAGAACATAGCCATTTCTGACTTTGAAGGTATGGCAGAAGAGTTCCCAGAGAAATCATTTTGAACTTTTCTAGGAACAGATATTTGTTCAATTCTTTTAGGTCTAGAATGGGTCTGTGTCCTCCTGTTTTCTTTGGAATAAGAAAATAGGGGGAGTAGAACCCTGCATCCTGCTGAAGAATGGGCACTACCTCTATTGCTCTTTGAGCAAGGAGTGTTGAGACCTCTTGATCCAGTAGATTGCCTGTAGAGGTTTGGGAATTGAACTGGCTTACGATTGTAGGAGGGGGCATACTGTGAAAATGAAGCTTGTACCCCTCTCCGACAATGGACAGAGTCCAGTTTTCTGTTGTTATTTGGTGCCATCTGTTGGCAAAATGACACAACCTGCCTGGAATGTTTAGGGGTTCTGGCCCCTTCAGAGGCAGGAAGGCTAAGTTCTCTATGAAGGCGTCAAAGCCCTTGAGGGGGCTGGGCCTGTGGAGCTGGTTGAGCTCTAAGGCCTTTTGGCTTCTTTTGTCTGGATTGTTGTTGTTGACCCTTCTGGGCAACTTGACCCTGAGCTTGCCCTTGCTGGGTATAGGATGGATAAAACTTCCTCTTTTTGCTGAAAAAGGGTTTTTTATAGGGTTTCGTTTTGGCTGGGGTGGCTGTAGATTTTGACAGTCTGTCTAAAGTGAGATTGTCAGTATCTATCTCATTAGCCTTCTACTGCCAATTCTTGCCAAAGAGGTTTTCTCCTGTGCAAGGAATGTTTCCCAATTTATCCTGTACCCAAATCTTCAAGTCTGATGCCGGAAGCCAGGCAATCCGACGTGCACCAATGGCAATAGCAGAGGTTCTGCTGATGCATTCAAAGCAGTCAAAGGCTGCACGGTTCACAAACTTGGAGACATCTTGAGCATGCTTGACCAGAGTGAGAAAGTCCTGTCGTTTGTCCTCAGGGAGAAGAGGGCTCATAAGCTCCAAATCTCCTGTGACCTCTTTGAGGAACATTCCCATATATAAAATATATGAGCTGATCCTAGCTGAAAGCATGGAAGCCTGAAAAGTTTGACACCCAAAAGCGTCAAGAGTCCTGCATTCACGACCTGGAGGATTGGATGCATGTCTCTTTGCACTTTTCATCCTACGCATGGTTGACTCCACTACCATTGAATGGTGAGGCAGCTGAGTCTTTTGAAAACCAGGACATGGTGGAACTCGATACATGGTATCAAATCTCCTAGAATGAGGAGATGTGGTCAAAGGTGTCTCCCACATTCTGAGCATCAAATCATGAAGAATTTCATGAATGGGCAGAGTGGCTGCTTCCTTGTGAGCCTTAGGGTATTGTAGAATTTCCAATTCCTTTGCTCTAGGTTCTTTTTCAGGAGCTACCATGATTGAAAGGCCTCGGGCCACATCACGAATAAAATCCTGAAAAGATATGTCTTCCGGAGGAGACATTCTGCGTTGGGGAGAAGAGGAGTCTTCCAGGAGAAACACTCTGGTACCGGCAGAATTATCAGAGTCATCGGAATCGGAGGATTCGAAGTATCTCTGATCCCGATGTTCATGCAAAACACGGTCTCGGTATCGATCGAAGTCGGTACCGAATTGGTCCGGTACCGATCTGTCGATGCCAGAAAAAGTCTGCATGGCAAGGATTCCCACCGGGGCCGGTACCGTCGGTGCTGGTACTGGTATCTGTACCGGTGCTGGTACCGGCTCCCGTTAAACCACTGGTGTCAACGGTACCGCAGCTGTAAGGAGAGCTGCAAGACTGCATTTGATAGCGAGGAATCTCTGGTCTATCGATGCTGCCGATGCCTGGATATCGGTACCGGTAAAAGCGGCCGGAACCCCTGAGCATGGCACAAGTAGTAATGCCAAGGTCGAAGCCTCGAGAACATCCTGGAACCCCGTTGATGCTTTGGAGGCCGAAGCCTCCTGCCAGGGCTGTTTTGCCGGTGTAGTTTCCTCAAGGGCAATGCCAGTGGCCTCTCGATGCTTTGAAGGAGAGCTACCCTTTGAGGACCAGCTCTTATGTTTAGTTACCTGAGATCCATGGGAGGAAGACGAGGCTCTTGAAGACGTTGATGCAATGGACCTGGTATCTGAAGAAAAGAGGGTACCGAACTTTGCAGCTCGGTTCTGTCTTCCTCTTTTAGTCATCCCCATACAGGAGGAACACTCAGATGGAGAATGGTCAGGGCCTAAACATTTTAGACATCAGTCATGGGTGTCAGTGACGGAGATGGTACCGCCACATTTAGTACATTTTTTAAAACCACTAGCTGGTTTTTCCATCTTTTGGGAAAAATGGGGCCTAATGCCCAAAATGGTGCCTAGCACCAAAAGAAAAGGTTTCTGAAGAGAAACAGTTCAAAAATAGATTTTTTTTTTTTAAAAGAAGAAATAAAGAACCGGTGGTACCGGTAGGTGTCGTGAGGAGGCAAGCGCAACCACAAGAAAACAAGTTTAAAGAAGAAATTTTCTGCGGTGACAGGGTATATGTCCTGTCAGCTCCGCAGAAAATGAAGAACTGAAGAGGGACAGTTGGAAAGGCGGGAAGGTAGCGTGCATGTGCTGAGGGATGCTCCCAAAAGCGTTCCTATTGGACGCTGGAGAGCGTTCCCGCGCAGGCTCCGTCGGTACCGATGATACACATTTATTTATTTTATTTATTTACATTCTCTTATATACCGCACTATTCGGCATCAGCGCGGTTTACATGGAACAAAATGCTCAGTACAGATAAATGTATGAGTTTACAGATAACAGGGAACAAAAACTTGGATAACAGGGGTAACTATTTACAAAACTTACTACATGGCGTCATAATCAAAGAGGATGCATAGAATACACATTCCGCGTCATGGGTTTGGGTATCAACTTGGTGTGTTGTTGGTATGCTATAAGTTTGTCTGGGAAAGGTATCGGGGGTGTCTTGGAGCTCTAGGGGATGCAGTTGGGCTCAATAAGGTACTTGTTGAAGAGATGGCCTTTGAGGGCTTTCCTAAACTGTGGTAGAGTCTTAATAGCCCGGATATCATGGGGTAATGCATTCCAGTATCTTGGGGCAATGAGACTGAGAGCCCTGTTGGCTGTCGATTTAGTGCAAGCAGTGAGTGCCACAAATGTGAAGACTACATTCCTGCTTGTTCCTGGAGATAGCCTTTGACTGCCTTGTGTCTAGGAGAGCCCCTATGAACTCTAGAGACTGAGAATGGGTGAGATGAGATTTTGGGAGGTTTATGACCAGTCCCAGGTACTGCAGGATTTGCATTGTACAGGAGAGAGTGGAGCTGGCTTCTGGAGCTGTTGATGCTCGGATGAGCCATTCGTCTAAGTAGGGGAAGACGAATATCCCCAGAGCTCTCAGGAATGCTGCTACTACTGCCATGCATTTTGTGAAGACTCTTGGGGCGGAAGCCAGTCCAAAGGGTAGAACCCTGTACTGGTAATGTCTTCCTTGAAAGAGGAATCAAAGAAACCTTCTGTGATCTGTATGGATGAGAATATGTGTATATGCATCCTTTAGATCTAGAGAACATAGCCAACCCTGACTCTGAATAATGTAAGGAAGAAGTGTTCCGAGGGAGATCATCTTGAATTTTTCTCGGAACAGATACTTGTTCAACTCTCTGAAGTCTTCTTTGGAATGAGGAAGTAGGGGGAGTAGAAACCAATGCCTTGGTGGGATATGGGTACCTCTTCTATTGCTCCTTGAGCAAGTAGTGAGGTGACTTCTTGACACAAGAGAGTGGTGAAAGGGCCCCGAGAATTGAACTGTCTTGTGATGGTGGGAGGGGGCATACTGTAAAAATGGAGTTTGTACCCCTCTGTCACAATAGACAGAGTCCAGTGCTCTGATGTTATCTGTTGCCATCTTTCGTCGAAATAACAGAGTCTGCCTGGGATGGTAAGAGGCTCTGGGCCTTTCAGGGGCAGGATGACTAGCAAGGAGTCAAAGCCCCTGAGGGGGCTGTGTCTGCTGAGCTGGTTGAGCTCTGGGGACTTGGGCCTTCCTCTGCTGTCTGGGTTGCTGTTGCTCTTTCTGGGGAGCATGAACTGGGCAATGGACAGCCTGACTGTAAGATGGGTAGAATTTCTTTTTCTTGTTGAAAAAGTGTTTCTTAACTGTCTTTTTCTTAGCTGGGTTGACTGTGGTCCTTGATAATCTGTTCAAGGTGGTGTTTTCAGACTCAAGCTGATTAGCTTTGTCCTGCCAATCCTTGCCGAAGAGGTTTTCTCCTGTGCAAGGAATGTTCCCCAGCTTGTCTTGCACCCATTGTTCTAAATCAGATGCTTGTAACCAGGCAATGCGACGTGCACCGATGGAGATAGCAGAGGTTCTGCTAATGCATTCAAAGCAATCAAAGGTTGCACGGTTCATGAACTTAGATACATTTTGGGCATGTTTGACCAGAGTGAGAAAGTCAGCCCTCTTGTCATCGGGACAGAGTGGAGCTATAAGTTCCAAATCTCTTGTAACTTCCCGAAGAAACATACCCATATAAAGTATGTAAAAGCTTATTCTAGCTGAGAGCATGGAAGACTGAAAACATCGACGCCCAAAGGCATCGAGTGTCCTTGATTCATGACCTGGAGGATTGGATGAATGCATCTTAGTGCTGATTCCACTACCATGGAATGGTGTGGTAATTGTGTTTTTTTGAAACCGGGACATTGCAGTACCCAGTACATTGTATCGAGTCTCCTAGAATGTGGAGACACCGTCAAGATTGTTTCCCACATCCTAAGCATGAGATCATGCAAAATTTGGTGAATGGGAAGGGTAGCAGCTTCCTTAGGAGCTGCCGGATACTGAAGAATTTCCAACTCTTCAGCTCTCAGTTCCTTCTCAGGGGTTATGGTGATCGAGAGTCCCCTTGCTACATCACGTATGAAGTCTTGAAAGGACATGTCCTCCGGGGGAGACATCTGATGCTGTGGCGAAGGAGAGAATCATCGGATTCAAAGTATTGTCGGGCCAGATGCTCACTTATTGCTTGTCGACTGTATCGATCGAAGTCGGCATCGGACTGCCTCGATACCAGATCCTCGATGCCGGATATTGATTCCAGTGCTGGCATGGGAGGAAGCATGGAGAGGGGTGCATAGGTCGATGCAGGTATGTTTGGTACCAATACCGGTACGGACAACTGCGTCGATTGCAGCGATTTTAGCAGTACCGAGGCTGCTAATAAAGCTGCGAGACTGTGCTCGATGGCCAGGATCCATTGATCCATGGCGCCTGCCGATGCCTGGATGTAGGTACTGGCGGAGCAGGCCATGACACCAGAACATGGCACCAAGAGTTCTCCAGAGGTGGAAGCTTCGGGAACATCTTGGAACCCCGAGGGGTTGTTTGGCCGATGTGTTTTCCTCAAGGGCAACGCTGGTAGCATCTCGATGCTTGGAAGGAGATCTACCCTTTGAGGACCAGCCGGTCTTGGAAGACCTGGGTTTGGTTACCTGAGATCCATGGGAGGAAGATGAAGCCCTGGACGACGTCAATGCAACGGACATTGCATCCGAGGCAAAGAGGGTGTCAAGTTTTGCAGCTCTGTTCTGCAGGCCTCTCTTGGTCATCTTTCTACAAAGGAGACACTCTGATGGTAAATGGTCAGGACCTAAACATTTGAGACACCAGTCATGGGTGTCAGTAGCAGAGATGGTACCGCTACACTTTGAACATTTTTTGAAACTACTAGATGGTTTCTCCATTTTGGAAGAAAAGAGGGCCTGGTGCCCAAAATGGCACCTGGCACCAAGAGGGGACAGACCCTCCAAAAAAGAAGTATTTTTTTTTAGGAAAAGAAGTAAGAAAATAAAGAATGGGCCAGTGGTACCGGTATAGGCATCGACGGTAAAGGCAGACGCGACCACAAAAAGATTTTCTGCGGTGACAGGGTTTGCTGCTTGTTGGCTCTACGGAAAATGAAAAACTGAAGAGAGAGAGCTGGAAAAGTGGGAAGGCAGTGACGCAGGTACAGTGGGATGCTCCCAAAAGCTTTCCTATTGGATGCTGGGGAGCATTCCCGCGCAGGCTCCATCGGTACCGACAATACCCATATGTGAAGACTACATTTCTGCTTGTTCCTGGAGATACCTGTTTTCAAAGTCGAGAATGTAAAGATTGGCTATATCAGGGGCCATTGATGACCCTATAGGTACACCCTTAATCTGTTTATAAAATAACTCTCTAAAACAAAAAAAGTTCTCAATTAGTGCCAGACGTGCCAGTGCAATGAGAAAAGCCATGGGAATCCTCTTGTGTACCTTTCTATTCAAAAGGCAACTTTCCACAATTTTAAGTGCTTCCAATTGTGGAATGTTAGTATAAAGCGATTCCGCATCTAATGTAACTAACCTCAAGTACAAATCATATCCCTGAAATGATGTGAGAATCTGAATGACATGCAATGAATCACGTACATACAACCACATATCAATAATGAAAGGCCAAAGCAATATATCTAAAAACTGTGATATGGGCTTGAATAGAGAACAAATGGCTGAAATTATGAGACGACCTGGCAGAGCTTCTAATGACTTCTGTACTTTTGGTATCACATATATAGTAGGAGTAATGGGTTGATCAACTATCAAAAAATCTCTCTTTATGCATTCCGCAATTGGAAGTACTTAAAATTGTGGAAAGCTGCCTTTTGAATAGAAAGGTACACAAGAGGATTCCCACGGCTTTTCTCATTGCACTGGCACAACTGGCAATAACTGAGAACTTTTTTTTGTTTTAGAGAGTTATTTAATAAACAGATTAAGGGTGTAGTTATAGGATCATCAATGGCCCCTGATATAGTCAATCTTTACATTCTTGACTTTGAAAATAGGTTTTTGTGCCAACATCCATTTAAGGATAATGTTAATTAATTAATCTCTTTTTTTAATATTTTAGTGTCATTAATGTATTGGTTTTGAATGAGGGTACCTATGGTTCAGTTACAATGTTTCAATTCCTTATTCTTCTTTCTCCCCTCCCCCCACATGTCTTCCCCCCCTCTCCCCTCCCTTTTTCCCCTTTCCCTTCTCTCCCTCCCCCTCTTCTTCCCCCTCCCCTCTCTGCCCCCCTCCTCCCACTTACCCCTTCCTCCCCTTCTCCCCCTCCCTTCCCCTGATTTAGGTTTATAGTTATTTATTTTTTATTGCTGGTTTTAGTGAGTTAATTATGCCATTTTTAATGGATGGTTGTTCCTTTAAGTTATTTATTCTTATTTTCGGCTTAATGGTTTGTATTATTTTTTATGATTCTGTTTAAGGCTGTAAACCATTCTTCCAGCTTTTGTAGATCTTTCCTCATGTTATCCATTCCCTCAAGGGAGTCCACTCTGTTGCAAATTTTTGTGTCATCTGCAAAAAAACAGACTTTTCCATTCAGTCCTTAAACAATATCACTGAATATACATTGAACAGTACCGGTCCCGGGACCGATCCCTGGGGCACGCCACTTATCACCTTCCTTTCATCCGAGTGAGTTCTGTTTACCATCACCTTCTGTCATCTGTCAGTCAACCAATTTCTGATCCAGTTCACCACCTTGGGACCCATCCAAAGGGTTTCCAATTTATCGATAAGCCTCCTGTGAGGAACAGTATCAAAGGTTTTGCTGAGATCTAGGTAGATCACATCCATCACATGCCCTTGATCTCTGGTCACCCAGTAAAGAACTCAATCAGATTTGTTTGACATGATCGTCCTTTGGTAGAAGGATGTTGCTTCGGATCATGCAACCTGTCTGTTTCGAGAGTCTACTATTCTCTTTTTAAGGCGCGCCTCCACTACTTTTCCTGCCACTGAGGTAAGGCTTACTGGCCTGTAGTTTGTCACTTCTTCCCTATTGCCACTTTTTTGAAGAGGTACCACATCAGCCCTTCTCCTGTCTCTAAGGATCTATTAAAAACATCCCTGCAAGAACCTCTCTGCAAGAACCTCTCTGAGCTCTTTCAGTAACCTGGGATGCATCCCATCTGGTCCCATGGCCTTGTCCACTTTCAGTTTTGCAAGCTGTTCAAACACATCATCTTCTGTGAATGGTATAGTATCCACTCCATTCCCATTTGTATATCTGTCAATCACACATAGTCCTTCTCCAGGATTTTCTGTAAAAACAGAACAGAAATATTTGTTCAGCTTTTTTGTTTTTCAATGTCTCTTTTCACGAATCCGTTCTCGGCACTTTTGAGTCTTGCGATTCCACCTGTGATCTATTTGTTCTCCCGATATACCTGAAAAAAGGTTTGTCTCCACGCTTTAGATCTTTAGCCATCTTTTCTTCTATGTTTGGTTTTGCTATCCTTATGTCTCTTTTTGTCTCTTTTAGCTTTATCCTGTACTCCTTTATGTGTTCCTCTGTTTATGAACTTCTGAGTTTTGTGAAAGCTGTGTTTTTTATCTTTATTTGTGCAGCTATTTCTTTGGAGAACTAAATAGGTTTTCTTGTCCTCTTGTTTTTATTTACTTTCCTTACATACTGTATGTATCTGTTGCCCCTTTTATTGTCTTCTTTAGTTTAGCCCACTGCAATTCCACTCCTTCACAAAAATATCTTAAACAAAAATATTTCTGTATATTCAAAAAAATCTATTATTCAAAAAGTACCTTCTGCCCCACAGTCCATACAGGTCCAGCTCTTGCATATGCTCTCTTCACTACACATATATTCCTCAAACTCATTCAATGAGTATTTCATGTAGGTAAGAAACAACACTTATCTTAAAAAGCCATTTGGCCCAACACCGCTTACAAGGCGTTTCACACCAGCTTCTTCAGGGGGTCAACAATATACGTATTTCATTACACTGTGAGAAGAAAAGCACCATAAAATTCAACATACACTTACACCCTAAAAATTCCTTGCATCTCTTTCAAACCAGATCTCTACAACATATATTACTAAAAAGTATTTCCTTATACCACATTTCTGCACAACCCAGTCATACTTCTTAAACGAGCTTGCAGGACCACCAGCACACAGATTTAACCCTTCTCTTTGGATTGTTCTTCCCGGGGCTGTTCAAACGGACACCACCGCAAGTGCTTAAAATACATCCAGCCTCATCAAATCAGCAATTAACCCCCAAACAAACTACACAATCCAGCATTCTGAAGTTCTAACACAGACATAGTCCTGATCAATCCTTAGCAAACTCCCCAGTCTGTTTGGGAGTTCAAGCCCTTGGGCCAGACTGTGTTCAGATGGAAAATCCATTTCTGCTCAAGACACAGCAAAGACTGATCTCTAGTCATACCCATTCCTCCTTGCATCACCTGATCTATATAGAAGCAGCATAACTCATCAAAAGAATGACCTGCCTCCATACAATGTTGCACCAATGGGGCTCCCTCTGGGCACAACGAATTGGAGTGGCCCTCCAAGTTGCCCCGCAAGGAGTCATCGGCTCCCACCGACCGGCCTCAGGCCTCTGAGGCCATCATCATCGAGGACTCCCCCCTCGACAGTACTGATGCCAGGCCCAAAGTCCTCTGTACCTGCCTCGAAGGCTGCGAAGCCAACTGGCATGGAGAACAGAATGGCAGCCCTAGAGAGCGGTATATATGTCCTAGTGCCATGCAGCGGGCGTTTATGTCCGGCTTGTCCAGTTCAGCTGCCCCGATGACTGGACCCTCAACATCAAGCCAGTCCTCGAGCAAGCCCCTGGCCCCGGTCGAGATCCTGTTCTTCGGGACACCGTTCCTCCCTGGCAAGCGTCTATGGCTCGGATCAACGATCCTCCAGAGGTCCTGTACCGCTGTGAGCGGTCATCGACTGAGGTGATCGTGAGGAGTCTGACTCATACTCTGACCGAAGACGAAAAGTCCCCGGACACGAAGCGGCACCGTGACGTGCCCTCGGACCCGTTTTCCCCGGTGACCCGATTCCACTCCCCAACTGAAGATTTTGCTTTCCTCAGTTTTGTGAGGGATATGGCCAAGGCACTCATGATCGAGACCGAGAACGACCTACGAACTGAGGAATTGGAGATACTCCAATACAAGTCACCCCCGAAGGAAACCCTTATGGTCCCAATGCCCCCAGTCCTCGACCGCCTCCTCCACCAGATGTGGGAAACACCGGAGTCGGTACCAATTGTCAGCAGGCGCCTCAACGCCATGTACCAGGTACACCGGAGCCCTGGGTTCCAAAAGGCCCACCTCCTCACAACTCGATGGTCATGGTGTCGGCCATGCGCGGGCTTAAGAGCCAAGAGACACACTCATCGGTACCACCCGGCAAGGAGGCCTGAACCCTCGATGCCCTCGGCCAAAAGGCTTTTCAGGGCTTGATACTAACATGCTGAATCCACTCATACTAGCTCTACATCAGCATGCACCTGAAGGAACTGTCAAGGGAGCTCAGGGGATTCTCTGCAGGCCTCAATGGAGGTTCAAAACCCTAACCTCGGCAGTAAAGGAATGTTCAAAGTTCCTGTCCTGAGCAGCTTATGATGGCTTCGAGTCATCACCTAGGATGGCCACGGCAGGCATTAAGGCATGACACCAAGCATGGCTGCAGTCACCGACCTTGAACAATGGGTAAGGACAAACTGATCAATGTCACCTGTTTGGGAAACCCATGGTGGACAAAGCAGCGGAGATAGACTGAGATTGTAATGAGAACCAGGCTGTCAAAAAAGACCTCTGTGCAACCCTGAAAGAAAACTTTGGGGGAAAAAGCCCTTCTTCCTGAGAAAAAAAAGGGACTTCAGTACTACTCCGCACTTCCAGGCCTTCTCAGGCTCTCAGCAGGCCCAGCCAATAAAAGGCTAAAGACATGGTCCCAGAAAGTATAAAGCCCCAAAGCCCCAGGCACCGGCTCAGGCCCAGCCTGGGGGAGATTTTTGACATCCTGGGTGTGACCCCCCACACCCCCAGTGGGTCCTTTGCTGCCCAAAGAGGGGCACCTAGCCCTGTTTGCCCACAGGTGGAGAACCGTTACCACCGATGCCTGGGTGTCACAGGTGGTCAAGAGGGTTACCTCCTCCACCTAGATCAGACACCACCCCCGTTCTTCTCAGGAGAACCCACCAGGCCTCTCCTTTACCAGACCGTGCTCCTCACCGAGCTAGCAGGACTACTTTGGGACAAAGCAGTGGAGCCAGTCACAAAACATCTCTGGGGCACTGGCTTCTACTCCAGGTACTTCCTCATCCCCAAGAGGACTGGGGGCCTCAGGTCCATCCTGGACCTCCGAGAGCTCAACAGGTTTCTGGTCAGGGAGAAGTTCAAGATGCTCTCCCTTAGAACACTGCTGCCATTCCTCCAGCAGGGAGACTGGCTTTGCTATTAGACTTAAAGGATGCTTACACTCACACCCCAGTCCACCAAGCCACAGAAAATACCTCTGGTTCGTGGTGGGGAGACAATACTACCAATATAGGGTACTGCCTTTCAGACTAGCCTCGTCTCCAAGGGTCTTTACAAAGTGCCTCACGGTGGTCTCAGCCTACCTCAGGCTTCAAGGGGCCTTTGTCTTCCTTTACCTGGATGACTGGCTCATAAAGGGGGCCACAGCTGAAGAGGCACAATGTGCCACCAGATGCACCATAACACCCTGCAGCACCTGGGGTTTGTCATAAACTACCCAAGTCCCACCTCACTCCCACTCAGAGCCTAGAATTCATAGGGACGCAGTTGGACACCCATCAGGCAAAAGCCTTCCTCCCTCAGGTGAGGTCAGCACGCCTCAGGGAACTAGCCGCAGAGGTGCAACAGCGCAGGACACTCCCCACCTGATTTCTCTGCCTGCTGGGACACATGGCCCCCACGGTCCACATGACCCCAGATGCTTGCCTACACATGAGAGTAGCCCAGTGATGCCTCCACTATCAGTGGACCCAAGCTACAGGCAGGCTCAGAGACAGGGTGCATGTGACCCACCAGCTGGAAGACTCTCTTGGATGGTGGCAGAATTCAGGTCACCTTCAGGCACCCCCCACCCCCCAGAAAGTCCTCACCATGTACGCCTCTCTAATGGGCTGGGGAGTGCATGGCGACAGGCTCTAGACAGAAGGCTGTTGGTCCTAGAGGGAATACAAAATTCAGATCAACCTGCTGGAAATCAGGGCCATATTCCTGGCCCTCAAGGCCTTCCGCCACCAGTTACAGCACCATGCGGTGCTGATCCAGACTGAGAAAAATGGTCGGGATCTACGTAAACAAACAGGGGGAACGGGGTTGCCCCCTCTGCCAGGAGGCAGTAGCCCTCTGCTCTTATGCTACATGCAGCGGGATGCTCCTGAGAGTGGTCTACCTCCCAGGCCAGGACAATATCTTGGTGGACAAGCTAAGCAGGGTACTCCAGCCGCACAAATAGCACCTGGACCCAACAGTGGCCTCAAGGCTATTACAGCTCTGGGGCATCCCAGTGATGGACCTCTTCGCCAGCCTGGTCAACGTGCAATTGCCCTGTTTCTGCTCCCGCCGACTGCACCCGTCTCGGGTAGTGGCAGATGCATTATTCATCCCGTGGTCAGAAGGCCTCCTGTATGCCTTCCCCCCAACACCACTGATAGCCAAGACCCTGCCAAGGCTCAATGTGACAGAGTGTCGCTGGTGCTGATAGCCCCTCAGTGGCCCAGACAGCCCTGGTCCCTACTGCTCCTCTCCTTATCGAAGGTACTGCCAATTCCCCTGGGCCAAGCTCCAGGGCTACTCTCGCAGGAGCAGGACACTCTCCTACACCCCTAGTGGAGGAGTGGCCTAGTGGTTGGGGCAAGGTACTTCAGGCCGGAAAGTCGGGGGTTCAAATCCCACTAGAGGACAGCAACCTTGGGCCGGAAGGACTGGGGTTTCTAGTCCCACAGGTGCTCCTTGTGGTCTTAGGCAAGCCACTTAACCCTCCATAGCCCATGTTCCCTGTAAAATAGTTATCTCCTGTTCAATGTAATTTCAGTTTGTTCAATGTAAACCGCACTGATGCAGAATAGCGTGGTATATAAGAGAATAAAAATAAATAAATAAATAAATACATACATACACTCCAACCTGGGGTCCCTTTCGCTCATGGCTTTGCTGCTGAAAGGGTAGCACTAGCCCCTTTCAACCTTCCACAGGACATGGAAGACATCCTCCTGGCCTCTCAGAAGGCCTCCATGAGAAGGCGTACACCTTCAAGTGGCGACGTTTCTCATAGTGGTGCACAGAGAAACAGATGAACCATTCTCCTGCTCAGTGCACATGGTGCTCCAATACCTGCTCCACCTATCGCAGGCAGCACTGAAGTTGAACTCGATCAGAATACAGCTGAGCACCATTGCGGCACATCAGCACTCCATCGAGGTGAAGCCCTTCTCGGCTCAGCCCTTTGTGTCTTGGTTCCTATGGTGACTCATGTTATCAAAACCCCCCTTCTGTCCTCCGGCAGCTGAATGGGACCTTAATGTGGTGCTCTCACAACTCATAAGCCTCTGTTTGAGCCTTTAGCTACTTGCTACCTGCAGTATCTCTCCTGGAAGGTCTCTTTTCTGGTAGCACTCACATCAGTTCGCAGAGTTAGCGAGCTCCAGGCTCTGATGGCAGAGCCTCCTTACACGAGGTACTACAAGAACAAGGTGGTGCTCCGCACATACCCTAAGTTTCTGCCAAAAGTGGTGTCCTCATCCCACGTCAATCAGGAGGTCATGCTCCCCACCTTCTTTTCCAAGCCTCATGCCAGCAGGGCAGAGACCGTTCTCCATACTCTGGATTGCAAGAGAGCCCTGTCCTTCTACCTGCAATAGACCCATGACCACCGCAAAGTTCAACAGCTTTTCATATCCTATGGCCCCAGCCATCTGGCGCTCCTAGTAACTAAGCAAACTCTGTCCAACTGGGTGGCGGATTGCATTACCCTTGCCTCTGAGCAAGCGGGGATCCCACTGGATCAGAGAGTCTCGGCACTGGGTGAGGAAGTGATTGACTATGCTGAGTACTGCAGGTGCTAGTTCGGTTTTGGTTGCTTCTATCCAGGAGACTGGACATGGATCAAGGTAAGATGTTGTAGTGTTGATCTTGGTTATTGTTTCTAGTAGTTGTTTTTCTTTTATGGGATGGAATACGGACCATTTATTAGAATGGATTTGAGAGTCATTATAGATGAAACTTGATGGGTTGTTTTTTGTTTTTTAACTTAGAAGCTAGGTAGTCTGCTATGGCCTATGGCTTGATGGGGGTGCTATTTGACAGGTTTGTGTGTAACTTGGTTAGGGACTTTACTATTTCAAAAAGTTCCCTAGGGCGGTTGATGGCCTTATCTAGTATCGAAGAGTGATATTCTCTCTTTGCCCTGTGAATTGCCTCCTTATAGGTGTTTAATGTTGAGTTATAAAGTTCCTTGCTTTCGTGGGTTTTGGAAGACCTCCATTTCTTCTCAAGCCTTCTGAGTGTTTCTTTGATGTTATGTAAGTCTTGGGTATACTATTGTTCCGATGGTTTTTTGAAAGTTTTTTTACTGGAATAGTTTGGTCTTGCAGCTTCATTGATTGTAGCCCAGTTTTTTATAGTGTCTTCAAGGTTCTGTATGGAGATAGTGAGTTTAGGAGTAACCTCTGCATGGAAGGCGTCTTTGTCAAACTTTTTGAAGTGTGGCTTTTGATAGGGAAGATGCATATTGGGAAGTTAGTTCTTAAGATGTAATGGTCTGACCACAGAACCTGCGTAGCGGATGGATAAGTAAAATTAGGATGTAAAATTAATGATCTAGGGACGAAAATAAGATCTAGTGTATTACCTTTTGTATGAATAGGCTGTTTTACTATTTGATGGAAGCCCATGTCTTCCATAAAATCAAGAAAGTCGGAAGATTGTTGAGTAGTGAGGGTAACTAAATTGAAGTCTCCAAGAATAATACACCGCTTTGACCCGGTGAAAAGCGGTATATAATACAGTTAAATAAATAAATAAATATAAATAAATAAATATAAATACAGTTAAATAAATAAATAAATAAATATTTATATACCGCTTTGACCCGGTGAAAAGCGGTATATAAATACAGTTAAATAAATAAATAAATAATATGAGGTTTCTTCATTGGAGAAGTACAGGCAGATTCGAGTATAGTAGTGAGATTGAGTTGGTTATTGGTAGGAGGTCTGTAGAGGAGACATATTGCTAAATTTCTAGTTTCAATTTTTATCAAATCTATGCCTTCACAGTTTGTGCATAAACTGGTGGAGAGACTGAGGTTTAGTTTTGTTAGAATGAGGACTCCACCACTCCTTTTGGAGTCTCTGGGGCAGTTGAACATGGAGTAATAACCTGTGTTAAGTTGGTTTAATAGGATGGAGTCATGGTCAGTAAGCCAAGTCTCTGTGATACAGAGAAAATCCGGGGATTTGTCTGCAAGAATGTCTCTGATTAATGGAATCTTATTTCTTATGGAGCGTGCATTTAGCAATAGATCATTTATGGTGATGAATGATTCCGTTTTTGTTTGAGGATAGGTGATACAGGTGGTGTTAATGTGGATCAGCCTGCGGTGTTTGCTTCTGTGTAGGTGAGAGTCAAGTTTGATGCCATGTCTGTTATATATTGAACATTGATTGTAGACTATGTATGGCTGGATGTGTGGGTGGGAGGGTTGAGTGTGATAGCCTGGTGGGCACGTAGTGTGCTCGATGGAGCTAAGAGAGCAGTTATAATGTAGAGGACAATTAAAGCTCCTTATGTGAACTTCATTTGTTGTTGGAGAGAAGGGGGGTATGTAACAATATATGTTTAGTTAATGGGCGGGTGGGGGTTGGTAACTGGTAAGGAAGTCGGAGAAATAGGGAGGGTTAGTGGGTTGGAAGTGATTGGTGAGAACAGGGCACACTGTTCTAAAAGGTTTGGCTAGTGTGATACAGCTGTTTAGTATGGGGCAGTCGCAGATTGATTAGGGCAGAATAATTCGTGATAAGGGGGGTAAGGTAAAGTCTAGAGGGTAAAGTGTTGAACTGAGATTGCTTGGGATAAAAGGATAGAATAATTACAGTGCAACAGATATAAACCAAGGCTTAATATAACAGTGTAGCATGGAGTAGTTACAGTGTGACAATTACAACTGAAAACCTGCTTTTAACAGTTTTGCAAGAAGTAAAAGCAGTATTATATGTTACATGATGCAGGGTTCCACATTAGGAACCACCACAGAGGAAAAGGATTTGGGCGTAATCTTGGATTACGCTGAAACCCTCTGTCCAGTGTGCAGTGGCAGCCAAGAAAGCAAATGGAATGCTAGGAATCATAAAGAAAGGAATGGAGAATAAAACAACGGATATTATAATGCCTCTGTATCGCTCCATGATAAGACCACACTTTGAACATCGTGTGTAATTTTGGTTACCATATCTTAAAAAGGATATAGCAGAATTAGAAAAGCTACTACATTGAAGATAAAAACAATTAGTAATAGGAATTGAGCATCCAAACGAGCAGTTGATAGCACAGCACTAAAGTGAAGCAAAAAATGATTAATTATACTGCTTATATTTTCCGTAAGTGGTTATGGAATAATTTTTGTAAGATTAAATATTTATTGATTCTCTTATTCCTAAACAGTGTTTATTTCTCAAGGACCAAGCAGGAAGTCAGTCCTCACATATGGGTGACGGCGCCGACGGAGCCCCCATGCGGAGCATTTCCCCAGCTTTCAAAGAAAGCCTTTGGGAATGCAGCACGCATGCGCGGTCCCCTTCCCACCCAAGGGTGCCATATTGCTCAGTCTTCTTTTTTCCGTGGAGCCCAACGCAAGTGTGTCGTGGTCACCCGTGAAAAAGTTGATTTTTTTTCGGTGTGGATCCGTGTTTTTTCTCGGTTCGACACCGGTTTCCCTTTCCCGCCTGGGCCCGCTACACCGGTATCGAGCCCGGACTTCATTTTTCGGTTTTTGTCCTTTGAGACTAGCGTTCACGTCATTTTTTTCTATTTTTCACTGGCAGCCCTGTCTTTTGACCTTGCAGGGGCTTTTTCCCCCGATGGCTGCCAGCGGGTTTAAAAAGTGTGATCGGTGTAAGAAACTTATGTCTCTCACCGACACACATGACTGCTGCCTCGGGCCCGATCATGACCCGATGATCTGTGGCCCGTGTGGGAAAATGTCCTCGAAGGCGTTGAGGAGCCGTCAACATCAGAAGGAAAGAATCTTCTCTGACTTCGCGTCCGGCCGGGCCCGGACTTCGTCAGAGGCCTCGACGTCTCGGGACTCCGGCCCCGAGCATCGCCGGGGCTCCTTTGAAAGGGGCCTCCCTCATGGGAGCACCGCAGGAAGAAGAAACTAGCGAGGGCGTCGTCGGTGGATGCACTTGGCTCCTCGAGGTCCAGGTTGCATAGCCCCGACCGCCATCCTGGGTCTTCGGAGTCGAAGAGGCCTGCTAAACAAACTCGTGTAGAGACGGAGGCCCCGAGCCAAGTGAGTACTGTAGTCCTCGTGGACTCTCCTCCGGGGGAGCCCGAGTCGGAGGCTGCTGGGTCTCCTGAGCTCGGACTCAGGTTGACAGGCTTGGAGAGCAGCTTGGCTGCCTTCATGGAACAGCAGCGGGCACTGATCGCCGGTCTCACCGGTGCATCTGCCCCGACCACCGGGACATCGACGTCCAAGTCGACCCCGGAGGCTGAGCCGATCCTCGAGTCCATGCGGTCTCGAGTCGATCCTCAGCCAAGGTCTCCCTCGGCTTCCCGTTCGGTACCAAGGTCGTCGACGCTGGTACCCTCGGCGTCGGGGCAGAGGGCATCGGTGCCTGCCCATCTGGAGCCGCTCGATTCCTCCTCCAAGAACTCGGGCTGGGAAACGGAGGACGAGGAGTCCCCGGACACGTTTTGGACCCAGTGTGTCCCTTCGGACTCACTGAACCTCGGAGAAGGTCCCCTCCGGAGGATACCCGGTTCTCGGATTTCGTGAGGGACATGGCCAAGGCTTTGGCCTTCCCCGCGGACCCCGAGGAGGAGCCTCGAACCGAGGAGCTTGAGGCCCTTCAGTATGACTCTCCCCCCAAGGAGGCCTTTACTGTACCGGTTCCTCCGATGCTGGAACGGTTGTTCTTCCGCATGTGGGAGGCGCTGGATTCGACGCCGGTACTGAGCAAGTGGGTCAATTCCATCTATCGAGTCTGCAAGAGCCCCAGGTTCCAGAAGGCACAGCTACCGCACCATTCCATGGTTGTGGAATCTGCCATTCATTGCTTGAAGAGTCAGAAGATGCACTCCTTGGTGCCTCCCGGCCGGGAAGCCCGGAACCTGGATGCCCTCGGTAGAAAGTGCTTCCAGGGCTCTATGCTTGCTTACCATGTTTGCCGTGTCCAGACCTACCAGCTGTACATGGGCATGTACCTTCGAGACCTGGCAAAGGTGATTGCTGGGTTCTCTGCTGGTCTCTCTGAGGAGCCTTTGCAGAGGTTCACAGCCTTGTCAACTGGGATCCGAGAATGCTCAAAGTTTGTGTCGAGCAGCTTATAATGGCTTCAAGGCTACAGTCATCGGACCTCGAGCCATGGGTGCAGGACAAGTTGTTCGATGTCCCCTGCCGAGGTGAAAACCTCTTTGGCAAGCCCATGGCTGAAAAGGCTGCAGAACTCGAGTCCGAGACTCTCACCAGGACAAGACTGTCCAGAAAGACCTCTGCCCCTTCTCAAAAGAAGAAGGGCTCGGGGAAAAAGTCCTTTTACCCGAGGAAGTCATCTGCTTACAAAACTTACCCTCAGTACCAGGCCTCCCCAGCTCCCCAACAGGGTCAGCAGGCCAAGGGGCAGGGACATGGGCCCCATAGGCAGAAAACCCCCAAACCACCAGCTCCGGCTCCTGCACAGCAGGGAGCGGGGTTTTGACTCCAGTGGCATAGCCTCTCCTCCTCAGCTGGCCCCTCTCAGCACAGGAGGCCGGCTGACCCTGCATGCCCACAGGTGGTCAGCCGTGACAAGGGATACCTGGGTGCTAAGCATAGTCCAGAGGGGCTATCTGCTCCACTTCCACCAGGTACCCCCCTTCTACTTTCCAGGGGAGCCTCCAAGACTCCCTCTCCACAGGAACCTACTCCTGCAGGAGTTATCAAGTCTTCTAAAGGAACAGGCGGTTGAACCGGTGCCCCACCACCTGAGAGGTCAAGGCTTCTACTCCAGGTACCTCTTGGTAGCAAAAAGGACAGGAGGCCTCAGGCCCATCCTAGACTTGCGAAATCTAAACAGGTTCCTGGAGAGGGAGAAGTTCAAGATGCTTACCCTTGGGATACTGCTGCCCTACCTCCAGCAGGGAGATTGGCTATGCTCCTTAGACCTAAAGGATGCTTATACTCACATCCTTATTCATCCAGACCATAGGCAATATCTCAGATTTGTGGTGGGAGGAAACCATTTTCAGTCCGCCCCCAGGGTTTTCACCAAGTGCCTGGCAGTGGTGGCAGCCTACCTCAGGGTTCAAGGACTCTTTCTTTCCATACCTGGACGACTGGCTCATCAGGGGTCAGTCTCCACAGGAGACCAATCAGGCCACCCTCCACACTATCTCTCTTCTCCAGCATCTGGGGTTTGTCATAAACTTCGCAAAGTCCACTTTGTGTCCCTCACAGTACATGGAGTTCATAGGAGCAAGACTGGACACCCTTCAGGCAAAGGCTTTTTTACCTGTGGACAGGGCCCACAGACTGATGGATTTGGCCAGACAATTCCGTAACAATTCTCTGGTCTCCGCCAGACAATTCCTGAGGCTCTTAGGCCACATGGCATCCACGGTCCATGTAACTCCAAATGCCCGTCTCCACATGAGGCCAGCTCAGTGGGGCCTCAGAACTCAGTGGCTGCAGGCCACAGGAAACCTGACGGACAAAGTGAGGGTGTCCAAGCTGCTAGCATCTTCTCTGCAGTGGTGGCTTCATCTTCCGAATCTGGTGCAAGGAGTGCCTTTTCAGGCACCTCCACACTCCCAAGTGCTGACAACCGATGCTTCTCTTCAGGGTTGGGGTGCACATTGTCAGGGAGCATGCACTCAGGGCCTGTGGTCTCCTTGGGAGGCCGCACAGCAGATCATTCTCTTGGAGCTGAGAGCTATTCGCTTAGACCTGCGGACTTTCTCTCACGTCCTCTCTCACCAGTCCATCTTAGTTCAGACGGACAATCAAGTTGCTGTGTTCTATGTGAACAAACAGGGGGGCACAGGGTCCCGCCCTCTCTGTCAGGAAGCACAGGACCTGTGCTCCTGGGCAGTCAATCATGGCATAGTTCTCAAAGTGGTCTATCTCCCTGGACAGGAGAATTGCCTGGCAGACAGATTGAGCAGGATCCTACAGCCACACGAATGGCAGTTGAATTCTCTGGTGGTTCAACAAATCTTCCTAAGGTGGGGTCTTCCAAACATAGATCTCTTTGCCAGTCCACTGAACCGTCAACTGTCCAGGTTCTGCTCCAGACAACCGCATCCTCTCAGAGTAGCAGTGGATGCGTTTCTCATTCCGTGGTCTACAGGCCTCCTATATGCATTTTCTCCCATACCTCTAGTGCCCAAGACACTGTTCAAACTGATCCTTGACAAGGACTTGGTGATCCTGGTGGCCCCCAGGTGGCCAAGGCAACCGTGGTTCCCACCTCTTTGGCAACTGGCAGTGGACACTCCTCTTCCTCTGGGGATGCAACCAGATCTCCTGTCTCAGGAGCAGGGATCTCTCTTACACCCCAATCTCCAGTCCCTCAATCTGATGGCCTGGCTGCTGAAAGGGTAGTTCTAGCACCCTTACTGCTGCCTAGGGAAGTGGAGGACGTGGTCTTGGCTTCTAGGAGACAGTCCACCCGGAAATCTTATGTCTTCAAGTGGCGTAGGTTCTCCACCTGGTGCGCTCAACACAAGGAGGATCCTTTCTCATGCCTGGTACCAGTGGTGCTGCAATATTTGCTTCACCTGTCTAACCTGGGCCTTAAATCCAACTCTGTTAGGGTCCATCCCAGTGCTCTCTCAGCGCACCACTCACCAGTGGAGGGCCAGTTTCTTTCAAGCCACCCTTTGGTCACTCGCTTCCTCAGAGGCCTGCTTTTGCTTAAACCTCCGGTTCGTCCACCTGCCCCTGAGTGAGATTTGAATGTGGTCTTGCAACAGCTTACTTGCCCACCATTTGAACCTATGGCTACTTGCCCTTTGCGCTTTCTCTCCTGGAAAGTGTTGTTTTTGGTGGCTCTTACTTCAGCAAGGTGAGTGAGCGAGCTTCAAGCCCTGGTGTCAGATGCACCATACACTAGGTTCTATAGGAACAGAGTAGTCTTGCGGACTCACCCTAAGTTCTTTCCAAAGGTTGTCTCCTCCTTCCACCTCAATCAGGAGTTGGTTCTTCCGACTTTCTTTCCCAGGCCGCATGCCAGCCGGGCTGAGATCGTCTTGCACACCCTGGACTGTAGGAGGGCGTTGTCCTTCTACCTTGACCGTACGCAGGGACACTGAAGGGCTGTGCAGCTCTTCATCTCTTTTGACCCTAATAAGCTGGGGTTGCCTGTCTCCAAGTGTACCTTGAACCAGTCAGAAACCGTGGCAGGGGGTTCAAATTGACCTTTATTGATCCACGGATAAGGTGCGCCAAACCCAACACAGGCCGTGTTTCGTGTACCACTTCTTCAGGGGTTATAGGCTCACTACAAAATATACATACATATAAAACCAACAGCAAACAGAAATTGTTGTGTAAACATGAATAAAAGACAAATAATGTTATACCATTAAGATAAAACATTAAAAATGTTAAAATAAGCTAATTATAAAATGTGTATAACTAAAACACTTTAATAATAACAAACAAATAAATGATAAATAAATATAAAAATAAAAAATAATAAAAAATAAAAAATAATAATGAATAAATATTAAAAATTAACCATATAAATATTCATGATGCAATAACTCACTTGATAAAAAAACTAAAATTCGCGTTACATTAGGATTTTGTATAATAATATTAATAATAATAATAACAACGGAAATAACAATAAAAATAATAGTAATAATAATAATAATAATAATAAAACATAATAATAAAAAACTTTAAAAAGAGAGATGTGTCACCTATGTGTATATGTTCATGAATCATCTTTTGATTATAACCACAAAAACTAAAACAAAAACAAAAAAGGGGAGAACCCGGAGAGGAGGAGGAGGTGGGCTAAAAAACATGTGGATCAATAAAGGTCAATTTGAACCCCCTGCCACGGTTTCTGACTGGTTCCTGTTGCCCACGTGGCAGTTGCTGTTTCTTGGTGGACTCCAAGTGTACCTTGTCCATCTGGGTGGCAGACTGTATCGCCTGGGCATATAGGGCAGCCAGCCTCTCCTTGCAGGGTCGAGTCACGGCCCACAGTGTCAGGGCGAAGGCTGCGTCAGTGGCTCATCTCCGCTCTGTTCCGTTAGCAGATATCTGCCGGGCCGCTACTTGGTCTTCAAGCCAGACTTTTGCGGCCCACTACTGCCTGGCATAATTATAAATGTGACACACCGTGTGTTTGCCCTATACACCCGTTGTTGTGGGAAACAGTAAATCATCAAAGGAACTACTTAAAAATAATCTTGAATTGCCCCTGTCACTTAGAAAACGCCGCATTTGATAAATTGTCCCACCTAGGAAATCACCCTGAAACAGACACCGTGTGCTGATATCGCTGTTGACTACACTAATCTGCTTCTTTTAAAACGCCGTTTTAGGCGGGAAAAAAACATTCAATCTGAGACAGTAACCGTGTTGAAAGTGCTGCCAAAAATTACGCTGCTACAAATAGCGCACTAGGCTCGTGTACACGTTAGTTTTAGGGGGCTGAATCAAACTTCAACAAATGTAAACCACCCCTATAACCCCAAAAAAACGTACTGTATGTGAGGGAATGTCCAAACCAGAAGTCAACTCGTAACCTTCATGAAACCAGGCACCTCGCACTGATCATAGCATAGCAGTCAAATGCACATGCGTGCTTCTTTTAAAACCGCCATTTTGGCAGGAAAAAACTTTAAATTTTTTATTTATTTATTTATTTATTTAACAGTATTTCTAAACCGCCTTATCATGATAATCAAGGTGGTATCACAGCAAACAATCTGGTAGTGTGAGTGTGTTATACATGCAGTGAGGGTGGAAATTTAGTTGGGTGTGTGTTGTGTTGTGAGCTAGATTGGTTTGAGCTATGTACAATGTGGGCTATATACAGTGGTGCTAAAAACATTTTATATATACATATAGTGTTAGTCGGTAACGTGTGCTGCTATACAGTTACTTAGTTTATGTGATGTGTCCATAGTGTTCTCTGAACAGCATGGTTTTCAGCTGTTTTCAGAAGTCCTTGAGGTCTTTTATTTATTTAACAGTAAAACAATAAAAAAACTTGTTAAATTGAGACCCAAAGTGCAATTGGATGTAGGACGGTACGTCAACCACAGCATATTAAAAAAAAATATATATAATATATTTTTTTATATATATATAAATTTTTCAAAAAACCTCAAGGGGAAAAAAAAAGAGAGATTAACCCAACTACAAAAACACTGATAAATCTTCATCCATGTTTAGTCCATGTGGTACCATGGAATTTAACAAGAAAATGTATTTTTGTTCTAACCTTGCTGTAGTTTTGACTAAATCTCCCCCTCTCCAATTTAATTGTATTCTTTTCAACACAAAGAATTTTATGTCAGCCAAAGTATGTCCCATATCTAGCCAATGTTGTACAATGGGTTTATCAGTTAATTTTCTCCGTACGCAACTTTTGTGTTCTACTATGCGTGTCCGTATACAACGGTTGGTCCTGCCTACATAAAGTTTACCACATATTTTTTTTCCCCTTGAGGTTTTTTGAAAAATTTATATATATATAAAAAAATATATTATATATTTTTTTTAATATGCTGTGGTTGACGTACCGTCCTACATCCAATTGTACTTTGGGTCTCAATTTAACAAGTTTTTTTATTTTTTATTATTTATTATTACTTTTTAATTATTTTTTTAAAAATATTTTTAAACATTGTTATTAATATGACTTTCAAAATTTGAATTATTGATTATTTATTGATTATTTATTTATTTATTCGTTTTTGAATACGTTTACATTTTGTTTTTCGATAGGTTTTATATTTTGATTATTTATTCTAGTTCCGATTTTTGCTGTCTTTAGCTATGTCATCAGACTGAGCAAGATGGCACCCTTGGGCGGGAAGGGGACCGCGCATGCGTGCTGCATTCCCAAAGGCTTTCTTTGAAAGCTGGGGAAATGCTCCGCATGGGGGCTCCGTCAGTGCCGACATCACCCATATGTGAGGACTGATTCCTACTGCTCTTGGAGAACATCTGTTACAGGTGAGTAACTACGCTTTACCATCATTTTGAAGATTTCCTGGTATATATGGATTCATTATTTGGGTAGATTTGGAATTTGCTTATATATATATATTCATTGATGGTATTTATTTATTACTCTCTACAGTTGTACTGTTGTTGCAGATTTTTTTGAAACATGACCTTGTCTGGTTTTTAAATGTTTTCTATAAGAACTGGCTCACTTGTGATTTTTAACCACCCTCATAAGCAGTCCTACCCTTTCTTTCCGCTTGCATATTTGTGAACCAGCACATCTCGGTTGCCTGAACAATTATATTATACCGATCTGGAGTGAAGGAGGACCTCAGAGTGATAGTGCCCGAGAATCTCAAGGTGGCAAAATAATGTGACAATGCGGTAGCCAAAGGAAGGAAGAAAGGATGCTAGGTTATATACAAAGAAGAATAACCAACAGAAAGGAAGGAGGTATTAATGTCCCATACAAGTCGCTGACGAGGCCTCACTTGGAGTAATATGTTCAATTTTGGAGACCATATCTCACAAAGGATATAAAAGAAATGGTTCAGAGGAAGGTGACCAAAATGATTTGGAGCCAAATCAAAAGACTTGAAGTCCTAAATATGTGTACCCTAGAGGAGAGGAGAGACAGAATAGATACGATACAGATGTTTAACACTAGAAGCCTCAAAAGGAATTTTACCTAGAAAACCCCAAAGTGCGTCAATTGACGCATTATCATGACGACTGCGTTTAGCATGAAATGCAGATGTGAATTAATGTGAAGTTACTTATTTGTTAAATACGTGCAGTATATGACGTATCGTGTGTTTATTGTTTGTAATGTCAGAGTAAAACTGTAAACAGTGATTGAGATGCGCCACCTAGTGGGAACATGAATTTATACCTAGAAACCCCAAAGTACGTCAGTTGACGCATCCAAGACAATTGAGTGCGTCAATTGACATACTTTGGGGCTTCTAGGTATAAGTCCATTTTCCCGCTAGGTGGTGCATCTTTCATTAATTTTCGATGCACATATTTGAACATCTTGACCTTGCTAACAAAGTCATGGAACATGACTGACATGGTTCTAGCAGTGGCACTCGTATACAACTTCGAAGATGCATTTGCATCAATTGACGCACTTTGGGGCTTCTAGTGTTAAATAGCTAGTTAGAGTATTAATGAACAAACATTCTTTTTTCAAAGAAGGAAAAGCTGTAAAACTAGAGGGCATAAAATGAAGCTGCAATAAGGTAAACTTAAAAGCAATGTCAGGAAATACTTTTTCACTGAAAGGCTATTGGATGCTTGGAATACTCTCTTAATTAAGGTGGTGGGGGCAAATACGGTGACAGAATTCAAAATGGCATGGGACAGACACAGTGGATCCCTTTATAGTAAGAGGATAAAATCGAAATAAACTTCAATATCATTTATACTTCAACAAATAGAGGAGGTGACCTGCATGGAACGATGGGTACAACCCTAAACAAAGGCATACATTGGGGGGGGGGGAGGGAGTGCCCTGCACAGAACAGTGGGTACAACTACTCTAGCTACCTTACTGGGCAGACTTACTGGTCTTTATCTGCCTCCGTATACTATAGGCCTGGTTTTCAAAGGCATTTACACAGTTAACAGCTCATGTTAACTGAGTAAATGCCTTAATCTGGTATTTTCAAAGGCACCTACATGGCTAGTACCTTTCAAATTCCCTGATTAAGTCCCCTACACGCCCCGATGCTATCCGGTTAGTGTTGGGGCGGAGCAGAGGCGGGGAATGGCGCTAACCAGGTAACAGCAATTCCTGATCGTCCTCCAGGCTAGTCCCGGAAACTATGGGTTGTCAACCTCCTCTAGCAGCTTTGGAGACTGAGAAACTTCTTTTTCGTGATGTCATCAGTATATAAGGGCTGGCACCACCTCCATACTCCAGTTTTATCAGTCTCCAAAGCAGCTAGGAGAAGGGTGAGCCCAATAGGCTCTGGGCTCACTGGAGGAACAATTTTGGAGTGCTGGGGTACTACCTCTTTAAATCCGGAAAGCTGGTGACATTGTCTCCCTGCAGATTCGGGGGACTGCTGCTTTCTGTATGCCCTGAGATCCTCTGCCCTTGATTTCATTTATTTCGGTTAATTTGTTTTAATTTGTTTTTGATTTATTTCCCCTTTAATTTCTTTCTTTTCTATTTGGCCGTATTTTAACTTCCGGGGTGAGGACCGGTCGCTGGTTACCGTCCCGAGTCGAAGGGGACAGGAACCAGCACCTTGCTTAGCTCAGCGCGTGCAGAGGGACTGCCTGCCGGTGCGCTGAGCTAGCGGGTACAGCCGCGGCGAATTTTCCTGCTTCGGTCTGCTGAAGTTCCCGATCAGATCCGCAGCCGCTGGGGTCTTCTCGAAAGTGCAGCAGGAGACCCGGTGGGCGCTCACCGCTGTTTTTGCAAGCCGGTTGTCAGCGCTGGAGGTAAGTCTCGCTTCGGCGGGAAGCAGCTGTGTTGCAGAGGCAGGCCCAGCCGCGTGTGCTGAGAGCGGGAAAATCGCGGTTTTTTCTTCAGGCCTTTGCCGCGTTCCTGCTCTGCATCAGAGCTTCGTTTACAGTTGGTTTCTTCAGGGGGGTCCTGGGGGAGCTCCTCTGTGGGGACTGGAGTAAAAAAAAAAAAAAAACCCGCTATTTTTGCCTCAGCCCCACGGCCTGTCCGGGCCTTAGAGGTCTGCGTGGCATGCCTTCCAAGCAGATTTGCCTCTTGTGTGGGGTCAAGCGCAGCTCGGTGTCTTCGGAGGGAGTTTGTAGGGGTTGCGCTCCTGAGGTGGAGCCCCTTGAGGGACTCCCGGACTCGGGGGTGACTGGACAGGACCCGTTACGGGAACTCAGAGTCCCTAGCCCATCCCCCCTGCCTGTTCCGGAGCCGGGGCTCCGAGCCCCGGGGCCGCCGGAACTTCCATTTGCCTCTCAGCCGGTGGCTGGGGGGTTGGCGGCAATTTTTTCGGCGGATTTCTTGGCGCTGCTTCAAAGCTCCTTCACGGCTTCGCAGGGGACGCCGGTGGCGGGTCCCTCTGGGGCGGAGCTTGGGCAGAAGAGACCTGCTTCGCCTTTGGCAGCGGAGGGGTCGGCTGTTTTGGCCAAGAAGGCCAGGGCTGATGCGGATCGGCTGGATCTGTCCGTCGGCTCAGAGGACCTCCGGTCGGAGGTGGCCGAGACGGACAGGGATCTGGACGAGCTAGAAGAAGGTGAAATTAAGGAACAGGAGGATCAAGCGCGGATAGTTAGAGTTTTTTTGGAGGGAGTAGCTCTCGGCGCTTATAGTAGAGTCGCTTAAGGCTCTTAATATGCCGGAGGCCGAGCCGGCGCAGGATTCTACTCTGGAAGATCCGCTGTTGCAGGCGGTTCGAAAGACGCAGAGAGCTTTCCCGGTGCACCGGGTGTTCCGGGAGATGATTCAGGAGGAGTGGGATATGCCAGAGGCCGCTTTAAAGGGCTCTCGAGTTATGTCTCGGCTCTACCCTCTCCTGGATCAGGACCGGGATTTGTTCAAGGCTCTGAAGGTGGATGCGGCGGTTTCCGCGGTGACCAAGAAAACTACCATCCCGGTGGAAGGAGCGGCGGCGCTGAAGGATGCGCAGGACCGCAGGTTGGAATCCTTGCTGAAGCAGGTCTTTGAGGCTAATGCCCTGTCGTTACAAGCTTCCATTTGTGGGGCCTGGGTGGCCAGGGCCTGCTTGCGTTGGGCGCAGCGAGTGCAGGGTAACCTCTCCGGACAGGGATCGGAAGAGGCGGCTCGCTTAGAGTCGGGAGCGGCTTATCTCGCCGACTTGCAGTATGACCTCATCCACGGTTTGGCAAAGAGTATGGCTTCCGTGGTCACGGGGAGGCGCTGTCTGTGGCTCCGTAATTGGGCAGCGGACTGTTCTTCCAAGGCGCGGTTGAGTAAGCTTCCTTTTCGCGGTAAATTACTTTTCGGGGAAGATTTGGAGAAATTGGTGAAGGATTTAGGTGAGTCCAAGGGCGGTAGATTGCCAGAAGACAAGCCGAAACAGAGCAGACCTCCTTCCGGGGTGCGGGGCCCGCTGCGCGATTTTCGCAGGTTTCCGTCCCTGAGGATGAGTCACCCGCAGCGGGGGCGTTTTCCTGGTCGGGCTCCGAGTTTTCAGGGGTTTCGTGGAGCCAGCAGGGGTTTTGCAGCGGCATCCTCGTCTTCCACCTTCAAAAAGCCCCAATGAAGTCACGCGGATCCAGGGAGGGCTAGTTCCCGTTGGGGGGCGACTGCGGGAATTTTACCCTGCCTGGGCCCAACTCACGTCGGATCAGTGGGTGTTAGAGGTGATCCGCGAAGGTTATGCGCTGGAGTTGCAGCATCCGGTCTCCGAATCGTTCGTTCTGTCCCCATGCAACGCCCCGGCGAAGCACGAGGCCGTGCGGGAAACGGTTCACGGCTCTTGTGCCTCGGAGCAATTGTCCCGGTTCCTGCCGATCAGTTAGGTTGCGGTCGATACTCGATTTACTTTGTCGTCCCCAAGAAAGAGGGGACGTGGCGTCCCATTCTGGATCTAAAGCGGCTAAACCGCTGCCTGCGGGTGTCGCATTTTCGGATGGAAACCCTTCGCTCCGTCATTGTGGCGGTGCGGAAAGGGGAGTTTCTGACGTCCTTGGACCTATCGGAGGCGTACTTGCACATCCCGATACGACCAGAACATCAGAGGTTCCTCAGATTTGCAGTTCCCATGGGGCATTTTCAGTTTCGGGCGCTCCCGTTTGGTTTGGCAACGGCACCGCGCACGTTCACCAAGGTGATGGTTGTGGTGGCGGCGGCCTTAAGGAAAGAGGGAATTTTGGTTCATCCCTATCTGGACGATTGGTTAATCAGGGCAAAGTCCAAGGAAGAAAGTGTGTCGGCCACAGCCCGGGTGATAGCTCTGTTGCAGAGTCTGGGTTGGGTGATCAACGAAGCAAAGAGCAGGTTGGTTCCATCTCAGGTCCTGGAGTACTTGGGAGCGCGTTTCGACACCAGCGTGGGTCGCGTTTTTCTGCCTCGGCAGCGGGTGCTGGGGCTCCGGCTCTTGGTGCGGCGGTTTCTCAGCCGGCAGTGGCCTTCGGCTTGGGATTATCTGCAGGTGTTAGGGACAATGGCGGCGACTTTGGAGTTGGTGCCGTGGGCGCGAGCCCACATGCGTCCATTGCAGCGGGCCCTCTTAAGGAGGTGGTCGCATCAGCGGGATTCGTTGGCCCACAAGTTGCCGTGTCCTCTATCGACTCGCCATCAGCTCCGTTGGTGGCTGTCGCCGGGAGTTCTGGAAAAGGGGATGCCGTTGGAGGCACCGGCGTGGGTGTCTTTGACGACAGATGCCAGTCTGGTCGGCTGGGGGGCCCACTGTCAGGGCCGCTTGGTGCAGGGCTTGTGGTCGGACCAGGAAAAGTCGTGGTCGATCAACAGGTTGGAACTGCGAGCGGTAGCGTTAGCTCTAAGGGAGTTGTGTTCCATGCTGCAGGGGCGGTCCATTCGGGTGTTCTCGGACAACGCGACGGCGGTGGCTTACATGAATCGTCAAGGGGGCACCGGCAGCATGGCACTGGAGACCGAGGCGGAGAGTCTGTTCGACTGGGCCGAGGCCCATCTCGTGGCCCTGTCCGCGGCGCATGTCGCGGGAGTGGAGAATGTCGAGGCCAATTTTCTCAGCCGAGTGCGAGTGGACCCCGGAGAGTGGGTCTTACACCCAGACGTTTTTGCGATGGTGGTGCAACGCTGGGGGACGCCAGTCATGGATCTGATGGCGACCTTTCGGTCGGCACAGGTCGATCGGTTCTTCAGCCGTCGGCGGGAGCACATGTCGGAAGGACTGGACGCGCTCGTTCAGCGGTGGCCCGAAGAGCAGCTGTTGTATGTATTCCCTCCGTGGGTCTTGATAGGTCGGGTGATACAGCGTATCGAGCAACACAGAGGACGGGTGATTCTCATTGCTCCGGATTGGCCGAGGCGGCCCTGGTACGCGGTCCTGGTACGCAGACCTGGTGCGCCTCTTGGTGGGGCAGCCCTGGAAACTACCTCTTCGCGTGGATCTGTTGATGCAGGGGCCTCTCTCCATGCCGCAGGTGGATCGATTCTCGCTTACGGCCTGGCCCTTGAGCGGGCTAGGTTGAAGGCACGGGGTCATTCGCCGGTGGTGATAAGTACGTTGCTCAAGGCTCGGCGGCGTTCTACTTCTTTGGCTTATGTCAGGGTTTGGCGCGTTTTTGAGGATTGGTGTGTCGAGAGAGGCTTGGTCCCGTTGAAAGCGACGGTTCCGCAGCTGTTGGCCTTTTTGCAGGCTGGCTTTCAGAAGGGTTTAGCAGCATCCTCCTTGAGGGTGCAATTGGCGGCGCTGTCCTGCTATCGAGGGAAGGTTCGGGGAGTGTCGCTTGGTAGTCATGCGGATGTTAAGCGTTTCTTGCGGGCCGTGAAGCTTCTTCGGCCGCCGCGTCGACTCACTGTTCCGGCGTGGGATCTGCCTTTGGTCTTGGAGGCCTTAGGGAACGCTCCTTTTGAACCTTTGGCGGAGGCTTCTTTGAAGGACTTGACGTTGAAGGTGGTCTTTTTGGTGGCGGTGGCTTCGGCGCGGCGCGTGTCGGAGCTTCAGGCGCTGTCGTGTCGGCTGCCCTTCCTATCTTTCTCCAACTCGAAGGTGGTGTTGAGGCCTGTTCCGTCCTTCTTGCCTAAAGTGGTTTCTGGTTTTCATATGAACCAGGTAATTTCCTTGCCTGTGTTTCGCGGTTCTGGGAAAGGGCAGGGGCGGATCGGCATTACCGTTTGGACATTCGCCGGGCTTTGAAGAAGTATCTCGCTCGTACGGCGTCTTTCGGCAAGTCCGACAGGCTGTTCGTGCTGTTTGCGGGGGCTCGTAAGGGAGAGGCGGCCTCTAAGGGCTCGATTGCCCGCTGGGTGAAAGAGACCATCGCTTCCGCCTATATTTTGAGGAGTCGGCCGGTGCCAGCAGGTTTGCGAGCTCATTCCACTAGGGCGCACGCGATGTCTTGGGCGGAGACTCGCTTGGTTCCTACAGTAGACATTTGTAGGGCGGCGACATGGTCGTCGCTGAATACCTTTGTGAAGCATTACCGCCTGGATGTGCAGGCGGACAGGGACACCTGTTTTGGTTCGGCGGTGCTTCAGGCCGGCCTACCAGTTCCCTCCCGTTGATGGGGTTTTACTGCTCTGGTACGTACCCATAGTTTCCGGGGCTAGCCTGGAGGACGATCAGGAAGAGTAAATTAGACTTACCTGCTAATTGTAGTTCCTGGAGTATCTCCAGGCTAGTCCCGGATCCCACCCTGTCTTGCGGGTATTTCCGGGCCTGAAGGAGGTGGACGGTTACTGGTAAGTGTCTGTTTTTCATTATTCGGTCAGCGGGATTGTCGTTGGGACGACTTTTTGCCTACAATTTTGGGGGGAGTGGCCGGGCAGGAGAGCTCATGGCATCCCTAGAAGCAAAGTTTGTACATAGTTGGGCCTGCGGGTCTTTTGGGGTATATGTATTTATATATATATTTATATAAGGGGGCGTTGGTTGACAGTTCATTTTTACTTCTTACTTGTTGCTCCGGTGAGTCTGCTTTGTCAGTAGGTAAACTGGAGTATGGAAGTGGTGCCAGCCCTTATATACTGATGACATCACGAAAAAGAAGTTTCTCAGTCTCCAAAGCTGCTAGAGGAGGTTGACAACATCTAGATTTTGGACAAATCTTGGCTCTCGAAGCAGTCCTGATGTGAGGACCACTCATATTCCTCACTATCGGAGTAACTGCGCCAGTCTTTAAGAGCCAAAGCCAGCTTGCCCATACTCCCTGTCAGATTCTGCAGATTCTTGAAACCCTGAGTCTGCCTGCAGGAGAGGAATTGTCATTGAGATCTCAAGGGTTTTGACACTGACTCCTACCCAGCCAATATCACTCTCCACTGCAGAAGTCATTGATGCATCTGCGCTCCCAAAGGAGGTCTGCCTTCCCAGCAAGACAGAGAGCAATTCAGATGGCCTAGGGGTAGCTATCTGTGTTTGATTTTGAGCGCTCCTTGGAATCTGAATTTGATTTTGAATACTTTCTGGAGTTGGGGTCTCCATTATTTCCCTTAGATCCCGCCCTTCCTCATGAGCATCAAAAGTTCCCTCCTGAGGAGCTTATCTTTCATGATTTTGTTAGGGAAATGACCATCCATTCCTTTTGTGTTAGAGACTGAGGTGGACCCCAGGGCCAAAGAGTTAGATATTCTCCAATATTCCATTGCCCCTATGGAAGCAGTGACAGTGCTGTGTACCAATCCTTCAGAGGCTGTAGGTTTCCAGTCACCAGGAAAATCAATTCTCTATGTACAGAGTTCAAAAAGTTCTTGGATTTGAGAAGCTTCAGTTGTCACACCATTCCATGGTCATCAAGTCCACTCAAAAGGGCCAAGAGCTCCAAGTCTTATTCTTCAATGCCTCTAGAGGGAGGCTAGGATTTTTGACTCTTTTGGGAAATATGTTCTCTGAGCAACGTACAATATTTTCAGTACAGCATCGAGAGCCTTCTCAATGAGTATTGACACTCAAATTTATAGCCCAGTGTGCAGGAGCAACACATATTTTATTTATTTATTTATTTTATTGTTTTTATATAGCGCACTCTTAAAAATCAGCGCGGTTCACAGACAACAGTTTTGTGCAGAACAGGCTCACTATTAAGCACTTACATTGAACTGGAGGTTAAATTTGGGTTTCAACTGGGGGAACTATGTACATCTATTTACAGTTATCTATAGTATGGACATGAGTTGACTATAGCTTATGAATTCCTAGCAGGGTGTGTGATGGATGAGGTTAGGTTACTGGGTTGAGAGTAGTGCAAGAGAAAGAGGTGGTGTTTTAGTGCTTTTCTGAATTGGGCGAGATCTGTTATGGCCCTGATGGTAGTCGGGAGCACATTCCAGCAGCTGGGGGCATAGAACTTGAAGGCTCGGTTCCTTGTTGTCTTGGTGCATTTTGTTATTTCCTTGGGGATTTGTAAGGTATGGGCGGTGAATGTTCTCCTTGCTCTATTCGCTGGCATGGGGTGAATAAGGTCAGTTAGGGATTTGGGGGATATTTTATTGATGGCTTTGAAGGTCATCAGGACTACTTTATAGGAGAGCCGGCAGTAGATTGGTAGCCAATGTAAGTCCTTAAGGATTGGGGTGATGTGGTCACTTCTAGCGGCTCCATTCAGGATGCGTGCAGCAGTATT
The DNA here is from genome assembly GCA_033557465.1 of Ichthyophis bannanicus. Classification (NCBI taxonomy): domain Eukaryota; kingdom Metazoa; phylum Chordata; class Amphibia; order Gymnophiona; family Ichthyophiidae; genus Ichthyophis; species Ichthyophis bannanicus. The sequence goes on along the minus strand of CM066033.1, from coordinate 298,175,054 downwards.
CATTGCCAACTGTAGAGGGTTTAGCGTGTTTTTGGGTAGACCCTGCAGGATCACATTGGCGTAATCAAAGTGGGGGGTCACCAGTGCCTGAAAAACTGATCTGAAGTGGTCCGGTAGCAGCAGGGGTTGGAGATGTCGCAGTGTTCGTATTTTATGGTAGATTTGTTTGATGATGTTGCTGATGTGTGTTTTGAAATCGAGCTGCTGGTCTAATGTAATGCCTAAGTAGCGGATGCTGGGTCTACTTGGGAGCTCGGCGTCTCTTGTTTTTAAGGTTGGCGGAGGAGAGAAGGATTGGTTTCTAGTAACGAACAGGACGTCCGTCTTGTTAAAGTTAATCTTGAGGCTCTGTGAGAGGAGCCAGTCGGTTATGGCATCAAAGAATTTCACCAGTTGGGAGAAGTCCGGATTCTCAGTTGTGAATGGGGTGAAGAGTAGTACATCGTCTGCGTAGATCAGGCATGAAATGTTAAATGAGCGGATTATTTCACATATGGGTTGCATGTAAATGTTGATTAAGAGGGCAGAGAGTGAGGAGCCCTGAGGTACACCATGTTTTTGTTGGAAAGGCTCAGAGGTTGTGGATCCTGTCCGTATCTGCTGCCATCTGTTGGTTAGATAGGATTTGCACCAATACCATGCTGATTCACTTATTCCCTTATCTTGGAGCCGTATTAGGAGTTGCTCATGGTTTACATACAAACGTGACAGCAGAAAAGGACCATACAGCCTTTCCAGTCTGCCCTTCCATACCAACTATTATAATCCCTTTTTCTCCTTTAGAGATCTTCTATGTTTGTCTCATGCTTTCTTGAATTCAGATATAATCCTCATTTCTATTACCTCCACTGGGAGACTATTCCACATATCTACCACTCTTTCCATAAATAAATATTTCCACATATTACTCCTGAGTCTGTCCTCTTTCACCTTCATCTTATGCCACCTCATTGCAGAGCTTTCTTTGAATTGAAAGAAGCTGCTCTCTTGTGCATTTATGCCATGGAAGTATTTAAGCATATCATATCTCCCTCCTTTCGCCTTTCCTCCAAAGTATACATATTTAGATCTTTAAGTCTGTTCCCTTATGATGAAGCCCACTGATCATTTTGGTGGCTACCCTCTGCACAGACCCCACCCTGTTTATAATTTTTTGAAGGTGCGGTCTCCAGAATTGCACTCAATACTTCAAATGAGGTCTCACCAAAGACTTATACAGAGGCATTATCACCTCTTCCTTCCTGCTGGCCATTCTTCTCCCTATGCATCCTTCTGGCTTTCGCCATTGACTTTTCTACCTGTTTAACCACCTAAAGATCATTAGAAACCATCACACCAAGGTCACACTCATCTTTCATGGACAGATATAATTCACCTCTTATACTGTACCGCTCCCTTGGATTTTTGCAGCCCAAATCTATGACCCTGCATTTTTCAGTGTTAAATCTCAGCTGCCAAATTCTTGACCATTCTTCAAGCTTCACTACATCCCTCCTCATGTTATCTACTCCTTCGTGGGTGTCTACTCTATTGCAACTTTCAGCATTAACTTGCTGATGTACTGCCATGGGAACAATCTCTTCAGAGGCAAGGTTCATGATGTTGCGACCATGATCAAGCAGTATACTGTCACCTTAAAAACGCTCCCCAGACCCACTTCCGACTTGACCTCCTCATTTAGGAAGTTCCATAGCGGGGGAACGGCAGAGTTCCTACTGCTATCATAGGCATGGGTATCTTCGTCTCTCCCATTTCTCCCAGACCAGACAACCTTTGCACTCCTGCTGTCAGCAGCTGAAGGTTCCAAAGCCCCAGCTGGCATTTTAGGAAAAACCTGGGGCAGAAGTTTGACTAGCTCCTAGAAATCATTGTTGCTACCCTTCTCCTACTCCTGGACCATCTACCATTTGGAAGGAGGCTCACGCTCTTTGCAGACTACTGGCCCCTTGTGACCTCTGACTCTTGGATCCTAAAAATAGTCCAGGGGGGGTGCAGACTGTACCTATTTGAACTACTGTGAGAGGAGCCTATTTAATGAGTTCTCAGCATCGGGACATACTTTTTCACAAACTTTATCTTTCAGGCTGCAAATGCGGTCCAGCCGGTCCCACCAGGGCAGAAAAGGCTGGGATTATATTGAGATATTTCCTGGTGCCAAAGAAAACAGGGGGATACTGTCCATCCTAGACCTAAGAGAACTGAACAAATTTTTCATCAGGGAAAAGTTCAGAATGATTTCACGGGGCACCTTGCTTCTTTTCCTACAACAAAGGGGACTGGCTTATTCTCCAGATCTAAAGGACACCTACATCCATATACAGATACATCCCAGTCACAGGATGTATCTGCAATTCATTGTAAGAACACAGTACATCCAGTACTGCATACTGTCCTTTGGCTTGGCCTCGCCTTCACTCCTAGCACATTCATAAAATGCCTCATAGTTGTTGCTGTGTTTCTGTTCAGTCAGGATGTTCACGTGTTTCCCTATCTCGACAATTAGCTGATGAAAAGTACCATCTAGGAAAGGGGCCAAGAGTCAGTATTAAACAATGACCTGTCTCATGAATTGAAATTCATTGGAGCTCTACTAGACATGTCTCAAGTGAAAGCCTTCCTTAAGACAGGCTCACCTGACTGGTGGCGATAGTGGAAGGAGTACAACAGATTCAGCAGACATCAGTGAGAGACATATTGAGAATGTTAAGCCATATGACACATCTCAACATAAACAACAATCCAAAGAGAAGGAGTAAACCCCCCAAGATATCCAACCACCAGCAAAAGGAGCAGAGACTGACCATGGATAAAAAAACATGTGCAGTACTGGTAAAAAGGTCCAGTTTATTAAAGATAGACCCAACTTGGCCAAGTTCCAGCAAAAAGCCTTCATCAGGGGTTTAAAACAGAAAATAAAAATATTTAGCATACATATAAAAATGGGAATGAATTAGATACCGCACCATTCACAGAAGATGATGTGTTAGAACAACTTGCAAAACTGAAAGTGGACAAGGCCATGGGACTGGATGGGATACATTCCAGGATACTGAAAGAGCTCAGCGAGGTTCTTACAGGGCCATTAAAGGATGTTTTTAACAGATCGTTGGAAACAGGAGAAGTTCCTCAGAACTGGAGAAGGGCTGATGTGGTACCTCTTCACAAAAGCGATGACAGGGAAGAAGTGACAAACTACAGGCCAGTGAGCCTTACCTCAGTGGCGGGAAAAGTAATGGAGGCGCTCCTGAAAGAGCGAATAGTGGACTTTCTCAAAACCAACAGGTTGCATGATCCGAGGCAACATGATTTTACCAAAGGACAATCTTGCCAAACAAATCTGATAGAGTTCTTTGACTGGATGACCAGAGAACTAGATCAGGGGCATGCGATGGACATCATCTACCTGGATTTCAGCAAAGCCTTTGATACTGTTCCTCATAGGAGGCTTATCAATAAGCTCAATAGTTTGGGGATGGATCCCAAGGTGGTGAACTGGATCAGAAATTGGTTGACTGACAGATGTCAGAAGGTGATGGTAAATGGAGCTCACGTGGATGAAAGGAGGGTGATTAGCGGGGTGCCCCAGGGTTCGGTCCTAGGACCGGTACTGTTCAATGTATTTGTGAGTGATATTGCTGAAGGACTGAATGGAAAAGTCTGTCTTTTTGCAGATGACACAAAAATTTGCAACAGAGTGGACTCCTCTGAGGAAGTGAATAATATGAGGAAAGATCTACAAAAGCTGGAAGAATGGTCTAATGCTTGCAAGTTAAGATTTAATGTGAAGAAGTGCACTGGGAAGCAGAAATCCAAGGGAAATGTACGCAATAGGGGGCAAGAGGTTGGTGTGCACAGACCAGGAGAAGGACCTTGATGTGATTATTTCCGAGGATCTCAAGGTGGCAAAACAATGCGACAAGGCAGTGGCAAAAGTAAAAAAATATTGAGTTACATACAAAAAGGAATTACCAGCAGAAAGGAAGAGGTACTAATGCCACTGTATAAGTCACTGATGAGGCCTCACTTGGAATACTGTGTTCAGTTTTGGAGACCATATCTCGCAAAGGATGTAAAAAGACTGGAAACAATTCAGAGGAAGGTGACCAAAATAATTTGGAGCCTGTGTCAGAAGCCTTATGAGAAGAGAGTTGAAGACCTAAATATGTACACTCTGGAGGAGAGGAGGGATAGGGGAGATATGATTATTTAAAGGTCTTCCAAGTGAGGAAGTATTTTCTTAGAGTATTAATGAACAAACAAACCTCTTCCAAAGAGAGGGAAGCTGTAAAACTAGAGGGCATAACATGAAGCTGCAAGGGGGTAAATTGAAAGGCAATGTCAGGAAAGCGTAGTTACTCACCTGTAACAGGTGTTCTCAAGGGACAGCAGGAATCAGTCCTCACATATGAGTGACGTCGGCGCCGACAGAGCCCTCGTGCAGAGCAATTCCCCAGCTTTCAAAGAAAGCCTTTTGGGTTGCATCGCGCATGCGCGATCCCCTTCCCGCCCAAGGGTGCCATCTTGCTCAGTCAAACGACATAGCTAAAAAGACAGCAAAATGAGTAAAAATCAATAATGGGACTGCAACTCCAGGGGAGGAGGGAGGGTCGTGAGGACTGATTCCTGCTGTCCCCCTGAGAACACCTGTTACAGGTGAGTAACTACGCTTTCTCCAGGAACAAGCAGGAAGTCAGTCCTCACATATGGGACTCCCTAGCTATAGGCTACTGAGAACCCCTAGCTGAAAAATGGCTCCCTCTAGAAGACCCGCAGCAGCTGTGATAGGAATTCAGGAGAGACGAAACACACCCGGTAGCCTGACACCAGAGGGCCGGAGGGTAGGAGTTGCCTAAACCTCAAATAAGTTACGGAGTACCACCTGGCCGAAAGCACTGTCCCGTCGGGACTCTCCATCCGGGCAGTAATGGGCTGCAAAAGTCTGTCTTGAAGACTAGGTTGCGGCCCGGAAGATGTCTTCCAGCGGAACAGAGCAGAAGTGAGCCACTGATGCGGCCTTAGACCTGACACAGTGGGCCGTGACTCGACCCTGCAATGAGAGGTCGGCCGCCCTGTATGCCCAGGCAATGCAGTCTGCCACCCAGCTGGACAACGTGCACTTGGAGACAGGAAGCCCCAGTTTACTGGGCTCATAAGAAACAAAGAGCTGAGTAGCCCTTCGATGTCCCCGCGTATGCTCCAGGTAGAAGGCTAATGCCCTTTTACAATCACGATGCAAGGTTCCACATTAGGAACCACCACCCAAGAAAAAGATTTAGGCGTCCTTGTGGATACCATGTTAAAACCCTCGGCCCAGTGTGCAGCGGCGGCCAAGAGAGCAAATAGAATGCTAGGTATGATAAGGAAAGGAATGGAAAATAAAACAAAAGATATTATAATGCCTCTATATCGTTCCATGGTGAGACCGCACCTTGAATATTGTGTGCAATTCTGGTCGCCATATCTTAAAAAGGATATAGCAATTTTAGAAAAGGTTCAGAGAAGAGCCACCAAAATGGTAAAGGGGATGGAAGGCTACTCCTATGAAGAAAGGCTAAAAAGGTTGGGGCTCTTTAACCTGGAAAAGAGACGGCTGAGGGGAGATATGATAGAAGTCTATAAATTAATGAACGGAGTGGAACGGGTAAACGTAGATCGATTGTTTACCTTATCAGAATATAGAAAGACTAGGGGACATGCAATGAAGCTACAGGGTAAACTATTTAAGACTAATAAAAGAAAATATTTTTCACTCAACGTGTAATCAAACTCTGGAATTTGTTACCGGAGGATGTAGTAAAGGCTGTTAGTGTAGCTGGGTTTAAAAAAGGTTTGGACAAGTTCCTGGAGGAAAGGTCCATAAACCATTATTAAGAAGGGAACCAGGATATCAATGCTTGAACCAATACAAGCATTGTGGAACCTGTATCCCTTGGGGAAACTGCTAGGTACGTATGACCTAGATTGGCCACTGTTGGAAACAGAATACTGGGCTTGATGGACCTTGGTCTGACCCAGTATGGCATATCTTATGTTCTTATGTTCTAATCAAGGTTATGCAAAACCGCCTCTGCCTGGCTAGCATGCGGTCTGGGAAAGAATGTCGGAAGAACCACCTCTTGGTTGAGGTGGAGAGACCACTTTTGTCAGAAACTTGGGATGGGTGCGCAGGACCACCCTGTTCCTATAAAACCGTGTGTATGGTCTTTCTGACACAAGAGCTTGTAGTTCACTTACTCGTCTGGCAGATGTGAGTGCCACCAGGAAGAGCACCTTCCAGGAGAGGAAGCGCAGATGGCAAGTGGACATCAGCTTAAAAGGTGGACGAGTAAGCTGTTGCAGGACCACATTCAAATCCCACTCGGTTGCCGGAGGACAAACCGGGGGTTTTAGTAGAAGTAGACCTCTGAGGAATCTGGACACCAAGGGGTGAACCGAAAGAGGTTGTCCTTCCAATGGAGAGTGGTGTGCTGACAAAGCACTCAGGTGGACCCTGACAGAGTTAGACTTGAGGCCTAATTCGGAGAGGTGAAGCAGGTACTGTAACACCACTGGTGCCAGACAAGAGAAAGGGTTTTCGTGCTGGTTACACCACACCTCAAACCTATGCCACTTGAAGGCATAGGTTTTTCTAGTGGACTGCCTCCTTGAGGCCAGTAGCACTTCTTCCACGTTCTTAGGCAGGAGGAGAGAAGCCAGCACTACCCTTTCAGCAGTCATGCCATCAGGTTGAGGGACCTGAGGTTGGGGTGTAAGATAGAGCCCTGCTCCTGGGACAGGAAGTCGGGCTGCTTCCCCAGAGGGAGTGCAGTTTCCACTGCTAGCTGGAGGAGAAGCGGAAACCAAGGTTGTCTTGGCCATCTGGGGGCTACCAGGATGACTGAGGCCTTGTCTCGAAGGATTTTGAATAGAGTCCGGGCCACCAGAGGCATGGGAGGAAACGCATACAGGAGGCCCACAGACCAGGAAATCAGAAAAGCATCTGCAGCCATCCTTTGGGGGTGTGGCTGTCTGGAGCAAAAGTTGTGCAACTGATGATTCTGTGGACTGGCAAAGAGATCTATGACTGGATGTCCCCAGCAATGGAAGATCTGCTGGTCCACTTCCCGATTCAGTTGCCATTTGTGAGGTTGGAGAATTCCGCTTAGCTTATCTGTTAGGCAGTTCTCCTGACCTGGCAGGTAAACTGCTTTGAGAGACATATCCTGTTGGATTGCAAAGGAACAGAGGTTCAGTGTCTCCTGACACAGGATACGGGACCCTGTCCCTCCCTGCTTGTTCACGTAGATCATAACCACCTGGTTGTCTGTTTGTACTAAGACAGACTGATGTGAGAGGACATGAGAGAAGGTTTGAAGAGCTATGCGTATCACCAGGAGCTCTAAGAGGTTGATTTGTTGAGTCTTCTCTTGAGGAGACCACAACCCTTGAGTGCATAAGTCCTGGCAGTGGGCTCCCCAGCGTAGCAGAGATGCATCTCTCGTCAGCAATCTTGTGTACGAGGGAGGTTGGAAAGGCACTCCCTCGAGCAGGTTGGATGGCTGAAGCCACCAGGTCAATGACTTCCGTAGTCGTTTGGACACTCTGATCCTGTCTCGGAGTCATCCTGTGGCTTCTGTCCACTGATCTCTGAGGCACCACTAAGCTGTCCTCATGTGGAGACAGGCGTTTGGGGTCACATGAACTGTGGAGGCCATGTGTCCTAAAAGGCATAGAAAATGCCTCGCTGATATCTGAGACTTATGGCTGAATTGGTGTACTAGCTCCAGAAGCCTCTTTGCTCTGCCCTCTGGCAGGTAAGCCTTCGCTTGAAGGGTGTCCAGCCTTGCCCCTATGAACTCTTAAGTGCTGAGTAGGGAGCAAAGTGGACTTTTCTTGATTTATGACAAAGCCTAGATGCTGCAGTATGTTGATAGTGTGAGCTGTGGCCTGTTGGGCTTCTTGAGGCAACGGGGCTCTGATGAGCCAGTCGTCCAGGTACGGGAAGACAAAAATTCCCTGGTTCCTAAGGAAGGCCGGCACTACCGCCAGACATTTGGTAAATACTCTGGGGGCAGAGGCTAGGCCGAATGGAAGTACTCTGTACTGAAAATGGTTTCTTCCCACTACAAATCTGAGATATTGTCTGTGGTCTGGATGTATGAGGATGTGCGTATAAGCATCCTTCAGGTCTAAAGAGCATAGCCAATCTCCCCAGTGGAGGTAAGGGAGCAATATTTCAAGGGAAAGTATCTTAAACTTTTCCCTCACCAGAAACTTGTTTAAGTTTTGCAGGTCGAGGATGGGCCTGAGGCCTCCTGTTCTCTTTGGTATCAGAAAATACCTGGAGTAAAACCTTGTCCTAGCAGGTTGTGGGGCACCGGCTCCACCGCCTGATCCTCTAGAAGACCGGCCAACTCCTGTAAGAGGAAGTTCCTGTGTAGAGGGGGTCTGAGAGGCTCTCCTGGAAAGTAGAAGGGATGTACCTGTTTGAAGTGGAGTTGGACTATTTGTAAGACCCAGGCATCGTTGGTGATTGCAGGCCACCTGTGGGCGTACAGGGTTAACCTTCCTCAAATACAAAGCCTCACCCCTGGTTGGAGAGAGACTATGCTGTGACAATCAAAAACCCCCTCCCGGCTGGGTCAGAGCTGGGGCCTGAGGCTTGGAGGTTTTCTGCTTACGTGGGCCATGCCCCTTTCCGTTGGCCTGCTGCCCCTGTTGGGGAGCCGGGGAGGCCTGATGAGTGGGGTAGTTGCGGTAAGCAGCACCCTTCCTCGGGAAAAAGGGCTTTTTACCCGAGCCCTTCTTTTTAGAAGTGGCAGAAGTCTTCTTGGAGAGTCTTGTCCGGGTCAAGTACTTGGTCTCGATCTCAGCAGCCTTCTCAGTCATGGGTTTGCCAAAAAGATTGTCACCTCGGCAAGGGACATCGACCAACTTGTCCTGAACCCACGGCTCCAGGTCCGACGACATTAGCCACGCCTGGCGTTGGGTACCGATGCCGGCTGCGGCTACTCGGGCTGAAGCCTCGAAGCTGTCGTAAGCTGCTCGAGACAAACTTTGAGCACTCACGAATCCCAGTGGACAAGTTCTTGAAGCGCTGCAAAGGTTCATCGGAGAGGCCAGCTGAGAACCCGGCAATCTCCTTTGCCAGGTCCCGTAAGTACATGCCCATATACAGCTGGTATGTTTGGACACGGTATGATAGCATTTGAGCCCTGGTAGCACTTTCTGCCGAGGGCATCCAGGTTTTGGGCCTCCCTGCCAGGGGGCACCTAGGAGTGCGTTTTTTGGCTCTTGAGCCTGTGCATGGCTGATTCCACAGCCATGGAGTTGTGCGGCAGCTGTGCCTTTTGGAACCCAGGGCTCTTGCAGACTCAATAGATGGAATCGACCCGCATGCTAAGAACCGGCATCGAGGCCTGTGACTCCCACATGCAGAGCATCAGCTGTTCCAACATCGGAGGAACCGGTACCGTAAGGGCTTCCCAAGGGGGAAAATCATACTGGAGGGCTTCGAGCTCCTTGGCTCGAGGCTCCTCATCGGTGTCTGCTGGGAATGCCAAAGCCTTGGACATGTCCCTGACGAAGTCCGAGAACTGGGTATCCTCTGGGGGGGACCTTCTCCGAGGCTCAGAATCTGGTGAGTCTGATGGGACACACCGGGTCCGGTGGGTGTCCGGGGACTCTTCATCTTTTATTTCCCATGCCTAGCCCTCTGAGGAGGAAACGATGGGCTCTGGCCATGAGGGCTTTGATCTTGACCGCCCCGACGCCGAGGGCACCGGCATCGATGACCTTGGTCCCGAACGGGAGGTCGAGGGAGACCACGGCCGAGGATCAACTCCAGCTCGAAGAATCTCGAGGATCGGCTCGGCCTCCGGGGTCGACTTGGACATCGAGATCCCAGTGGTCGGGGCGGATAGACCAGTGAGATCAGCCATCAGCGCCTGCTGCTGCTCCAAGGCCGTCATTCTGAGACCGAGCTCAGAAGACTCCGCAGCCTCCGGCTTGGGTCCCAACGACATCGGGCCCGATGCCGGTTCTCCTGGAGGAGAGTCAACGAGGACAACAGCAGTTACCTTCTCCGGCATCTCCGGCTCCGTGCGAGGTACTTTTGCAGGGCGCTGCGGCTCCGAGGACCCGGAGCAGCAGTCAGGACTCCGCGACCTGGTCCGCGAGGGCCCAGGCCGATCAGAGGCATCCGACGACGACGCCCTTGCAGGTTTCTTCTTCCTCCAGTGTTCCCGTGAAGGAGACCCCCCCACCCCTCAGAAGACCCCCGATGATGCTCGGAGTCAGATAGCTCTCGAGATGTTGAGGCTTCTGAAGAGGTCCGGACCTGGGTGGATTCGGACTCTGAGAAAATCCTTTCACGCTGCTGCTGCCTACTTCTAAGTGCCTTAGAGGACATTTTTCTACATGGGTCACAGACCTTCGGATCATGGCTGGGCCAGAGGCATCGGAGTCAGCAGTCGTGTGTCGGTGAGGGACATTAATTTTTTACACCGATCACACTTTTTAAACCCGCTGGCAGCCATCGGGGGAAAAAGGGCCCCTGCGAGGTCAAACGACCGGGCTGCCAGTGAAAAAGGAAAAAAAAGCGCGAACGCTAGTCGCTAAGGACAACAAAAAATAAAAGAACTTACTTGATACCGGTGTACCGAACCGAGGCGGGAAGGGGAACCGGCATCGAACTGGGCCGAAGAAGTGAATCTTTAGGAGTTTTGATGCACTTTTTCCGCGAGGGACGTTGCACTACGTCCATTGGGCTCCGCGGAAAAAGGGAGACTGAGCAAGATGGCACCCTTGGGCGAGAAGGGGATCACGCATGTGCGATGCAATCCCAAAGGCTTTCTTTGAAAGCTGGGGAATTGCTCCACATGAGGGCTCTGTAGGCGCCGATGTCACCCATATGTGAGGACTGACTTCCTGCTTGTTCCTGGAGAAGTACTTTTTCACTGAAAGGGTGGTGGATGCTTGCTTGGAATGCCCTCCTGATGAAAGTGGTGGAGGCAAATATTGTGACAGAATTCAAAATGGCATGGGACAGACACAGTGGATCCCTTTATAGGAACAGGATAAAATCGAAATAAACTTAACTATCTAATTCTCAACAAACAGGGGTACCCTACACGGAGCAGTGGGTTCACCCCTAAACAAAGACATGGGGAGGGGTGATCTTCACGGAGCGGCAGGTGCACCTACTCTTGCCACATTGCTGGGCAGACTAGATGGACCATACTGGTCTTTATCTTCCGTTATTTACTGTTACTATATACACACATATGTACATAAAAAGAGACCAAATTGAAAAACATATAAAAAGGAATCGGAGCCAGATTTAAGATTATGGTGCCTTAAAACAAGACTAGACCACAGAACCCAGAGAGCAGAGGGAGAGAAATGGTCAGTGTTCCCAAAAGGATTGTCCTTCCTCTGCTCTTATTCTGATTCTCCATAGTGTTACAGTTGCATCCCTTTGAAGCAACATGTGCTTAGTCCTAAAGTAAGCAGGAACAGACTCCTCTGTGTCTTGGGAATTTGGCACATTAGGCAGTTGTATATGTTACCTATGCCTAATGCTGGGCCTGAAAAGAATAACATACCAACTTCACAGTATAACACATATAATATAAACTCCCATATGTTGCAAATGGAGCACTGTGTCGTCCATAATATTTAAACAGATCTTACAGGCGCCACATTTAAAACGGACCACCTCCAAAGGTATACAACAAAACAATATGATCTTCAGTAGGAGTAATCCTACAATAACCTAAAAATATATATAACTACTACAATTATCATGCCACCTCCAAAGGGAAATTCCTCAAAGATATAGGTAATGCTGAAGGTAGTTGGTCATCTCAACATGAGACAAACACAGTGGACTCTCAGCATGCAGTAGACTCAGACCACTCACACACTCGAGTTCATCATCCCTGTCACTTGTCTTCTCCAGGACTCCCTGTTTATTTATTTATTTATTAACAGTTTTATATACCGCCTTTCAGAAAAATCAAAGTGGTTTACATAGAACAAAACATGAACATTACATTGAAACTTATTCAAACAATTGAAATTACAGCGAACATTAAATTGTACATAATAGAAAAGGTAATTTGAGGGTTACAATGCTGAGTAAATGCTGATTAGGTATATAGATAGTTTAAACATATATACAGATTTCAAATATTTACAAGTTTTACAAGTTTTAAAAATCTCGATAGATGGCATATTCTAATCTGGCAAAAGGTCTCCCCTTCCAGATTTTCCCCTATCCAAAGTTGCTGATGACAAAGGTGTCCAAACTGAGCTGGAGAGCTCAGATAGATGGGTTCCACCCAGAGGGCCTGGGGTCCACTCAGGAAAGCCTTCAGCAAATCAGTTTCCTGGAACTGAGAGCGATATTGAATGCTCTGGCTCAGAGATATGTTAGCCAATGAAATTATCATGATAAAGATGGACAACCAGGTGGCAACATACTACATAATAAAGTAGGGAGGAACCAGCTCATGCCTCCTGTGTTGGGAAAGTCAGGATGTGTAACTTTGCCATCTCACATGGGATGACTCTCCGAGCCACATATCTGCTAGGTGAAGAGAACATCTTGACAGACAGGCTGAACTATATCCTTCAACCTTATGAATGGACCCTGAACTGGGAAATGGCTCTGTCCCTCCTTTGAGAGATAGGCACCCCCTCAATAGTTTTGTTTGCAACTCCTTGGAAAAGACGTGCCTTAGTTCTGCTCTGGAGTAGGGACGCATGACAGACTAGCTTTGGATGCCTTCTTTCTACAATGGGGAGAAGATCTTCTGTATGTCTATCCTCCTATTCCTCTGATAGCGAAAACTCTCCTGAAACTCAGAGATGATAGGAGCACACTAATACTCATAGGGCTCGATTTTCAAAGGCATTTACATGGGTAACTGCCCTAATTACCCATGTAAATGCCATATCCGGGATTTTCAAAGGGCACCCACATGGGTAGTGCTCTTCAAAAATCCTGGATGTCCCTAATGCGCCCCAATGCTATGCGGTTAGCATCGGGGCATGTTAGGGGCATTCCGGGGTGGAGCGGAGGCGGAGGAAAAGACTAAGGGGCTTGTTTACAAAGCCGCGGTAGTGGTTCGCGATCGCGATCGCAGCCGCGGCCCCATTGAAATCAATGGGGCCGCGGCTCCGATTACGATCGCAAACCGCTACCGCGGCTTTGTAAACAAGCCCCTAAGTGGGTAGCACCGATTTTCGATGCTACCTGATTAGCCCTATGCGCCTTAAAGATAGGCAAGGTTTTTCCTCACCTATCTTTCAGGTGCAGGGGCTAAGCAGGTAGCATCGAAAATCAATGCTACCCGGCTAGCTCCTGCAGCTTTCGGGTTGGGCAGCAAGACCTGGATTTTCAATGCTGGGGCCGCATATGACCCTGGCATTGAAAATTCGGGTTAGGCGGAAGGGGGGGCGGGTTATGCACTGATGCGGCACATAGCACCAGCCCAATGAAAATCGAGACCAGAGTACCTTAATGGCCCAGGTAGCCATGGGTATCTCTTCTAAAGGAGCTTTCCATCAAACACCCAGTTCTTGTAGCTGATGCACCATCTCTGATTATGTAGGATCCAAGGAACTTTGTTGCACCCCAACATCAAGTCCCTTAGCCTTCACAGCTTGGATGTTGCAGGGGCAGCTTTGTCCAGTCTGAACTTGCCAGTTAGTGTTAATTCTGTCCTCATGACCTCCAGAAGAGCTTCCATACAGAGATCATATGACTTTAAATGGAGGAGGTTTGCCATCTGGTGCGTGCAATGAGCCCTAGACCTCTTCACATTTCTCACACAAATACTGCTTGAATACCTTCTACATTTGTCTGTCAGGTTTAAAAACCAACTCGGTCAGGGTTCACCTCATTGCAGTTCGTACTTATCACTATAATGTAGAAGGTACGCCCATCTCTCTAGGGTCTTTAGTTGATCACTTCATGCCGGGCATGCTTCTTACGAAGCCTTCCCTAAAGCCTCCCCCAGTTTCTTGGAACTTCAGTGTGGTTTTGAGTCAGCTGATGAAGGCTCCTTTCAAGCCACTTGATAACTGTGGATTTAAGTTCTTGACATGGAAGGTCTTATTTTGGTAGCAATAACTTCAGCATGCAAAGTCAGTGAGCTCAAGGCTCTAGTAATGGATGTACCCTTTACAAAATTTTTCAACAATAGGGTGGTATTGCATACTCATCCTAAATTAACTTCCTAAAGTGGTGTCAGACATCTCTCCTAATCAGTCAGTAGTACTTCCAACATTTTTCCCAGGACCACATGCTCACGAAGGGAAGAGCATGTCACACAAAAGAGCATTGGTTTTCTATTTGGAGTGGACTAAAGCCCATAGAAAGTCCACCTAGCTTTTTGTTTCTTTTGACCCTAAGTGAACATAATCAGTGAGAAGGATGTTTATCTGACTTAGAAGCAGCCGTCTTTCTGACACATAAAAGGTATTTTGCTCAGTATTAGGGAAGAACTGTTTTAGCTCAGCAGCTTTGTTGTAAATACCATGGGAATGCAACAGATAGATTGAGTACATGAGAAACTTTAGGAGCAGCACTTAGAGGCATGCCAGCACTGATTTCTAAGTTGTTTGTTCGATGCTACAAGAGAGACAGTCTTGAAGGACTACCAAAGAGACTGCTACAAGGAAATTAATACAGCTATAGATTTATCTTCTGAAATAAGCTCCAAATCTTGGGGAAAAAGAGAATTCTTTGGGTTAAAACTGATCTATGTATTTTAGAATTCAGTGTTTTTGCTGAGTCGGTTAGGTCTTAGTACCACAGAGAGCTTTGTATTTAAGTCAAAGAACAGTATAGCTTAGCATAGAAAGTAAATTTAAGAGTAAATAGACGCTGAAATTTGTTTCTAGAGAGCTTTTCATTGCAATCAAAACAGAGTATATCTTAAGAACATAAGATATGCCATACTGGGTCAGACCAAGCTCTATCAAGCCCAGTATCCTGTTTCCAACAGTGGCCAATCTAGGTCATACGTACCTAGCAGTTTCCCCAAAAGACACAGGTTCCACAGTGCTTGTACTGGGTCAAGCATTGATATCCTGGGTCCCTTCTTAATAATGGTTTATGGACCTTTCCTCCAGGAACTTGTCCAAACCTTTTTTAAACCCAGCTACACTAACAGCCTTTACTACATCCTCCGGTAACAAATTCCAGAGTTTGATTACACATTGAGTGAAAAAATATTTTCTTTTATTAGTCTTAAATAGTTTACCCTGTAGCTTCATTGCATGTCCCCTAGCCTTTCTATATTCTGATAACGTAAACAATCGATCTACGTTTACCCGTTCCATTCCGTTCATTAATTTATAGACGTCTATCATATCTCCCCTCAACCGTCTCTTTTCCAGTTTAAAGAGCCCTAACCTTTTTAGCCTTTCTTCAGAGGAGTATCCTTCCATCCCCTTTACCATTTTGGTGGCTCTTCTCTAAACCTTTTCTAATAACTTTATATCTTTTTTAAGATACGGCGACCAGAATTGCACACAATATTCAAGGCACGGTCTCACCATGGAACGATATAGAGGCATTATAATATCTTTTGCTTTATTTTCCATTCCTTTCCTTATGATACCTAGCATTCTATTTGCTCTCTTGGTCGCCGCTGCACACTGGGCCGAGGGTTTTAACATGTTATCCACAATGACGCCTAAATCTTTTTCCTTGGTGGTGGTTCCTAATGTGGAACCTTGCATTGTGTAACCATAGTTTGGGTTGTTCTTCCCTAGGTGCATAACTTTGCACTTGTCTACATTAAATTTCATCTGCCATTTTGATGCCCAGTCTTCCAATTTATCAAGATCATCTTGCAATTTTCTACAATCCTCTTGGGTTTTAACAGCTTTAAATAGTTTTGTGTCATCTGCAAATTTGATAACCTCACTCGTTATTCCCTTTTCTGGGTCATTTATGAATATGTCAAAAAGCAGCGGACCCAGCACAGATCCCTGGGGTACACCACTATTCACCTTTCTCCATTGGGAAAATTGGCCATTTAGCCCTACTCTCTGCTTTCTATCTTTAAAACCAGTTCCTGATCCACAATAGTATACTGTCTCCTATCCCATGACTCTTTAGTTTTGCCAAACGTCTCTGATGAGGGACCTTGTCAAAGGCTTTCTGAAAGTCCAGATACACTATATCAACCGACTCACCTTTGTTTATTCACACCTTCAAAAAAACATAACAGATTAGTAAGACAAGATCTTCCTTGTCTAAAGCCATGTTGGCTGTCTCCCATTAGGCCATGACTATCTACATGCTGAGTAATTTTGTTCTTTAGTATGGTTTCTACCATTTTTCCCGGTACTGACGTCAGGCTCACCGATCTGTAGTTTCCCAGATCACCCCTGGAACCCTTTTCAAAACTTGGTGTTACATTGGCGATCCTCCAATCTTCAGGTATTACAGATGATTTTAATGAAAATTCACAGATTACTAATAGCAGAT
The DNA here is from genome assembly GCA_033557465.1 of Ichthyophis bannanicus. Classification (NCBI taxonomy): domain Eukaryota; kingdom Metazoa; phylum Chordata; class Amphibia; order Gymnophiona; family Ichthyophiidae; genus Ichthyophis; species Ichthyophis bannanicus. The sequence continues at coordinate 298,158,565 of CM066033.1, read as the reverse complement.
CTGCAATCTCATATTTCAGTTCTTTCAACACCCTTGGAAGTATACCATCCGGCCCAGGTGATTTGCTACTCTTCAGTTTATCTAGAAATTGTAATATATCTTGCCGATCTATCGATATTTCTCCAGGACCAAGCAGGAAGTCAGTCCTCACATATGGGTGACATCAACTTCGACGGAGCCCCCGTGTGGAGCATTTCCCCAGCTTTCAAAGAAAGACTTTGGGAATGCAGCGCGCATGCACGGTCCCCTTCCCGCCCAAGGGTGCCATCTTGCTCAGTCGTCTTTTTTCCGTGGAGCCCGACGGACGTGTGTCCTAGTCACCCGCTTAAAAGTTGATTTTCCCTTTGAAGATGCATGTTTTTTTGCCGGTTCGACGCCGGTTCCCCTTCCCGCCTGGGCACGGTACACCGGTATTGAGCCCGGAGCTGTTTTTTCGTTTTTTGTCCTTCGAAACTAGCGTTCGCGCTCTTTTTCTTTTTCACTGGCAGCCTGGTCTTTTGACCTTGCAGGGGCCCTTTTTCCCCCGATGGCTGCCAGCGGGTTCAAGAAGTATGATCGGTGTAAGAAACTGATGTTTCTCACCGACACACATGACTGCTGCCTCCGGTGCCTCGGGCCCGATCATGACCCGATGATCTGTGGCCCCTGTGGCAAAATGTCCTCGAAGGCGTTGAAGAGCCGTCAGCATCAACAAGAAAGGATCTTCTCTGACTCCGCGTCCGGATGGGCCCGGACTTCGTCAGAGGCCTCGACATATCGGGAGTCCGACCCCGAGCATCGTCGGGGCTCCTCTGAGCGGGGGTCTCCCTCACGGGAACACAAAAGGAAGAAGAAACCCGTGAGGGTGGCGTCGGACGCTCTTGGTCCCTCGAGGGCCAGGTCGCATAGCCCCGACCGCCGTCCCGGGTCCTCGGAGCCGGAGAGGCCTGCAAAGTTGCCTCGTGTGGAGCTGGAGTCCCCGAGTCACGTGAGTGCTGTAGTCCTCGTGGACTCTCCGGGGGGAGCTGACGTCAGCCCCGATGCCGCCGGGGGCCGAGTCGGGGGCTGCTGAGTCTCCTGAGCTCAGACTCAGGTTGACGGCCTTGGAGAGCAGTTTGGCTGCCTTCATAGAATAGCAGCGGGTGCTGATCGCCGGTCTGACCGGTGCATCTGCCCCAACCACCGGGACCTCGACGTCCAAGTCGACCCCAGAGGCCGAGCCAATCCTCGAGCCCATGCGGTCTCGAGTCGATCCTCGGCCAAGGTCTCCCTCGGCTTCCCGTATGGGGCCGAGGTCATCGACGCCGGTACCCTCGGCGTCGGGGCGGATGGCATCAGTGCCCACCCGGCCGCAGCTGCTCGATTCCTCCTTGGAAGGGTCGGGGTGGGAGACGGAGGACGAGGAGTCCCCAGACACTTTTCGGACCCGGTGCGTCCCATCCGACGCACCGGATTCCGAGCCTCGGAGAAGGTCCCTCCCAGAGGATACCTGGTTCTCGGACTTCGTGAGGGATATGGCCAAGGCCTTGGCCTTCCCCACGGATCCTGAGGAGGAACCTCGAGCCGAAGAGCTCGAGGTCCTCCAGTATGACTCTCTCCCGAAGGAGGCCTTTACTGTACCGGTTCCTCCGATGCTGGAACGGCTGCTCTTCCGCATGTGGGAGGCACTGGCCTCGGCGCCGGTTCTCAGCAAATGGGTCGATTTCATTTATCGAGTCCGTAAGAGCCCTGGGTTCCAGAAAGCACAGCTACCGCACCACTCCATGGTTGTGGAATCGGCCATGCATCGTCTGAAGAGTCAGAAGATGCACTCCTTGGTGCCCCCCGGCCGGGAGGCCCGGAACCTGGATGCCCTCGGTAGAAAGTGCTTCCAGGGCTCTATGCTGGCGTGCTGTGTCCAGACTTAACAGCTGTACATGGGCATGTACCTCCGAGACCTGGCAAAGGAGATTGCCGGGTTCTCTGCTGGCCTCTCCGAGGAACCTTTGCCAAGGTTTAAGGCTTTGTCATCGGGGATTCGAGAGTGCTTCGGCCCGAGTAGCAGCAGCCGGCATCGGTGCACGCCGTCAGGCCTGGCTACAGTCATCAGACCTCGAGCCATGGGTCCAGGACAAGTTGGTCGATGTTCCTTACCAGGGTGAGAACCTCTTTGGCAAACCCATGGCTGAAGAGGCTGCAGAAATCGAGACTGAGACTCTCACCAGGACAAGGCTGTCCAGAAAGACTTCTGCCCCTTCTCAGAAGAAGAAGGGCTCAGGGAAAAATCCCTTTTACCCGAGGATGGCCTCTGCCTACAATCCTACCCTCAATTCCAGGCCTCTAAAGCTCCCCAACAGGGTCAGCAGGCCAAGGGGCAGGGACATTGGCCCCTTAGGCAGAAAACCCCCAAGCCGCCAGCTCCGGCTCCTGCACAGCAGGGAGCGGGGTTTTGACTCCTACTGCATAGCCTCTCCCCCACAGCTGGCTCCACTCAGCACAGGAGGCCGGCTGACACTGTACGCCCACAGATGGTCAGCTATAATGGGATACCTGAGTACTGAGCATAGTCCAAAAGGGCTACTTGCTCCACTTCAACCAGTTACCTCCCTCCTATTTTCCAGGGGAGCCTCCAAGACTTCCTCTGCACAGGAACCTCCTCCTTCAGGAGTTGGCAAGTCTTCTACAGGAGCAGGCGGTGGAACCGGTGCCTCACCACCTGATAGGAAGAGGCTTCTATTCCAGGTACTTTCTGGTAGAAAAAAGGACAGGAGGCCTCAGGCCCATTCTAGACTTGCAAAATCTCAACAAGTTCCTGGAGAGGGAAAAGCTCAAGATGCTTACCCTTGGAATACTGCTGCCCTACCTCCAGCAGGGAGATTGGCTATGCTCCTTAGACCTAAAGGATGCTTATACTCACATCCTCATTCATTCAGACCACAGACAATATCTCAGATTTGTAGTGGGAGGAAATCATTTTCAGTACAGGGTACTTCCATTTGGCCTAACCTCCGCACCCAGGGTTTTCACCAAATGCCTGGCGGTGGTGGCGGCTTATCTCAGAAACCAGAGCATCTTTGTCTTTCCATACCTGGACAACTGGCTCATCAGGGGTCAGTCTCCACAGGAGGCCAGACAAGCCACTCTTCGCACTGTCTCTCTTCTCCAGCACCTGGGCTTCGTCATAAACTTCGCAAAGTCCACTTTGCTCCCCTCACAGGACATAGAGTTCCTAGGGGCAAGGTTGGATACCTTACAAGCAATGGCTTATTTGCCCGGGAACAGGGCTCAGAGACTGATGGTTCTGGCCCAGCAGTTTTGCAGTGGATCTCTGGTCTCTGCCAGACATTTCCTGAGGCTTTTGGGCCACATGGCATTCACAGTCCATGTAACTCCAAATGCTCGTCTGCATAAGCGGCCTGCTCAATGGTGCCTCAGAGCTCAGTGGATACAGGCCACACGAGACTTAAGAGACAGAGTAAGAGTGTCCAAACTACTAGCAGCCTCCCTGCAATCGTGGCTGCATCTCCCAAACCTGATCAAAGGGGTACCTTTCCAGGCACCACCCACACACAGGTGCTGACGACCGATGCTTCTCTTCAAGGTTGGGGTGCACATTGCCAGGGGGCATGCACTCAGGGCCTCTGGTCCCCTTGGGAGGCCACACAGCAGATCAATCTGTTGGAGTTGCGAGCTATTCGATTGGCTCTGCAAACTTTCTCTCATGTCCTCTCTCACCAGTCTGTCTTGATTCAGACAGACAACCAAGTAGCAATGTTCTTTGTGAACAAACAAGGGGGCACAGGATCCAGGCTTTTGTGTCAGGAAGCGCAGGCCCTGTGCGCCTTTGCAGTCAAACAAGGCATGTTTCTCAAGGCAGTTTATCTACCTGGCCAAGAGAATTAACTCAAAACTTATTTGGTCACTGATGAGGTGAGAAAGTATTATGGTCGGGTTTTTTTAGGAATATTTTTAAGGATTTTTATAAACTGTGTGGAGTGATGAGAGAGGGACTTATCGGGGTGTTTTTGTTGGTTTTTTCTAGTTGTGTACTGGTCCCCTGATGAAATAGACCTGAAACGTCTGCTGGTACCGGGACTGTACGTTGGGATCATAAGAGTGGGGAAGACTTCATCCGGTCCTTGTTTTTGAAGCTGAGTACAATACATTAAGATTAACAGGACTGTATGTTGTCTTCTGGAAAAACAATTTTTGTATAATGAGCAGTTTTTATGAAACTAGCATGGGGTCATTGATGTGATGCAACACAAATGCTGTCATTGGGTGTAAGCCTAGAAGCAGCAGTGTTATTTTAAACTGAGACCTCGTTTGCTAGTTCTACTTCTGTTTCTTTACACAGTGAATGATGAACGATCTTTTTTGGCCTACAAGAGAATTAACTGGCAGACAGGTTGAGCAGGATTCTACAGCCTCACGAATGGCATTTGAATCCCCTAGTGGTCCAGCAGAACTTCCTAAAATGGGGTCTTCCAAACATCGATCTCTTTGCCAGTTCACTGAACCGTCAGCTGCCCAGGTTCTGTTCCAGACAACCGCATCCTCTGCGAATAGCAGCAGATGCCTTCCTAATCTCTTGTTCTACGGGCCTGCTGTATGCGTTAACTCCAAAGCCTCTAGTGGCCCGAATCCTATTCAAGGTTCTTCGGGACAGGGCCTCGCTGATCCTGGTAGCCCGCAGATGCCCGAGGCAACCGTGGTTTCCACTCCTTCTGCAGTTAGCGGTGGACACCCCACTTCCTCTGGGGGTGCAACCCGATCTCCTGTCTCAGGATCAGGGATCTCTCCTGCACCCCAACCTCCAGTCCCTCCATTTGATGGCCTGGCTGCTGAAAGGGTAGTTCTAGCCCCCTTACCTCTACCTAGGGAAGTGGAGGAGGTGGTTTTGGCCTCTAGGAGACAATCCACCAGGAAATCTTATGCCCTCAAGTGGCGTAGGTTCTCCACCTGGTGTGCTCAGCGCCAAGAGGATCCTTTTTCGTGCCTGGTACCAGTGCTGCTGCAGTATCTGCTTCACCTGTCGAACCTAGGCCTTAAATCCAACTCTATTCGGGTCCACCTCAGTGCTCTGTCAGTGCATCACTCGCCGGTGGAGGGCCAGCCTCTGTCGATCCACCCCTTAGTGGCCCGCTTCCTCAGAGGCCTGCTTTTGCTCAAGCCTCTGATTCGTCCACCAGCCCCTGAGTGGGATTTGAATGTGGTCTTGCAACAACTTACTCGCCCACAGTTTGAGCCAATGGCTACCTGTCATTTATGCTTCCTTTCCTGGAAGGCGTTGTTCTTGGTGGCTCTTACCTCGGCCAGGCATGTGAGTGTACTACAGGCTCTGGTTTCTGATAGACCGTATACACGGTTCTATAGGAACAGGGTGGTCTTATGGACTCATCCTAAGTTCCTTCCAAAGGTTGCCTCCTCTTTCCACCTCAATCAGGAGGTGGTTCTTCCAACCTTCTTTCCCAGGCCGCATGCCAGCCGGGCTGAAATGGTCTTGCATACCCTGGACTGTAGGAGGGCGTTGTCTTTCTACATTGACCGTACGCATCGGCATCGAAGGGCTGTTCAGCTCTTCGTATCTTTTAATCCTAATAAGCTGGGGTCACCTGTCTCCAAGCGTACCCTATCCATTTGGGTAGCAGACTGTATCGCCTGGGCATATAGGGCAGCCGGCCTCTCCTTGCAGGGTCAAGTCACGGCCCACCGTGTCAGGGCGAAGGCTGCGTCAGTAGCTCATCTCCGCTCTGTTCCATTGGCAGACATCTGCCGGGCCGCTACTTGGTCTTCAAGCCAGACTTTTGCGGCCCATTACTGCCTCGAGAGGGAGTCCCGCAGGGACAGTGCTTTCGGACAGGCGGCACTCCGTAATCTCTTTGAGGTTTAGGCAACTCCTACCCTCCTGCCCTTGTGTTAGGCTACCGTTCGGGGGCGTTCTCAGAGAAGATTCTTATCACGCATGCTCAGGCTCTAGAGGGAGCTTATTTTTTCAGCTTTGGGTTCTCTGTAGCCTAGAGCTCTGGGGAGTCCCATATGTGAGGACTGACTTCCTGCTTGGTCCTGGAGAAAGCGTAGTTACTCACCTGTAACAGGTGTTCTCCAGGAGCAGCAGGAATCAGTCCTCACGACCTTCCCTCCTCCCCTTGGAGTTGCAGTCCTATATATTTCATTTTATTTTTTTTGCTGTCTTTTAGCTATGTCATCAGACTGAGCAAGATGGCACCCTTGGGCGGGAAGGGGACCGCGCATGTGCGCTGCATTCCCAAAGGCTTTCTTTGAAAGCTAGGGAAATGCTCCACACGGGGGCTCCGTCGACGCCGACGTCACCCATATGTGAGGACTGATTCCTGCTGCTCCTGGAGAACACCTGTTACAGGTGAGTAACTACGCTTTCTCCAGGACCAAGCAGGAAGTCAGTCCTCACATATGGGTTTTATCGGCGCCGATGAAGCCCCAGCGGAGCATTTCCCCAGCTTTCCATGAAAGCCTTTGGGAATGCTGGCACGCATGCGCGGTTCCCTTCCCGCTTAAAGGTGCTATCTTACCTCAGTCTCTTTTTTTCCAAGAAGCCCACCGGACGTGTGTCCTGTTCTCCTGCATAAAAGTGATTTTTTTCTCCGGCGATTTTTCGCTATTTTTCTCCGGTTCGACGCTGGCTCCCCTCCCGCCGGTTTCGGTACACCGGTATCGAGCCCGTTTATTTCTTTTTCGGTTTTTGCCCTTCGTGGCTGGCCCCCTTTTTCATTTTTCCCTGGAAGGCCGGTCTTTTGACCTCGCAGGGGCTCTTTTTTCCCGATGGCTTCCAGTGGTTTTAAAAAGTGTGATCGGTGTAAGAAACTTATGTCTCTCACCGACACACAAGACTGCTGCCTTCGGTGCCTCGGCCCTGACCACGACCCCAAGTCGTGTGTGCCATGTGGGAAGATGTCTTCCAAGGCACTCAAAAGTCGACAGCATCAGAAGGAGAGGTTTTTCTCGGACTCCACCTCCAGCCGGGCCCGGACCTCGTCTAAGGCCTCGACATCTCGGGATTCCGATCCCGAGTGCCGTCGAAGCTCCTCGGACAGGGGGTCCCCTGACCGGGAACGCAAAAGGAAGAAGCGGCTTGCGAGGGCGTCGTCGGAGGAGGTCCCTGGTCCCTCGAGGGCCAGGTCTAAGACCCCTGACCGCCGTCCCGGGCCCGTGGACCAAGAGAAGCCTGCCAAAGTTCCTCACGTGGAGCTGGAGTCTGCTGGACACGTAAGCCCCGTAGTCCTTGTGGACTCCCCTCCCAGAGAGCCGCCGCCGGGGCCCGAGTCGGTGGCTGCTGCATCTCCCGAGCTGAGTCTCAGGATGACAGCCTTGGAGTGCAGATTGTCTGCCTTCATGGAGCAGCAGCGGGTACTGATGGCCAGCCTGTCTGGTGCATCTGCCCCGACCACCGGGACGTCGACGTCGAAGTCAACCCCGGACACCGAGCCGATACTCGAGACCCTTGTGGCTCGAAGTCGTCCTCGGTCGAGGTCTCCCTCGACCTCCCGTTCGGGACCGAGGGTGTCGACGCTGGTGCCCCCGGCGTCGGGGCGGATGTCTCGGGGCCCCACGGGGTCGGACCCTGACTCCTCCTCGGATGAGTCCGCCTGGGAGACGGAGGACGAGGAGTCTCCCGATACTTTTAAGACTCGGAGTGTCCCGTCGGACTCACCGCAGTCTGAGCCTCGGAGTAGATCCCCTCCGGAGGACACTAGGTTCTCGGAGTTCATCCGGGATATGGCCGCTGCCTTGGCTATCCCTGCCGATCCCGAGGAAGAGCCTCGAGCCGAGGAGCTCGATGCTCTACAGTACGACTCTCCTCCGAAGGAGGCCTTTACTGTCCCGGTTCCTCCGATGCTGGAACTGCTCCTCTTCCGGATGTGGGAGGCAACGGCCTCGGCGCCGGTTTTGAGCAAGCGAGTCGATTCCATCTATCGACTCTGCAAAAACCCTGGTTTCCAGAAAGCACAGCTACCACACCATTCCATGGTTGTGGAATCGGCCATGCATTGTCTCAAGAGCCAGAAGATGCACTCTGCGGTGCTCCCCGGCAGGGAGGCCCGCAACCTCGATGGCGTCGGTAGAAAGTGCTTCCAGGGGTCTATGTTTGCTTGCCGTGTCCAGTCTTACCAGCTGTATATGGGCATGTACTTGCGAGACCTGGCCAAGGAATTGGCCGGATTCTCTGCTGGTCTCTCCGGGGAACCCTTGCAGAGATTTAAGACTTTGTCCTCGGGGATTCGGGAATGCTCAAAGTTCATTTCCCGCGCCGCCTACGATGGCTTCGAGGCTTCGGCCCGAGTTGCGGCTGCCGGCATCGCGGCTCGACACCAGGCGTGGCTGCAGTCATCGGACCTCGAGCCATGGGTTCAGGACAAGTTGGTCGATGTCCCCTGCCGAGGTGAGAACCTTTTTGGCAAACCCGTGACTGAGAAGGCCGCTCAGCTCGAGACCGAGCACCTTACCTGGACAAGGCATTCGAGGAAGACCTCTGCCCCTTCACATAAAAAGAAGGGCTCGGGTAAAAAGTCCTTTTACCCAAGGAAGGGCACTGCCTACAAACAGAACCCTCAGTATCAGGCTGCCCAAGCTGCCCCCCCAGGGTCAGCAAGCCAAGGGCCAAGGTAATGGGCCCCGTAGGCAGAGGACCCCCAAGCCTTCTGCCCCTGCTTCCACTCAGCAGGGTGGGGTTTTTTGACTCCTTGAGCATAGCCACTCCATCCCTGCTTTCCCAGCCCTGCACAGGCGGTCGCCTTGTACTCTTTGCCCACCAGTGGCCTCTCATTACCACCGACAGTTGGGTGCTGGACATAGTCCAAAAGGGCTATGCCCTGCATTTTCATCAACTGCCTCCTCCTTACTTCCCAGGGGAGCCCTTGAGGCCTCCCCTGCACACAGACCTTCTCCTTCGAGAGCTCCAAGGTCTGTTGGTGGACAGGGCGGTGGAGCCTGTGCCTCCCCACTTGCAAGGTCACGGATTCTACTCCAGGTATTTCCTGGTACCCAAAAGGACCGGTGGCCTTCGACCCATTCTGGACCTCAGGAACCTCAACAAGTTCCTAGAGAAGGAAAAGTTCAAGATGCTTACTCTTGGAACACTTCTGCCCTACCTCCAGCAGGGAGATTGGCTATGCTCCTTAGATCTAAAGGATGCGTACACTCACATCCTCATTCATCCAGACCACAGAAAGTACCTCAGGTTCATTGTGGGAGGAAACCATTATCAGTACAGAGTACTACCTTTTGGCCTGACCTCCGCTCCCATAGTCTTTACCAAGTGCCTGGCAGTGGTTGCGGCCTACCTGAGAAATCAAGGCATCTTTGTCTTTCCCTATCTGGACGACTGGCTCATCAGGGGTCAGACGTCCCTGGAGGCCAGGCAAGCCACCCTCAGAACCATTGCTCTGCTTCAAAACGTGGGCTTTGTCATAAACTTCGCAAAGTCCACTTTGCTCCCCTCCCAGAACTTAGAGTTCATAGGGGCAAGGTTGGATTCTCAACTGGCAAAGGCATTCCTGCCAGAAGACAGGGCTCAAAGGCTGATGGACGTGGCCAAACAGTTTCTAAACAGGCCCCTGGTCTCCGCCAGACTCTGCCTCAGGCTTCTGGGCCACATGGCTTCGACAGTGCATGTGACTCCCAATGAGGCCTGCACAGTGGTGCCTTCGGAATCAGTGGTCTCAGGCCACAGGCCGCCTAAGAGACAGGATAAGGGTGTCCAGACCCCTTTTGTCCTCCCTCCGCTGGTGGCTACATCCACCCAATCTGCTGAAGGGGATGCCCTTCCAAATGCCAGAATACTCGGTGGTCCTCACCACCGAAGCCTCTCTGCAGGGCTGGGGTGCTCATTGTCTGGACAAGTGCACTCAAGGCCTCTGGTCTCCCTGGGAGGCAGCCCAACAGATCAGTCTCCTAGAACTTCGAGCTATCCGCTTAGCTCTCAAGGCTTTTTCTCCGGCCCTAGCTCACCGCTCAGTCTTGATTCAAACAGACAACCAGGTAGCCATGTTTTATGTGAACAAACAGGGCGGGACTGGGTCAAAGCTCCTTTGTCGGGAGACTCAAGACCTTTGTTCCTTTGCCCTAAAGCACAACATGCTTCTCAAGGCGGTGTACCTTCCAGGCCAGGAGAACTGCCTGGCCGACCGGTTGAGCAGAATTCTGCAGCCCCACGAGTGGTAACTGCATCCCTTGGTCGTTCAGAAGATCTTCCTGAAGTGGGGTCTCCCTTGGATAGATCTCTTTGCCAGTCCGCTGAACAAGCAACTGCCCAAGTTCTGCTCCAGGCAACCGCATCCTTTGAGGATAGCACCAGATGCTTTTCTGATGTCCTGGTCTCAGGGCCTCCCGTATGCGTTTCCTCCCACGCCCTTGGTGGCCCGAACTCTTTTCAAGACTCTTCAGGACAAGGCCTCGGTCCTGCTGGTAGCTCCCAGGTGCCCGAGGCAGCCTTGGTTTCCACTTCTGCTTCAGCTGGCAGTGGATTCCCCACTACCTCTGGGGTTGCAGCCTGACCTTCTCTCACAGGAGCAGGGTTGCCTTCTGCACCCCAATCTCAAAGCTCTCAATTTGATGGCCTGGAGGCTGCAAGGGTAGTTTTGGCTCCCTGGGGCCTACCTAGGAAGTTGAGGAGATTGTCCTAGCCTCTAGGAAACTGTCCACTAGGAAAACCTATGCCCTCAAATGGAAGAGGTTTTCTGTGTGGTGTCAGCTACGTACAGAGGATCCTTTCTCCTGTACTGTGTCAGTAGTGCTTCAGTACTTACTGCACTTATCAAATCAGGGACTTAAGTCCAATTCTGTTCGGGTCCACCTCTCAGCTCTAGCAGCTCACCACTCACTGGTGGAGGGACGTTCTCTATCAGGTCACCCCTTGGTGTTCCGCTTTCTCAGGGGCTTGCTTTTGCTTAAGCCCCCCATCCGCCCTCCTGCTCCTGAGTGGGAGCTGAATGTGGTCTTGCAGCAACTGACTCGCCCACCCTTTGAGCTGATGGCTACTTGCCCTCTACGCTTCCTTTCCTGGAAGACTCTCTTCCTGATAGCCCTCACCTCGGCTAGGCGGGTGAGTGAGCTTCAGGCCCTGGTCTGTGACAGGCCTTACACCAGGATTTATAGGAACAGGGTAGTCCTTAGGACTCATCCAAAGTTCCTCCCCAAGGTTGTCTCCTCTTTCCACCTCAACCAGGAGGTGGTTCTTCCAACATTCTTCCCTAGGCCTCATGCTAGCAAGGCTGAAGCAGTCCTGCATACCCTGAACTGTAGGAGGGCCTTAGCCTTCTACCTTGACCATACGTAGGGGCATAGAAGGGCTACTCAGCTCTTCATATCCTCTGACCCCAATAAGTTGGGGTTGGCTGTGTCCAAGCGTACATTGTCCATCTGGGTGGCTGACTGTATCACCTGGGCTTACAAGGCGGCTGACCTTCCTTTGCAGGGTAGGGTCACGGCCCATCGTGTCAGGGCAATGGCTGCCTCAGTGGCTCATCTCCGCTCTGTGCCCTTGTAGACATCTGCAGGGCTGCAACTTGGTCTTCAAGCCAGACCTTTGCAGCCCATTACTGTCTGGAGAGGGAGTCCCGTAGTGACAGTGCTTTTGGCCAAGCAGTACTCCGGAATCTCCTTGAGGTTTAGGCAACTCCTGCCCTCTGTTGGGCTACCGGTGGAGGTTGTGTCCTTGAAAAGCTTCTCTTTGATGCTGTGACTAGAGGGAGTTCTCTTGTTCAGCCTGGGTTCCTGGTAGCCCAGAGCTAGGGAGTCACCCATATGTGAGGACTGACTTCCTGCTTGGTCCTGGAGAAAGAGTAGTTACTCACCTGTAACAGGTGTTCTCCAGGAGCAGCAGGAATCAGTCCTCACAACCCTCCCTCCTCCCCTTGGAGTTGCAGTTGTATATAGTTTGTTTTACATTTTTGTGTGCTGTTCTTAGCTATGTCATTTGACTGAGGTAAGATGGCACCTTTAGGCGGGAAGGGAACCACGCATGCATGCCAGCATTCCCAAAGGCTTTCATGGAAAGCTGGGGAAATGCTCCGCTGGGGCTTCATCGGCGCCGATGACACCCATATGTGAGGACTGATTCCTGCTGCTCCTGGAGAACACCTGTTACAGGTGAGTAACTACTCTTTCCTTCAATTCTTCCGCACCTTTAAATACCACTTCAGTCATGAGTAACATCCCTACATCTTCCTCAGTAAAGACCGAAGCAAAGAATTCATTCAGTCTCTCTGCTATCGCCTTGTCGCCTCTTAGTGCCCCTTTAACCTCTCTATCATCTAATGGACCAACTGACTCTCACAGGTTTTTTGCTACGAATGTACTTGAAAAAGTCTTTATTTCGCGTTTTTGCTTCCAAAAGTTAAATAAAGTAAATAGTTATTGAAATAAAGTTATTTGTAGAGAGCTTTTAATTTAAATTAAATCAGTGCATAGCTTAGCATACAGGTAGAATAGTCCTGAGTAGGAAGAAATAAACTTGTTTCTAGTGACCCCTACAAAGAGGCCTTCCAGTTAGGAGGCAAAAGATCTGTGAAGTTGTCTTGAATAGGTGTTAAAGGCAAGTGACAGATCAAAGGGCAATTTAAGGCTCCTTCTATCAAACCAAGGGCTGTGTGAATCACCCAGGAAATTGGTAAGCCTTTACCTTAGAAGCAAGCCAACTTTTAATAGGTCTTCATTCTCTCCCTCCCTCCCCACTCCCAGCTTTATAGGTTTTTAAACCTCTTAAAGGGAAGGAGATGCCTATATTCACTCTCAGGTACAGCTGTTTATCCTCATCAAGCATACATTAAGGACCAGAGATTAATTAATGTTGAGATGAACAAAGTCCATTAAACATATTAGATATAGTTTTATTAGTATAAGTATCCCCAGCAAATCTACTTAAGTAAACACCTTAAATACATAAACATAACCTTGAAACTAAGATGCAGACAGTAGTCCAGCAATGAGAGAGGGGTTTTCCAGTCTTTTGCATTGAGTATCACATGTATTATTTTCTCCCAGTTGGTGAGGGATCTTACGTATGCACTACGTGCAAGGAGCTCTTTGCTCTCAGGGAATGAATCTGATCTCTAGAGGCTAGAGTAGCAGACTTGGAGGATATAAGGAAGACAGAGAGGTACATAGACACGACCTACAGGTACGTAGTACTGAAGTTCCACCTCCAGTCTGGTAGCATCGCTGTTGCCATGGAGGAGAGAGGTCATGTGACAGGAGAGCATCACCCTAGTGCAGCAGGAAGTGATCCTGTAGCTAGGACCTATCCTCCAGGTGATGTAAAACCCTTTCAAACTGAAGAGATTTCTCCAGGGCCATGTGCCCATGAGGGAAGGGTTAGGACAGCCGTTATAGTTGGTGATTTGATCATTAGGCATGTAGGTAGCTGGGTGGCTGGTGGACATGAGGATTGCCTGGTAACATGCCTGTCTGGTGCAAAGGTAGCGGATCTCATGTGCCACCTAGACAAGGTCTTAGATAGTCCTGGGGAGGAGTCTGCTGTCTTAGTACATTTTGGTACCAATGACAGAGGTTCTGGAGGCCAAATTTAGACTTTTAGGTAGGAAGTTGAAATCTAGAACTTCCAGAGTAACATTCTCTGAAATGCTTCCCATTCCAGGCACAGGAACCAAAAGGTAGGTAGAGTTCCGGAGTCTTAATTCATGGATGAGACAATGCTGCAAGGATGAGGGGTTTGGATTTGTTAGGAACTGGGCAACATTCTGGAGAAAGGAGGGGCTTTTCCGAAGGGATGAGCTTCACTTAATCGGAATGGAACCAAACTGCTGGCATTAATTTTAAAAAAGAGAGAGAGCAGCTTTTAAACTAGATAATAGGGGAAAGCCGACAGTTGCCCTAGAGTACATGGTTTGGAAGGATGTATCCTTCAAGGATACTAGCAAAAGATTGAAGTTTTGGCATATCGACAGAGAAGTTCCAATAAAGACAGAAGTAACCCAAAGGCCCTTAGGAACAGAGGAGATAGAACTTCAAGATTCCATATTACCCCTGCCTACCAGTAACCAGATTAATATGAATAAAGTACAGCCTCTAAAATGCTTGTATGCAAATACTAGCAGTTTAAAAAAATAAGATGGGAGAGTTAGAATATATAGCAGTAAATAAGAAGTTAGATATGTTTGGCATCTCAGAAACATGGTGGAAGGGGGATAATCAATGGGACACTGTGATACCTGGGTACAAATTATATTGCAATGATAAAGTAGATCAAATTGGTAGAGGGGTTGTGCTCTATGTTAGAGAGGGCATTGAGTCATATAGGATTAAAGTTTTGCAGGAAACGAAATACACTGTAGATTCCTTATGGATTGAAATTCCATGTGAAAAGGAGAAAGTGATGGCAGTGGGGGGTGTACTATCGACCGCCTGGCCAGAATAAACAAATGGATGATGAAATGCTCAAAGAAATCAGGGAAGCTAACGATATTTATAACACAGTAATAATAATGGGTGATTTCAATTACCCCCATATCGACTAGGTCAGTGTCGTGGCAGGACAAGCTAGTAGATAAAGTTTCTAGATGAATTAAATAACTGCCTCATGGAGCTGCTGGTTCATGAACAGACAAGAGGGGGAGTCATCTTGGACCTAGTCCTTAGTTGAACACAAGATATGGTGCAAGAGAGAAAGGTGTGGGGGCCACTGGGCAATAGTGATCATAGCATGATCGCGTTTGATTTAATAAATGGAGGAAGGATGGCAAGGAAATCCACAGTACTATCTCTTAACTTTCAAAAGGAAGAGTATGATAAAATGAGGAAAATAGGAAAAAACTAAAAGGAGCAGTTGTAAAGGTTAAAGACTTACATCAAGCTTGGGTGTTGTTTAAAAATACTATCTTGGAAGCCCAGACCAGCTGTATTCCACACTTTAAGAAAAGTGGAAGGAAGTCCAAAAACTGCCAGCATGGTGTAAAGGTGAGGTCAGAAAGGCTATTGTAGCAAAAAAAAAAGCATCTTTCAGGAAATGGAAAAGGGAGCCAAATGACAAAAACTGGAAACAACATAAGCACTGGCAAATTAGATGCAATGTATTGATAAGGCAGGCAAAGAGAGAATTTGAAAAAAAGCTTGCTGTGGAAGCAAGAACACATAATAAAAACATTTTCAAGTAAATTTGTAGCAAAAAACCTGTGAGAGAATCAGTTGGACCATTGGATGATAGAGGGGTGAAAGGGGCACTAAGAGGGGACAAGGTTATAGTGGAGAGACTGAATGAATTCTTTGCTTCAATCTTTACTGAAGAAGATGTAAGGAAGTTACCCATTCCTGAAATGGTATTTAACACTGATGCAGCAGAAGAATTAAAAAAAATATTGATAAACCGGGAAGATGTATTAGAACTATTTGAAAAACTGAAGAGTACCAAATCACCTGGACTGGATAGTATACATCCAAGAGTACTGAAAGAACTGAAATAGGAGATTGCAGACTTACTATTACTAATCTGTGAGCTATTATTATAATCATCAGTAATACCTGAAGATTGGAGAATGGACATTGTAATGCTAGTTTTGAAAAAGGGTTCCAGGGGTAATCCAGGAAATTACAGACCGGTGAGCCTGACGTCAGTACCGGGAAAAATGGTAGAAACCATTATTAAGAAAAAAAATTCTGAATATGTAGATAGTCATGGTATAATGGGAGACAGCCAACGTGGCTTTAACCAGGGAAGGTCTTGTCTTACTAACCTGTTTTAGTTTTTTGAAAGCATTAATAAACAGGTAAACAAAGGTGGGTCGGTCGATGTAGTGTATCTGGATTTTCAGAAAGCCTTTGACAAAGTCCCTCATGAGAGACTATTGACGAAATTAAAAAATCATGGGATAGGAGGCAGTGTACTGTTGTGGATTAGGAACTGGTTAAAAGATAGAAAGCAGAGAGTAGGGCTAAATGGCCAATTTTCTCAATGGAGAAAGGTGAATAGTGGAGTACTAGGGGATCTGTGCTGGGTCCGCTGCTTTTTCACATATTTGTAAACGACCTGGAAATGGGAATAATGAGTGAGGTAATCAAACTTGCAGATAACACAAAATTATTCAAAGTTATTAAAACCCATGAGGATTGTGAAAAATTGCAAGACGATCTTAATAAATTGGAAGAATGGACATTCAAATGGCAGATGAAATTTAATGTGGAAAAGTACAAAGTTATGCACCTAGGAAAGAACAACCGAAACTATGGTTACACGTGATGCAAGGTTCCACATTAGGAACCACCACCCAAGAAAAAGATTTAGGCCCAGTGTGCAGTGGCGTCCAAGAAAGAAAATAAAATACTAGGAATCATAAGGTCAAGAATGGAGAATAAAACAAAGATATTATAATGTCTCTGTATCGTTCCATGGTGCGACCGCACCTCGAATATTTTGTGCAGTTTTGGTTGCCGTATCTTAAAAAGGATATAGCAGAATTAGAAAAGGTACAGAGAAGAGCCACCAAAATGTAAAGGGGATGGAAGGATACTCCTATGAGGAGAGGCTAAAAAGGTTAGTACTCTTCAACGTGGAAAAGAGATGGCTAAGGGGAGATTTGATAGAGATCTATAAATTAATGAATGGAGTGGAACGGGTAAACGTAGATTGATTGTTTACGCCATCAAAATGTAGAAAGACTAGGGGACATGCAGTGAAAGACTAGGGGAGTTTTCGTCATTTGGCTCCCTTTTCCATTTCCTGAAAGATGCTTTTTTTTTAGCTACAATAGCCTTTCTGACCTCACCTTTACACCATGCTGGCAGTTTTTTGGACTTCCTTCCACATTTCTTAAAGCGTGGAATACAGCTGGTGTAATCCATATAAGACTAATAAGAGAAAATATTTTTTCATTCAACTCGTAATCAAACTCTGGAAATCATTACCGGAGGATGCAGTAAAAGCTGTTTAGTGTAGCTGGGTTTAAAATAGGTTTGGACAAGTTCCTGGAGGAAAGGTCTATAAATCATTATTAAAGGGGACCCGGGAAATCTACTGCTTGTCTCAATACAAACATTATGGATCCTGTGTCTTCTGGGGAAATTGCTAGGTACTTGTGACCTAGATTAGCCACTGTTGGAAACATGATACTGGGCTTGATGGACCTTGGTCTGACCGAGTATGGCATATCTTATGTTCTTATGACAGCGACTTTCATGCGAGTTGAAGTTCTCCGGGACCAAGCAGGAAGTCGGTCCTTACATATGATTTATTTATTTTATTTACATTTTTATACCATGATTTCCTACAGATTAATTGCAGTTTACAATGAACAATATGAATTGTAAACCGCAGGACGTACGTATGAATTGTAAACGCAAGACAGTACGTATTCAAATTACATGGAACAGTTTCAACTATTTACATTAACAATATAACAAAATTATAATAATGATGTCACTGACTGAGCCGTAGTGAGGGAACTCTCCCCAGCTTTTCCAAAAAGCCTTTGGGAGATCCAGCAAACATGCGTAATTGCCTTCCTGCCCTAACGGAGCCATATTTCCTCAGTTTTCTTTTTACTGCAGAGCTCTCCAGACATCTGTCTGTATCACGGAGAAAAGCGGTTTGCCCTATCGATAGTTTTGCCGCTCGGTATCCTTTTTCTTTTGATTCTTTTTTTTTTTTTTCGTTTTCCTGTACTATCCCGTATCATCACTGCCTCAGTGCCACAGTTTTTTTTCAGTTCTCCATTTTCTTTTTTCGGCACAGAGGTTTTTCTCGTGCCCTTCTGGTCGGGGCATTGGAGTCTTTTGACTTGGCGGAAGCCATCTTCCCCTACATGTCCACCCCGACTAGTGGCTTTAAGAAGTGCACCATATGTGACTGGACCATTTCCATCATGGACCATCATAACTGGTGCCTTCAATGCCTCAGGCCCGACCACAAGCCCTCTACATACGCTCTCTGCTTGCAGATGACATGCAAGGGGCTGAAGAACAGTGGAAAGCAGTGGGAATTGCTGTTCTTCTCCAAGACATCGTCGTCGAACCCTGCATCGACATTGGAATCGAAACCTTGAAGGGCACAACAGAGGAATCAGCCTCACGTGGTGACCAGGCCCTTTCAAAGCTGTGAGGTTGCAGGTCTTTGGAACAGAGACTTTTCTTCGATGAAGAGTGTCCTGAGAAGGAACGGACTCCATCTCAGTCATCATTGAAGGGTGATGCCAAGTTCAGAGTGAAGACCCATAGACATTGCCATTGAAACACTCGACACAACTCAGGATAAAGGCTGGGAGTGACCTTCAAAGCTGCCCCAGTGGGAAGAGGTGTCTCTCATGGCCTCAAATGGCCAGTGTGGGACCTCTGAGGCTGTTACCATCAAGGATTCCCTTCCAAAAGAGCCGGCATCGGCAACAAATGATGCAGTGCTGACAGCTGCAGAGCACTGTCTTCTAGCAGAGCAGTTGTTGGCTCTTAAGCACAGTCTGACTGCCTTTATGGTCCAGCACAAGCCTCGGGAACTGGGACCCTCTGGTTCCTCAGAGCCACTGATGGCGCCTTCCATCGTGAGTGCCTTGCCAGTGGAGGTCCTGCTGATTCTCAAAAAACATGCTGTCTCCTCCAGTTCCCGGGACAATTCTCAGTCCCACTCAATGAAGCGGATCCCCCCCCAAGTGCATCAGGCTCAGAGCACAGGGAACAGAGATTGCCCTCGACTCTTCCTCCAGAGCATTGACACAGTTCCTATTCCTATTGACACTTTGAATTCTTGTCCAACTGATTCGGAGTGGGAAACCAAGGAGGAATCCCCGAAGACGGTGCAGCACTGGGATGTCCCTTCAGATCCCTCGTCCCTTTATGAGCGCAGGAGGTCCCCTCCCAAGGACCTTTCCTTGAGGTTTGTCAGGGACATGGGGAAGGCTTTACCCTTCACAACTGAAGCTGAAGATATAGCTCAGGCAGAGAAGCTGGAGATCTTCCAGTATCCAAGCCCCCTGAAAGAGGCCATCACCGTCGTGGTGCACCCTATCCTGGAAAGATTACTACTGAGGATGTGGGAGACCCTGGTTATAGTGCCACTTGTGAGCAGGTGGCTCGATTCCATGTATCGAGTCCGCATGAACCCAGCCTTGAGAAAACACAACTGCCTCACAACTCCATGGTTGTGGAATCAGCCATGCACCGTATTAAGAATAATAAGAGAGCACGCCTCGTTGCCCCCTGGTAGGGAGGCATGCACCATGGATGGATTTGGCAGGAAATGTTACCAGGGCTTGATACTTGTGGCCCATATCTAGTCCTCGTGTGGGCTCTTTTCGGAATAAAACGTATCGTAAACTCTATATATTAATTTACTCCACACATCAAACCTCCATTCAAAATATTTGACATGCCTCTGACTTAAATTTCAATGGAGAATGGTCTCAGACTTAGCGACACCAGAGTATAACACTGCCAAACTGGCAGACACTCAATGTGTCTAATCGCATCAATGACCAATCCTCCTTAACCTCCCTATTAAATGTAAACTTGAATTAACAATGTCCCAATAGAAACCAAAACTTATCTTCGTAGATGTTAATCATCCTGTGCATGTGTCCTGTTCCTAAATCCCGACGCTGTTCTTAAGCACCAATCCGCGTTTCACATCTTGTTTCCTCAGGGGATTTAAATGGACAGGATATCTACTCAATCTCCAACGGGGTCCTTGTAATCCAGAAACTTGTTGTATATAAGGTGTCAAACCTACAATAATTCAAAGGCAAGGGAATGTTTTTTTCATCTAAAGTTACTACAAAACGTCTAAATTGCCAATCACCCCCCATCTTAAATGGTTTGTTCCTTGTAGATAGGGTTTCATTTAAGATGGGGGGTGATTGGCAATTTAGACGTTTTGTAGTAACTTTAGATGAAAAACATTCCCTTGCCTTTGAATTATTGTAGGTTTGTCACCTTATATACAACAAGTTTCTGGATTACAAGGACCCCGTTGGAGATTGAGTAGATATCCTGGCCATTTAAATCCCCTGAGGAAACAAGATGTGAAACGCGGATTGGCACTTAAGAACGGCGTCGGGATTTAGGAACAGGACACATGCACAGGATGATTAACATCTATGAAGATAAGTTTTGGTTTCTATTGGGACATTGTTAATTCAAGTTTACATTTAATAGGGAGGTTAAGGAGGATTGGTCATTGATGCGATTAGACACATTGAGTGTCTGCCAGTTTGGCAGTGTTATACTCTGGTGTCTCTAAGTCTGAGACCATTCTCCATTGAAATTTAAGTCAGAGGCATGTCAAATATTTTGAATGGAGGTTTGATGTGTGGAGTAAATTAATATATAGAGTTTGTGGCCCATATCTAAACATACCAGCTGTACATAGGCATGTACTTGAGAGATCTGGTGGGGAGCTTTCTGGATATTCGGCTGGCTTATTTGGAGACCATATTCAGCGTTTCCAGAGCCTGGTAGCTATGATCAAGGAATGCTTCAAATACGTGACTCATGCAGCCTACGACAGCTTTGAGTCTGTGGCTAGAGTGGCTGCGGCAGGCATTGGTGCCCTCTGTCTGGCATGGCTACAGTCGTCTGACTTAGAGCAATGAGTTCAGAACAAATTGGTTGATTTCCCATGTTGAGGAGAGAACCTCTTTGTCAAACCCATGACAGAGAAGGCCGCAGAGTTGGAGACTGAACAGGTCACTATGAACAGTCTCTTAACAGAGACCACTGATCCTTCCCATTGGAAGTCCTCGAGGGTCCTTCTACCTGAAGAATAAGAAGGCCTACAGTACTTATGTCCCATACCATTCATACCAAAAACCGCCAAGGCCAGGAGCAACTTAGGCCCAAAGTCCCAAGCAGCACCGCAACCACAGCTTGGGGGGGAGGGCTTTTGACTCTCGGACCATGTTCCTTCTTCTCCTTTCAGGCCCTGTTCCACAGCACATTAGGGGGGGGTCTCATATCATCTGCCCATCGTTGGCCCAGCATAACCACCGATACCTGGGCTCTGTGAGTGGTAAAGCTGGGCTACCTCCTACACTTCGATCAGACCCCCCCTCAAATTCTTTCCAGGGGAGTATCCTTTGTAACCTTACCATCGAGAACTTCTTCAGCAACAGCGCAAGGCTCTTTTGCAAGTAAGAGTAGTGTAGGTTGTTCCACTGTCTCATACGGGAAAGGGATTCTACTTCCACTACATCCTGGTTCCTAAGAAAACAGGCGGATTCTGTCCCATTCTGGATCTCTGCAATTTCAGTCGCTTCCTAGTGCATGAGATGTTCAAGATGGTATCCCTTGGAACGGTGCTGCCCTACCTCCAGCAGGAAGATTGGCTATGCTCCTTAGATCTAAAAGATGCCTATATCCACATCCTCATTCACCCCCTGCACCGGCAGTACCTCTGCTTTGTCATCAGTGGACACCACTATCAATATGGGGTTCTCCCTTTCGGACTGCTGTCTGCTCCAAGAGTTTTCACAAAATGTCTAGCAGTCATAGCCACTTTTCTTTGGCTGCAGGGAATCTTCATTTTCCCCTATCTGGACAACTGGTTGATCAGAGGCAGAATGCAGCAAGAGGTCAGTCTGTCCATGCATCGCACCATCGAGGTGCTGGAGAAGCTGGACATTGTCATCAACTACCCAAAGTCCCAAATGCAAAGCACTCAGTGACTCAAGTTCATTGGGGCTCTCCTCTATACCACTACAGCCAGAACCTACCTTCCATCATATTGGACCTAGCACCTCATAGCTCTGGCCCAGGACATCTAACTGTCCTCAATGGTCTCAGCTCAGCAAATGCTTCGTCTCCTGGGTCACAAGACCTCCACAATCCACATAACCCCATCTGCTGAGCTTCATATGCGTCAGGTGCAGTGGATGCTCTATACACAGTGGCATCAGGCAACAAACCATCTTATGGACTGGGTCAGGGTGACTTTGCCACTGAAAGACTCCCTTTTCTGGTGGCAGCAGTCAACTCATCTTCTAGCAGGGCTTCCTCTCTAGGCCCTAGTGCACCAGCAGATGCTGACCATAGATGCCTCCAAACTGAGCTGGGGAGCCCATCTGGATGGCCTACATACCCAGGGACTCTGAACGACGGTGGAGAGTCTCCATCAGATAAACTTCCTTGAGCTTGGGGCAGTAGTGAATGCCTTTTGAGTCTTCCAGCAACAATTGTCCTACCAGGTAGTCCTCATCCAGATGTACAACCAGGTTGCAATGTCCTACATCAACAAGCAGGGTGGCAAAGGCTTGTACCTCTTCTGCTGGGAGGCCGTTCGACTCTGGACATTTGCCATCAAGCAATGTATGCTTCTCCGGGCAGTCTGCCTCCTGGGAAAGGACAACACATTGGCGGACAGGCTCAACAGAGTGCTGCAGTCACATGAGTGGACTCTTAATACACATGTAGCAAGCAACATCTTCGAGAAGTGAGGCACTCCATCCATGGACCTTTTTGCCACTCCTCACAATGCCTAGCTGCCGCAGTTCTGCTCCAGAGTTCCCTGTCACAAACAGGTAGTGTCTGATGTGTTCCTCCTGAATTGAGGCAAGGGCTTGCTTTATGCTTATCCACCAACTCCCTTGGTGGGCAAGACCCTTTGCAAGGTCCAGACAGACAGGGCCACCATGATACTCCTTACCCCACGCTGGCCCAGGCAACTGTGGTACCTCCTGTTGCTTCACCCCTCCCGTGCACCTCCTCTTCACCTCAGCAATGCCCCAGATCTGATCTCTCAGCGGAGGGGGGGGGACCCTCCCCCATCCAAATCTCAAGTCCTTAGCCCTCATGGCTTGGATGCTGAGAGGGTAGCTCTTGCTGAGTTTCACCTACCTAGGGATGTGGAGAATATTCTCCTCGCTTCCCACAAGGATTCCACCAGACGTGCATACATCTTCAAATGGCGCAAATTCTCTGGTGTTCAGACAGAGCTCTTAACCCTTTCTCCTGCTCAGTGGAGCAGGTCCTAACATACCTTCTATACCTTTCTCTTGCTGGTTTGAAGTCTAAGTCAGTCCGAGTACATCTTAGTGCTCTGGTGGCCTACCATGATGCGATATAGATGGTCGGTCCCTTTCTGTTCACCCCCCTCATTGGCCGCTTCATGAGTGGCCTCTTGCTATCGTGTCCACTGATCCAACTACCACCAGTGGCATGGGACCTTAACGTGGTCCTTGGACAGCTGCTCGATTCACCTTTTGAGCCACTGGCCACTTGCCCTCTCAAGTTTCTGTCCTGGAAGATAATTTTCTTGGTGGTGCTTAGTTCAGTGTGCAGAATCAATGAACTACAGACACTGGTGGCGCACGCACCATAAGCACAGTTACTTACCTGTAACAGGTGATCTCTGGGAACAGCAGGAATAAGTCTTCACATATGGGTATCGTCGGTACCGACGGAGCCTGCACGGGAACGCTCCCCAGCGTCCAAAAGGAAAGCTTTTGGGAACATCCCACAGCACCTGCGCGCTGCCTTCCCGCCTTTCCTAACCGCCTCTCTCAAGTTCGAGTTTTAAAGCTGAGACAAAGAGAGAGTGAGGAAAGGAAAGAAAGATAGAGAGATACAACTCCTAGCGGAGGTGGGTGGGTTGTGAAGACTTATTCCTGCTGTTCCCAGAGATCACCTGTTACAGGTAAGTAACTGTGCTATCTCGAGGAACAAGCAGGAATGAGTCTTCACATATGGGGACTCCCCAGCTAGAGATGCCTGGGAGATCACCCAGGTTGTGAGTCCCTGGGAAGGATTCTACCTCCACCCATGAATCTCAGGCATCCAGCCAGGGATGGAGGGTAGGAGTTGGTTAGGTATGGAACAGGTGTTTGAGAACAGCCTGACCAAACAAGGCATCCCGGCAGGAGTCCTTGTCCAAGCAGTAATGGGCTGTGAAGGTATGAACCGAGGCCCAGGTGGCCGCTCGACAGATCTGGTCGATGGACACAGAATTCAGATGAGCCATACAGGCTGCCATGGCCCTCACATTGTGAGCTGTGACATGGCCCTCCAGAGAAAGGTTCTTACTCTGGTAGGCGAAAGAAATGCATTGAGCAATCCAATTGGACAGAGTTCTCTTAGAGACTGGAAGTCCTAAATGAGAGGGATCAAAAGCAACAAAGAGCTGAGAGGACTTTCTATGTTGCTGTGTCCTTTGTAAGTAAAGGGCAAGAGCTCTTTTACAATCCAGGGTATGAAGATTCCTCTCTGCACTTGAAGCATCAGGTCCTGGAAAAAAGACAGGTAAATAAACCTCCTGGTTCAGATGAAAAGATGAGACCACTTTAGGCATAAAGTGTGGATTAGTCCTGAGGACTACCTTGTCATGATGGAACCTGGTATAAGGAGGATTAGCCACCAAGGCTTGCAGCTCACTGATGCGGCGAGCTGAAGTGACTGCAATGAGAAAAATAACCTTCCAGGAAAGGAATTTCAAGGAGGTAGTGGCTAAGGGTTCAACGGGTGGCTGCATAAGCTGGCCAAGAACCAGATTCAAGTCCCATGCCACTGGAGGTGGTCTGATGGGAGGTTTAGTCAAAAGAAGGCCTCTCATGAATCTTGCTATAAGAGGATGAGAGGAAATAGGCTGTCCATTGAGAGGTTTAAGGGATGCTGAAATAGCACTCAAATGGACTCTTACTGAATTCGTTTTAAGGCCTGCATGGGATAAATGCAGCAAATACTCTAGTAAAGAATTCAGAGGTATTGCAAGAGGGTTAAGACCCTTCTCTGTACACCAAATGGTAAACCTTTTCCATTTAAAAGCATAGGAACGTCTAGTGGAAGGCTTTCTGGAAGCATAAAGGATATCCTTTACTTGCTGAGAAAGATGCAAATCTTGAAGGTCTAGGCCTTCAGCAACCAGGCTCTGAGGTGAAGAGACTGGGGATTTGGGTGCCACAACGTTCCCTCCTCCTGGGACAGGAGGTCTGGAGCAGATCCCAAGTCCAGGGAGGGAGCTTGAGAGAGATGCAGAAGTAGAGGGTACCACACTTGGCGTGGCCAATGTGGTGCTATGAGGATCATAGACCCCTTGTCTCTCTGAAGTTTGAAGAGTGTCTTGGGAATTAGGGGAATGGGTGGAAAGGCATAGAGGAAGTCTTGCCCCCAGTGGAGGAGGAAGGCATCCCTGGCCTGAACTCCCTGACACGGAATTCTGGTACAGAACCGGGGAAGTTTGGCATTCCACGGACTTGCAAACAAGTCTATGTCTGGGGTTCCCCAAATTCGAAAGATCCTGGCTATCTGGTCCCCATGGAGGGACCATTCCTGTGGAAGCAGAACTCGACTGAGTCTGTCTGCCCAAGAGTTTTGAACCCCTGGAAGATACACTGCCATGAGATTAATTTGATGCTCTCTGGCGAAGGCCCACAATCTCAGAGCTTCGTTGCAAAGCGACAGAGAGCCAGTCCCCCCCTGCTTGTTCACGTAGAACATGGCTACTTGGTTGTCCGTATGGATGAGGACTGTCTTGTAGCTGAGCAGGGTGTGGAAGACTCTGAGAGCCAGAAAGATTGCTCTGAGCTCTAAGAAGTTGATATGTAGAGATGTCTCCTGTGGAGACCAGATGCCTTGGGTGGAGAGGTCTTGTAGATGAGCTCCCCAACCCTTTGGAGAGGCATCTGTTCTAAGGGTTGCTTGGGGTAGCAACTGTTGAAAGGGGGACCCCAGCAACAGATTTTGAGTGGACCTCCACCACTGGAGGGACCAAAAAAGGCGACTGGAGGTTGCTATTTTGTCTGACAGGCATCCTGATGCCTGGGTCCATTGGGTGGATAGAGTCCACTGAGCTGCCCTCATGTGCAGACGAGCATAGGGGACCACATGCACGGTGGATGCCATGTGGCCTAACAGTTGTAACATCTCTCGAGCAGTTAAATGGGCCCTTGCAGCAGTGGTATCCAGTAAGGCCCCTATGAACTCTAGAGATTGAGTAGGGGTGAGATGAGATTTTGGGATGTTTATTACAAGTCCCAGATACTGAAGGATACGCCTTGTGCAGGCCAGGGAAGCCTGGACCTCTGACTAGAATGGAGCTCGGATGAGCCAGTCGTCCAGATATGGGAATACAAATATCCCTAGAGTGCGTAGAAATGCAGCAACTACTGCCATGCATTTTGTGAACACCCTTGGTGCAGAGGCCAGACCGAAGGGAAGCACCCTGTATTGATAGTGCTTTCCTTGGAAAAGGAACCAAAGGAACCTTCTGTGTGTTGGATGGATGAGGACATGGGTGTACGCATCCTTGAGATCTAGAGAACAAAGCCAGTCCTGACTCTGGAGGTATGGAAGGAGAGTACCGAGAGAAGTCATCTTGAATTTCTCCTTGCATAGAAACTTGTTCAATTCTCTGAGATCTAATATGGATCTGTAGCCCCCTGTTTTCTTTGGGATGAGAAAGTAGGGGGAATAGAACCCTGAGCCCTGTTGAAGAATGGGTACTTCTTCTATTGCCCCTTGGGCAAGAAGGGTAGCAATTTCCTGACCCAGAAGTTCGAGGAGAGATGTTGGAGAATTGAACTGTCTCACCATGGTGTGAGGGGGAAGGTTTAGGAAATGAAGCTTGTAGCCCTCCTTTATGATGGAGAGGGTCCATTGCTCTGCTGTGATTTGTTCCCATCTGGGAGCAAAGTGAGCTAACCTTCCTGGAATGGTGAGAGGCTCTGGATGTTCTAGAGCCAGAAAGGCTAAGTTCTCTAGTTGTAAGTCTAAGGCCCTGAGGAGGCTGAGGCTGTTGGGCTGTAGCAGTCCGAGGAGCCTTAGTCTTGGCCTGTTTCGGTTGTTGCTGTCTCTTTGTAGCAAAACGACCTGCAGAAGAGGCCTGCTGACCATAAGCAGAATAGTATCTACCTTTTTGGGGGAAAAAACCCCTTTTTGAACAACCTCTTCTTAAAAGGAGCAGAAGTAGACTTTGAAAGTCTATCTGAAGCAGAATTTTCAGCATCCATCTGGTTGGCCTTTGCTTGCCAATCCTTGCCAAAAAGGCTTTCACCTGTACAAGGAAGGTTACCTAGGCCATCTTGAACCCAGGGTTCCAAATCAGAAGCCTGTAACCAAGCAACTCTACGTGCACCTATGGAAATAGCCGAGACTCTGCTGGCACCTTCAAAGGAGTCAAAGGCTGCACGGTTGGAAAACGTGGAAACATCCTGGGCATGTTTGAGCCAGGTGAGGAACTCTTCCCTTTTATCTTCTGAAATAAAAGGAGATAAAGTTTGCAGGTGATCTGTGACCTCTTTAAGAAACATCCCCATATAGAGACTGTAGGAGTTGATTTTGGCAACAAGCATACTGGCCTGGAAAATTCTCCTGCCAAAGGCATCTAGGGTTCTGCATTCTCTTCCTGGAGGAGCAGAAGAGTGCCTTTTTGTACTCTTTATCTTTTTCATAGCAGATTCCACCACAATAGAGTGGTGAGGAAGCTGAGTCTTATGAAAGCCAGGACAAAGAGGAACATGATACATGGTGTCCAACCTGCGAGAATGAGGGGAAATGGTGAGAGGAGTCTCCCATATGCCCAACATGTGGTCATAAAGAATTTCATGTATTGGTAAAGTGGCTGCCTCCTTAGGAGCCTTAGGATATTGTAAAATATCTAATTTTTTGGCTCTAGGCTCTGTTTCAGGGGCCGCTGAGATGGAAAGGCCCCTGGCCACTTCCCTAATGAAATCCTGAAAAGACAAATCTTCTGGAGGAGACATTCTCCTTTTTGGAGAAGAGGGCTCCTGAGGATGGATCACTGATGCTTCGACAGAGACCTCTGATTCATCAGAGTCCTCAGAGGAATCGAAGTATCACCTGTCTGGATGCTCCTGCAGAGCCCGATACGCGTACCGGGTGGTATCGACATCGGGAGAGATCGGTACCGATTCGGTACCGATGGGCATCACAGAACAGTGTACCGCTGCAGTCAACACCGAAGCGGATGTCGATGCAATCGGTACCGGCACTGGAACCGATGTCGGTACCGGTGCCGGAGTCGGTACCGGCAACAGAGTTTGTTGCGGTACCAAAGGCGTCGCAGCTTGTATGAATGCCGTGATGGCACGCTGCATGGTCAGGATATTCTGATCCATCGACGCAACCAATGTCTGGATGTCGGTACCAGTGGGAACCACCGGTACCCCAGAACATGGCAACAGGTGATCGGTCGAGGCCGAGCCATCGATGTCAACCTGTGACCCCATAGAAAAAGCTTTGGAAGCCGGAGCCTCCTGCCGGGGTAACTTTGCCGGTGCAACTTTGCCGGTGCGGATTCCTCGAGGGCAAGCCTGGAGGCATCTCGATACTTAGAGGGAGATTTACCCTTCGAGGACCGGCTGGATTTAAGTTTGGTTACCTGAGATCCATGTGAGGAAGAAGAAGCCCTGGAAGACGTCGATGCAACTGAAGCTGCATCCGAGGGAAACAGGGTACTGAGCTTAGCTGCTCGATTCTGTAGATCTCTTTTAGACATCATGGAGCAGGACTCACAATCCGCAATGGAGTGGTCAGGACCTAAACATTTTAGACACCATTCATGGGTGTCGGTGACAGAAATAGTGCCGCTGCACTTCGTGCATTTTTTAAACCCAGAGGCGGGCTTTTCCATGAGGAAAAATTTCCTAGGCCTAAGGCCAAAGAAGAAAATGCACTGAAGTGAGAAAAAAGTAGGTTTTTTTTTTTAGAATAAAGAAAGAAAAAAACGGCGGTACCGGTCCAGTGTCGAGAAGGCAGACGCGCGACCAAAGAAATAAAATAAAATAAAGAAATTCTTCAGCGGTGACAGGAACACGACCTGCTGGCTCCGCGGAAAATAAGAACTGGAGAGAGGTGGTTAGGAAAGGCGGGAAGGCAGCGCGCAGGTGCTGTGGGATGTTCCCGAAAGCTTTCCTTTTGGACGCTGGGGAGCAATCACGCACAGGCTCCGTCGGTACTGACGATACCCATATGTGAAGACTCATTCCTGCTTGTTCCTGGAGATTACCAGGTTCCACAAAAATAGGGTGGTGCTATGCACTCATTGCCTTTTCATCTCAACCAGTCGGTGGTACTTCCCACCTTCTTTCCCAAGCCTCATGCGAACAGGGCAGAGGCCTCTCTCCATACCCTGGATTGTAAAAGGGCATTGGCTTTCTATCTAGAATGGACAAAAGACCACTACCGTTCCTCCCAGCTCTTCATTTCTTATGACCCGAACAGGCTGGGTGTGGCTGTTTATAAACACAACCTTTCCATCTGGGTGGCTGACTGCATCTTTTTTGCCTATGCCCAGGCTGGACTTTCCTTAGAAGGCCATGTAGCAGCGCACAATGTCTGTGCCATAGCAGCCTCTGCGACTAACCTGCACGCGGTCTCCTTGCTGGAAATTTGTAGAGCTGTGATGTGGTCTTCTGTCCACACCTTTGCAGCCCATTACTGACTGGATGAGGATTCCCGGCATGACAGCACCTTCAGCCAAGCTGTACTCCAGCACCTCTTTGGGAATTAATGTAACTCCTTCCCTCCTGCCCTTCTGTCTGTCCAGACTACCGGAGAAATGTTCTCTTGCTTGATTCTGGAGCCGTATGTCAACTCTCGGAATCTTTCAGCGTCTTTTCTGCTGTTCTTCACTATTTGGTTTTTCTGGTTGCTCTATTGGGTGATTTACAGGTTTTTTCGGTAGCCTATAGCTGGGGAGTCCCATATGTGAGGACTAACTTCCTGCTTGGTCCAGGAGAAAGCATGGTTACTCACCTGTAACAAGTGTTCTCTAGGAACAGCAGGAATCATTCCTCACTTCCCTCTCTCCTCCCTGTGGAGTTTTTTCTTTTTGGCTCAATTAAGCTATGTCATCATACTGGGGTAAGATGGTTCCGTTCGAGCGGGAAGGTGATCATGCATGCGTGCTGGATCCTCCCAAAGGCTTTCTGTGAAAGCTGGGGAGAATTTCCTCGCGAGGTCTCCGTCAGTGGCATCACCATATGTGAGGATTGATTCCTGCTGTTCCCAGAGAACACCTGTTACAAGTGAGTAACCATGCTTTCTCATAAGTGGCATAGATCTGGTACCTAAAATTACCTGTGACCATTCTGACTTTTTGCTGGACCGAATTTCCCTAGCTGATGAAAATACGAGCAGTGATGCTGATGGTTATGGTGTAGTATTTGAAAGATACTCTGCACCCCCCCTCACCTAATAACAGATAGGGCTCTTGGGTCACAGAAATCCACATACAAGGTAAGGAGAAGGTTAATTGATCTTCATCTTAGATAATACACAAACTGTAAATAATACACAACACACTTGTATTATAAACACAGGACCAAAGCGCTTTGGGAGAGCAAGCTAGGCGTTTGCCTATGTTTACTCTGAAATCAAAGCTTTAGGCCTCTTTATTTATAGGTAAAGATTCCATTACACTGCATAATTTCACTTTATTATTCTACGTCTCACATCACGTATATTCATAACTATTCTACGTCTAGTGTTACGTATATTCATAATATACTTTTCTATAGGCATGCACGTCATAGACCATCCTAAAAAGACATACATATATTCTCAGGCATGACTATGTAGGCCTTAATTCTAATTAATTCTAACACTGACAGTCTGATATCTCTGACCAGAGACAGCGAGACTGTGAAGCTAGGTAAACAACTTGCCTTTTACTTATCTTTCTAATAACATAGGCTAATGTTTATGCTATCTGGAACCTTTTACCCAATTTCTTTTACAGAGTATTTCAAGGATGATATTAAATAAGGAACTACAAATGATATTTAACTCTTTCTTAGGAATTATAGCAATATAATGTTATTCACAGGGCCTGACTGTATCCAACCTGGTACAATCAAGCTTTCTTTCAGTCCTTCCTCTGATTCTGTAAAGAATCATTTCACAGATAAGGAAACTCAGATATCGGTATTAAAAATGGACCGTAGCTAGCTTCTGGGTAAATCTGTAACATCATTTTAGGGGTCAGTGTCTCCACCGATTTCTTACAACAAGCTGATATTACACAAAGAATTAATGCTCCTAAAATGATAATCCCTAATAAGCCAAATAATGAAGCTAATAGGCCTTGCAGGGGCCTAGATAATAAACTCCAGAAAGAAGAAACAGAATCAAAACAATCAGAAAACAAACTTACATAACTACTACTTGATACAAATGTACGATTTCTAACCCTATCCAGCAAGGACTTGTAGAATCTACCAACTGTTGTGCTGCTATTATGGCTTCATCCTGAGGGGAAACATCCCTTTTTCTTCTTAAGGAATTATTCAAGGTTGATAATAAAGTAACATTTTGGTAAGGTATAAACCGCCATGGGGTATCTAACTGAGCAACATAGCAAGTACCTGACCAACCTCTGGGAAGTTCTGTATATGCAAGATTACCACACACAAAATAGTCTCCCTTTAAAGCCACTAATCAAGTTACGGGGACAGACTAGATTCTGCGTACAGTTATTCAAAGCCCACTGAGTAATGTTCATTTCCTTAATTCCTACAGATAGATTACGTTCCCAGGGATGGTAATATCCTAATAAGGGGCAACTCCAGTTAGGTATGACTCAGACTGAGTCATTCAAAAGGTAGCCGGAACTATTATACTGTAACAAGTCATAATCATGCACCTAATTCCCTTGAACTTGCATTAATTGTACTACGGAAATATAAGGTTTCTGTACGTGGGATTTCTTATACCAGATGGAAGAATTATGTAGCATTATTATTTTACAAACGTTCCATGGGGTGTCCCCTACCTTTTTCCCTGCACCTTGAGCCATAAAACATATTGGAGGGGACTTTAAAGGCATAGAACTAACTACTCTAGGTTCTGTGTTTGTATGAGACTATCATACAGTAGTTAGATTAAAAGCTGTATCACGAAACTCTTCAAAGGCTTTGGGCCTAACTTGTGGTAGAAACCCGTGTTGAGTAGCTGTCACAGTTGGAAGGCAAACTGCACAACGTGATAGATTAAAATATTTTGTAACTGAGTGTAAATGCGACTCAAAAATATTTGGATATCCCTCATAACTTTCCCAAGATTCTAAATGCAGCACTGCTTCATTAACAATAATATGCCACAGCACAACTAAGACCAAATACTGAAACATTCTTAGCAGACCTCTAAATATCTGAAACTATAATCACTCCAAAAATAAATGTGCTAAGACAAAATAAAAATACACCTACTCTTCTTAATATGATGAAGATATATAGTATAGCTATAACTACCCCTTAATTCTCAATTACGTCATGAAGTAGAGGTTAAGTACCCAAAGGTCATTGCATCTATATCAGTAAAATACAAGTTCAAACTAACTATATTCACCTAATCAGTAGTGTAAATACTGGACAAAGGTTTCTTTTTCATAATAAGTTCATTCAAAAAAGCACTTAATCACAATAGTCTCTTTTTCTTTTCTGTAATATCACTGATGCAGGGAATCTCTTGATTCACTGATGCAGGGAACCACCTTCTGGAGCCTGTGAAGGAGCCTTCTTACACTGTGTAAGATGTATCCAGCGAGAATGTCCTTCCACTTTACAAGCCGAGTATCCCACCAGGAGCACACGAAATGGACCTAGGAACTTGGGAACCAGAAGCGTCTTTGGATGCAAATTCTTAATCAGGACCCAGTCTGGTGACTTCACTTCCGGATATGATGATTCTGATGATTCTGGATATGATGATTCTGTCATCTCATTGAGGATTCACTTGCAATAAAAGGGAAACAGACAGAACTGAGTGCAACCGTGAGCAATAAGTCAAAATATCGCTGCGCAACAATTGGGGATCTGGGATAACTGCCAAGTAATGTGGAGAAGTAGCTGGACGTCCAGCAACTATTTCATATGGTGTCAGGCTGGGGGAATTGCACACTGCCATAAGGGCAAAGGGAGGGCTTCCGTCCAATCTGTAGCCCAATCCTGTGTCATAGTGCGCAAGTGACTTTTGATTGTCCTATTCATCCGCTCCACCTGGCCAGAGCTTTGCGGATGACAGGAATAAACCGGTAATGGATAAGCTTCTACCCATCCGGACAAATACCACCTCCTTCCTCTGGCACAGGGCAGCTCTGCAAAACAGGCTGCAAAATCAAAAAGAGTTCGGAAGGCAGAAATCTGAATAACTGACCCTAAGCTGACCCTACAGTGCCAGTCTTGAAACAGTGCAGACAAACAGTGCCAAAGAAAAAAATAACAGAAGTTCAGGTGATACCGGAGAACCAAAAAGACATAATTCATAGCCACCGCAGCAAAGCTTATAATGCAGGAGCAGGTTTTCAAAGGAAGTATCTTGCTATTGCTGCAAGAAAGATAAAAGGGAAAACAAAGTCATATTAAACAGTGTTAAATACAGCACTGTCGGGAACACCGATGCTTGAAGAACAGCTCACTGTGCTTCGTGGTCTGCAAAATTTGACACAAAATCTTCAGCAGAAGAATGTCCTTTGCATTTTAAACTGTAACAAACGGGAATGTATGCAGCATGTTTAATTGGTTTATTAGCAGAAGTCAAAACCCTCGTTGCTGCCAAATATTGCCAAAATTCCACAAAACCGTAGTGACTGCATAGCCTACACAAAATTTGCCCTTGTCATCTCTAAAAGCAGAACTATCCACAAACAAAGGTATAAACCGGAGCTGGTAGAGGTACAGTTTGGAAACAATTGAAAATTGTTTGGAAACAATTAGGAGACCCATCTTCCTCCACAAGTGTTAAAAGGTTGCATAGTGATGTAGTACAGACTGAAACATGAAGCGAAGAAATTATTAATTCCAGAGTCAATAAAACGTGTGGAGGACAAAAGGCTGAGTCCTGGTTAAATGGAACAAAAGGGCGCTGTAGAACCAGAAAATCAGTAAATTTCAATTGCAAAAAGCCACTGCTACTAAACTATGTAGATATAGTGGGAGTCCCAAAGTCACTGCATCAAATCGCTTTGAGAAAAATCCCACCGGCTTGCAACCAGTTGGGAAAGCTTGTAAAAGCACACAGGTAGCAGAGGAATCAGAAATAGCCACATACAATTTGAATGGTAAAGAATAATCATTTTCCAGTGCAATTTTTTTTTTTTACATTTAAAACAAACCTCCCACTGTGATAATGTGGGTACAATAAGGCCTTCAGATCCTTCTTTCCCAATAAGAGCATAAAGTGGAGCAGTAAGATCTTGAGAAATTCGCTAGCTATTATTTACAGAAAATTAATAAACTCAGGAAGCTACACAATAATACTGGTGTCGCTGGAAAAAGGCAATGACAGAATAGGTTTTAATCTCGCAGAGGTAATTGCACGACCAGATGGTGTTAAATCAACACCCAGGAAAGTAACATTTTGAGATACAAATTGCAGTTTAGACAGATTAACCTTCAAACCTAAATTAGTAATATGAGCTAATAGAGACAAACTCATAACATGGTGAACATAAAAGCAAATCATCCACATATTGAACTAAAGAGGAATGGTTGAGTCTTACATCAAATAATGCAGTTCTTAGGGCCTGTGAAAATATGCAGGACTAGCAGTGTACCCTTCAAAATGAAAAATAAAAACAAAATTGGTTTTCTTTGCTAATTTTCACTGAAAAATAAGCAGAACTTAAATCCACAACAGAAAACCAGTTAGTCCCTGAAGGTATCTGCGTCCAGATATCATGTGGATTAGGTACCAAGGGAAAAATTGGCAAAATCACATTATTTACTGCTCGCAGGTCTTGTACAAATCTATAAGTCTTACCATCAGCCTTTAGTACAGGAAGAATTGGAGTCTTACATAATGAAGTTGTAGAATAAATGACACCTTGTTTCTGAGGATCTTTAGTCACAGAACGAATTCCATCAATGGCAGCTACTGGCAGTGGATACTGCTTGAGTTTAGGAAGCTGAACTCCAGGTTTCACGGTGATTTTCACAGGCGGGATAGAAAGGCATCTGACATCTGATCCCGGCACTGCCCACAAAGTAGACAGACGTTCTCCAAGAGCAGGATGAATGGTACTGGCATCTGCAGGAGATGGCACTTCAGAGAGAGAGTACAGCTGGAAAGAGAACTTGCCACCCATCCAGGATAGAGTAGCATGATGTGACACCAAAAAAATCCCGACCTAGGAGATTCACTGGCAAAGTGTCTCCCACAAGAAAAGTAGTTGGATATACAATCTCTCCAATCTGCAAAGGTAAATATTCAAGTCTACGATGAGGAATTACCTTTCCCTCAATGCCTTCACAATGTACTATCGGTGCTTGTGCTAACTGAGCATGATAGATAGCAGGCAAATCCTGTAAATGCAGTGCTGATGTTGTAGCTCCAGTATCAATAACAAATTTCGAATTAGAACCTCCCAGTTTAGCTTCTAACTCACCCTGAGGAGTTACAGTCAAATTCAGGAATAGTCATGCATCCCATGTATCACCTCCGCAATCTTCTGGGTTAGAGAAGCACTGATATACTGGAGTGAAGTCAGCTTGTACTGGAGGGGGAGGGGGAAATCAGCTCTCTGGCCATCAGCATTCCGATTCCGGGGGCAGTCTCGCTGCAAATGTCCAGCCTCTCCACAAGTGTAACAAGTACGTAGCTCTCTGGACTGTCCATGCCCTCGCTGAGAATTCACATAACCTCCTCTAGCTCTGAATCTACCCCTCCCCCTTCCCATGGGAGTCTGCATGGAAGTAATCTGCAAATTAAGCAACTTCGCTTTTTTTTTTGTTTTTTAAAACTAGCATACACCTAGTGTGAAAATCTGTAACTTTTTTTCACCCCTATCCTGCCTTAGAGATGTTAATCTCGACCAGTCCTTTACAAGTTTATATACTACCTTTATAGATTCTAACAATTTTTCTCTACATAAAACAAAATTTTCTCTTTGTGTTTTTTCTTGAAAATCTGTTACAGGGTCTGTCAGTGGCCATTGCCAGTTGTCATCCCTAATTGGATGAGTAACCTTATGAAAATCAGCTGGATTAAAAAAAAACAGATCTGAGCAAATTATCTAGATCTGCCCAAGTAGGATTATAACTGTTAATTATTTGAGACCATAAAGACACAAATCTACCAGGATTATCCCTATAGCTAGGAAAGGTTTTAGCCAAATCAAACACCTCTTTAGGACTCCAATTCGCAGGTACAGTCATTGAACCCGAAGGTCCTGTGGGATATAGACGAAAAGGATAAGTAGGCACAATATCATTTCTCATAGTTGCTTCAGATTTAACTGTGCTAGAACGTACATGGTTTATAGCTTCCTGAAGATAGCCGAGATCATTATATAATTTATCATACTCTTCTGGGTAGTTTTCATAATGCCTATCCAAATCTCTCTCAACTTTATCAATAATGGCACTAGGAACGCTCACCGCCCTTGCAACGGAAACACACTCATCTAGTGCTTCCCTTAAGGATTTTATCAGAAGTACAGTACTTTCTGTTTCACTGTCTAAACGTGCTTTTACAGCTTTGAGCTGAGAAACAGTACAAATATCCAGATTACCCAACTCCTGTCCCCTTTCCCCTAACTTCTTTTTTTTAGCAAGTATTTCCTTTCTTAGTTCTGCTGCACGAGTGACCTGCACTTGCTCAGCTGGTCAATAGGTACATTTCCTAACACAAACAACTTTTGTTTCAAAACATAAACATTCCTAATGTTTTCATCATGTACCATCTGTTCCCACCATGTAAGCACATTTGCATGGTTTACCTTTAACCGCTAACTCATATCTCAGGCAATGGACATTATCTACAGAGAAAGTTCCCTCCAAAGGAAACTGCAAATTCACATTACCCTTTGTCACTGAATCCCTATGTGCTACGGAATCGATGGCTACATCACCTTTGCTTCTCACACATACAATAGAAGCATACAATAAGGGCTACCTTTTCTAAACACTAAAGCCCTAGCTCTGTCATGCCATTCATGCATCTGAGACAGAGCCTGTCTATTTAATAGATTACCAATCACTGGTAATTTTCATAATACTCACAAATCTTCAGGCATCTTCTGCCCTCGCCTTGAATGCAGAGATCTGTATCCGAGTCACGCACAAACTGAAAGATACTCTGTACCCCCCCTCACCTAATAACAGATAGGGCTCTTGGGTCACAGAAATCCACATACAGAAGAAGGTTAATTGATCTTCATCTTAGATAATACACAAACTGTAAATAATATACAACACACTTGTATTATAAACACAGGACCAAAGCGCTTTGGGAGAGCAAGCTAGGCATTTGCCTATGTTTACTCTGAAATCAAAGCTTTAGGCCTCTTTATTTATAGGTAAAGATTCCATTACACTGCATAATTTCACTTTATTATTCTACGTCTCACATCACGTATATTCATAATATACATATTTTATTCTACGTCTAGTGTTACGTATATTCATAATATACTTTTCTATAGGCATGCACGTCATAGACCATCCTAAAAAGACATACATATATTCTCAGGCATGACTATGTAGGCCTTAATTCTAATTAATTCTAACACTGACAGTCTGATATCTCTGACCAGAGACAGCGAGACTGTGAAGCTAGGTAAACAACTTGCCTTTTACTTATCTTTCTAATAACATAGGCTAATGTTTATGCTATCTGGAACCTTTTACCCAATTTCTTCTACAGAGTATTTCAAGGATGATATTAAATAAGGAACTACAAATGATATTTAACTCTTTCTTAGGAATTATAGCAATATAATGTTATTCACAGGGCCTGACTGTATCCAACCTGGTACAATCAAGCTTTCTTTCAGTATTACTTTATGTTATTGTTTTTATACTTGCTTTTATTCATATTTAGCTTTTATATACTTGTCTTAGGGATAATAACGTGTAGCTTAATTCCAAATTGTTCCTGTGAAGTTTATTTCAGAAACAGACCCCAATAGGTGGGGACTGCCATCAACAAATGTACTCTTCCAATTTGGCAATCTGGCTATCAGATTGCATCTCTTGCGCTTATTCCTAGGCAGATCTGACACTCAAGGGTCACGTCAGGCTCACAATGTCCAAAACATGGCTGCTTCAGTGGACAACTTGCACGTAGCCTCCATGGAAGAGATTTGTGGTTTTCTTGATCTGGATCTGTAACGTGAGGTTTTGGTCTAAGATGACACCAAGATACTTGACCTCGGTTTGTACTTTGATGGTGTGGTGTGATAGGCAGATTTCTTGTGGGGGTGTGAATGATGTATCTCTTTTGATAATTAATGTCTCTGTTTTGTTGAGGTTTACTGCTAGGTTGTTAGTGTCTAGCCAGCTGATCATTTCTTCCATACAGCTTGTTATGGGTTGGATATCTGGGTTTTGAATGTTGATTGGCGTGAAGATCATGATATCATCTGCATATATTCTGTATTGCATGTTGTGATGCTGGACTATGTCGTAGATGGGTTGAATATAGATATTGAAAAGCATGGATGAGACTGATGATCTCTGGGGGATGCCCTAGGTTATAGTGAAGGGGGATGACTTGTGCTTGCCACATCTTATTTGTTGCTGAAAATAGGACTGGAACCATTTTAGTGTTGTGCTATGTATGCCAATTTCTTGTAAATGGCGCAATAAGATACTATGGGATACTGTATCAA
This sequence comes from Ichthyophis bannanicus, assembly GCA_033557465.1. Lineage (NCBI taxonomy): Eukaryota > Metazoa > Chordata > Amphibia > Gymnophiona > Ichthyophiidae > Ichthyophis > Ichthyophis bannanicus. Next base: position 298,120,077 of record CM066033.1, on the reverse strand, counting down.
ATGCAGCTGATATGTCCATGAATATGAGAAGGAATCCAGTTTTGATGTTGTCATTTCCCCTAACGACAGTGTCCAGAAGTGAGGTTAGTAGTGTATCTCCAGGAACAAGCAGGAATGAGTCTTCACATATGGGTACGTCGGTACCGACGGAGTCTGGGCGGGAACGCTTCCCAGCGTCCAATCAGAAAGCTTTTGGAAGCATCCCACCATGCCTGCGTGCTGCCTTCCCGCCTTCCCAACTGCCTCTCCTCAGTTTTCGTTTTTCCGCCGAGCCGGCAGGACGTCCTCCTATCACCGCAGAAAATTCTTCTTTTATTTTTTATTTTTCTTGTGGTCGCGACTGCCTTCCCCGACGCCACCGGTACCACCGGTGTTTCTTTTTTCTTTTCTTGTAAAATGTTTCCTTTTTAAGGAATATTTTTCCTTCTTAGTGTCTCACGGTTTTTCAGGCCTGCTAGGCCTCTCCACTTTCCTTCATGGAACCGCCAGCCACTCTCCCCAAGAAATGTACAAACTGTGGCGGTACAAACTTAATTTTAGACACTCACAATTGGTGTCTAACCTGCTTGGGTCCTGACCATTTTCCTCCAGAGTGTCACTCCTGCAATAGTATTGTGAGAAGAAGTTTTCAACATCGGGTTCCCCTCGACACGCGGTCCCCATCCGACTTCAGGGCACCGACCATATCTTCTTCTACACAGGATCAGGTAACCCAAAAACAGTCTGTTAAGACTAGCCAGTCCTCGAGGGCCAGATCTCATGCACAGCATAGAGATGCCTCCGGCCTTGCCCTCGAGAATCCACTGGCTGCAAAACCCCAGTGGGAGTCTTCGGCCTCCAAAGCCCGTGTGGGGTTTCAGGTTGTTCCTGAGGTTCACCCCTCACAGAACATACCTGAGCCATGCCCGGTGGTGGCATCCGCTTCGAGCGGTACCGATACCCCAGCATTGGCAATGGTGTTGGATGAAACATTCCTCACCAAGGATCGTCGTCTGGCGTCCTCGGTACCTATGGGGCCGTTGGATACGCTGCAGACCAACTTTCCAGTATCGGTACCGGTACCGATACTAGTACCGACGTCGGTACCCTCCAGATGTGCATCGATAGACTCGCTTCCTTCGGTGCCGAGTCTGGAATCGATCTCCAGTCTGGAGGACTGGGTACCGACTCGCCTTGGTACCGACACCAGACGGTACCGAAGGCTCGGTTCCGATAATTCGGATCCGGAACTCTCAGTTTCTTCGATACCGTTAGAGTTGCCACCGGCTGGCTTTCATCCACCGGTATCGGATATGGTACCGAAGTCAGTACCGTTATCCACATTACCATTGCTGTCGGTGCCTTCCATGCTTCTCTCGTCAGGCTCGCTTCCCTCGATACTGAGTTTGGAATCGATCCCTAGCATGGACGATGTGCTACCGACTGCCGCTGGTCCCGACCTCCTGCAGTACCGGCGACCATCCTCTAAGGATCCCATACTGCACCATTCAGGATCTTCTATTCCTATAAACTTGGATAGATCCCTCGGTGCCAACGCTAGTTCTTCATCAGATCTAGCCTATCCAAAGGAAGTTCCCTCTGGGGATCCTTCTTTTCAGGCTTTCCTCCTGGATATGGCAAAATCCCTTGCCATTTCTATTCCTGGGCTGGATCCTACACAAGGCAATACAGGATCCCCCTTTATTCCTGGGAGAGCAAAGGAAAACATCATGCTTCCTTTGCATCATTCCTTGCAGGATCTCCTTCTACGAATGTGGGAAGCTTCTTTAAAGGTACCCCCACCTTCCAGAGCAACTGATCTTCTATATCAGGTGCCCCCCTCTCCAGGATTTCAAAAGACTCAACTTCCTCATCATTCCATTGTTGTGGAATCAGCAATGAGGCGGGTGAAGAGTACTAAAAAGCACTCTTCTTATCCGCCAGGTCGTGAGTCTAAGACTTTAGATGCCTTTGGACGCCAAACTTTCCAGGCATCCATGCTTTCAGCAAGAATTCTCTCCTATATTTTTTATATGGGTTTATCTCTTGAGAAGGTCACAAAGAAATTGCATATTTTGACTCATTTTCTTCAAGAGCCCAAGAGTGCAGACTATTCCTCACTGGTTAGTCAGACTCAAAATATCTCTAGGTTTCTTACTCGTGCTTTCCTAGACTCCTTTGAGTCTGTTAGCAGGACGTCTGCTATAGCTATAGGGGCACGACGTAAAGCCTGGCTCCAAGCTTCAGACTTGGACAAATGGGCACAAGAAAGACTGGGAAATACTCCTTGCACTGGAGAAAATCTCTTTAACAAGGAGTCTTTACTCCAGGTTAACCACTGACTTTCCTGTTTCCAGAGGCTGTTCTACGCCTTCTTCTTTCCCAGTTGGTAGGAGATGTCCTGCCAAATTTTCTTCCCCCAGGGGGAGAAGGTTTTATCCATCATCTGCCCATCATACAGATGTTCCCAAACGGGAAACATCACCCTGGTCTGAAGAATCCACAACCTCAACAGGGTCAACAAATCCAGCAGTCGCAGGGTTTCAAATAGATCATCATTGCCCCTCTTGGTTGGTGGTTAGAGTAGCAGTCTGCTTCTTTTCATTTGCAGTATCTGCACTAAATTTATCCTAACCTTCCTAGATATCTCTTCATGAGACATCTTTTCTTTAACTTAAGAGTCTTTATGATGATCATGCCCATAACAGGTTTTCCTCTTCCTCTTGGAGGAAAGAGAGGTAACAACTATCAATAGACAGTTGTTTCCCTGTACTGGCATGTATCATCTCACCTGTCAGAGACTTCCTCCATAGTCGGTCTCTTTCAACTCTGTCTTACCTCCCTCTTACTACAACATTTGGTTTGTAAGAGTGACCCTTTTACACTGGTAAGCCCCTATGGTCCTCTACCTGTTCTACCGGGGGATTCTCCCTTCCGGAGTTGTCTCCCCCCTTGTTACCTTAGGGCAGCTTTTCAGACAATAGGAAGTCCTATCATGTCTGTTGTTTCTTTTTCCCAATCTAAAAAAGGGAGAGGGAAAAGAAATTTTCTCCACTGCCCTGGTAAGTTGCTGCAGATACAGCAATTCCTAGTGCTTCAGCCACTGGTTCTGTTCACCACACAACCAGGGATTCCCCTCCACTAGCAATCCTTCTAGCCTCAGTGCTAAGTCCCAAACAGGTTATCAACCTCGTTTGGGAAGCTCTATTATCACAGCCTGGTTGGTTAACTTCTATTCTTCGCCCCCTTGTCCTTGGCAGAATAGTTGGTTACCTGCTGGCTTTCCACAGCCAGTTTTTTCTTCTAACCAACCTGTAGCATGCTCTCTGCAACTCTACAGAGTAGCTTTGCACTATGGGCCCTTGCTAGAGAGCATTAGTATCTTGCCTAGCAGATAACCCCAGATGGTTAGAAAGGGTTCCCCCAGTCATGTTTTCATGACTGGTAGGTATTCCCTACCCTTACCATCTCATCTTAAATCTCTTTTCAGGCATAAGCCTCATGCCTTTCATTACGTGAAAACCTAAAGAAGGGCCAATTCCCTGGCTTGGCCCATATCTCCTTTGGTCTTCTCGTCAGAGATAATTTTCTTCAATGGCAGCTAGAGGACGCCTAATACCCATCTTGCCCTCATAGGCGGGTCACTAGGGTATCTTCCTCCAGTGGCGTGTTCTATCCATTCTCCATACTCCAATTCTGGAGAGATCTGGACTTCCTGCCTGCAGACTGAAATTATCCTCTGCATTTTTCACGTAGGCCATCCTGGTTATTCAAAAGCTCGAATTCTGAAAATAATCCAGACTTCTTCTTGTCAGGGAGACCTTTCCTCTGACTCTGCCAATCATAACCAGGAAAAGAGGATTCTCTATGTATCTATTCAAGCAGGTATCAACCTTCTTGCTGTCAGATGAATCTTCCTCTCTCCCTATATCCCTAGGGGGGATCAGGTTCTATGGACATCTCTCCATCCACATACCTGGAGACATGTGTCTATATGTCTACATATTCATATATAGATAGATAGATATATTTATCTAGATCTATTGTGACGCACCTCCACGTCCCTATTAGGCAGCCGCCTAGGGCCGTGAGGCGCGAGTTGCCTTCTAATGTAAGAACAGTCTGTAGTCAAGTGTTATAGGCAAAAATAAATACAGGGCTTTATTCCCCTTCCCTTAAAGACTTCCTTTTTAACAGCAGCAGAGGATAAACAAAAAACAACTGTTTCTTCACAGCAAAATAAACTCTTTTCTCCAAGTAATTATCACAGTGCTTCAGCTTGCTTGTTCAACATAAACATTCAATCTCATCTGAGAAACATAGTGTACAATCCATGGGACTGGATTCCAAATCACCGCTAGCATTTTCCCACTGCATTGGCTCACAGTCTGGGTTTTCAGGTGGGTAACAATCCTTACAGCTGGTATTATCCCAACTCCCTCCTTGTGAGACACCGGTTATTCTAGTAGGAAACTGCTCTATATAGACAGGGTTCTGGGCACCTGTACCTTGGGCAGTTTCTCCTGGGAATTCTCTCTCTCTCCAGTAATGATGATTTTCCTCTAAGCTTCTAGCCTTTGCTTTACTGGCTGTGCCCACCTCTTGCCCTCTAGGGAAAATAGAGTACCTAGCTTTTCCTCCGTGGCAGTTAGCTTCCCCTCTTCCCTCTGTTATCCGGGCTTCTCTCTTTGGGCTGTGGAGTGCTCTTTCTCGGGACCTCCAGCCACCAGTAGTCTGGGCAGTTCTATAGCCACGTTCTGGAGAGACTTTTTTCCTGCTGCTCCTTGCTACCGGGACACACCCACTGCTTCCTGGATCCAGCAAGCTCTCCTGTCTGTGATGTCTGCTTTCCACCTGGTTTCTCACTCCTCCCAGGACGCTGCCCTCTCTGGCCTGAGAGACTCCTGCACTCGTCTCAGAGACTCCTGTTCTGCCACCTCCCCCTGCTGGAATTTCTCAGCAGCTTTTATCTTCCTGTTTCTTGCACGCTATACGTGCTTCCCTGAACAGGTGCTCCTGATTAGCTTTTTGGTTTTCTGCTGTGTCATGACTAGTGTGTGGAAACCTGGCTCCACTACTCTTTTGCTCCTTGTAATCTGAATATGCTTGCTGCCTATGCGATTCCAAGGTAAGCTCTTCTTTTCCCCCTATTACCATAGGTTCTGTACCGGTCACTGCATCACACTATCTGTGTGTCTTCTGCCCATACATATCTCTTATAGATATATGCATATATACCCTATATGTGTATATATTTAAATATATATATCTATATATATCTATATATATATTTATAGATCTAGTGAGATATATTTTTAGATAGATATGTATCCATATACTTATCTATCTGTCTGTTAGGTTCAGATATCCTTACATTCCTATATGATCCTGACAGATGGGCACTACCCCTATCAATGCTATGCCAACATACTTAGGGGGCTACACTTATAACCACTTCCTGTGGTAATTAACAAATTTTTCCTTACTATATAGGTTAGGTACCCCTGAAGCTCTCCATATACCTTTTTTCTTTCCTAATTGACCCCATTTAGGAAAGACAAAGACATTGCGGAGCTTCAGTTAATCTAAAGCTTAGCGCTCCTGAGTCTGTCCTTACTTTCTTATCAGATACAATGGTCTCCATACCCTTTCTCCCCTACATGGACTGATTCCATCCCCAGTCCAGTTAGGTCAGACTCATTTTTTCTTTTGGTCCTCAGTTTGTACTGGTTTTGGACCAAAACAGCTTAAGCTTTCTTTAATAGTACCTTCTGCGTTTCCGCTGAAGCTCTACCTCTTATACTACCCATGTTTTTCCACTGGAGCTATTTCTCACCCTGAAGGGTTCTGACCTCCACTTTTATTACCTCTACTTCTCAGTGAGGTACCCCTTGAGCACATTCACTGGCTCTTCTACCAGATCCATATGTACCTCAGTGCACTTGTGCAATGCCAACAAGGGAGGCCCAGATTTTACTTCAGAATACCCTCTATACAGGGTCTTCCCCTTCAGAAACCCTGTTCTAGTCAGCTGTCCCATAGCTCCTTTTCTGTATTCAACTCCTACCCTCCATCCCCAGGATGCCTGAGGTCCTAGGGAATAGCATGGCTCGTTCTAGACTTGCAACATGCTAGGACTCCCTCTGGGCATCTGAGCTTGGGAGTCCCCATATGTGAAGACTCATTCCTGCTTGTTCCTGGAGATAGCACAGTTACTTACCTGTAACAGGTGATCTCTGGGAACAGCAGGAATAAGTCTTCACAACCCACCCACCTCCCCTAGGAGTTGCATTTTCTCTATCTTTCCCTTCCTTGCTCTCTCTTTGTCTCAGCTTTCAAACAACTGAGGAGAGGCAGTTGGGAAGGCGGGAAGGCAGCACGCAGGCGTGGTGGGATGCTTCCAAAAGCTTTCTGATTGGACGCTGGGAAGCGTTCCCGCGCAGACTCCGTCGGTACCGACATACCCATATGTGAAGACTTATTCCTGCTGTTCCCAGAGATCACCTGTTACAGGTAAGTAACTGTGCTTTCGATGTTGTGGTTGGTTTTAAAGCCATGCTGGTGGGAGTCCTGGGGTAAGGTGTAGGTCAAGGTGGTCCTGTAGTTGTTTCTGTACCACTTTTTCAATAATTTTCGTCATGACTTAGACTGGATATAGGGCGGCAGGATTTAGGGTCAGATTTGTCGAGTGATGGGTTTTTTAGTATTGGTCATATGGTGGCGTGCTTGAGCGCATTTGGCATATGTCCATGGTTGAGGGCGGTTATCACTATCTTGTGTATAAAATGTATGAGTTGCTCCTTCGTGGCTTTAATCCAGGATGTTGGGCATGGGTCTGATGGTGAAGTGGTGGTGTTGAGAGATGTGATAATGTGTTCAATTTGTTGGCAGCTTGGTTCATGGTATTCATTCCATGTTGTTGTAAGAGATGTATCCAGGTTGGTTGAGGTTAGGGTTGGGAAGGTTTTCATAGTTTTTTGTTTTATCAGATTGTTTGCAAATACCTGTGGGTTTATTTCTGGGTCGGCTTGTTGCATTGGGTCCTTTATGAGGGTCTTTAGTTGTTTCAAAACGGCACCAATATTGGCAGGAGAACTCCAAGGCATAGACAGAGGGGGAAGGCAGCAACAGCATTGATGACTCCAAAACAGCACTATCACTGGTTGGAAGATGCAGGAAGAGAGCCAATACAATGCTCACATTACCTGGAAGACTATAAAAGAATTGAAGAGTGCCAAAAGAGCAGCAATACAGGCTGGAGGCCCTAAAATACCTAAACAGAGCTAACACAGCAGAAAAGACAGACTGGGAGGCCCAAAAATACCCTAAGAGTGCCAACACAGCGGCAAGACAGGCCAGAAGAGCCCAGGCAGCAGGAGTAGAGTGAGGTCAGCCAAGCTGTATGTCTGCAAGTTAGAGTCCTTGCACAGACAACTCTTGGCCTGGCATAGGAACCAGTGCTAAAGATATTCACCGCTCCCTACCCCAGTCTGGGAGGAGACTTCACAAACTGCTTGGAAAGAGATCTGTAGAGATTTAGAAGATCTTGAAGGACTACCAAAAGGGACTGCTTCTGCTGGAAAGACATCTGCACTTGTGTTAAAGCCAAGTGAAAGATCAAAAGGGCAATTTGAAAGGTTTCCTCTATCAAACCAATGGCTGTGTGAATCATCCAGGAAAATGTTAACGGATTACCTTAGAAGCACAGGCATAAATAGTTCAACCAGAGCTCTGTGATTCTCAGTCTTAAAGGACTACCAAAAGGGACTGCTTCTCCTGGAAAGACATCTGCACTTTCAAGTATTTACTTCTGGGAAATTCTCTAAATCTTGGGGAAAAGGGAATTCTTTGGTTAAAACTGATAAATCTTAGTATTTTACAATCCAGTGTATTTGTTAACTCAATCAGGGCCTAGTATCAACAGAGAGCTGTTAATTTAAATTTAAAACCCAGCAGAGAACTTTTAGTTTAAATTTAAAACTCAGCAGAGCATTTTTAGTTTCTCCGGAAACAAGCAGGAAGTCAGTCCTTACATATGGGTGACGTTGGCGCTGATGGACCCCGTGTGGTAGCTTCTCACCAGCTTTCAAGGAAAGCCTTTGGGAAATGCACCACGCATGCGTGGTCTCCTTCCTGCTCAAGGGTGCCATCTTGCCTCAGTCTCCTTTTTTCCATGGAGCCCACCGGACGTATATCTATTTTCCCCAGAAAAAGTATTGTTTTTTTCTCTTGAATTTTTCTCCGGTGGCATACCAGTTCCCTTTTCCACCCTCAAGCTCGCTTGCCTCGGCATCGCATCTTGGGTACATTCTTTTTTCCTTCTTTTTTTGAGAACTTCTCGACCGGCTTCATGCTTTTTTTGTCTCTGGCTGGGCCTAAGGTTTTCGACCTCACGGGGGCCATATTCCACGCCATGGCTTCCACCAGTGGCTTTAAAAATTGTGACTGATGCGCCAAAACCATGTCACTCACCGACCCAGATGACTGCTGCCTCTGATGCCTAGGGCTGGACCATGACCCCTTGGAGTGCAGTCTCTGCAAGAAGATGACCTCCAAAGCTATTAAGAGCCAGCAGCAGCAGTGGGAGTCCTTCTTCCACAAGATGGACTGTTCACTGGAGTCTCTATTAACATCATGCTCCAGGGCCCCCCGGAACCCCGGGGAGACCATGCTGCCTCGGAACCCCGAGGCCGTGGGTCCTCCAGCCGGACCCCAGAGGAAGAGCCCAAGAAGAGCCAGAAACCCTCAAAGACCACATCGGCAGATGAGCCTTGGAAAGTGGGCAAGACCCACAGGCCCTGAGCCTGCAGTTCTTGCTGTGGGTCCGAGGGGAAGGAGCGGGAGTGGCCGGCCAAGATACCTCGACGGGAATCATCGGCATCTGGCAACCAGCTTCGGGAAGGAGCTTGGATTGGGCCCGAGTCCCTCGGTGCTTGCGCCGAAGGCTGCAGAGCCATCTGGCCTCGAGAGCAAGATGGCGGCCTTGGAGCGCAGTTTGTCTGCCTTCATGGATCAGCAGTGAGCTCTGATGCACGGCTTGGCCGTGTCATCATTCCCAATTACCAGACCCTTGACCTCAAGGAATTCCTCGGACGTCGAGCCAATCCTCACACACCACCAGCCTCGATAGGTTCCTTGATACTGACCCCAATCTCGGTCCCGGTCCTCGGGACTGAGGTCCTCCCCGATGAGTGCCTGCAGCTCTGACCGCAGTGCCTCTTGAGGCCAGGGACCATTGGGCTCGGGGCCTGACTCCAGAGTCTGGATCGCCCTTGACACCTCCACCAACTACGAGTCAGACTGGGAGGCCGAGGACGATGGATTCCTGGATATCTGTTGGCACCAGGATGTGCCCTCCCACCCATCTCCCACTAAGACCTGGCGTCAGTCTCCGCCTGAGGACATGGCTTTCCTTGACTTTGTGCTTGACATAGCCAAGGCACTGGCCTTCGAGACTGAGTCGGAGGAGGACCCTCCATGGTGCCCATTCCCCTGATCCTGGAATAGCTGCTCTTCTGCATGTGGGAGACCCCTGCATTGGTACCCATAGTGAGCAAATCGTTAGACTCGATGTACCGGGTCCGATGGAGCCCTGGCTTCCAGAAAGCACAGCTGCCACACAATTCCAGAATGGTAGAAATGGCCATGCATTGTCTTAATAGCCAGAAGACGCACTCCTCGGTGCCCCTGGGTAGGGAGGCTCACACCTTGGACGCCCTGAACAGAAAGTGCTACCAGGGCTTGATGCTCATTGGCAAGATCCAGGCATACCAACTGTGCATGGGCATGTACCTAAGGGACCTGGCGAAGGAACTCGCTGGATTCTTGGCTGGTCTCTCCAAGGAACCTCTCCAGTGGTTCTGAACTCTGGCCTTAGGTGTTAGAGAGTGCTCCCAGTTTATGACTCAGGCAGCCTATGATGGCTACAAGTCGGCAGCTAGAGTAACTGTGGTGGGCATAGGTGCCCAATGCCAGGCCGGGCTACAGTCCTCCGACCTGGAGCAATGGGTTCAGGACAAGTTGGTCGTTGTCCCCTGCCAGGGAAAAAAAATCTCTTCGGCAAAATCTTTATCTTTATTAAAACACTTGATAGACCGCTATGGCCAAAGCATTAAGCGGTGTACAATAAAACAAAATAAAAGTCCACACTGCAGAGTAAGGAAAAGAACGCCATAAAATAACAGGAAAGCAAAAAGTCAAAAAAGGACATAAAAGGTAGACATGAAAGAGATCTAAAACGGAAGGCAGTACAGGTTAAAACTATTAAAATTATTATGAAGACCAAACACATACTTTAAACAGAGACCAAACAGACAGACAAAATGACAGGGACAACATATCTTAGGAATGGGAGTCAGAGGGAAGGTCAAAGGCTTGTTGAAACAGGTGAGTTTTGAGTAGTGATTTGAAGTGCGGATAAGAAGATTCTAGACGGAGGGTAGATGGCAAAGTGTTCCAAAGAAGAGGACCCAAAAAGAAAAAGGCCGAGTGTCGGGTCTGTTCTAGGTGCGCTCGTGAAGGAGCAGGCAGAGCTAGACGGTTGGCATGAAGGGAACGAAGCTGGCGGTATGGGGTGTGGAGGGAGATGAGATCAGCCAGATAAATAGGTTCACCCGTGTGAATGGCATGGTGAAGTAGGATAAGAAATTTATAATGATACCGAAACCGAAGGGGTAACCAATGTAATCGAAAAAGAAGGGGAGTGACATGATCATAGCGATGAGTGAAAGTAATAAGCCGAACAGCGGTATTTTGGACGGACTGAAGTCTTTGAAGCTGATATTTAGGAAGATTTGCTAGGAAAACATTACAATAGTCTAATCTACTGATGACGAGAGCCAGTACCAAAGTGACCAATGAATCGAAGGGTAAAACTGAACGGACAGCCCTGATCTGACGCAAAGACAGAAAAGAGCGACGAGTGAGGGAAGAAATGTGTAAATGGAAGGAAAGAGTGGAGTCAAGAATAACACCCAGATAGCGAAAAGAAGAAACAAGAGGGATAGGAACAGAATCAATCAGAGGTGCAATAGTCGGACAAGAGCCGCTTAAAGATACCCACATTGCGGTGGATTTAGCAGGGTTCAGATGGAAATAGTTCTGGGAGAGCCAAGAAGCGATATGCGAGAGGCAGTCATTAAATGGAGAGATATCCGGAATTAGTGGAGAGACGTGATAAAGAAGAATGATGTCATCTGCGTAGATGTAAGGAGACACTGGAAATTGTTGAATTAGAAGGGGCAACGGAGCAAGAAAAATATTAAACAGTAAAGGAGAGAGAACAGAACCCTGTGGTACAGCACAAGTGAGCGGGAAAGAAGAAGAGGAATGACCATTTGAGTGAACAGTGAATGAACGAGCCGAAAGAAAAGAGTGAAACCACTGTAAGACTGTACCCTGCAACCTACAGTCGGAAAGACGGGAGAGAAGAGTCCGGTGATCAATTAGATCGAAAGCTGCCGAAAGATCAAGTGAGACAATTAGAGTAATATCACCCCGATCATGTGCAACATGCAGTTCATTCAATAGTGCTAAAAGAACAGTTTCAGTGCTGTGCCCATGACGGAAACCTGCTTGGCGGGGGTGAAGGGAGTGAGTAGTTTCAATGTGGGAATTCAGCTGTTCAAAAGCAAATCGCTCCAGGAGTTTGGCTATGAACGGGAGATTTGAAACGGGACGCCAGTGGGACAGAACGGAAGGATCAAGTGATGACTGCTTTAAGAGAGGACGAACCACAGCAGATTTCCAAGCGGTTGTAAAAAGGCCAGACGACAAACTGGAATTAATAATGTCAATTAGAAACGGTACGAGCTGCAAAGAAGGCTCCGCTAACCAGTTTGATGGAATTGGGTCCAGGCTACAAGTTGTTTTCCGAGATTTAGATAACATCTGTAATACTTCAGCAGGAAGGACTGGATGAAAGGAAGACCAGGTGTGAACCAATGTCGGATTGAGTGGAGGAGAAAAAGAGAAGGAAAGAGGACCAGCTGGGGAAACCACAGAGCATTCAGGCGAAATGCATGAAGGACCACACGGCAGAGGAGATAACGAGGGAGGAGGGGGAGGATTTGAGAAAGAAGAGCGTAGATCCAAAATCTTTTTGGAAAAGAAAGTGACCAGAAGCTGAGGGTCAGGAGTTATGGAGGGCAGAGAGCATCGAGGGCCAGTGGAGTGTAAGGCCCTGTTACTTACAAGAGACCGATTACTAATTAAAGACTAATTTCCTGTATAGTCCAGATCCAAAAAGTCAGTACAGGTGCAATCAGAATCTCTGTTTATTAGATAACTGATGGACAAATACAGGCAAGGGAGAGGAGAATTTCTGTCAGTCATCAGACCTCAGAATCCCTCCTCCCATTGAGTATAATAGTCATATCACTTATATACATTTTTCTGATTTCCGTATACGTGCACAGCTCCCAAATCTATCTCCCCCCCCTTGTATCTCATCTCCTCTTGCCATCTGTTTCCTGTTACTTCTTTTCTATCCCCTTGTTCCTGTTTTGATACCCACTCAAGTTCCTTTTCGTTTGCTCTTACTCCATACCCATCAACTATCAACTGTCTTTTTCTTCTTCAGGGCTGATGTGCTCAGCATATTCTTCTTTGCATGGTTTCCTGTGTTCATGCTTGCATGATTCCTGGGCCCTTCAGCTCAGCAACATGCAGTGCAAAGATTTATATGATTTCATGCTGGCCTGTCTTTCCTTGCCCACTGTAATGACAGACTGGTTGATGTATATATTTTTATTAGAGCAGAATAAAGGCCATTGAGTGATTATGAACCAGGAACATATATATACCTAAACCTTATAATCCCTACAGGAGGAGAGCCTACGAAGAATAGCAAAAAGTTGTCTGGAGGAGTGCGCAGCTTCAGAGATTTCAGTTGAATAAAAGGTATGCTTGGCGTCCTGCACAGCTGAGCGATAGGCAGTAGATAGCTGTTTAAAACGTAACAGCAAGTCCGGGGAAGGATGCCGAGACCAGAGACGTTGAACCTGGCGGAGCTGGGTCCGTTGAAGACGTAGTGAATGATGATACCAGGGGAAGTGTTTGGATAATTGCAAAGGAGGAGGGGGCCGGAGAGGTGCTAAACTGTCTAACGCAGAAGTGAGGAGAGAATCCCAGAGAGAAGCTTGACAGTCCAGAGAGCGCGAGGAAAAGTCTGAGGGAGACAAAGAAGGGGCAGGAGGGAAGGACTTGAGAGTATCTGCAGTAAAGCGGCGACGAAGAGGAAGAAAAGAGGGAGATGTTGTACAACAGACAGAATCCAGTGGTAGAGAGGAAACCTTAAAGAAAACACAGGAATGATCTGACCAGGGGACAGTCAGCATAGTCGGGGGAGAAATAGTTGGCAACAAAGTAGAAGGGGAAAGAACCAAATCCAGAGTATGGCCTGCTACATGAGTGGGGCCAGAGACATATTGGTGGAAAGAATTGTCCGCAATAAAGTTCATAAACGTACGGTCCTTCAAGCGGCTAGGTTGATCTACATGGATGTTGAAATCACCTAACACGATAAGATTCGGAAACTGCAGAGCAACGTCCGAAAGAGATTGTAGCACAGTGTCCCAACGTGTCGGAGTGAGAGAAGGGGAAAGGTAGAGAAGCAGGAAATAGAGAGGTGGCGAGGAGTGAAAGCGAAGAAGAAGAGATTCAGGGAAGGAGACTAAAGGAGAAGAGATTTCATCAATGGCAAGGTGGCCCGATGAAGGAGGGCTATTCCCCCCCCTCCTCTACCTAACCTGGGAGATGATATGGCTGAGAAACCAGGTGGGAGAGAGCTGGACAAAACAGGAGAATCACCCTCTTTAAGCCAGTTCTCAGTAAGAAAACAGAGGTCTACCGAGTTCTGGGTTATAAGATCTTGGACCAACAGGGACTTAGTCCGAAGAGAGCGACAATTCAAAAGAGCAAGACTAAGAGTCAAAGTAGAAAGAGCTGCAAGAGACCTTAATAAAGGACGGCGAAGGCTAGTTGAGGACCGGGTGGAGCGGCACGGTATCAAATTAGATATACAACGAACAGACAGGCCCAAAGGAGCAGCCCGCAATGTCTGAGGACGGCGACCCCAGAAAACTGGAATGGCCGCCATGAGACTGAGAGCTAAAAAGACCAGATGTGAGCCTAGTTTCCAAAGGGAAAACCTACTAGATGAAAATAGTTGGATTACGTTCACCAGTGGGGAGAGAAATACAATTTCAGATAGAAAAGCCCATCTAAGATAAAAGCTGTCGCAGGCTACGAACAAGGAAAGAGCAAACAGAAGTGCCGCGAAACGCGCCCCTCGCTCGCCCCAAGGAGCTCGTCCAAGGAGCAGTTTCTGCTCCTTGGGTGCGCGCCGCCGCGGCGCGAAACGCCGCAGACAGCTTATTTATATGATGTGGCAGGTACCTTGGAAGGTCGTGTGCAACGTCACTTCCGGGTATCGGGAGGGCTCTTGGAGACAGGGAACACTGACTACACCATGATGGATAAGGCTGCAGAGTTGGAGTCCGAGTTCCTGACGAGGACCAGGCTCTCCAAGAAGACCTCTGACCCTTCCCAACAGAAGTCTACAGGGTAAAAAGTCTTTCTGTCTGAAGAAGAGGAAGGTTTATGGAAACTACCCTTAGTACCAGGCCTTCTCAGCTCCCCAATAGTGGCAGCAGACCAAGGGACAAGGGCATGGCCTTGTAAGCCTAAGGCCCCCAAACCCCAAGCACCATCTCTAGCCCAGCCTGATGTAGGTTTTTGACTCCTTGGGCATAGCCTCTTCCCCCTGGAGGCCCAACCCAGCAGCCCACAGGGGAGCATCTTGTTCTCTATGCCCACTAGTGGCCATCCATCACCACCAACTCCTGGGTACTGCAAGTAACGAGGGATGGTTATCTCCTCCACCTGGCACAGGCACCCCTCAGTTCTTTCCGGGAAGACCCCCAGGAGGACTCACCTCCACCAGACTTTACCACTGCAAGAGCTTGTAGGTCTTCTTGAGGACAAAGCGGTGGAACCGTTGCCCGCACACCTCAAGGGCAAGGGGTTCTACTCCTGGTACTTCCTCATACCCAAGAGGACTGGAGGCTTATGGCCCATTCTGGACCTGTGGGATCTAAACAAGTCCCTGGTGAAGGAAAAGTTCAAAATGCTCTCCCTTGGAACACTGCTGCCCATACCTCCAGCTGGGAGACTGGCTATGCTCCTTGGACCTAAAGGATGCATACACGCACATCCTCATCCATCCCAACCACAGGAAGTACCTCAGGTTTGTGGTGGGAGGTGACCACCACCAGTACAGGGTGCTACCCTTCGGGCTGGCCTCCGCACCAAGGGTGATCACCAAGTGCCTGAAGGTAGTCGCGGCCTACCTTCATCTCCAGGGAGCCTTCGTCTTCCCATACCTCGATGACTGGCTTATCAGAGGCCGCACTGCCGCAGAGGTGCAACACGTAACAGTACATACCATCTTCATCCTACATCCAACAAGTATAAAGCACTATTAAACATCTTTAAAATCAAACAAAATCTCTCTGCACAGAGCCTGATGACCCTTATCACAACAGACACTAGCACAAGACCCAGGAGGCGCCACACCACGAATATGATCACAACCTCCAGCGCCTTGGCTAGTCAATCCACATCTGGAAGAGCTATATCCCTTGCTGCTCCTGCTCTTTGGAACTTTCTCCCAGACCACTTAAGAGACACTTCTGATATCAAGGACTTTCGGAAGATGCTTAAAACCTCACTCTACATCGAACACTATGGGGACATTACAAACCTTAGCTGCCTATAGAATAAATTCCACCATTTACAAATGATCCCTCTTCTCTATTCAGCCACCCTCTCTATTCTCCCTTTTGAGCCTACCCTCACCCCCAACTTTCATATTACAAACTTTACCGTTTACTGTGGATTGTCTGTTAGCATCTTCGCAGTACCTCACTCTTTATAGAGCTCATGTTAAGTAGGTCACTATGTATATAGTTATGTTGCAACTTACCCTGTTATGACATCATTGTATAAAGTTACATTGCAACATCCCCCCACATGTCCCCTTACCCTTGTTGTATGTAGTCTTTGTAGTTGCATTGTAAACCGCTTTGATTTAAGGAGAAAGTGGTATAAAAATCCAGTTAAATAAATAAAAATAATAAACTACCCAAAGTCCCATCTCTTCCCGACATAGTGCCTGGAGTTTATAGGGCAAGGCTGGATACCGTTCAGGCCAAGGCCTTTCTCACTTGGGAAAGGACCAACCGCCTCAGGACGCTGATTGTGGCCGTGCAGCGCTGACACTCGATGCCCGCCCGCTTCCTGCTCTGCCCTTTGGGTCACATGGCACCCACAGCTCATGTTACCCTGGATGTCCTCCTTCACATGAGAGTGACTAAGTGGGGCCTCTGCTCCCAGTGGACACAGGCTGACTGTGGGACAGGGTGGTGGTGACTCTCTTGCCTGGTGGAAAGCCCCCCAGCATCTCCTAGCTGGGACGCCCTTCCAGGCCTCCACCCCACAGAGGGTCGTAAACATGGATGCCTCCCTTTTAGGCTGGGGAGCCCACTGCAATGGCCTCTGCACACAGGACAGTTGGTCACAATTGGACAATCTGCTGCAGATCAACCTCTTGAAGCTTCGGGCCATATCCCTGGTACTCTGAGTCTTCCGTCACCACCTGCAACACCATTCAGTGCTGTTCCAGACGGACAATCAAGTGGCGATGTTCTACGTCAACAAGCAGGAAGGCACGGGGTTGTACAAGGTCTGCCGAGAGGCAATAGCTCTCTGCTCATATGCAAACCACCATGGGATGCTCCTGCAGGCAGTGTACCTGCCGGGCCAGGACAACACCCAGGCAAACAGGCTGAACAGCGTCCTCCAGCCACATGAGTGGCAGCTAGACCCCAGAGTAACCTACCAGCTCTTCCAGCTCTGGGGGACTTCACAGATGGACCTTTTTGCAAGTCTGGCCAATGCCCAACTGCCACACCTCTGCTCCAGGCAGCCACATCTGTCTTGGGTAGCAGCAGATGCATTCTTCATCCCGTGGATGGATGGCCTTCTCTATGCTTTTCCGCCCATGCTGCTGATTGCCAAGACCTTGTTCAAGGCTCAGCACGACGGCGCATCGCTGATACTAGTAACCCCTCTGTGGCCCACGCAACCGTGGTTCCCACTGCTCCTTCGCTTATCCACAGCACCCCCTGGTCCCCCTGGGGAGTGCCCCAGGGCTGCTGTTGCAGGAGGAGGGCTCCCTTCTACATCCCAACTTGGGGTCTCTGATGCTAACGGACTGGCTGCTGAAAGAGTAGCCCTGACCCTTTTCAACCTTTCAGGGGAGGTAGAGGAGGTCCTCCTGGCCTCCTGTAGGACCTCCCTCCACAAGTTGGGCTTATGCCTTCAAATGGCGCAGATTTTCACTGTGATGCACGGAGCAACGGGGTCGACCCATTCTTGTGCTCTGTGCAGCTTGTGCTGCAATATTTGCTTCACCTATCTCAGGCAGGACTGAAGTCCAACTCTTTTAGGACCACCTGAGTGCACTTGCAGCGTACCACCACCTTATCAAGGGCAAATTTCTCTATCCAGCCTCTTGTGACCTGCTTCTTGCGGGTCTCTTGTTGTCCAAGCCTCCAGTCCACTCGCCATCTGTGGAATGGGACCTCAGTGTGGTGTGTTGCAACTCACTGGTCCACCGTTTGAGCACCTGGCTACCTGCCACCTACGGTACCTTTCCTGGAAGATATGTTCTTGGTGGCATGCATGTCAGCTCACAGGGTCATGGAGCTCCAGGCCTGGTGGCGAATCCACCCTACACGAGTTTCTATAAGAACAGGGTAATGCTCCATACGTACCCTCAAGTTCCTTCCCAAGGTGGTGTCCCCTTTCCACCTCAACCAGAAAGTGGTGCTCCCCACCTTTTTTCTATGGCCTCATGCCAGCAGGGCAGAGACCATCCTTCATACTCTAGACTGTAAGAGGGTCCTGTCCTTCTACCTCCAATGTACCCAGGGCCACCGCAAAGCCTCACATCTTTTTATCTCCTATGACCTAAGTCGGCTGGGGGCAGCAGTGACCAGGCTTTTTGGTAGGAAGTTGAAATCCAGAACTTCCAGGGTAGCATTCTCCGAAATGCTTCCTGTTCCACGCGCAGGACCCAAAAGGCAGGCAGAGCTTTGGAGTCTCAATGCATGGATGAGACAATGGTGCAGAGATGAGGGTTTTGGATTTGTTAGGAACTGGGGAACATTCTGGGGAAAGGAGGGGCTCTTCCGAAGGGATGGGCTTCACCTTAACCGGGATGGAACCAGGCTGCTGGCATTAACCTTTAAAAAGGAGATAGAGCAGCTTTTAAACTAGATATTAGGGGAAAGCCGACAGTCGCCCAAGAGCGGATGGTTTGGAAGAATGTATCTTTGAAGGATACTACCAAAAGCAGAGAGGTTCCACAAAAGAGTAAAGTAGCCCAAATGCCCTCAAGTATGGAGCAGACAGAGCTTAAAGATCCCAAATTACCCATGTCTAACAATAGCCAAATTAATATGAATAAAATACATTCTCTAAAATGCTTGTATGCAAATGCTAGAAGTCTAAAAAATAAGATGGGAGAGTTAGAATATATAGCACTATAGTTAGAATATATAGCACTAAATGAAAGGTTAGTTATGATTGGAATATCAGAGACATGGTGGAAGGAGGACAACCAGTGGGACACTGTGATACCTGGGTACAAACTATATCGAAATGATAGAGCTGATCAAATTGGTGGAGGGGTTGCTCTCTATGTTAGAGAGGGCATTGAGTCAGAAAGGATTAAAGTTTTGCAGGAATCAAAATCTGCTGTAGAATCTCTATGGATTGAAATTCCATGTAAAAGGGGGAAGGCAATGGCAGTGGGGGTGTACTATCGAGTGCCTGGCCAGAATGACCAAATGGATGATGAAATGCTCAAAGAAATCAAGGAAGCTAACAAAAGTTACAGCGCAGTAATAATAATGGGTGATTTCAACTACCCCAGTATCCACTGGGTCAGTGTCACATCAGGACATGCTAGGGAGATAAAGTTCCTAGATGAAATAAATGACTGCTTCTTGGAGCAGCTGGTTCATGAACCGACCAGAGGGGAAGCCATATTAGACGTAGTCCTTACTGGAACACCAGATCTAGTGCAAGAGATAAGGTTGTTGGGGCCACTTGGCAATAGTGATCATAGCATGATCGCCTTTGATTTAATTAGTGGAGGAGGGATAGTAAGGAAATCCACAGTACTACCTTTTAACTTTCGAAAGGGAGACTATGATAAAATGAGGAAAACAGTTAAGAAAAAACTAAAAGGAGCAGTTGCAAAGGTTAAAGACGTACATCAGGCTTGGCTGTTGTTGAAAAATACTATCTTGGAAGCCCAGACCAGCTGTATTCCATGCTTTAAGAAAAGTGGAAGGAAGTCCAAAAAACTGCCAGCATGGTTTAAAGGTGAGGTCAGAGAGGCTGTTGTTGCCAAAAAAGCATCTTTCAGGAAATGGAAAAAAGAGCCAAACAACAAAACCTGGAAACAGCACAAGCACTGGCAAGTCAAATGCAAGGCATTGATAAGGCAGGCAAAGGGAGAATTTGAGAAGAAACTTGCTGCGGAAGCAAAAACGCGAAGTAAAGACCTTTTCAAGTACATTCGTAGCAAAAAACCTGTGAGAGAGTCAGTTGGTCCATTAGATAATAAAGGGGTTAAAGGAGCACTAAGAGGCGACAAGGCGATAGCGGAGAGACTGAATGAATTCTTTGCTTCAGTCTTTACTGAGGAAGATGTAGGGATGTTACCCATGACTGAAGTGGTATTTAAAGGTGCGGAAGAATTGAAGGAAATATCGATACAACGGGAAGATGTATTACAACTATTAGATAAACTGAAGAGTAGCAAATCACCTGGGCCGGATGGTATACATCCAAGGGTGTTGAAAGAACTGAAATATGAGATTGCAGACCTGCTATTAGTAATCTGTGAACTATCATTAAAATCTTCTCTAATACCTGAAGATTGGAGGATCGCCAATGTAACACCAATTTTTAAAAAGGGTTCCAGGGGTGATCTGGGAAACTACAGACCGGTGAGCCTGACATCAGTACCGGGAAAAATGGTAGAAACCATCATAAAGAATAAAATTACTCGGCATGTAGATAGTCATGACCTAATGGGAGACAGCCAACATGGCTTTAGACAAGGAAGATCTTGTCTTACTAATCTGTTATGTTTTTTTGAAGGAGTGAATAATCAGGTGGACAAAGGTGAGTCAGTTGATATTGTGTATCTGGACTTTCAGAAAGCCTTTGACAAGGTCCCTCATCAGAGACTTTTGGCAAAACTAAAGAGTCATGGGATAGGAGGCAGTGTACTATTGTGGATCAGGAACTGGTTAAAAGATAGAAAGCAGAGGGTAGGGCTAAATGGCCAATTTTCCCAATGGTGAAAGGTGAATAGTGGTGTACCCCAGGGATCTGTGCTGGGTCCGCTGCGTTTTGACATATTCATAAATGACCTGGTAAGTGGAATAACGAGTGAGGTTATCAAATTTGCAGATGACACAAAACTATTTAAAGTTGTTAAAACCCAAGAGGATTGTGGAAAATTGCAAGAGGATCTTGATATATTGGAAGACTGGGCATCAAAATGGCAGATGAAATTTAATGTGGACAAGTGCAAGGTTATGCACCTAGGGAAGAACAACCCAAACTATGGTTACACGATGCAAGGTTCTACATTAGGAACCACCACCCAGGAAAAAGATTTAGGCGTCATTGTGGATACCATGTTAAAACCCTCGGCCCAGTGTGCAGCGGCAGCCAAGAGAGCAAATAGAATGCTAGGTATGATAAGGAAAGGAATGGAAAATAAAACAAAAGATATTATAATGCCTCTATATCGTTCCATGGTGAGACCGCACCTTGAATATTGTGTGCAATTCTGGTCGCCGTATCTTAAAAAGGATATAGCGATTTTAGAAAAGGTTCAGAGAAGAGCCACCAAAATGGTAAAGGGGATGGAAGGATACTCCTATGAAGAAAGTCTAAAACGGTTAGGGCTCTTTAACTTGGAAAAGAGACGGCTGAGGGGAGATATGATAGAAGTCTATAAATTAATGAACGGAGTGGAACGGGTAAACGTAGATCGATTGTTTACCTTATCAGAATATAGAAAGACTAGGGGACATGCAATGAAGCTACAGGGTAAACTATTTAAGACTAATAAAAGAAAATATTTTTTCACTCAACGTGTAATCAAACTCTGGAATTTGTTACCGGAGGATGTAGTAAAGGCTGTTAGTGTAGCTGGGTTTAAAAAAGGTTTGGACAAGTTCCTGGAGGAAAGATCCATAAACCATTATTAAGAAGGGACCCAGGATATCAATGCTTGAACCAGTACAAGCATTGTGGAACCTGTGTCCCTTGGGGAAACTGCTAGGTACATATGACGTAGATTGGCCACTGTTGGAAACAGAATACTGGGCTTGATGGACCTTGTTCTGACCCAGTATGGCATATCTTATGTTCTTATGACTCTGTCCACCTAAGTGGTGGACTGCATTGCTCTTGCCTATAAGCAGGCTGGGCTCTTGCTGGAGTGCTAGATCACGGCTCACAGCATCAGGGCCATGGCTGCATCCGTGGCCAACCTCTGTTCAGTTCCCTTGTCAGAAATCTGCCAGGCTGTCACCTGGTCTTCAGTCCATACCTTCGCAGCTTATTACTGCCTAGAGAAGGAGTCCCATAGGAACAGTGCCTTTGACCATGCTGTACTCCCTCAACTATTCGAGGTGTAGGCAACTCCTGCCCTCTGGCCCTTGTGTGTTCAGGGTACCACAGTGCTGGTTTCTCACTGGACATTTGGGCTGCTTGGGAGTCTATCTTCTCAAGGACTCATTGCTGCTGCTCACAGCTCACCTTTTCCTGGTCACCCATGACTTTTTACAGGTTTTGGTAGCCTGTAGCTAGGAAGTCCCATATGTGAGGACTGACTTCCTGCTTGTTTCCAGAGAAAGCATAGTTACTTACTTTTAACAGGTGTTCTCCCGGGACAACAGGAATCAGTCCTCACAAACCTCACTCCCACCCGTGGAGTTGCTTTTTGTGTCATTTTTTTGCCTTGAGCTATATCATCCTACTGAGGTAAGTTGGCACCCTTGGGCAGGAAGGGGACCAAGCATGCGTGGTACATCTTGGAAGCTGGGGAGAAGCTACTACATGGGCTCCATCAGCACTGACATCACCCATATGTGAGAACTGATTCCTGCTGTCCCCGGAAACACCTGTTACAGGTGAGTAACTACACTTTACTTATAAAACCAGTAGAGATCTTTACGTTTAAATTTAAAACCAGCAGAGAGCTCTTAGTTTAAATTTAAAACTCAGTCAGGGCCTAGTATCAGCAGAGAGCTTTTAGTTTAAATTTAAAACTCAGGTGAGAGCTTTTAGATTAAATTTAAAACCCAGCAGAACTTTTAGTTTAAATTTAAATCTGTCAGGCGCTAGTATTGCTGTAGCAAAGTGCAGTCAATGAACAAGTCCAGGAGTCGATTGACAGGGTCCAAATCAGTTTATTGTGCACAAGGCCCAGTCAGTCAAAGCATCAAAAGGTACTGAGCGAAAGTTTATACAGAGACATAACTTTTTATACCTCTTTTTCAATTTGATACATGAAAACTTTCTATTGGTTCTAGCTCGATACATGCAAAACTTCTCATTGGCTATACATTCCCTTCATTTGTCCAATTAGGAATCCCTCCGGAGCCTAGCAACCGGCCCCCTCCTTTAGGATTGCTTGAACAATGGTACAGGTCTAGATCTCATTACTTTTCTACTGCAAGGTTAACTTCGGCTTCTGGAATGCATATACTGTTACTTTTCTGTCCTTTCACATACAAGAGAATAATAGAAGACTTATGCATTCATAAAAACTTCTTATTAAGCATTTTAAAACAGCTTTCTCATTTTCCACAGATTTATGGTTCTTTTCTAGCTATAATGGAAATTAGGATCCAGGCCTAACTTACAGGCCTTTCATAGTAGCAGGCTATGCTAGGCCATAGCCTACCTCATTCCCCCCTTTGATTATTCTCACCCGCAAGTGAGGAAGGGTGAGAATTAAATCACTCATTAGTCAATTAACACATTATACAGGTGTAACAGCGTCAGCATTATGGGATATAGGGTGATATCGCCACATAGCTAATACTTTCGTAGCTGCCTTCCGCTCTATAGTGTTATCAATTGATGATGTTATCATGCGTAAGCAAAGGGGTAGGAGACAAGGGAGCAATAGGCACATGGCTAAAATGAATAAGACAATCAACATAAGGGATTTCAGACCACCAATCCAAGAAAACAATGACCCAAACCACTCATCCATCTTTAAACTGTGCCATGTCTGGACAGGCACGAATATCTGCTCTCTCATCTGGATGGCTAAGTCTTCAACTACATGCCCATTATTATCAATCTGTAAACAACAATTACTTAGATTCAGTTTCCCACATACTCCACCCTCAGCTGCTAACAAATAATCTAGAGCTAAACGATTTTGATAAATGGCTGTACGCATTTGTGTACTTTGCTTCGCTAGAAGGGTTAGTGCTTTACTAGTTTCATTGGTTATTATTTCAACAACAGCTTGCAAACGTATTATTCGATTAATCATATAAACAGGGGTACGATATCCCCAAGTCCCATCCTGCTCCCAAGTAGCAGGTCCATAGTATGAGATGATTCTTTCCGGTGGCCATTCATCACCTTCCCATTTGTCCCATTGGCTTATTTTCAAGGCCTCCTTCAGCTGTCGACTCCGGTACACAGGATATCTCAGTTGTTCTCCCTGGGATGTAGGTAGAAGGAAAAAGGAAGGTTGTATGGTTCCCAATACACATGCACCTCCCCAGTGTTGAGGAAGTCTAGCATATGCTCGGGTTCTGCAAATCCAGTACAGTCCAGGTGGTACTTGCCAGGAATTATATGCTGCTAAGTTAGTCCAGATACTAGCAAGTTTGGGGAACTGAACAAGAGGATTGGGAGGTTCTGTAGTGTTGACACCGGACCACCAAGATGTCTTTTTAGTGGTACGGTTGTAGAACTTCTGATTGAGACAGACCAGCTGCCCCACTTCCATATTAAACATGGGTCCATAACGAGAAAAACATAAGTTACCCACAATGGAGTGAGCCAATACCCATTCACTTGTGGTATTGTGTATATTGGTCTGATTATATGGAACAGAATAGTTCAGTTCTTGTGCCTCCCAAGGCCATTGGTCTCCCATTGTCGTTCCTCCACAAAACAAACAATCTGAAACATGGAGACTAGATGCAACTGCTCCCACTAATTCAAGAAATAAGTTCTGGGAGGCAGGAGGAATTTCAAACTCTGATTTCATGGCTTCATAGAAAGAATGATGTATACGATAGGGTGAGGATACATGGGTGTTGGTGTTTAATCGCAGATATAAAATAGTCCCCGGATCTACACCTCCTCCTGCTATACGCAACCCAAACTTGTATCCTTGCTTCCAGTGGCTGTGATTGGCTATGAAGAGTTGGAGAGGATTACAAGCTCCTTTCTGACATTTCGTAGGCTCTGACAGTCTAATCTTTGTTAGGCTGCCTTTTTGATGATCTCCATCTCGTCCCGTTGGTGCGTTCTTCCAGGTAGCAAAATACACACACTCCCATTTTGGGCAAAAGTAATCATGTTGAGATGCAGTGGTGTAGATGGTGGCTGCTGTACTTTTTCCAGTACATTTTCCCATCCATAGGCTCCCTCTGGACACATGTACTTATCATCATGGTAGTATGCTCGCTCCCATGACCAAGACGCACATCTGTGGTAAGCATTTTTATTTATGGCACCACAAGCATCAAAGTTCAAGATGATAGGTTTTGTGGGGTTGGTGAGAGGTTTAGTTATATTCAAGATGGCTCCATCTTCATCATTCCAGCGTACCTCAAATGTATAGTAGGATGGATTCTGTCGGGGATTATAACAAGTCTTACTTTTCCCCTTTGTGCAAATGTTCAATTCAGTACCATTATAAACACACCGGCTGACTGTACCAGTGCAAGTATGGTAGGAATGATAGAGCAAAGTCTGAGTAATCTTCTGTCCAGTTCGGGTGGTGGTTATGCAGGCTGCACAAGGGGGTAGAGCAAAAGTCTTTTCCAAGAATCCCAGGATCACCACTCCCACAAGGCAATAGTGGAAGAACATGATGATTTTAGTCTCTGGAAGTTAACTGGAAAGTGAAGAATGATGATCTGTGATAAGCTTGCTTCTGTTTCTGCTGCGATGGTCACTTTGACGTGACGTAGGTGGATTCTGAAGTTTCTTCTATAATACTGGCTGTTTCCTCAAGGTGAGTCGCAATGGAGTCTCGGGATCATTTGCTGATGTCCATTGGCCAGGATCAGGAGCAGCTGCTGGCTTCACTCCGACTGTGGTGGATCCAGGGTTCGAATTCTGCAACTTTCACAGCAGTAGGTGTTGACAGGATGACGACATATGGTCCCTTCCAATGCGGCGCCAGTGGGCTTTTCTCCACTCTTTCACCCACACGGATGTTCCCGGCTTGAAGGGATGCAGAGGTTCAGTCAGGTTGATGGGTAGTCGGTCTTGCACCCACGTTTGGAGTTTCTGCAAAACAGAACCTAAAGCTAATAGTTCTTGTCTAGTTATTTCAGATCCTATCTGTCTCATGTCTCCCTTTATTCCCTGCACTATGGGTGGAGATCGCCCATACAAAATCTCAAAAGGGGAGATTCCTAAGGATCTGGTAGGAGCTGAACGTATCCTAAGAAGGGCTATGGGTAAAACCTGGAGCCACTTCAAGTGTGTTTCTTGGCAAAGCTTGGATAACTGAGCTTTCAGGGTTCTATTCATGCATTCTACTTTCCCTGAACTCTGGGGTCTGTAAGCAGTGTGTAATTTCCATTTTATTTGCAAAGCTTGAGCTAACTGTTGGGTCACTTGAGATACAAATGATGGACCATTATCTGACCCTATAGTTGATGGTATTCCAAATCGGGGAATGATCTCATGGAGCAATACCCTAGTGACTTCTCGGGCTTTCTCAGTTCGGGTGGGGTAGGCTTCTACCCACTCTGAAAATGTACAGACTAACACTAACATATAGTGATATCCATTT
The DNA here is from genome assembly GCA_033557465.1 of Ichthyophis bannanicus. Classification (NCBI taxonomy): domain Eukaryota; kingdom Metazoa; phylum Chordata; class Amphibia; order Gymnophiona; family Ichthyophiidae; genus Ichthyophis; species Ichthyophis bannanicus. The sequence continues at coordinate 298,093,937 of CM066033.1, read as the reverse complement.
GCATGGGGCATCTCAGCAAAGTCTATCTGTATATCACTCATGGGGGTCACCCCTACTGACTGAACTCTTGGGGGTGGAACAGGACCTTGCTTGGCATTATTCTTGGCACATGTCAGACATTGCTGTGCCACTGAGGCAGTCAGGGATCCTAGCAATGAAATACAGAAATGGGGTCTGAGGGCTTTCTCCATGGCTGTTTTCCCATAATGAGTGGCTTGATGAAAAGCTTGGACAAAGGCTGGCCCTAGTGCTTCAGGAATGACTATAGGACCTGGAGGTGAACTACCTTCTGGAGGTGGTAGCACTATCCAACCTTGTTCTGTTAAGACTCCTCCTTCCTTTTCACAATAATAGTCTAACTCTCGTGTAGTATATCAGGGTGCCCAGGAACTAAGGGGCACAGGGAATAGGGCTGCTTGCATTACAGTATCTTGGGTCCTTATTTGTCCTGTGGTGGCTGCCTTTCGGGCTGTTGCATCTGCAAATCTATTCCCTCGTGCAACTTCTCCTGCTCCTGCCTGATGACCTCTGCAGTGCATGACTGCCACTTGTTTGGGGGCCCACACAGCATCTAATAACATCAATATCTCGGGCCCATACCTAATGTCTTTACCCCCTGAAGTGATCAACCCTCGCTCTTTATACAAGGCTCCATGTGCGTGCAAAGTAGTGAAAGCATATTTGGAATCTGTGTACACATTTATGCAGAGTCCTTCTCCTAATGTCAAGGCTCTGGTGAGGGCTATCAATTCAGCTTTTTGTGCAGAAGTTCCAGGGGTCAGGGCTGAGGACTCAACTACCAGATCTAGGGTCACCACTGCATATCCAGCACAACGATGTCCATTGATGACCAGACTGCTTCCATCTACAAAGAAAGTCCGTTCTGGGTCCTCTAGAGGGACATCAGTCAAATCAGGGCGACTTGAGAATACAGTGTCCATGGTTTCTAAGCAATTATGATCAGGTGGCCCAGGACCAATTGGAAACAATGTAGCAGGGTTTAGAGCTTGGCTAACTTTCAACTGTATCTGAAGGTTTTCACACAACATGCTTTGATACTTCAACATTCGTGCATTGGTTAGCCAGAAGTTTCCTTTGTGTTCCATGAGAGTCAAAACAGAGTGTGGCACGGTGACTTGAAGAGTTTGTCCTAGTGTAAGTTTGTCTGCTTCACCCACTAGGAGGGCTGTTGCTGCAACAGCTCTCAGACAAGGGGGCCATCCTTTTGCAACTACATCCAATTGTTTTGACAGATAAGCTACTGGTCGTTGCCAGGATCCAAGAGATTGGGTCAATACTCCCAATGCGTTTCCTTGTGACTCATGGATAAAAAGATGGAAAGGCTTCTGAACATCTGGAAGACCTAACGCTGGAGATGACATCAGGGCCTTTTTCAAAGTTTGGAATGCTACATCTTCTTCAGGTCCCCAATCTAGTGGGGATTTTTCCATTCCTCTGGTGGCTTGGTATAGTGGTTTTGCAATCAGGGCAAAGTTGGGGATCCATATGCGACAATATCCTGCTGCCCCCAGGAAGGCTCTTACTTGCCTCCTAGTGGTTGGAGTGGGGATATTACATACAGCTTCTTTGCGTTCTGGTCCTAAACGTCGGATCCCACTGGACAACTGGAATCCTAGATACTTGACTTCAGTTTGGCATAGTTGTGCTTTGGCTTTTGAGACTTTGTATCCGGCATCTTTGAGAAGGTACAAAAGTTCACTAGTAGCTTGCAGGCATTCACTTTCTGAGTTGGTGGCTATGAGCAAGTCATCTACATACTGAAGAAGAACCCTTTTTCCTGGGTCCACTGGGTAACTTGAAAGATCTTGGTTCAGAGCAGCACTGAAGAGAGTAGGTGAATTCTTGAATCCTTGGGGTAATCTAGTCCAGGTGAGTTGACCCCGCCTTCCTGTTGTGGGGTCTTGCCATTCAAAAGCAAATAAAAGTTGACTGGTGGGTGCTAGGCGCGCACAGAAAAAGGCATCTTTCAAGTCCAGGACAGTGAAGTGAGTAGCCTCAGCGGGGATCAGTCCCAAGAGAGAGTGTAAGGATTTGGTACTACTGGGTTATAGTTTCAACTGCATCATTTACTCGCCTTAGATCTTGTACTGGGCGGTAGTCCCCTGTCCCAGGCTTCTTCACTGGGAGAAGGAGTATTCCAAGGTGACTGACATTCTTTGAGAAGTCCATACTTCAGCAGCTTCATCAGATGGTGGTGAATTCCTTCAATGGCTGGTTGAGGGAGAGGATACTGCTTCACATGTACTGGTTCCACTCCTGGCTTGAGGGTGACAATGACAGGGGCTATGTTCTTCGCTAGGCCAGGTGGATTATCTTCTGCCCAGACTTCAGGTGGGGCTATAAGGTTAGTAGGTATACAGGGACTGGTTGACTTTATTGCAGGTGCACTATAGAACCGCCATTCTTCTTCTCAGGGAACAGTCAGCACCATTAATCCAGCAGGCTTTGGGTTCACAGTCATTTTCACTTCTCCCCCTTCAGCAAAGGATATTTGGGCCTGGAGTTTGGCAAGCATGTCTCTGCCCAATAATGGAATAGGGCACTCAGGCATATACAAGAACTGGTGCGTTATCTTCTGTCCCCCTAGCTCACACATATGGTTCTGCAAAAATGGTTTTGTGGCTTTATTTCCAGTGGCTCCTATTATGGTGACAGATCATGAGGACAGTGGAGCTATTGGCTTGGCTACTACTGAATGTTCTGCTCCTGTATCTACCATGAATTCCATATATTGGTCCCCTATCTTTAAATTGACCATAGGCTCCTGGGGACCCAGGGTGAATTTGGAGCCCGGTCTGGCCTAGTCTTCATCTATGTCATCCAGGTCATAGCCCGTTGCTACTGCCACTCCCTCAATGGCTTCTTCCCTCTCTTGTTGGAACTGCGTTCGATTTATTCCTCCTCTCCTTTGAAATCCTCCTGGCCTCCAGGGACTCCCTCCTCCCCTCGCAGGGGCGGAGTCCAAATGCGGGCACTCATTTCTCCAATGTCCTTCTTCCTTGCACCTAATGGAGGCCTTTCACTTCCGCGGTCTCTTCCACGTCCTCTGGTCCTTTGATTAGGGAAACCTCCTCCACGTCGTTCGTATAGCAGCAGCAAGAAGATCTGCCTTCTTCTTCATCTTTCGTTCACTTTCTTTGTCTCGTTCATTCTCACGATTCACAAATACTTTCTGAGCGACTTCCATTAACTGAGCTGTATTCATGCCCGCAAATCCATCTAATTTCTGCAATTTTCGTTTTATGTCTCTCTGGGACTGACTAACAAAAGCTGCATTTACCATGCGTAAAGTTTCCTGAGCGGCGGGATCATATGCGATACTTTTCCAATATTCATGGCCCTCTGGCCTCCCTTCTTCAGGCCCTGCACTAAGGCCTGGCGAAATCTGGTTAGGGCCGCCGCCCCGCTTTCATCATTCGGGTCCCACCCGGGATCTTCGTTGGGATATTCTGCAGCTGCAGCCTGCGGGGGATTTACTGCCCCCCTCTCTACAGGGTTCTCTTGTAACCACCGGAGGGCTGCTTGCCCGATCTGGCCTCACTCCTCAGTGGTGAAAAGGGTGGACAGGAGCTGGCGACAATTGGCCCAGGTAGGCTGATGGGTTTGCATAATACTAGACATTAATTCTGTTAATTCCTGAGGCTTGGCTGTATAGGAAGCATAATGCATTTTCCAATTTAATAAATCTGTAGTAGAAAAGGGTATATAAACTAAGCTGGTTGGTCCTGGCGCCATCTGACCCTGATCATTTAAAACAGGAATTCCAGGCACTTGGTGTAATGGCATTAGGTGTCCCGCTTTCTCCTTCTTCTTGGGAGTTACGCTTCTTAATTCGTAAGGCTCCCGGGCACTAGTCTCCTTGGTGGGTGACCCTGAACTGGCAGGAGAGCCTCCGCTTTCTATCTCATCAGAAGACTCAAGTCCCCCTGCTGTACTTGGGCCTGACCCAGAATTCTCACTCGGGGTAGGGCGCTTCTTAGGCTGTTGCTTTGGTATTTTCTGGGGCTCCTCATCAGGCTCTACTTCAAGTTGTGGGGCCGTGGGGACTAATTTCTGAGGGTGCCGGGGTAAATTATCCAGAATATCTGAGGACTCTGGGTCAGAATATACTGGCGGCTTCTCTTCCTTAGCTTTTGTTGTTCCCCTAGCTACAAATATGTTACAGTGCTCCTCATAACAGCGCTTCATCCATGAGGGCTGCTGTTCGCATACACTCAACCAGGAATCTATATAGGGGAACTGATCGGGATACACTCTCAGTATAAGCTGATGAACTCGTAAAACTGTCTCAAAATCAAAGGTGCCCTCTCGGGGCCATGAAGCAGCTAATGCGGGCCACTCCCTTTCACATAACATTTTTAATCTGGATGGAGTCATTTTTATACCATAATCGCCCGAAAATCCTTTACGGAAATTCTTGATCATACATGCCAATGGAGTTTGCATGGACTCCGTCCCTCCCATAATGTAAACGTATCTGCCTACGCTACTGCCTACGTACTCAACGTACCTGCGTACACGTAATGATGTACAAGACAACGTACAATAAGGATAGGTAGTATGGCTGTAGGTAAGGGGTCTGTACAGCCCACAGAATACTGGGGGGGACAAACACCACTCGCTTCCTCCTGTTCGTGACCTGGGTGCGGTCGCCCGGCCAGGAACTGCGCTATTAGGAGTCCGCTCTCGCTCGGTCTGTATTTCAAGACCTCCCATTCACGCGCACACAAGCATATTTCAACATGATATCATATTTCAATATTTCAAGTGCCCAGGTTTTCTGACTAACTGACTATTCCAAACAAACAAGAAGGGTCGATAGTTTCAGCTTCCGCTTTCCTTACGCGGAGCTTACTAGGACCGCCCTTATAGGAGGTGATCAGGCTCCCTTGTCTCGCGCATACTCATGCGAGATTTCCCAGATTTCCCAGTTAGTCTATACCAAATTTACCAAATCGGTCTTGCACTCGCAAGACGCTGTCCCAGGCTGTTCTTTCTGACTATTAAATCACAAAAATGTCTACTCACCGGATCCGGTCCTCGATACCACACCAGCTTCTGAGTTGGAACCTGGACTCCCCCGGGTCGGAGGTGTTGGCCAGCTGGACCCGATGGCCCGCCGAGGCAGGCGGAACCCTCTCCGGCACAAAGGGGCCGGCGGTGCCTGAGGTTTCCCCCGCGGTCGGACAGACACGGTTCCAACCGGGCCAAACCTCAAGGCGAATTACGTGGATTTATTCACTTGAATACCATTTACCACTCGCACTTCCCGGCCAACGCACCAAGAATATGCTGTAGCAAAGTGCAGTCAATGAACAAGTCCAGGAGTCGATTGACAGGGTCCAAATTAGTTTATTGTGCACAAGGCCCAGTCAGTCAAAGCATCAAAAGGTACTGAGCGAATGTTTATACAGAGACATAACTTTTTATACCTCTTTTTCAGTTTGATACATGAAAACTTTCTATTGGTTCTAGCTCGATACATGCAAAACTTTTCATTGGCTATACATTCCCTTCATTTGTCCAATTAGGAATCCCTCCGGAGCCTAGCAACCGGCCCCCTCCTTTAGGATTGCTTGAACAATGGTACAGGTCTAGATCTCGTTACTTTTCTACTGCAAGGTTAACTTCGGCTTCTGGAATGCATATACTGTTACTTTTCTGTCCTTTCACATATAAGAGAATAATAGAAGACTTATGCATTCATAAAAACTTCTTATTAAGCATTTTAAAACAGCTTTCTCATTTTCCACAGATTTATGGTTCTTTTCTAGCTATAATGGAAATTAGGATCCAGGCTTAACTTACAGGCCTTTCATAGTAGCAGGCTATGCTAGGCCATAGCCTACCTCAGTATCAGCAGAGAGCTTTTAGTTTAAATTTCAAACTCAGCAGAGAGCTTTTAGTTTACTTTTAAAAGCAGCAGAGAGCTTTTCGCTTAAATTTAAAAGTCAGGGCCTAGTATCAGCAGAGAGCTTTTAGTTTAAATTTAAATCTGTCAGGGCCTAGTATCAACAGAGAGATTTTAATTTAAATCAAATCAGAGTATAGCTTAGCATAGAAGGAAGAATAGGGTAAAATATTCTTTGAATTGAAAGAAATATTTTGTTTCTAGATACCTTTAAGAGATCTGGGAAATTGTTTTAAATAGGTGTTAAAGCCAATTGAAAGGTCAAAGGGGCAATTTGAAATGCTCTCTCTATTAAACCAAGGCTGTTTGGGAGAGGAACGGTTTGCAGGCAGCCGCAGGTCATCCGAGCAGCAGGCTGTGGGCAGGACGGCCCCGACACCCTCGGGGTGCCTTTCTGCATCTATTTAATAGCTCCTACTTTATTCTGCGTGGGTGGCGTGCATTAAAGTAGCGTGATGCAGGGGGCATTTCAGGCCCCTTGGGAGCCCCTTGGAGCATCATAGAAGCACCTGAAGCAGCGGTAGTGTTTATCCAAGGGGAAACAGAAGAAGAAAGTAACAACAACAATAACAGCATCACTGACTCCTGTGGTGAGTGGCCCTATGGATAGACATGTGTTACCCTTGTCGGAGGCTGCTACACATTCAGCTGTGGTTTCCCCTTTAGAGGTATCTGTGGGGGCTTCCTTAAGCTCACTGGATCATACTCCGCCCCTTCCTCCTATGGGTTCCACTCCTGTGGACTCCACCTGTGGAACAGAGTGCTTCAGTCGCTGTGGTAAGATCCCTTATACCAGTAATTTGGACTCGCCCTCTGGCCGAGGCTACGGAGATCTTGGATTCACAGGTCTCCTTGGCTGATGTCTAGAGGGTGGTGACACGGACTGGGTGCACTTTAGTTTCCACGGTGACCCAGCTCTGTTCTTTCACCCAAGATGTGGTGGCAGGGCTGGCTCAGGTGGAAAAGCAGGTGGATTTGCTTAAAATTCAATTACCTAAATGTGAATCACTGTGTCAGTCCTTGCAGGCAGATCATATAGCTGTAGTGAAGGATAATATTGTATGTTGCTTAATCATAAATTAGAAATGTATGAGAATGTTGCCAAATCTAAGAATATTAGGTTTTTAAATTTTCCAATGTGTCATTTGTTATCTTCAGAGATTTTATTATGGAAATATTTTCGTGAGATATTAAAATTGCCTAAAGCTGATATTATTTCCTTTTCTAAGATGTATTACCTCTCTGGTCGGGGTATTTCTGATGGGTGGTCTGCTGCTGGTTCTCAGCAGCAGTTATCTCCAGGGCTTGATTTAACTGAGTTTCTGGAGGACACCCAGGATAATATCCCTTCCAGAGCTACATTGCTTGTCACTTTTGTTTCAGATTGTGATAAAGCCTCTGTATTTAAAGAGTATTTCAAGAATAGAAACATTTCTTTTTTGTGGGGCCCCTGTTCAATTGTTTCCAGACGTGTCTAGAGCCACGCAGTCACGGAGGAAAGCCTTTTTGGCTTTAAGATCTCATGTCTTAGCTCTTGGCGCTTCGTTCTTTGTGCAGTATCCCTGTAAATGTTTGTTGTCCTTTCAGGGGGTTAGATATGTCTTTTTCGATCCGCTTCAGTTAGAGAATTTTCTGTCTAGTAAGGAGGTCATGGATCTATGAGGTTTAAGGGGTGGATGAAAGGGGGGGGGGGGTTGGCTATAAATATGGAGTTTAGTCTCCTTGTGATTACTTTAATTTGATTTCTTTATTGGGTTTGTTTCTCTCCTTTTGTGGACTATATTGTTTTGTTTTCTTTTTCCTCATAATATGAAAGACTTTGTGTTTTATTTTTTGCTCTGTTTGCCTGTAATTGGAAACATTATGGAAAATTAATAAAATATTTCAATTATAAACCAAGGCTGTTTGAATCACCCAGGAAATTGTTAACAGATTCCCCTAGAAGCACAGATCTGGGAGCTATGTAGCAAGCCAGCCTTTATTAAGTGTTAGTTCCCGCCCACCCACCCCAGGCATAATCTTAACTGTATAGGCTCTTAAACCTATTAAAGGGGGAAGGGTAGTCAAAGTTACTTTCAGGTTCAGCTGGTTATCATCACCGGAAATAGACTAGGGCCCTGAAGTTAATTAATCTTGAGGTGAAAGTCCCTTAAAGGTAACTGGTATAGTTGTATCTGTACAAATATCCCTAGCAAATTAAAGTAAACAACTTAAATAGTTAAATAAAACCTTAAAACTAACATACAGACAGCAGTCCAGAAGTGAGATTGGAGTTATCCAGTCTTTTGTATTGAGTGTCATATATACAATTTTCTCCTAGATGAGATGTCTTATGTGTAGAGGGTAGAGTGGCAGACTCCTAGATGAGGTGTCTTATGTGTAGAGGGTAGAGTAGCAGACTTGGAGGACATAAGGCAGACAGAGAGGTACTTAGACAAGATCTACAGGAATGCAGCACTGAAGTCCCACCTCCAATCAGGCAGCCTCTTAGTTGTCATTGACGAGAGAGGTCACGTGAAAGAAGAACATCATCTTGGTGTAGCAGGAAGTGATCCTGTAGCTAGGACCTGTCCGCCAGGAGATGTAAAACCCTCTCACACTGAGGAGGCTTCTACAAGGCCATGTGCCCATGAAGGAAGGGTTAGGACTGCTATTATAGTTGGCGATTCAATCATTAGGCATATAGATAGCTGGGTGAAGAGAGGCTAAAAAGGTTAGGGCTCTTCAACCTGGAAAAGAGATGGCTGAGTGTTGTAGCCCTTTTTAGGCCAGGCCCTCCTACTTGGATTCCAACCTGGATTCTTAAGTTTTACCTAACCCTTCTAACAGGAAGGAAAAAACAAGACACATACATAGAAAATCAATTATAATAATTCCAGAGCTCTAGAAGAAAGACCGTCAAAGGGAGCAAATCGTGGCTCGTCTCCAACTTTTTTCAAAGAGCTTCTGCCAGAGATCTGCCTTTTATTAAGAAGTATCAGCTGACATAGTTAATTTTTGATTAACATCGGATGATACTATTCATGTTACAAAATCATAGGTCTGAAATATAATCTGCTTACAGGTTTAATTTTCTGCTGATACTTTGCAAGATTACATTAGAAAAACAGAAGTTAAAAGCTGTGATTATAATTACCAGGTGACAGTAGGTGTCGCTGTGATTCTTTCATATTACAAAAGCTGATTAGTTACACTATAAATCAGTGGTTCTCAACCTTTTTTGTACCGTGACCCCTTTTACCATTGGTCAACTTGTGGTGACCCCCAATGATAAAATGAAATGCGTCTCTCTTCCTTTACCATTAACGCATTGTCGCTGTAATCATTTGTTGAATTATTAATATATTATACGCCTTTGCAATATGTTTTTATTTATAAAATTTACTTATTTAAACCACAATAATTAATCACAATAACAAGTAACAATATTTGATTTCAAAATTATGATGATTTTGTAGTCAAATCACTAAGGGGTATGTTTACTAAACGGCGCACTTGTGCGGGGCGCACTTGAGCGCCCTAAAATGAGGCATTTAAGTGCTCTTAAGCGCCCCATACGCGTGCGTGTCACATTAACGGGCCCCGCACACGTGCGCCGAAAACGCGCACGTTTGCGGGGCGCTCATGTGCGATAGAGGCGTGGAAAGGCGAAATGAGGGCGGAGGAAGGCCCCCGAGGGGCGGAGAGACGGGGTCAATGGGTGGAATGTGGGAGGGGAGAGACTCCCCGCACAGGAGCGTGCCCGAATTTACAAGGAAAAAGCGCATTTAAAGGGAAGAGAAACCATTTCCGTCAGCAATGTACAGCAAAATCGGGGAAACCTAAAAAACGTGAGCAGTGTGATACATGTGCACAGAACAAAATAGCAAATATGATATGAAAATGACCACAACAAATTCTAAGAAAATTATAATCCAGCTGGGCAACAGTGATATTAATGGGCAACCATACAAAACACTCCCAGGAAAGCTCCAAAAAAAAGAAATGATTTTTGGAAGGGTCTACGCTCCGTAGACTCATTCAAAAGCACTGCATTTTAATGGAGCTTTCCTGGGAGTGTTTTCCAGGTTGCCCATTGATATCACTGTTGCGCAGCTTGGTTATGGTTTTCTTCCCCTTTTTTGGAGGGCATTTGTGAGGTTTATTTGCACCTTTGTCCCCATACAAGGTCAACGAGCCCACAGTACAATTGTGAAGAGCAGGGTGTCTGACTCGTGCGGCCAGGTATCACATCTCCAGAGACTGCACTGTTTCTGTGGCCACAGTGTGGTGCAGCGGACACAGTCAGTACCTGTAGGACCAGAGGGCCACAGGTTCAAAGCCCAGCTGGGGCTCCTGCCAACCCAGTCCCCATCATGTTACCCACCACTAAACAGTGAGAATACAGACACTCTTTTATTGCAGAGAACATAAGCATGGTCCCAACACCTATATTTTACCCTACACCGCACACAAACCATAACAATGGGCATTGCCTACAGCCGAGTCCCCCAAAGTCAGTCCTGGAGTGCCACAACTCACTCAGGTCATATGTTTTTCCCAGATAGGAACATGTCTGCATGTTTGTGGAAGGGTACAGGTGGCGGAGGGGGCAGTGGCTGCAAACCACAGCAGACAGTGGCCTAGGCCTGTGCAGGCTGGCACCGTCCACCGCAACAGACATGCTCTGTCGGATGTACAGTCATGTACTCCCCAGGGAACACAGTATATCTGTGGCAACACGGTGGTGCAGTGCACACAGACAGTCTGCTGTGGTTTGCAGTGCACACAGACAGTGTGTGCAGGAACAGATGGTCACAGGTTCAAAGCCCAGCTGGGGCTACTGCCAATCCAGTCCACATATTTTTCCTACAACTAAACCGTGATAGTAAGGACAAAACTGTATAGCTAGGAACATATGCATGATTAATACGCCTATATTTTACCACAGCACACACAGACACCATAAACAGGCGCATTACCTGGAGCAGAGTCTCCCAAATGCAGTCCTGGAGGGCCCCACACCATTCAGGTGCCATGCTGCCTCTAACAAAGATGCCTGTGCTGCATAGCTATGCACCACCCCCATGGTATGCAGATGTAGCTCATGCATATTTATGAGGGATAGCATGAAAACCAGAACAGTGTGTGGAACACCAGGACTGGATTTGGGGAACTCTGCCGTAAAGCAGCAGCCAACAGGGCCAGACACCCCCCCCACAGGCCCCATTGGCCAATGCCTCCTGGAGAGGCAGGACATTGGGCCCTGCCTGTATCTCCCAATACTAACAGTTGCATACCTCAGCACTGCCACCCTACACCTGGGTATACAGTACACAGCTATCAAGCGTTTCCCATTATAACTGGCAGATCTCCAGTCCTACGTAAAGCACAGTTTGCTCATTCAGCTCCACCATAACACTCAAACAGATGTCTGCGGTGTGTGCTGCAGGTCTGGTCTCTGACAGTGTTTACCACCCTGGGATGTGACCCCCAACAGTAATGCGTACCATATCCATGCATGTACTGTGTCCAGGACTGGTGTGGTGGGTATGGCTGCTGAACCCCTCTATAGTAGCACAATGCTGGCATAGGTGTGGGGGTGGCTGTCTGTCCATCCAGTGTGTGGTGGCTGCAAACACCTTCTACAGCCCACACTGCCAGCAATGTTGCCAGTATTGGGCTGGCAATGTGCATAATGAGGAGCAAGGTACCATGGGTATAGGCCGGACAGGGTGGCCTGGCCAGGGTGCATCTGCATAGGGCATAGGGCACTGACTGGGACATTGTAGTGCTCGGCCACCACCGACACAGACAGGGTGACCTCAGTATGTCCTGCTGAGAGATCACTCTCACCCTGACTGTGCAGTGACCACAGCATGGCTAGGCACCACCATAGTGCTATATAGTATTTCTCTCATGTGATAGATATGGGTTTCCATTTGGGGCCCAGTCACTGATTCATCTGCTTGCTGTGTATGCTGACAGCCCAGTTCTGGGTGCATGCATCTCCACTGGGAACATGCACTATGGACTAACTAGCAGACTGTTTGTAGCTGGTATGTGTCTTGCTGGAGTGGCTTGTAGGGTGCAGTGGCTGTTGGCTTGCTGCAGGGGAATAGCTTACCATATCCTGGTCTTATGTCTGTCTGCTATTGTGGTATGGCTGTGTATAGAGCTGCACTGACTGCCCTGGGGGGGGCGTGGTCCTCAGCAGGACTGGGGTTGATGTTGCCCTCTACTGCCACCTTTGCAGGGAGGTAGAGTGTGGATCTATTGATGGGAGACCATGTTTGCCACCCTTGGCTGGGGGGGGGGGGGCTGCACCTGACTGAGGCAGACAGAGATATCCATGGTGTTTGTGCAGACACTACCTATCTTACACATTAACACTGCTCTGGACCTCCCGCATGGCCTCCATCAGCCATGGAAGGTGTTGTGGACCTGGTCCTGGGCGCCTCATTGCACACTCAGGATGAGTACAGTACCCGCACGATGTGACGGTGTGTAGCTACTCTGTGCCAGTAAAACACCCGGTCAGTACCCCCCTACCAGGCCAAGGTGCTGTGGGGGTGCACCCGGTCACTTCCCCCAACCAGGCCGAGGTGCTGTGGGGGTGCATTCCCCATCTTGTGTCCATCTGTGGACAGCTGATTTGCATGTGCAGTGCATCATGGGTACGGGTGGGCTAACCCTATCCTGGTGACCACAGCAGACTGTCTGTGTGGTGACATGCAGGCTTTCTGCAGCCAGCCAGGGGTTTGCTAGCAGCTGTAGCCTAATGGTTACATCCCTGCCTGTGAAGCCAGAGGCCATGGGTTCAAACCCACGTTGGGGTTATTTGTTAGGGTTGTCCAAAGCATTATTTGTCTTTAATGTACATATTTTGTTGCCAGCAAACAAACCCTCAGCGTACTGTACCCATAGGGTGCCGCTTTATATGGCGCCCTATCGGGCGCCCTATGGTTTCCGTCCATCTAAGGTGCACTATACATTATCCTGTGACACAACTTATAGGGTTCCCTATGGGGGACATATTAGGGTGCCGTGGCGGATAGTACACTTTATAATGTGCCCTATGGAGTGCCGTATAGGGTGCCTTATACAGCACCTTCAATTACGGCACGTGAGGGCGTGTTTGCTGGCAGAAATTAATAAAATAAACATACGGTGCTGCAGGACAAAATATGTACATTGCAAACCTGCTGCCACAGCCAGCCTTCCGTATTAGGCACCATGGGGAGCAAACCCATGACCCCTGTATCAGCAGTCAGTGCCTTAACCATTGTGCTCCACTGCTGCTCTCCCTTGCATGTCAACGCACCTACCTATGCTTTTCATTCCTTAAACTGCACAGTGCTGCCATCGAAAACAGTACTCTGACCTTGCGGTACCTCATACGACACCCTCTACAGTGCCCTGTGAGCAACATTCTAGGGTGCCGTGGCAGACAGTGCACTTTACAATGTGCCTTATGGGGCGCATTATGTTCACACGCTTTAAGGGTGCGTTTGCTAGTACTGTAAATTAAAATAAACATAAATTGACTCCTTAAGCAACCTTCCCCATAATACGTAATGCTTCAGCTAGCCCTGTTCATTGGGCACTGTGAGGAATTGAACCCTTGCTCCCTGCACCATTGGTCAGTGTCATAACCATTGTGCTGTGGTTTTATTCCTGTGTTTGCACATCAGCGCGCCGCCTTATGCCTCCTCTTATTAAATAGCCTCCTTAAGCAATAGCCTAATGCCCCTCTGCGCGCCGCCTTATGCCGCCCATTATTTGTATGCCTCCTAAAATATCACCTCACCAAGCCCTGTTCATTGAGCACAGTGGGGGATCGAACCCCTGATCCCTGCACCATTGGTAAGTGCCTTAACCATTGCGCTGTGGCTCTGTGTTTCTGTTTGCACATCAGCGCCCTACTTATACCTTCCAGTATGCGATTGCCGCCGAAACCGGCGCGCCGGCCTTATGCCGCCCAGTAGTAATATGCCGCCAGAAACATCAGCGCGCCGCCTTATGCCGTCCAGTATTGATGTGCCGCCAAAAAAAATCAGTGTGCTGCTTTATTCGGCCCAGTATTTCTCTGCCTCATAAACTAACGCCTCAGCAAGCCATTGAGCACAGTGGGGGATCGAACCCCTGATCCCTGCACCATTGGTCAGTGCTTTAACCATTGTGCTGTGGCTCTGTTCTTCTGTTTGCAGATCAGCGCGACACATATGCCTCAGCTCTCAGTTGCGGTAAGCTGCAGGGCGCACACGGGCGCCGCGCACCTTAGCGCATCTGTCAATCATGGCTTTTCTTCTTCAGGACGGAACGCCCACTCCTTATACGGCACACGCACTCTACCGCGGCCCGCACTTTACCGGTCTTTTAGTAAACATACCCCTAAGATGAAATAAAATTATTTTTTCTACCTTTGTTGTCTGATCAATTTATTCTCTGATCATGCTGGTCCCAATCTGAGGCTTCTGCTTTCCTCTTAGCTCTCTTTCTGTGGTCTATGGTTCATCTGCAAATTTCTTATCTCTTCTTTCGTTTTCTTCACTTCTTTCTATCAGCCTATTTCCAGTCCCAGTAACTATACCCAGTATCAGCCCCTTTCCAGTCCTCAGTACCTTCCAATGTCAACTTGCATTCCCATGACTGCCACTGGTGTCCATTCCCTTCAAGTTCCCACCCTTCCCCACTGAGCAGTCCCTTCTAGTACAAATACCATGGCAGCCCCTCTCAGATCCACTCTTTTCCAGTTCCATTCTCCCATCCCCTCGTATCAGCCCATTTGTAGCCTTAGCCCCCCAGTTTTCTTCCAGGGCCAGCAGCTCTATCCTCCCCTCCCCACAATCAGCCCATTCCCAGTCAAAGCCCCCCAATCAGCTCGCTTCCAGTGCTAGTGCCCCCTCAACCCCATTACCAGTGCTAGCCTCCCCATATCAGCCCAATACCAGTCCTACCCCCCATCAGCTCATTACCAGTGCTAGCCTCCCCTAATCAGCTCATTTCCAGTGCTAGTCCCTCCTCAACCCCATTACCAGTGCTAGCCTCCCCTAATCAGCTCATTTCCAGTGCTAGTCCCTCCTCAACCCCATTACCAATGCTAGGCTCCCCTAATCGGCCCATTACCAGTCCTAACCTCCCCGATCAGCTCATTTCCAAGTGCTAGTCCCCCATCAGTCCATTACCAGTCCTACCCCCCTATCAGCACATTACCAGTCCCAACCCCCCCTTGATCAGTCCATTCCCAGTCCTAGCCTTCCCTAATCAACCCATTACCAGTCCTAGCCCCCCATCTGCCCATTATAATCCTAACCCGCACTGTCTCTCCCCTCTGTCCAGCATTTATTGCCCATCTGTACAGTATGTCCCCCTGTCTCTTCCCTTTGTCCATGTCAGCCCCCTCCCTCACTCCATCCATACATGTCAGCCCCCCTTCCTCTCTCCCTCCATCCATCCATCAATGTCAGCCACCCCTCCTTCCCTCTGTCAGCCCTCCCCTCCATCCATGTCAGCCCCCCTCTCCATGTCAGCCCTCCCTCCATGTCAGCCCCCCTGTACATGTCAGCCCTCCCTCCCTCCATTCATGTCAGCCCCCCTGTCCATGTCAGCCCCCTCCCTCCCTCCATCCATGTCAGCCCCGTTGCAAGTTCCCTGCCCCCTCCTCCCCTCTCCCTGTCTGCCTGCTGCTGCCCTGCTGTTCTTCTACAGCCGCGGCTCCCTGTCTCTTAGGGAACCGCGGCTATACCTGTAAAACCGTTGCAGAGCCTTCCTGTCTCTCGACGGGCTCCGTGCAGCATTGTCCCGCCTCCAAAGGAAGTGGTAAACAAAGCCTCCGTGGCATAAATGTTCAGGGAGAGAGCCTCTTTCAATTGAAAGCAAGTTCTGCTACGAGGGGACATGGGATGAGGGTGAAGGGAGATAGATTCAGGAGTGATATGCGGAAATATTTCTTTACAGAAAGAGTAGTGGATCCATGGAATAGTCTCCCAGTGGAGGTGGTAGAGATGAGGACAGTAACTGAATTCAAAAAAGCATGGGACCAACACAGAGGATCTCTAAAGGTAAAAAGTGGACTGTTGTAGTTGTTATGGAAGGACAGACTAGATAGGCCATGTGGTCTTTTTCTGTCATCATGTTTCTATGTTTCTATCTCATACAAGCTAGCATAAGGGGACATCCAGCAGCAAGGAAAACATGAGCCCATTCCCCATCAATATTCATTGACATATTGTAAAATAAAGTGGGTATTAGTGTAGTTTGTTCTCCACACCCTCCAGATGTCTGCCTGACAAAACAAATACTTTGCAGATGCCTGTTATGACTGGAGTGGGTATAACCTTAGGCGCAATTCCGGATGTCTAGGATGTTTCTAAGATCAGGCAGGGATGTCTAAGTTCTTGGAAATGCCTCAGCAACGCTCCTGCTATGCCCCCATTCACACCTGGACATCCTCGGTCTGGAGATATCCACAGATCTGGATTCTAAAATAGCTCTGGAAATTTTTTGGATGTCTCTATGCCCTCTTTTAGATATCCAAAACATGAATAGTGCTTCTAAAATAACCTTCCTGATGTGTAGGTGGCCCTGTTGTTTTCTGTTTCTCATGGAGGCAACTAGTCAAGTGGCTCAAACTATGGCTTAGGATAAAATACAATAACCTGAAAAAGAAACCACCTTCTTATTTATCAAAAAATTAGTTATCAACGAAAGCAAAATATTTTTTGTCAGGCTTTGTTCTCTACCTATGATATTCAAAATCACAGTTTTTTTTAAACATCTAAGCCCATTTGAATTTATTATCATCAAAATTGTACAAATAGAGTTTATATATTTTTTAATATCTTCCCGTATTCTGTCATTGATGTTATTTCCTCAGTAATACTATTTCCACTACTTCCAACTCAGCACTCGGTTTTGGACCAAAACATCTTAATGTCCTCCATCAGGGAATCATAAAGTTATCAATCTGTTCTCTCCATCAGCAATGCTTCAAAATTATACCGCAGCTCTCTCAAACTGGAATAACATCTCAAATCTCTTCCGCCATTCGTTTTCAGTGACTGAAGTCATCCATCCGGGTCAACCTCCACATTCATTCCCACAAGAATCATTTCTTTCAAACAAAAAATCCATCGTTGTTCTAAATCATTCAAACGCCAATGGCAATCACCACCTAAAGCAGGGGTCGGCAACCCGCGGCTCCGGAGCCGCATGCGGCTCTTTCTCACCTTTGCTGCGGCTCCGGAGCACACTGCCCGCCCGGTGACAGGCAATAGTGTTGTAAAGATGTATTTAAACGTGGCGTTATGGGCTCCCTCCATGTCAGCTCCCTCCCTTCTTCTGCAGCCACGGCTCCCTGCCTCTTAGGAACCGCGGCTGTGCTTTTAAATTCATCTCGGAGCCCTTCCTGTCTTGACGGGCTCCGTGCAGCATTGTCCCGCCTCTAAAGGAAGTTTTGGAGGCGGGACAATGCTGCACGCAGCCCGTCAAGACAGGAAGGGCCCCGAGATGATTTTAAAAGCACAGCCGCGGGTCCCTAAGAGGCAGGGAGCCGCGGCTGCAGAAGAAGGGAGGGAGCTGACATGGAGGGAGGGAGCAGATATGGATGGATGGATGGAGGGGGGCTGACATGGAGGGAGGGAGCTGATATGGATGTAGGGAGGGGGGCTGACATGGAGGGATGGAGGGGGCTGGCATGGAGGGAGGGGGGCTGACATGGAGGGAGGGAGCTGATATGGATGGAGGGAGGGGGGCTGACATGGAGGGAGGGAGCTGATATGGATGGAGGGAGGGAGGGAGGGGGGCTGACATGGAGGGAGGGAGCTGATATGGATGGAGGGAGGGGGGGGGCTGACATGGAGGGATGGAGGGGGCTGACATGGAGGGAGGGGGGCTGACATGGAGGGAGGGAGCTGATATGGATGGATGGAGGGAGGGGGGCTGACATGGAGGGAGGGAGCTGATATGGATGGAGGGAGGGGGGCTGACATGGAGGGAGGGAGCTGATATGGATGGAGGGAGGGGGGCTGACATGGAGGGATGGAGGGGGCTGACATGGGGAGGGAGCTGATATGGATGGAGGGAGAGGGGCTGACATGGAGGGATGGAGGGGGCTGACATGGAGGGAGGGAGCTGATATGGATGGAGGGAGGGGGGCTGACATGGAGGGATGGAGGGGGCTGACATGGATGGAGGGAGCTGATATGGATGGAGGGAGGGAGGCTGACATGGAGGGATGGAGGGGGCTGACATGGAGGGATTGGGGAGGCGGGCTGACATGGAGGGAGGGAGCTGATATGGATGGAGGGAGGGAGGGAGGGGGCTGACATGGAGGGATGGAGCACTGGTAATGGGGTTGAGGGGACTAGCACTGGAAATGAGCTGATTAGGGGAGGCTAGGACTGGTAATGAGCTGATGGGGGGTAGGACTGGTATTGGGCTGATTAGGGGAGGCTAGCACTGGTAATGGGGTTGAGGGGGGATTAGCACTGGAAGTGAGCTGATTGGGGGGCTTTGACTGGGCATGGGCTGATTGTGGGGAGGGGAGGATAGAGCTGCTGGCCCTGGAAGATAACTGGGGGCTAAGGCTACAAATGGGCTGATATGAGGGGATGGGAGAATGGAACTGGATCTGAGAGGGGCTGCCATGGTATTTGTACTAGAAGGGACTGGTCAGTGGGGAAGGAGGGGGACTGGAAGGAAATGGACACCAGTGGCAATCATGGGAATGCAAGTTGACATTGGAAGGTACTGGGAGTGAGGACTGGAAAGGGGCTGATATTGGGGAGGGTTACTGGGACTGGAAATAGGCTGATGGAAAGAAGTGAAGAAAACGAAAGAAGAGATAAGAAATGGCAGATGGACCATAGACCATAGAATGAGAGCTAAGAGAAGACAGGAAAGCAGAAGCCTCAGATCGGGACCAGCATGATCAAAGAATAAATTGGTCAGACAACAAAGGTAGAAAAAATAATTTTATTTCATATTAGTGATTTGACTACAAAATCATCATAATTTTGAAATCAAATATTGTTACTTGTTGTTGTGATATTTTCTGGCGTATTTTTTTTTGGTGTGCGAAGGAAGAGGGGTAGTCTTATACGGCGAGTATAGGCCAAACACCTATATTTTAACAGGAAAAGTAGGGGGTCGTATATAGCATTAAGGTAAGAAACAATATATGCAGTGTTAGATTTGTTTTAAATGTCGCAATGGTTTTGCGGCTCCCAGTTTTTTTTTTCCCCTTCGGAAACGGGTCCAAGTGGCTCTTTATGTCTTAAAGGTTGCAGACCCCTGACCTAAAGGATACTCTGGTACATATTCAATCAACTCCCCACGTATGTGAAGCAAAAGAATGATCATTGTCCAAACAATGGGACACAATAGATGCTGATCTGAGCTGATTTTGTAGTCTCAGTTTGTGGGAATGAATGCGGAGATTGATTAGATCACATTGTTACAGTGATTCTGGGCTGATGTAATGAGTGTGATCAGCCTCTTTTGCCATACAGAGGTGATGTGGATTGGTTAGATAACATGAATCGGATTTGGATGGATGACATCAGATGCTGAAACAGAATGTCAGAAGAGAGGATAAAACGTAAGCAGCATCCTTGCCACTCTGTTGTCCCTTCTACCTATACAGTGATCTTGGTCTTGGTACTGCCAAGATTAGCACGCTAACGGCCACTTCAGCCAGTACACTTTCAATATCTGATGATTCAGATGTAAATCCCACCCACGTGGATCCCTCAGGTTCTGGATCTGCCAAGACCATCTCCACAAACGTTTCAGCAGGGAATATGCTGCACCTGCTGTGAAGCTGAGTTGCCTTCCTCTGATGCTTCTCTCATTTGCTAATCTCTGTTGTAACAAACTGTCAGCATTTTTTCACAAAGAGAGAGAACCAGGCAGAAGCTTCTATCTAAAAATGTATGTTTCAATTAAGCCAGTTTGATTATAATAGACATGTTTCTTTTTACCTAAGTAAAGGTATATGGCTATAGCATATTCACAGCCCTGTTTCTTCATTATTCTCTGCACTTGAATCACTATCTGTGTCTACATCCAGGGTCCCATAGACAGATTCATCACTGTCTACTTCCAGGTCCAAATTGCCATAAACAGGATGATCCATATGTGTATAGGTTACCTTATCACTCAGAAGCTCTTCAGTTTCTGCTATAGTTTCCAATCTTGTTCTAGGACCTGGGTCAGTTCTTCCTTTTCCACACTGAGGGGAGATATGATAGAGGTCTATAAATTAATGAATGGAGTGGAATGGGTAAACGTAAATCGATTGTTTATGTCATCAGAATATAAAAAGACTAGGGGACATGCAGTGAAGCTACAGGGTAACCTATTTAAGACTAATATTTTTTCACTCAACGTGTAATCAAACTCTAGAATTTGTTACCGGAGGATGTAGTAAAAGCTGTTAGTGTAGCTGGGTTAAAAAAGGGTTTGGACAAATTCCTGGAGGAAAGGTCCATAAACCATTATTAAAAGGGACCCAGGATATCACTGCTTGACCCAATACAAGCTTTGAGGAACCTGTGTCTTTTGGGGAGACTGCTAGGTGCTTATGACCTAGATTGACCACTGTTCGAAACAGGATACTGGGCTTGATGGACCTTGGTCTGACCTAGAATGGCATATCTTACGTTCTTATGGGTGATTGGTGGACATGAGGCCCGCCTGGTAACATGCCTGCCTGGTGCGAAGATAGAGGACCCTCACGCACCACCTAGACAAGGTTTTAAATAATGCTGGGAAGGAGTCTGTTGTCTTGGTACATGTTGGCACCAGTGACATAGGAAAGTGTGGTAGGGAGGTTCTGGAGGCCAAATTTAGGCTTTTAGGTAGGACGTTCTAATCCAGAACTTCCAGGGTAGCATTCTCTGAAATGCTTTCCGTTCCATGCGCAGGACCCAAAAAACAGGTAGAGCCCGGAGTCTCAATGCATGAATGAGACAGTGGTGCAAAGAAAAGGGTTTTGGATTTGTTAGGAACTGGGCAACATTCTGGGGAAGGGAGGGTCTCTTCTGAAGGGATGGGCTCCACTTTAACAGTGATGGAACCAGGCTGCTGGTATTAACCTTTAAAAAGGAGATAGAGCAGCTTTTAAACTAGATGATAGGAGAAAGCCAACAGTCGCCCCGGAGCACATTGTTCAGGAGGATGTATCCTTGAAGGATATTAACAAAACAGGGAAGTTAGGGCATCCCAACAGAGAGGTTCCAACAATGATAAAAGTAACCCAGATGTCCTTCAGAACAGAGCCAAAAGATTCTAAATTACACCTATCAACTGATAACCAGATTAATATGAATAAAATACAACCTCTAAAATGCCTGTCATAGTTGCTACATTCATGAGTGTCTTACTCTTTTTCAACTTTAGCTTGAGTTTGTATACTAGGTGATCTGTACCACAGAAAAATTGATTTGCTGCTTTAGATACAAATGACAGAGTTCCAGAAGAGTTATGGGATGACATCAAGAAGGTTGTGTTAGAAGAAGGTGAGAAGTCTCTACATAAGGTGAAAAGCAAAAACAGCCAAAATGGATGACTGAAGAAACTCTGAAAATTGTCCAGAAACACAGATAAGCTAAAGTCAGAGGAGAAAGAGAGGCAATCGCAGAACTCAACAGAGATTTCCAACGTGCAGCAAGACAAGACAAGTAGTACTACAATGACACATGCAAGAAAATAGAATCAGAAAGTATTAGAGGACAAACAAGATCGGCTTTTCTAAAGCTACGAAAGTTAAAGAAAAAATTCTAGCTAAACTTGCCGAGAAGATCAAGAAAAGGGGAAAGAATATACAGAGTCATTATACCATAAAGATCAAGTGAACCAACAGTCATTTCAACATGTACCTTATGAACAGGAACCATTGGTGATGAAAGAAGAAGTTGAAGCAGCATTGAAAGCCTTGTCAAAGAAGAAAGCACTGGGCATTGATGCCATTCCCATTGAAATATTACAGCAATCGGATGAAGCTGTTACCATACTTACTTAATTTATTCATTTTTCAACATAGTTTTACAGCTTCTTTCAAACCTTCATCAATTTGTTATAACAATTTACACTATAGTGTTTGAAAACTTTTTTTCCAACTTATTTCCCCTATACCCCTCTCCTTTTCCCCTCCCATTGTCCTCCCCCTTTGACCCCCTTTGTTCGGTATATACCTTATTGATTTATTTATCTTAATGTGATGGTCTTTTCCTTTTTCCTTCATCCCTTCCTTCCTTCCTCACTCTCCTCCCTATCACTCTTCTTACACCTTCCATCCTCCATTCTTCATACCAATGTCACGTGTCTTTATATTTTCTTATGTTGTGGCTCCTGTAGGCTGCTATTGCACATAGGTTCCACACTTGTTCCAATTTTCCTACTATGTCTTCTAAGGGTGGTATTTCTGTATTCTTTCACCACCTAAGAAGAGTCATGCATGCAGTTATTATACTGTAACACGGAAGATCTGCCCTCTGCCTTAGAAACACAGAAATCTGCTGTGTATAGCTTGGATTCTGACAGGCAGGCACGTCAGAAGGTTCCTAGTTGCCATAGGCAACACAAACAAACTCAGACACGAGGTCTGCAGTCACGCCTAGTTAGTGAGCCTTCCCCAACTGATGAGGAAAACAGCTTTCACCTGGGAAAGAGAACGCCCATGAAGCTGTATAAGAAATCCTCAAGGCAAACAGAATTAGCTTCAGGTGAGTCAGGAGCTCGGCAAGGTACGAGAGCTTCAGGAGAGTCAGGAGCTCGGCAAGGTACGAGAGCTTCAGGAGATGCAGGAGCTTGGCAAGAGAAGGGAAACTTGCAGGACTCCGAAGGAAGCTCAGAATACTCAGACACAGAGTTTGAACTGCCAAAAACTTCTAGCAGGAAGCCACAGAGGAATTATCAAAGAGAAACAAGGAAAGTTTCACCCAGAGAAGTCAGCTCAGGAAACACTTACCTCTGATGCAGTGTGAATTTCCCAGGCACCTGGCTGAGTTGAAGGAACGTGAGGCAGCTAGAAACAAACCGTATGTATTTGAGAAGCAGAGCTGTTTAAAACAGTTACAAGCCCTTGAGAGGGAAAGCAGTCCTGTTGAGGATGTATGTATGTTTGATCCTGATGAATGTATGACAGTAAAACCCTGCAAAAGACTTCCACGGGAAAAGTCTTCCTTTAATAGAAGAAAGCAGTGCTATGAACTACAGCCCAATATAAAAGGCAGGAGGTTCAAAACTTCTAAAGAGAAAGCTTGTTTAGATAGAGGTGTCTCTCCTTCCTGCTACTACAAGCTATATGACAATTATCTGCCTTGTTGTGAGGAGGGCTGTGCAGAGAGCTCAGAGAGAGAAACGGAATTAAGAAAGCTACAGACTTTCTATCCTGAGGAAAAGACTGTAATTGATGAGCCTATGATCACAGAGGCTAGTATTATAAGTCCATGTGTTGAAGAAATGGATTGCTCTTTGTTTGTATCTGATATGAGTTCTTCTTTGCCCTGAAGCTCAAGACAAGAGTTCCTTGTAACAGCTGAGAAAGCCAAGAAGAGACTGCCAGCATATTAGATAAAACTGCTCACTGTGATTTATGATTTTTGGTTGAAGCAAGACGCTGTATTTAAGTTTTTCTTCAGTTGTGCCAAAATAGTGGTTGTATCCTAAGTTCTTTTGTATTATACTATTTTTGAAAATCCAACCCCGGGAGGGGAATAAAAATCCTTTTTGAAAAACCTGACCACTCTGACTCACAACTACCACTTTCTTTATGGAAGGTCAGGCCCAGCAGTCTGGCTGGCTGCTTACGCCACAGTTCGGCCCCTGCTGGTGACAATACAGTATCCTAAAGACGTTGTTAATCCCTCATTTCTTTTTCCTATTCCCTCGTTTAATACTACCATGGCTGGGGTTAACATATAATTTCCTCTTTTAACACTCTACCTCTTTCCAGTATCTTTGTATTTTTGGACATCCCCAGATCATGTGTAGTAAGTCTCCTCTCTTTCCACATCCTTTCCAGCACGCCTTAGAACTCTCAGGGTATATGGCATGTATTTTAGCTGGGGTCCAATACATCCATAGCAGTACTTTTAGGCTATTTTCCAGAAGCAGTGTCCCTGGTGCTATCTTGTATGCTCTCTCGTATATACCCTCCCATCTATTTAAGTCTCAAGGCCCTGATATTTCTTCTTCTCATCTCTTTTGACTCTTTAATATTTTCTCCCTTTTTTCAGTCAACATTTTATATATTTTGGATATCAGTTATTTTTGTGAATTCTGTTTACCCATCAGTTCCTCAAATAGGGTGAGTTTAGTTTTTAAGTTTAGCCTTATTTGTTTTTGTTTTAGAAAGTACCAAATTTTCACATAGGCATAATAGTCTACCATCTAGTTGGTATGTTTGTTGTAACTCCTCAAATGTTCTAATTTCTCCCCCACTTTCCCACCATTTGGCCTAACCTTGTCAACCCTTCACTTGCCCATCCCTCATAAGCTTTTGTTAATTTCCCAGGTATGAATTCTCCTTTTCCTTGAATAAATGTATGCCTAGAATATTCCCCCCCCCCATAAGGTGGGGGGGTTCATTTTTTCCACACTGGAAGGGTAAGTTCTTTCTGGGGATTTTCCTCTTCCACCCCTTTTGTATGTTCTGTGGGGGCCCAAATCTTCACTTCCATTTTTCTTTCCCTCTCCGCTTCCATATGTACCCAGCTTGGAGTATCTCCCCCCTCCTTCCATGCAAATAATGCTCTAAGTTGTACCACAGTGTAATAGTTGGCTATGCATGGTACCCCATCCCTCCTTCTTTCCTCTGTTTGTACAACTGGTTCAAAACACGGCGGCCCAGATTATCACAAATACGTCAAGAAACGAACACATCGCCCAATTCTTGAACAACTGCACTGGCTACTTATCTACTCACAACTGAGATACAAAGCAACTTTAAATATCTTTAAAATCTTCCATAACCTCTTATCCACTGCCCTTCAGAGCCTACTCACTAAGGACTCCAGCACAAGACCAAGACAAAGAAGCATGGTGAATAAACTCATCACCCCAGCGGCATATCAACGATCCATCCAATCCACTATCAAGAGAGCACTGTCCCTTGCCGCGCCTGCACTGTGGAATGTACTTCCTGAACCAATGAGAACCATAAATGACACAAAGAATTTCCGGAAATTGCTGAAGACACTTCTCACTCAACATGTAATCAAACTCTGGAATTTGTTACTGGAGGATGTAGTAAAGGCTGTTAGTGTAGCTGGGTTTAAAAAAGGTTTGGACAAGTTCCTGGAGGAAAGGTCCATAAACCATTATTAAGAAGGGACCCAGGATATCAGTGCTTGACCCAGTACAAGCATTGTGGAACCTGTGTCTTTTGGAGAAACTGCTAGGTACGTATGACCTAGATTGGCCACTGTTGGAAACAGGATACTGGGCTTGATGGACCTTGGTCTGACCCAGTATGGCATAACTTATGTTCTTTTCCACGAACACTATCGACTCACCCAAAACCCATAATCACCTCTCTACCCACCCTGCTTGCCCCCCTCCCCCTCTTCTATAATGTGTATCTAACCCAACCTTGTAAACCACTTTGATTAAAGGAAAAGGTGGTGTATAAAATTTGATAAATAAATAATGTTTCTTGCTATCTTTGGGAATTTCCCCTCCCAGATGAATTGAATAATTATATTTTGCAGCTTTTTTATTTCCTCCTTCGTTACCCTGCATGGTAGGGACACCAACATAAATAATATCCTTGGTAGCATATTCATTTTCACAACTGCTATACGTCCCAACTAGGTTAAGCGTAGTCCTGTCCATTTAGAGAGTTCTTTTCTGATATTTTCTATCAGCGCTTTAAAGTTCCACTGCCTTAGATTTTCTAGAGGTCTCCCTAGTTGTATTTCTAGGTATCTAAAATGTTGGTCCACCCATTTAAAAAAGTGCTTTCTTAAGCTCTCTTCTAGATTCTGTGATAGATTGAACCCCAGACCTTCAGTCTTGCTGTGGTTTATTTTATATCCTGCTAGTCCGCTGAATCTTTTTATTACTCCCATCAATACTGGCAGTGTGGCTAGGGGTTGTCTCAGAGCAAAAATGGTATCATCCGCAAAGAGGGCGATTTTTGCTTCTTGTCCTCCCACTTGGACCCCTTTTATATTTGTTTCCTGTCTGACTAATTCTGCCAATGGCTCAATCACTAGAGTGAATAAGAGTGGCTATAGTGGACAGCCTTGTCTTGTTCCCCTCGCAAGTTCAAAACTTTCAGAGTACCCTCCATTTACTCAAACCCTTGCTCTTGGGTGTGCATAGAGTGCCTTTATCCATCTTAAAAGGTTCCCTTCAAGACCCATTCACTCTAGCACAGGGGTTCTCAACCCATTCCTTGGGACCCACCTAGCCAGTCAGATTTTCAGGAAAACCACAATGAATATGCATGAGAGAGATTTGCATATAATGGAGGCAGTGTATGCAAATCTCTCTCATACATATTCATTGTGGTTATCCTGAAAACCCGACTGGCTAGGTGGGTCCTGAGGACTGGGTTGAGAACCCCTGCTCTAGCACTTGGAACAAGCATCTCCACTCCGCTCATTCGAATGCTTTTTTCATGTCCACCGCTACTAATATTGCCTGTTCTTTTGACTTCTGGAGATGCCAAACGATGTTAGATATTTTTCTAATATTGTCACTCACTTGTCTCCCCTTTGGGACCAATTTGGGTATCACATCTTGGATACGATTAGCTAGTACCTTTGCCAGTATTTTTGCCTCTAGATTAATCAGTGATATGGGCCTGTAAGAGCCACACACCAGTCTGTCCTTGCCTGGTTTGGGTAGAATTGTGATGCCCGCCTCTTCCATGGACTTCAGGATCCCCTCTCTCTGGTGTATCTTGTTGAAAACCTGGGTTAGTATCAGTGTTATTTGGTCCATCATTGTTTCATAGAACTTTGCTGTAAAGCCATCTAATCCCGGGGCTTTTCCTAATTTAAGAGTCTCAATAGCTCTTTTAATTTCCTCTTCCTTAATTTCCTGCCCTATTCTCTCCTCATCTTCTAAGTCTAATTTTTTCAGGTTGCACTCGTTTAGGAAACTTGTTTTTTCCTCTTGTCCGCTTATAATTTCACTTCTATATAAACTGTTATAATATTCTTTAAACACTTTGATAATTTCTGATGTGTGATGGACCATGTCCCCTTTATTATTTTTGATCCCATCTATATATGCCGCTTGTCTTTTAGCCTTCAAGTGGTTAGCTAATATCCTGCCCGCTTTGTTGCCTCCTTCAAAGTGTGCTTGACGCAGCACTGCTAATTTATATGCTATTTCTTGGGCTGTTATTCTGCTTAATTCACCTCTCACTTTGATTAACTCCGCGATTATGAAAGGGTCATTGTCACTTTGATGTTTCCCCTCTAATTCCCCTATCCACCTCAGGAGTTCTGTTTTTCTTTTCTCTCTCTTCTGCCTTGCAGCTAGGCTAATTAACTTGCTTCGAACCACTGCCTTCAACCCGGCCCACACCATGCCTAATGTCACTTCTCCATTTAAGTTGAAGTGTAGATATTTTTGTATGATTGTCTCTCTCTAATAGTGAATTATTAAGTTTCCAAAATTTGATCCCCTCCTCTTTCTCGTCTAATACAAATGCTCACTAACCGGAGCATGATCTGTCCAGGTTATCATGCCTTGTTCTGCTTCCTGGGCCTTTGATATCCATTTCCCCAAATCATGTCTAGTCTGCTGTATGCCCCATACGTATGTGAATAAAATGTGTATTTGCGCTCCCCTGGGTGCCTGCTTCTCCAAATATCTGTTATTCCTAACCACTCCTTCAGTTTTTTCAGACTTTGCCAGTTTCCTCTGCCCCCACTTACCTGCCGTCCACTGCTGTCTAGTCTTGGATTACAAATTAAAGTCTCCCCCCAATATTATAGGAATATCTCCCAGTTCTTTTAGTACCCTCTCATACATTTCCCTTTAATGGTCATTGGGGCCATATAGGCTTATCACCCAAACTACTACTTCTGCTATTCAAAGTCGAAACCCCACCCATCTCCCCTCTTTACATCTGCATTCTCCTATTATTGTATGACGATACGTATCCTGTACTAAAATCCCCACTCCCCCTTTTCGGAGAATTTGCTCTTTGTCCTGCTAATGTGATCACAGGGTAGTATTTTGAAGTTAGCATGTATTCTTGCTCCACCTGTAGATGTCTCTTGAACACAGAGGATATCTGCATTTAAGCGTCTGCCTTCTTTTTCTAATAAATGTCTTTTGTGCCATGTGCGTATCCTTTTGTGTTTATTGTGGCTACTATTAACTTTTTCTTATTTATATTCTTATTTGTGGCTTTGACTACTCCTCTCCCCCTTTGCTCTTTTCCCCCGTTTTTACTATCTCCATCTTTTCCTTTCTCCTCCCTCCCTCCTCCTCTCCTACCCTCCCCCCTTCTGTCTCATCCCTCCTTCTCCTTTCCTCCCCTCCCTTGCCCCTCCCTTCCTCTTCCCCCCCTTCTCTCCCCCCTCCCCACCTCCTTATCCAGAGGTGATGTTCGGAGTAGTGTGTCCCTTGCCTCCCCTGACTTTTCTTCCTTTTCTTCTCATTTTCAATCTCTCTTTAGTTCTCCTTTCTATCCCCCTTTTCCATCCCTCCCCCTTCCCTATCTCTTCTCATCCTTATCCTTTCAAACATGTATTATACTTTAGTCCCATATCAGCTTTTTCTCCCACTCCTCCTTTATTCCTCTTTTGTGTCCTGTTCTGTTCACCCTTGCTCAGTCCTTCATGTATTCCTTATTCCACCCACTCCCCCCCCCCCGTGTTTTAACCACTTTTGTATTTACATTGCTTCCTCTCCCTCCCCCCTCTACTTCAATCTATAAAACTTACAGTTAGAACATTTTAGTAACAGATAAACCTTATATCCCTGTTTTTCTTTTCTCCATTCTTTCAAATTGTCCTTCTATTTTGCCAATGTCCATCATCGTTTGGGTCCACCTTTACAGTCCGTGCCTCGTCTTTCTCTCTGAGCTTGGTATATTCCTCCGGTTCTTTTTAACTCTTGTCGCTGTTTTCCCCTCTGCTTTTGGTCCGCCGTCTCTTTTTTTTTTTACTCATTATGAGCTCCTTGTTGTTGTATCTCTGCCTCTTGGAGTGCTAGGTTGGCTTCTTCAAGTGACTGTACTCGCCAGGTTTTCTGGGTGAACGCTAGCCCAAAGGGGTGTAGCCATAAATATTTAATTTCAGCTTTTCTCAGGGTCTGCATTGTTGGTTGCATTGCTCTTCTACGCTGTACAGTTCCAGTGGATAGATTTTCATAAATGGTTACCGGATACCCCTGCCAGTGAAAAGTCCCCAAACTCTTAATTTTTGTTGTGATGCGCTCTTTCATTCTGTAGCTTGTCAGGCAAATGATAATGTCTCTAGGTCTATTCGTTCTCAGTGGACCTAGTGCCCTGTGCGCTCTATTAATATGTTATTGGGGGTTATTTCTTCTCCCCTTTCTTTAGTACTTTGGAGCACATTGAGGCTACTACCCTTGCACTGTCCTGAAACTCTATCTTCTGGTATTCCGCGGATCCTTAAATTGTTTCTTCGGGAGCGGTTTTCCAGGTCCTCGAGTTTATATTGAATTGATTCTTGCCAGTTTTCCATTTTGGATATCTGCTGCTGCATTTCTTCCCATTGCTGCTCAACCTTCTGTAGTCTATTTTCGTGGTCTAGTGCTTTATGTGTTAACTCCGCAATATCCTCTTTTAAAATTTCCAGTGAGTTCACTCAGCTCTACTTTCACCGCTTGCACTTCATTTTTTATCTCTGTAAACCATTCTCTCATTTCCAGATTTGTTATTCCCTGCATGATTTCTCTCCCCTGCGCCTTCCTTCTCATCTGTATCTCATTTTGCTCTATGCGTTCAGGTTGTTGTGTGTTGTTCTCCTCCATGGTGTTTTCACTTTTGCTCCCACTCGCCCCTACATACGCATACTCTCTTAAGTCTGCTGCCTTCCTTCTGGTTGTCATCTTGCCCCCCTTGCCAGGCTCCTTAGTATTTAAAGTTTTGCGTCTTTTGGTAGTAATTTTGTCTGCTTTGTTGAAGGCTGTCTTTGGGGATTATTTATTTATTTAGACAGTTTTGTATACCACCTTATCCTTCAATCAAAGTGGTCACAACACAATTAGGGGATACATTTAACACAAGGGGATATGAGACACATACACTAATACTTACAGGGAACATTATAGCTATTATAGTTTAAGAAGCTGGCTTAATCACTGGCATCTCTTCTTTCGATCATATCTCTCTCTTTCAGATTCACCCACTCTCTCTCCTGCTTCTGCTTTCACTCTCTGTAACTCAGTTTGTACTCCAGGGATCAGGGGATCAGTCCCTCCATTTTGCCTCTATTCTTCTATAATGGTATTGTTTTGTCACATTTCTTTCCTTACTGTCTGTTCTCTTTTCTCTCATTGTTGCCTAGAGCAGGGGTGGGCAATTCCGATCCTGGAGGGCCGCAGACCAGTCAGGTTTTCATGATGTCCCTAATGAATATTCATGAGATCTATTTGCATCCACTGCCTTCCATTGTATGGCAATAGGTCCATGAATATTCATTAGGGACATCATGAAAACCTGACTGGTCTGCGGCCCTCCAGGACCGGAATTGCCCACCCCTGGCCTAGAGGATCTGAGCTTCTCCGGTCACCATCTTGTTCTCCCCGCGGTATTTGGGCTGTGCTTTTGTCCTTGGCGGCTTTTCTTTTAATCCATTGCGTTGTTGTAAATGTTTGCTCCCAATCTCTTTTGCTCCTTGGGACATCCACCGCTCGTTTTGCTGCTTTTTCCCAGCTTCGGAGAGCTTTTTAGCGCTTTGAACAGGGTTGGCATTGGAGCTATTCCCTCACGCTGCCATCGAGCAAGATGACGTCGCTTCCTCCCCTCTACAGATGATTTTAATGATAGTTCACAGATTACTAATAATAGGTCTGCATTTTTATATTTCAGTTCTTTCAACACTCTTGGATGTATACTATCTGGTCCAGGTGATTTGCTACTCTTCAGTTTATCAAACAGTTGTAATACATCCTCCTAGTTTATCAATATTTCTTTCAATTCTTCCGCTACAATACCTTTATATACCATTTCAGGCACAGGAAACTTCCGTACATCTTCTTCAATGAAGACTGAAGCAAAGAATTCATTCAATCTCTCCGCTATGGCCTTGTCCTCTTTAGCACTCCTTTTACCCCTCAATCATCCAGTGGTCCAACGGATTCTGTCAGAGGTTTTTGCTACACATGTACTTGAAAAAGTTTTTATTATGTGTTTTTGCTTCCATGGCCTGCTTCTTTTCAAACTTTTCTTTGCCTCCCTTATCTAACTTGCCAATGCTTATGTTTTTTTCTGGATTTGGTCATTAGGCTCTTTTATCCATTTCCTGAAGGATGCTTTTTTGGCAACAGCCACTCTGACCTCGCCTTTAAACCATGCTGGCAATTTTTTGGCCTTCCTTCCATTTTTCTTAAAGCGTGGAAAACATCTGGTCTGGGCTTCCAAGATAGTACTTTTAAACAATGCCCATGCTTGATGTAAATCTTTAACCTTTGCATCTGCTCCTTTTAGTTTTTTCTTAACTATTTTTCTCATTTTATCATAGTCTCCCTTTTGAAAGTTAGGAGGACCTTCGCCACCAACACACTAGTAGTCCCCAAGGAAATAACAAGATGCTCTCAGGCAACAAAGAACAGAGCCTTTGCACTCTATGCACCTACCCACTGGAATGACCTACCAATCGCTATCCGAGCGATCTCTGACCTCACCCAATTCAGGAAGGCACTAAAGCACCATCTATATGTTCAACACTACTCACACCCCAATGACACAATTCTACCCACCATACCCCCACCCACCTTAAAGTCTCCACCAGCACACTCTGGGCCGGGTGAAGCAAACACTCCCAGCAACTCAACTATTTAGATTAAATAACTGACAATCATGTACATAACTCACTGACAAATCTGTACATAGTTACGGAGCAAGCAAGCTGCGTTAACAGGGCAGTGACAAATTGCTCAGTTGTATATAGTGCACCGAAAAATCTGTACATAGTTACGGAGCAAGCATGTCGCATTAACAGCGCAGTGACTAATTGCTTAGTTTGTATATAGTTACCCCCAGTTCTAAATCCAAGTTGCTACACCTGTTCAGTGTAAGTGCAAAGTAGGTCCCCCTGCTTTGTACAAATAAATGTTCCTTGTAAACCGCACTGATTTTAAATAGCGCGGTATAGAAAAGCTTTTAAATAAATAAATAAAAAAAAAAGAAAAGGTAGTACTGTGATTTCCTTGCTGTCTTCCATTTATTAATTCAAATGTGATCATGCTATGATCACTATTGCCAAGTGACCCCAAAACCGTTATCTCTTGCCACCAGATCCAGTGTTCCACTAAGGCTAGGTCCAGAATAGTGTCCCCTCTTGTCGGTTCATGAACCAGCTGCCCCAAGAATAGATCATTTTAGAAACTTTATCTCTCTAGCATGTCCTGTTGTAACAATGACCCAGTCGATACCGGGGTAATTGAAATCACCCATTATTACAGTGTTGTCACTTTTGTTAGCTTCCCTGATTTCTTTTAGCATTTCATCATCCATCTGTTCATTCTGGCCAGGCGGTCTGTAGTAGAGCCCCACTGCCATCGCCTTCCCCTTTTTATGTGGAATTTCTATCCATAGAGATTCTACAGTATATTTTGTTTTCTGCAAAACTTTAATCCTATGTGACTCACTACCCTCTCTAACAGAGTATAACCCATCCACCAATTTGATCTCTCTATCATTGTGATATAGTTTGTGCCCAGGAATCACAGTGCCCCATTGCTTGTCCTCCTTCCATCAGGTCTCTGAGATGCCAATCATATCTAACCTTTCATTTAGTGCTATATATTGTAGCTCTCCCATCTTATTTTTTTAAACTTCTAGCATTTCCATACAGGACATAAGAACATAAGAACATAAGACATGCCATATTGGGTCAGACCGAGGTCCATCAAGCCCAGTATCCTGTTTCCAACAGTGGCCAATCTAGGTTATACGTACCTAGCAATATCCCCAAAAGACAGGTTCCACAATGCTTGTACTGGGTCAAGCATTGATATCCTGGGTCCCTTTTTAATAGTGGTTTATGGACCTTTCCTCCAGGAACTTGTCCAAATCTTTTTTAAACCCAGCTATACTAACAGCCCTTACTACATCCTCCGGTAACAGATTCCAGAGTTTGATTACACGTTGAGTGAAAAAATATTTTCTCTTATTTGTCTTAAATAGTTTACCCTGTAGCTTCATTACATGTCCCCTAGTCTTTCTATACTCTGATAGCATAAACAATTGATCCACGTTTATCCGTTCCACTCCATTCATAAATTTATAGACCTCTATCATATCTCCCCTCAGCCGTCTCTTCTCCAGGCTAAAGAGCCCTAACCTTCTTAGCCTCTCTTCATAGGAGTAGCCTTTCATCCCCTTCACCAATTTGGTGGCTCTTCTCTGTACTTTTTCTAATAACGCTATGTCCTTTTTAAGATACGGTGACCAGAATTGCACACAATATTCAAGGTGTGGTCGTACCATGGAGCGATACAGAGGCATTATATCCTTTGTTTTGTTCTCCATCCCTTTCCTTATGATACCTAGCATTCTATTTGCTTTCTTGGCCACCGCTGCACACTGGGCGGAGGGTTTTAACATGTTATCCACAATGACTCCTAAATCTTTTTCCTGGGTGGTGGTTTCTAATGTGGAGCCTTGCATTGTGTAACTATAGTGTGGGTTGTTCTTTCCTAGGTGCATAACTTTGCACTTGTCCACATTAAATTTCACCTGCCATTTTGATGCCCAGTCTTCCAATTTATCCAGATCCTCCTGCAGTTTTCCACAATCCTCTTGGGTTTTAACAACTTTAAACAGTTTTGTGTCATCTGCAAATTTGATAACCTCACTAATTATTCCCTTTTCCAGGTCATTTATGAATATGTCAAAAAGCAGCGGACCCAGTACAGATCCCTGGGGTACTCCACTATTCACCTTTTTCCATTGGGAATATTGGCCATTTAGCCCTTCCCTCTGCTTTCTATCTTTTAACCAGTTCCCGATCCACAATAGTACACTGCCTCCTATCCCATGACTTTTTAGCTTTGCCAAAAGTCTCTGATGGGGGACTTTGTCAAAAGCTTTCTGAAAGTCCAGATACACTATATCAACCGACTCACCTTTGTCTACCTATTTATGCACACCTTCAAAAAAACATATCAGATTAGTAAGACAAGATCTTCCTTGTCTAAAGCCATGTTGGCTGTCTCCCATTAGGCCATGACTATCTACATGCTGCATAATTTTGTTCTTTATGATGGTTTCTACCATTTTCCCTGGTACTGACGTCAGGCTCACCGGTCTGTAATTTCCTGGGTCACCCCTGGAACCTTTTTAAAAATTGGTGTTACGTTGGCGACCCTCCAATCTTCAGGTATTACAGATGATTTTAATGAAAGTTCACAGATTACCAATAGCAGGTCTGCAATCTCATATTTCAGTTCTTTCAACACTCTGGGATGTATACCATCCGGTCCAGGTGATTTGCTACTATTCAGTTTATCAAATAGTTGTAATATATCTTCCCGGTGTAGCGATATTTCTCTCAATTCCTCTGCAGTATCACCTTTAAATACCACTTCAGTCTTGGGTAACATCCCTACATCTTCCTCAGTAAAGACCGAAGCAAAGAATTCATTCAGTCTCTCTGCTATAGCCTTGTTTCCTCTTACTGCCCCTTTTACCCCTCTATCATCTAATGGTCCAATTGACTCTCTCACAGGCCTTTTGCTACGAATGTACTTGAAAAAGTCTTTATTTCGTGTTTTTGCTTCCGTAGCAAGTTTCTTCTCAAATTCCCGTTTTGCCTGCCTTATCAATGCTTTGCATTTAACTTGCCAGTGCTTGTGCTGTTTCCAGTTTTCATCATTTGGTTCATTTTTTCCATTTCCTGAAGGTTGCTTTTTTGGCAGCAACAGCCTCTCTGACCTCACCTTTAAACCATGCTGTCAGTTTTTTGGACTTTCTTCCACTTTTCTTAATGCGTGGAATACAGCTGGTCTGGGCTTCGAGGATAGTATTTTTAAATAACAGCCAAGCTTGCTGTAAGTCTTTAACCTTTGGAACCGCTCCTTTTAGTTTTTTCCTAACTATATTCCTCATTCTATCATAGTCTCCCTTTTGAAAGTTAAAAGGTAGTACTGTGGATGCCTTTACTATCTGTACTCCACTAAGTAAATCAAACATGATCATACTATGACCACTATTGCCAAGTGGTCCCAACACCCTTATTTCTTGCACCAGATCTGGCGTTCCACTAAGGACTAGGTCCAGTATGGCTTCCCCTCTGGTCGGTTCATGAACCAGCTGCTCCAAGAAGCAGTCATTTATTCCATCTAGAAACTTTATCGCTTTAGCTTGTCCTGCTGTGACACTGACCCAGTCGATACCGGGGTAATTGAAATCACCCATTATTACTACTCTGTTGTGACTTTTGTTAGCTTCCTTGATTTTTTTGAGCATTTCATCATCCATTTGTTCATTCTGGCCAGGTGGTCGATAGTATACTCCCACTGCCATCACCTTCCCCTTCATAAATGGAATTTCAATCCATAGAGATTCTACAGCAAATTTTGTTCCCTGCAAAACTTTAATCCTTTCTGACTCAATGCCCTCTCTAACATAGAGTGCAACCCCTCCACCAATTTGATCAGCTCTATCATTACGATACAGTTTGTATCCAGGTATCACAGTGTCCCACTGGTTATCCTCCTTCCACCATGTCTCTGAGAGTGCAATCATATCTAACCTCTCATTTAGTGCTATATATTCTAACTCTCCCATCTTATTGTTTAGACTTCTAGCATTGGCATACAAGCATTTTAGAGACTGTATTTTATTCATATTAATCTGGCTATTGGTAGGCAGGGGTAATTTGGAATCTTTATGCTCTGTCTGCTCCTTACTCAAGGGCATTTGGGCTACTATACTCCCTTTTGGAACCTCACTGCTTTTGGTAGTATCCTTCAAGGATACCTTCATCCGAACCATGCACTCCTGGGTGACTTTTGTTGCTGTTGCTATATGCTTTCGTGTCGATGTTGACTCCTGGCAACCCACTGGATAGTTGGCCTAAACTTTGTTCGGTCTTCATCCAAGCAGCTCATTGTTGATAGAGTGGTATCCATAGCTGCTGCTATTTATCTGATCTGTCTCATTGCTGGCCTTCCTCTTTTAAGGTAACCTATCTTGCCACCATTGTCTTTCTCCAATGATCTCTCTGCATGATGTGTCCAAAGTATGAAAGTCGAAGTCTTGTCATCTGAGCTTCTAAGAAAAACTTTTGTTTGATGTCCTTTAGTACTGACTGGTTTGTTCTTCAGGCAGTCCATGATATGCACAGTATTTGTCACCAGCACCATAATTCAAAGGCATCAATTTTCTTTCTGTCTATCTTTTTCACTGTCCAACTTTTGCATCTGTATGATGTTATTGAAAATACCATGGCCTGGACAAGTCGAATCTTTGTATGGAGAGAGACATCTCTGCTCTTGAGAATAGGTCCTTCATAGCCATTCTACCAAGAGCGTCGTCGCATTTCTTGATTACTAGTCCTTTCTTTTTTGATTGTTGATTAAAATAAGTTAAAGCTGTCCACTATTTCAATTTCTTCTCCATCAATAATGAACTTATTGATTTTGCCAGTTGTCAGGATCTTTGTCTTCTAAACGTTAAGGTGCAGACCCATTTTAAGACTATATTCCTTGATCTTGAGAAGCAAATGTCTCAAATTGTCTTCACTTTCAGCCAGTAATTTAGTATCATCAGCATAGCGTAGGCTGTTGATGAGTCTTCCACCATTTTTCACGCCTTGGTTGTCTTCATACAGTCCTGCTTCTCTGATGATTTGTACTTAATATAAATTAAAGAGGTAGAGGGAAAGTATGCAGCCTTGATGTACTCCTTTTCTGATTTTAAACCATTCTGTTTCTCCTAGTTCCGTTCAAACTGTTGCTTCTTCATCAATGTAAAGTTTGTGCAAGAGAATGATCAGGTGTTCTGGTATACTCATGCTTCTTAATATAGCCCAGAGTTTCTCATGGTTTACACAGTCAAAAGCCTTATTGTAGTCAATAAAACACATAAGGATATTATTTTGTCTTTTCAAGGATCCATCTCACATCTGCGATAATGTCTCTCATTCCTCGCCCTTTCCTGAACCCTACTTGCCCTTCAGGCAGTTCTCTTTCCAGGTGTAGTTGTAGCTCTGCTGAATGATCTTGAGTAGAATCTGGCATGTGGGATCAGAACGATTATGCGATTAATTTCTACAGTCAGTCGGGTCATCTTTCTTCAGTATTGGTATAAACATAGATCTTTTCCAATCAGTTAGCCATGAATTTGTCTTTGACCAAGAAAGGTGAATAGTGGAGTACCCCAGGGATCTGTGCTGGGCCCGCTGCTTTTTAGCATATTTATAAATGACCTGGAAATAGTAATAACGAGTGAGGTGATCAAATTTGCAGATGACACATAACTATTCAAAGTTGTTAAAACCCAAGAGGATTGTGAAAAATTGCAAGAGGATCTTGAAAAATTGGAAGACTAGACGTCCAAATGGCAGATGAAATTTACTATGGATAAGTGCAGTTATGCACCGTGGAAAGAACAACCCAAACTATGGTTACATGATGCAAGGAACCATCTTAGAAACCACCACCCAGGAAAAAGATTTAGGCGGCATCATGGATAATACGTTGAAACCCTCCGCCCAGTGTGCAGTGGCAGCCAAGAAAGGGAATACAATGCTAAGAATCATAAGGAAATGAATGGAGAATAAAACCAAGAATCTTATAATGCCTCTATATCATTCCATGGTGCGACCACACCTTGAAAATTGTGTGCAATTCTGTCACCATATCTTAAAAAGGATATAGCTGAATTAGAAAAGGTACAAAGAAGAGCAGCAAAAATGGTAAAGGGAATTTAAGGATACCCCTATGAGGAGAGGCTTAAAAGGTTGGGCTCTTCATCTTGGAAAAGAGACTGCTGAGGGGGAATATGATAGAGGTCTATAAATTAATGAATGGAGTTGAACAGATAAACAGATAATAGATAAACAGATAATAGATTGGTTGTTTACCCTATCAAAAAGTAGAAAGACTAGGGGACATGCAATGAAGCTACAATACAACCCATTTAAGATTAATAAGAGAAAATATTTTTTTTACTGAATGTGTAATCAAACTCTGGAATTCGTTACCAGAGGATGAAGTAAAAGCTGTTAGTGTAGCTGGATTTAAAAAAGGTTTGGATAAGTTCCTAAACCATTATTAAAGAGGACTCAGGAAATCCACTGTTTGCCCGGGACAAGCACTGTGGAAATTGTGTGTCTCTTTGGGAACCTGCCAAGTACGTCTAGTCTGGACTGGCCATTGTTGGAATCAGGATATTCTGCTTGATGGACCTTAGTCTGACCCAGTAAGGCATTTCTTATGTTCTTAGATAAAATTCAGATGATGTCTCATAGTGAATGCCCTAAGGGGTATGTTTACTAAATGGCACTAAGGGAACAGTGTTTTCCGTGCGTTAACGGCAGTGATAAGGGGTTACAGTGTGGTAAATGTTCTGGGTGTGTTAGAGGTGTTTCGGCGTTAAGGGGTGGTAGTCGATACTTACCGTGCGGTAACCGGACATGCTGAGTTAAGGTGTCTGGCATGCACCTAATGCAGGAAAGCCATTGAAACACTGAAAGGGGGCAGGGAAGCCATTGGAGAAGGTATGGATGCAAGCACAATTGGTATCTGATGGAGTTGACTCACCAGATGCCTGTCTATGTGACAGTATGTGTGATGAGCATGTTTGACCATACAGTAGGCTTATGCTGTAGACTAGGCAAGATAGGCCGCTGCCTAGTGATAATGGTCAGTGTGGGTGTTGGCTATGTCATGGGTGGGTGGTGGCGGAGCGGAGTCAGCGGAAGGGATGCAGCAACGGGGAGGGGGGGGGAGGGGGGGCGCTGTGACAGGTGTGCAGTCCTAGATGCTCCTGAATGCATACACTGTGCCATAAGCTACATTATAGTGTCTGTGAAGTGTGGACATGTATCCAGATATACTGTCAGTGTGTGGCATGCCATAGGCCAGGACAGTGTCTGGGTGGAGACAGCATGTTCCTGATGTGGGCAGCAAAGGGAGGATTGTCCATGAGTGCTTATGTGGAGCAGTCACAAGGTGTGCATGATATGGCTAACTGCTACAACGACCCCTGATGGCCATGGTGGGGCAGCTTATTGCCAGTAAGCTGCCCCATCATGAATCTCCCTGACGACCAAATGGTGGGTGCAGGGCTGTGCCATAGATTTTCCAAGCAGAGAGTTTGCAATTTGTGTGGTGGATGGATGTATGGGATCATACAGGCCAAAAGCATTTGGTATGTGTGGGCCAAAAGCATTTGGTATGTGTGAACCAAAAGGAGCAGTGCCATGGGGTACATGAAACACCATTTGTGCAGGTGGGACTGGTGCCTCAGCCTGTGCAACTGCAAGACAATATACCCGACAGAGTGGCATGATAGAAAGGGACAAGTTGAACCCATTTGTCCCATGTGAGGCAAGTAATGATGGCAGAACAGTGCAGGGGATGGTTATGCAACGAGTGTTATGTGCCTGAACGTACAAGATATATCCTCTTTATGTAAAGCTGGGAGGTCACAGTGATGGCAAAACAGAAAACACATCCATACCAGTTGACCCAGACATTTGCTGCGTTTACATCACTGACCCGCTGCAATGCGCCGTGGCAGAGCCACTAAAGCCATGCTCACAGATGTCCATGATGGGGTATGCCATGTTGGGTTACCCAACATGTGGCCATAACACATAGAATGTAGAAGAATGATTGTCGTCAGATCACAGCACAACCAGGACTGTGTGAGGTGGGCAAGCACGCCCAGGCACAAAATGAGCAAGTGGGACTCAAACCCTGGACCTTTGACCATGGAGACATTGCACCAACCAGTAGGCTACACCTCCACACAGCTCTACACAGATGTGTAGAGCCTGCAGATCTCTGATCAAACTGTTTGCTATCTGTGCTGGTATAGATTAGACCCTTCACTACCCATGAGGCACTGCATATGCAAAACAGCGGTCTGCAGCTGAAGAACTAATGGAGAATGCATTGGTCCAGCATATCAGCTCAGTAAGACGCACTTGCTGCGTGTGCTACATGCACATAACAATAGCAAGCTGTGCTGCAGAGTGGTTTCAGCTGTCACCCTGAGGGTGAGGAGGGGTGCCCAGCACCTGGTCCACTGAACCTGCACTGTTAGAGATGGTTTCTGCTGGCCGTGCTGCAGGTCCACATCACTTCTAGTGTGTAGCAGGTATTGCCTGCAGTGTTATGCTTTTCTCCTTGTTTCCTGCATGCTGTAGGCGACACTGACAGCAACAGCTTGGCCCTATGTTCTGCCTCTGCTGTCCTTCACTGGGCTGTGTCAGCCAAGCACAAACCAACTGCAGTTGGTCTGCTGGTCAGCACACATGGCATGTGCGTAGTGCAACCATGAGCACCCTGCCTTGGGATACTCAGCATTGACACCTAGCCGTTTGCTCAGTGATTGGTATCCCCAGACAGAGAATGCATCCACATCACTGGAGCTAGATATTACAGTAGCTCTGTGTGGATACATAGCCATGCCATGGTCACTTTTTTGGTCATAGTGAGAGTGTCATCTCAGCATGACATACAGTGGCCACCCAGGCAGTGCATGTGGCAGACGGACAGAATGGTGTCTCAGCCAGTGACCGTACCATTGTGACAGACACATCCAGGCCAATCTGCGCTGTTTCAGGCAATATCCACAATCCTCTGCCTCGCCTTATTCACATTTTCCAAACAGGCTGAGGGAAAACTCGGACAATGTGAGCCAAAGTGCAGTGCAGAAAGCCACAGGACAAAGAGGAGCCATACATATACACACACACACATACATTCTCATTGGCGCACTGTGCAAAAGTGGAGATGGTTGGCATTCCTGCTTGACACTCCTGTCTCAATGTCAGCTCAAGGACTGATAACATGTGCTCTGTTTGCAGGCATTATTACCGTGCCTTGGCCTCACTACACGTTGTTACTGTGTGCTATTTAGCCTCCAACCAGCTGTGGATAGTGGAGCCTGTCAGTGCTGCTGTTCCACCCTTGCTGGCTGCCTCCTTGGGGACTGCACATGCTGGAGCTGTACTTACTGTCACCTAAACCTTGTCCAACCTCGGGCTGGAGGTACTGGGGTCTCTAGTTCTATAAGCGCTCTTTGCGGCCTTGAGCAAGCCGCTTATTCCTCCGTTGCCTCAGATACGCATAGATTGTGAGTCCTTCAGGGACAAGGGAATATATACAGTGCCTGCATTATATAAATAAATAAATAATATCTTCAGATCCAGCATGTTCTGCGGATCCTGCTGGATTTGAGCAAGAAGGTGGGGCTCCAGAAAAGCTTTGCATTGTTACTCATAGGGAGAGAAGATGTTGGGAAAATCTGTGGATACAGATGAGTGGCTGAGGGTGGCAGAGCGTATTTCTATATTTCAGTGTCCATGAACATTACTGAATATGGCTAAAAAGTGCTTTTCCTGTGGTACAGGACCCCTGATAAACTACATCATATCTCTCAGACATATCCTGCTGAGTGCTGGAGGAAGTGTGGGATGATTGGTGTTATTTTGCATATCTGGTGGGAATTTTCTAAAATGAAGAAGTTCTGAGAGGCGATACAGGAATTTATAGAGGAAGTCATGGGATTACTTTTGCTTTTGGACGACCCCTGGGTCTGTTTGCTTCTTGGGGTGCCAGAGGAAGGGGGCCAGGGCTATGGGGCTGGATAACTTGTTGCCTCATGGCAGCGTGATGTGAAATAGCCAAAGCTTGGTGGCACCCTGAGGTTCCATCATTCCAGACTTTTGCTGATCAACTGCAATGAGTATGCACCCTAAGCAAGTTGACATCTGTAAGGTGTGGGCAGTTGGGGAAGTTTAGGGAAATCTGGGGTCATTATTTTCTTTGGAAGGGGTTGAATGTGGACTAACAAATGGTTGTTTGGATGGGACAGTTTGGTGAGTGGTTGACTCATCTCTAGCTGGGACTGCTTGGAAGGAGGGGGTGTTGAACTAGAGGGGCTGATCCTCTCTTTTTTATTCCTATTCTTACACTTATTTCTATTCCTTCTTTTTCTTTTTCTATGTTCTCTTCCCCCTACCTGGCCATAAGGGAGGGAGTAGTTGGGGAAGGGGGAAGGGGGTAGTGGGGTATAAAAATGGGAAAACATTTTAGGGTATGTTATGACTTGTAGTAGTCATAAAGGCTCTTTTATAACTAGGAAAGTGATATGGATGTAGCAAATCTTTGTTAGGAATGTTTTGGTGGTGATACTTGGATTCTGATTAGGTTGAGAAACCCTATTGTGTGTTTGATATTTAATAAAATAAAATAATAATAATAATAATAAAATAAAATATTTACTACCGGGACAAGAAGGCTTAGGGTAGCCCTTCTGGAACTCAGTTCCTCCATGACAAGGAAGGGATTCAGGGCCTCTATGATCTTAATCATATTTATTTAGCAATGCTTATATATCACTGTTCACCGGGTCAAAGCGGTGTGCATTCAGGTACGGTATATATTTCCCTTGTTCCCGAAGGGCTCACAATCTGTTTTGTACCTGAGGCAATGGAGGGTTAAGTGGCTTGCCCAAGGCCACAAGGATCGCCTGTGGGACTAGAAACTCCAGTCCTTCCAGCCCGAGGTTGCTGTTCTCCAGTGGGATTTGAACCCCCAGCACTCTGTCCTGCCCTAACCATTAGGCAATCATTGGTGCCCCAGAAGACTTTTGATACTGATCTTAGTCTCCAATGACATTTCAGAGCACTCCACTTTCCAGCACAATTGCAGGGGCTCTGAGGATAAGAGGAATGGCTGTATTAAGTTCCCCACACACTTTCTACTACATAGTGTAGTAACTGTCACAATAGGCATAGCACCTATAAAACTAGGTGGTTTCAATGTCGCAAAGTCACTTCAAACTGAATAGCCCATTTAATTTTTTTTTAATATCAATTCTTATATTCTGCTATTATCCAAAACAAATTCAAAGTGGATTACGTATGTAAAGTTACAATATTACAACGATCAACAAAATACAAAAAGAAATTTACAACTTACTCCTATATAATACAAAATTAAAAATTATAAGCAATCAAAAATACGCTTCATATAATAAAGGAAACAAAAAAAATAAGCTAAGTAAATTAAAATCAAGCATTACTGACCCATTGATGAATCTCTGTGCTATGATTCAACATACTAAGCTCAGGTTTCAATGTGTTCACCATCCCAACCACACATTGATCACCCACATCTCCAGAATTTTCCTTCTTCCCCTCAAAAGCTTTAGGCAGAAGCTGGATGCATGGGATGCTTTCTTATACTGTAATAAAATCCCTCCTGGTTCTTCTCAGTCATTCATTATCTCCGGGAACAAGCAGGAATGCAGTCTTCACATATGGGTGAAGTAAGTTCTGACGGAGCCTGTGCGGGAACGTTCCCCAGCATCCAATAGGAAAGCCTTTGAGAGCAGTCCACTGTGCCTGAGCATCTGTCTTCCCAACTCCTTTCCTCAGTTCTTCGTTTTCCGCAGAGCAAGCAGATTGTTCATGCCTGTCACCACTGAAAAACTTTTCTTTTTTGGTTTAATACTGTGCTCTGCCTTTTCATCGATGCCGGTTCTATCACTCCAACACCGGCCCCAATATCTTTTTCAGTTAACTTCAGTATTTTTTCCTTTTCTTTTTCTTTTTTTGGGGTATTTACCCCAACTAGGCCTTCGGCCTACATTTTTCTCTTCACTCCTGAAGAGACCCTCAAACATGGAAACCCGTCAGTGGTTTTGAAAAAATGTACCAAATGTTCCGGTACAATATCAGTCATGGATAACAATGATTTGGGTTTAAAATGTTTGGGCCCCGACCATTTACCCAAGTCTTGTCCTTTGTGCCAACAAATGATAAAGAGAGGCCTACAGAATAGAGCCAGACAGTATGGTACGCTATTCACTCCGGACTCAATTTCAGTGGCTTCCACATCATCGAGAACATTGGCCTCATCGCATGGGTTCCAAGTCCAAACATAAGAGTAAATCTAAGACATCAGCATCAAAGACCAATACCAAGTCAAGAGGAAAGTCCCACTATCGGCATCAAGACTCACCGAAGGGTTCTTCCAATGCAGTCCGGTCAAGGAAAACAGCCCCAAGCAGGAGAACCTGTCCTCCAAAGCACAACAGTGGCTCCGGGACACTCCCAAGGAATCGACCTCTGGAGAGCTACTGGTTCTGTGTTCTGGGAGGGTGGCTCAAAGCCCCATAGGTGACTCCACCCAGACATAGGCCATCTCCCTGGACCAACGCATGCTGGCTCTCAAGAGGAATTTGGCCGCACTCCTGGCATTGGTACCGATGGTATCAACAGTTCTAGCAGTGCAAGCTTCGACACCCTGCCAGCAGCCAACTATTTTGGGCCCAAAGCCGGCCCTTGAGCCTGCATCAGCATCTCTTGCCACTGATGCCTCAGTCTGAACCGACCAACACCAGTACCCAACAGGCTAAAACTGCCAGGGCTCCAGATTCTGATACCTTGGAGCACTGGTATCGGCATCGACC
Organism: Ichthyophis bannanicus; assembly: GCA_033557465.1. Taxonomy (NCBI): domain Eukaryota; kingdom Metazoa; phylum Chordata; class Amphibia; order Gymnophiona; family Ichthyophiidae; genus Ichthyophis; species Ichthyophis bannanicus. The sequence goes on along the minus strand of CM066033.1, from coordinate 298,049,202 downwards.
CTCAACATCAATGAAGTATCGTGGTCAAAAGCATGACCATCGATACTTCGATTTCTTGTCAGACTCTGACTCCAAGACCTTCCAGACATTCCTTCAGTCCCATACTCTCAAGAGCAGCGCAGGTCCCCACCAGAGGGATATGTATTTCCAAGAATTCATCTGGGACATGGCAGCAGGGTTGTAGATCACTGTGGCCTTAGAGAAGGAACTGAGGGCAGAGGAACTCGAGATCCTCCAATATCCTCCTATGCCTAAGGAGGCGGCTACTTTACTGGTGCATCACATCTTACAGGATCTCATGCCCCACATAAGGAAGGCTTCTTTCACGGTTCCACCCATCAGCAAAAGACTCGATATCATGTGCTGAGTTCCAGGCTTTCCAAAGCCTCCCCCACCACTCGGGTGGTGGAATCAGCCATGCACTGAATAAAGTTCAAAGAATCACTCTTCTGTGCCTTCAGGTAGAGACTCAAGGACACTCGATGCCTTTGGGCTTCGATGTTTTCAGGTATGCATGCTGACCTTAAGGATTAGATCCTATATCTTTTGATGCTTTTGAATGAACCAGCAGAACTTCAGCAGTCTTCATTGGGGCTTGAAGAATGGCCTGGTTACAGGCCTCAGATCTCGAACAGTGGGTCCATGACTAGTTGGCTAATATCTCATGTACTGGAGAGAACCTTTTTGGAAAAGGTTGGAGACAGAAGGCCATTGAGATTGAGACAGATGATCTCACCTCAAACGCCTTTTCAGGAAGACAGCTGACCCCTCCAAGAAGAAAACTCTTCCAAATAAACCTTCTACCCTAAGAAGAATAGATATTGTACTTCTTACATACCTGCAGCTGCTTACCAGCCTCAGCAGCACCAGCAGAGCCCTCGCCAACCCAAGAAGCCAAAGACTCCTAAGCCCCAACAAGTGGCGCAGGCACAACGTGCACCTAGTTTTTGACTGCATCCTAGAGCATTGCCACTCTGCATGGTCCCCAGCCCCTGAACATAGCAGGCAGACTCTGTTCCTTTGCCTACAAGTGGCACCTCATCACTTCAGAACAGTGGACTCTCAACATCGTCCAAAGGGGGTATCTGCTTCACTTCCAAGATTTACCCCCCACAGGCTTCACAGGGGACTATCCTACAAACCCACTTCAAAACACACTCTTAAAGGAAGAGTTGTCCACTCTGTTATCTCAGGGTGCCATAGAAAGAGTTCCTCCCCCTCAGGAAGGGATGGGCTCCATATTTTCCCACTCCAAAGAAAACAGGAGGATACAGGCTCATCCTAGATTTCAGGGACCTATGTGTTTTGTGGTTTAATATAATATGTATTCTACAATTTATAATCTGGTTATGCCTTGTTGCCATGCAAAAAGCGGCATATCAACTAATGCAAATAAACTAACCCATTTCAGAAAACTTAAGTCTGATCTTAAGAAGGCCAGGAGGAACTACTGTAGATGCTAGATGAAATCAAACTGATCATTTGATTATAGTCATGTCTTCTATTCCTAAGTGTTCATAAATTGAAAATGTAGGTGTTTATTTTCTAGCTATTTAAGTGGTTTTTGAGGGTAGAAAAAGAATGTGTTTGTTGGTGTTTTCATACCATTGGTACTATTGTTTGGTGCTTTTTCTGCTGAAATCATACATGCACATTTGTGTCACTGTCGTAAAAGCAGAAGAGACCCAAAAACTGAGATAATCCAATAAATACCTATTTTAGGTGTTTTGCATCGAGTGTTTATCGATATTTCATAAGTCCTAATTATAATATATCGTGTGGTATTTGAACAGAATAAGATTGAACTGTGTTGATCATTAATTGATAACTGCACATTAATTTACCAAATGTTAAAATACAAATGGGACAGTTCTCCTGATACTCTATGCTGATTTTCTGCAGGTCACTGACCTGGAACAATATGGCACTGCAGCAAGTTGTTTGCTCTTCTTTCTGCAGCCGGTATGGAAGGTGGAGGCTGCCACTCTGGCAAGCCCTAGCTTGGTAGCATTTCCTTTAAGGAAATCACCACTGCAGATATTAGTGTTTTGTAAAATATCACTGAAGTTAAAACTTTTCTTTATGGAGTTCAGTTTTATGTCATAATGGGGTTTATTTTAGAAGCCTTATTCACAATTTTCATCTGTAAAATCAGACTTTTACACATGGAAATGGCATCCATGTATAAATGGTGATTTTAGAAAGGGCTGAATTTACATGACTGTGTTCTTACTATGTAGAAATTGCAAGTGGATGTACTGGGAGCATAGCTTGAGTAGCTAAAAATCTGCACGTATATTCTCCATTCCATATCGTCCTGCTAGACCAGTCCAGACAATGAGTTGTGTTCCCCTACCAATAGGTTGGTGGAGACAAAGAACCACTGAAAAGCCCAGGTTTCAATGACATTACTCCCTTGCTTCTATCAGCCTCAGCCACCAGAGGTCTCCAGCAGATGGTGGATGGATTTTCTCCTCTTTGAAGAAAATCTTAAGATTGAGAGAAAAAGATTTTTATTTATTTATTTAACAGGTTTTTTTAAATACTGTTTTATTTCAGTCAAAGTGATTTACACTATAACTTAAACTTAGTAATGTACATTAAACAAGGACATTGATAAATGTTTGTGAACGACCACCTTGAAGATGACTCTCACTTAAGCACGCAACATGGGAGTCTCCATTAGACACTGGTCTTTTCGGTAGCAGTAGGAAGAGGGGAAAATTGGTTCAGCTCCATGTGCTTATCATGATAAGAGCCTGTTGAGCAGCCAGAAAGTAGAAGTATCTGGAAGAGTGCAGCAGCCTCACACAACCTCAACACCCTATCCCTCCTCCTCTGTCCCCCCTGCTCGCTCCTGAAGATTGCAGAAGGCTCTCAGTCACCTTCACCGCAGTGCTGGAAAGCCAGTGAAACAGTTTCAGGGGAGTAGAGCTCAGACTGGCACGGATCCTCTGCTTGGGACTCTCAGGGGGTAAGTACCAAGTCTTCACCTAGTCATTGTCCTTGTTGGGGACTCCCGATTCCATCTGCCTGGCGGTGTGGTGTGGGGGTTTCCCCTGTTTTCTGCACACATTAGTAGCATTTTTACCTATTGTGTGCCTAGAAATCCAGCGGTCTTAGCATGCATTCTACCAAAGTGGCTCCAACACATGTCCTTACCCTAGTGCCTGTAACGCACACTGCAGTAAAAGTGCAGTTAGCACACACCCTTTAGGCCACCACGGCCTTAGCGTGCACTGTTGTAGTACTTGCCTTAACTCTCTATATCTTCTTCCAGGAAATGTTGTATGGCCTGTGGCAAGCAAGATGCCTCATCTCTGGATTCTGGACGGCTTTTCTTGCATGGCAGCTTCTGAGTCGTTCCTGGATGACCTGGCCCCCACCTTCAGCCGGGGGATGCAATTAGTCCAACCTTGCCTTCCTCGGGGCAGAAGGTGATGGATGGCGCTATGAGTAAGCATATCCCACCGAATGGAGGCTCCGGTGACCATGCTGTGAGCTACGCCTCATCCTCTAGGGGGTTTGTGGCAGCTATGCCCCTGGTGTTGGGGGGTCATTTCCGAGAGGAGAGCTTCTGGACTCCTGATTTTCTCCCTGAAATGTTTTTCTTTTTATAGTAAGCCTGGTCCTTCTGGCATGGAAATTCAGACCTTGCAGTTTCTGGGTACCCCCAAACACAGGCACATGAGGGGATAAACAGAGTGGAAGCCCTGTACGTCTGCCTTTGGCCAAGCATCTCCGGCGAGGGGCGCCCCCCTGGAGATGAGGATCAGTTGGGATCTGTTCAAAGTGTGGATGGTGACTTGGATTCAGATGTCTCTGTACTGAGTTCTGATGTGGATCCTCTTCAGAGACTGTGAAGAGGCCGATGTGATCCACCTGTTCCGGGAGGAAGAACTTCAGGTGTTGATTCCCAGGGTCTCTCCACCTTGGGCTTGATGGATGCTCCAGACACAGAGTAGAAACCGAAGATGCATCCTTTCCTGCGAGGGATGTGGAAATCCACTACTGTCTTCCCGTTCTTGGAGTTACTCAAGGGTCTGTTCCAGTCAGAGTGGTATTTCCCCGATTCCCTGCCTAGGGGCTAAGGGTGTATAAGAAGTTCCCTGCTCTTCCGGAGAAGGAATGCATTGTGTGGTTTGCTAATTCCAAGGTTGATGTGCAGGTCAAGATGTTTTCCAGTCAGACTATCATTCCTGTTGAAGGATGCTCTGGACCAAAAGATGGATCCTTGTTGAAGAATAAGTTCGCTGCGGCGGCCGCTGTTCTTCAGTTGGCAGGATTTGCAGGCTGGACATCTCAAGCCCTGCTCCAGTAGATTCTGTTTCTTCTGCTCAATGATTCTACCCTTCTTTTGGAATTTATCTATGACCATCCTATCTGATGCTATGTGCATCCTGGTACGTCTAGCATCCAGGGATTGTGCCCAGTCGATGGTGGCATGGCATTGGCTAGGATCTGACACAGGACAGCAGACTCATCTTCCAAAGCCCTGTTGACCATCTGACCTTAGAGGGAAGCTTCTGTTTGGTCCAATTTAGAGAAACTGGTGAAGGACCTGGGCAAAATGAAATCTTTCCGCCTTCTGGAAGACAGGTCCAAGGGGCCTGTAAGGCAAGCAGGCATCCCTTTCTGTCAGCCTCCGCCTTCTCCTTGCGGGCACACTGGTTGAACTCCTGGGGGTGTCGGACTCCCATTGCTACCAGCCTGGAAGTTTTTTCTGCCCCTCTACTTATGGACTTCAGGCTAGTTTTCAGTTCCTTCATGGAGTGCTTGGGCCCAGGGACATATACGTCCAGAGGAAGACCCTCCTAGGCTGCACAATGAAGTTTGGGGGGGCCCTTTCCCTGATTCCTACAGCTGAGGACAGGCTTTGCCTCTTCTCTCAGGAATGGGCCTGGGTCACCAAGGATCGCTGGGTGCTAGTCCCCATTCAGTACAGCATTGTCCTGGAATGCAGAGTCAGTCCCAGCCGCTTTCATCCTCCCTCCTTCTGGATCTGTGAATGACAGGATCGCTGTGCGGATTGCCTTGGTCCGGTTGCCTCTCCTGAAGACAGCGGTGCCCATTCCCCTGAACAATCAGGGAAAGGGCAGGTATTCCATCTGTATTGTGATGCTGATACGGAAGGAGCATTCTAGCCCATTCTGGATCTCAAGGGTGTCAACGGGCACTTGCATGTCATGCGCTTCTGGACAGAAACTTTGCGACCCATGGTTCAAGCAGTGTTCCAAGGGGAACTCCTGGCATCTCTGAATTTGGCTGAGGTGTATTTTCATATCCCGATCCAGCAGGATCAGCAAAGTATCTGCATTTTGCATGCTTGGCTCTCCAGTTCGCCACCCTTCCAGTCAGACTCTCCATTGCCCAAAGGATGTTCTCCAAGGTTGTGGTAGTGGTGGTGGCGGCGATACGGCGATTTCTGTGCACCCATATCTGGGCCACTGGCACATCTGAGACAAATATAAGAGAATGTAAATAAATAAATAAATAAAATAAATAAATTCTCTTTCAGTGGCAGTTCGGGTAGTTCCCTTAGTGGTGTCCTTTCTGATGGGCCTTGGCTGGCTGATCAATTGGTGAAGGAGCCAGTTGTTGCATTCTCAGTTCCTGGGAGTGCATTTCTGTTCTTGAGTAGGCAGAGTCTTCCTGCCAGAGGAGAAAGTTAAAGGACTGAATTACTTGACACTGTTCTGTTCGCAGCAGGCTCCCAGAGTCCAGGATTATCTTCAACTCCTCGGATTGATGTTATTGACAATCAAGATGGTGCCATGGGCATGTGCTTTTATGTGGCTGCTCCAACTCTCCTTGCTTTCTTCAGGAACAAGCAGGAAGTCAGTCTTCACATATGGGGGATGTCGGCACCAACGGAGCCCTCACAGAAGCATCTTCTCAGATTTCAAAGAAAGCCTTTGGGAGATGCCACCACGCATGCGTTGTCCCCTTCCCTCCCAAGGGTGCCATCTTAATCAGTCTCCCTTTTTCTGCGGAGCCCTACAGACGTTCATCTTGTCCCCCGGAAAAAGGTTTTCTTTAACTCATACATTCATGTACTTTTCTGGCTTGTGCCGGCTCTCTCTCGCCTTGGGACCCGCTGCTGTGGCAATAAGTGCTCTAAATTAGTTGAATTCTTTATTCTCCATGCAGTGAAAATGGCGATGCAATTCTATTAAAAAAAGAAAGTTAAATATGATCTCCATAAGGGTCTCTGACATGCCATTTCATGACGACGTCAAGGTTTATCAAACTTTATTGAATTTTCTTAAATACACAAAAAGCAATAAAATGCAAAAACTGTTAGTTCATTTAAATAATGGCATTCCATTCGATATTATTGAGACCAATGCTGTGGCATCGGGCCTCGAAATTTAGCTTTTTGTCATATTTTTGTTTTTCAGCGCTTTTGCGCTCTTTTCTACCACTGGCCGTAGCGAGGATCTTCGACCTCGCAGGGGTCCTTTTCTCCCCAATGGCCACGAGTTTTAAAAAATGTGATCAGTGTTCAAAAAATATGTCCATCACCGACATGCATGATTGTTGCCTCCGGTTGTCTGGGCATTTTCCACGAGCCAGAGGAATGCCCCTTGGGCAAGAAAATGTCTGTGAAGGCCATGCAGAGCCGTCAGCTTAAGCAGAATGACATCTTCCACCCCAATATCCCCGGTAGCCTCATGCTCGAAGGCCCCGCACGGCTCCCGCAGTCCCTCAGTGGACTCACAGGCACTCCGAATAAGGTACTCTGGAGAGAGAGCGTAAGAAGAAGATGACCTTGAGGGCCTCTTCCGGAGATGTGGACAAGCATGGGAAGTCCCGCGCCCGGTCCCTCAGCCCCTGGCGAGATCGAGGAGTCGGAGCAGGAGTGTCCCCGAAAGGTGCCCAGAAGGATGTCGTGGCCTCTGGCGACAGACCTCGGTCTCCCAAGAGCCATCCCATTGAGGATCCCCTCTCCTCCTCAACACCTGACCTGGTCACTCTGGCGTCCATGTCAATAGCTGCTACCCCTGAATGGGAAGCCCGTATGTTGGCCCTAGGGCGCAGCGTTTCTGTGTTCATTGCCTCCTGGCGGGTGCCACCCTGCCCCGCAGAGACTGCAGGGACCTTGACCTTGAGGACTCCCTGGGCCGCCAAAGCGATCACCGAGAGCCAGATGCCTCGGTCAGATCCTCGATGAGGATCTCATTCTTGCTGCTGTTACTTGGGAGCAAGGTCTTCGCAGGTGAGCACCTCTGGCTCCAGCCATGCACCAGCCTCGCAGCACTTGAGACCGGAGCTGCCAGTGCTCCTGCAGCCAGCAAGCTTCAAGTCCTCCTTGGAGTACTCCGACTGGGAGTCCGACATCGAGACATCCCCGGAGACTCGAGCCCACCGAGACACCCCCTCAGACCCGTCTCTGCTGGCTGCCAAGCGCCGATCCCCACCCAAGGACACCTCCTTCCTCATGTTCATCGGGGACATGGCTCAGGCGCTCTCACTCTGTCTCCCCTGCACCAGACCTTGCTGAGGCAAGAGCTCACGGTCCTTCTCAAGGACAGAGCTGTGGAGCCCGTTCCACATCACTCGAGGGGCAGAGGGTTTTACTCCAGGTACTTCCTGGTCTTCAAGAGTACAGGGGACCTGAGGCCTATCTTGGATCTGAGAAACCTCAACAGGTTTCTGGTGCAGGAGAAGTTCAAGATGCTCTCCCTTGGAACACTGCTGAGGTAGCTCCAGCAGGGAGATTGGCTGTGCTTCTTGGATCTGAAGGATGCTTATACCCACATCCTGATATACCCAAGTCACAGTCAGTACCTCAGGTTCGTAATAGGAGGCAACCACTACCAGTACAGGGTACTCCCCTTCGGTCTCACCTCCGCCCCAAGAGTCTTCACCAAGTGCCTGGCAGTGGTGGTAGCCTAACTCCGCCTCCACGGGACCTTCATCTTCCCCTGCCTTGACAACTGGTTTGTCAAGGGGGACATGGCCTCAGAGGCCGGACAGGCCACTGCAGCATTCAGGTATTACAGTACCTGGGCTTCATGATAAATCATACAAAGTCCAACCTCATTCCAATGCAGACTCTGAAGTTCATCAGGGCCCTACTGGACTCCATGCAGGCCAGGGCTTTCCATCCCCTCAATAGGGCAGTCCACATCATGGCCCAGGTACAGAGGCACTGTGCCGTGTCAGCTTGAGCGCTCCTCTGCCTCCTGGGCCACATGGCCTCCATGGTCCACTGAGCCACCCACATGTGGAGGTGGGCGTTGGGGACTACATGGCCTCCATGGTCCATGTAGTCCCCAACGCTCACCTCCACATGCGGGTGGCTCAGTGGTGCCTCTGGTCCCAGTGGACCCAGGCCACAGGCAAGTTTTGGGACAGGGTCACTTGTCTCTCGCCAGCTCACAGAGTCCCTCACCTGGTGGCAGAACGCCCGGCACCTGTGGGCGGGCTTGCCCTTCCAATTCCAGAATCCCCGCTGGATCCTCACGACAGATGCTTCCCTAACAGGTTGGAGTGCTCCCTGCAAGGAGCTGTGCACCCAAGGGGAGATCCAGCAGTATATCAATCTACTCGAGCTCAGGGCCATCTTCCTCGCCCTGAGGGTCTTTAGACACCACCTATGGCACCAGTCGGTGCTTGTCCAGACGGACAACCAGGTCACAATGTTCTACGTGAACAAGCAGGGCAGCATGGGCTCCTACCCCCTCTGTCAGGAAGCCGTGGCCCTCTGCTCCTTTGCAGCCAGCCAAGGGATGCTCCTCAGGGCTGTCTATTTCCTGGGCGAGGACAACACCCTGGTGGGACAGGCTGAGCAGGGTCCTCCAGCCACACGAGTGGTGTCTGGACTCTGAGGTAGCACTCAGACTCTTCTGGCTATGGGGAACCCCCAGCATGGACCTCTTTGCCAGCCCGGTCAAGGCTCAGCTGTCCCGGTTCTAGAGCCCTGAACGGAGTACCGCCTTGACTCGTTCTCTTGTCCCGTGCATTCGGTCCTTCAGTACCTCCTCCACCTATCACAGTCTGGAATTAAATCCAACTCCATCAGGATGCATCTTGGCTATCTTTCGGCTAATCATCACCCCATCGAGGGCAAGCCCCCTCTCCATGAAGCCCCTCATCACCAGATTTATGCAGGGCCTGTTGCTCTCCAGACCTCTCTTACGGATGCTGGAATGGGATCTCAATGTGGTCCTGGCGCAGCTCTCACAAAGCCACCATTCAAGCCCTTGGCTATCTTCTTCCTATGCCACCTGTCCTGGAAGGTCACCTTCCTCGTGGCACTCACCTCGGCTCGCAGGGTCAGTGAATTCCAGGCCCTGGTGGCCGAGCCTCCCTACACTAAGTTCTTTAGGAATAGGGTGGTGCTCTGCACTCACCCCAAGTTCCTAACGAAGGAAGTCTCCGACTTCCACATCAATCAGGAGGTGGTTCTCCCTACCTTCTTCCCACAGCCTCACGCCAACATGGGCTGTCCTCCATACCTTGGACCGCAAACAAGCCCTGTCCTTTTACCTACAACGGACCCAGAGGCACCACAAAGTCTCACAGCTTTTTGTCTCCTTTGACCCCCAGTCATATGGGGCAAGCGGTCACTAAAGAGACCATATCTATCTGTGTGGCGGATTGCATCGCCTTTGCTCATAGCCGTGCTGGAGTTCCTCTGGAGCGCCGTGTCACAGCGCACAATGTCAGGGCAATGCCGACCTTGGTCACAAACCTCCGGTTGGTGCCGATGGCCAACATCTGCCGGGCCGCCACCTGGTCCTTTGTCCACACCTTTGCAGCCCACTACTGCCTGTCGAGAGAGTCCCGATGGGATAGCACCTTCGACCAGGCCGTATTCCGTAACCTCTTCAGGGTTTAGGCAACTCCTGCAACTTCTTGTTCAGGCTATCGGAGCCATGGTTCTTCCTGGACACTGGGGTCCTCAGAGTCTGCCTTCAGATTCGCTTGCAGCTGCTCACGGCTGTGCCGTGGGTTTTTTCTAGTGACCCTCAGTAGCCTGGAACTAGGGAGTTCCATATGTGAGGACTGACATCCTGCTTGTTCCTGGAGAAAGCATAGTTATTCACCTGTAACAGGTGTTCTCCAAGGACATCAGGAATTAGTCCTCACAACCGTCCCTCTTCACCTTGGAGTTGCTGTTCATTTTTGGCCATCTTCTTGTTTGGGCTCTAGCTATGGCACCTGACTGATTAAGATGGCACCCTTGGGCGGGAAGGAACCACACATGCGTGGTGGCATCTCCCAAAAGCTTTCTTTGAAAGCTGGGGAGATGCTTCTGTGAGGTCTCCGTTGGCGCCGACGACACCCAAATGTGAGGACTGATTCCTGCTGTCCCTGGAGAACATCTGTTACAGGTGAGTAACTATGCTGACTCTGTGGTCCCCGAGTTCTCAATGGTTCAAACTCAGGCTCCTGCTCCCAATGATGATGATGGCCATTCTGCAGTGGTGGCAGCAACCCAGTCTTCTGAGGAAGGGCGTGGCACTGGGCGATCTTTCTGTCAGTGGATGATCGGCCTTGGCAATGGGCTTCCGAGCCTGAGAGACTAACGGCCCAGGGCCATTGTAACTAGGATGGCTCTTCCATGTTTCCGGCTCCTTGTCAAGGGTCAGGTAGTTTGAGTGTTCTCAGACCACACCATGGTGGTAGCTTCTGCCAGTAAGCTAGGCAGCACGAGGAGTGCTGGAGTAACCCTGGATATGGACCTCCTAGTTTATCAGCTCTGCACATTGCCAGGATGGCTATTGTGAAAATGAATTTTCTCAGCCTGCACTCTCTGGTTCCAGGAGAATGGGAATTGAGTCAGGAGGTGTTTGTTGTTTCTGCACTGCTGGAGTCACCCCGAAAGGGATCTGATGGCGATCTGCTGCATTTCCAAAGTGTGCTGCTTCTTCAGTCGCCGCATGGAGATAGGGTCTGAAGGGGTCGGTGCCCTGGCTCAACCTTGACCAAGTCAACACTTGCTGTATGTGTTTCTTCCATGGTCCCTGGTGGGGCATGAGACTTTAACATATGGAGCTCCACCTGGGAAGAATTATTCTGGTGGCATCATTTTGGCTGATGAGTGTAATTTGGAGATCCGATGTGGCTCCTGCAAGTGCCACCACTTCGTTTGCCTCCGTCTCGGGGTTTATTGTGTCAGGGGCCACTTGTCCTGGAGGACCCAGCTCGGCTCCTGTAAGGAGACGGTTAGTGCATATGGGCTGCTCTCCAGCGGTTGTTTTTCCACTCTGCTCAGAGCCCAGAGGAGGTCTACCAAAGTGGCATGTGCGGGTCTGGTGCCTTTGCTGCTGGTGTGGTGCACGGCATCTGGCTCTTGAGGTGACCAAGGTACTGTCTCTGTTGGCCTTTTTTGAAGGATAGTCTGGAGAAGGGCCTTTTCTCTTAGCTCCCTGAAGGTTTAGGTGGCAGCTTTGGTCTGTTTCAGAGGTCCTTTGACTGGTAGGTCTCTAGTCTTACACTCGGATGTTTCGCACCTTCATCAGGGGGTTGGGGGTCTGTGTTCCCCCTTCTAGTATATGATCCCTTTCTGGGATCTGTGCCTGGTGCTCGGGGCCCTGATGTTGGAGCCCTTGAGCCGTTGAACAGCGCTATTCTGAAGGATTTAACGCTAAAGATGGTCTTCTTGGTTGCAATTTGTTCCACAAGGGGGATTCTGAGCTGCTGGCTCTGTCTGCCAAGATCCTTACCTAGATTTTTCTGAGGAGGCCTTTTCTATTCGACATGTGCCTTCCTTCTTTCCTGAAGTGATTTCTTCCTTTCATGTGAACCAAGACGTTTGCCTGCCCTCCTTCTCTAAGGAGCAGTGTTGGGGGGAATGGTAAGGATCTTTGCCTTGTGGATGTCCAGAGGGTGTTTCTCCGATTCTTGGAGGTTACGAATTCTTTTCATAAGTCAGATCATTTTTTTGTGCTGTTTGCTGGCCTGCGCAAGGTGACATGACAGCTAAGTCTCCATTGGGGTGATGGGTTACTGAGGTCATTGCCTTGGTGAATCTGTTGTGGAACCAGCCAGCTCCGGAGGGTTTGCATGCCCATTCTACCCGAGCGCTAGCATCCTCATGGGCAGAAGGGAGCTTGGTAGCCCTTGCAGACATTTGTTGGGAGGCAACGTAGGCATCACTTTCCAATTTTGTCAAGAGTTTCCACTTGGATGTCCACGTTCAAGTGGACATGGCCTTTGGCTCTAAGGTTTTGTGAGCTGCTGCATTTTCTTCCTGCCCAGTGGAGTCATAGCTTTGGTATGCCCCATTTGTCTGGACTGGTCCAGCAGGACGATATGGAAGGTGAAATTTTACTTACCAGATAATGTCCTTTCCTTGAATTCTGCTAGATCAGTCCAGGGCCCGCCCCCTGAAACTGTTTGCTCTTGTTCTTTTGTGGCAGTAACCTTGGGTTCACTATGATTTATATACTTGGATCTGCAGGTTCTTCTTCTATGGACAACTTTCTATTTATGCTTTCCTGTACATAGCTCTCTACTGTTTGATTTCTCATTGTTGCCCCTGTTGAGGTTTTGTGAGGCTTGCCATGTTCTCCCATATGCTTTGGGACAAATACTGAAGAGACCTTTGGTGGCTGAGGCATATAGAACCATGGGAGTGATGTCATTGAAACCTGGGTTTTTCATTGATTCTTTGTCTCCACCAATCTTCTGGTAGGGGACCACAACCCGCTTGTCTGGACTAGTCTAGCAGGACTCGAGGAAAGGACATTATCTGGTAAGTAAAATGTCACCTTTCATATAGGAAATATACATGTATGACTGCAGTTGCCCACATCGAAATTTACAGTTGTACCCTGGCATGTATAGGTTTTTAAAAAATGCTAGTTTCCGCCAAATTGCAATAAAGACAGAGGCATCTGTAGTTAATTGGTTGCATTTATACGTGTAGTTGCCAAGTTTCTCCTGCTGATTTTTTGCACTTGTAGATTTGCAAAATCCGTCCTCTAGCTCCACATATCGGCAAAGACACGTGCACGCCTTCACTATTTTTAAACTATCTCCACGTTTAGCAAAGCCTTTTCTAAAATACTACTGAAATTCTGTATGTCGCACCTCAATGACTCAATTCCAGTCTCCATGTACTATCTAAAATGTGCCTTCATATGTATTAAAACTAATGGTAGGCTTCTTATTTTATACTTTAGCAAAATGTATTAGAGGAAACAAGTTTACTGTAAAATAGCATCCATGTTACTCACAGGAGATTGTGCAATACTGAAAAAAAAAGCACAGGCCTTAGAATTAAGACCTGGACAAACCTCTTGCAGCAGTTGTTGCACACCATAGAGTATACCCATTTTGGGGTAAGTTATAAAGCATTTTCCATGTGTAAAGCATGTTTTATATGCAGAAATGGATATTATAAAACTGCTTATTGGTATACATGTGAGCCAACAGCAGTATGTATCATTTTATGTGGTCTATACATAGGCGTTCCCTGGGATGTAGTTTGGGCAGAGCTGGGGCAAAGTTTAATGTACATGCCTACTTTTTTTAAAAATGCATGCACTGTATATACACATATTTATACGACTGGAGTTAGGTGTAAGTTTCACCAAGAGAATTTTTAATCTCCAGGAACAAGCAGGAATGAGTCTTCACATATGGGGTACGTCGGTACCGACGGAGCCTGCGCGGGAACGCTCCCCAGCGTCCAATCAGAAAGCTTTTGGGAGCATCCCTCAGCGCCTGCGTGCTGCCTTCCCGCCTTTCCAACTGTCTCTCCTCAGTTTTCGTTTTTCTGCGGAGCCGGCAGGACGTCTTCCTGTCACCGCAGAAACATTTTTTTCTTTAATTCTTAATTCTTTGTTTTCTTGTGGTCGCGGCTGTCTCCCCGACTCCACCGGTATCGCCGGTGTTTTTTTCTTTTTCTTTATCCAGGGAATTTTTTTCCCTCGGTTTCAGTATCTAAACTTTGGGCCTGTAAGGCCTCTCCATTATGGAGCCGCCTTCTCCTAAGAAGTTCCTTAACTGTGGAAACACAGTTTTCTTTTTAGACTCCAATAACTGGTGTCTAACCTGTTTGGGTCCTGACCCTTTTTCCCCTGAGCCATCAGGCTACAATACTGTGAGAAGAGATTCTCTATTTTGAGTTTCCCTCGATACCGTTTTCCCTCCCTGTGTCAGGGCACTGGCCATTTCTTCTCTACAGGATCAGGTAACCCACAAAGTCTGTTAAGACTAGCCAATCCTTGAGTGGTAGGTCTCATGCCAAGCATGATGACGGCCCCGGCCTTGCCCTCAAGACCCCATTGGCATTAAAACCCCGGCGGGAGTCTTCAGGCTCCAAAGCCTTTCAGGGGTTTCAGGTTGTTCCTGGGGCTCACCCCTCACAGAACATACCTGAGCCATGCTCGGTGGTGGCATCCGCTTCGAGCGGTACCGGTACCCCGGCATCGGCACTGGTGTTGAGTGCTCCACTCCTCACCAGGGATCATCATCTGGCGTTCTCGGTACGTTCGGGACCGACCGATACGTCCCAGATTGACTTTCCAGTATCAGCAGTACCGCCGATACCACCACCGATGTCTGAACCCTCTAAGCATGCATCGATAGACTCGCTTCCTTCGATGCCGAGTCTAGAATCGATATCTAGTCTCGAAGACTGGGTACCGACGCGTCTCGGAACCGACGTTTACCGATTCCGGATGCACGGTACCGAGGATAATCACCAAGGGTTTTTGGTTACCTCGGTATCGCTTGAGCAGCCTCCGATGACTGCTTCGGTGTCGGTTTCGCCTTCGATTCCGGCACAGCTACCGGTATCGGTATCGATGCCGGTACCTGCAGTATCATCGGGACCAGCTCCTTCCATGCTTTTTTTCACCTGGATCGCTCCTCTCTATACCTAGTTTGGAGTCGATACCTGGCATAGACGATGCACTACTGACTGTCTCAACTCATAACTGCCAGTTCCAGTATCCATCCATTAGAGATCCTGTTCTGCACCGGACAGGTACATCCTCCAGTGCCCAGGCTACTTTTTCAAATTTAGCCTGTCCAGGGATGGTTCCCATCGGAGATCCTTCTTTTCAGAAATTTCTCCTTGACATGGCAACCTTCCTTAATATTCCTATCCCTGGCTATGAGTCTTCTCAAGGTTTTTCTGCAGAAAAGACAAATATAATGCTTCCTTTACATCACTCTTTGCAGGATCTTCTTCTGAGAGTATGGGAAAGACCTTTAAGGGTTTCTTTACCTCCTACAGCAACTGATCTTCTGTATCAGGTGCCCCCCTCTCCAGGATTTCAAAAGCCTCAACTTCCCCATCATTCCATTGTAGTGGAATCAGCAATGAGGAAGGTAAAAAGCAAGAAAAAACATTCTTCTTTCCCG
The DNA here is from genome assembly GCA_033557465.1 of Ichthyophis bannanicus. Classification (NCBI taxonomy): domain Eukaryota; kingdom Metazoa; phylum Chordata; class Amphibia; order Gymnophiona; family Ichthyophiidae; genus Ichthyophis; species Ichthyophis bannanicus. The sequence continues at coordinate 298,033,872 of CM066033.1, read as the reverse complement.
CCAGGGCGTGCATCTAGAACACTGGATGCCTTTGGACGTCAAACCTTCCAAACATCTATGCTGGCAACAAGGATTCTCTCATATATTTTCTATATGAGTCTATCCCTTCAGGAGATCACAAAGAAGTTATCTCTTTTGACTCCTTTTTTTATCAGAGCCCAAGGCTGCAGACTATTCCTTACTTCTTAGTCATAGCCAAAATATCTCTTGGTTTCTTTCTCGTGCTTCCCTAGACTCTTTTGAGTCTGTTAGCAGAACTTCTGCTATAGCCATAAGAGCACGTCGTAAAGCCTGGCTCCAAGCATCAGACTTGAATAGATGGGCACAACAAAGACTGCATAATACTCCTTGTACTGGAGAAAATCTCTTCAATAAGGAGTCCTTATGTCAGGTTGCTCATTGCTCCACTGACTTTCTTGTTTCTGAGGGCCATCCTAAGCCCTCTCCTTCCTCAGCAGGTAGGAAATGCCCTATCAAACCTTCTTTCCCTAAAAGAAAGAGGTTTTCCTCTTCTCCTGCCCATCATTCAGATGTTCCCAAGCAGGGGAGGTCTCGCCCTGGTCTGAAGAATCCAAACTCTAGCCAGGCTGAATAAACACAGTAACCGTAGGTTTCTGATTAATCTTTTTATAACTACAGTTAACTTCTTTTTAGCAGAAGTTTTTCACTGTTTTTCCATTCAAAACTCTGCTCAGGGATTCCTATTCTCAGGAAATCCATTTACTCTTCAGTATGCTGAACTGTCAGGATATTCATGTCTATAAGTTACAGGGGTTTCCACCTCTTCCTAACTAGAACAGAGGTTTAGCAACTATCACAAGATAGTTTCTCTGTACCAGCATGAATTTTTTCCTTCCAGGGACTTACCATGTGGTAAGTCCTTCTTCAGCTTCTATCTCTACCCTCCTCTCCAGGGTTTCCCCTGTAAGAGTGGTACCATACCGTTGAAAGACTTTTCTTGTCTTTCTTTTTACTGTAGAGTTTCTTCTCCTGAGTAAACTCCCTTCTTTATCTGGGCAGCTCTGCAGACAGAAACAGCTTTCTCTCTTTGTTCAGTCTGTTCTCTCTGTTTGACACAGACCGATTCTCTCTGTTGTCCTATTCAGTAGCTGCCCATGCAGGAGTTCCAGTAATTGACTACTGGTACTTTTCCACAAGTCCCAGTCTTCCACCACTTCTGTCTAGCCTTAGTAGTGATTCCAAGACAGTTTTCTACATCTTTCTTGGATAATCCTTCTCACTACAGGCTTCTTACACTATCTTCTACCCTTGCCATCTCCAATCTCTGGGTTTGGCAACGTAGTGGACGTGGCTGTGAGTTTTCTCCATCAGCCAGTTCTACATCCCAGTTCTCCTGCATAATGCTCTCTGCAATCCTACTGAGAAGCTTTCCACTATGGGCCCTTGCTAGAGAGCATAGAGTTTCTCTAATGGCTATCCATCATGGTTGAAAAAGGCTTCCTCAGTTATCCCCTATGACTGCGAGGGTTCTTCACACCTTACTATTTCCTTTTTAAAAAAAAAAAAAAAAAAAGGAAAGAGGGAAAAGGACATAAGCCTTCTCCACGTGAAAGTCTAAGAGTTATCCCATTCCTACAGGGAATATACTCTTTTTTCTTGCAGCTTGTCCTCATGGTATCCTAATCCTTCAAGGACAGCACATATTAATCTGGAAAACGCCTGATACCTCCTTTGACCCTCCCGTAGGTCAACCTGGTATCTCATTCTATGTGTTTCTGTCCTTTTACCATGCTGGAGTTCTACAGGACTCCGGACTTGCTGTTTACAGACTGATATTATCCTCTGTTTTTTCACGTAACCATCCTGGTTATTCACTGGATAGCATTCCTTTACCGTCATCTCTGGGGGAATAGATTCTCTTTATATCTTCTCAAGTAGGCTTCACCTCCTTGTTCTTAGATGAATCTTTTCCCTTCACATCTCTATGTGAATGTCCTGATAAGCATAGCTCTGTCTGCTTAGTTGCAGGCATCTATCTTTAGACTTATATATTCAGGTATATATATATATATATATATATACCTGTATACATCTCTGTAGATGTATCTGTCTGTCAGCTAAGTGTGCATATGCCATGCCCTTTAGATCTCATTATAGATATATATATATATACGGGTATATAGATATCTACATATATATGTGTATCTGTCCAGATACTTATTATAGGTAGATATGTATTTCCATACTTATCTCTCTGACTGTCTATGCTCATAAAGGTTTTTACCTTCCTGTATGTTCCTGACAGTGGGCTTGCACAGCTTCATACTGTTCCACAGTATGTTTCGGATATTATGCACACAACCACTGCTGTGGTACTGACAGCCCTACCGTATCCTAGGTTTACGTTTCCCTGAAGCTCCATGCCCCAATGTCTTCCTACCTCTCACCAGTTAGGAAAGACATGGTGGATCTTCAGTGGATTTCAGATTCAATTCCTCAAACATCTGTCCTTTCTTGGGAGTATGGGGTTCTTCCCATACCCTTTCCTCCCTCAAGGACTAGGTCTGTTTGTACGGATCGGTCTGTCTTCCTCTTTTGCTCCTACCTCTGAATACTCCTGTAGCCAAAAGAGTTTTCAGCTTTCCATGAAGCTTCCCACTGAAGACCTGCCGTTTTTGTGTTACCCCAATTGAATCCTGGGGTCACCTCTCACTTCCAGATGTTGACCTCCACCTTCACTCCAGTGAGGTCACCTTGAACATTATTCTACTGGATCGCCAGTAGACTCCATCAGCCTTTCTACTTCCTGCAATCCAGTAGGTGAGCGTCATATGCTGATTGTTCCTTTCAATATATTTTATGATAATAATCATACATACAAGGACTCCTTGTTCGTAGTCCTTTCTTAGGTTAGCTGTTTTTCTACAGCTCCTCTCTTTTCAACTCCTACCCTCCATCCTCAGGATGCCTGGCCATATGAGGTGTAGCATGTTTCAATCTCCAACATGTTAGGGCTCCAGGCATCTTAGCTTGGGAGTCCCCATATGTGAAGACTCATTCCTGCTTGTTCCTGGAGATAGCACAGTTACTTACCTGTAACAGGTGATCTCTGGGAACAGCAGGAATAAGTCTTCACAACCCACCCACCTCCCCTAGGAGTTGTATTTCTCTATCTATCTTTTCTTTCTTCTTTCTCTCTCTTTGTCTCAGCTATGAAACTCAACTGAGGAGAGACAGTTGGAAAGGTGGGAAGGCAGCACGCAGGCGCTGAGGGATGCTCCCAAAAGCTTTCTGATTGGACGCTGGGGAGCGTTCCCGCGCAGGCTCCGTCGGTACCGACGTACCCCATATGTGAAGACTTATTCCTGCTGTTCCCAGAGATCACCTGTTACAGGTAAGTAACTGTGATTTCTGTGGCTAGATTTGAGAGCCTGTTTTATAAAAGCACATAAGCACATATATTGCTATTCTAAAATATCAATGTCAAACACTCCTCCTGTAAATGTTTTGTAATTTTGAATACATTTTTAGAGAACCATCAGAATGGAGCAACTGCACCACTTAAATCACAGTGCTAACCTCTACTCCCCCATTTTTTCATAATTGCATGTGTGAATGAATCAGTAATCAAACCCACATTTTTTTAAATTGCATGCATGAATAGTAGTCCATTTAAATATTCAAAAAAATAGTCCCAACTTTTCACAGCTCAAAACTTCCTTATATGTGGCAATACACAATATTTTTAGTACTTATCTTGCTACTAGAAGAATGTCAAAGGACACTGCAAACTACTGTGCTAGTCCTCACTGCTGCTAAGCACTCATTCGCCATTTTTCTAGCCCGACCTGGTGCCTGGGTTTCGATGTCTTTGTGTCAGAGGTTTGACAAAATAAGTGCTCTAAATTAGTTGAATTCTTTATTCTCCATGCAGTGAAAATGGCAATGCAATTCTATTAAAAAAAGAAAGTTAAATATAATCTCCATAAGGGTCTCTGGCATGCCATTACATGACGACGTCAAGGTTTATCAAACTTTATTGAATCTTCTTAAATACACAAAAAGCAATAAAATGCAAAAACTGTTAGTTCATTTAAATAATGGCATTCCATTTGATATTATTGAGACCATGTGGCTTAACTGCATTACGTTCAAAAATCATATCTGAATGACCAACACGCATGCCTGCTGATCTCCCTTCTGTCTCCCCATAAAAAAACTGGCACATGATCAGTGATGAACCATTGCAGGTCTGAAAACTGGTGACAGTGGGAAGCTAACAGTGTCATAAGCAATCTTGTGGATAAACTACTTTTGAGCTCAGCCAATCATACTTTCATTTTGCATATAGTCCTACCAACATATACTAGCTAACAAGGACAAATGATGCAAACAACAAATTCTGTTGCACAAGTGTTGCTAAATAGGGGCTTATATGGCTTATGTGATGAAGAGGAAATCCATTGCTGACATGCAAAGGTCTGACGACAAAAATGGAATTGACCACGGGGGGCATGACCCCTAATGGTGGCCCCCAGTCATGGTTAGCACCTCACAGTCGATATACACGATCCTATCATGTTTATTGGATCCCTACATAAATACTTTACAGGGTCTCTTGTGAAAAATCTGATGCATTGCCAGTATGTGCCAATGAGTCTGTATGTTCCAAACGATCTGAGACAAGTTAGAAAACTTTAATACGTAACCATGTTTTTCAGATGAAGTTCTAATCTGATCCTGCAATAATTAGTTGTTGCATTCTCATGGTGCTGCTAAACATTTATTTAAAAAATTACAAAGCATTTATAGAAGGGATGTTTGATGTTGGCATTTGTGTTCCTTCTGAGTGGGGAGATTTCATGTTTTAGAGGTCCTCTTGTATAAAATAGGCATTTTTAACATTTCAAATAGGTGTCTTGTTATGAAATATTACGCCTGTCTTGGGCAGGATTTTGCCTTTGTACCTTCAGCAAAATGTTTGCTAATCTGTAACATTATGTGTGTGTGTGTTAGGGGGGAGGGAGCAGGGGAGTTATAAAATGATGAAAGCTGGCAGATTTTCCATTTGCTTCAAATTTTATGAAATTTCTGCTTATTTTGGCTACCGCTGAAACCTCCAATACTTACGGGGAAAGTCCTTCATCAATCAGGCCCATAGCCAAATTATATCATCATAGTAATACTACTGGTAATGACACCTGTAATTGTATGCATTGTAAATATATTTCACACGCACACTTCCATTAAAATATAACATGAAAAGTGGACATTTATACAGTCAAGAATCATCTTCTTATAATAGGTTTGAGTGCTGCAAGCAATAACTCAAAGACCAAGGTCAGCAACAGAACTGGTTCTGAAGCTAGTTTTTCATCCAGTAAAGAAAGTCCCTTATTAAGGTAAAGTAGCTTCATTTCTAAATTATTTGAGTTGGATTAAATTTCACTATATTTAAACTGTTATTGAATTAACTGTGCTTTTTGATATATATTTGTCGTACATTTCCATGGATTGTTTGTAGGTAAGAGTTCAGAAATATAAAAATACGGTAAATAAAATCTAAAATCACTGCTTAAATTTTACTGCACCTTAGAACCAAAGCCAGGTATTGTTTTTCAGCTGTTGTTTTCTCAGCTAAGACTCAATTGACATCTCAGTGAACCACAAATTAGCGTGTACAGCTGCTCTCAGTAGGACTACTTAGAGACCAGACAATAGAAGTTGTCACGAAAAGGGCAGACATAATACATAAAGAGTCTTGAAGAAACAAAGTGCTGTATTTCTTGTTGCTTATGTAACTGGGATGTAGGCTAGTCTGTGCTCAATACGTATTTTTGTATTCCTTTCAAGAAAGGTATTTAATACTAGAGTATTTGTTACTGTTTTTATTCTTTGCTTTCAGAGTGAATACATTTAATTAATGGCCCCTACAGAGCTGTAATTTATCTTTGCAGCTATGTTAATTTCCAACACTTCCTCTTGGTTCTCAGAGCAGTCTTGAGTTAGTTTCTCATGAGTTTTTCCTCTTTTCTCTTAACATAAAATACCAATCAGGAAGCAAAAGAAGAGAAGAAAAATCAGCAACCATGTGAATATGTTTACGTTAAACATTTATTTGTACTCTGTAAAACAGACTGTGAGTTCTTGTGTTTAAAGTTAGTTACTAGTCATTTTTGTTGTATAAAAGTATTTATAATCCATGGACCAGATGCACCAATGGTAAGTTATAACTTCCATTTGGGTTTGAGTAATTTGCTTAGTACACTTGATACCATATATTCTAAATAAAATCCATAGGTCTTCATTTTTGTTTAGCAAATGTGATTTTCTCATAGCAAATAGATATAAATAATTTTAAAATAAATCAATCAATTATTTGCTGTATATTGGTTTATATTTGCATATATTTTTAAAATAAAGACATATATATATATACATATATATATATATATATATATACATATATATATATATATATATAGTTAAAGATTCACTTCAATAGGGACACATGCCGCAGTCCCTCAAGCACGCCATGATACGACCTGTACTTAAAGGCAATAACTTAAGCCCATCTGAACCAAAAGCATACCGGCCCATCTCCAGTTTACCGTTCCTTGCTAAAATAGTTGAAAAGACAGTGCAAAACAACTTCAAGACCACATTGACATGAATGCCCCACTGGACATTCATCAGCATGGATTTAAACCCCGGCACGGTACGGAAACGCTACTCACATCACTCTTTGACAACCTCATAAGAGGTATAGATAATATAAAGAATGGATTCCTGCTAGTATTCATAGACATTTCGGCAGCCTTTGACATAGTGTCCCACGCCAGACTACTACAGCGCCTGCAACAGATAGGATTGTGCAAGAACACTCTGAAATGGTTCACATCGTACCTGGAAGATCGAACACAGCAAGTCAAATGTGCCCAAAAGAAATCATTGCAGTTCCCCGTAACACAAGGAATACCTCAGGGATCTGCCCTATCATCAGTGCTCTTCAATATTTACATCCAACCCATATGCAATATCATCAGACGACACAAACTCCACTATCACATATACGCTGATGACATCATGGTGTATGCTCCAATCAACCTACAAGCACTTAACGCCACAACAATAACTAAATACCTTGAAGACATGAATGTCTGGCTCACAGACAATAACCTGACGGTCAACTACGATAAAACTGAGGCAATGTTCGTCAGCAGGAACCCAACCTTCATTCCACCACAGAATATCAGCATTCTAAACAAACTCATAATAGTCAAAGACGAAGTTAGGTACTTGGGTATCACAATGGACAGAGCCCTGAACATGAAATCTCATATCGCCAAAACCACTAAGAAGGCCTATCAATGTTTGAGGACCATAAGAAAGATCAAACCACTACTCCACCAGGACCACTTCCGCACAGTGTGCCAAGCACTCATCACACCTCTACTTGACTATGGAAATTCTTTATATCAAGGCCTCCCCCAGCAGACCTTACACCCACTCCAAATGGTACAAAACACTACAGCACGCATCATCACTGACACTCCAAGATCAGAACACATCATCCGTATCTTACAACAACTACACTGGCTCCCATTGGTGGCCAGAGCAAAATTTAAAATAATCTTGATCATTTTCAAGATCATCCATCATCTTTCAGCAGATGCACTACAAGAAATCGTAACAAGGAACATCAGTAATAGACCAAGAAGGAACAATAATGCCAACATGATCAGCACACCCTCAGGATACCACAAGACTAAACAAAATACATCAAGAAGAGCTCCATCACTAATGGCATCCACACTATGGAACTCCCTCCCAACGAGCCTAAGGGAATTAGAGGACATCACAGACTTCCGCAAGGCCCTTAAAACCCTGCTCCTCACAGAAACCTACGAGCAGATAGACAAGTCCCCACCAGATATACAACAGCCCCCACTCGAGCGGGATAGCAATGTAAACTCCCCTGCAAACTCAATAACTAACCAACCCAGCTAGACTCATGACACCATCATGATAAATGTTAACCCTCAAATTGTGTTGTCTTAATGTTGTTAAATACTCTCATGTTAAATGTTGTAAAACACCCACATCTTAAATGTAACCCAATTGTGATGTGATGTAACCACTCTGATTGTAGGATAAGGTGGTATACAAGTATGTCTAAATAAATAAATAAATAAATATATATATATATATATATAGAGAGAGAGAGAGAGAGAAGTAAATATTCATGGCATAGCCGCCATTTAATTTTAATATCTAACTTAAATGTTTAAAATCATGCATATTTTCAGTGACACTTATCATATAAAGCAGGGCTGAATTTCTGGGAAATGCTTCCGATACTTCTTTTCATATTCCAGAGTAGCAAGGGTGTTGCCCCAGCTCCTCATTTCCAGGAAGCCTGCAGGGAAGAGAAGGGATTATGGGTGAGCTTAAAGGAGAGCAGAAAAATCTACTCCCTAATCCATCCACTCTTCTTCTGTTGCTCTTGCCCCCGGCCCACATGCTTCATATGCCTAGCTCCACAGTTCTATTTATTTTTGTCTACCAATAAAGCCATACATGTAAATGCCAGCTTTGAGGGCCACATAGAGCAATAGCCAGAACACAGTTCTTTTTTGGAGGGGCCCAAAGTTAACATAGGAGGGCCATAGCCATACAGTCCCCTCCCCCCGCAATCAGCATAGCATTCACCTATTCAGCAGTGACTCTGTTTTCCTTCTCCTGATTTATAGCAGGCCAGCACAGTGCACACATTAAAACTTCACAGGTGGCATGTCCTGCGGGATCATGAACAGGACATGAGCACCATACTAGCTGCAAATCAGGGGAAGCTGCAGGGCCTGAGGTGAAAGTGAAGGGGCTTGGGCCACTGCCACATACATGTTTAAACATTTAGGCTAACCGATTAACATAATAGTGTTATTGACATATAAATTAACATAAGGAGGATAATTTTATAACAGGTCGCTTATATATAAAGTGCAGGTAGGCTGGGTTAGTTCATAAAAACAATACAGGCACCTGTGTCTTTATAAAATAGCCTCATGAAATCTACAAAAATTGTGGCTAAAATGAACCCGCATCCATTTACACTTACTCCAAGAGTAAGCGTAAATGCATTTGTCAAATATACGCATATGCGTATATTTTAATATGCAATACATGTAGTTAACACTTGGAGCCAAGATGTTGGCACCATAGACAGGGCTGGAACGTGGTTGGTGGGGGGGGAGGTTTCTCCTCCAGAGATCATAGAGCATGTTCATAAAGCAAGTGGAATCGGGGTTTTATTTATCCCAAGTATTTTGTGCTTTCAAAATTTGGTGCCCTTCCCAGTTGCCTATGTTTATTGTGCCTAAATCCAGGCCTGATCAAGCTGCAGCTTGCCCAAACTATGCCCCGGCAATACCTACATGTGGGTCCTGTAGAAGTACGTGCTTGCCTGTAACTGTGCGTAACCCGTTGGGTGGAGCATTTTATGCATGAAAAATCCTTTATAAAATTACCCCAGTACTAGCCCCAATAACATGCAAATATACACACAAATATGCATCTGCTTTGAAAATGGTATAAATGTACATCATAACTCAGCCTCCACTCTTCCCATACCTTACCAGTGGCAATGCCTATGCACAGATCATGTAAAAGCAGGCGCACACTTTCCATGCACCTATTTTTTATGCTCGTATATGGCTCATGCAAGTTTTTTATAAGCAGTTTTCTGCAGACTTTACAGGTGAAAAAAGCTTTATACCCCATTAGTAGCTGAATTTTTTTGTCAAATATATAACTTCTTTTGCTGCTTTCATTTGGCCATTCTATGTATAAAGTTGCCAGATTTATCCATAAATATGCCAAGACTTTTTTTTTAAATAAAAAAGCTGTTATATAGGCAGTGCTGGTGCCACCATGCAATCGCATGAGTGCTTTCAAATATCACCATAAAAAAGTTCATATATTACAATCGGAAGGTTTTGTTTGTTTGTATTTGGAATTGAGTATACAAGCTATTGCCTGCATAAATATAAAGTGTAAACAAAATACTGTTTTTTTTCTTCCAGTTGTAAAATGTGAAGAAAAATATTTTTGTTAATATGGTAACTTTTCCCTCAACCTTCAAATCAATACTTCTTTCTTAACTAGTTAAAAGTCAGTGTTTTCTCAGTACTACATCTCTGAAAAGAAAATAGATTTTTAGATGTCCCCTCTGCACCATAGGTTTTATGACCAATATTTCCTTCACATTGTTGTTCTACAGCAAACGTTTTAGAAGCACATGTAAAAAAAAAATTATTTGGGAACACATAACTGTTTTAAATAATACATTTTTTTCATCTGCATATACTTGCAGCCAACTTGTTTTTTTGGTAACAGCACAGATTAATACTTTGTTCAAACACATTTGCTCTTTTAGGTTCCTATTCAGCATGAAGCTCGCCATTGTAATAATTCACATGATTTGTTTTCTGGCAGTTTCATTTTTTATTCTGACCTACTCATTCGATTGGACTTGAGAAAGGAAGCATTAACTCCAGAAACTAATCAAAAATGTATAAGGTTAGTCCAATAGATAGGTATCCCCTTATGTTTTGGTAGAGGCATGTTTGTGTTAGGGGGTGTGGGAGAAGAGATTTCTCAACTTTTATTTTTGTGTATTCAAGCAACCGCGTTACTTTGATCAGCATTAAACCTTAAAACTTTCAAGCCTATGCTGTTAAAAATTTGTTCATGTGCAGCAATTTTGGCTATCTGGTTCAGTAAACAATCAAATGGTTAATATCAAGAAGAATTTAAAAAAATAGATTTTCTCAATAGTGGAATGCTGCAGAATACCACCAGGAGGGAGATGATGTGGGGCAGGGCAGGCGCTACCCAGTAAATCAGGTAAGCACGGCAGGGGGGCACACCAGTATTAAGGGGACCAAAGCTGCAGCTAAGGGACAGAGGAGAAAAGCCGTGGTACCTGGCTTGCAGGCACACAAAAGTACTGCTGGCCGCAATTGAGGTTTTCGTTTGCTCTTCGGCCTGTGGGAGCAACCTCGTAGCCAGAAGTTTGTTGTGGGCCCGCAGGACAGACTGCTCCTGCCAGCCGAGGAGGTGAAGTGGTGCCTGTACCCAAGGGAGCAGACAGGTGGTACACAAAAGTACTGCTGGGCCAGATCTTGGCTCTCTTTTGTTTCTCAACCTATCACCAACTCTCTCTTCCCCCTCCTCCAGATTTGGAATTGAAGAACCCGATCCAGGTTCCCCCCACTTCCAGGGGACGCTGCTGTGAAAGACAGGAGGTGCAGATTGTTGGAGATTGTTGCCCCAGCCTTTGGGGTTGGGGGGGATGTCCATGGGAGTGGTTTTCAGATAGCTTCAGAAGCACCATGGGAGGGTGAACCACTAGCAACAGGTGAGAAGGAAACTTATAAAAGATGCATCTTTCTTAAATGTGCCTTGTGACTGAAGCCAACCAAGAACCTTCTAGCACAGCTATTAGTTGTGTAACAATGTTGTCTCTGAATTCATTGGGGGAGGTCGCTGTGGTTTTGATTATAATGGGCTTTTCTCTGGGAACAAGCAGGAAGTCAATCTTCACATATGGGTGACGTCAGCACTAATGGAGCCTACGTGGATCCACTCCCCAGCTTTCAAAGAAAGCTTTTGGGAGATACACCGCACATGTGTGGTCACCTTCACGCTCAAAGCTGCCTCAGTCTGTTTTTTTTCCGTGGAACTCTGTAGACATCCGGTCAGTGCACCCAGATAATAGCTGATTTTTTTTTACCCTACTCGTGTTTCCTTTACCGTTACCGATTGTTCGATTGATCACCTCAACGTCCTTGTTTTCTCTTGGGTGTCCTTTCCTTTAGTTTTTGCTTTTTCGGCACACGTGATTTTTTCTCGCGGCCTACCTAGTTTAGACGTCCGAGTTTGACCTCGCAGGCCTTGTTTTCCCCGCTATGTCCATGACCAGCGGTTTTCAGCAGAGTGGTAAGTTCAATCACATGATGCCCCACATGGACCACCACTCCACCTGTATCAAGTACCTCGGGGCAGACCATGACGGGTCCTCCTGCCCGCTTTGCCTCCTCATGTTGGCTAAAACTCGAAGGGGCCGTGATAGGTGGCAGGGGGAGCTGTTTGGCAAGTCTAAATAATAATAATAATTCTCTTTATTATTATCGTTTTGTTATATGTAAACCGCCTCCGATCTCTGGAAGAGGCGGTATAGAAAAATGTACAAATAAATAAATAAGTCTAGCTCCGGCTTGGCATCATAGACGGAATCCCTTCCTTCAATGCCAGCATCACATACCCGGGCTCGGTCGGAGCCCAGGGCGCACAGGGTGTCTGTCATCATCGGACAACCTCCCACATACGTCGACAGCGCCCTTGAAGTCGACGCCAAGGATCGACCTGGCATTGGGGGGGGGGGAAAGTCCTCATTGACTTGGCCTCGGAGCCATTGGCACGACTCGGGGACAACAGATGGGAGTGCCTGTCGAAGCAGCCCTCTAGGGATGAGACACCGGCATCGACATAGCGGCAAGTCACTCCTGGCTATCACCATCCAGTACTCTTCAGGCCAGGGAGTAGACTCTGGCCCTGGTGCCATCAGGGTCCAGAGCAGTTGCAGAGCCCTCGGGCATCAAGGCACGCATGGCTGCCTTCGAGCATAGCTTTACAGCTTTCCTCGAGGCGCAGTGGGGCCTGACTCCTGGTCCCTCCGGGTCATCGGCACCCCACATGGGAACCTCCTCACTGAGGATATCCCCGGAGGAGGCACCTCTGCTCCTGGAGCACCTCGCTCGGTTGGTGTCGAGGCCTTGATGACCGACACAATGCCGTCTGACCACCGGAGGTAGCGGGAATTGGACTGGGAGATGGATGAGGAGTCACCCAACACCATGCTCCATCGTGACGTCCCCTCTGACCTCTCCTCGCCACACCACCGTCGGCAGTCTCCCCCGGAGGACTTAGCCTTCCTTGGGTTCATAAAGGAGATGTCCCAGGCCCTCGCCTTCGTGGTAGTGCCGGAGAACCTGGAGATCTTGCAGTACGAGGCCCCTCCTAAGGAGGCACTGATGGTGTCTGTGCCCCACATCCTCGAATGCCTCCTGTTCAGGATGTGGGAGAACCCGGTGACGATCATGAACCGTCAACTCAATTCCCAGTATCGAGTCGGCAAGAGCCCAGGGTTCCAGAAAGCTCAATTCCCATGCAGTTCCATGGTGATGGAGTTGGCTGTGCATTAAATCAAGAGCAGGAAGATGCACTCCTCGGTGCCCCTGGGCAGGGAGGCCTGCTCCATGGGTGCATTTGGGAGAAAGTGCTTCCAGGGCTCGATGCTCACGGCCTAGATCCAGGCTTACCAGCTGTACATGGGCATGTACCTGAGAGACCTGGTGAAGGAGCTTGCCAGGTTCTCAGCTGGTCTGTCAGGTGAGCCCCTTGAACGCTTTCAGACTCTGGTTTCCTCGGTCAAGGAATGCTCCAAATTCCAAACTCGAGCAGCTTTTGACGGCTTCGAGTCAGTGCTTGTTTGGCCACGGTGGTCATTAGTTCCTGTTGCCTTGCCTGGCTGCAGTCCTCCGACTTGGAGCAGTGGATGCAGGACAAGCTAGCCGATGTCCCCCAGAGAGAGAACTTCTTCGGCAAGCCCATGACTGACAAGGCTGACAAGCTGGAGAAGGAATTCATGACCAGAACTAGGCTGTCCAAGAAGGTGTCAAACCCTTCCCACAGGAAGACTTTGGGGAAAAAGACCTTCCACCCGAAGACAAAGAAGGCTTATGGAAACTACCCCAAGTTCTAGGCCTACCCCGCTCCCCCTCAGGGGCAGCAGACCAAGAGCTCAGGGCATGACTTTCATAAGCCCAAGGCTCCCAAGCCCCAAACAGTGGCTCAATCACAGCCTGGGGGAGCTTTTGACTCCTTGGGCATAGCCTCCCTCTCTCAGGAGGTACCTGGCCCAAGGTTCACGGGGTCGGCTTGTCCATTTCGCACACTGGTGGCCGGCCATCACAACAGACACCTGGGTGCTGTGGGTAATTGCGGAGGGATACTTCCTCCACTTCACCCAGCCCCCACACACACACAATTTGCAGGGGAATTACCTATTGATGCTTGCATAGGGAGCTGTTCCAGACAGAGCTTGAGAGATTGCTCAAGGACTGCGCCATTGAGCACGTCCCTCTCCATGTGCAGGAGCAGTGGTTCTGCACCTGCTACTTCCTGGTCTCCAAGAAAACAGGGGGCTTCAGGCCAATCCTGGACCTTTGGGACCTCAATGGCTTCCTGGTCAAGGAAAAGTTCAAAATGGTATCCTTTGGAACCTTGCTGCCTTACCTCCTCCAGGGAGATTGGCTATGCTCCTTGGATCTCATAGATGCTTACATCCACATCCTGATCCACCCACGGCACAGTCAGTACCTCCAGTTCATGCTGGGAGGCCGTCACTACCAGTACAGAGTGCTTCCCTTTGGCCTTGCCTCCGCCCCGCTGGTGTTCGCAAAGTTCCTGGCCACCCGCCTTCGGCTCCTCGGAGTCTTCATTTTCCCATACTTAGACAACTGGTTGGTGCGGGCTGGCACGCCAGGCGAAGTGCGCAATGTGATCCAGCACACGTTGGAGCTGCTACAGCACCTAGGATTCGTGGTGAACTTTCCAAAGTCCAACCTTGTCCCGACACAATCCATGGAGTTCATCGGGGCACTGCTCAACTCCACTCATGCAAGGGCTTTCCTGCCCTGAGCTGGGTTCAACGACTCACCACTCTAGCACAGCAGTTGCAGGCCGGCACTACCATGACTGCCCGGCAAATGCTTCGTCTCCTCGGGCACATGACATCCACCATCCATGTGACCCCCTTTACCTGCCTGCGGATGTGCCAAGCCCAATGGATGCTCAGTACCCAGTGGGCGCAACGGGCCACCTGGGGACTGTATCTAGGTCACGCCTGCTTTGGGAACTTCCATGACCTGGTGGCAGGACCTACGCAAACTGAGGGCTGGACTGCCATTCCAGGCCCAACCTGTTCAGCACGTCCTCACCACAGATGCCTCCAAGATGGGCTGGGAAGCCCACCTCCAGTCACAGGGACCTTGGTCACTGGAGGAGAGTGCCTCACAGATCAACTTACTTGAACTCTGGGCGGTCTATTATGCACTGAGGGTTTTCCAGGATCATCTGGAGGAGCAGGTTGTCCAGGTCCAGACGGACAACCGGGTAGCAATATTCTACATCAACAAGCAAGGAGGCACAGGTTCATACCACCTCTGTTGGGAGGCGATTCGCCTCTGGAACTTTGCAACGGCAAGGGGCATCAGCCTCCAGGCGGTATACTTACCGCGCCAGGGCAATATACTGGTTGACTGCCTGATTCACATTCTCCAACGACATCAGTGGCAGCTGAATCTGTCCATTCAGGAGAGGATCTTCTGGCGGTGGGGCACCCCGGAAATCCATCTCTTTGCCAGCCTGGAAAATGCGCAGCTCCCGAGGTGCTGCTCCAGGAGACCAGGCCAGGGCCAGGAGTTGGAGAATACCTTTTTGCTTCTGTGGTCTGGGGGCTTCTTGTATGCTTTACCGCCAATGCCCCTGGTACTTTACTGCCAATGCGCCAGGCGGAAGCGGCCTCCGTGCTCTTCATCGCGCTTCGCTGGCCACAACAGCCCTGCTTCTCCCTGCTGTTGCAGAACCCCTGGCCACTTGGATGTGCCCCGGACCTGCTATCACAGGAGGGGGGCGTGCTGTGTAACCCCAATCTCTAGTTGCTGGCCCTGACAGCCTGGCTGCTGAAAGGGTAGCTATCGCGCGCTACCACCTCCCGCAGACAGTGGAGGATGTCTTGCTGGCCTCTCGTAAGGACCCTAACGTGACAGACTTACGCCTTTAAATGGTGCAGGTTCTCCCTTTGGTGCATGCAGCAGGATGTTGATCCCTTCTCTTGTACTATTGCGGAGGTACTGCTATACTTGCTGCACCTGTCCGGCGCGGGCCTGAAATCCAATTCGGTTAGAGTGCATCTCTGCACCATCTTGGCGCATCACCATGCAATGGAAGGCCAAGCTGTGTCCATCCACCCCTTGGTGGACCTCTTCATGCGGGGGCTTCTCCTCTTGTGGCCCCAGATTCATCCACTGCTGGTGGCATGGGACCTCAGCGTGGTCCTCTGGAAGCTCATGCAGGCCCCCTTCAAGCCCCTGGCGATCTGCTCTCTAAAATACCTCTCTTAGAAGGTCATCTTCCTGGTGGTGCTCACCTCCGCCAGGCAAGTAAGTGAATTGCAGGTGCTCGTGGCCCATGAGCCCTACATCAGGTTCTATAGCAACAGGGTGGTCCTTCGGTTGCACTGGAAGTTCTTACCCAAAGTGATCTCAGCGTTTCATCTGAACCAGGAGGTGGTGCTGTCTATGTTCTTTCCAAGGCCTCATGCCTCGAGGGCGGAGGCCTCATTGCACACACTGGACTGAAAGCGGGCTCTGGCCTTCTACATCCAGAGGATGCAGCCCCACCACCAATCAAAGCAACTCTTTGTGTTGTTTGATCCCAGCCGGTTGGGGGCTGCAGTCTCCACACGGTGGGTATTGTATTTGCCTACCAGCAGGTGGGGCTCTCCCTGGAGCAACATATGACAGCGCACAAAATGTGGGCCATGGCGGCCTCTGTAGCTGCCCTGCGGTCAGTGCCCTTATTGGCCATCTGCCAGGCAGCCACCTGGTCCTCCTTGCATACTTTCGCAGTGCACTTCTGTCTTTAGGAGACCTTCCAGAGGGATAGTGTCTTCAGCCAGGCTGTACTCCGTCGGGGAATAATGCAACTCCTTGCCTCCAGCCTGTTGTGTCCCAGCTACCGGAGGTGGGATTGTATCTTCGATGCTGCTGCTGCTGCAATGTCAGACTTCCAGCCAATCAGCACCCTCTGCTGCCCTTTACGGTCCGTTTTTTGGGTCGCCCTTGGCTTTTACAGGTTTTTTTCAGTAGCCTGTAGCTTGGGAGTCCCATATGTGAGGACTAACTTCCTGCATGTTCCCAGAGAAAGTGTAGTTACTCACCTGTAACAGGTGTTCTCCAGGGACAGCAGGAATCAGTCCTCACAACCCTCTCTCCTCCCCTTGGAGCTGTTTTTTCTTTTTGTTTTGTTTTTGCCATCTTGTGCTATAGTATTTTTCTGAGGCAAGATGGCAGCTTTGAGTGGGAAGGTGACCACACATGCGCGGTATATCTCCCAAAAGCTGTCTTTGAAAGCTGGGGAGTGGATCCGCACGGGCTCATCCATATTCCTGCTGGCCCTGGAGAACACCAGTTACAGGTGAGTAACTATGCTTTAATTTAGTCACAGAGTTTGACCCATCGTATGGACCTCTCGCAACCTTGATCAGGGAGGGAAATGTAGGGGAGGGAAAGGAATCTGGTTTGAAATGCAGCTAAAAATAATTTTGGAGAGCCAAGTATGCACTTGTCCTGATGGCACATGGGGATCCACACAAGGCAAGAGTAGGGCTCTGAAGCTGCCTGTCTGCGCTAGGGGCGGGGGGAATTCAGTGTGCAGATTTCGCTGATGGGCTCATGTTTGCTCACAAAATAGAAAAGGAGGGGAAGGAGAAGCATACTCAGACAGGAAAAGATTTTATGAATGATCCATAACGTTTAGACTTTTAATTTTTTTTTAATTTGGATTATTTTTTTTTATTAATGACTAGTCTCAAAACAAGATGGGTGGGATCATCCCGCTGTAAAGTCGCAAATGTTTCAAAAAAGAGGACTGCATTTTCTATTTTCAGTAGATACCTTCCTGCAGGAGCACTAAGCAACAATATTGGGGGACAGGGACACTGCAGTTTGAGCTGGCTAATATTCTAAAAATCAAAAGCTCCAATAGGTGTTTTTTAGTTTTGGTAACATAGTATATTTATTTATTTAACAGTTCTTATATACCGCGCTATTTTTATCAGTGCGGTTTACATACAACAAAATTTTACTCAGACATTTAGGACATGTCTTAAGTTTACAAATAACAGGGAACGTAACATGGGCTTACAACTGGGGAGAACTAAGTACAAGTATATGATGGCAGATAAAGCACAGTTACTTACCTGTAACAGGTGATCTCCGGAACAGCAGGAATTAGTCTTCACATATGGGTATGTCGGCGCCGACGGAGCCCGCACGGAAATGCTCCCCAGCATCCAAACAGAAAGCTTTTGGGAGCATCCCTCGCGCCTGCGCGGTGACTTCCCGCCTTTCCCACTGTCTCTCCCCAGTTGAGTTTCATAGCTGAGACAGAAGGAGAGAAAGAGGAAAGGAAATAGATAGATATTTATTTATTTATTTCTTCTATACCGCCCCTTCCAGAGATCAGGGGCGGTTTACATGGAACAATTCAACAACTTGTGTATACTTTTGTATACGTTACATTGAACAGTAAAACTTTCTAACTTATTTACATGGAACAATGTGTACAATACATAGAGTAGATAAACATTCTAGTTTTTTACAAATGTTGACAGGTGTAGAAGCCTGTCTGAACTATTTACATAAGGTATTTACAGGTGGTTCTTTATACAACTCCTAGGGGAGGTGGGTGGGTTGTGAAGACTAATTCCTGCTGTTCCGGAGATCACCTGTTACAGGTAAGTAACTGTGCTATCTCCAGGAACAAGCAGGAATGAGTCTTCACATATGGGGACTCCCTAGCTGTGGGTGCCAGGGGAGATCCCATAAAATGCGCATCCCTGGAACAGGACGGCATTTCCCAAACCTGGATCTCCGGCATCCCCTGGGGGATGGAGGGTAGGAGTTGAATAGAGCAGAGCTGTAGAGGAACAGCGAATCTAAAGACTACAGGGAAAAAAGTCTTTAGAAGGTATGTCAAGTATCATCAAAATATTTAATGAACTAGCACAATTTAGAGCTTACCTACTGGATTGTAGGAAGTAGACTGTAGGTGCAGTAGCGGAATCTTCAAGGTGACTCCACAGCAGCGAGGAAGAAGTTCCAACCTGGAATGGGCAGGTGACCCAGGTGTCAACCGGGGCAGGAGAAGATCGGCAGGTCTCCAATGAAAAGCTTTATGGGAAAAGCTGAGAACTCATTTAGGTACAGAGTCATAAACATTGAGGACTAAAAGAAGAAGACTAACCTATCTGGAAAATTAGCCCAGTCCGGAAGGGAAGAGAGGGTATGTAAAAAATGCCCCTATTCCCAAGGAGAACAGAAGTGTACTCAGGAACACTGAAGGTGTACACTGTCCTTCCTAGCTGTTAAGCGATAGGAAGACATAGAAGTTTGAGACTGCACAGATAGGGAGATGTATAACAAAATAGAAGCTGTTGACGTCACAGCAGCAATGGTTAGTATAACCCGTCCCAGTCACTGAGCCGTATGATAATAGGCAAGTTGACTGTCCGGACCCCATAAGAAAATAAAAACCTAAGCACCGACAGTCAGGAAGATAGGTAGACATAGGGTGCTATGGACATCTCCCAATATGCGTATGCCTATATACAGATATATATATATATGTATATCCGGAAGACATACATATCTATACCTATAAGAATATATGTATGTAGACAAGAAGGTTTATTTTTATTTTTATATATATATCTACATATAGACATGTAGATAGACATATGTATAGGTAGAGGTGGGATGGCTGACGCCCACCCAGGGTACCAAACATGTATGCCCCCATACATAAAAATAATGTTTCAGAATACATGCCTGCAACTGAGCCACAGAAAAAAAAAATTCACATGGGGAATGTGATGGGAAAAAATTCACCCAATAATAGGGGGCGAAACCCACCTGAAGAAATATAGAGAATCGATTTCTGTGGAGCAGGAATGTAGGTCAGTGGAAGAACCAGTATGGTTGCGTGAAAAACAGAGGATAACAGTAGTCTGGCAAGCGTACTCAGCAGTACTTTAGGACTCTGATCCGTCCAAAGGACAAGAAGAACGCATAGACAAAGATACCAGAGTGACCCCCCAAGGGGTTCAGGGGTATCATGTACGATAAGGGAGCATGCGTTGTCCAGTGGAGTAGAAGAACATAATGCCAAGCTGTAAGGAACAGGAGTATATTCCGGTCAGATTGGAAACTCCGTGGACATTCACGCAGAAAAGCTTGTCTGCTGTATATGAAAGACCCTCAGAGACAAAGGTCAACGCTCTGTGGTAAGGGCCCAGAGTAGAAGCTTCTCCGAAGGTTGCCGAGAGCATTGTGCAGGAGAATTATAAGATAAAACTGACAGAAGTCAGGCATGTTGCCACATCTGAGGAAAGGACATGGCTAGAAGAAGATAAGCTGCAATGAATAGTATTATGCAGATAGTTGCAAGCAGCTTGCAAAGAGCATTAAGGTAATCACTGAAACTCCCGCATATACAGCAACTGAACAAAACGACAGAGGGGATTCTCCTGTAGAAAACAGAGAGAAAACAGACAAAGGCAGCGGAGAGCATCTCCGTCCCTGTCCGATGAGTTGTTCAGAGCACGCAGTAAAGGAAAACAAACAGGCTACACTGGAAGAAAAAAAGCGTTTCAGTATGGCACCAACTCAAGCAGGGGAACCCTGGAAGAGAGGGGGGGGGGAAGTGACTTACCCTAGGGTAAGGCAGCTGAAGGAAAAGATGTCCATATGGGGACAGAAACTATCATGGGATAGTTGTGACCTCCTTTCGTGGTAGTAAGAATGGGAGAATTCCACAACCCATGGACAAAAGTACCCGAGGGCATAGCATACTGGAAAAGAAACCAGTGTAGAGTTTGAAGAGTAAACTTCTGCTAAGGGGAAGTTAACTGTAGATTGCAATACACAGGAACCTATGGTTGCTGGTTATGAGCAGACTGGGTAGAGTCTGGAGACTTCAGACTAGGATGAGATGTCCCTTGCTTGGGTACACCGGGAGGATGGGCAGAAGAAGGATGAAACTTTCTCTTCTTCGGGAAAGAAGGTTTAGCAGGACATTTCCCACGTCCTGGGGAAAAAGAGGGCTTAGGATGGCTTCCAGAACTAGGAAAGTCAGTGGAGCAATGAGCAACCTGACGTAAAGCTTCTCTATTGAAAAGATTGTCTCCAGTGCAAGAAGAATTACCCAGTGTATGTTTTGCCCATCTGCTCAAGTCTGAAGCCTGCAGCCACGGTGTACGACGCGCTCCAATGGCAATAGCAGAGGATCTGCTAACAGACTCAAAAGAGTCTAGAGAAGCGCGAGGAAGGAACCAAGAGATATTCCTGCTATGATTAAGAAGCAAGGAATAGTCAGAGGCCTTGGGTTCTGACAAAAAAGGAGACAGAAGAGATAACTTCTCTGTGACCTCCTGAAGTGTGAGACTCATATAAAAAATATATGAAATAATTATTGAAGTCAACATAGAAGTTTGGAAGGTTTGACGTCCAAAGGCATCAAGTGCTTTAGATGCACGACCTGGTGGGAAAGAAGAATGTTTCTTCTTGCTTCTGACCTTCCTCATTGCTGATTCCACTACAATGGAATGGTGCGGAAGTTGGCTTTTCTGAAACCCCGGAGAGGGAGGCACCTGATACAGAACATTCATGGCTGTAGAAGGCGCAGGAACCTTTAAAGGTGATTCCCAAATCCTCAGAAGAAGGTCCTGCAAAGACTGAGGCAAAGGAAGCATTATGGTTTCCTTTTCTGCAGGATCTTGGTCAAGAGTAGGACCAGGAATAGGAATGGCAAGAAAGGCTGCCATGTCAAGGAGAAATGCCTGAAAAGAAGGATCTCCCAGAGGAACTATTCCTGGGCAGGCTGAGGTTGAATGAGCAGCGCGAACACCAGAAGACCTACTGGACTGGTGTATAAAAAGAATCCTGCTAGATGGAGAACGATACTGACAGTTCTGATTCGAGGCAGTTAGTACTGCGTCGTCGGTTCCCGGTATAGAAAGGATCGATGGCATAGAAAGGATCGATGGCACCGATGGAACTGCAGGAAACGACGTCGATACTGGTACCGGCATCGGGGACGGTATTGCCATCGTAGCAGGTATCGGAGGTTGCCGAAGCGGTACCGAGGTAACCAGAGAGCTTTGGTGATCATCCCCGGTACTGCGTAGTTGGAGGCGACATGGATCGGCTCCGAAACGTGTCGGGACCAAGTCATCCAAACTGGATATGGATTCCAGACTGGGCATCGAACCGAGCGTCAGTGGTGGAATCGGCGATGCCGCTACCTGAAGGTCAATCGGAATCGTATCGATTGGTACCGAAGGCACCGAGGACGACGCCCGGTGAAGAGAGGAACACTCGACACCGGCGCCGATGTCGGGGTATCGGTACCGCTCGAAGCTGGTACCCCCCTAAGCCTGGCGTAGATAGAGGAAAGCCCATCCGGGGCGCATCGGTCGGCCCCGAAGGTACCCAGGGCACCAGATGACGATCCCCGGTGAGGAGTGGAACACTCGACACCGATGCTGACGCCGGGGCATCGGTACCGCTCGACGCCGGTATCAACCCCGCGGTTGGCTGGGATACAGGAAATCTAGACTGGGTCGTATCGATCGGCCCCGAAGGCACCGAGGACTCCCGACGACGATCCCTGGTGAAGAGTGGAGCACTCGACACCGGTGCCGATGCCAGGGGATCGGCACCGCTCGAAGCCGACACCAACCCCGTGCATGGCTGGGAAGCAGGAAAACCAGTCCGGGTCGGGTCGATCGGTCTCGAAGGTACCGAGGACACCAGCTGACGATCCTCAGTGAAGAGTGGAGCACTCGACACCGGTGCCGATGCCGGGGGATCGGTACCGCTCAAAGCGGATACCACCCCCGAGCATGGCTCAGGTATGTTATGTTCTGTGAGGAGTGAACCCCAGGAACAACCTGAAACCCCGTAAATGCTTTGGAGCCCGAAGACTCCCGCCGGGGTCTTACTGCCAATGGGGTCTTGAGGGCAAGGCCGGAGCCGTCATCATGCTGGGCATGAGACCTACCCATCAAGAATTGGCCAGTCTTAACAGACTTTTTGTGGGTTACCTGATCCTGGAGAGAAGAATAAACCCGTGTCCTCACCTCAGGAGGAAAAACGGCATCGAGGGATACCCGAAAAAGAGAGGGTCTTCTCCCGATACTAAAGCCTGATGGACCCATGGAAAAGGGGTCAGGACCCAAACAGGATAGACACCAGGCACTGGAGTCTAAAAAGAAAACTAAGTTTCCGCAGTGAAGGCACTTCTTAGGGGAAGAAGGCTTCATGTTGGAAAGGCCTGTTAGGCCTCGATTAGATAAAAGAAAAAAAACGAGGAGAAGTTATTTCTCTAAGTTTGAAAAGAAAAGAATAAAGCACCGGCGGTGCCGGTATCGGCGTTAAAGACAGCCGCGACCACAAGAAAACAAGAAAAAAGGGATTTTAAAGAAAAAGGTTTCTGCGGTGACAGGAGGTACGTCCTGTTGGCTCCGCGGAAAAACGAAAACTGGGGAGAGACAGTGGGAAAGGCGGGAAGTCACCGCGCAGGCGCGAGGGATGCTCCCAAAAGCTTTCTGTTTGGATGCTGGGGAGCATTTCCGTGCGGGCTCCGTCGGCGCCGACGTACCCATATGTGAAGACTCATTCCTGCTTGTTCCTGGAGATAGACCAGTATGGTCCATAGTTTGTTTTAGTATTGCTACTGTTCCTTAATGGAAACATAACGTAATTGCCCAGTTACAGGTGAGCAGAACAAGAACGGTTCTTACTCCCACATCTCACAGTTTGAAGGGGAGCCCAGGACTTCATCTCATGAGTATCTGGTTATTTCCTTTGCTCCTAATTTAGGTTCGGTAGCCCTAGGACTAGTGGTAAAACCAGTGAACTGCCATGAGTCAGCATGTATGACTCAGAAGTATTTGAAGAGAAGTATTGTCAACATGTTTTTTCAAGATACAAGTAGTTCTGTTAACATACCTAGAATTTTTTTGTTAGTCTTTATATTTTTGTTTTCTTGATAATTGTGCAGCAAAGGCCTTTAGGCCTTGTTTTCTCTCTTCTGGTGAGCTGCCATTTTCATTTATGTGCTCTGCAAGGAAGAGATTTTTGTTAAACTGACATGAGTGGTGCCATGCTGCTTGCACTCATTCACATTGTCTGCTACAAATGTTGAAGGATCTGACAACTTTAATTTGATTGGGGAACTGAATGGCACCTGATAACACCAGCTTATAAGATCAGATAAGACTGTAGGAAAGATACTTACCTTTCAGTAGTGACAACGGACAGCAAACTCAGAAGCTTTGTGGGCATTTAATGTAGTTTTCATTACAAGCAGCTGTTGTGTTCCTGAAATACCTTCTTCTGTTTCTAATTATGACATTGGACATCAAACTTTATAAAGGGGATCTACATAGTGTATACCCAAAAATAATGAAAAAGAAGACTC
This sequence comes from Ichthyophis bannanicus, assembly GCA_033557465.1. NCBI lineage: Eukaryota > Metazoa > Chordata > Amphibia > Gymnophiona > Ichthyophiidae > Ichthyophis > Ichthyophis bannanicus. Next base: position 298,009,521 of record CM066033.1, on the reverse strand, counting down.
CCAACAAGGCAGAAAAGAAAAAATTAGAAACAACAAAAGAACAAAACCAGACTAAACATGAGAGTTTCTAAATGAGCACCAACTAGATACCAACTGAAACAAACAAACCAAAAAACACAAACAAAAATGTTATAGAGGAAAAAAAGAGCTCAGCCAACCCTTCTGCAAACCTAAGCAGAGAGGATGAGCAGGTTGAATGGCAAACCAAGGTATCACAGTGTCCCCAGTGGGACACTGTGATACCTGGGTACAAACTATATCGTAATGATAGAGCTGATCAAATTGGTGGAGGGGTTGCGCTCTATGTTAGAGAGGGCATTGAGTCAGAAAGGATTAAAGTTTTGCAGGAAACAAAATTTGCTGTAGAATCTCTATGGATTGAAATTCCATGTAAAAAGGGGAAGGCGATGGCAGTGGGGGTGTACTATCGACCGCCTGGCCAGAATGAACAAATGGATGATGAAATGCTCAAAGAAATCAAGGAAGCTAACAAACGTTACAGCACAGTAATAATAATGGGTGATTTCAATTATCCCAGTATCGACTGGGTTAGTGTCACTGTAGGACATGCTACGGAGATAGAGTTCCTAGAAGAAATAAATGACTGCTTCTTGGAGCTGCTGCTTCATGAACTGACCAGAGGGGAAGCCATATTAGACCTAGTCCTTAGTGGAACACCAGATCTAGTGCAAGAGATAAGGGTGTTGGGGCCACTTGGCAATAATGATCATAGCATGATCGCGTTTGATTTAATTAGTGGAGAAGGGATAGTAAGAAAATCCACAGTACTACCTTTTAACTTTCGAAAGGGAGACTATGATAAAATGAGGAAAATAGTTAAGAAAAAACTAAAAGGAGCAGTTGCAAAGGTTTTTTGTTTTCTTGTTGTTTGGCTCAGTTCCCCGCTATAGAGGTTTTTTTCTGACTGCTGATGTCTTTTTGAGCATAGTCAATTATTTAGGCACCGTTGAGGCATTGTTTATATCTGTTTGCCATTCGACTGGCACATCATAAGAATATAAGATATGCCATACTGGGTCAGACCAAGGTCCATCAAGCCCAGTATCCTGTTTCCAACAGTGGCCAATCTAGGTCACAAGTACCTAGCAGTTTCCCCAAAAGACACAGGTTCCACAATGCTTGTACTGGGTCAAGCATTGATATCCTGGGTCCCTTCTTAATAATGGTTTATGGACCTTTCCTGCAGGAACTTGTCCAAACCTTTTTTAAACCCAGCTACACTAACAGCCTTTATTACATCCTCCGGTAACAAATTCCAGAGTTTGATTACACGTTGAGTGAAAAAATATTTTCTTTTATTAGTCTTAAATAGTTTACCCTGTAGCTTCATTGCATGTCCCCTAGTCTTTCTATATTCTGATAAAGTAAACAATCGATCTACGTTTACCCGTTCCACTCCGTTCATTAATTTATAGACTTTGTCATGGGGTAGATAAGTCAGAGCCTATGGAGATAGGAAACTCTGAGCAAAACAGAGCTAACACTGACAGCTCAGATCTGCACATGGCCCAAGGTTGCTATAGGCAACGTACACAACTGCTTCACGAGGTGTGAGGGAACGCCCAAACAGTAAGCTAGCTCATGGCTCATTAGGGAATGAGGGGCAGCTGGGAAGGGGTGGAGCCCATGCAAACACCAGGACACACGCAGTTAAAAATCACTTACCGGAGGGTAGTGAAGGGAGAACACCAGGGAATTCAAGACCCGTTGGTGACAGAGAGAGACCACCAGGGAATTCAAGAACCGTTGCTGACAGATAGAGAGCACCGGGGAATTCAGGAGCCGTTGGTAACAGGGAGAGACTACCAGGGAAGTACAGAGCTGTTGAACCCACGAGGAACTGCTTTGGGAAGCAGTGCACAGCTGAACAGTATCCCAGGGAACCTTGCTACGGAGGGAGCAGAGGAGGTAGTCCTGGAACCAGGCTGAGGAAAGCCAAGTTGCCCAGCATCAGGTACCAAGGGGGAGAGAGCTTCTATCCTGAAGATAGTTTTATGCTAAGAGGAAAGCTGAAAGAGAAACATAGTAAAAGGCTTCCGTACGGGCAAAGCTCTGCTCGGCTGAGAAACTCTGAAGAGAGAGTGCTGGAAGGTAGGCTTATTGATCCTAATAGAAGAGGAATAGAGTATAATGAATTGCCCTGTACTTATCAAGAGTTGTGTGGCTCTCCTAAAAGAAACTACAGAGAATATGGTAATTACCCATTCCACTCTAGCCGGGAGGAGGAAGGGAACTCTCTGAGCTGTAGGGAGGAACTCTGTAACAATAACGGAAGTTTCAGTCCAAGGGAAACTTACTCCGGTGTTGAAGAAATGCAGTGTGATTCCTATGAGGAACCTGCTTATGAAAATTGCATGGACTGTACGTTTACCATGTCTGATGCCATCACTTCTTTGTGCTGAAGTGCTGTAAAAAGTGTTTGTAAAGAAAACGGGAAGAAAGTTATCTGATTTGAAAGAGACTGTTTTCTTTTTCCTTTTTGTCCATTTCAAAGCTGAAGTTAAGCAGAGTTTTGTTCCAGTGTTTCTTTAATTTGGTACCAGACGAATGGTCTTTATGTTCCTTTGTTTCATTGTGCTGGAAATCCAACCCCGGGAAGGGGAATAAAAAGTCCTGTCAAAAGCCTTACCACTTGACTGCAACTACATTCTTTTGCTAGTTTGTGGAACCACAACTCCCAGGGGGCACTGCAACGCCTTTCTATAACACTCCACAGCTACTGAAGAACATGCCCCGATGAATTACCCATGCTTCTGGCCTCTGGGGACCTTCACGGGTGACAACTTCTATCATATCTCCCCTCATCCTCTCTGCTTAGGTTTGCAGAAGGGTTGGCTGAGGTCTTTTTTTTTTATTAAATCATTTTTATTAAAACAAGGCATCTGATGTACAAGCAACATCCAGCAAAAACCAAACAAGTACATAATAAAGATAACATAATCCGTCACCCAGGCAGGGCTGTATCTTGTCCTCCGCCCAGGGTAGGCAACGAGAAATGATATAAATCCACCAACACAGCCTTTTCATTTTTTTCAATAGATTCCCCATCCACCTCCCCCATCCCACCTCCCCCCCCCCCTTCGCAGCCCCTGCCCCTACTCCTCCCCTTGGAATCATCCCGCTCCAATCTCTCCACTTCACACCTAAATCTGTGGCTTCCCTGCTCCTATCTAATAGTGCGCCTGAAGTACTTCATTACGTATAGCAGGCCGTAAGCTATGAATATAGGGTTCCCAGGTCAGCAAAAAAGACATCCAGCGTTTAACCCTACCTCTCGCCCCCCCGCTTCTCCAATAGCATCAGCTGGTGAAAGCTGTTACGCCATTCCCAGAAGGAGGGAGGAGTAGGCTCCCGCCATCTACGAAGCAGCGGCCCTTTTCCCACTACGCATGCTTTCCTAAGTAAAAGGCGCTCCCATCTACCCTTCGGGTGGAGTGGTCCAAGTTGATCTAACACCATGACAGACCCCGTCCAGCTAATCTGCTGACGCAACACTCCACTCAGATAATTCCGAATCTGCAGCCAATACCGGCGGATTTTCGGACAACCCCACCACATATGACCTAAATCAGCCAGTGTAGCGCTGCACTTCGGGCAGCTCCCGTCCAGTGTAATATGACTATGAAAAGCTCGTCTCGGGGAGAAGTGGGCTCGAAGAATACATTTAAGCTGTATCTCTCTCCAGCGGGCCCCGTCTACCAGGTCCCCGATACTGCTCAGAGCCCCATGAACCGCACCCGGCAGCACCGCTACCCCCAGCTCCCTGGCCCACGCTCGTTCTTCCCCCGAGAAGTCAAGCAGAGGTACCAACATGTCGATACGTCGCTTCAACCCAACTATGGATGGCGGAGAGTCCGCCCCGAGACCGAAAAACTCAAGTATCCGCGCAGTACGTTCAGCCACAAGCCCACCCCTTGGAAGTGAGGCGACATAATGGGAGATCTGGGCATATGCAAAATAATGTCCAGAGTTCAGCTCGTACTCCCCACATAAACCCGCAAAGGATTTACCCCTCCCCTTAAGGTCCACAACATGCCCCAAATTCCGAATCCCCCTCTGTTCCCAAAGCCAAAACAGAGACCTGTCCGTTCCCGGGGTAAAACAAACGTTTCCTTGCAGGGGTAACCAACTTGAAACTTCCGGGGACTCCCCCCACCATTTATTAAATTGCTGCCATGAACACCGAGCCGGCCGTATCAACACGCTCTGAGTTACCCAGCCAGGCAAACTCGATCCTGCCAGATGCAAAGCCGCTAGCAAGGCCTGCGGGGCTACCAAGGCCTCCTCCAGCGCTCGTGGGGTATAGTCCTCCGTCCCTCCCAACCAGTCCCCGATGTGGCGTGCCTGGCAGGCCAGGGCATAGAGCCGCAAGTCAGGGATTCCGATCCCCCCATCTCTCCATCTCCTCTGCAAACGAAACAGGGGATCCGAGCCCATGCCCCTTTCCACAAAAAACCCCGGAATGCGCGTTCTAACTCTTGTAGATCCCGCTTCCTCGGCCACACAGGAAGCGTCTGCAACCAATACAGGATACGCGGCAAAATCACCATACCCAGGGCCGCTGTCCTACCCAGCAGAGAAAGGGGGAGAGGGGCCCACGCTTGTAATTGCAAACGAGTCTTAGACACAATCCGATTCACGTTCTCCCGGTATAATTGCTTGGGATCCCTAGTCAGAGAAATACCAAGGTAGATAAAGGATTCCTCTGCCCACCGAAGGGGGAAGGAGTCTCCCCAAGCAGCTCGGAGTGTACCCCCCACGTCCAACGCCTCTGACTTGGCCATATTAATGCGCAGTCCCGCGAAGCTCCCAAAGCAAGAAAACTCCTCCAGTAGCCTCGGCAGTGAGGTCCGCGGGGCCGATAGATGTACCAGCAAGTCATCGGCAAAAGCCGCTATCTTAAACCCAAGCTGCCCCATAGGCACCCCTTTAATCTCCACCGATACCTCAATCTTCCGTATCAGGGGGTCCAGGGACAACATGAAAAGCAGAGGGGAGAGTGGACACCCCTGCCGAGTACCTCTTTCCAAACAAATATCCTCTGACAGGCACCCGTTACAAAGCACACTCGCCGTGGGTTTAGCATAAAGAAGCTCCACCATACGACAGAAAGACACCCCGAGTCCATATTTCGGTAAAAGAGTCTGCAAGTACGGCCAGCCCACCCGGTCGAATGCTTTCTCAGCATCAAAGCTGACCAAAAGCGAGGGCATGCCGTGGCGGTGGACCCACTCCAGGGACGCCAAAATCCTATGCAGATTCCGTACCGCATGTCGGCCCTGCACAAATCCAACCTGGGACTCATGCACCAGGTCCCCAAGAACCGAAGCAAGTCGCGTAGCCAGAACTTTAGCTAATATCTTCAGGTCAAAATTGAGCAGCGAAATAGGTCGGTAGGACTCTGCTTGTGTGTGGTCTTTACCGGGCTTAGGGAATAAAATGATATGGGCGTGATTTCCACCCCACGTAAACGTCCCTTGTGCAATTCGTTGATGATAGACCGCCACCAATGTTGACGGTAACAAGTCTCCCAGCAGCTTATAAAACTCGGCCCCCAGTCCATCAGGCCCCGGGGCTCGACAGCAACTCGCCTGCTGGACCACCAGAGAAACTTCCTCCAACATAACCGGCGCCTCCAAGCGCGCGCGCTGCTCTTCATCTAAGTGGGGCAGCTGCACCTCCCTCAAATACTCCTCCATAGCGATAGCAGGGTCAGCCCCCCGCGAATAGAGCTTCTGATAGAACTGACGAAAAATCTGGGCAATTTCCCGATTCTCTTTCTGCAACTTACCCTGTGCATCGCGCAGGGCCACCACCGTTCGAGTCCCCCCCTTCTCCGAAGGCACCTGGCCAGCAGCTTCCCGGCTTTATCCCCGAAGCGGTAAAGTTGATATTTATAGTACATAAAGGATTTCTTAGCCCTCTGATGGAGTAATTCATTAAGGGCATATTGGGATTCCCACAACGTCTTCCTATTTGCCACCGAAGGATCGTTAGCCTGCTTGCGTCTAGCTCGGCAAACCTGCGCTTCGAGGCGGATGATCTGTTTTGCTATTAGTTTACGTTTACGAGCCACATACCCTATTATTTCTCCCCTTAGCACCACTTTGGCCGTTTCCCAAAAGAGTTCAGGGTTGTTACGATGCTGTTCATTGTAAGTGGCAAAGTCCTGCCATTTCTGTTTGATAAACGTGGAGAAATCCGCGTCGCGGTATAAATCAACAGGGAATCGCCAGATACGAGCTGGCGGGGCAGCATCCCGCCACTCCAGTTCCACCCAGATTAAAGCATGGTCGGAAATTTCCAGAGGGCCAATCTGCGCGTCGAGTACGGAAGCAAAGAGTCGTTCCGAAAGTAGCACATAATCAATTCTGGCGCTAGTACCATGCACTCTAGACTGGTGGGTAATATCTCGCTCCCCGGGATGTAACAATCACCACGGGTCCGTCAGCTGCAGTCTCCGCCGCAGAAGCTGCAAGGCCCTAGTACCCTGCCTGCGTGTCCCCCTAGCACCATCCCTAGATACATCCAACTTGAGATCTAGCACACTATTAAAATCGCCGGCCAAAATCAGTGGAGCGTCTGGCAATTGTTCCACCCGCGAGCCCAAGCGTGCGTACAGATCCCGATCCAACACATTTGGGCTGTATAAGTTGCCCAACACCACGGGTTTCCCCTCCAGCATCCCATACAACAGTACATATCGACCATCCGGGTCGGCATAGACCTCCTACTTAGTGAACCGGAGTCTCTTGTGTATCAAAATGACCACTCCACCCTTCCTACCCTGCGCTGGGGCCCCCCATTCTTGTCCCACCCACTCTCTTTTAAGTTTAGCATGTTCTTCCGCGCTCTGGTGGGTCTCTTGCAACATTGCAATGTCGCATTGGTGTCTCGCCAAGGCCTGCAACACTTTATATCGCTTGATAGGGTTGCCTATACCACATACATTCCAAGATAAAATCTTCACGTCTGCAAACAATAAGAACTATTAGGTATCACAGAACCAATAGCATACATGGAAGAAACCTCCCCAGCCCGAGGTCCTCCCCTCCTCCCCCAAGATGATTCCCTATTTTCCTCCTTTGGTATCTCCAGAGGCTGCGTCCCCTCCCCTCCCCTCCCCCTTCCACTAATACCCACCCCGTCCCCTGTCCCCCCCCCTTCTCCACCCCCCTTCCCTATCCCCAACCCCCCCCCATCCTAATCTCCATCTCCGAACTCCTCCTCACTCCCCTAGTGATCACTAGAGATGTGAACGGGACCCCCTCCATCTCAGAGAATCCTTCTTCCCGCACTTCCGCGCGTCAGCCCCTCACATCCAACCCCTCCCGGGGTGTGAGTCCCCGCTCCCACCCCTCTCCCCCTTGCTCTTACCCCCCTCCACTGTATTCTCTTCCCGAGTGTCCCACTAATAGGGTCCCACCTCTCCCTCCAGGAGCCCATCAGCCAGTTCCCCCTCCATCCCTTGCACTTCACATACTCCACTCCCCTCCAACCCCTTCCCCCCTTTACATACATTCCTCTTCTCAGCACACAGCAAAAGAGCAGAGGGGACATAAAACAGCCACAAAAAAAAAATACGCCAGCATATCAGGCGGACCGATAGGAACAGCTGGCAGAGGTCGGATAGTATAACCTAGAACCCCAGCTGTGCGCAGCCGCATATCTCACAGCCAGGCATGTCCCGGTTCAGTTCCAGCAGCACCTAAGCACAGTCCTTTTTAGGGCCCAGAGAAACACTGGAAGGCCTAGGTTCGGAGCCTCCTCCCACAGTAGGGCTTCATATCGAGCAGCAAACACCAGGCCACTAAAGGCCGCAGGCTCCGATAGCGGCAAAAATCGAAAACACCCCCAAGGGGGGGGGGGGGGGCAACAGCCACACTGATGGAAACAAAACTAACAGGTCCGAGGATACAAGCAATCTCACCCGGCATCCTGAATGCAACAAAGAGAGCCACCCCATAAGTCCGGGAGCTCAGTAACTGCAGTGTATAAGCAATAGTCCACCGCTCACGGGCAGGGTATCCCCCAACTCACCCGTAGGCCAGCTAAGCCGCTTGCTAAGTCCAATCTTGTAGGGAAGTCAGCATCACTACCCGGCAGGAGGCACCGCTCCTCTTTTCAACCCGGGTCATTCCTCTTTCCATCAGCCCCCCGGCCGCAGTCATGATATGTGTTCTCCTGGGCTGGCCGTCGATGGCGCCAGCAGCTGTTCCACATAAGAGCTTGCCTCCGTCGCAGATTCAAAGACCCGGTGGGCTCCCTGATGTAGCACGTGCAATTTAGCTGGGTACTGCACATGGAAGCGTACATTCGCCGCTATCAAACACTGACATATCGGGGCGTATGCTTTTCGGCGCTGGCTCAGCACGGCAGAGTAATCAGGTGTTATGCGGAGCTTCATATTCCCGCGCTCTACAGTTCCCTTTTGACGCGCTGCCTTTAATACAGCTTCCTTCTGCGTATAATAGAGGAATCTGGCCAGGACCACTCTGGGCCATGCACTTTGTGTTTGCGGCCTCGGCCCTACTCTGTGGGCTCTGTCCACGACTATGGGGGTGTTCCCATCTTCTCCCTCGATCAGAGAGGCGGATAAGTTTTCCACATAATCTCGTAAATCTTTATCGAGAATAGATTCGGCAATGCCCAGCAGACGTAGATTATTGCGTCGGGATCTGTTCTCCAGATCGTCAAGCTTCAGTTCGTGGGCTTTAGCTTCCCTCTGCAATGCACTCATTTCGCGCTTTAATTTCTCCACCTCCTCCTCAGCATGCGCTATTCGGCCTTCAGCCTCATGCACTCTAGTGCCCATCATGGTCAACGAGCACTGTATCGTGTCCATTTTTGTATGCAGGGTTTCAAACTGTGTGGAGAGTGCAGCAGTGACCGCTGCCAAGATCTCTTCAATCATTGTGGAGGAGGCCGCAGCACCTGCCCTTGGAGGGGACTCCGCCATTTTCGGCGGCCCTGTGGTCCGGTCCTTCTCTCGCCTCCCCACCTTCGCCGATGTCGCCATTCCACAATATTTGCACAATCACTGGGTGAGGACCCCTTCACCGGTCCCTCGGAGCTTAGATCAGGCAATTATCTCTGCAATTCACGGCAATAGATTAACAGTTGGAGGAGGGGGGCCCGGAGCTAAGGTGACTCACGTCTTCCCCAGCTCACCACATCACGTGATCCACGTGGCTGAGGTCTTTTATCCTCGATAACATTTTTGTTTGTGTTTTTTGGTTTGTTATATTTCAGCTGGTATCTAGTTGGTGCTCATTTAGAAGCTCTCATGTTTAGTCTGGTTTTGTTCTTTTGCTGTTTCTAATTTTTGCTTTGGTGCCTTGTTGGGAGTCTTTTTTCATTATTTTTGATTATTTCTGGCTCCTTGGGGAAATTGTGTTATATAGTGTATGTAGTGTATAAACAGCATTTGGACATCACTCAGGTAGTAGCAGTGTTGAAATGTATCTTGGTACCGCGAAATAGAAGAAAGCTGAAAGTGTGCTGAACCTGAGGCTCAAACAGTAAAGTCAGTATTCAGAAAGGACTTAATATTTAGCAGAAGCCACTAAGAGAGTCATTTTAGAAGCCCTGTTTATGATTTGGACGTCTGAAAATGGGGTGTGGATGTGACTGGGACGTCTGAATGGTCAAGAGTCATTTTAGAACCTCTTTTAAACCCAGCTGCACTGACAGCTTTTACTGCATCCTTCAGTAACGAATTCCATAGTTTGATTACATGTTGAGTGAAAAAATATTTTCTCCCTTTAGTTTTAAATGTGCTAAATTGTATCTTCATTGCATGACCCCTAATCTTTCTGCTTTTTGAAGGCATAAACAACCGATCTACGTTTACCCATTCCATTCCACTCCACTCATTATTTTACAGACCTCTATCATATCTCCCCTCAGCAGGGCCGAACAAATTAGCTTTTTTAAAAAAATAAAATGTAAAAAAAAACCTGCTGGCTGCCGCCGCGGCAGCATGGACTGACCCGCAGGGCCCCCTCTGCAAGCTGAATCAATCAGTCGGTCCGTCCGTCCGTCCCTCCCTCCCTCCGTGCAGGCTTTGAGAGGCGCGAAGGGAGAGTGTCTCCCTCGCATCTCTGTTAAGCCCGCAGGGGGGGACTGGAAATGGCCTGGGGGGGTTAAGGCTGGAGGTGGGCTGATGGGGTAAGGACTGGTAATGGGCTGTGGGCTGTTGGGGGTGGTTTAGAACTGGTAATGGGCAATGGGGGGGGGGTTAAGACTGGTAATGGGCTGTGGGCTGATGGGGGCTGTCTGGTAATGGGCTATGGGGGGGCTAGGACTGGAAATGGGCTGGGGGGGTTAAGACTGGAGGTGGGCTGACGGGGTTAGGACTGGTAATGGGCTGTGGGCTGTTGGGGGGGGGGTCAGAACTGGTAATGGGCTTTGGGGGGGTTAAGACTGGTAATGGGCTGTGGGCTGATGGGGGCTGTCTGGTAATGGGCTATGGGGGGGCTAGGACTGGAAATGGGCTGGGGGGTTAAGACTGGAGGTGGGCTGATGGGGTTAGGACTGGTATTGGGTTGGGGGGTTGCTAGGACTGGAAATGGGCTGATGGGTGGCTAGGACTGGAAATGGGCTGATGCAGGGACTAGAAGGGAATGGATGCTGGGTGAGGCTGGAACTAGAAGGGAGCTGATGTTGGGGGAGGATTAGAATGGGATGGGGCTGGAAGAGTAAAATGGAGAAGGGAAAAATATTTTGTGTGGGAGGGATAAAAAATCTACAATTGGCCGGGTATTGGGAGAGTAAGTGGGGATTGAGGATGGAGGGGTAAAATTTGAGTGGATGAAATAAGAATGAGGAAAGAGCAAAAGGAGAAAGATTAGTATGTTAAAGCAGATGTAGAGAGAGAATGGAAAAAAACTAGAAGAGAGAAGAAAGGACAAATGGACAGCAGACGATGGAGAGTTAGCAGAAGACACGAAGAAACCAGAAGAAAGTGGCTGGAGCAATTGCAGCTGAAAAAAATGCACAAAAGGTAGAAAAATATCTCTTTATTTTGAATTTATTAATTGGAATATGTCAGCTCTGGTAAATGTGCATCATTAACTCTGCGCTTTGTTTAGTACAAGAGCAAATTAATGTATAGTTTTATTTCTACAGTGTTGTACATTCCAAGTTTGGCTTTTGGGATTCCCAGTTTAATTATTGTCTTCCTGTTTCTAAATTGTGATTACTTGTTTGGTGATGGTCTATGTTCTGCATGTGTAACTGAGCTGAGGTGTTCTGTTTATATAATTCCTATTTGACATTGCCACTTGTTCTCTTTCCCCAGTAGGTCATGTATTGTTGTTCTCTGAAATGTATTGGTTTAATATTTGCAGTGTTGCCTTTTGATTGGTAGAGTATGGTGCTTTGTGAGTCCTGGTAGTGCTGTTAGGATACGGCGGGTTTGCTATGGGTTCTAAATGGGCAGTGTTTGTAGTAGTTCCTAATGTGTCTGGCAGTTGGCACTGGATTATAGTAATGTAGAAATCTTTTAGTCTTTCTTTATCCATACACTCATTAAGAGGCACGTTTACTAAAAGTTAGTATATGGTAACATTATGCAAATATTTATGCAAATGAGGCCCCTTATGCAAATGAGGCCCCGCACCCCCCTTGGGCCTGGGGGCCCACAATTTTTGTTGGCGTAGGGCCTCACTCAAGGTAAATCCGGCCCTGCCCCTCAGCCATATTTTTCCAAGTTGAAGAGCCCTGACCTTGTAAGCCTTCCATTCCCTTTATCATTTTGGTGGCTCTTCTCTGTACCTTTTCTAATTCTGTTCATACAGTATTAACTATTTAATCTTCAGTACAGATTTTTATTCCAGTGATGCATTTGTCACTTCACTGCAATTATCTTGTTACTACTACTACTACATTTATATAGTGCTGCAAGGCATATGCAGCACTGCACAGACACATATAAAGATGGTCCCTGCTCGTCAGAGCTTAGAATCTAATCAAGACAAATAAGACAACAGAAAAGAATAAGAGTAGAATAGGGAGGGAGGATAAGGAGACACAAGGGAAACAAGGGATCAGAATCCAAAAGCAGCCTCAAAGAGGTGATCCTTTAGCATGGATTTGAAAAGAGGCAGAGATATGAAGCCTGGCATACAGACTCAGGAAGTTTGTTCCAGGCATAAGGAGCAGCAAGATGAAAGGATCGGTCTGGAGTTGGCAGTGGAAGAAAAGAGTAAAGAGAGAAGCAAGCCAGTAGAAGAGCAGAGTTCACAAGGAGGGGTGTAGGGAGAGAGGAACAAAAGAATAAATGCATTTATAAGTCAGAAGGAGAAGTTTGAATTGGATACGGAAACGGAAGGGAAACCAATGAAGTGATTTAAGAAGAAGGGTTTATGAGTATATCGAGGCTGGCAAAAGATTAGTCGCACAGCAGAGTTCTGAACAGATTGACGGGGAGAGAGAGGTGGCAAGAAGGAGGTTGTAGTAGTCGAGACGGAAGTAATTAGAAAGTGACAAGTGTTTTAGTAGTGTGTTCAGAAAGGAAGGGGCAAATTTTGTTAATGTTAAAGAGAAAGAAACAACATGTTTTAGCTATCTGTTAGATATGTGAGGAGAAGGAAAGGGAGGAGTCAAAGATGACTCCAAGGATATGGGCTGAGGAAACAGGAAGTAGAAAAGTGTTATCTGCAGAGACGGAGGAAGGGGGGGAGATTTAGGGGGAAAACTAAGAAGGTTGGTTTTGACCATGTTTAATTTCAAATGGCAGTGAGACATCTAGATGGCGATGCCAGACAGGCAGGCAGAGATGCAGGCCTGGAGTGTTGAAGAGATATCAGTTGTAGAAAGATAGATCTAAGAATCATCAGCATAAAAATGATACTGAAATCCAAGGGAGGAGATGAGAGCACCAAGGGGACTGGGAGAGGGCCCAGAGCAGAACCTTGGGATACACCAGCTGAGAGTAGGATAGCAGTAGAGAATGAACCACCAGAAGAAATACTGAAAGAGCAATGGGAGAGATAAGAAGAGAGCCAGGACAGTACAGAGTTCCTAAAACCAAGTGAGAACAATGTGTCAAGGAGAAGATGGTGGTCAACAGTGTCAAAAGCAGGAGAAAGGTCAAGAAGGATGAGGATTGAATATAGGCTCTTGGATTTAGCCAGGAACAAGTCGCTGGAGAATTTGGCAAGTGCCATCCCAGTAGAATATAGGGGACGAAAGCCAGATTGAAGTGGATCCAGTAGGGCTTGAGAGGAGAAAAATTCAAGAAAACAGTGGAGGAGAGCACACTAATTAGAAGGAGAACTAGGTTCAAGAGAAGGTTTCTTAAGGAGAGGTGTGAGCACAGCATATTTGAAGGCTGCAGAGACAGTAGCAGAGGAGAGTGAGAGGTTGAGAATATATGAGATGGAAGGGATGACAGAAGAGGAGATGGAGTTAAGGAGATGGGTGGGGATAGGATCAGAAAAGCAAGTAGTAGTTTTAGAGGAGGAAAGAAGATAAGGGGTTTCCTCCTCAGAGATCTCAGAAAAGGATGAAAGGGTAACAGAGATTGAAGGGAAAAGTTGGTATTGAGTTGGGGAAGAGGGGATAAAGCTGATCTAGAGGGGAATTGGAGTGTAATTTCATGGATTTTGTCATGGAAATAGTCAACCAGGATCTGGGCAGAAAGAGAGGGAGGGCTCGAAGGAGGAGGCATTTTGAGAAGAGAGTTACGAGTTGAGAAGAGACAGCAGGGTTCAGTGGCTAGAGAGTCAGATGGACATAGTAGTTTTGCATGGCGAGTACTAAGGAGTGGAGGAGTGGCCTAGTGGTTGGGGCAAGGTACTTCAGACCAGAAGGTCGGGGGTTCAAATCCCACTAGAGGACAGCAACCTTGGGCCGGAAGGACTGGGGTTTCTAGTCCCACAGGTGCTCCTTGTGGTCTTGGGCAAGCCACTTAACCCTCCATAGCCCATGTTCCCTGTAAAATAGTTATCTCCAAGTTATAATGCCCTGTTCAATGTAATTTCAGTTTGTTCAATGTAAACCGCACTGATGCAGAATAGCGCGGTATATAAGAGAATGTAAATAAATAAATAAAATAAGGCTGATTGGAAGGGGGTAAGCATGAATTTGAAATGAAGAAGGTCAGAAAGGGAGCAGAATTTGAGCAGGATTGTTAAAATATTTGATTTAAAGTAGAAACACTAGCATCATGTGAACAGAGTTCACAAAGGAGTTTTGGAAAAGAAGGGGTGCAGCCTACCATTAATAATAATGAGGGAAGAGAGGTGCCGATCTGTAGGTTGCAGGGGGCTCCAGAGATCCTAGCATCGGTCCTGATGTGGGGAATGAGCTCTCAAGCTCTCTCTTAGTTTGTAGAGACCAAACAATATGTAATAGTCCAAAAGAATCAATATGATCGCATTGTGTATTATCAAGTTTGCACAAGCATGATAAAAGCTTCTAAGTCAGTTGTTTCTCTCTTGGAAGAAAAACTAACTGAAAATAGGTCTTTTTGGATCAAATATTCTACTTACCAGCAATTAATTTCTTGTCTGGTTTTGAGATTAAAAACTGTCTCTGTAAAATTCCAATTTCTAGCTTCTTCCTTTTATTAAGGGTTCACACGTGTCTCTAAACTATGCTGTGAGCTGTTTGAGCACAGTTGATAGTGACAGTCACTTAAGTTTGAAATCGGTGATGGGCTCATAGGGTAAGCAAAAGCTTTATACATCTTTCTAGATATATCCGGAAGCCCTACTAATATATGATAAATGCTTCAGAAGTTTTAGGCATGTTTCACTTCAGGCAAAAGTGTCTGTTGTCAAGGGTCATTCTGTCTGTCTGTCCATACATATAGCAGGAGTGTACCAATGTGAATTCAACCCCAGTTGCACAGAAGACAAGAATACTGGGGCTATGGCCGACACAAGAGTGTGCTGGTGGAGATAGCACAGTTACTTACCTGTAACAGGTGATCTCTGGGAACAGCAGGAATTAGTCATCACATATGGGTACGTCGGTACCGACGGAGCCTGCGCGGGAAAGCTCCCCAGCTTTTCAAATGAAAAGCTTTTGGGGCCTCCCACTGCACATGCGCGCTGCCTTCCCGCCTTCCTGACCAGCTCTCCTCAGTTCGAGTTTAAAGCTGAGACAATAGAGAGAGAGGACAGGAAGATAGAGGAATAGAGAGACAACTCCTAGGGGAGGTGGGTGGGTTGTGATGACTAATTCCTGCTGTTCCCAGAGATCACCTGTTACAGGTAAGTAACTGTGCTATCTCTAGGAACAAGCAGGAATAAGTCATCACATATGGGGACTCCCTAGCTGAGATGCCTGGGAGATCCCCCTCCAAGGGTAACCATCTTCGGATGGATCTCAGGCATCCATTCTGGGAAGGTGGGCAGGAGTTGTTTAAGTATGGAACAGGTGTTTGAGGACAGCCTGACCAAACAAGGCATCCCGGCGGGAGTCCTTGTCCAAGCAGTAATGGGCTGTAAAGGTATGAACCGAGGCCCAAGTGGCTGCTCGACAGATCTGATCTATGGACACAGAGTGAAGATGAGCCATAGAAGTAGCCATGGCTCGCACATTGTGAGCTGTGACATGGCCTTCCAGAGAAATGTTCTTACTCTGGTAAGCAAAGGAAATACACTGAGCACTCCAGTTGGAAAGTGTGCGTTTGGTGACTGGAAGTCCCAAATGAGAAGGATCAAAAGCCACGAAAAGTTGAGAAGACTTTCGATGTGGCTGAGTTCTATTGAGGTAAAAGGCGAGAGCTCTTTTACAGTCAAGAGTATGAAGGTTCCTCTCTGCACTGGATGCATGAGGAGCCGGAAAAAAGACAGGTAGATATACCTCTTGATTAAGATGAAAAGGCGAGACCACTTTAGGCATAAAGTGGGGATTCGTCCTAAGGACCACCTTATCATGATGAAATCTGGTATAAGGTGGATTTGCCACCAAAGCTTGCAGTTCACTGATGCAGCGAGCCGAAGTGACTGCAATAAGGAAAAGGACCTTCCAAGAAAGAAATTTCAGGGAGGTAGATACCAACGGTTCAAAGGGTGGCTTCATAAGTTGACCCAGAACTAAATTCAAGTCCCATGCTACCGGAGGAGGCCGGATGGGAGGCTTAGTGAGGGTTAGGCCTCTCATGAATCTTGCAATAAGAGGATGAGAGAAAACAGATTGTCCATTTATAGGTTTTAAGGATGCTGTAATAGCACTTAAATGGACTCGTACTGAATTCGTCTTGAGGCCTGCATTGGAAAGATGCAGGAGATAGTCTAGTAGAGAATTCAAAGGAAGTGCCAGAGGGTCAAGACCCTGTTGAGCACACCAAATGGAAAAACGTTTCCATTTGAAAGCATAGGAACGCCTGGTAGAGGGTTTCCTAGAGGCATAAAGGATATCTTTCACTGGTTGAGAAAGATTAAACTCTTGAAGGCTTAAGCCTTCAGTAACCAAGCTCGGAGATGTAGGGACTTGGGGTTTGGATGCCACAAAGTCCCCTGCTCCTGAGACAGAAGGTCTGGTGCAGCTCCCAGGTCCAGGGAGGAGCCCTGGGAGAGCTGTAGAAGGAGAGGGAACCACACTTGGCGTGGCCAGCGTGGAGCAATGAGGATCATGGATCCGTGATCCCTCTGAAGTTTGAACAGAGTCTTGGGAATCAAAGGAATGGGTGGAAAAGCGTACAGGAATTCCTGACCCCAATGCAGGAGAAAGGCATCGTTGGCCTGAGCTCCCTGACACGGAGTCCTGGAACAGAACCGGGGAAGTTTGGCATTCCACGGACTTGCAAAGAGGTCTATGTCCGGGGTCCCCCATTCCTGAAAGATTCTGTGTATCTGGTCCATATGTAGGGACCATTCGTGTGGGAGCAGAACTCGACTGAGTCTGTCTGCCCGAGAGTTTTGAACTCCTGGAAGATATACTGCCAGAAGATGAATTTGGTGCTCTCTGGCGAAGGCCCATAATCTGAGAGCTTCGTTGCAAAGCGACAGAGAGCCCGTCCCTCCTTGTTTGTTGACATAAAACATGGCCACCTGATTGTCTGTCTGAACTAGGACAGTCAGGTTGGCAAGGAGGGTATGGAAGACTGTGAGGGCAAGGAAGATTGCTCGCAGTTCCAGAAGATTGATATGAAGGGTGGTCTCTTGGGGAGACCAGATTCCCTGAGTGGAGAGATGTTGAAGATGAGCTCCCCACCCTGTTTGGGAGGCATCTGTTGTGAGGGTTGCTTGGGGCAACGAAGGTTGGAAGGGGGTCCCCAACAACAGATTTTTGGAGGATGTCCACCACTGGAGAGACCAAAACAGACGTTTTGAGGTGAGTACCTGGTCTGACAGCAGTCCCGATGCTTGAGACCACTGGGTGGCCAATGTCCATTGAGCTGCTCTCATATGGAGACGATCATAAGGTACCACATGAACCGTGGAGGCCATGTGGCCGAGAAGTTGCAGCATTTCTTTGGCTGACAAGTGACTTCTGGACTGAGCCTGGGAGGCCAAGCTTATTAGCCTTTGGCCTCGGACCAGAGGGAGGTAGGCCCTTGCAGTGGTGGAGTCCAATTGGGCCCCTATGAATTCCAGGGACTGAGTAGGGATGAGTTGGGACTTGGGAACGTTTACCACAAGTCCCAGATATTGAAGAATACGCCTTGTGCGGTCCAGAGAAATCTGGGCTTCTGATTGAGATGGAGCTCGGATGAGCCAGTCGTCCAGATATGGGAAGACAAAGATTCCCATGCCTCTGAGAAATGCGGCAACGACTGCCATGCATTTTGTGAATACTCTTGGAGCAGAGGCCAGACCGAAGGGTAGTACTCTGTACTGGAAATGTTTTCCCTGGAACAGAAATCTTAGATATTTTCTGTGGGATGGATGGATGAGTATATGAGTGTACGCATCCTTGAGGTCTAGAGAACAAAACCAATCCTGACTCTGAAGGTAGGGAAGGAGAAGGCCCAGAGAGAGCATTTTGAATTTCTCCTTGAACAGAAACCTGTTCAATTCTCTCAGATCTAGGATAGGTCTGAAGCCCCCTGTCTTCTTTGTTATGAGAAAGTAAGGGGAGTAGAAACCTAACCCCTGTTGTGGAGGAGGAACCTCCTCTATTGCCCCTTGGGCAAGAAGAGAAGAGACTTCCTGACCCAACAGGGTCAGAAGAGATGGGGGAGAACTGAATTGCCTCACCATGGTATGGGGAGGAAGGCTGGAGAAATGAAGTTTGTAGCCCTCTCGGATAATAGAGAGGGTCCATTGCTCTGATGTTATTTGCTCCCATCTGGGAGCAAAGTGAGCTAGCCTTCCAGGAATGGTGAGGGGCTCTGGTTGTGCTAGAGCCAGAAACGGCAAGTTCTCTAGAGGGAAGTCAAAACCCCTGAGAGGGTTGAGCCTGCTGGGATGTAGCAGACACTGCAGACTTTGACTTTACCTGCTTAGACTGTTGACGCTTAGCCGCAAGGCGAGGCTGAGCAGATTGCTGGCCAGTATTTGTGGGAAATCTGGTCTTTTTATAGTAAGGCCTTTTAAAAGGCTTCTTTTTGGCAGGGGTAGAAGTAGACTTGGAAAGTCTATCTAGAGTGGCATTTTCTGCATCCATTTGAGCAGCTTTAATCTGCCAGTCTTCCCCAAATAAGTTCTCACCGGTACAGGGCAGATTCCTGAGGCCTTCTACAACCCAGGGTTCTAGGTTAGAAGCCTGGAGCCAAGCGAGACGTCGGGCTGCAATAGCAATTCCCGAAGCTCTGCCTGCAACCTCGAAGGAATCAAAGGCTGCCCTGTTGGAGAACTTGGAGACCTCTGAAAGTTGTGTCACCATAGAAAAGAAGTCCGCCCTTTGATCATCAGGGATAAAGGGGGCAAAATTCTGTATTTTTAGGGCAAGTTGCCCAAGATACATGCCCATATAAAGGCTATAAGAGTTGATCCTGGCTATAAGCATACTAGCCTGGAACATCTTTCTTCCAAAAGAGTCTAGGTTCTTACATTCTCGCCCTGGAGGGGTAGAAGAATGCCTCTTAGGACTCTTTATTTTCTTCATAGCCGACTTCACCACAATGGAGTGGTGAGGCAGCTGAGTTTTCTGGAACCCAGGCGAAGGAGGGACCCGATACATGGTGTCCAGCCTGCGGGAATGGGGAGACAGTGTTAAAGGAGTCTCCCACAAATCCATCAAGTGTTCTTGAAGGATTTCATGGACAGGCAGAGTGACTGCCTCTTTAGGAGCTTTTGAGTATCCTAAAATGTCCAATTTTTTTGATCTGGGTTCTCTTTCAGAAGATGTAGTAATAGAAAGTGCTTTAGCTACATCAACAATGAAATCCTGAAAGGATAAATCTTCTGGAGGAGACATCATCCTCTTGGGAGAAGAGGGCTCCTCAGGAAGAGTAAGCTCAGCAGAGTCATCAGAGGAATTAAATTCATCAGAAGAATCTGAGTACTCTTTCTGTGCTTCCAATGTACGATACGCATACCGATCGGTATAGACATCGGGCGTATCGGGCATGGGATCGGTACCGGGCGAAAGCCGGAATCCGGCATGCGAAACCGATCGACGTTTAGAAGTCGATGGTCTCGGTTCCGGTGTAGATACCGGAACCGGGGTCGGTACCGATGAAATCGGTACCGAGGGCGTCGCAGCCTTAATGAAGGCCAGTATGGCCTGCTGCATGGTCTGGACAGTACTGCCCATAGACGCCACTACTGCCTGGATGTCGGTACCGGTATGGACCGGTACCCCAGAGCAGTCCAACAGGTGATCTGTCGAGGCCGTGCCATCGATGTCAACCTGTGACCCCATGATTGCTTTGGAGGCCGGAACCTCCCGCCGGGGTTTTTTGGCCTGGGCAGAATCCTCGAACTCAGAACTGAGAGCCTCTCGATCTTTAGAAAGAGATTTGCTTTTAGAGGATTTGCCCACAGAAGTTTTGGTTACCTGAGATCCATCCGGAGAGGAAGACCTGGATGACTGTGATGCTTCTGAAGGAAACAGCACATGAAGCTTGTTAGCCCGGTTCTGCAAACCGCGTTTAGACATCTGGGTGCAGGATGGGCAGTCCGGTATGGAGTGCTCAGGTCCCAAACATTTGAGACACCATTCATGGGTGTCTGTGACAGAAATGACAGCACTGCATTTGGTACATTTTTTGAAACCAGGGACTGGCTTCTCCATGAGGAGAAATGGTGTAGGCCTTAAGGCCTAACACCGGGTACCAAGCTGTGCTGAAGAAAAAATAAAAAAGTCTTTTTTTTTTTTTTTTTTTTGTATATAGAAAGAAAGAAAGACCGGCGATACCGGCTTAGGTATGGGGAAGGCAGGTACGCGGTCTAAAGAAACAAACAAAAGTAACAAATTCTTCAGCGGTGACAGGAACACGACCTGCTGGCTCCGCGGAAAAAGAAGAACTGAGGAGAGCTGGTCAGGAAGGCGGGAAGGCAGCGCGCATGTGCAGTGGGAGGCCCCAAAAGCTTTTCATTTGAAAAGCTGGGGAGCTTTCCCGCGCAGGCTCCGTCGGTACCGACGTACCCATATGTGATGACTTATTCCTGCTTGTTCCTAGAGATCAGACACTGCAGCACTGAAGAGGAAGGCACTTGGGCTAATAGAAGTGCATGGGGAAGGAAACTAAGGAGAAAAGTAGGGAAAGCGAGTAGAGATGATAAGGGAGTAAGGAAAAATGGAAAGGGAGAAGTGGAGGAGGATAAAAAGGAAGTGGAAGGAAAGAGGAGGAAGGAGATAAGGAAAGGGAAAGAGCTGATTCACCTTTCCCTTTTCCCACATATACACAAGTACCCTATTACTCATGTATCCCCAACTACTTGTGTACCCATCTCTGTCACCCATACACCACCTCTCCTTAGCCACTGACACACAAGTCACCCAGTTACTGAACACATACAGTTGCAAATTCACTCATACAGTACATACCCAGCCACTCACTCAGCGAAACATGCTTTTGTGCAATGCTTAGCCTTAGAGCATGAGCTTTTCTTCTTGTTTTTAACTTAGAAATAGTCTTCTCTTTGCCAGCTGGAATTAAGTAGTTCTCTTGTTTGAGATCCATTTACTGTAACTAGGGAGGGCATTTTCAGCCAGATAAATATGCTGTCTAAAAACTACTCACCTTTTCCATACTTTTACACAGGGGGACAAGAAAGTGGGCTCAGGGTAGGGTTAGGTTGGGGGAGGCAAACACCTGTATTTTAAGTTTTCAAAATCAGACATGCCATTTTTTGTAGAAAAAGCAGATGCAAATCCATTATGGATAGGGCAGATTTCCAAGGGAGAATGTTTCCCTTTCTAAAATGATACAAGTTAGAAGCACCCACAGACTTCGCACCCGCCTGTACAGTTTTGACATAGCCCCATTTATGTGTAGAAATATGATGACTGGAATGTCTAGCTAGTACTCCTCTTCAGTAATTTTTGCTGTTTGTATATTATGTGAGACAGATCATATTCAGGTCTTCCTAAAGATGTGCATAAAAGTTTCTTTCAAACTTTGTTTTTGTGATTCTGTGTAGGTCCTGCAAGCTGCACAGGCCTCATCCCCACCTCCTCCACCCACACAAGTTTCCTGTTACCTAGGAAACCCAAAAGGGGGAAAGGCCACAGCAAGGACATGTGAAGCTCACAGGACCCACACGTAATTTGTTTGCTGCTCCTGCCACAAGGCATCCCTTTTACATCCCCCCCCCCCCCCCCAGTCCTGGCACTATGATGGTGAGGAGCTTTGTCTCCCATTGCTCCCTCCCCCATATTCTACTCATGATGGGCTGTGACGTTTAACTGTTGTGGTCTTTCAAGAGCACAAGTCCTGTTTAATTTATATATTGTGCCGCCTTGTTTATGAGGAAGTATTTTTGATATAATGCAATTGACTGCTTTAGTATATTGAAAGCAGAATGTGTTTTCATAGGGAAATTTGCTAGTAACACATGTGATGGATACCAGGTTTGTTCATATAAGAGATTAAGAAATCAAAAAGCCATAATAAAGCTTTTGGGGACAGGAGAGCTCAGGTGGTGCTCGTTTGTGATTGGCACACAGTGAAATTTCTTTCAGGCTTACATTTAAGGATTCCACTTAACAGCAGTCACTTCTTGTGCTTTATTGCTTTCACAAGTGGTCTCGAAACCCAGTACTTGAGAAGAAACATAACAGTGCAGTGTTGCTCTGCTACTTTTTAAAAATTCTTCTCTGCTCTATTTTGTCAGCGAGCTGATGAGTGACATCAAAAGAAGATCCTGCTGGACCTAAATTAAAAAAATAAAATGGCTTCCTCTGATGTCCTAGAGACAGTAATTATGATGTGCCAGTTAAGACCAAGCTACAGCTGAAGGATTTTACTTTAAAGCAAAGGCCTGTATGCAAAAAAAAATGCATTTATAGCTCTTTGTTGGGCACCTCATTATGTGTGGGTCTGATTCATTAAGTAATTGGTTTGCAGTTGTTTACATGAGTATTAAGGCTTTCTATTCAGCAGCCTTTGAGAGCTACATTGTGCAAATGTTGCATGTTATGAATGCAGAATGAGGGGCAGGGGGCCAGTCCTATTGGCTAAACACTGCACTCTGTTGAAAACCAAGAGAAAAAGATTGCGTGCTGCTTTGCATAGCAATGACTCTTTCTTAATAAGCTTTACAGATTAATACACACAAGCTCTAAAAGATGCAAAGAGATACTCCTAGCACATTTATACATGCTCATTTCACTATTATGGTTCTGGAGATGGAAAGAACAGAGTTCTTTCATATTCATTTTTTTTCAGTGCAGTGTCTTCAGTTCATGAGACTTAATAGAATCTGATGTTTATTGTATTATAAATCATGGGGAAGTAGGCAGATCGGCAACAGTTTATTATTAAAGATTCCTTCAATGTAAATCTTCTGCCATTGTACATTCTATAGTAAAATCATTTTGTGGTTGAGTGAGGATGAAAGGCATAATGTCCGAAGGAGTGAGCCTTAATAGGAAACCGTTCTCTGAGTAAAGACCACTTGTTCCCTTTTGTTCACAGTACATGCCACAGCTTCCTCTTCTCTGGCAAACATTGTCACATTTTGCCTTAGCTTTCAAAACTATTTTTTCTTGAATTTATTTACTATGTTTAAACTGTCAAAGGCACAGCTTTGACTTGTCCGCTCAAAGGATATGGTATTTAACCAGGGCAAAGGGATGTCTTTGTTTTAAAGTAAAATCATTTCTTTGAGGGGAAAACACGCATCATAAGTCATGACTGAATTCCTCTTAAAGAGTGGGCATGTGATGTGTGTGGCTTTTTATTTCCCTGTTGTAATACAGCTGGCCAGTTGAGGTCACTCACATTCACATGGAAGCCCTCCAATACACACAAATTCTTACAACGCCAATCTACAAAAAAGGAAACATCCTTCATCTAGTATTCATACCTGAAGAGCTTCTAACAAACCCCAACATGACCAAACATACAATACTTCCAGTACCTTGGTCAGATCATGCAGCCGTACTACTTTCCATCTCCTGCAACCCACATAAGACCGTACTACACAGTAACCCAACCACCAAAAAGAGTTTTAGGCACTTCAATGATGAAGAATTCCTCAAAACTGTAATCCCTCAGCTAGAACTCGTCAATCCTGAGGATGCAGACCTAGAAACTAAGATTAAAAGATGGAACAAAATCATGGCTACTGCAGCACTCACTTCATCAAGAAAAAACACCCTCAGCTACTGCAACAGAGTCCCATAGTTCTCGGCTTCACTGCACAGAAGAGTGAACAGCGACGCTTGGAGCGCAAATGGCGACACTCCAGAGATCCACTCATTCACACCACATATATGGATAAACTGAGAACATACTCCAACAAAACTATAAGATGTAAGAAGGAATACCACATTAACACAATCATGTGGGTGATAAATAAACTGAGAGAACTCTTCTCCATTGCAAAATCCCTTTTAAAGGAACCAAATAAACCAAATACCAAATGACAGAATATGCCCCCAAGACATGGCGAACTACCTCCGCTTCAATCAAAAGACAGCCCCTCCCACAGACCATCTTTCAATTATGCCAAATCCGCAAAACATCCCTCAGAACACTTGGTCACAATTTGAATTACCAACCCTTAAAAATATCAAATCCACAATAAGGAACCTCAACACAACTACCTCAACACTTGACCTCTGTCTAGTGACTTGGGGGTCAAGATAACCAGAACACATCTCAGCTCATACTTACAAAACATAATACACACATCTCTAGCGCAAAGCCACATGTCCACTCTTCTGAAGCAGAGCTCAGCAAGACCAATTCTAAAAAGCACAAACATCAGTAGCACTGCCCTCAGCTCATACAGACTGACATCCAGTATTCCCTTCATTTCAGATATTATAGAGAAAACAGTACAAACCCATCTTCAAGACTACATCAACAACCATTCTCCTCTAGATCCTCACCAACATGGGTTCAGATAGAACCACAGCATTGAAATGCTGATCACATCTTTACTGAACACAGTCCTGACCTCCACCAAGAATACCACCCAAGGCTTCCTCCTCATATTCCTCAATAACTCATTTGCTTTTGACTCCCTCTTTTATCACCAACTCCTACAAAGGCTCTACGACATTGGACTTCGGGATGCCATAATCAACTGGTTTTGCTCCTACTTAGAACACTGCAGCCAACAAGTAAAAATCGTCCAAAAGACATCATGGCCATTACTCAGCAACAAGGAGTATCTCAGGGTTCAAGTTTCTCAGATCTCCTCTTCAACATATTCATCCAACCACTATGCAAGATATTCAAAGACCACAAAATCTTATACCAAATTTACGTGGATGACATTATGTTCTTCACACCATTCAACACCCGAGCGCCAGACTACTCCAAGATATACAAATGCTTTGCGGATGTAAGACAGTGCCTAAGTCTACACAACCTTTTCATTAATCAAGAAAAGACCGAGGCCCTCCATATATTCTCCGATCCATTGTTCTCCACATCACAATTCCTCAGACTGGACAACTTTGACATACAGGTGAAATCAGAAGTCAGATATCTAGGCTTAATAATTGATCAGAAGTTAAATTTTCAAGGCCAGATAAAGAGAACAATCAAATTCATCTACCACCAGCTGAGAACCCTTAAGAACCTTCACCCCCCCCCCCTACTGAGTCCGGACCGTATGCCAAGCCATAATCATCCCCATTCTAGACTACTGTAACTTTATCTATCATTGTCTTCCCAAGCACACCCTATACCCCTTACAAATGGCCCAGAACACTGCGGCAAGAATAATCCATGGAGCCTCTCAATGGATCCACATCACCTCCATACTAATGCACCTCCACTGACTTCCTACCTCTGCAGGAACAATGAATCAGTAACCTGCCTTCAGCCCCTGCTATCACAACCAAAAAAATGACAGACTCTGAAGACATAGCTCACTTAACCTCCTCTCCATCCCAGCGCAAAAGACAAGAAACAAACAATCCATTTGCAGCCGTGCATTCTCCATCTTTGCCCCCACAATATGGAATTCCTTATCTCCTGATCTAAGAGAATGTACAAACCTCACTGACTTTCGGAAGAGATTAAAAACATACTTATTCCAAGAACACTACAATGCTCAAGTTCCACTTGAAACCCAAACCTGGATGTCCTAGTACAGCGATGGCGAACCTATGGCACGCGTGCCAGCTGTGGCACGCGAAGGCCTTGCAGCTGGCACGCGGGAAGGTCCGCAATACCACGCCCACCCATCTCCATCCTTGTGACATTCTGGCAAAACACCGCAATAGGAACGTCAACGTCACTACAGACTTCGGTCGCCTTGCTGACGCCACTTACTTTTGTTTCCTCTGCACGGAGAACGCACCTATGACATAAGAGAGCGGCTTCGGCGTTAGCATTGGCTACTGCGGCTGCTCTTTTCATCTTCGGAGCGCGTCGCTCATGGTCACGTGAGTGGCGTGGGGTTGGCTGGCTGGCGAGGTGAGTGCTTGGTTGGCGGAAGCGCTACTTGGAACGCGAGGATGGTGCGGCTTCTAGAGAGGTTGCCGGCGGAGCAGTGCCCGCAGGTAAGGGGAGAAGCAGGCCTTTCCTCGTTCTCCCGCTGAGCCTGAGCTGGAGGATGAGGTGTAGCAGTGCTGATTGTGTCTTTCTTGTAGCTTCCTCTTTGTTTTTTTGGGCTGGACCTTGTTTTCTCTTTTAGCATGTTTTATGACTTTATTTTACTAAGGCCATATTTGAACTTGTGAAGTTTTTATCTCTTTTCTGTGCTGCCTATTATTCCCTTTTGGCTTAGGATGTACAGGCCTGTATATGGCTAGTCTAGGAGCCACCTCCAAACATTGGCTTCCTGAATAGATAATGCTACTTTCCTCCTATTACTGTCTACCCTCCTCCCTCCCCCCCCCCCCCCCCGCCCGGATTCCCAAGTGCACACACCTCCTTGGCGTCCTAATTGCAGAAGCTGGCCTGGATTTGGTCATAAATAACTGGGCACCAAATACCCAGTTTGTAGAGGTTTGTTCCTTTTTGCTTTAGGGGCCATGCATTTCAGAGGGACTTTGCTGTGACATTCTAAGGTTCTCCAATCTCTCCATTCTTGCCTCTGGGCACCAAAAGCTTAAATCTGGTGATGTGCAGACATATGCTATCATGTTACTGTTGCCCGTAAATGCATTTTCTCATCAGGTGTCCTGATGTACTCATCCATGCTGTTTCAGTCTTTTAACTTTTCCAAGCCCTCTAAACTGTTTCAGTCTTTTAACTTTTCCAAGCCCTCTTCAAAACTGCCAAGTTATCCTGTTCCAAGAGGTAAACTTTTTGGCCAGTCCTGGTTTTAAACTTATATCCTAAAGCAGTATGATTTGTGGTCCCTGACGCTACCTATTCAAATCTGTGCACTATAAGTCTCATAATGCACCTGGATGAGGCTGTCTGAAATTGAAAATTGGCCTAAATCTTTCTCCTTAAACTGGTAACTTGACAGCTCTGTTCTTCCCTGTAGTTATACACACCTTTATTTTTCTCTGCCTTCCATCCCACCCCACTTAGTCCCTCATGCTAGCTCCAAACATTTATCAGCTTCTTATACTGTCTTCCTCGCTGCTCGGTCATAATTCTAGCTCCCAGTTATAGAAATTAAAATTGAGGGCTGCCCAGCAAAATATTGGAATGACCCCTCCCCCCAGTGCAGTAGGAAAGGATTGTGAATCAAATTGATTCTCTGACAATACAAAGATTCCAACCTTTACAAATGATGTTACATAGTTCAGGCAACTTTATAAAGAGTTTTTAGATACTAAAATCTTGTTGTTAAGGTTTAATTGACGTGCTGGCACTTTGAGGAAATTCTTTGGTTTTGTGCGGCAGTTTGGGCACTCGGGCTCAAAAAGGTTAGCCATCACTGTCCTAGTACAACCATCCACCTAATCCCCTCCAACCTTATGCAGACTGCAACCATGTTGGTTAATTGTATTATACAATGTACATTTATTTTATTTATTTACATTCTCTTATATACCGCGCTATTCTGCATCAGTGCGGTTTACATTGAACAAACTGAAATTACATTGAACAGGGCATTATAACTTGGAGATAACTATTTTACAGGGAACATGGGCTATGGAGGGTTAAGTGGCTTGCCCAAGACCACAAGGAGCACCTGTGTGACTACATAGTTCACTAGCCCTAATGGTTATTAACAGTTCTGTTTCATTGTACAACAGTGTTAATCTCATATTTACTATTAAGTTTCAGTTTTATGTAAACCACCTTGAATGGTAGAAAGGCGGGATAAAAAGAACTTTAAATAAATAAATTAAATTCTAGCTACTGTTAAATTCTGATGTTGGTAAGGTTTCTCTGAACAGCAATGTCAGTTTTCTCACTTTAAGCAGAATTTGAAGGTTCATATGTTGCTGTTATAATTAATAGAAGTAGGGGCGGAGGAAGATGGTGGATGGCTGATTGCTCGCTCCACTCACATTTTACCTCTTGCTTTTTTGCCTTATCTTGCGATGTCACCGGGGAAAAAAAGGAAGGAGGCAGCTCGTATCCCTTCCATTGCTGCAGGCCTGGTTGTTTCGAGTGTCCAGACAGATATTTTTGTGATCCAAGCACAAGGGCCAGTGACTTCCTGGGTGAAGCCGCTTGGAGGATTCTCTGGTGAAGGGAGCCCAGCATTTTCCATGGCTTCTGAGGTCAACTTGATGCCCGAAGCTTGAAGGGCATCCACCTGAACCAGTGGGTTTGGCATCAGGAGAAAGGGATTTGGAAACTAGGTCGGGACCAACGGCCAGGCCCATAACTCTGGAGTAAGTCCCTGGAGGGAAGGGGCTAGGGCCCATGGAATCTCCCGTTTCCAGCCAGGGAATGTCTGTTCTGGCACCCTTACAGTCAGCTTCAGGTGCTATAGCATCGGGGGATGGCATGCAGCAGGCTTTCTCTTTGGAATGACCTAAGCAGATCACGATGGAATCCCTCTGACTGGCCATTGAAAACCTGCATAAAGCCCTGATGGGACAATTTAACTCTTTTACTTCTCAAATTGATCATGTTGCTAAATGTTCGGTTGCCAACGCTGTCGAGATAGAAATCTGCAAGCTTAAGAGAATGTGTAATCAAGATTGAGAAGATATCCATTAATGAGGCTGTGTTGGTGAAAGATAATATTTCCATTCATAGGAAATGTGACTTTCTTGATAATGCAATGCGAATGAGGAATATTCATTTTGTAAACTTTCCTAGGCTACCACTCACTTCAGCTAAGGAGTTGTTTAGGAGATATATGACTGAGATTTTGAAGATATCTACTGTACTGTTACGACCAGTGGCTCGTGTCTTTTATTTGCCAACACCTAGAAGCAATGGGTGCCAACCAGATGGAGACCTCTAAGATTTCTAAAGATAGTTTGGACTTACCTAATTTTCTTGAGTTGTCTATAGCCACCTTGATTGCTACCTTTGCATTTGAAACTGACTGGGATCTTGTCCTTAAGTTGTATTTCAAGTTTCGTCATGTCATGTGTTGTAATATGAAAGTATGGACATTTCCAGATGTCTCTAGGCCCACACAGAAGCGAAAGAAGACATTTTTTTATGTTGAAACCTAGAGTCCTACAATTGGAGGCTGCTTTTCTTTTTTTTAAATTTCTCTGCAAATGTGTGGTACAATATATAGATATGAGGTATGTGTTTTTTTATTCTTCTCAATTGATTGCCTTCTTAAGTGACAAGGCCCCTGAGGTACCAACTTCTGGACTCTCAGAACAAATTTGAAGCCTTCAGTTTATAATGGTCCTTGTATAGGAGTGCAGTTACCTGTCTGTATTATCTTTTTGTTTTTTATTTCTTTTTACAGAAGTTGCTCCTGTTTCACAATCCATCCCCTCCATTATTGAGGACTTTTCAGAGATTTGATTATTCTTGTGTTGTGTTTATGAAAAAAACAATATTTATACTTCCAAAAAGTCTCTGTTTACTACAAGTATGTAATATAATGCTTAGTATACAATAATGTAAAATGTGTAAACATAAAATAAAAAGAATAATAGAAATATTTAAAATAATGTTATAATATCTACATGTAGAGGGCAGTTTTTATCACAGGCCACCTAGATTGGGAGATCAGATAAGGTATCCATTTTATAAAAACATAAAAGTGTTTAAGTGTTTTTATAAAATACTAGCACAAAAAACAGCTGTAATTGTGGCTAAAATATGGCAACATACATTTACACCAACTCAGGAGCTCATGTAAATGTAAGCAGGAGAAGAATGCATACAGATGTATTTTATAACCTACATTTGTACTTCATCGTGACTCTTCCTACACCCTGCCCAAACATCTCCCTGAAACATGCCTACACCTGGATCATTTGCAAGTACATGCCTACTTGTCATAATGCACACTTGTTCGTGTGTGAGAGTTTTATAAAAAGCATTTTACATGCATATACATGCACTTCTGCAAAGATGATTATCATGAACATATGTAGCGGATAAAATACCTTCTTTACAGCCGAACTGTTCAGCTTGGGCCAAGGTCTGAGATAATGGGTTGTTCTATGCCTATTTAGGTCTCTGTCTGCCTCTTAATGTTTCATGTGTTCTTTTTAAATTTTCACTTTCAATTTATGTTATATAATTATTGCAATTGTAGTTTATTTTCTAATTTATGTTTTCAAATTATTATAATTGTAATTTTTAAATCAATATTTTAACCTATGAGTCTGATATTCAGCTGTGGTAGCTAGCTATTTTAAAGCGGCTAGCTGTGATGCTGAAATGAAGACCCAGATATTCAATGCTGGGGCCATATCCAGCCACCGGCATTGAATATCTAGGTCAGCCAGATAGCAGAGAAGATAATCGGATAGCAGTGATATTCAGCCGCTGCCTGGTTAGCTTCTGCAGTAAAAGTTAAGCCACCCTTTAAAGGTCCTAACTTCTGTTGCTTAAGGATAACCAGGCAGCAGCTGAAAGTCACCACTGCCTGGTTATTGCTTGGTGTCCCAGAAATGCCTATTGTTATCCAGCTAGCACTGTGGCATTCAGCGACACTAACTATATTAGTATCGCTGAATAGCCTAGTCACCGCAATTAACGTGGTTAGCAAGTCTGCTAACTGCATTAATCACTTTCAGTATCGGGCCCTATATCTTTATAATCTTTACCATTTGTAAACCACTCTGCTGAATTTCTCAAAGAGCAGTATAACAAGAATATTAGCTAAACTAATATATTTATCAAAAAGTCCTTTATATAATTAACCCCATAGCATTTGCATTCCTTCTACAATTCAAAGATTCAATTTAATGTAATATAAATATATTTTAAGCATAATATAAACTTATTGTTGGGAAAATATACTTGATTTAGTTAGTAAAGAATTTTTACATGGTGTAGGTAATAGAATTATTGTGATTCACTTTAAGTATTTTACATATTGCACATGAAAGTTTTATAGGAAACAATGATAAGAGTCTGTTTGCATTAGATACATTGAAAGGGAACATGTATTTATACTGAAACAAATGGACTATTAACCTATTACAGCTTTACAAACCAATTGCTCTGTAGGTTAGCATAATCCCCATCAGAGGGCACTAACACTTAACAAAAATTGCTGCAAGTAATTCTACTTTATTGAAAGGAATAGTCACAGTAAGTCGCTGCTTAAATTTTTCTCTGTTCACTTTTTCATTGTTTTGTGACTTCTGCTCTAGAATATAATTCATTATTCACACTTGTCTTCTGATATATCAGCTGGTTTCAAGTTTTTCTAAAACCTAGTTAAATAATATAAAAAAGGCAAGCTCTTTGTCATAGTACCCATTTTAGATGGTTTTTCTTACTTCCATAATATTCAATTTATTTATTTATTATAAATTTTTATACCGCATTTTTCCGGCAGATCAAAAGCAGTTTACAAAGAACAATAATTTGAATAGTACAGTAACAAGTACATATTCAGTTACATGGAACATTTTAAACTACATACAGATTATAGAGGTTATTTTAGAAAGGTTTCTCCACTTTTAAAGACTGTTATATGTGGAAAGGGGGCTTTTCTAAAGTTGTGCTTCTATATACATCTACATAAGAATTATTATACTGGGTAAGAGCAAAGGCCCATCATGTCCAGTATCCTGTTCCTAACAATAGCCAATCCAGGTCACAAATACCTGGCTAGATTCCATGCTGCTTACCCTCATGGATATGCGGTGGTCCTTCTCCCCCCACCCAAAGTCGGCACAAAGGTACCCACCCCTGAGATTTTGATCTGATAATTTAGGTTTGCTGCTTTTACTACATCCTTCGGCAACGAGTTCCAAAGCTTAACTATTTTCTCCTATTTGTTTTAAAAATAATACTTTGTAACTTTTTGACATACCCCCCCCCCCCCCCCGGTCTT
This sequence comes from Ichthyophis bannanicus, assembly GCA_033557465.1. Taxonomy (NCBI): domain Eukaryota; kingdom Metazoa; phylum Chordata; class Amphibia; order Gymnophiona; family Ichthyophiidae; genus Ichthyophis; species Ichthyophis bannanicus. The sequence continues at coordinate 297,977,620 of CM066033.1, read as the reverse complement.
TGTATTTTTTGAATGAGTAAACAATTGATTTGTGTTTGATTGTTCCACTACAGTCAGGATTTTACAGACATCTCTTTCATATTTCAGCCCTCTTTTCTCTAAATTGAAGAACCTTAATCTCTAGCCTTTCCTCATAGGAAAGTTGTTCCATCTCACTTATCTTTAATTTGTTTATTGAAATAAACAAAAGCCTCCCAGGGTATGGAGTTTCTTATGCATCCACAGGAAACCAACAGCACAACAACAAAAAATTCCAGAATATATTTTTCTTTTTATAATCCTCCTTTCCTCCCCTCCTACCTTTTCTCCTCCCCATGATCAATATCTGTTCCCTCTCCATATAAACAATCCCATGCACCCAAAATCCAACATGGAAAAAAATACACAAAAACCTCACAAAGCGTCAGCGTCAGAAAACTAGAAAAAAAAACATCTTTCCAAGGATAGCCCTCCACATACATTCATCCACATTCCCATATTAATCCCTCTACCTATCTTCTGGGCCAGGAGTTTTAACTGTTTGCAAACTCTTAATAACCTGCTAAATCTCCTTTGCAGAAACGGGTGCATTCATCATGCTCATTTGTTCCCTATTCGGCTTTGGGAACACACACTGATGGTTTATGGTTATGGTTTAGCCACTTGATATACCGCCCTTTACTTGCGCATCAGAGTGATTTACATGTATACTAACAGGTACTTTTTATTCCCTTGTCCCCGAAGGGCTCACAATCTAAGTGTACCTGAGGCAATGGAGGGTTAAGTGGCTTGCCCAAGGCCACAAGGAGTGGCCATGGGACTAGAAACCCCAGTCCCTCTGGCCTGAGGTAACCTGTCCCAGCCACTGAGCCACTCCTCCCTCTGGTATTCCAATGCTTCCACTTCTCCCTGCCTTTCCCCCCTTCTCATCACTATAAAACTGCTAGTAGAATTCTTTGAATTTCCCCAGCATATCTGGGTCCCCTCCCATACTTCCTCAATGATGACATCATTTTACCTGGCTGGTTCCCAAATCTATATAAAGAGCACTTATAAAATTTCATAGATTGCTTAGCTCAGGCATGGATCGTCATATTAAGTTCACCTTGAAGATAGAATGCCTGGTGCTCATCTGTGTACTAGTGGAGCGGAAGAGTAGCCTAATGGTTAGAGCACTGGCTTGACAACTAAGAGACTAGGGTTCAATTCCCACTAGCACTCCTTGTGGCCTTGGGCAAGTCACTTACCTCAGAAAAGTCTGTTATCAATGTTCCTGTTTAATGTACATTACCAAGTTTGTTATAATGTAAATCTCTTTCAATGAAATGATAAAGCGGTATAAAAAATCCTGTTGCCCTAAGCTGTTTACCCATTGAAGCTTGCAGTTTCCTAAAATAAAGCTATATTGATTTTGTGTTCAACATTAGTGACTGTTAAAAAGATCCCACTGTGCTCGCAAATCCTGCCCAGATCTCCCTACAATGCAATATCTACCCATACAATTGTATGATCAGAAATTTGGATATTCCCAGTTTTCACCTCCTAGACATTCTCGAGAAGCTCACTATATAATAGATAATAATCTCTCCTTGACCGGGAACCATGTGCATATGAAAGATGAGTGTAATCTCGCTCTGCAGGATGCAATATCCACCAAACATCTACCAAGTAACAACTCTCACATACATTAACTGATTGTCTCCGCAGTCTACTTTCTCCTCCTGCGAGACCAGATGACCGATCCAAAACTACATCCATAATATAGTTGTAAAAATGGGCTGCCCAAGTGGGTTGTGGGGCCCTGGGTGGAGACTCACTGCGGCGCCTCATTGCATAAGGGGCCTCATTTGCATAAATATGTGCATAATGTTAACATGTGCTAACTTTTAGTAAACTTGCCTCTTAATGAGTGTCTGGATAAAGAAAGACCACCAGATTTCTACATTGCTATACTCCAGTACCATCGCCAGGCACATTAAGAAGTACTGCAGACACTACCCATTTAGAATTCATAGCAAACCCGCCGTACTATAACAGCACTACCAGGACTCACAAAGCACCAAGCCCTACCTATCAAAAGGCAACACTGCACATATTAAACCAATATATCTTGAGAATACCAATACTTCTCCTACTGGGGAAAAGGAATAAGTGCCACTGTCCAACAGAAACCACATGAACAGAATACCTCAGCTGGGTTACACATGCAGAACATAGACCATCATCAAACAAAGAACAAGGGATCACAATTTAGAAATAGGAAGACAATAATTAAACTGGGAACCCCAAAAGCCAAATTTGGGATTTACATCAACACTGGAGAAATAAAACTATAAATTAATTTCCTCTTGTACTAAACAAAAACGCAAAGACGTTAACGATGCACATTTCCCAGAGTTGACATATTCCAGTTAATAAATTCAAAATAAAAAAGTATTTCTCCAGGACCAAGCAGGAAGTCAGTCCTCACATATGGGCGTCATCGGCGCCAATGAAGCCCCAGTGGAGCATTCCACCAGCTTTCCATGAAAGCCTTTGGGAATGCTGGCACGCATGCGCGGTTCCCTTCCCGCCTAAAGGTGCCATCTTACCTCAGTCTCTTTTTTTCCGAGAAGCCCATCGGATGTGTGTCCTGTTCTCCTAGATAAAAGTGATTTTTTTCTTCAGCGATTTTCGCTATTTTTTCTCCGGTTCGACGCCGGTTCCCTTCCCGCTGGGTTCGGTACACCGGTATCGAGCCTGTTTTCTTCATTTTTCGGTTTTTGCCCTTCGTGGCTGGCGTTCGCGCCCTTTTTTCATTTTTCACTGGAAGGCCGGTCTTTTGACCTCGCTGGGTCTATTTTTTCCCCAATGGCTTCCAGTGGTTTCAAAAAGTGTGATCGGTGTAAGAAAATTATGTCTCTCACCGACACACACGACTTCTGCCTTTGGTGCCTCGGCCCTGACCATGACCCAAAGTCGTGTGGGCCATGTGGGAAGATGTCTTCCAAGGCACTAAAGAATCGACAGCATCAAAAGGAAAGGTTTTTCTCGGACTCTGCCTCCGGCCGGGCCCGGACCTCGTCTGAGGCCTCGACATCTCGGGATTCCGATCCCGAGCGCCGTTGAAGCTCCTCGGACAGGGGGTCCCCCGACCGGGAAAGTAAGAGGAAGAAGCGGCTCGCGAGAGCGGCATCGGAGGAGGTCCCTGGTCCCTCGAGGGCCAGGTCTAAGACCCCCGACCGCCGTCCGGGGCCCGTGGACCAAGAGAAGCCTGCCAAAGTTCCTCGCGTGGAGCCGGAGTCTGCTGGACACGTAAGCCCCGTAGTCCTCGTGGACTCTCCTCCCAGAGAGCCGCCGCCGGGGCCCGAGTCGGTGGCTGCTGCGTCTCCCGAGCTGAGTCTCAGGATGACAGCCTTGGAGTGCAGACTGTCTGCCTTCATGGAGCAGCAGCAGGCACTGATGGCCAGCCTGTCTGGTGCATCTGCCCCGACCACCGGGACATCGACTTCGAAGTCAACCCCGGAGACCGAGACGATACTCGAGACCCTCGCGGCTCAAAGTCGTCCTCAGTCGAGGTCTCCCTCGACCTCCCGTTCGGGACCGAGGGTGTCGACGCTGGTGCCCCCGGCGTCGGGGCGGGTGCCTTGTGGCCCTGTGGGGTCGGACCCTGACTCCTCCTCGGACGAGGAGTCTCCCGATACTTTTAAGACTCGGTGTGTCCCGTCGGACTCACCTCAATCTGATCCCCGGAGTAGATCCCCTCCGGAGGACACTAGGTTCTCGGAGTTCGTCCGGGATATGGCCGCTGCCTTGGCTATCCCTGCCGATCCCGAGGAAGAGCCTCGAGCCGAGGAGCTCGATGCTCTACAGTACGACTTTCCTCCAAAGGAGGCCTTTACTGTCCCAGTTCCTCTGATGCTGGAACGGCTCCTCCTCCGAATGTGGGAGGCCCCAGCCTCGGCGCCGGTTCTCAGCAAGCGAGTCGATTCCATTTATCGACTCCACAAAAGCTCTGATTTCCAGAAAGCACAGCTACCACACCATTCCATGGTTGTGGAATCGGCCATGCATCATCTGAAGAGCCAGAAGATGCACTCTGCGGTGCCTCCCGGCAGGGAGGCCCACAACCTCGATGGCGTCGGTAGGAAGTGCTTCCAGGGGTCAATGCTTGCTTGCCGTGTCCAGTCTTACCAGCTGTACATGGGCATGTACTTGCGGGACCTGGCCAAAGAACTGGCCGGCTTCTCTGCTGGTCTCTCCGGGGAACCCTTGCAGAGATTTCAGACCTTGTCCTCGGGGATTCGGGAATGCTCGAAGTTCATTTCCCGCGCCGCCTACGATGGCTTCGAGGCTTCGGCCCGAGTAGCGGCTGCCGGCATTGCGGCTCGACGCCAGGCGTGGCTGCAGTCATCGGACCTCGAACCATGGGTTTAGGACAAGTTGGTCGATGTCCCCTGCCGAGGTGAGAACCTTATTGGCAAACCCGTGACCGAGAAAGCCGCTCAGCTCGAGACAGAGCACCTTACCCAGACAAGGCTGTCGAGGAAGACCTCTGCCCCTTCACATAAGAAGAAGGGCTCGGGTAAAAAGTCCTTTTACCCGAGGAAGGGCACTGCCTACAAACAGTACCCTCAGTATCAGGCTGCCCAAGCTGCCCCCCAGGGTCAGCAAGCCAAGGGCCAGGGTAATGGGCCCCGTAGGCAGAGGACCCCCAAGCCTCAGGCCCCTGCTGCCACTAGCAGGGTGGGGGTTTTTGACTCCTTGAGCGTAGCCTCTCCTTCACTGCTCTCCCCATCCTGCACAGGAGGTCGCCTCGCCCTCTTTGCCCACCAGTGGCCCCTTATCACCGGGGACAGTTGGGTGCTGGACATAGTCCACAGTGGCTATGCCCTCCATTTTCACCAACTGCCAAAACCACATTTTCCAGGGGAGCCTCCAAGGCCTCCCCTGCACACAGACCTCCTGTTACAAGAGCTTCATGGTCTGTTGGTGGAAAGGGCGGTGGAGCCTGTGCCTTCCCACTTGCAAGGTCATGGATTCTACTCCAGGTATTTCCTGATACCCAAAAGAACCGGTGGCCTTCGACCCATTCTGGACCTCAGAAACCTCAACAAGTTCCTAGAGAAAGAAAAGTTCAAGATGCTTACTCTTGGGACACTTCTGCCCTACCTCCAGCAGGGAGATTGGCTATGCTCCTTAGATCTAAAGGATGCGTACACTCACATCCTCATTCATCCAGACCACAGAAAATACCTCAGGTTCATTGTGGGAGGAAACCATTATTAGTACAGAGTACTACCTTTTGGCCTGTCCTCCGCTCCCAGGGTCTTTACCAAGTGCCTGGCAGTGGTTGCGGCCTACCTGAGAAATCAAGGCATTTTTGTCTTTCCCTATCTGGACGACTGGCTCATCAGGGGTCAGACGTCCCTGGAGGCCAGACAAGCCACTCTCGACACCATTGCTCTGCTTCAAAAGGTGGGCTTTGTCATAAACTTCGCAAAGTCCACTTTGCTCCCCTCCCAGAACTTGGAGTTCATAGGGGCAAGATTGGATTCTCAACTGGCAAAGGCATTCTTGCCAGAAGACAGGGCTCCAAGGCTGATGGACATGGCAAAGCAGTTTCTGAACAGGTCCCTGGTCTCCGCCAGACTCTGCCTCAGGCTTCTGGGTCACATGGCTTCGACAGTACATGTGACTCCCAAAGCCAGGCTCCATATGAGGCCTGCACAATGGTGCCTTCGGTCTCAGTGGTCTCAAGCCATAGGCCACTTACGAGACAAGATAAGGGTGTCCAAACCCCTTTTGGCCTCCCTCAGCTGGTGGCTATATCCACCCAATCTACTCCAGGGAATGCCCTTCCAAATGCCAGAATACTCAGTGGTCCTCACCACCGACGCCTCTCTAAAGGGCTGGGGGGCTCACTGTCTGGACAAGTGCACCCAAGGCCTCTGGTCTCCCTGGGAGGCAGCCCAACAGATCAATCTGCTGGAACTTGGAGCTATCCGCTTGGCTCTCAGAGTTTTTTCTCCAGCCCTGGCTCACCGCTCAGTCTTGATTCAAACAGACAACCAGGTGGCCATGTTTTATGTGAACAAGCAGGGCGGCACTGGGTCCCAGATCCTTTGTCGAGAGACTCAGGACCTTTGTTCCTTTGCCCTGAAGCACCACATGCTTCTCAAGGCGGTGTACCTCCCAGGCCAGGAGAACTGCCTGGCCGACTGGTTGAGCAGGATTCTGCAGCCCCACGAGTGGCAGCTGCATCCCTTGGTGGTTCAAAAGATCTTCCTGAAGTGGGGTCTCCCTTGGATAGATCTCTTTGCCAGTCCACTAAACAAGCAGCTACCCAGGTTCTGCTCCAGGCAACCACATCCTTTGAGGATCGCACCAGATGCTTTTCTGATGTCCTGGTCTCAGGGCCTCCTGTATGCGTTTCCTCCCACGCCCTTGGTGGCCCGAACTCTGTTCAAGATTCTTCGGGACAAGGCCTCGGTCCTGCTGGTAGCTCCCAGATGGCCGAGACAGCCTTGGTTTCCTCTTCTGCTTCAACTGGCGGTGGATCCCCCACTGCCTCTGGGGTTGCAACCCGACCTTCTCTCTCAGGAGCAGGGTTCCCTACTACACCCCAATCTCAAGACTCTCAATTTGATGGCCTGGAGGCTGCAAGGGTAGTCTTGGCTCCCTGGGGCCTGCCTCAGGAAGTTGAGGAGGTTGTCCTGGCCTCTAGAAAACAATCCACTAGGAAAGCCTATGCCCTCAAATGGAAAAGGTTTTCTGTGTGGTGTCAGCTACGTACAGTGGATCCTTTCTCCTGTACTGTGCAGGTAGTGCTTCAGTACTTGGCTGCACTTATCCAATCAGGGACTTAAGTCCAATTCTGTTCGGGTCCACCTCTCAGCTTTAACAGCTCACCACTCACTAGTGGAGGGACATTCTTTGTCAGGCCACCCCTTGGTGTCCCGCTTTCTCAGGGGCTTGCTTTTGCTCAAGCCCCCCCATCCGTCCTCCTGCTCCTGAGTGGGAGCTGAATGTGGTCTTGCAGCAACTGACTCGCCCACCCTTTGAGCCGATGGCTACTTGTCCACTGCGCTTCCTCTCCTGGAAGACACTTTTCCTGATAGCCCTTACCTCGGCTAGGCGAGTGAGTGAGCTTCAGGCCCTGGTCTGTGATAGGCCTTACACCAGAATTTATAGGAACAGGGTAGTCCTCAGGACTCATCCCAAGTTCCTCCCTAAGGTTGTCTCCTCTTTCCACCTCAATCAGGAGGTGGTTCTTCCAACATTCTTCCCTAGGCCTCATGCAAGCCAGGCTGAAGCAGTCTTGCATACCCTGGACTGTAGGAGGGCCTTATCCTTCTACCTTGACCGTACGCAGGGGCATAGAAGGGCTACTCAGCTCTTCGTATCCTTTGACCCCAATAAGTTGGGGTTAGCTGTGTCCAAGCGTACCTTGTCCATCTGGGTGGCTGACTGTATCACCTGGGCTTACAAGGCGGCTGACCTTCCTTTGCAGGGTAGGGTCACGGCCCATCGTGTCAGGGCAATGGCTGCCTCAGTGGCTCATCTCTGCTCTGTGCCCTTGGTAGACATCTGCAGGGCTGCAACTTGGTCTTCAAGCCAGACGTTTGCAGCCCATTACTGTCTGGAGAGGGAGTCCCGTAGGGACAGTGCTTTTGGCCAAGCAGTACTCCGGAATCTCTTTGAAGTTTAGGCAACTCCTGCCCTCTGTTGGGCTACCGGTGGAGGTTGTGTCCTTGAAAAGCCTTTCTTTGCTGCTGGGACTAGAGGGAGTTCTCTTGTTCAGCCTGGGTTCCTCAGTAGCCCAGAGCTAGGGAGTCACCCATATGTGAGGACTGACTTCCTGCTTGGTCCTGGAGAAAGAGTAGTTACTCACCTGTAACAGGTGTTCTCCAGGAGCAGCAGGAATCAGTCCTCACAACCCTCCCTCCTCCCCTTGGAGTTGCAGTTGTACATAGTTTGTGTTTTTACATTTTTGTGTGCTCTTCTTAGCTATGTCACTTGACTGAGGTAAGATGGCACCTTTAGGCGGGAAGGGAACCGCGCATGCGTGCCAGCATTCCCAAAGGCTTTCATGGAAAGCTGGGGAAATGCTCTGCTGGGGCTTCATCGGCGCTGATGACGCCCATATGTGAGGACTGATTCCTGCTCCTCCTGGAGAACACCTGTTACAGGTGAGTAACTACTCTTTTTCTACCTTTTGTTGTCTGGGCAATTTATTTTTCATTTGCAATTGCTCCAATCACTTTCTTCTGGTTTCTTCGTGTCTTTGGCTAACTCTCCATTGTCTGCTGTTGATTTGTCCTTTCTGCTCTGGAGGAGTAGCCTAGTGGTTAGAACACTGGCTTGGTAACCAAGCAACTAGGGTTCAAGTCCCACTCCTTGTGGCCTTGGGCAAGTCACTTAACCCTCCAATGCCTTGGAAGAAAGGCCTGACAATCTACTTCCAGTCACACTGCCAAGGAAACCCAGGAGCTTCTGGGTCGCCAGGAGTCAGGACTGACTCGAAGGCACACATTGCATTGCATTGCTCTCTTCTAGGTTTTTTTTCCATTCTTTCTCTATATCTACTTTAACATACTGATCTTTCCCCTTTTGCTCTTTCCTCCATTTCTTTCTTTATTCCTTTTTCATCCACTCAAATTTCACCCTTCCATCCTCAATCCCCACTTACTCTCCCAATACCCGGCCAATCGTAGATTTTTCTTCCCTCCCACACAAATATCTTTTCCCTTCATCATCCTCACTCCCCAGCCCCATCCCTTTCTAGTTCCAGCCCCACCCAGCATCTGTTCCCTTCTAGTCCCATTCTCCCATCCCCCTGTATCAGCCCATTTCCAATCCTATCTCAGCCCCCCATTAGCCCATTTCCAATCTAGTCCCCCATCAGCAATTTCCAGTCCTATTTTTAGGACCTTGAAGGACAATCAAGCAGACATTGCCTTGCTTCACTCATGTCCTGCTTGATTGTCCTTCAAGGTCCTAAAGATTTTATGCTACAGCAAATACCACAAACATTCCATGAAACAAGACAAATGCCTTTTTTCATCATCCCCCATATCACCAAAAGCTCTCACAGTTAGCTACAATATCCAGGAACAAGCAGGAATGTAGTCTTCACATATGGATATCGTTGGTACCGACGGAGCCTGCGCGGGAACGCTCCCCAGCGACCAATAGGAAAGCTTTTGGGAGCATCCCACAATGCTTGCGTGCTGCCTTCCTGCCTTTCCCAACTGTCCCTCTCCAGTTCTTCATTTTCCACGGAGCCGACAGGTCACATATCCTGTCACCGCAGAAAATAATTCCCTTTTATTCTTCTTTTTTGTGGTCGCGTCTGCCTTCCCTCGACGCTACACCGGTACCGCCAGTTCTTCTTTCTTTAAAAAAAAAAAACAAAAAAAGAAACTTTTCTTCTGGAGTCTTTTCCAGGTATTTTCTCCTCAGGTGCCACGCGCCATTTTGGGCACTAGGCCCAACTTTTCCTTTAAAATGGAAAAACCCGCTTCGGGTTTTAAAAAGTGTTCCAAGTGTGGCGGTACCATCTCCGTCACCGACACCCATGAGAGGTGCCTCAAATGTTTAGGTCCTGACCACTCTATTTCGGAGTGTGTTGCCTGTGGGATGATGTCGAAGAGGGGCCAGAAGAACCGAGCTGCTAAACTTAGCAACCTTTTTCCCTCCGATGCAGCCTCTGTGGCACCGACGTCTTCCAGGGCTTCATCTTCCTCCCATGGATCTCAGGTAACTAAACATAAATCTAGCCAGTCCTCAAAGGGTAGATCTCCCTCTAAGCATCGAGATGCCTCTGGCATTGCCCTTGAGGGACTTTCACTGGCAAAATTGCCCCGGTGGGAGGCTTCGGCTTCCAAAGCACTAACAGGGCTCCAGGATGTTCTCGAGGCCTCAACCTCGGCAGAACTACTAGTGCAATGCTCTGGGGTACCGGCTGCTTCATCCGGTACCGATACCCAGGCATCGGCAGCGTCGATAGACCAGAGATTCTTGGCTATTGAACGCAGTCTGGCAGCTCTTCTCACAGCCTCGATGCCCCTGAAACCGCTTCAGACAATTCAATCGGTACCGGTACCGACTGCATCGACATCAGCAGGTATTCTACTGGGACCGAGTCATGCTTATCCATCCAGTATTGACAAGTCGGTACCGGACCCCTCCGATGCCGACTTCGATCGGTACCGGTACCGTGCCTTGCACGATCACCCGGATCGGAGATACTTTGAATCCTCGGATGAGTCTGAAGATTCTGAAAGTGCTGCTGATACCAGAGTACTTCTTCCTGAGGATTCTTCTTCTCCTCAGCGTAGGATGTCTCCACCAGAGGATATGTCCTTTCAGGATTTTATCTGAGATGTGGCTCGAGGACTTTCCATCACAGTGGCTCCTGAAAAAGAGCCTAGGGCAAAGGAATTAGAAATCCTACAATACCCTAAGGCTCCTAAGGAGGCAGCTACCTTACCTATTCATGAGATCTTGCATGATCTCATGTTAAGGATGTGGGAAACACCTCTAACCACATCTCCTCACTCCTTGTCCTGGGTTTCAGAAGACTCAGCTACCACACCATTCCATGGTGGTGGAATCAGCTATGAGAAGGATCAAGAGTGCAAAAAGGCATGCTTCTAATCCTCCAGGATGTGAGTGTAGGACTCTTGATGCCTTTGGGCGTCGAACCTTCCAGGCTTCCATGCTTTCTGCTAGTATCAGTTCCTATATATTATATATGGGAATGTTCCTTAAGGAAGTCACAGGAGATTTAGAGCTTATGAGCCCTCTCCTTCCTCATGATAAAAGGCAGGATTTCCTCGCCCTTGTCAAACATGCTCAGGATGTTTCCAAGTTTGTAAATCGTGCAGCCTTTGACAGGTTTGAGTGCATAAGTAGAACCTCTGCCATTGCCATAGGTGCACGTAGGTGGCTTCAGGCATCTGACTTGGAACTTTGGGTACAGGATAAACTAAGGAATATTCCTTGCACAGGAGAGAATCTCTTTGGCAAGAATTGGCAGGAAAAAGCTAATGAAATAGATTCTGACAATATCACTTTGGATAGATTGTCTAAGTCTACAGCTGATCCTGCAAGGAAAAAATCCTACAAGAAACCATTCTTCAGTAAGAAGAAGAAGTTTTATCCCTCCTATACCCAGCAGGGGCATTGTTTAGGTCAGTCTGCCCAAAAGGGACAGCAGCAACAACCTAGGCAAAGAAAAACAAAAGCTGCTAAGCCTCAACCGGCTCAGCAGATTCAGCCTCCACAGGGGCTTTGACTCCTATCTAAAGAACTTTGCCTTCCTGGCCCTGAACGGCCCAGAACCTTCCGCCATTCCAGGAAGGTTATGTCATTTTGCCCCCAGATGGGGTCAGATAACAGCAGAAAATTGGACTCTGTCTATTGTAAGAAAGGGGTACAAGCTTCATTTCCTCAGCATGCCCCCTCCTACAATGGTAAGACACTTCAATTCTCAGACCTCTCTCAATGACCAGTTAGGTCAAGAGCAGACACAAAGAGCAGGAGATGTTGGAAGAACAGAGGGTCTTTATTGTGCAAAGGGAACCCCAACGCGTTTCGGCAACGCCTTCCTCAGGGGGAGTAACACTAATAAATATAAAAAGTTGTATAAACATTAATAAATAACAACAATTAGAAAAACAAATAAAAATAAGATTAAAAATAAGGTTAAAAACAGTTAAAATGTGAAAGCACCGGCATGACATGAAACATAAAATAGTCTAATAATGACAATGTAAACAAAACACAAGGCAGGGCTGAGGGAACAGAAAGCATACCAACCTATATAAAACAACAGAATATTGAATCATAAAAATTGAATCATAAAAAGGTGTGAAAGAGTACTATGTATACACTATAACAGCCCATGATTGCATATTATACATCAACGGAATAAATGAAAAACTATAGAAGCAAATATGCAAACAGAGCTGAAACAGTAATCTCTTGTAAAATGGTAGAACCAGGAATAACATGTATGATTAATGTAACAATAAATATAAATGTAAAACACTGGCTGAACCAATAAAAATACAATAAATATGATCAACATACATTACTAATAAAAAATTTAAAAAATAAATAAAAAAATAAATCAACAACACGGAGATAAAACACATTAAAATTTATAATAGCTAGAAAATTAATATATAATAATGAACTGAGACCAGCATATACAAATAAATACATTATTGGAGAAAATATAATGAAACACACTCAATAAAAACTATAAAAATTAATATAAAAATACAATCAAAAACTGAAACATGTATATATTATAAAATTAAGACTGGCGTATGCAAATAAATAAGACAATAATCATAAATAACTTAACCAATAAAATTGCAATATAAATATATCAGTAATTATAATAATACCAAACATGCATAAATAAAAAAGAAAAATAAGAGTGGAAACCATGTTGATAACATCATATAAAAAATAATCGATAACAAGCAAATAGCAGCTAACTACTATTGACAAAGAACAATAGTAAAACTCAATGTAAGATTGATAAGCCAAGCAGAACAATGGTGTACCAAGGCGACCAGGTATAAAAATATATATAAAATTGGTAAAAACATGGAAAGGAACTATGTAACAAAGAACAAGAATAAAAATAATAATTATAAAAGTTGAACTGAAGGGTGCGATGAATAAAACTAGTTACTGATCCCAATGTGAAAAACATATTGTGATCTCATCACAGACCATGAGAGTGTGAAACACTGACTGAAAGCATTATGAGAGTTGGCAATGTGCCAAATATCGCATGGGAAAACTGACTGCCAAAAGTAACAAAGGTGAATGCCAAGCTCAAACAAAAAATTGTGAGCAGTGCAGAAAAATGACATCCAAGCAAGAATAATTGCAATATAACCACGGCCAGTGTAAAACGCCGTGTGAACACGGTAATTTTATAAATTGTAAATGACGCTGAGGCCAATTATTTGAAAATATGAATCACAAAGAAAGGGCTTAGACCACGTAAACACAAATTAAACAAATGTAAATGTAAACGTGGAGAGACACGAACAGCAAATTCGAGGGAAAAAACATGAATTATAATGTGAGGTTCTGGTCAGCGAACAGACACTTGAAAAGGAACTTGTAACCATGGCCCACAATGTATGTGAATGGTAAAAGGAAAACTAAAATTGGCAATATGTGAGGGGATGTGCACAAGGACATTGAAACTGCCAAACATGTTGAACGCATAATCTTAAAAAAGGGGGGGGGGGGGCAAAAACGAACCACAAAAATGAATCATGAATTCAGAATGCGATTGAATTAAGGAACTAGCCAACAAAATAATGACGCATTCTAAACCATTTGTTTAAATAAAACCCCGGACGTGCCGAATTCAGTGACCTTAAAAATACAAATAAAACTACAGAGGTAGAATGGTATCAGTAAACCCAAAATTGTGCAAACAGGACACACTGAATGTATAGAAAGGCTATGAGCACTCACCCATACACTTGTGTACCAAACTGACAATGCCACGACAGGCTAGTAAGGAACCAGTCACGTTGTTACTGTGAAAGAAGTAAAATTGCATGAACAGACCCAAAAAAGGGGGGGGGGGGCAAAGCACTGTGGAATGCGAACCATGAGAGGATTAACTCACGATCAGGATGAACATGAAACCCTCAAGGATTACCGTAAAGTTTTTTCTATATCTCCTCCCCTCCAGTGTGGGACAACCGTTTTGAGCACTGTAAATTTAATATCACTAATGTTGTGATTCTTATCCAGCCAATGGGAAACCAATGGTTTATCCGAGTGTTTCCTAAAAATATTACTACGGTGCTCGATTATACGAGTACGGACCTGTCTCAAGGTCTTACCAATGTATAATTTGTGACAGGGGCATTGTATAAGATAAATAACATTAGCAGTTTTGCAATTAGAATATTGATGTAAGAAGAGCTTACGGCCAGTAATACTATCTAAGAAAAAATCTTTGACTGTAGATAGTATTACTGGCCGTAAGCTCTTCTTACATCAAAAAACTTTACTGAGATTTGAACAACGTTTTATTTATGAATTTAATACCTTGGAACCATATGGTTTAAACCAAGAAGTAGACTTAACTGTTTTCTTGGGATGATTCCTTCCTCCTCCCCCTCCCGGTTCTTTGCTCTGCAGCACATTACTTCTATATGCACATACATATTTTTTTTAATTGTATTTTTTATGTTTTATTTCACCAATATGACCATGTTTTGTGTATGTTGTCTCCTTCAAAACCTTTTTTTGGACTTCTATTTTTAAAATGCATAGCATGCTTTAGACTCCTCCCCTAAGTATCACGTTGCCTGTAATTTGGCGCCAAAATCGGCGTTTAAACAGAAGCACAGAACGGACTGACTTTCTCAGCGTTTTTGAATGCGATCTCTGCGATACAGCTCCTTCACAAGTCCGATTTTGTACGGTAATCCTTGAGGGTTTCATGTTCATCCTGATCGTGAGTTAATCCTCTCATGGTTCGCATTCCACAGTGCTTTGCCCCCCCCCCCCCTTTTTTGGGTCTGTTCATGCAATTTTACTTCTTTCACAGTAACAACGTGACTGGTTCCTTACTAGCCTGTCGTGGCATTGTCAGTTTGGTACACAAGTGTATGGGTGAGTGCTCATAGCCTTTCTATACATTCAGTGTGTCCTGTTTGCACAATTTTGGGTTTACTGATACCATTCTACCTCTTTAGTTTTATTTGTATTTTTAAGGTCACTGAATTCGGCACGTCTGGGGTTTTATTTCAACAAATGGTTTAGAATGCGTCATTATTTTGTTGGCTAGTTCCTTAATTCAATCGCATTCTGAATTCATGATTCATTTTTGTGGTTCGTTTTTGCCCCCCCTTTTTTTAAGATTATGCGTTCAACATGTTTGGCAGTTTCAATGTCCTTGTGCACATCCCCTCACATATTGCCAATTTTAGTTTTCCTTTTACCATTCACATACATTGTGGGCCATGGTTACAAGTTCCTTTTCAAGTGTCTGTTCGCTGACCAGAACCTCACATTATAATTCATGTTTTTTCCCTCGAATTTGCTGTTCGTGTCTCTCCACGTTTACATTTACATTTGTTTAATTTGTGTTTACGTGGTCTAAGCCCTTTCTTTGTGATTCATATTTTCAAATAATTGGCCTCAGCGTCATTTACAATTTATAAAATTACCGTGTTGACACGGCGTTTTACACTGGCCGTGGTTATATTGCAATTATTCTTGCTTGGATGTCATTTTTCTGCACTGCTCACAATTTTTTGGTTGAGCTTGGCATTCACCTTTGTTACTTTTGGCAGTCAGTTTTCCCATGCGATATTTGGCACATTGCCAACTCTCATAATGCTTTCAGTCAGTGTTTCACACTCTCATGGTATGTGATGAGATCACAATATGTTTTTCACATTGGGATCAGTAACTAGTTTTATTCATAGCACCCTTCAGTTCAACTTTTATAATTATTATTTTTATTCTTGTTCTTTGTTACATAGTTCCTTTCCATGTTTTTACCAATTTTATATATATTTTTATACCTGGTCGCCTTGGTACACCATTGTTCTGCTTGGCTTATCAATCTTACATTGAGTTTTACTATTGTTCTTTGTCAATAGTAGTTAGCTGCTATTTGCTTGTTATCGATTATTTTTTATATGATGTTATCAACATGGTTTCCACTCTTATTTTTCTTTTTTATTTATGCCTGTTTGGTATTATTATAATTACTGATATATTTATATTGCAATTTTATTGGTTAAGTTATTTATGATTATTGTCTTATTTATTTGCATACGCCAGTCTTAATTTTATAATATATACATGTTTCAGTTTTTGATTGTATTTTTATATTAATTTTTATAGTTTTTATTGAGTGTGTTTCATTATATTTTCTCCAATAATGTATTTATTTGTATATGCTGGTCTCAGTTCATTATTATATATTAATTTTCTAGCTATTATAAATTTTAATGTGTTTTATCTCCGTGTTGTTGATTTATTTTTTTATTTATTTTTTAAATTTTTTATTAGTAATGTATGTTGGTCATATTTATTGTATTTTTATTGGTTCAGCCAGTGTTTTACATTTATATTTATTGTTACATTAATCATACATGTTATTCCTGGTTCTACCATTTTACAAGAGATTACTGTTTCAGCTCTGTTTGCATATTTGCTTCTATAGTTTTTCATTTATTCCGTTGATGTATAATATGCAATCATGGGCTGTTATAGTGTATACATAGTACTCTTTCACACCTTTTTATGATTCAATTTTTATGATTCAATATTCTGTTGTTTTATATAGGTTGGTATGCTTTCTGTTCCCTCAGCCCTGCCTTGTGTTTTGTTTACATAGTCATTATTAGACTATTTTATGTTTCATGTCATGCCGGTGCTTTCACATTTTAACTGTTTTAACCTTATTTTTAATCTTATTTTTATTTGTTTTTCTAATTGTTGTTATTTATTAATGTTTATACAACTTTTTATATTTATTAGTGTTACTCCCCCTGAGGAAGGCGTTGCCGAAACGCGTTGGGGTTCCCTTTGCACAATAAAGACCCTCTGTTCTTCCAACATCTCCTGCTCTTTGTGTCTGCTTGGACTTTCTGCAGGAGGTTGCTCCTCCTTGTGTCTCCAGTTAGGTCAAGAGGTCACTATGCTTCTTGCCCAAGGGGCAATAGAAGAGGTACCCATTTTCCAACAGGGTACAGGGGTTCTACTACCCCTATTTCCTCATTCCAAAGAAAACAGGAGGAGACAGACCCATTTTAGACCTCAGAGAATTGAACAAATTCCTGTTCAAAGAGAAGTTCAAAATGATTTCTCTAGGAACTCTGCTGCCATACCTTCATATTCAGGATTGGCTTTGTTCTCTAGATCTCAAGGATGCGTACACTCATGTTCTCATCCATCCAACTCACAGAAAGTTCCTTCGGTTCCTTTTTCAAGGAAAGTACTACCAATACAGGGTGCTTCCTTTTGGCCTGGCCTCAGCACCAAGAGTGTTCACGAAATGCATGGCTGTGGTAGCAGCATTTCTCCGTACTCTAGGGATGTTCGTCTTCCCCTACTTAGGCGACTGGCTCATTCAAGCCCCATTAGAGTCAGAGGCCAGGACTTCTCTATCTTGCACAATGCGTGTCCTTCAGTATTTGGGTCTGGTCATATGGTGTCATCGAGAGCGTTTTGGTTTCCTAGACCATGGGATGCTGTTCCAAGGGTTGCAGAGCAGAGATGGCATCCATCTGTCCAAGAAAAGTCAACGCATCTTCGGTAGTAGACTGGCTAATCTACTGAAGAGGGCTTTAAACTAGAGTCGTTTGGGGGGGATTGGGTGAAGAAAGCCCCCAGGTAAGTGAAAGCCCCCAGGTAGGTGATACATTAAATACCTTTATGGAAATGGGTAACAGGGGTAACATATGGAAAGCAGTGTGTATTAATGCCCGTAGCATGGGAAATAAGATCCCTGAAGTTGAAGCTTTGGTGGGAGTGGCTGACTTGGATTTAGTGGCAGTTACAGAAACATGGTTCACAGAAAACCATGACTGGGATGTAACTATACCTGGCTATACTTTATGAGTTATAAGTTGCTGTTACAAACTGTGCTGTGGTTCTCGCTTTTTCTTTTAGCTCTTTTGTGCGTGAGCATCTTGAATTTCCTTTGTTTTTTGCAGAATATATACTTACATTAACACCATGCTGATCCAGTATGCTGTTTCAGGAGTTATGTTGGAGTTGCCAAGCCCCTCTTGTTGTTTGGCACATTTAGTGGCATGTTTACTAAGCTCTGCTCTGGTAATACATGTGTGGACTGTGTTACCAGAGCAGGGCTGTGGGCTAACTGCAGGGGTACAGATACATCTCCTGCAGTTACTGCGCTTCAAGCGGTATTAGTTGCACCCATGCTACTTCTGCCAAGCCATTGTGTTTGTTTCTGCCGACAATACAGATGCCAGCATGTGAGAGTTCTTTCTCTCACCTCACTCTGGAGGAAAGTATCATTTTGGGAAAAAATCTCTAAAACCTAGGAGTAATGGAAAAAGCATGGATCTTGCTCCCTGGTCTGGCCAAAAAATGTCTGTGTTATTCTCATTTTTCTCTCTCTCCAACTTTACTTCCTACTGCCAGTACAATGACTGCATGACTGCCATTAGGAAGTGAAGCTTGAGTGAGAGAAAGCCAGAACAACACAGGCTCAATCAAGAAACAAAAACATATCCTGTCATCCAGCAAGGAGAAAGCATGGATTTATTGGGGTGGCAGAGGTAACAGATTTTATGACCTCTGGGAGCTGTTTCAGTGATATGGAATCAGGATAGCCCTAAACTATCATCTTTTGCAAAATTGGTTGGCCAAGGATGTGACTTTTACGCTTGGGAGTTTGCGGAAAGCTATTTGTCTTATCAAAGCATGGCACAGTAAAACACTTTAGGGGAAAAAAGTAATCAGATTGCTTTAACATATTTTATGGACACTAATGTTTGGGTGTCCTGGTCCAGATTATATTAACAGTGAATTGTCTGGGCATAGCAATGCAATGTGTGCTGTTGAGTCAGTGCTAACTCTTGGCGACCCAGCAGCCTCTGGATTTTTTGGGCAAGGTGTGACTGTAAGTTGATTACCGGGCCTTTTTTCCAAGGCAATGAAGGGTAAAGTGACTTGCCCAAGGCCACAAAGAGCGCCAGTGGGAATCAAATGCTGGTCTCTTTGTCTCCAGGACGCTGCTCAAAACACTAGGCTCCTCCTCCACTACAAATATATACAGTTTATTTTTTATTTTACAGCGAGCAGTCTAATAAGACATAATTAGACCTTATCTGCTAATTAGTGTTCCTGAAGGATCCCCAGTCCTGTCCCTTTCTTCTGGGTAGTGCTCCTCTTCCTACAGCTTGGAGACTGAGTACGTCATTCTTTGATCACCTCAAGATATATACCACTGGCACCACCCACCAGCCTCAGTATCCTGTTGACAAAGTAGACCTAACAGAGAGACAACTAAACCAAACAACTATAACTATAACTGTAACAAATTCACCACCTCCCACTCCCGGAAAGAAATATCCCAACTCTCCCTCCGAGGAGGAGGCTTACCTGAAAGGCCCTTACAAATTCTGATAGCTACCTTAACGGCCAATTTGGTAGCAGGGCCTGCGACCGCCATTCCGCTCCGGCACCGACAACCTAGAGCAAACAGCCTACCAAGAAAACCCCTGGCTCTTACCATGCTTCTTCGGACTAGTAACCCATTCCTTACCTTACCATACCGGGCAGGAACAGGGACTGGACTGGAGATCCTTCGGGAACACTAATTAGCAGGTAAGGTCTAATTACTTCTTCCTAAGCGTCTCTCCAGTCCAGTCCCTTTCTTCTAGGATGTAACAGAGCAGTTCAACAATGGGAGGGCCAGCCAAACCAGACTGAAGCACCACTCCCCCAAAACCAGCATCTGCCGCCGCCTGAACATCCAATCTGTAGTGCTTAGCAAAAGTATGTAGGGAAGACCAAGCAGCCGCCCTACAAATTTCCAATGGAGGAACCAGACTAAACTCTGCCCACGAAGCCGCTTGAGCCCAAGTGGAATGAGCTCGGAACCCCATCGGAACTTGCCTTCTCTTTAGAAAATAAGCCGACACAATGGCTTCCCTGATCCATCTTGAAATTGAAGCTTTGGCCGCCGCTTCTCCCTTGTGTGGCCCCCCAAACAAAACAAACAACCTCTCTGACTTGCAGAATGCCTTAGTACACCTCAGATAACGCTTCAAAATTCTTTGCACATCCAGCAGGTGCAATCGTGCATCACCCTCCCCCTGTCCCAAAGTGGCAAAGGAAGGGAGAGACACCGACTGATTCACATGGAAGGGGGAGACCACCTTGGGCAAAAACGATGGGACCGTCCTCAACACCACCTTCTCCTTGAAAAATACGAGAAACGGGGTTGACAGGACAAAGCTTGCAACTCAGACACACGCCTGGCCGAACAAATGGCCACCAGAAAAACTGCCTTAAGTGTCAAATCCTTCAACGAAGCATGTTGTACTGGTTCAAAAGGCTCACCTGCTAGGGCATCTAACACCAAATTAAGATCCCAAGGAGGCACGATCGACCTCTGCTGAGGCTGCAAACGCCTCACTGCCTTAAGGAATCAAACTACATCTGGATGCTCGCCCAATGATCTATCCAAACCCTTGCCTCTGTAACAAGAAATAGCCGCTAGCTGTACCCGCAAGGAACTGACTGCCAGCCCTTTCTCAAAACCATCCTATAAAAAATCTAGCACCTCAGAGACAGAAACTTTCAGGGGCCTCTTCTGTCACCTCTCACACCAGTTCTCGAAAATGTGCCACACTCTTACATACGCTAGACAGGTTGACTGTTTACGTACCTTTAGCAGTGTCGAGATCACTGCTCCCAAATATCCTCTCTTACGCAGTCTTGCCCTTTCAATAGCCAAGCCATAAGCGAGAAACGATCCACTTGTGGCATCCTCACTGGACCCTGCCTGAGAAGGTCCTCTCTTTCCGGGAGGCGCCATGGCCGGTCCGCCAATAATCGCATCAGATCAGCGACCCACGGTCTCCTTGGCCAGTCCAGAGCTATCAGTATCACCAGTCCCTGATGCGCCTCTATCCTTTGCAGAACCCTGCCTATGAGCACCCACGGCGGGAAAACATACAGCAACCCCTCCGTGTGCCACCGTTGAACTAGGGCGTCTAAGCCTTCTGACATTTTTTCTCTTCTTCTGCTGAAGAAATGGCTCACTTTGGCCAACTCCCAGCGCGCCATCAGGTCCATGACCGGCGAGCCCCACCTTCGTTCCACCTGTTGGAAGACCTCCTGGCAGAGCTCCCATTCTCCGTGATCCACCTTGTATCTGTTGAGGTAGTCTGCCGTAACATTCTCCACTCCGGCTGATAGAGCCAATAAATGAGTCTTGGCCCATACAAGGAGGCTCTCTGCTTCTTCTTCCAACATGGGACTGCTTGTGCCACCCTTTCTGTTGTTGTAGGCCACCGCTGTCATGTTGTCCGAGAGAACTAGTGGTTGGGGCAAGGTACTTCAGGCCGGAAGGTCGGGGGTTCAAATCCCACTAGAGGACAGCAACCTTGGGCCGGAAGGACTGGGGTTTCTAGTCCCACAGGTGCTCCTTGTGGTCTTGGGCAAGCCACTTAACCCTCCACAGCCCATGTTCCCTGTAAAATAGTTATCTCCAAGTTATAATGCCCTGTTCAATGTAATTTCAGTTTGTTCAATGTAAACCGCACTGATGCAGAATAGCGCGGTATATAAGAGAATGTAAATAAATAAATAAATAAACTCTGACCGCCCTCCTGCAAACCCAACACAGAAACGCTCTGAGGCCAGAGTCACCGCTCTCAATTCCAATCTGTTGATGGGCCAATGTGATTCCAGAGCACTCCAGAGTCCCTGGGCAAAGTGTCCCTCGCAGTGCGCTCCCCAGCCTGACAGACCCGCGTCCGTCGTGACCTGAACCCACTGAGGAGATTCCAGGGGCATTCCTCTCTCCAGACTCCCCGGAGAGAGCCAAAACTGAAGTGCCACCTTGGTTGCTGGGGGACAGGGGAGCGTCACTGACAAAGGCTGACACTGATGAGACCAACGCTGCAGAAGCGACCTTTGCAGCGGCCGCGTGTGGGCCCTGCCCAGGGTGCCAGGTCTAACGTCGCTGCCATAGTCCCCAGCACCTGCAGGTAGTGCCACGCCGAGGGCGCTCCCTGAGACATAAATTCGCAAATCAAGTACCAAAGGTTTCTTGCTCTCTGAACTGGCAAGAACACCCTACCTGAAACTGTGTCGAACCTTGCACCCAGATATTCGCTTTCCTGAGAGGGAACCAACCTGCTCTTTGACAGGTCGATTACCCACCCCAAACTTCACAGGAAACTGACCACTCTGGCGGTTGCCCTTAGGCTCTCGTCTTTGGACTTGGCCCTGATCAACCAATCGTCCAGGTAAGGATGAACTAGAATACCTTCTTTGCAAAAAGCCGCCACAACCACCACCATCACCTTGGTGAAGGTGCGCGGGGCCGTCGCCAAACTGAACGGAAGCACCTGGAACTGAAAGTGTCCCCTTGGCACTGCGAAGCGCAGGAACTGCTGATGAGACTCTCTGATGAGGATATGTAAATATGCCTCGGTGAGATCGAGAGAGGTTAAAAATTCTCCCTGCCGAACTGCCACTATTACTGACTTCAGTGTTTCCATACGAAAATGTGGAACCCGATTGACCTGCTTGAGGTCTAGAATCGGTCTTAGGGAACCCTCCTTCTTCGGGCCCACGAAAAAGATGGAGTATCGACCGCAGCCACACTGATCTTTTGGCACGGGGATGACCGCTCCCAGGGCTAACAGTCTTGTTAAGGTTTCCTTTACTGCTGTTCTCTTGGCCTGCGACTTGCAAGGCGACTGGACGAAGGAGGGAAGAACCGGCCTTGCGAACTCGAGGGCATAACCGACCCGCACTACCTCCAGGACCCACTGGTCGGACGTAACCCGGGCCCAGGTGGAAAAGAACTGCCGTACACGCCCGCCTATCGGCAGAACTTCCAACTGAGCCCCTGCAGCTTCATTGTGGCTTTCTCTGGGCGGAAGCGGCTGAAGAGGCCCCAAAACCTCTTCCCGCTCCTCGAAACCCCCGGAAACTCTGTCCTCTGGATGGAAATCGCCCCCTCTGAAAGAAGTCAGACGAAATCTCCGGAACTCCCTCTGCTGTGATCGTCCTGGAGTAGGAAAGCGACTCTGCTTGGACTTATCCTCTGGAAGCCTACCGCCTTTTGACTCACCTAGATCCTTCACCAACTTGTCCAGATCTTCCCTGAAAAGCAGCTTACCCTTAAAGGGGAGCCTACTAAGTCGGGCCTTGGACGAACCATCCGCCGCCCAATTACGAAGCCAAGGACACCTCTGAGCCGCTACCACTGAAGCCATGTTCTTTGATAAACGCCTACTTAGATCATATTGACTATCCGCCAGATAGGCTGCGCCGGACTCAATTTGCGCTGCCTCTACATGCGGCCCCCCAGCAGACTCGCCAGCCATCTGTAGCTGTTGGGACCACCTCAGGCAAGCCCAGGCTATCCAAGCCCCACATACCGACACTTGGAGAGCCAGGGCACTTATGTCAAAGGCTTGCTTCAACAAATTATCTACCTTTTTGTCTTGGGCATCCTTTAGAGCTGCACTGCCCTCCACCGGGATGGTAGTCTTCTTGCTAACCGCCGAGACCACCGCATCCACTCTGGGCAATTTTAACAGTTCCTTCTCTGTTTCCGGCAGAGGGTACAAACGCGACATCGACCGCACGCCCCTCAAATAGGCCTCCGGATGATCCCACTCTTCCTGAATCATCTGCCGCACCACCTTGTGGACAGGAAAGACTCTCTGAGATTTCTTAACTGCCTGAATTAACGGATCTTCCAGCTCATCCTTTTGTGCAGGGGCCCCTGCAGACATGTTGAGTACCTTCAGGGACTCTCCAATTAATGCTGGCAACTCCTCACGCCGAAAACCCCTTACTATTCTCACCTGCTCTTCTGGGATCTCTCCCTCAAGTTCTTCTTCCTCCTCTCCCAGCTCCTGCTCCGAGACCTCCCTTTCCAGTATCTCTGATCCAGGGGAGAGAGGTTCCTCTTCCTCCATTCAAACTCGCTTGGAGGGAATAACGGTTTCAACCAGTGACTTGGCCTCCGCCTCACGCTTTCATGTGCATCCCTGACTCCCCTGCTGACGCAGACAGAAAGCTTTGTGTAATAGCAACACAAATTCCGGGGAGAAACCTCCACCAAGACTTCCCTCACCTGAGGAGGTCCCGGGTTGTGACTGAGATGGTACCTGCTGTTCTAAATTCAAAGAACCCTCTCCGAGAAGGCCCTCCAAGGGCTCCACTGACTCCTGAGATACCGGAGCTGAAGGTTCTTGAGACCCGCCAGCCTGTAGTCCCTGCTCCACTGAGGCTGCCTCCATGGCACAGCCTCCGCAGATGCCTGCTTCTGAAACCGTTCCCTTGCGTGCTACACAGAGTAAACACTGTGGCCGAGCAGGCATCTTGCAATCCTTATCTTAAAATTATTTTTCTTATTTTTTTAACCTATACTAACTGATAATATAATTATCTTCTCTCTCTCTCTCTATCTATCTATATATATGTGTATATGTATATATATCTACACACACCTATAACTATCCTTAACAATGTAGAGAAAAAATGTTGATAAAATAAAACTAGACTGTTGCCTTAGCGAAACACGCGCCCCCCCCCCCCCCAAACGGGGAAGAGCCGTTTGCCAGGTTTCCACTGGGTGCTGCAATGGACCCGGCAAAATATCAGGCGCGCGAAAAACAAAAAAGGAGAGAAAAAAACTCTTGCCCAAATCGCTGCCCTTCCGAGCGTCTTCACGGCGGCCACTGGACTCCACTTGCCACGTGGCTTGCCTGTACCGCTCAGCCCCCTTACCTCGCGCCGTACCCCGCAGCTCCCAGGCCTTCCAGCGATGGGTAGAGCCCTTCTATGTTCCCTCCTTCATGCTAGGCCGTCTCTCCGGCTTTGGCAGCACGGCAGGAATCAGCATTGAGGCCCTGCACACTCAGGAGACACTGCGGAATGAAACCTTGCTGTCTCCCATTCAGCACGCTTTTTTTTTTTTATATTGCCTCGGGCTGAGCAAAGCCTCCTCCAGTTCCCAGCCCTTCACCGGGGGTGGGGGGGGGGACCCCAAATATCCTAGCAGCAAATACAAAAATAAACCAAATTAAACAAATTCAAACTAGATTAACTAAAATAAAGAAAGGCAACAAAACAAAAACCAGTCTAAGCTAACGTCTCTCCAGTAAGCCCTCTCTTTGGCTTACTGCTCCTTCTGCTGCTTGGAGACTGAGTATACTGAGGCTGGTTGGTGGTGCCAGTGGTATATATCCTGAGGTGATCAAAGAATGACGTACTCAGTCTCCAAGCTGCAGGAAGAGGAGCACAACCCAGAAGAAAGGGACTGGACTGGAGAGACGCTTAGGAACATGCTTGTATGCATTTGGCCTATTTTACTTTATTCTTCATAGTGCTACAGCTTGTAACATACTGGCTTGTCATTGAAACTTGTTTAACACATGTGGTTTAAATCAGCAGTATGTTAATGTTGAGTGGAGGAGTAGCCCAGTGGTTAGAGCAACAGCCTAGCACCCAAGAGATCTGGGTTTGATTCCCACTGGCACTCCTTGTGACTTTAGAAAAGTCACTTTACCCTCCATTGCCTTGGAAGAAAAGGTCTGGTAATCTACAGTACTTCCAGTCATACCTTGTCAAGACAACCCAGGGGTTGCTAGGTCATCAAGAGTCAGCACTGACTTGATGGCACTTTAAAAAAAATGTTAATGTTGTCCTTGTCTTCCTATAGTGACAGATTACATTGCAACTATTCTTTGCATCAACATTATACCAATTTTGCTTATAGTTTCTAGATGTACAATGATGCATGGATATCATGTTGCCGATTCTACATTCTGTATAAAATCTTTCTACTGCATATTTTTTCAATGAGTAAAATAGTTCTGAGCAGTCCATATAGCTGAGTATTTTTCTATTGATCCATATCTAAACTTTAGCATGCTCTTGTGTTCATGTGATGCTAAAGGGCTTGTTTACAAAGCCGCGGTAGCGGTTCGCGATCGTTATCGGAGCCGCGGCCCCATTGAAATCAATGGGGCCGCGGCTCTGATAACGATCGCGAACCGCTACCGCGGCTTTGTAAACAAGCCCCTAAGTATTTACTGCTCAGTAGTTATTTTTAATCTAGCTATGCATTTGCCCCTTCACTGCAATTTTCTTACAACAGTGGATTTGGAGGAGAAATTCTAGCATCATGTGAAAAGAGTTCAGAAAGGAGTTTTGGAAAATTGTAGCCAGCATTAATAGTATGAGAGAGGGGGCACCAATGTATAGTTTGCAGGGGGTTGCCAGAAACCCTAGCACTGGCCCTGAACAGCATAGCTTGGCAAACATCCCCCAATGTGTGCATCTGTCACATGTATAAGTACCAATCCTACCTCACCTCTGCGCTTATTCTATAGCTCAGGTTTATTTAATTATTTATTTTGCAGGACTTATATACCGCTTTTCACAAAGGTCAAGCAGTTTACATTGAACTTTGAACAAGTCAAACAACATTTACATTGAACAAGAAGCTTTATACAATAAAGATTAAAGAACAGAACATTGTTGTCACAAGTTTGGGCAGGGTTTGCTGCCTTTAACTATATACAGTGTGCTCTTCATGGTGGGGGGGAGAATTTTCTAGGAGGAGGGTTAGATAATGGTGGGTCTGAAATGGAGGGTGAACAGGTGGGTCCCGAGGAGCTTGCGGAAGGTGGGGAGGTCTGTGGTGTTTCTTATGGGGTAGGATGAAGGAACGTAAAGCTCAAAGGATTTGGCACACACCTGTTGGGTGCTTTTTGTTATTGCTTGGGGAATGGTTAGATCGGTCCTTGTGGAGGATCTTTGTGGTCTGTTTGTCTGTAGTGGGGCAATAAGGGAGTGAAGGTGAGGGGATGATTGGTGGTTGAAGGTTTTGTGTATCATTAGGGCAGGGGTGGGCAATTCCGGCCCTTGTGCACCACAATCCAGCCTGGTTTTCATGATGTCCCTAATGTATATTCATGAGATCTATTTGCATCCACTGCCTTCCATTGTATGGAAATAGGTCCATGAATATTCATTAGGGCCATCATGAAAACCAGGCTGGATTGTGGTGCACGAGGACCGGAATTGCCCACCCCTGCATTAGGGAGTATTTTGTATAGTAGTATTCTGCTTTGGGAGGAAGCCAGTGAAAGTATTTTAGGATGGGAGTGATGTGATCATGTCTGGAGGCACTTTGGATGATCCAGGCTGTCATGTGGAGGGCTGTTTGTAGAGGAAGGAGTGTTGATTTAGGGAATCTGTAGTATATTGAGTAGCAGTAGTCTGCGTGTGGTATGATGAGAGCCTGTAGGGCCAAGCGGAAGTCTGGTGGGGCAAGGAGAGGGCAGAGGTACTGGAGGGTTTGGGTTTTGTAATAGATTGATCTTGTGTTTGTTATTTGTGTCTTTAAGGTGAAGTGACGGTCGAGGGTGATGCCCAGGTATTTTACTTCCGATTTGACTTGGATTTCTGTGCTTTTGAGGTTGATGGATGAAAGAGTGGTGAAGGATCTGGTTTTGGTGATGAATAAAAGTTCAGTTTTCTTTAGGTTTATGGATAAGTGATTCGCGGACAGCCATTGTAAGATGTCCGAGAAGCATTGTTGGAGTTCATGGTACAAGGGTTTGTTCAGTTTGAATGATGTATATAGCATGATGTCATCTGCATAAATGTGATAGCTGATGTTGTGTAATTGGATGATGTTGCAGAGGGGTTGCATGTAGATATTGAAAAGGAGAGCTGAGAAAGTGAATCCTTGAGGGACAACTTGAGTCTAGGTGTATGGAGTTGATGATAGTGATCCAATTCTTATCTGCTGGAGTCTGTTGTGTAGGTAAGCTTGGAACCATTTTAATAATGGTATCTTGTATTCCCTACTGACTGAAGGTGTTATAGGAGGATATTGTGGTTGATGGTGTCAAGATATCGAGGAATATGTGGATGAAGCCTTGGTGAATATTCTTTAATGAAGTTGTTCATGAGAGAAGTTAGAAGGGTTTCCACTCCATGGTGCAGTCAGAATACATGTTGCTGTGGGTCAAGCGGGGCATGGATGTCAAAGTGTTCTTGCAGTTGGATTTGGACAGTTCTCTTGATTATTTTGGTAATGAATGGTAGGCTTGCTCTGGGTCTCTAGGAGGAGGGGTCAAAGTGTGTGTGTGTGTGGGGGGGGGGGGGGGTTAACAGAGGGCGGATTGAAGAGGTTTTTAGGCAACTTGGTATAGCCAATGCAGTAGGGAGCTTTGGGTGAGTTTTGCTAGGAATTGGGGAGAGTTCTGATTTGGTGGCTTTGATCCAACTGACTGGGCAGGGGTCAAGGGGGGATGTTGTGCTGTTGAGAAATGAGATAATGCTTTCTATGTTTTCAGCAGTGATAAGTGTGAAGGTGGCTCATGAGTGTGCTGGAGGGGATAGATTGGAAAGGTGGGCATGTTTGGGTTGATGGTTGAGGATGCTGGGCTGAGAAGCGGTCGGCTAATTGTTGAGGGGTGATGGAGCTGTTGAAGTATTGTCGGAGAGAGATTTTGTAATTTCCATTACTAGGGTGAATATCTCTCTTGGGCGGTTGAGTGAATTAGTTTTGTGTGGTTTGCTTTGCTTGGTGTGGTTTGTAGAATGGTTGTATTCCCTTAGTAGAGTCCACTGTTCCCTCTAAGCTGTGCGCGTGTGCGCGCGCACACACCTCGCCGAGTGAGCGCACATACTTTACAACAGAGCGCACAAAAACTACGGTTCTGATTCTGATAGAAAACAACACAGACATCTTTAAATTTAAAAGTTGTTGTGTATTTACGGTTTTCACAAGTTCTACAATATTTTCTAGTGCAATCAATGTGGTGTAGATACTGTATTCTGACGTGTAGTCAAATTTTAAAGGATATAACTCCGAGTGTCGTTATGTGGCGCACAAAAATTTAACCTTCCTTCAAAAGCTGCACAGCTGATATTTTATGCGCACACAGCCTACAGAAAATTAGAGGGAACATTGGTAGAGTCATGTAGCAGGATTGGTCTGTGGGTAGACAAAATTTTCTCCATTTGCGTTCTTGTTTCCTTAGTCGAGATTTGAGTTTTCGGAGGTATGGGGTGTACCATGAGGTCCGTTTGTTGGCAGTATTCTGTGAATGGGACAAGGTTGAGGCTGATTCCCTGATAGCTTTGTTCCAGGAAGTAATAGTTGAGTCCAGGTCCACTATTTCTATGTTGAGAATTGGGGAAATGTATGCCAGGAAAGATTCTTTTTCAAATTGTCTGAAGCGACTCTTGTGCAGACTAGGAGATGAGATTTGCTTTTGGGAGGTATTGATGGGCAGATGAAAGATTACTAGGCTGAAGTTGGACCAAGGTACTGGGAGGATCTGGATTGATGGAGGAGGGTCGATGTGGATAGGGTTGTTGCTTGTAAAGATAAGGTTGAGGATGTACCTTTGTTGTGAGTGGGGGAGTTTACAATCTGTGAAAAGTCCATTGCTGCCATGGCTTCCAGGAAAGCTGTCGCTTGTTTGGTTGGAGATGATTGGAGATTGAGGTCTCCTAGTAAAATGAGGTCCTTGTGTTTCTTGTTGTTTTCGAGAGTGATGTGGAGAAGATCGGAGAGGTCGGTGGTTGGTGTGGATGGAGAGCGGTAGGCTAGGCAGATGGTGAGTTGTCTGAGATGGTGAGAATGTCCAGGGTTGCGGTGGTTTCTGCAGCTAGTTTGTTTAAGTTCAGTTTCAATTTAGTGAGGATGAGGATGCCGCCCCCTCTTCTGTTGGTACATGGGGAGTAGAAAAGGCTGTAGTTGGGGGGGGGTCAAATTTGATTTAGGGAGATTGTGTTTGTTTCGGTGAGCCAGGACTTGGTGATGCACAGGATGTCCAGGTTGTGGGTGAAGAGGAGCATGTATTGATGAGTGCGCGATTGAGGGATACTGGATTGGGTGGTTAGTTTTTGAGGAGGAGAGGGGTCTTGTGAGTGGGGATGGAGATGAGGTTATGTGAGCTGCGAGTACAGGGGGAGAAGGTAGTTACATTTATTTATTTAACTGGTTTTATATACCGTTTTTCTGCAAGGCAAAATGGTTTACATTGAACAAGTAGTAACAATTACATGGAACAGTTAGAACTGTTAGGGGGATAAGGTATAGGGAGTGGTAAAGGGATGGGAGGAAAATGGGGGGTTTGGGTAGGGGTCTAGGAGGGAGTTTGAGGTGTAAGTGAGAATGAGTAGGGCAAGGAGGGAGTAGAGGAGGGCGTAAGGTTGGAGCATGATGACTGACCTGTGGTTTCGGCTGGTTTTATGGGAAGACAGGGGTATTGTGATGCCGTTCTGATGGTTTAAATTTGCTGCTAGGGCAGTTCAGCTGAGTGATTGTAGTCTTTGGTTAGGGTGCTAGAGCCTCTTTGGTCCCCACCTAAGGGCCACACCAAAGAAGTATTGTATAAGAAGTATTGCTATGTGTCTGGTTAGCTTAAGTGTTCCTGCAGGCTGAATATTAGATCTAAAATTAACCAGAAGAAGTTGTTCAGTTAACTTTAGAGCATATATTTGGCCAATCAGAGTTATCTGGGTAGCTTGAATGGCCCAAAGTAAAATGCAACCTGGAAACGCCCACAGTCCTACCTCTTATCTAGGTAAGGTTTTGCATGCTATGAATTGCCAACACAAAATATCACCGATTGGTAGAATTTTGTGAAGATTTGTCTTGCTAACTTCCAAAGTTTTCTCCATAGACCTTTCGAATATCGACCTCTAAACTACTCCTTCACAAAAAATGGGCAAGGAATATATATATAAGTATTTATATGTCGGGGGGGGGGGGGTAGCACTCCCAGGCTTATCAGTACAACAGAGATTCTCCTACTTCATTGCTCTGCTATGCCTGTTTCAATGAACATATTCCTCACAAAAGATCAAAATGATTTCAGCTTGTTTGACAGATTCAAAAGCATTTGTGATGCACTAGACACAGTCATTTAGCAGAAAGCAGAATTGCAACTGCATATGCATCAAGGTAGATGAAAGATTGGAGGTCTATACATTTACATAGATGATGCCATGGGAACCCATCAGCTGGGTACTAAGAATACATTTGGCAACATGCACAGGATTTTCTTCAGTTTTATAGATCTGAAGCAGAAGTCAGTGGATTAACGTTTTAAACATTTGTACAGATGATACAAGGTGCTAGTTTTGAGACCATTAGTGTGCTAAACTGTCAAACTATTTCTTCTCACTTCACAGTCATATGTTGTTTTCCCAAGTATATGAATTCTGATCGGTTTTTGTCTTACAGGAATGAAGACAAATGGAAACCGATGGTGAATAAAAAATCCAAAGGTGAGCAAATTAAAACAGGACCGTCTTCATAGCTCTCAAGCTAAGATGACTCTCAGAGCTCCATTTAAAACAAAAATCTTAGATTTATATTTAACTGCTCAAATGGCAACAAAACAGTATGTTTAACATAAGGCATGGCTTTTGAAGATTGTGACTGTTTTCTATGGTGACTTGAAGAGGAACAAAATTAAAGTTCTTATTTTAGTCCTACTGTATGCAGCATTATATATTAATTTGTGTGACTCTGAATGCCTTAAATTCTGCTAAAATATATGCCAATTAACTTTTAACAAACTTTGTTTTTCTCCTCTTTCATGATTTTACTTTGAGAATACAGTAAAATACAGTAAGCAAAACATAGGTCATTTACTAATGGCTTTGAATGCAAGATAAGACGGTATAGAAAATTTGTTAAATAATAAATAAATAAATGTGCCATTTTACTTACAGTATTTTGTCAGGAAATGTGGGAAACTGGCAGTTCTTCCATTTACCATTATGTTTACTGACCAGACTTATCTTTATGTTTGGTTTCTGAAAATTAGCCAAAAAACAGGATCATTTTCATTATCAAATGCAATCTTTGATACAAATGTTCGCAACTATGGGATGCCAGATCTCTCTCTATGCTCAGTTTCCTTCTTTATTTTGCCCATGCTTCCAGTTCTCAACAACTGTTACCCTAGATAGCTTTTTGTTTTCTCTATTAGCAAGATATTAAAAGTGAGCTGTCCATTTGCTGGCAGGTGGAGAACACAATTGGCTTATGCATATATTTTCAAATATTATGCAAATGAATTGGGCTATTTAACTTGCTAAATTTTATCCATTTAAGAAGGGGCCAGTACTGGGGAAGGACAAAGCTGGCACTTAAAGATTTAACAGCAATGTTCAGCCACAGTACAAATAAGTTATTTTTTAAACTTAACAGGACTAACTTTCAATAGGAGCAGGATGATATTTGCACATACTTATAAGTTCACCAGCAGCCAGTGAATGTATTTGTTGGCTGTCCATGTATTTTCAATGATTACACTGGTCAACAAATTTTTACAAAAGTCATGTCACTGAAATAAAAATAGTCATTTCTAATCAATTTTTATATGCTGAACACGAATATGGCAGTGAAATTGCAAAGTTGGCTCTAGTTTTTTTGTAATCTACAAGAATTAATGTTTACATCACGAAATGCATGTCAATAGTAAATATAATAGGCCTTCGGTTAATACCTGTAAAAAAACAAGTCATTGACTACTTCTTAGATTTTTTCGCTTGTCTCTTGTACAGCTGTTCGGGAGCTTCTCTGGGGAGTGTCCAGCAGTAGTCAGCCAACATTGTAGTGGACCATTTTCCCTGGTATCTTTGCTCCATCGTTGCGATATCCTTGTGAAAACGTTCACCCTGTTCATCACTAACCATACCACAGTTGTCAGGAAAGAAATCGAGATGGGAATCAAGGAAATGGATCTTTAGAGACATATTGCAGCCAAGTTTCTGATACTGAATCAGCATGTCTTCTATTAGTTCCTTGTAGTTTTCTGCCCTAACATTCCCGAGAAAGTTGGTTGACACTAGGCGAAAAGCATTCCATGCTTGTTTCCCATCACCCTGCAGCAAGTTGTTGAACCGGTCATCTTTGAAGAGCTCTGAAATCTGAGGACCCACAAAAACTCCCTCTTTAATCTTTGCTTCACTGAGTCGAGGGAATTTTTCATGCAGGTATCGTAAAGCTGGCGAAGTGCGATCCATGGCTTTCACGAAGTTTTTCATCAAACCTAGTTTGATGTGAAGGGGTGGTAGCAGGATTTTGTGAGCCTCAACCAGAGCTGGGTGCTGGATATTCTTCTCTCCAACTGTTACATTTTGTCTGCGATTCCATTCCTTCCACAAGTAGTGCCAATCCCTTGCTCGGCTATCCCACTCACATAAGAAACACATGCATTTTATATATCCCTGCTGCAGTCCCATTAAAAGGGCAACTACCTTCAAGTCACCACAGAGGTGCCAGCTGTACTTGTTATAGTTAATGGAAGTCAGTAGATGCTTTAAGTTATCGTATGTCTCTTTCATGTGGACGACATGCACTACTGGAATAGATGGAAGACGGTTTCCATTGTTCCAAAGCACAGCCTTCAGACTCAGTTTCGAAGAGTCTATAAATAGTCTCCAGTCTTGTGGATCATGAGTGATTTTTAAGGCATTCATGAGGCTTTCAATATCGGAACAGAATACCAGATTACTTTCTTTTCCGACTGCGTATAGTACACTGCTGACGTCAGATGGCTTCAGCAGCTGTCTGGCAGTAGTATTGCATTGCATCAGAAAATGATGCAATCAACTCTGGATGATATGTGCATGCTGGTATTATGCAATGTGATGCAATATTACATCATTCAAGGCTTATTTGGGATGTTGTTGATGTCCTACTGGATAAATTTACATGGTGAAATGTCAAAAATGAACTACATGCAATATCTTCAAAACGAGAGCCAATAAAATGTTTTTAATGTTATATTTGTGTTCAGCTCACCAAGATACTACATATTAGGGTCTTTTAAAGTCAGTAATGATTTCAATGTTGACCAGTGTTATCTTTGGCTAAACAGCCCCAGTGAGGGGCAGTCCCCTGTAGATAGGGAGCAGCCGAGAGCTGTCCAAGTTTGATTATGACTCTGATTCAGATGGCTCAGTACTGGGTTCTGATGTGGATGAAAATGTGCAGAAGATGGTGCAGAGGCTAGAGTGAACCGCCTATCCCAGGAGGAGGAGTCAGGGACGTTGATTGCAAGGTTCTCATCCTCCTTGAATGTGGTGGACGCTTCTGGCAAGGAGCAAGAACAGAAGGTACACTTGCTCCTTCAAGGGGTGCGAAAATCCACTCCTGTCTTCCCGTTCTCGGGTGTGATCAATGATATAATCTGGTTAGAGTGGACTCTCCCGACTCCCTGCTTAAAGGGTTATGGTGATTTAAGAAGATCTCTGCTCTCCCAGAGGAGGAAAGCATTGAGTGGTTTGATATTCCCAAGGTGGATGCGCAGGTCATGGCAGTTACCAGATGGACCGCCATTCCTTGGAAGGCGAATCGGCTTTAAAGGTTTTTCTGGACGTAACATAGATTCGTTGCTGAGGAGCCAGTTCACTGTGATGGCTATTGTTCTGCAGCTGACAGTATGTACTAGCCTGACGTCTCGAGACCTGCTCCAGTGGATTTAGTCTCTTCTGCCAGATGATCAGGGGCAGCTCAAGACAATCTACTGCCTGAGGCGAGGAATGAGATGGCGCCCCCCCCCCCCATAGTGGGTGGGGGGAGGCTTTCTCAAAACTCCAGTCAAGTACTGAACCAAACCAAAAAGCCGATTAGATTATATAAAGGAAATGCAAGAATTTGCACACCAAGGAACTAAAAGAAAGAGTGAGAACCACAGCACAGTTTATAAAATTAAATAACTAATTTTTATTTTGTTATAAACTGCATTATGGCTCTTGCTTTTTCTTGGGTAATAGTGGGCTTGATGAGTCTCGGCAAACTCTGCGTAACATCTTGGATTTTGGCACCTGTCAGACAGCATACCTCTCTGGACATCAAGTCTGGTCGGCAGCTGGACGCCTCAGTACCCCTCAGAAGAGAGTCACCAACCACCACTACCCTTTGCTTCCTTGTGGTCACTGATTCTGCAACTTTGGGGTACTTGAGCTCTGGTTCTTCCCTTTCCAGGGATACTTTCACCTCCTCCACTTCCAGGGCTGCATAATGGTTCTTCACTTCAAGCGCTGGAGAAGTTGGATTGGTGATTCTGCAGGCCCTGGTGACTTGTGTCCAACCTTCGTCATTCTATCGGCACCCATCTTCTCCTCTGCTGGAGAGGTTGGTTGCTGCAAGAAGCATCTCATCAATGTACTTCTCACTGTCTTGAATGCTCCTCAGCCTCACCACCTCCTCTCTGATTTCCTCCACTTGTTTCCTCAGAGCTTCAGCATGCAGGCACCCTGCACATGGGACCTCTGTCTGGACAGAGGCAGAAGCTGTTGTTTGAACTGTATAGCCCCCGTTAGGAATGCGATTCTTTTTAACATCTTTGTTAGTGATATAGCGGAAGGGCTGTTGGGTAAGGTTTGCCTCTTTGCGGATGATACCAAAATCTGCAATAGAGTAGACACCCAGGAAGGTGTAGGTAACATGAGGAGGGATCTAGTTGAGCTTGAAGAATGGTCTAGAACAGGGGTCTCAAACTCAAATTGCTTTGAGGACCAAATGAGGACTTGTAAAGTAACCCGTGGGCCGCATCGTCTGAACTTTTTTTTACAATGGAAAAAGGTCAATAGAAAAGTCAACATAATAAGAACATAGTGCTGATTCATAGATGGGGAGTTTACCTTGTGTTCTCTTCAGAGTCACCCACCGGATGTCTCACGTCTCCGCCGGATGGATCAGCTTCCTGCTTGGGCCATGCAGAACGCAGGACCCCTCATGCGTTCCACCTCCTCATGGTAATGGCCGCAGCCATCCAGGGACCGGAAATCACCCTCAGGCAGCCAAATCTCAGGGCCAGAACAGCAGCAAGAGCTCCTCATTCACCTCTCAACATGCCAGCCTCTCCTGCATTCGATCTGCACTTGGTAGCACTTTTTTTTAATACGGGTGAGTTTCGCCGTTAAACCGGGCTCTCCGATCCCTCCATCAGCTCATTTCCAATCCCAGCCCCCCATCAGCCCATTTCTAGTCCTTTCCTAGCCCCACCATCATCCCATGTCAAATCCTAGCTCCCCTCCACTCAGCCCATTTCCAATCCAAGCCCCCCATGAGCCTTCCAGTTCTAGCCCCTCCATGAGTCCATTTCAATCCAAGCCCCCACCACAGCCCATTTCCAATCTTAGCTCCCCCCAACAGCCCATTTCCAGTCCTATCCTAGCCCCTCCATCAGCCTATTTCCTGTCCCAGCTCCCTCCCCTCACAGCCCATTTCCATTCCAAGCCCCTCTCCCCATCAGCTATTTGCAGTTCAAGCCCCCCTTCCACTCAGCCCATTTCCATGCCAAGCCTCCGTCCACATCAGCTATTTGCAATTCAAGCCCCCCCTTCCACTCACCCCATTTCCAGACATCGCAACACCCCAACCCATAACCAGTCCTAGCCCCCCCATATCCCATTACTAGTCCTAAGCCCCCCATTAGCCCACTTCCAGTCCTAACCCCCCATCACCCCATTTTCAGCCCCCCATAGCCATTACCAGTCCTAACCCCCCATCAGCCCATATCCAGTCTTAGCCCCCCCATAGCCCATTACCAGTCCTAACCCCCCAACAGCCCACAGCCCATTTCCAGTCCTAACCCCATCAACCAACCTCAAGTCCTATCCCCCCCATCAGCCCATTTTCAGCCCTAGTCCCCTCCATCAGCCCACTTCGTCCTAACACCCCCATCACCCCATTTTCAGTCTTAGCTCCCCCCATAGCCAATTACCAGTCCTAACCCCACCATCAGCCCACAGCCCATTACCAGTCCTAACCCCAGCAGCCCACCTGAAGTCCTAACCCCCCCATCATCCCATTTCCAGTCCTAGCCCCCCAATAGCCCCTTACCAGTCCTAACCCCCCATCAGCCCACTTCCAGTCCTAACCCCCCATCACCCCATTTTCAGTCTTAGCTCCCCCTCATCAGCCCACAGCCCATTACCAGTCCTAACCCCCCTCCCCTCATCAGCCCAGGGAAAGTTTAAAATTAAAAAAAAAGCTGGTTAGCTGCTGCCACTGCCGCCATGGCAGCGGCAGAATCGAGTGTCCCGCAGCCTCCCCTCTGCCCGACAGAGCCCTCCCTCCCTATATCAGTCCCTCTGGCGTGGCTTTCAGAGCCTCGAAGAGAGAGCTTCTCCCTCGCGCCTCTGTTAAGCCCGCCGGGGCTGATGGCGGGCTTAACAGAGTTGCGAAAGGGAAATTCTCCCTTGACGGCTCTGAAAGCCGCGCCGAAGGGACTGATGCAGGGAGGGAGGGAGGGCTCTGCCGGGCAGAGGGGAGGCCACAGGACACTTGATTCTTCCGCTGCCACGGCAGCAGCGGCAGCAGCCAGCCAGCCATGCGTTGCGGGCCACACAAAATGCTCTCGCGGGCCTGTGTTTTAGACCCCTGGTCTAAAATTTGGCAGCTGGGATTTAATGTTAAAAAATGTAAGGTCATGCATTTAGGCTGCAGCAATCCAACGGAGCAATATAGTATAGGGGGTGAAGTACTTTTGTCCACTAAAGAAGAGCGGGACCTAGGCGTGGTTGTGTCTGATGATCTTAAAGTAGCTAAACAGGTAGAAAAGGCGACAGCAAAAGCTAGAAGGATGCTTGGGTGCATACGGAGAGGAATGGCTAGCAGAAAAAAGGAGGTGATAGTGCCTCTGTAGAAGTCTTTGGTGCGACCTCATTTGGAGTATAGTGTGCAATTCTGGAGACTGCACCTTCAAAAGGATATAAAGAGGATGTAGTCAGTACAGAGGGTGGCTACTAAAATGGTTAGTTGTCTTCATTATAAAGCATATGAGGACAGACTTAAGGATCTTAATATGTAAACCTTAGAGGAAAGGAGGGATAGAGGTGATATGATTGAGATGTTTAAATACCTCCGTGGCATAAATGTACAGGGGGAGAGCCTTTTTCAATTGAAAGCAAGTTCTGCTATGAGGGGACAAGGGATGAGGGTGAAGGGGGATAGATTCAGGCGTGATATGCGGAAATATTTCTTTATGGAAAGAGTGGTGGATCCATGGAATAGTCTCCCAGTGGAGGTGGTAGAGATGAGGACAGTATCTGAATTCAAAAAAGCATGGGACAAACTCAGAGGATCTCTAAAGGAAAAAAAAGGGGACTGTTGTAGTTGTTGATATGAAAAGACAGACTAGATAGGCCACGTGGTCTTTTTCTGTCGTCATGTTTCTATGTTTTTTGAACATATATTTTGCATCCACAGAACCCCCTTCCTCAACAGTGGGTGCAGAGCAGAACCCAGGACATTCACCCACAGAACTCAATATCTTAAAAAAAACAACAAACAAAGATTATCCAGTACCAGGCATATTATGAACTAATACAAAACCCTACAACAAAGTCACCGAGTATCTATCGAGCAAATCTTCCGTACAATGCCATACCATACCAGCACCAACTTCCAAAACTCACATAAGGAGCCCATCCAAAAAAAGCATCACTGTAAATACTATAGTGGGTCCTGGAACATCCAAACACCTATTTGGAAAGCTGAACAATTCAGATTACTACAGTACAGATCCCTACATACAAACTCCATGTTAACAGAACACCTGGTCTTGGTCACACACTCAAAACACAGACCCTCACCAAGTACAGAATAAGTGACCGTAACCTAAAAATAAACACATGTAGATAAAAAATTAAACTGCACTCTCAAGAAGCCAGATTCTGCATACAGTGCAATACCAGAGAAATAGAAAGGAGACATTAGACCTTACCTGCTAATTGTCTTTCCTTGAGTTCCCTCCGGGCCAGTCCAGGAAAGTAGGGTAGTCAACCTCCTCCAGCAGCTGAGGGCTGAAAAGAACTGAAAACTCTTTGCTGACAGGCGCACTAGCTCCCCCTGGTGTCCGAGAGAGTCCATCAGTCTTATGGTATCAAAGCAGTGTGCCTAAAACTATACTAAACTGAAACCAAAACAACAAAAGAACTAACCTCAAAAGATTGCCGATATAGTCAGAGTGTGTGTACTGGAAACAGGAACGCCCCTGCTTCCTGTCTTATTTTTTTTTTTTTTTAGTTTGTTTTTACAGTTTCGGCAACAATTCTCTTTCCAATGTCACCGATGTCCCCAGCTCCGGCCACCAGCTAGGCAACCTGTTATGAGTGGAACACCTTTATGCCGAGGACATTAACAACTGGCATACCCGCAGACAACAATGGGAGGGTCCTGGACTGGCCCGGAGAGAACTCAAGGAAAGACAATTAGCAGGTAAGGTCTAATTTCTCCTTCCTATTTGTCTCTCCGGGCCAGTCCAGGAAAGTAGGGCAGTACCAAAGCAGTACTTACAACCGGGAGGGTCCTGCGAGCCCCGCTACCACTGCCGAGGCCCCCACTGCAGCATCCGCCCTGGCCTGAACATCCAACCGATAGTGTCTAGCAAACGTATGCAAAGAAGACCACGTGGCCGCTCTACAGATATCCACTGGCGGAACCAAGGCATACTCTGCCCACGAAGTGGCCTGACTCCTAGTAGAATGCGCTCTGATCCCCACCAGAGCCACCACGCCTTTTGTTTGATAAGCTGTCTGGCATGCTTCACCCAACGAGCGATAGATGCCTTAGTCGCCGCTCTCCCTTTAGCCGGACCCCCAAATAGCACGAATAACCTGTCCGACTTTCGAAAAGACTTCGTCTCCTTAAGATATTTTCGCAATACACGTCCCAAATCCAACCTCTTCAGCGACCGATCCCATTTTTCCCCCTCACGCGGACGAAAAGTAGGAAGGAAAACGGCTTGATTCAGATGAAAACTAGAGACTACCTTAGGCAGAAAAGACGGTACCGGCTGCAATACTACCTTCTCCTCCGAAAACTGAAGGTACGGTGCTCTGCACGAGAGCGCCTGCAGATCCGAAACTCTGCGCGCGGAACATAAGGCAACTAAAAATGCAGTTTTCCAGGAAAGCTCCCATAGATTACCGGAGGTCTTGGACTCAAACGGCGGCTCCGTCAGAGCCTCCAACACCAAATTCAAGTCCCACGGAGGAACCACTTGCCAAACCGGAGGCCGAATGATCTTGGCCGCCCTAAGAAACCTCCGTACATCCGGATGCAAGGAAAGTGAACAACCTTGCACCTTCCCCCTATAACAGGTCAGCACCGCCAGCTGCACCTTAAGAGTGTTGAGGGCTAGTCCTTTTTCAAGGCCGTCCTGAAGGAAAGCTAAGACATTGGGAAGTTGCACCGCCGAAGGCCGAACCCGACGATCAGCACACCATGCTTCAAAAATGCGCCATACCCGAATGTACGCTAATGACGTAGAGTCCTTCCTGGACCATAACATAGTGGCTATCACAGACTGTGAGTATCCTTTACGAAGTAATCGTTTCCTCTCAAGAGCCAAGCCGTAAGCAAGAATCGATCCACCTGGGGCATTAAGACGGGACCTTGGCACAACAGATTTACCCGAGCGGGCAACCTCCAAGGAGGAGCCACCAACAGACGCACCAGATCAGCATACCACGGGCGCCGGGGCCAATCCGGAACAATGAGGATCACCGTCCCCTTGTAGTTTGCTATCCTTTGAATCGTTCGACCTATCAGAGGCCATGGAGGGAAGACATAAAGCAGCTGACCCGCCGGCCAAGACTGAACCAGACCGTCGAGACCCTCCGACATGTGCTCCCTGCGTCTGCTGTAAAATCGCGCCACTTTGGCATTTGCTTGAGTGGCCATGAGATCCAGAACGGGCTGACCCCACCTCAGCGTGATCTCGTGAAAAATTGCCCAGTTTAGTTCCCACTGTCCGGGATCTATGGCATTCCGACTGAGATAATCCGCCTGAATGTTGTCTTTTCCTGCTACATGAGCTGCTGAAATCACTAGCAGATGCGATTCCACCCAGAGAAACAGCTGTTGACACTCCTCTAGAAGCGACACACTGCCCGTGCCGCCTTGCTTGTTGATATACGAGATGGTCACCAAGTTGTCGGAAAAAACTCGAACCGCCCGCCCCTCGAGCAGATCGACAAACTCTACGAGCGCCAAGCGAACCGCCCGCAGCTCCAACCGATTGATCGACCAAAAACGCTCCTCCGCCGACCATACGCCCTGCGCTATGCGCGTCAAGCAATGTGCCCCCCAACCGGAAAGGCTGGCATTGGTTGTGAGTAACACCCAATCTGGGAAGGCTAACGGCACTCCCGCTTGCAGATGTGCAGGGACCAACCACCACAGCAGACTGGCCTTCACCTCCTCCGGACACGGCAGTCTCCGAGAGAGAGGATGATCTTGCGGAGACCACCGCGTCAGTAAGGCCTGTTACAGAGGCCACATATGAGCTCTGGCCCACGGAACTAGGTCTAAGGCCGCCGCCATAGACCCCAACACCTGTAAATATCTCCAAGCTGTCGGTGCCTGAAGGCGCAGAAAAGCCGTAACTTGCGAGAAAATCTTTCGAACTCGTTCCGCAGGAAGAAAAACTGAGCCCACGTCGGTGTCGAATAACGCTCCCAGATAAGTCAATTGCTGACCCGGTTGCAAATGACTCTTCGCTCGATTGATGACCCAACCGAGCTGCTCGAGGAACTCCACTACTCTTGCCGTTGCTGAGAGAGACTCCGCCCGCGAGGGAGCTCGTATCAACCAAGCGTCGAGATACGGATGGACCTGAATCCCTTCTTTCCGTAGCGCCACTGCCGCCACCACCATGACCTTGGTGAAGGTACGAGGGGCGGTAGCTAGTCCGAACGGCAAAGCTCGGAACTGAAAATGACCCATGGGGACCGCAAACCGGAGAAATCTTTGGTGTTCTCGCCGGATTGGAATATGCAAATACGCTTCCATTAAATCTATGGACGAAAGAAATTCCCTCGGTTTTACCGACCGGATTACCGATCGTAAGGTTTCCATCCGGAAATGTGGAACTCTCAAACAACGGTTCACAAACTTGAGATCTAGAATAGGCCGAAAAGAACCTTCCTTTTTGGGAACAACAAAATTAATCGAGTATCGACCTAAGCCACACTGGTCGGCGGGAACTGGTACAACTGCGTGAAGACGCAACAAACGCACCAAAGTGTCGTTGACCGCCGCCTTTTTTGGCAGAGGACCGCACGGAGAAGCTACAAAGGCATCCACCAGTGGGTGCGCAAACTCCAGAGCATATCCCTCTCTGATAATCTCGAGAACCCACTGGTCCGTAGTGATGCTGGTCCAGGCGGAGAGAAACTTCTGCAAACGACCCCCCACAGGAATCTCCGCCTGGACCAGCATCCCTTCATTGAGGCTTTTTCGTGGAAGTGTGCTGGGCGTTCAAATAGCCCCTATTGAATCCCATGGTTCCACGAAAGGATTGGCCTCTAGCTACAAAACGTCCCCGTTGATAAGGCGTAAACCGGGACCCACGGAACCTGCGAAAATCGCGACCTTGACCTCTCTGCAACGATGGCAACTTAGCCGCTCTCGGCCGGTCCTCGGGAAGGTGACCCCCCTTGGAATCGCCTAAATCTTTCACAATCTTTTCCAAAGCCTCCCCAAAAAGCAGCTTGCCCTTGTATGGAAGCTTACTGAGACGGGCCTTAGACGACGCATCTGCCGCCCAGTTCCGCAACCAAAGAAATCGTCTAGCTGCTACGATGGACGCCATCTATTTCGCGGATATTCTTACCAAATCCTAAAAAGTATCCGCTAGATAAGCCGCTGTCGACTCCAGCTTAGCGCCTTCTGCCAAAGAGTTGTCCGCCTTATCCTGAGCACGCTCCCCCTGAAGCCAGCGTATTGATGCCCTGGAAACATATGCCCCGCAAACTGAAGCCTGCAAGGCCAAAGCACTGGAATCAAAGGCTTGCTTCAAGAGTGCTTCTAACCGACGGTCCTGAAAATCCTTCAGAGCTGTACCTCCTTCCACTGGAATGGTATTCTTTTTTGTAACAGCGGAAACGAGGGCATCCACCTTAGGCATACGTAATAACTCCTTTTTCTCCTGGGGAATGGGGTACAGACGTGCCATCGCGCGACTGCCCCTTAGGGAGGCCTCAGGACACTCCCATTCTGATTCAATCATTTGCTTAATAACTCTATGAATGGGGAAACAACGCTGTTCTGACTTAAAACCTTGCAGCAGGGGATCCTCTAACGGCTCCTGCTGAACCGTAGGGAGCACAAGATTTAACGCCGCAAGAGATTGTGCAATTAAAGCTCC
Source organism: Ichthyophis bannanicus (assembly GCA_033557465.1). Lineage (NCBI taxonomy): Eukaryota > Metazoa > Chordata > Amphibia > Gymnophiona > Ichthyophiidae > Ichthyophis > Ichthyophis bannanicus. Next base: position 297,934,706 of record CM066033.1, on the reverse strand, counting down.
TAACTCCTCCTTCCGGAAAACTCGGAAAATATTGGGATCCTCTCCTGGTCCTAACTCACCCTCCTCCAACTCCCCAGGCCAAACATCAAGTCCGGCCTCTGACAGAATCTCTCCATCTTCTGGTAGCTGAGACCCTGAACTCAGAGGTTCAAAGCCGTCTAAGGCTGTTTCCCCTCCTGGAAGCATAGAGGAGACCCCTTCCCCAGGGTCTGCCTCGGAGGACTCCACTTTTTTTCCCCCTGACCTGCAGGGTGTAGAAGGAGAAAAAGAGGGGGTCCACAAAGAAACAGCGCTAGCCACTCAAACGAGCAGAAGCAAAAACAGGAAGCGGCAGATTCAACACCCAATAAATTTATTATAACCAAATAAGTGGCCTAAGCCCAACACAGGCCGTGTTTCGTATACAACTTCCTCAGGGGCTATCAGGACACACTAAAAAATAAATTATAAAACCATATTAGTATGAACAAACAATAAATAAACCAAAAAGAAGGGTTAAAAAATATAAAAAATAAAAAATTATAGCACGAATATACAATATTCATAAAATAAAGGCGAAATGGACTACATCAAATGACTTGCTGAGAAAAACTCATCAATAATAATCAATTAAAATCATAGAAAACCATATATAGTCACTGAAAATAAACCCTAATCTATTCAATAAACTGTACTATGGATCTAATGACATATAAGTCTATACAATAAACTGTTCTATGGATCTGATGACATATAAATATGATTTTAATTGATTATTGATTGGGTGTTGAATCTGCCGCTTCCTGTTTTTGCTTCTGAAGGAGAAAAAGAGGACTGTGATCTTTTCATTAAATAAGCGCTATGGAGCGCCAAAATAAACTCCGCCGAGAGAAAAGATTCTAACGATCCTGTCTCCTCTGACACAGCGGGCTGCACTGCTCCCTCAGCTGAAAGAGCTTTGTGCGACTTAGCTCTCTTTTTCCCCGACTTCACTGGCAACGCGGGAGAAACCGACGGCTGAGATAAAATGGCTGCCGTTCCCGCTCTTTCAGTCACGCTCTGGGGCCTAACTACCTCTTCTTCCTTAGTGTCTTTGGTCTTTGGAGGCTCCATAAACCCCGTTCAAAAAGAAATAACAGAAGATACTAAAAAACCTCAAAACAGCACTGCCGCGATCTATCCGAGCTGGCTTACAAACCGCGGAGAAGCAGGCGCGTCCCGGTAAACGAAGCCAGCCAGGAAACGAGGCACTTTCTGACCCCACAATTGGAAAAACTAAACCCCGGGACGGCTTATGCCACAAGCCCAGAACACTATAAACACCCCGGAGCAGCTGCCTACCTGAAACGCAACGGCGATGTTAAGTGTGCCGCGAACCGCTTCCCCGCTGCCAGCGGGTAGCCGGAACTGCAGACATCCGAGACAGAGAATTGTTCCCTGGTGCTCCCAGAGTAATTCTCCGTTGTTTCTCAAATTAATCTCCCAGAAGCAGGCTCTGCTACTTAAACACACCCACCTGGTGGTTTCAGAGAAAACGGAGGGGTTCTGCACTTTCCCCTGTTTTGTTCTTTTTTTTTTTTTTTACAGGAAAGAACAAAAACCGGAAAGTGGCTCCACTGAATAGCCCTGCTAGAGCTGCTCAGCCAGCGCTCAGAACATCTTATCCCCCGATCAGATGTTAAAAATATATAGAAATATAGTCGGTATGTTAAATTATAACTCTTTTCCTATTAGTCTCTCCGGAGCCTGCCAGCTATACGACTAGCTCAGTTGCTGAGGACTGAAAGACTGATGGACTCTCTCGGACACCAGGGGGAGCTAGTGCGCCTGTCAGCAAAGAGTTTTCAGTTCTTTTCAGCCCTCAGCTGCTGGAGGAGGTTGACTACCCTACTTTCCTGGACTGACCCGGAGAGACGAATAGGAAGAGATGCATTTCCATGTATTATATAAAATATAAAGATAGCACCAAGTCTGGTCATTAAATTGAAAATAAAATTCTCTTCTATCTTTGTTGTCTGAACATTTTATTCTCTGATCATGTAGGTCCCAATCTGAGGTTTCTGCTTTTCTCTGTCTCCCAGTAAACCCTCCGGTCTACTTCCCCCCAGAGATGGCACGAGGGTGATGCAGGGCCATGTGCAGAGACTCACTGCAGCATCATTTGCATAAATTTAGTATACTTTATTTTTAAATGTATATGCCACCCATCTAAAATCCTAGGCAGTTTCTAAACAGATTACTCCAACATTTGTCATTGCCTCACTGAAGCTGAGCTGTGGCTGAAATCTATTAACATGTCTATTAATTTTAAAAAAACCGAAGCTTTATTTATAACAAGAAACACAAGCTTCACCCCTCCATTGGAAATCAACATTGGCAATAATTCTCTCCCTGTTAAAGAGGAGATCAAATACTTGGGAGTCACTCTTGATAAGACCCTCAACCTCACCAAACATATAAAACTAACTGTAAAAACAATCTACTTCAAACTAAGGACAATCCAACAACTTAGACCATTACTAGATAACACTGATTTCAGAACCATAGTACAAACACTCATTACACCACATTTAGACTACTGTAACGGTATTCTTCAAGGGACCTCAAAGAAAAATATCCACTCACTTCAATTGGCCCAAAATGTCACCGCAAGGATTATCTCCAAAGCAAAATTAACAGATCATATATCTCCGATTCTTTATTCTCTCCATTGGCTTCCAGTATCATGCAGAATCACCTACAAATCCTTAATCAATACTTTTAAGATTTATAATAATATAGCTCCTTCCTTCTTATCCACGCTCATCAACATCCCTCTTGAAAACAGATCAAGACGAAGAATTAACCTTCACATGCTACAAGTACCTGATTCTATCCGAAAAACAAGTCAAAAAACAAGCAACACAGCTTTCTCATACTTTGCTCCTATATTATGGAACAACCTACCAGCTGAAATCAGAGAAATTAAGGATCTTCAATTATTTAGAAAAAATCTAAAAACCCACCTTTTCACCCTACACTATAATAACCTCCACAAGGAAGATAACCCTAACTCAGAGAAAACCACTGATCAGCAGTCACTCACTGACCCTACCTAGACAGGACATAAAACCCTTCACTCATATTCACTTTGCCCACCTCATTAAATTTCTCTTTGAAAGCAAAATGTGAATAAGTGTAATCAATGTAATATATTCCATTGCCGTTGTTTTACTATGGATAGCCAGTTACCTCATTGTATTATTGAGTTACAATTTAATAGTTGAATGTTTACTTTTATAAATTTGTTCTATGTAAAAACCTGTTCTATGTAAAATAGTTCTAAACCTGTTCTATGTAAATTAGTTTCTAAACCTGTTCTATGTAAAATAATAGCATTCTATTATTAAACTTTGTTTACTTGTAAACCGCCACTGATCGCTGGAAGTGGCGGTATAGAAGAGATGTATAAATAAATAAATAAAATAAACATACACATGCAATTTAGTAAAACAATGTTACAATAAAACATGAAATTTGATTAATGAAAAGTCACTTACACAGCACCACCCCCCCAATCAAACCATTATAAGTATCTGCACATCAGATCTATTTTGCTATGACCAGATTATTGATGAGGAGGGAAGCTATAAAATGAGAAACTAATCCTGGTAGCCATGAATTCAAATGCTGGATTGGATTCTGTTAGAGATGAGAAAAGTCTGGAACTCAGCAGCAGTGAAACTATCAGGCTACTAAATAAAATTAAACTGAGACGGTCCCTGAAAATTTGAAATTTCCTTGAATCTGAACTGACAAAATATTTTAAATTTCAGTCTGGCAGCATAAAGAACGCAAAACTGCAAATCTCAAAAACACTACATATTCCAGTACTTCCCCCCAACCAACACCCTTACTTCCCCCCAACCAACACCCTTACAGTTGACCTTACCAAGAACCCAGAGTACAGGATCCATAGAGCAAATCTACTATTCCATAATAGTATTCGGCTCAGCACCCCGGTGATTCCTCTGTTCTCCTCCGGCACGAGGATCGAGTATGCCGAGCAGCACAAAGACCACCCTCACAGCGCGAGCTTCCTAATCGGGGCAGCCTGAGGCCAGCAGATAAAAGCCGTGCTGTTCAGGCACATAGCCCTCTTCAGCTCAGCACCCCGGTGATTCCTCTGCTCTCCTCCGGCGCGAGGATCAAGCATGCCGAGCAGCACAAAGACCACCCTCACAGCGCGAGCTGCCCAATCGGGGCAGCCTGAGGCCAGCAGATAAAAGCCGCGCTGTTCAGGCGCATAGCCCTCTTCGGCTCAGCACCCCGGTGATTCCTCTGCTCTCCTCCGGCGCGAGGATTGAGCACGCCGAGCAGCACAAAGACCACCCTCACAGTGTGAGCTGCCCAATCGGGGCAGCCTGAGGCCAGCAGATAAAAGCCGCGCTGTTCAGGTGCACCTGCGCCTGTCGGGCCTCGCCAGAGGGCCCTTTGGCATGGCCCTTAGGCGAAGGCCCTGTGTGGATGCTCTACGGAACCTAATCTGCCACCGAAGTTCTACCTCATCTTAACCGGCACTCTAAATAAGATCCCTAACCACCAGCTATTTGATACAGAATCTAAGTAAGCTTCCTCACACATCAGCTGTTTGTTGCAGAAGCTGAGTAAGTAAGAATTTCCTACCGTTTCACAAGGCAATCATTGAGATACAGAGGTCTGCCCTTCCTGAAACAAAGTAACTGAACTAACATTGAGACTTCCTGCAACAAAGTAACTAATTGAACACTGAGACTCTACGTAGATCACTCTTTATGTTGACCATTCTCCTCAACCCAGTGTCAGATTTTCTCTTGAATTGTTTATTGCTCTAAGAAACTCATAGCCTTATGGTTTAAACTGTTCAGCCATCTTGTGACCCTTATTACCCTGAGCCTAACTGCCTACTGCAACAAAAGCCACAAATCACTGAACCCTATGGTTCACACTCACACACCTGTCCCCAGCCCCACACATTCAGCTAAATCACCTCAGGCCTCCTTAAGATGTGCCCAATCCTGCCATTGATCACTTTTCTCTTCACATCAGGGCTCCTCAGCTTATCACATGCCTTTAATACCTGTTCCAATTATATCCCGATTCTCCACAGCAACGGAAGGAGATGGTCAGAAAACCATTACCACACCACAACAAAGACCACTAACACATCCCACTTGCACCTACTTCACATCCCTCTACAGAACACCAAAAAGAACCAATCCGAGAAACACCAACCTAAACAGCCATTGAATTGCGCACTCATAAATGCAAGGTCAATACGGTCAAAATGGCCTGCAGTCATCGATCTTATATCAATCCATGACCTTGATATTTTAATGATCACCGAAACATGGCTATCCGATTGCGACAATGCGCTCATCAATCAAATGGCACCTGATGGTTTCTCGCTCTATGCCTGTCACAGGGCTAACCAGAGGGGAGGAGGAGTACTCGTCCTTGCAAAAGAAGAACTGCAATTTAGCCTAAATGATGCCTCCACTACATCCCATCTAGATACGATCTCCATATCAAATGATAACTGCACAATCAATCTACTTTACCGAGCCCCAACGTCATCACCAGACGACCTTCCTACAATCATCAATCTTGCCTGTAACTCAAACAACCCACGCTCCCCGAACTGGTTACTCGGAGACTTCAATCTCTCTTCTCTACAAGACACACATACAACAGCCCTCCTCGAGGCACTGGATGAGTTAGGCTACAAGCAACTCATTGATTCTCCTACACATATGAAAGGGAGTACACTAGACCTGATCTTTGCCCCTCAGTCAGTGGCTGACACCACTCAGCAACTGCTGAGGTCCATAACTCCAGTACCTTGGTCTGATCATAACCTGCTCAGATTCCACATACCCAGCAGCTACTGCTTCAAGACCAATAACACAGCCAACAATCCTTCATCTAGAACCCCAACAACAAGATTTCGCCCCTTCATTAAAGAGGAAGTCCTTGAGAAGGTCCTCCCCCTTCTCACTGTTACAACCCTTGACCCAGATGAATTAGTAGCTAACTGGAACAACAGCCTCAGTGCAATAGCCTACCTCCCCTCCGCTAGCAAGGAGCCAAGGAAACGTGAACATGCACCATGGTACTCGAAAGACATACGAGCATCCCTCCTACACCTACGTAAGCTTGAAAGGCAGTGGCGTAGAACCCATACTGCAGAAGCTCACTGTGCATACAACTCATTCCTGTTATTACATAGAGCAAAAATAATGGAAAAAAGAAAGCAGCACCACACAGATATTCTAAGGCGATCATTAAATAAATCACATAACCTGTACAGAATCGTGAATTCTCCAGGACCAAGCAGGAAGTGAGTCCTCACATATGGGTGTCATTGACGCCGATGAAGCCCTAGCGGAGCATTTCCCCAGCTTTCCATGAAAGCCTTTGGGAATGCAGGCACGCATGCGCGGTTCCCTTCCCGCCTAAAGGTGCCATCTTACCCCAGTCTCTCTTTTTCCGAGAAGCCCACCGGACGTGTGTCCTGTCATCCCAGAAAAAAGTTTGATTTTTTTGGCAACTCTCGCTATTTTTCTTCTTTGGTTCAACGCCGGTTCCCCTGCCGCCAGGTTCGGTACACCGGTATCGAGCCCGTTTCTTCTTTTTCGGTTTTTGCCCTTCGTGGCTGGCGTTTGTGCCCTTTTTTGCTTTTTCCCTGGAAGGCCGGTCCTTTGACCTCGCAGGGACTCTTTTTTCCCCGCTGGCTTCCAATGGTTTTAAAAAGTGTGATCGGTGTAAGAAGTTGATGTCTCTCACCGACACACACGACTGCTGCCTTCGGTGCCTCGGTCCTGATCACGACCCTAAGTCGTGTGGACCATATGGGAAGATGTCTTCCAAGGCACTGCGAAGTCGCCAGCAGCAGAAAGAAAGGCTATTCTCTGACTCAGCCTCCGGCTGGGCCCGGACCTCGTCTGAGGCCTCGACATCTTGGGATTCGGATCCCGAGCGCCGTCGTGGCTCCTCCGGCAGGGGGTCCCCCGACCGGGAACGCAAGAGGAAGAAGCGGCTCGTGAGGGCGTCGTCGGAAGAGGTCCCTGGCTCCTCGAGGGCCAGGTCTAAGACCCCCGACCGTCGCCCCGGTTCCGTGGAACAAGAGAAGCCTGCCAAAGTTCCTCGCCTGGAGCCGGAGTCTGCTGGACACGTAAGCCCTGTAGTCCTCGAGGACTCTGCTCCCAGAGAGCCGACATCGGGCCCGGTGCTGCCGGGGCCCGAGTCGGTGGCTGCTGCGTCTCCCAAGCTGAGTCTCAGGATGACAGACTTGGAGTGCAGACTGTCTGCCTTCATGGAGCAGCAGCGGGCACTGATGGCCAGCCTGTCTGACGCATCTGTCCCGACCACCGGGACATCGACATCGAAGTCGACCCCGGAGACCGAGCCGATACTCGAGACCATGATGGCTCAAGGTCGACCTCGGTCGCTGTCTCCCTCGACCTCCCGTTCTGGACCAAGGGCGTCGACGCCGGTGCCTCCGGCGTCGGGGCGGGTGCTCCCGGGCCCCGCGGAGTCGGATCCTGACTCCTCGTCGGACGAGTCCGCATGGGAGACGGAGGATGAGGAGTCCCCCGACACCTTCAAGACTCGGTGCGTCTCGTCGGACTCACCGCAGTCTGACCCCGGAGTAGATCCTCTCCGGAGGATACCCGGTTCTCGGAGTTTGTCCGGGATATGGCCACCGCATTGGTTATCCTGGCGGACCCCGAGGAAGAGCCTCGAGCCGAGGAGCTCGAGGCCCTGCAGTATGACTCTCCTCCGAAGGAGGCCTTTACTGTCCCGGTTCCTCCAATGCTGGAACGGCTCCTCTTCCGGATGTGGGAGGCACTGGCCTCGGTGCCGGTTTTAAGCAAGCAGGTCGATTCGATCTATCGACTCCGGAAGAGCCCTGGCTTTCAGAAGCACAGCTACCACACCATTCCATGGTTGTGGAATCGGCCATGCATCGTCTGAAGAGTCAGAAGATGCACTCCGCAGTGACCCCCCCCGGCAGGGAGGCCCGGAACCTCGATGGTTTTGGTAGATAGTGCTTCCAGGGCTCGATGCTTGCTTGCTGTGTCCAGTCTTACCAGCTGTACATGGGCATGTATTTGCGGGACCTGGCCAAGGAGTTGGCCGGGTTCTCTGCTGGTCTCTCCGGGGAGCCCTTGCAGAGATTCAAGTCCTTGTCCTCGGGGATTCGGGATTGCTCCAAATTTATGTCCCGCGCCGCCTACGATGGCTTCGAGGCTTCGTAGGCTACGGCCCGAGTTGCGGCAGCCGGCATCGCGGCTCGATGCCAGGCATGGCTGCAGACATCGGACCTCGAGCCATGGGTTCAGGACAAGTTGGTCGATGTCCCTTGCCGAGGTGAGAAACCTTTTGGCAAGCCTATGGCCGAGAAGGCCGCACAGCTCGAGACCGAGCACCTTACAAGGACAAGGCTGTCTAGAAAGACCTCTGCCCCTTCTCACAAAAAGAAGGGCTCGGGTAAAAAGCCCTTTTACCCGAGGAAGGGCACTGCCTACAAACAGTACCCACAATATCAGGCTGCCCAAGCTGCCCCTCAGGGTCAGCAAGCCAAGGGGCAGGGTAATGGGCCCCGTAGGCAGAGGACCCCCAAGCCTCCGGCCCTTGCTCCCACTCAGCAGGGTGGGGGTTTTTGACTCCTTCAGCATAGCCTCTCCGTCCCTGCTCTCCCAACCCTGCACAGGAGGTCACCTCGCTCTGTTTGCCCACCAGTGGCCACTCATCACTGGAGACAGTTGGGTGTTAAGCATAGTCCAGAAGGGCTATGCACTACACTTCCAGCAACGGCCTCCTCCATACTTTCCAGGGGAGCCTCCAAGGCCTCCCCTGCACACAGATCTTCTCCTTCAAGAGTTCCAAGGTCTGTTGGTAGACAGGGCAGTGGAGCCTGTGCCTTCCCACTTGTAAGGTCAAGGGTTCTACTGCAGGTATTTCCTGGTACCCAAAAGAACCGGTGGTCTTCGACCTATTCTGGATCTCAGAAACCTCAACAAGTTCCTGGAGAAGGAAAGGTTCAAGATGCTTACTCTTGGAACTCTTCTGCCCTACCTCCACAGCAGGGAGATTGGCTATGCTCCTTAGATCTAAAGGATGCGTATACCCACATCCTCATTCATCCAGACCTCAGAAAGTACCTCAGGTTCATTGTGGGAGGAAACCATTATCAGTACAGAGTACTGCCTTTTGGCCTCACCTCTGCTCCCAGAGTCTTTACCAAATGCCTGGCAGTGGAGGTGGCCTACCTGAGAAATCAGGGAATCTTTTTCTTCCCCTATTTGGACGACTGGCTCATCAGAGGTCAGACATGCCAGGAGGCCAGACAAGCCACCCTCAGAACTATTGCTCTTCTTCAAAGCCTGGGGTTTATCATAAACTTCGCAAAGTCCACTTTGCTCCCCTCCCAAAACCTGGAGTTCATAGGAGCAAGGTTGTACTCGCTGCTGGCAAAGGCATTCTTGCCAAAAGACCGAGCCCAGAGACTGATAAACTTAGCCAACCAGTTTCTCCTCAGGTCGCTGGTCTCCGCCAGACTCTGCCTAAGGCTTCTTGGTCACATGGCTTTGACTACATGTGACCCCCAATGCCAGGCTCCATATGAGGCCTGCACAGTGGTGCCTGCAGACTCAGTGGTCACAGGCCACAGGCAACCTCAAAGTCAGGATAAAGGTGTCCAGACACTTGCTGCACTCCCTCAGATGGTGGCTACACCCATCCAATCTGTTGAAGGAAGTGCCTTTTCAGAGTCCTGCATTCACAGTGGTCTTGACCACGGATGCCTCCCTGCAAGGCTGGGGGGGCTCATTGTCTAGGCAAGTGCACCCAGGGCCTGTGGTCTCCCTGGGAATCTGCACAACAAATCAATCTCCTGGAACTCAAACCTATTCGGTTAGCCCTCAAGGCTTTTTCTCAAACCCTGGCTCATCAGTCTGTCCTAGTTCAAACAGACAACCAGGTAGCCATGTTCTATGTGAACAAGCAGGGCGGAACTGGGTCCAGGCTCCTCTGTCAGGAAGCACAGGACCTTTGCTTGTTTGCTCTCAGACACAACATGCTCCTCAAGGCAGTATATCTACCCGGCCAGGAAAACCACTTGGCGGACAGGTTGAGCAGGATTCTGCAACCCCACGAGTGGCAGCTCCATCCTTTGGTAGTTCAAAAGATTTTCATGAAATGGGGACTTCCATCCATAGACTTGTTTGCCAGTCCTATGAACAAACAGCTGCCAAACTTCTGCTCCAGGCAACCGCATCCTCTGCGGGTAGCAGCAGATGCTTTTATGATTCCCTGGTCTCAGGGCCTCCTGTATGCGTTTCCTCCCACGCCCTTGGTGGCCCGAACTCTGTTCAAGATTCTTCAGGACAAGGCCTCAGTCCTGCTGGTGGCTCCCAGGTAGCCCAGAGAGCCCTGGTTTCCACTTCTACTTCAGTTGGCAGTGGATCCCCCTCTGCCTCTGGGGTTGCAACCCGACCTTCTCTCTCAGGATCAGGGTACCCTTCTGCACCCCAATCTCAAAGCTCTAAATTTGATGGCCTGGAGGCTGCAAGGGTAGTTTTGGCTCCCTGGGGCCTACCTCAGGAAGTTCAAGAGGTTGTCCTAGCCTCTAGGAAACAGTCCACTAGGAAAACCTATGCTCTTAAATGGAAAAGGTTTTCAGTGTGGTGTCAGTTACGTACAGAGGATCCTTTCTCCTGTACTGTACCAGTAGTGCTTCAGTACTTACTGCACTTATCCAATCAAGGTCTTAAGTCCAATTCTGTTCGGGTCCACCTCTCAGCTCTAGCAGCTCACCACTCACTGGTGGAAGGACATTCTCTGTCGGTTCACCCCTTGGTGTCCCGGTTTCTCAGAGGCTTGCTCTTGCTCAAGCCTCCAATCCGTCCTCCTGCCCCTGAGTGGGAGTTGAATGTGGTCTTGCAGCAACTGACTCGCCCACCTTTTGAGCCGATGGCTACTTGTCCACTACGCTTCCTGTCCTGGAAGACACTCTTCTTGATAGCCCTTACCTCGGCTAGGCGAGTGAGTGAGCTTCAGGCCCTGGTCTGTGATAGGCCTTACACCAGAATTTATATAAACAGGGTAGTCCTCAGGACTCATCCAAAGTTCCTCCCAAAGGTTGTCTCCTCTTTCCACCTCAACCAGGAGGTGGTTCTTCCAACATTCTTCCCTAGGCCTCATGCAAGCCAGGCTGAAGCAGTCCTGCATACCCTGGACTGTAGGAGGGCCTTATCCTTCTACCTTGACCGTACACAAGGGCACAGAAGGGTTACTCAGCTCTTCATATCTTTTGACCCTAATAATTTAGGGTTAGCTGTTTCCAAGCTTACCTTGTCCATCTGGGTGGCTGAATGTATCACCTGGGCTTACAAGGCGGCTGACCTTCCTTTGCAGGGTCGGGTCACGGCCCACCGTGTCAGGGCAATGGCTGCCTCAGTGGCTCATCTCCGCTCTGTACCGTTGGTAGACATCTGCAGGGCTGCAACTTGGTCTTCAAGCCAGACTTTTGCGGCCCATTACTGTCTGGAGAGGGAGTCATGTAGGGACAGTGCTTTTGGCCAGGCAGTACTCCGGAATCTCTTTGAGGTTTAGGCAACTCCTGCCCTCCTGCCCTCTGTTGGGCTACCAGTGGAGGTTGTGTCAGTGAAAAGCCTTTCTTTGATGCTGGGACTAGAGGGAGTTCTCTTGTTCAGCCTGGGTTCCTCGGTAGCCCAGAGCTAGGGAGTCACCCATATGTGAGGACTGACTTCCTGCTTGGTCCTGGAGAAAGAGTAGTTACTCACCTGTAACAGGTGTTCTCCAAGAGCAGCAGGAATCAGTCCTCACAACCCTCCCTCCTCCCCTGGGAGTTGCAGTTGTACATAGTTTATTTTTCATTTTTGTGTGCTGTTCTTAGCTATGTCATTTGACTGAGGTAAGATGGCACCTTTAGGCGGGAAGGGAATTGCACATGCGTGCCTGCATTCCCAAAGGCTTTCATGGAAAGCTGGGGAAATGCTCCGCTAGGGCTTCATCGGCGTCGATGACACCCATATGTGAGGACTGATTCCTGCTGCTCCTGGAGAACACCTGTTACAGGTGAGTAACTACTCTATCACTAACAGGCGATCCAGGATTAGCACATCCACCCATGCCTCAACCCCAGGACTACTCCGACTACCTACAATGGAAGATGATTCAGACCAGTACGAACTCGACCTCCGCCAATTTTACCAGCATATACATGAAGCCACAGCCAACGCTATTGCTCAAATTCTGTGAAGTATCCAGCAAAGAAATCGAAGACACTATCGACTCTATCAACCTTACTACGGCACCCAATGACCCATGTCCAGCTAGCTGGATAAAAGAATTACGCTGTGAACTAAGCAACACACTGTGCAAAATCCTGAACCAATCATTATTAACGGGTTCTTTCCCACAGAGCCTTAAACACACATCAATCAGGCCACTACTAAAGAATAGTAGGCTTGACCCAGCCAAAGTCTATTCCTACAGACCAATTTCGAGTATCCCCCTGCTTGCCAAAATCATCGAAAAAGTCGTCCAGCGGCAGATCCAACAGCACGTTGATGCCGAGGCACCTCTTGATCCATCTCAACACGGCTTCAGGGAAGCACACGGTGTCGACACCATCCTAACAACCCTCCTCAACAATCTAATCACAGGAATCGACAACATACACCAAGGATTCATCCTTATCTTCATGGATATTGCTGCCGCCTTCGATTCAGTTAATTATGAGATACTACTACAACGTCTCCAAGAAAAAGGAATTCAAGGCACGGCTCTACAATGGTGCGAATCATACCTGACTAATAGATGGCAACAGTTTAAGACAGGTACCACTACTTCCGAGCTGTTCCTACAGAAGCAAGGGGTACCCCAGGGATCATCCTTATCTGCATTGCTATTTAACATCTATATGCAGCCCATCTGCACCCTGATTCGTTCTTTAAACGTATAATGCCTCACCTATGCAGATGACATCTTGCTATACCTCCCATTCACGATCAACCAGCCTGATTTCTCTCCTATTATCAGATGTTTTGAAGCAGTTTCAGAATGGCTTCTCACACAAAACCTGCGTATCAATCACAGCAAAACTGACGTTCTTTTCGTCACAAGAAACCAGAAGTTAATCCCATCTCCCTCTCTCCAAGTTAATAATGCCAAACTCAAAACAAAATCCACAATTCGCTATCTAGGCATCACCATAGATCAGCGCCTTGACATGGTAACACGTGAAAAATGTTACAAGAGCAGTATATCATAAGATACGAACTTTACGCCATCTTCGGCCACTACTCGACTTCACTGATTATCGGACCATTTTCCAGGCCCTAGTTATCCCACACTTGGACTTCGCCAATATCATTCTCCATGGGCTCCCACAGGCAACTCTAAATCCGCTCCGGCTTGCAATGAACTCGGCTGCTAGAGTACTTGCAGGTGTACCAAGATCAGAACACATAACGCCTGTGCTGAAGGAACTCCACTGGCTACCACTACAGGCCCGAATCCATTACAAGGCACTTATCCTGACTTTCAAAGCCTTGAGAAACCAGCCTCCCACACCCATCGGTAGACTGATCAATAACATCCCTGACAACAGAGCCAGAAGATCTGCAATGCTGAACACTTTAGAAGTCCCTAAGATAAAAGTAAAATGCACGAAGGCAACCGCCAATAGGGCTTTTTCGATTTATGCACCCATAGCCTGGGATGCCCTTCCCACTGGAATCCGAGCCATCATGAATCTTACCTTATTCAGAAAAGCGCTAAAATATCATCTGTTCCAAATCCACTATCATGAATCTAGCCCTGGAAAACATAGAAAGTGCCCCTGACCCCCCTTCCTAACTGTTCCAACAATCTAACTCAACGGGAGAATGGTTAATTAGCCCACCCCCCGGTACAGATTTTTCGATGCCATCAAACTTGTTCCAACTATGAATACCCTGTAGCTCTGTAAAATGCACTGTATATAGTTTTTACCAAGTTCTCCCCTAAGCTATTACCCTGTTCTCTGTAAGCGCATTGTGTCGTCGTCGCATTGTAGCATTGTTCTGTTCACTGTTAACTGCACTGATTTTTAATAGCACGGTATATAAGAAATGTAAATAAATAAATAAAAATAAAAATAACAGCACTAACTTCCAAAACTCACACAGCATGGTGTACCCAGAAAAGGGCACCATAAATATTGCAGTGGGCCCTAGAACATCCATACACCTGTTTGAAAAGCTGAACAAACCAAATTACTACAGTACAGTATAGTTCCCTATGTACAAACTCCATTTTAACAGAATACCTGGCCTCAGTCACACACTCAGAACACAGACCCTCACCAAGTACAGAATAAGTGACTACAATCTAAAATAAAAATTAAACTGAAACCCCAAGAAGCCAGACTCCGCATGCAGTGCAACATCAGAAAGAGATGCAGTTCTCTACACTGTGTAAAATATAAAGACAGTGCAAAGTCCAATCACTAAAATGAAAATAAAATTATTTTTTCTACCTTTGTTGTCTGACCATTTTATTCTCTGATCATGCTGGTTCTGATCTGAGCTTCTGCTTTCCTGTCTTCTCTTGCCTCTCTTTCTGTGGTCTACAGTCCATCTGACAATTCTTATCTCTTCTTTTGTTTTCTACACTTACTTCCTTCAGCCTATTTCCAGTCCCAGTACCCCTTCACAGTATCAGCCCCTTTTCTAGTCCTCCCTCCCAGTACCTTCCAATGTCAACTTGCTTTCCCATGACTGCCACGGGTGTCCATTCCCTTCCAGTCCCCCTCCTTCCCCCTTGTCCAGCCCTTTCTAGTCCAAATACCATGCAGCCCCTCTTAGCATCCACTCCCTTCCAGTCCCATTCTCCCATCCCCCTGCATCAGTCCATTTGTAGCCCTAGCCCCCAGTTGTCTTCCAGGGCCAGCAGCTCTCTCCTCCCCTCTCTGCCATCAGCCCATTTCCAGTTCTAGCCTCCCAGTCTTCTTCCAGGGCCAGCAGCTATCTCCTCCCTCCCCCCATCAGCCCATTCCAGTCCTAGCCCCCCCTTCAGCCCATTTCCAGTGCTAGTCCCCCCTCAACCCAATTACCAGTTTTAGCCTCCCCTAATCAGCCCATTACCAGTCCTAGCCTCCACTAATCAGCCCAGTCCCAGCCCCCTCCTCGATCAGCCCATTCCCAGTCCTAGCCTCCCTAATCAACCCATTACCAGCCTTAGACCCCCCTGATCTGCCCATTACCATTGCTAGCCCCCCTAATCAGCCCATTATTAGGCCTTGCCCCCTCAATCTACCCATTTCCAGTACTAGTCCCCCCATGCTGCCTATTTCCAGTGCTAGTCCCCCCATCAGCCCATTATAACCATAACCCGCACTGAGATCAGCCCATTTCAAGTCCTAGACGCCCCCCCCCCTCCCTCAAGGGAGGCCCTGCACTTGCCTGACCGGTCTGGTGCCTCAGCTCTGTAAGAAAGAACTCAGCAGCAGTGAAACTATTTCCTTTCTTTCCCGCAGCTCTGTTAAAGTTGAGTCTGGCGCATGCTGAGGGTAAACGACAGCATTTCCTGTCTCACGCGGACACTTCTTCCAAAGTCTGGTTGACCCAGCTGGCTTTTAAGAGAAAGCTTCTGTTTGGAGCCGATTTGGAGAAGCTAGTGAAGAACCTGGATGAGACAAAAATCTTATCGCCTTCTGGAGGACAGGTTAAGGAGCCTATAAAGTGGGCTGGTGTCCCTTTTCTCATCAGTCTCTGCCTGTTCACCAAGGGTGTGTTGGCCGGATTTCCGGGACTCTCAGCATAACCGACCTGTAACGTTTTTCTTTCCCATTGCTTCTGGCTCATTCACAGTCCTTTCATGGAGCGTGTGGGCCAGGGATTAGGCCCCTTCCAGAAGACCCTCCCGGGCTGCACAAGGAAAGTTTGGGGATCCATTCCCAGATTCCTCCAGTTGGAGGCAGGCTTTGCCTTTTCTTTTGGAATAGGCCTAGGTTACCAAGGGTTGCTGGGTGCTAGACACCATTCAGTTCAGCTATGTCCTGGAGTGCAAAGAACCAATTCTGGATGCCTTTGTCATCGCCCTGTGTGGGTCTGTGAGCAACTAGGACAGGTTGCTGCATCTAAAGGCTGTGGTGCCCGTTCCGCAGGACGAGAAGGGCAAGGCCATATACTCCATTATTTTGTGGTGCCCAAAAGAATTGTCCCTTCTGGCCCATAAGGGGGTCAATGAGCACTTGCATGTTCTGCGCTTCCGAATGGAAACATTGCGCCCCATGATTTAAACAGTGCACCAAGGGGCGTTCTTGGCTTCTCTGAATCTGACCGAGTCATATTTTCATACCACAATTCAGGCGGATCAGCAGAAGCATCTGCGTTTTGTCATCCTTGGCTCTCACTTTTGGTTCGCCGCCCCTCCTTTTGAACTAGCCACCATCATGAGGACGTTCTCCAAGGTCATGGGGTGGCAGCCGCGGCGCCAAGGGATTTATCTGCATCCATATCGGGACAACTAGCTCATCCGGGCCTGTTCCCTTTCAGAAGTGTCTCAGGTGGCGTCCTGAGTGGTTTCCTTTTTTGAAAAGCCTCGGCTGGGTGTTCAGTCAGGGAAAGAGCCAACTGTTGTCTTCCCAGTTCCTGGAGTTTCTGGGAGCACCTTTAGACACTCAAGGAAAGGATATTAACTGGTAAGTAAAATGTCACCTTCTCTTATTTATCTGAATTGCCATTTGTCCAAAGTCTCTTATTCAATGCTGCCATCCCTCTCACTTGACTGCTTTCAACATGGCTGCTTGGCATCTCACCGCAGTAACCCAACCTGCCCATAGTTTCATTGGTTCTGTCTTGAAGGACTAGAAAAAGGGACAGTTACTTCTGGAGAGAGATCTGCAACTGTGAGTATATACTTATGGTAATTTTCTAAAAGGAATTCTTTGTATTAAAGCTAATTAATCTGTGAACCCACTATTTTTGTTAAATCAGTCAGGGCCTACTAGCAGCAGTTTAAGTTTAAATTTAAAACACAGAGGAGAACTTTCTAGTTACATTTCATACCCAGCAGAGAACTTGTAGTTTAAATTTAATAAGTCACTCAGGGCCTAGTAACAGCAAAGTACTTTTAGTTTAAATTTAAAACACAGAAAAGAGCTTTCTGATTACATTTGAAACCCAGCAGAGAGCTTGTAGTTTACATTTAATAGTCACTCAGGGCCTAGCATCAGAAAAGTACTTTTAGCTTAAATTTAAAACACAGAAGAGAGCTTTCTGGTTAAATTTAGAACCCAGCAGAGAGCTTGTAGTTTAAATTTCATAAGAAGTTAGAGCCTAGCAGCAGCTAAGAGCTATAATTTAAATCAAATCAGAATTTAGCTTACCTCAGCAGCCCACTTTTAATAAGTGTTATTTCCCTCCCTCCCCACACCCACCCACCCCTGGGATAATCGTAGCTTTATAGGTACTTACACATCTTACAAGACAGGAGGTGCTATCAGGTGAAGCTCATTACCCAAATCAGTCATACACTAAGGACCTGAGATTAGTTAAGCTTCAGGTGAACAAGGTATATTACACGTATTAGGTACAGTTTTATTAGTATAAATATCCATAGCAACCCTTAGTAAGTAAAGAACTTAGATCAAAATACAAACTTAAAACTAAGATGCAGACAGAAGTCCAGCAGCGGGATGGGGGCTTTCCAGTCTTTTGCATTGAGTGTCACATGTATGATTTTCTCCCAGTTGGTGAGAGGTCTTATGTGTGCACTAGGTACAAGGAGCTCTTTGCTCTCAGGGAACGAGTCCGTTCTCTAGAGGCTAAAGTAGCAGACTTGGAAAGCATAAGACAGACAGAGAGGTATATAGACGAGACCTACAGGGATATAGTCCTGAAGTCCCACCTCCAGTCTGGCAGCATCCCTGTTGCCATGGAGGAGAGAGGTCACGTGACAGGAGAGCATCACCCTGGTGTGGAAGGAAGTGATCCTGTAACTAGGACCTGTCCTCCAGGTGATGTAAAACCCTCTCGCACCGAGGAAGTTTCTCCAGGGCCATGTGCCCATGAGGGAAGGGTTAGGACAGCTGTTATAGTTGGTGATTCGATCATTAGGCATGTAGATAGCTGGGTGGCTGGTGGACGTGAGGATCGCCTGGTAACATGCCTGCCTGGTGCGAAGGTAGCGGACCTCACACGCCACCTAGATAAGGTCTTAGATAGTGCTGGGGAGGAGTCTGCTGTCTTGGTATATGTCGGTACCAATGACATAGGAAAATGTGGTAGGGAGGTTCTGGAGGCTAAATTTAGGCTTTTAGGTAGGAAGTTGAAATCCAGAACTTCCAGGGTAGCATTCTTCGAAATGCTTCCTGTTCCACGCGCAGGACCCAAAAGGCAGGCAGAGCTCCGGAGTCTCAATGTGTGGATGAGACAATGGTGCAGAGATGAGGGGTTTGGATTTGTTAGGAACTGGGGAACATTCTGGGGAAAGGAGGGTCTCTTCCAAAGGGATGGGCTTCACCTTAACCGGGATGGAACCAGGCTGCTGGCATTAACCTTTAAAAAGGAGATAGAGCAGCTTTTAAACTAGATATTAGGGGAAAGCCGACAGTCGCCCAAGAGCGGATGGTTCGGAAGAATGTATCTTTGAAGGATACTACCAAAAGCAGAGAGGTTCCACAAAAGAGTAAAGTAGCCCAAATGCCCTCAAGCATGGAGCAGACAGAGCTTAAAGATCCTAAATTACCCATGTCTAACAATAGCCAAATTAATATGAATAAAATACATTCTCAAAAAATGCTTGTATGCAAATGCTAGAAGTCTAAAAAATAAGATAGGAGAGTTAGAATATATAGCACTAAATGAAAGGTTAGATATGATTGGAATATCAGAGACATGGTGGAAGGAGGACAACCAGTGGGACACTGTGATACCTGGGTACAAACTATATCGTAATGATAGAGCTGATCAAATCGGTGGAGGGGTTGCTCTCTATGTTAGAGAGGGCATTGAGTCAGAAAGGATTAAAGTTTTGCAGGAAACAAAATCTGCTGTAGAATCTACATGGATTGAAATTCCATGTAAAAGGGGGAAGGCAATGGGCAGTGGGGGTGTACCAGAATGACCAAATGGATGTTGAAATGCTCAAAGAAATCAAGGAAGCTAACAAAAGTTACAGCACAGTAATAATAATGGATGATTTCAACTACCCCGGTATCGACTGGGTCAGTGTCATGTCAGGACATGCTAGGGAGATAAAGTTCCTAGATGAAATAAATGACTGCTTCTTGGAGCAGCTGGTTCATGAACCGACCAGAGGGGAAGCCATATTAGACCTAATCCTTAGTGGAACACCAGATCTAGTGCAAGACATAAGGTTGTTGGGGCCACTTGGCAATAGTGATCATAGCGTGATCGCCTTTGATTTAATTAGTGGAGGAGAGATAGTAAGGAAATCTACAGTACTATCTTTTAACTTTTGAAAGGGAGACTATGATAAAATGAGGAAAACAGTTAAGAAAAAACTAAAAGGAGCAGTTGCAAAGGTTAAAGACGTACATTAGGCTTGGCTGTTGTTGAAAAATACTATCTTGGAAGCCCAGACCAGCTGTATGCCATGCTTTAAGAAAAGTGGAAGGAAGTCCAAAAAACTGCCAGCATGGCTTAAAGGTGAGGTCAGAGAGGCTGTTGTTGCCAAAAAAGCATCTTTCAGGAAATGGAAAAAAGAGCCAAACGACGAAACCTGGAAACAGCACAAGCACTGGCAAGTCAAATGCAAGGCATTGATAAGGCAGGCAAAGGGAGAATTTGAGAAGAAGCTTGTTGCGGAAGCAAAAACGTGAAGTAAAGACCTTTTCAAGTACATTTGTAGCAAAAAACCTGTGAGAGAGTCAGTTGATCCATTAGATGATAAAGGGGTTAAAGGAGCACTAAGAGGCGACAAGGCGATAGCGGAGAGACTGAATGAATTCTTTGCTTCAGTCTTTACTGAGGAAGATGTAGGGATGTTACCCATGACTGAAGTGGTATTTAAAGGTACGGAAGAATTGAAGGAAATATCAATACATCGGGAAGATATATTACAACTATTAGATAAACTGTAGCAAATCACCTGGGCCAGATGGTATACATCCAAGGGTGTTGAAAGAACTGAAATATGAGATTGCAGACCTGCTATTAGTAATCTGTGAACTATCATTAAAATCATTTCTAATACCTGAAGATTGGAGGATCGCCAATGTAACACCAATTTTTAAAAAGGGTTCCAGGGGTGATCCGCGAAACTACAGACCGGTGAGCCTGACATCAGTACTGGGAAAAATGGTAGAAACCATCATAAAGAATAAAATTACTCAGCATGTAGATAGTCATGACCTAATGGGAGACAGCCAACATGGCTTTAGACAAGGAAGATCTTGTCTTACTAATCTGTTATGTTTTTTTGAAGGAGTGAATAATCAGGTGGACAAAGGTGAGTCGGTTGATATTGTGTATCTGGACTTTCAGAAAGCCTTTGACAAGGTCCCTCATGAGAGACTTTTGGCAAAACTACAGAGTCATGGGATAGGAGGCAGTGTACTATTGTGGATCAGGAACTGGTTAAAAGATAGAAAGCAGAGGGTAGGGCTAAATGGCCAATTTTCCCAATGGAGAAAGGTGAATAGTGGTGTACCCAGGGATCTGTGCTGGGTCCGCTGCTTTTTGACATATTCATAAATGACCTGGAAAGTGGAATAACGAGTGAGTTTATCAAATTTGCAGATGACACAAAACTATTTAAAGTTGTTAAAACCCAAGAGGATTGTGGAAAATTGCAAGAGGATCTTGATAAATTGGAAGACTGGGCATCAAAATGGCAGATGAAATTTAATGTGGACAAGTGCAAGGTTATGCACCTAGGGAAGAACAACCCAAAGTATGGTTACACGATGCAAGGTTCCACATTAGGAACCACCACCCAGGAAAAAGATTTAGGCGTCATTGTAGATACCATGTTAAAACCCTCGGCCCAGTGTGCAGCAGCGGCCAAGAGAGCAAATAGAATGCTAGGTATGATAAGGAAAGGAATGGAAAATAAAACAAAAGATATTATAATGCCTCTATATCGTTCCATGGTGAGACCGCACCTTGAATATTGTGTGCAATTCTGGTCGCCGTATCTTAAAAAGGATATAGCGATTTTAGAAAAGGTTCAGAGAAGAGCCACCAAAATGGTAAAGGGGATGGAAGGATACTCCTATGAAGAAAGGCTAAAAGGTTTAGGGCTCTTTAATCTGGAAAAGAGACGGCTGAGGGGAGATATAATAGAAGTCTATAAATTAATGAATGGAGTGGAACGGGTAAACGTAGATCGATTGTTTACCTTATCAGAATATAGAAAGACTAGGGGACATGCAATGAAGCTACAGGGTAAACTATTTAAGACTAATAAAAGAAAATATTTTTTCACTCAACGTGTAAGGAGCAGGACCTCAGAAAACACCCACAAATAAGAACAGAAGCGAGGGACATCTTGAACAATTTTCAGACGACTGTGTTCATGAGAAACTAGCTCAACTTAAAGTAGACAAAGCGATGGGACCGGATGGGATACACCCTAGAATACTGAGGGAACTTGGGGACGTTCTAGCAACTCCACTGACTGACCTTTTCAATGCCTCGTTGGAGTCGGGAGTGGTGCCAAAGGACTGGAGAGAGGCTCATGTGGTGCCTTTACACAAAAGCGGAAGTAAGGATGTGGTTGAAAACTACAGGCCGGTTAGTTTAACTTCGGTGGTGAGTAAATTATTGGAAACGCTGCTGAAAGAGAAAATAGTGAGGTTTCTGGAGTCCAGCGGATTACAGGATCTGAGGCAGCATGGATTCACCAGAGGCAGGACTTGTCAGACAAATCTGATTGATTTCTTTGACTGGGTGATCAGGGAGTTGGACCGAGGGAGAGCTCTAGATGTGGTGTATTTAGATTTCAGTAAAGCCTTTGACACTGTTCCTCACAGGCGACTTATAAACAAACTGAGCACCCTAGGGATGGACCCTAAAGTTACTGCTTGGGTTAGAAATTGGTTGGGTGGGAGGCGACAAAGAGTACAAGTAAATGGAGCTCACTCTGAGGAGAAGGATGTTACCAGTGGTGTGCCCCAGGGATCTGTCCTTGGTCCGATTCTTTTTAACATCTTTGTTAGTGATATAGCGGAAGGGCTGTCGGGTAAGGTTTGCCTCTTTGCAGATGATACCAAAATCTGCAATAGAGTAGACACCCAGGAAAGTGTAGATAACATGAGGAGGGATCTAGCTAAGCTTGAAGAATGGTCTAGAATTTGGCAGCTGGGATTTAATGTTAAAAAATGTAAGGTTATGCATTTGGGCTGCAGCAATCCAAGGGAGCAATACAGTATAGGAGGTGAAGTACTTTTGTCCACTAAAGAAGAGCGGGACCTAGGCGTGGTTGTGTCTGATGATCTTAAAGTAGCTAAACAGGTAGAAAAGGCGATGGCAAAAGCTAGAAGGATGCTTGGGTGCATACGGAGAGGAATGGCTAGCAGAAAAAAGGAGGTGATAATGCCTCTGTATAAGTCTTTGGTGCGACCTCATTTGGAGTATGGTGTGCAATTCTGGAGACCGCACCTTCAAAAGGATGTGAACAGGATGGAGTTGGTGCAGAGGGTGGCTACTAAAATGATTAATGGGCTTCATTATAAAGCATATGAGGACAGACTTAAGGATCTTAATATGTACACCTTAGAGGAAAGGCGGGATAGAGGTGATAATATTGAGATGTTTAAATACCTCCGTGGCATAAATGTTCAGGGAGAGAGCCTCTTTCAATTGAAAGCAAGTTCTGCTACGAGGGGACATGGGATGAGGGTGAAGGGAGATAGATTCAGGAGTGATATGCGGAAATATTTCTTTACAGAAAGAGTAGTGGATCCATGGAATAGTCTCCCAGTGGAGGTGGTAGAGATGAGGACAGTAACTGAATTCAAAAAAGCATGGGACCAACACAGAGGATCTCTAAAGGTAAAAAGTGGACTGTTGTAGTTGTTATGGAAGGACAGACTAGATAGGCCATGTGGTCTTTTTCTGTCATCATGTTTCTATGTTTCTATGTTTAATCAAACTCTGGAATTTGTTACCAGAGAATGTAGTAAAGGCTGTTAGTGTAGCTGGGTTTAAAAAAGGTTTGGACAAGTTCCTGGAGGAAAGGTCCATAAACCATTATTAAGAAGGGACCCAGGATATCAATGCTTGAACCAATACAAGCATTGTGGAACCTGTGTCCCTTGGGGAAACTGCTAGGTACATATGACCTAGATTGGCCACTGTTGGAAACAGAATACTGGGCTTGATGGACCTTGGTCTGACCCAGTATGGCATATCTTATGTTCTTATGTACATCAGGGGTTTGGTGTGCACCGGCAGAAGGGATCCAGACACACAGTTCTTCACTAAAGCAGCTCTTATATTCCCACAAATGAACTCCATTTATCTCAGCTTAATCAGCTGCACAAATGTGGAACACCATGATTTGTACTACTATATGATGGTATCATTCTCATTACTGGAGGGGCCATGCTAGCATCCAAGGAGCTGACATCAGTCTGCTGATGCTTCTGCTCAGATTTCATTTCTGAAGACCTTACACTTTTGCCCATGGCAGCACTTCAGCAATTCATAAAAGGCTTTGAACAGAGGATGACTATGTTCTTCACACTTCATAAAGCTGCAGCTTCAACAGCATCAACGATGGCTCGATGGTTCATTAAGCCCATCTTTGAAACCCTCAGTCTCCCTGTAGGAGAAGAATTGTCGTAGAGACCTTGAAGGGCCTCAACACTAGCTCCTGCCTGGTCCTTATCTCTTTGCAATGCATTGGGGTGATCACTTCCCACGGCTCTGGAAGTCATTGGTGCATTGTTGCTCCCAAAATGGGTCAAGAGCTCAAAGTCCTACTCTTTGGCATCCCTAGCGAGAGAAGTTAAGAACTTGGACTCCTTCAGAAGGCAGATTTTTCAGAACACTATGCCAATGTCCCTCATAGCATCCTACCAACTCTTCATGGGCATGCATTTGCGGAACATTATGTGCAACCAGGAGGAACTGACTGACTTTCTCCCTCCAGAGAAAGTTGATGAGTGCTGTTCCTTAGTGGCACAAAGGAAGGAGTGTGGGAAATATGTTGTCTGAACAACATACAATTTTTTAATATGGCATAGAAAGCCTCCTCAGTGAGTATTTGTACCCAGAGGCGTTGCAGATTTACAGCCTAGTGTGCAGAAGCAACTCAATGACATGTTGTGCCATTGAAGACAATCTCTTCAGAGATAAGGTTTTGGAGGCTGCGACCATGAACAAGCAACATACTGACACCCTGTAAACTTTCTTCAGGCCCACTACCAACCCAACTTCCTTGTCTAGGAGGATCCACAGTGGAGGGGCAGCAGAGGTCTACTGCTACTCTCATATACATAGATATCCACCTCACTTCTGCTCCTTCTGCACCAGGCAACCTTCAGAAGCCCAGCCAAAACCAGGGACAGGATTTTTGACTGGCTCTAGAGAACACGGCCACTACCCCTGTCCTGCTCCCGGACAACCTACTAGTCAGAAGGAGGCTGGCATTTTGTAACCTCTAATGTTTGGGTCCTAAGAATAGTCTGGAAGGGGTACAGACTGCATTTATTTGAGATCCTGCCAAATTGCCCACCAAGAGTCCACTCAATCAACTCTCATCATTGAGAAATGCTTCTACATATATTCTCAGTCCTTCAGGCTGCCAACATAGTTGAGGCTGTCCCACCAGGGCAGAAAGTACTGGGATTTTTTAGAGGTATTTCCTAGTGCCAAAGAAAACAGGGGGATACCATTTCATCCTAGACCTTAGAGATCTGGACAGATTTCTCTTCAGTGAAAAGTTCTGAAAGGGAAGCAAGGGGAACCAATCTCCAAAAAGGAGACTATCTGTTCTGTGGATCTACAGGATGCCTACACTTACATACAGATACATCCCACTGACAGAAAGTATCTGCAATTCGGTATACCGCATATTGCCCTTTGGCCTCGTCTCTGCTCCTTGTGTGTTCACCAAATGTCTTGCGATTGTCACGGCATTTCTGTTCAGACTGGGCATGCATATGTTTCCCTACCTGGATTAATATCTGATCAAGAGCACCATTCAGGAACCAGTTCAAGAATCTGCACACCTAACCACCCAGATGCTACAGATGCTAGGGTTCATCGTCAGTTATTAAACCTCAGTCCCTCCTGCTCATTGGAATTTATTGGAGCCCTGCTAGATCCAACTCGGGCAAAAACCTTCCTTCTTCAAGACAGGTTCACCCGATTGGTGGAGCTAGTGAAAGGAGTCAGCAGATGTCAGCAAGAGACATGTTGAGAATGTTGGGTCATATGTCTTCAGTAGTTCATGTAACTCCCTTGGTGGCAGTCCCTTCAGCACGCAGAGTTAGTGAGCTCCATGGTCTAGTAGTTGATGCAACCTTCACTAAATTTTTCAAAAGTAGAGTGGTTCTGCATACTCATTATAAATTCCTTCCTAAAGTGGTGTCAGATTTCCACTGGAACCAGTCAATCACCCTTCCAACATTTTTCCCAAGACCTCATGCTCACAAAAGGGAGAGCATTTACACATACTGGATTGCAAATGAGCCTTGGCCTTTTATTTGGAGTGGACTAAAACCCATAGAAAGTCTGCCGAGCTATTTCATTTCTTTTGCCCCTAATAGGCTAGGGGCTGCTGTCAACAAATGTACTCTGTCAGTTTGGCTAGCACATTGCATCTCTTTTGCTTATGCCCAGGCAGATCTGAAGCATGAGGGTCATGTCATGGTTCAAAATGTCCGAGCCATGGCTATGTTGGTTATCCACTTGTGCTCAGCCTCCATCGAAGAGATTTGCAAAACTGCAACTTGGACCTCAGTCCACACATTCACGTCACACAACTCTTTGGAAAGGAATTCCCAATGCAACAGCAGATTCAGCCAGACTGTACTTTGAGATCTGTCAGGGATTAAAATCCAACTCCATACACTATAGGCACATTTTCTTTCTTTTATTCTATGCCTCGTTCGGGCTGCATATTCTTGTTTTTCTTAAGTGCTGTTGAGTTGGTGTTGACTCATGATGACCCTCTGGATAGTTGTCTTAAACTGTGTTCGGTCTTCAGCCAGATGGCTCATTTTTGACAGAGTGGCATCTCATTGCTGGCCTTCCTCTTTTGTGTTGACCTTCTACCCTTGCCAAGCATGATATCTTTCTCTAATAATCTCTCTCTTCGCATGATGTGTCCAAAGTATGAAAGTCTAAGTCTTCTCATCTGAATTTCTAAAGAAAGAGCTCTGTGAGTCTTGAAGGATTACAAAAAGGGACTGCTACTTCTGGAGAGAGATCTGAAATTGTATTTCCTTATGGGAATTTTTCTAAATCTTGGGGAAAAAGGAATTCTTTAGATTAAAGATGATTAATCTATCTAAATTAGAATCCAGTGTATTTGTTAAATCAGTCAGGGCCTAGTATCAGCAAAGAGCTTTTAGTTAAATTAAAAACCTAGCAAGTAGCTTTCAATTTAAGTTTAAAACCCAGCAGAGAGCTTTCACTTTAAATTCAAAACCCAGCAGAGAGCTTTCCGGTTAAACTTAAAACCCAGAGGAGAGCTTCTAGTTTAAATTTAATATGCAGTCAGGGCCTAGTTTCAGCAAAGAGCTTTCAGTTTAAATTTAAAACCCAGCAGAGAGCTTTCTGGTTAAATTTAAAATCCAGCAGAGAGCTGATAGTTTAAATTTAATACTCAGTCAGGGCCTAGTATCAGTAAAGAGCTTTAATTTAAATCAAATCAGAGTATAACTTAGCATAAAAGGAGAATCAGAGTCAGTATTCTTTGAGCAATAAATTGTTTCTAGAGACCTTTACAAAGAGGCCTTCTACAGTAGATAAAGGACAAGAGACCTGTGAAATTGTTTTAAATAGGTGTTAAAGCCAAGTGACAGATCAAAGGGGCATTTTGAAAGTCTCCCTCTATCCAAGCAAGGGCTGTGTGAATCACCCAGGAAATTGGTCACAGATTACCTTAGAAGCACAGGACAGGGTACTGTGTAGCAGCCAGCTTTTAATAGGTACAGAGAAGAGCCACCCAAATGGTAAAGGGGATGGAAGGATACCCCTATAAAGAGAGGCTAAAAAGGTTAGGGCTCTTCAACCTGGAAAAGAGGCGGCTGAGGGGGGAGATATGATAAAGGTCTATAAATTAATGAATTGAGTGGAATGGGTAAACTTAGATCAATTGTTTACTCCATCAAAATATAAAAAGACTAGGGGACATGCAATGAAGCTACTTAAGATTAATAAGAGAAAATATTTTTTCATTCAACGTGTAATCAAACTCTGGAATTCATTACCGGAGGATGTAGTAAAAGCTTTTAGTGTAGCCGGGCTTAAAAAAGGTTTGGACAAGCTCCTGGAGGAAAGGTCCATAAACCATTATTAAAGGGAATCCAGGAAATCCACTGCTTGCCCCAATACAAGCAATGTGGAACCTGTGTATTTTGGGGAAACTGCTAGATTCCTGTGACCTAGATTGGCCACGGAAACAGGATACTGGGCTTGATGGATCTTGGTCTGACCCAGTATGGCATATCTTATGTTCTTAGGTAAAGCTTAGGTTTGATCTCCTCTATTACTGACTGGTTTGTTCTTCGGGCAGTCCATGGTATACACAGCATTCGTTGCCAGCACCGTAATTCAGAGGCTTCAGTTTTCTTCCCGTCTATCTTTTTCACTGTCCAACTTTCGCATCCATATGTTATTGAAAATACCATGGCTTGAACAAGTCTAATCTTCGTATGGAGAGAGACATCCCTGCTCTTGAGAATCCTATCTAGGTCCTTTATAGCCATTCTGCCAAGAGCAATGCATCTTCTGATTTCTTGACTGCTTGTTGTTTCTTTATTGATAGTTGATACAAGTAGGTTAAAGTTGTCCACTATTTCAATTTCTTCTCCATCAACAATGAACTTATTGATTTTGCCAGTTGTCAGGATCTTTGTCTTCTTTACATTAAGGTGCAGGCCCATTTTAAGACTATGTTCCTTGATCTTGTGAAGCAAATGTTTCAGATCTTCTTCACTTTCAGCCAGTAATGTAGTATCACCAGCATAGCGAAGGTTGTTGATGATTCTCCCACCAATCTTCACACCTCTGTTGGCTTCATGCAGTTCTTTGATGATTTGTTCTGCATATAAATTAAACAGATAGAGGGAAATTATGCAGCCTTGTCGTACACCTTTGCTGGTTTTAAACCATTCTGTTTCTCCAATTCAAACTGTTGCTTCTTGATCAATGTAAAGGGTTGTGCAAGAGAACGATCAGGTGTTCTGGTGTACCCATGCTTCTTAATGTGGCCCAGAGTTTCTCATGGTTTACACAGTCAAAAGTCTTGCTGTAGTCAATAAAACACATATAGATAGCTTTTTGGTATTATTTAGTCTTTCCAAGGATCCATCTCACATCCACGTTGATGTCTCTTGTTCCTCGCCCTTTCCTGAACTCTGCTTACACTTGCTGTTCTGTTGGTGTCTGCCAGTTTCAAGACTATATTTACCTTTTTTTCTTTTCAAGGCAGCTGGTAGCTAAGGAATCCTATATGTGAGCACTTATCCTACTTGTCCACGGAGAAAACAAGGTTACTTTTCTCTGTGGACAGCAGGATAAGTCCTCACAACCTTCCTTCCTCACCTTGGAGTTGTATTCTGCTAAGCTGGTTACCAGACTGAGGAGATAGGGCACAGCAGTGGCAGGCAGGGATACGCAGAGATACGCAGAGGATCTGCTTTAAAAGTTTCTAGGAGTTGAGAGAAGCTCTCACATGGGCTTCCTTTTGGGATGTCACTTATATATTGAAGACATTCTGCGGTACACAGAGAACACCTGATACAGGTGAGTGACCTTGTTTTATTGTTTTGGAAACATTTGAAAGCTTTTTTATTTAGTGAGGCTTTTTGAATATAATGTTAACCTAAATTGTGGTTTTATTGAAGTATAATTTTATGATTGTGTAACTATGACTGAGTTATATTTTGTATATGTTCTTTGTAAACCACTTAGATTAATTTGATAGGTTGTATAGAAGTAAATGAAATGAAACCTTTTTTTGGGCTGAGCATACTTTCTGATTGACAGCTTTTGTTATTTCTACAATGGATTGTATGTTTCAGGGTCTCTCTGGGCTCTGCCTTGTCCCCCCATGCTTTTTAATTTGTTCCTTCAAATTTTGGTGAGTTAGGTACAAGAACATGGTTACATGCATATGCTGATGTTATCCAGATCCTAAAACCTCTAGAAGGATTTCAGGTTGCTGTTGTCTCTAAGTTAAGTGATTGATTGGCACTGGTAGTAGATTGTACCAGGACCAACAGGCTCCTGTAATCCTGAAAAACTGAGGCATTGATTTGTGGGGCCCATGAATGGCTTGTGAACCGTGTGTTGCTGAGCTTGGTGGGGTAAAGATTTCCCTAAGGGACCTTCAGGACCTGGGTGTCCAGTTGGATTACACAGTACAGATCCTTACTGTTTCCACAAATTGATGAAACACAAGAAAATCAAAATGCAGAAAACTAAGTTTAATAGTTACTGATGTCGACAAATTATATCAATATCAAAAACAAAAGAAAAATCTAAAATAACCCCATATATCAAAGAAAAATGTGTATATAACCGAGAGAGCTCAAAATAATTCAGGCACCAGAATTTCAGTGAGCTCTGCACTTTTCATCACTGCTCCCAAAGTTAGAGAAATTTAATGTCCTTTTGGGATATATCCAAGATTATTGAAGGAACTTGGGGACATTCTAGTGGCTGCACTGACAGACCTTTACAATGCTTCTTTAGAGTCAGGAGTGGTCCAGACAAATGGAGAAAGGCACATGTGGTCCCTTTACACAAAAAAAGTGAAAGTAAGGATGAAGTTGAGAACTATAGGCCAGTTAGTCTAACCTCTGTTACAAGTAAATTATTGGAAATGCTGCTAAAACAGAGGACAGTGAAGTTTCAAGAGTCCGATGGATTGCAGGATCCAAGGCAGCATGGGTTTAGCAAAGGGAGGACTTGGGGTATCTGGGTGACCAGGGAGTTGGACCGAGGGAGAACCCTAGATGTGGTGTACTTATATTTCAGTAAAGCCTTTGACACCATTCTGCACAGGTGATTTGTAAACAAATTGAGCACCCTAGAGATGGACCCTAAAAGACTGACTGGGTTAGATATTGGTTGAGTGGGAAGCAACAAAGGGTAAAGGTAAATGGAGCTCACTCAGAGAAGAAGGATGTTATCAGTGGTGTGCCACAGGCATCTGTCCTGGGTCCAATTCTTTTTAACATCTTTGTTAGCGATATTGTGGAAGGGCTGTCGGGTAAGGTTTGCCTCTCTGACCCTACATATTTTAGCATTTAATCTCAGCTGCCAAATTCTTGACCATTCTTCAAGCGTAGCTACATCTCTTCTCATGTTATCTACTCCTTCCTGAGTGTCTACTCTATTGTAGATTTTGGTATCATCCACAGAGAGGCAAACAAGCCCTCTTCACTCCCATGAACTTATCTGTCCTCCTGTGGGCTTAGCAGAACAACTGAAGAAGCCAAGGAGCAGTGAAAGTTTGGCCAGAGTTGGGGATATGCAATGTTTATGGCAGTGAAGAGGGCTTATTGTAGAACAGCATAGCAGCCTTGGTGAATAATTCTGCCCCTGTTCATGGCGAGAGTTTCCAGTACACCAGATAAGTGTTGAATGGTTTTATTACCTTTGTTATCTGTTCCTGGGATTGGACTGGACTGACTTTTTTAATTTAAAGAATTACCGAATAAAGAAGTAATACTTAAAGAGTAGGGGAAAAAAGGACATTTAATAATAATAAATTAAAAAGGACTTTAAAAATTCTCTAACCTTGGAAGCAACAATGAAAGGTGCGGAACACATTGAAATTCTGGTGCCCTAAGTAATTTGAGCCCCCTCTGTTACATACACATATTGTTTCTTTGATATATGGGGTTATTTTTTATTTTTGTTTTGTTTTATTTTTGATATTGATATAATATTTTGACATCAGTAATGATTAAACTTAGTTTCCTTCATTTTGGTTTTCTCGTGTTCAGTTGGATTCTCAGATGCACTTTAATACTCAGATGAGTTACTTCAATTTCTATCTAGCCTGATCTTGCATATAGTAATGCATGCATTGGCGTTCAGCATGCTAGTCTACTGCAACATGCTGTATGCAGACTTATCAGCTAGGCAGATGCATAGGCTGCAGATGGTCCAAAATGCTGTGGCTCAGACTATCACCGAGAAGAAGAGTTGAGAAAGTATGCTGTTAATTTTGTCTCAATTAAATTCACTATGTAAGAAAACATTTAGTTCAGGCTGTTGGTGCTGACTCATAAGATTTTGTGTACTAGTCATCTTCTATATTTGAAAGAGATTGCAGTGATATCAACCCTCTCTAAGTTCTAGTCAAGGTTATTTGTTAGGGGTTCCCTCCTTTGCACAGATATGTTTCCAGAGTTTGAGGGTCTGGGCATCCTCAGTTGTTGCACCTATTTTATGGAACAAGCTCTGCATCATCTCAGAACTGAACTGGATTGCTGAGATTTCTTAAGAACCTAAAAACTTTCTGTTTCTAAGGTAATTGACTTGAGTTGAGGTGTTTTGGTCTCGTGGGGTGAAATGTTCAGGTCTTAGTTGTAGAATCCATTGTCTGTTTTATATGAATTTGAGAAATGAGAGTGATTTTGCTCATGAGTGACCACCCATAAGATGACTTTCTCACTGGAGCACCGCATTGGAGGGCTCCACTAAAGTCACGCTTAAAATCAGTACTCTTTTAGGTATTGCCATAAGGAGAAGGGGAATTGGTTCAGTTCTTTGTCCTTATATTAAGGGCCTGTTGGGCAGCCAGAAGATTGAAAAAGGAGCTTGGAAAGGATTCTTCAAAGCCTCGCACAACCTCAGTGCTCTTCCCTCCTCATTCCCCCTGCTCTCCCCCGAAGATTCGAAGGCAGTTCTTCAGAGGTATATGACTGAAGGTCTGGCAGCAGGGGAGTAGCACTGAGACCAGCATGATTTTTACATCTTGGGCTCCCCAAGGATAGTACCAAAACTGTCTGACTTGTTTTGTGGGTGTCTCCTGATCTCATCTGCTGAATGATGCATGTCAGGTTTAGGCCACTTGGGGTATCTGATGGCACAGTGCCATTTTTTTCTGCTTCGTTCAACTGCTTAGATGGGTTGGTTTTGCTTCTCATGCTTTTCCACGCCTCTTGTGCACCTTCTCTCTGTGCGCATCTATAGAGTGCCTTGTGTTGCTCATACAGGCCTAGCTTGTAAAATTACTGTCTGCATGGTCCTAGCACGCATCACAGCATACCATGTTGGCAAGCCTTGAGCCTGTATTGCCGAGCTGTTAGTGGCGTTGGAGATTCATATACCTACCTCTAAGAAGCGCTGCCTGGTCTGTGAAAAGTAGAGAACTTCATTGCTGGATTCTGGTGTCTGTGATTCTTGCATGGAAACTTCTAATTTACCCTTGGAGTCTTCATCTCCCCTCTCGCAGTGAGGGGATGCCCTGGCCTTATCATCTTCGCTACCGGAGTCAGAAGATGCAGTGATTAAAAGGAATGATTGCCAGAACCTAGAGCGCTCACTGTTCTGGCCACTGGCCATTCTCCTTCTCTTAAGGGTCCTGGAAGGGAGCTGTCGGTCTCTGCGTTGTCCTCCCCAGAATTCTTCTCCTCTCTGTAGCAAGTTTGGTTTTTATGGCATGGCAACTCAGACCCTGGAGCTTCCAGGTCTTCTGAATCTCTTGCCGCTCACTTGGAAGAGGGGACAGTGGCAAGTTGAATCCCGACCCAGAAGCTGCCTTCTTAGTAATCTCAGTAGAAGATTGGAGTCTGGAAATTCGGATCAACTGTCCTTTGACCGAGGCCCAGAGTCCAGCCCCAACGTCTCGGGCAATGGTTCCAACCTGGAGAATAAGATTCTTCCCCTTTGGAGGTTCACAACAAATCTAGTATTATCCATTTGTTCAGGAAGGATGACTAGTGGCTCTGATTGCTCAAGTATCATCCACACTGCATTTGTCTGACCCTCCAATGGCAGAACAAGAGCCACAGATCCAAACCCTCCTGCAAGTGGTTCGGAAGTCTACAATGGCCTTTCCTTTTCCAGAGGTTATAAAAAACATGATCCTCTCAGAGTGGGACTTGCCTAAATCCCCAGTAAAGGGACTGAGGGTTTGTAGGAAGCTTTATGCCTTGCCACAGAAGGACTGCACCACCTGGTTCAGTACATCTTGAATGGATGCTGTCATACGCCCCCCAGCCCTCCACCTAGGGGTCAGAGAGTTGGGGCTGCCATGATGTCCTTTATGCAGAAAATGACTATAGCTTTTACTCCCGCTATGCCTTATGGGAGTGGTAGTTTTTAGTCCTCTGATAAAAGGATAGCCGTGAGTCGAGTGTTAGGCAAAAATTGACAAGAAAATTTATTCCCCTTCCCAAACAGACTTAGTGCAGAACAAATCCTCTGGGCATCTTTAAGAGGGGTCCCACGATGTCCATGGCCATACGCCGTATGGGTTCAGATATCGTGGGGGTAGGAATCATAGGTACCCCGGGTGGCTTGGCAGGGGTAACCCGCTGACACGATGGACAAGATTCACAAAAACGGGTGGTCTCTTTAAAAAACCCCGGCCAATAAATTTGGGCTAAAATTTGATCCAGGGTCCCCTGTATTCCCTTATGACCCCCTATAGGGTGGTTGTGGGCTAGCCTTAAAACCACGGCCTTGAAAGTGGTCGGAACAACCAACTGTTTCCTAACTGCTCCAGTCTGAGGGTCATTACTCTCCCTATATAATATTCCCTTATCTAATAGGAATCTTGGGAGCATGTCCTGCTCAATTGTGGCATGCTCAAATGCCCGTTTTAATGCGGGGTCTGCTTGCTGCTCCTTGGGGAAAGATGGAAATCTCTTAACGACGTCTGCCGGAACCCAAGGCAGCCGTTGTCCGGTCTCCATTTCTGCCCTCCGCTGAGTTCTTTGCTTTCTTTCCCATCGTTTGTCTGCTTTACTTTTCGCTATCTTCTCTGAAGGGACACTAATTAGATCCTCATGTGTGGGAAGCTCATTTAGTGCCTCATCTGCTGGTTCCTCTCTCTCCCGTAGGGGTTCATCTATCCCTTCTGGGGGTTCCTTCTCTTCCTCTGGGGATTCAGCTTTTGCCTTTGAGGTTCCTGCCTGGGATCTAGTGGAGACCATACCTGTCTTCATGTGTAGGCCCTTCTCCATCCCTCTGCGAAACCGGGGCCAGTCCCTACCCAGTACAATATCGTGGGGCAACTAAGGGACTACTGCCACTAGCACCTCCTTCCGTGTACCTAACCCTTTTATTGAAAGTTTGTACAGCGGGTAAAAGGAAGACTCTCCATGTATACAACGGATCTTAACTCTGCCTTCTGGTTGACTCGGTACTGACCCACTGCGGGCTTCTATGGTCTGCCAGAGTTTTCTCGAAACCATACTTTGGTCTGCACCCGAGTCAAGCAAGGCACTGGCTAAAACACCCTGAACCTCCACATTCAGAAGGAAACCTTCTTGTGCGTGCTTACCATTAGCAATTATCAGTGCTGTACGCATCATACAATCTTTTTTCATATGACCTGCTTTACCACACTTATAACATTTTCCTCATTCCCATTTACTTTCTCTCCCTGGCAGACAATTGGTTACATGTTTCACATTTGGTTTCAACTCGTTTTCTGATTTTTCAAAGTTTGCCTCACCCAATACGCTTAGAGCGCTCCCTTTTGGTTTACTAACCAACTCGGCCTCGAGATACCGTTCCGTAAGGAGGGCAGCCTCTGCTGTGGTCTGGCAACTTTGCAAAATCAAAAAAGCAGGTATTTCTTTAGGAACTGCTTCCATGTATTGTTCCAACACAATGGCATCAATTACTGATTCAAGGGCTTTTCCTTCAGGAGCGAGCCACTTCCAGGCTAAGCTCTGTTACCTTTGTACCAAAGCCTTAGGTGTTTCATTTGGCTTTAGCTTAGTAGCTCTCAACATTCTTCTATAGACCATAGGTGTCAAACACAACCTATCTCAAATAGCTTTCTTGAGCTCATAGCTCGTCGCAAGAGCAGCGGGCATGGCTTTATAGGCCGCTAAGGCCTCTCCCGTTAGGGACGTCGCAAGCCTAACTGCCCATTGTTCTGGCGGCCACTTCACATTAAGGGCAACTCTTTCGAACGCCTCAATAAAGTCGTCTATACCATCATTAACTGTAAGTTGTCCAAAAGCTAAAGTCTCACAATGCTGTGGTCCTACCACATAGGTATGCGCGGGTCTTGCTTGTCCTTCCGCCTTCTGGCCGGCAAGCAAAGCCTGGACCAAGTCCACAATCAGTTTTTGCTGGGCCTGGAGTGTTGCAGCAGCCTGTTCCTGGGTGTGCTGAGACATCTCCCGCTGTTTTTCGAATTGGGAGGCCATCCAACGGAACATCTCCTGCGGATCCATCTCTCGTGCTTTCTTCTGCAGAGAAACAAAAGAAAGAAAAGGCCCACCAAGTGCGGCACTACCACTGTGTTTTCAGACTGTCTAACTTGGGTGCTGGTTATGAGCTCTCTTTCTCACCGGAATCCCCTACACCCACGCCCAAATACCGTTTACCTGAGCATAGTGTAGATTCAGGCCTTGAAAAGGGGTCTTTTCGCTGGTCTCCGGTCCCTCTGGCCAATACTGCCAGCGATCTCCCACTCTGCTCCTCAGCACACAGCTTTGCAGCCTTGGTTGCTTCCGTTGAAAACCTTTGGTGTATCTCCTGGAGTTTTTCCACTTGTATCCTCTTATATATTCGTAAGTTCTACACAAAAATCTGTGAAACTACGTCACTTGTCATACGCCCCCCAGCCCTCCGCCTAGGGGGTCAGAGGGTTGGGGCTGCCATGATGTCCTTTATGCAGAAAATGACTATAGCTTTTACTCCACTGGGAGTGGTAGTTTTTAGTCCTCTGATAAAAGGATAGCCGTGAGTCTAGTGTTAGGCAAAAATTGATAAGAAAATTTATTCTGCTTCCCAAACAGACTTAGTGCAGAACAAACAGTACTCTTTACAGGAGCTTTGCTTGAAGGTTATTTACAGAAACAAAAATAGCTGTATTTTCATACTCCTGGCTTCCAAAACGTGCAGGATATTTTTTTCTACAACAAAATAGTAAATCAAAACAGCTTCTTCTTTTTCCTCAAAGAAGAAGATTCCTCTCTGCTTTATCTCAGCTCATTCACCCAAATCTTTAGCAAAGAGATTTAATGTCGTCTGCGAGACAGAGCGTACAATCCATTGGAATTTCTTCTGAGTCAGCAGAATTAAATTCCCATTGCATCTCCTCAACCTCAGGGCTTACTGAGCTTTGTTTCAAACTGTTACTGCTAGGCTGGAAATAACCTCTCTCTAAGAACTGGGGCGTTTCCCCTGGGTACAGTTCTAGATGGTGAGGTTTTGTAAGGTTTGTGGCTGTGGGGATTCTTCCCTGGCTCTCCCCTAGTTCTCTCCAGCTGCTAGACAATGCTTTATACCTTTCTGCATTCAGTTCCTGCCTAAAGCACTGCCCTAGCTCTTTAGTACAAGCTGAGCCTCTTGACTTCCCTGGTTTAGTGTTAGGTTCCCACCTGTATAGACCTTGAGACCTTTCCTCCTGCAGTGAGATCTGAAGGGCTTCCAATTCTCTCCGTCTAGGCAGGTTCCTAGTAACTGGCTGTGCCTTCTCTCCTTCTGCTCGGTTAGTCTCACTTCCCAAACTACAACCAGGTTCTTCACAGAGTCTCCAACCTTCTGAAGTCTCTGAGCCTCTCCACTTCTGTAAAGCTCTCAGTGTGCCAGTCTCTCCTTCTTGGCCACTGCTTCCTTCTCTACCTCCTTCTCCTCACTTTCTGGAGCTACTGAGCAGCGTTTATCTTTTTTTTCTCTGAAGCTTGGCTCGGCTTTTTTAAGCAGGTGAGAGTAATCAAACTCCAAGCTTGCTGCTACGTCAGAGCTTGGGTGTGTCAGCTCAACTGCTCCCTCTCTCTGCTTGCTTCTCTTGTGCAGACCCTGAGCTGTGTGTGTTGGCTGACTGTCATTTTTAAAGGTAAAATCCACCTTTCTTTCTACTTCCATAGGCTCTGCCTGTGCTTCTGTATTACAATGTGCATGGCACAACAGTCACAAAGCAGACTACCATCCCGGTGGATGGCGATACAGTCCTAAAAAAAAAATCCTAAAACCCCCTGGATCATAAGATAGACTCTCCTGAGGAATCGCTTCTCAGCTTCCAATGTTATCCTCCAGTTGGCTGTGTGCAGGCCTGACGACCCAAGCTCTTCTCCACTGGATCCAATCTCTCGCCCCAGAGGACACTACTCCCCTCTTGGAGTCAGCAACAGGTTTTCTGTTGGATGCCATGTATGATCTTGTCTGCTTGGTGACTAAATACATTGCCCTTTTGTCGCTGCCACAACATTAGCTTTGGCTTTGCCACTGGCAATGAATTCATCCTCCAAATTCCAATTATCCCAACGTCTTTAAAGGAAGGCTGTTTGGAGTGGACTTGGAGACATTCATTACGGATATGGGTGAGTCCAAACCTCATAGCCTCCTGGAAGATAGTCCAAAGGGGTCTGAGAGGCGTACAGGTGCATCTTCCTCTGCATCGTACTCCCGTTTTCCTTGCTCATACTACCTGGTCTCCCAGACTTCCCGCCCCAGAAAGCTCACCTTCTAGTTTTTGGTCCTGGACTCAGCCCTTTCGTGGGGCTCGGGGCCCAAAGGTGCTGCCTTCTCCAGAAGTGCCTCCTCCCATTCAGAGCAATGACTGGTTGGGGACCCATTCCGGGATGACTCCAGTGGATGGCAGGCTGTGCCTTTTCTACAAGGAGTGGGCCCAGGTCACCAAGGATCACTAGGTTCTAGACACTAATCAGCACAGCTGTGTTCTGGAATGCAGAGAGCCTATCCCAGAGGCCTTCATCTTCTCCCCATGTAGTTTTGTGGCCAAGAGAGCCATCATTCAGGTCATGCTGGAAAGGTTACTATGACTGTAGGTGGTGGTCCCAGTTCCTCCTGCACACCCTACATTTCTGGATGGAGACCCTGCGGTTAGAAATCCAGACAGTGTGCTGTAGGGAATTCCTTACATTGCTGCATCTAGCCAAAGCTTGTTTTCACATTCCTGTCTGTGAAGATAAACAGTGCTTTCTTTGTTTCACTGTGCTTGGCTCTCATTTTCTATTTTCTGCTCTTTCCTTTTCCCTTTCTATCTCCCCAAGGGCATTCTTGAAAGTCATTTTAATGGTGGCCGCTGTGCTCACCAAGGGATCTGTGTGCACTGTCATGATGCGGGCACTAATAAAGTTGGTTTTAAGAAAAGAAATCCTGTTTTAGAAGAACTAGATGTGCAGTTACCTCCAGGCACAGCTAGAGGGAGCAGGAACAGACATACTGGTCTTAATGAACCTAATCTCACTGATCACCTGCAGCTGAAAGGGAACCAGGAAGTCAGCAGTAACGGTTCACTTTATAAGCCAGAGCAGAATGCTTCTGGGGAGGAGTGGCATAAGCAGGAATGGCATAAGCAGTGGCATAAGCAGAGGAAGCAGTGGACACAGCAGGAGCTGAGGAAGGAGGAGAAAGAGGAAGAAGGAACTGGAGCTGGACTAGAAGGAGAAACAGCAGAGAAGCCTGGAGGCTATCAAGGACATAAGCCTGATTGCTGTGGAAGAAGCCAAGCTGGAAGCTGGAGGAGAAACAGACCTCACAAGGTGGGAAGCCAGAAAGCCCAAACTGGACCTGTTCTGCAAGGGGAGTTTGGTGGAAGTTGCTCCAAGGTGAGAGGCTCTGCCACGCCTAGTTCCTATACTCTGCCTGTTTGTAACATAGAGAGAAGAAAGCTAAGAACCAGAGAGGGAGGTTCTGACAGAAGCTCATCTCTAGAGGATCATTGCCCAGTTTCACCTATTCAGAGGGAAAAGCAGTTTTATAAGCAACGGAAGTTTTTACTCAGTGAGCCAAGGTATGAGGCATTGAAGATTAACTGTAATGATTGTACTGCTAAAAGTTATGCTAAAAGAAGTATTCCTCCTAGGAGAAACAAGAGTCAAGACTGGTTCACTAAACTACCGCCAGCCTTAAGAGTCCCTGGTTATGTGAAGCCAAACTCCCAAGTAGTAGATTACCATGCTGAAATAGACAGGGACAGTGGAAGCCCTTTGAATCAGTATAGGGGAGAGGATTTGATGGAAGTGGATTCTCCCAGCACTATTCCCTCACCTTTGCCTGAGGAAATGGAATGTGATTGGTGCACTGCCTATCCTCCAAAGTGTGTATGCTCCACAGAAGAATAAATGAAGTATAAGTTGATGTTTATTATACTGAATATTACTTTGAAGAAAACCTGCTTTAAACTGTGAAGTAACAGTTAACTAGCCAGTGAATATTGGTACCTTTTGAAACAAAGGACTGTTTCTGTTATCTAAAATATCTCTTAGTTGAACCTTGCTTTAAACGGGGAATAAAAGCCTTTATTACCCTACACTTGGACTCTTTGTTCTTTAACAGCGCTACCTAGTGGCGTATAATCTTTGTGTCACCGGCAACCGAGTGACAGCACCCATATCTTGACAGTTGACTTATCTGAGCCAGGTCACAGTCAGAAGCGTCTTGGGTTTTGACCCATGTGGTGCAGTTCATGGAGGATCTTGGCTGGGTGATCAATAGATGTAAGAGCCATTTGGAACCTTCCCAATCACTGGAATATGTGGGAGCGCAGTTTGACACTCAGGTAGGCAAGGTCTTCCTACCCAAGGAGAGGGTGAAAAAGTTATTGGCCCAACTGGTAGCAGGCTCCCAGTGTATGGGATTATCTACAGCTTGGCTCAAGGTAGCATAAATCAAAATGATACTTTGCTGTATCATTGGTCACCAAGCTCTGAGGATTTCGAGGCCAGGCTTCCACTCCAGCTGGAGATGGTGCCCAGCCTGTGGTGGTGGAAGCAACCACAGCTTCTGAGGAGTGGTATGCCACTGGATGATCACTTGTGGCTTCTCCTGTCTACAGATGCCAGTCTGTTTGGCTGGGGAGCCTATTGCAAGAACCAAACAGCACAGGGCTGTTGGAGCACCCAGGAATTGACATTGCCCATCAACCATCTCGAGGCGAGGGCCATTCGTCTGGCCCATTTGCACCTCCGAACCCTAATCAAGGGCAGAGCGGTTCAGGTGTACTTGGACAGTGCCACAGCAGTGGCATATGTCATTCATCAAGGGGCATGAAGAGTGCCGGAGTAGTCCTGGAGATGATCCTTCTGGGCAGAAAGGAAACTACTAGAACTTTTGGTGCAGCACATCACCAGAGTCGACAACATAGAGACAGATTTCCTCATTCACCACTTTCTTGATCCTGGAGAGTGGGAACTGAGTCAGGTGGCATTTCAGCAGATTCTGCCTCTCTGAGGTCGTCCTGAGATGGATCTGATGGTGACCCAATCCAATGACAAAGCATGCAGATTCTTCAGTCGACATTTTGTGACAGCATAGGGGAAGAGATGGTCCAACAGCATACCAATAATAAAAAGATAAGTGATAATTAAGATGATTCTATTGCCTGTGGCGGTATCTTTTACAGAGTCTGCATCTAATGCTCATTAGGAAGGTTATCTGGGGATGGGACAAAGCAGTGAGGGCGTTTTTGTGGAAAGGGTGTAAAACCTGCCTGCGGCTGCAGATCTTACAAGGGGCAATTGTGGATGGAAGGATGGGCTTACCAGATCTCCGGTTATGTAAAGTGAGTTGTTTACTGGAGGTATGTTCACAACTGGTTGGGGATCTCTTCTGAGTTTGTTGTTTTCATTAAAGGCATAGATGGTTCATCCATATTCATTATTCTTTGCCTTAAATAGCAGAGTTCCTATAGTGGAATTTTTGGTGAAAATGGCACAGTGGTCTTGGATCCAGGAATGTAAGCAGATGGAATTTTCATTTAAGCTTTAAAATTTTTGTAAGATTTGTGGAAACTGATGTTTTCCCCGGGACTGGAGAACTCTTTTTAGGGCAAGGTTTATCTAGGATGGGTCAATTTATGGAGATGGTGAAAAGCTTTCTTTGGTTTCTTGAAGTTTAGACATTATATAGGGATAGTCTTTGGGTGGAAAAACAGGTGGTAGGGTTTTTGATAGTATTTTAATGAAGTCCTCTTTTAAGGAAGGCCAATTTTTGGCTATATAAGGCCTTGGTCCGGGAGCAAGGTAGAAATGAGTGTTTTAGATATCGTGGTTCAGAAATAGACTCTGGATCTTCAGATGGAATTTGATGTTCATTATTTTTGTGCGAGCATGTTTGGAATGAGAGAGGTAGTGGAGAATGTAGCATGTATGAGGTGTATTTTAAGTGAATGCATAGTATCTATTTGTATTCTAAGAGGTCATGAAAGACTAAAGTGATGTTGTGTGAGGCATGTCGTAAGTGTGCAGAACCAGAGAGCACGTATATACACAGGGGTGGATCTACTATGAAACTAATGAAGCTTAAGCTTCAGAGCCCCTAATCCCGGAAGGGCCCCAGAAGTGACTTTAGTCCACATTGCTGAAAAATTTTGGGTCTACTCTATGAGAAGGGATTTAAAAAAAAAATAATATTAATAATATAGTGTAATTCAATACAAGATAATAGTTAAAATAAAAATTAAAAGGTTATTAAAGTATCATGTAGGCTAGTCATAAACAAAAAAACATTCTGAGATGTAGTGGTTAAATTTTTAAAAAATTTGTGGTAATCTGTCATGGAACAACATAAGAATGTAAGATATACCATACTGGGTCAGACCAAGGTCAATCAAGCCCAGTATCCTGTTTCCAACAGTGGCCAATCTAGGTCATACATACCTAGCAGTGTCCCCAAAAGACACAGGTTCCACAATGCTTGTATTGGGTCAAGCATTGATATCCTGGGTCCCTTCTTAATAATGGTTTATCTCCAGGAACAAGGAGGAATGTAGTCTTCACATATGGGTATCGTTGGTACCGACGGGGCCTGCGCAGTAACGCACCCCAGCGTCCAATAGGAAAGCTTTTGGGAGCATCCCACAGCGCCTGCGTGCTGCCTTCCCGCCTTTCCCAACTGTCCCTCTCCAGTTCTTCATTCTCCGCGGAGCCGAGAGATCGCACATCCTGTCACCGCAGAAAATTTCCCTTCTTCTTCTTCTTTTTTGTGGTCGCGTCTGCCTTCCCTCGATGCTATACCAGTACCGCCAGTTCTTCTTTTCTTTTTTCTAAAAACCCCCCACTTTGTTTCTGGAGTCTTTCTCCAAGAAATTTCTTCTCGGGTGCCACGCGCCATTTTTGGCACTAGGCCCAATTTTTTCCCTCAAAATGAAAAAACCCACTTCGGGTTTTAAAAAGTGTTCTAAGTGTGGCAGACCCATCTCCGTCACCGACACCCATGAGTGATGCCTCAAATGTTTAGGTCCTGACCACTCTATTTCAGAGTGTGTTGCCTGTGGGATGATGTTGAAAATGGGCCGGCAAAACCGAGCTGCTAAACATAGCACCCTTTTTCCCTCCGATGCAGTCTCCATGGCATCGACGTCTTCCAGGGCTTCATCTTCCTCCCATGGATCTCAGGTAAGTAAACATAAATCTAGCCAGTCCTCAAAGGGTAGATCTCCTTCTAAACATCGAGATGCCTCTGGAATTGCCCTTGAGGGACTTTCGCCAGCAAAACTGCTCCGGCGGGAGGCTTCGGCTTCCAAAGCACTAACGGGGCTCCAGGATGTTCTTGAGGCTTCAACCTCAGCAGAACTACTGGTGCCATGCTCTGGGGTTCCAGCCGCTTCATCCGGCACCGATACCCAAGCATCGGCAGCGTCGATAGACCAGAGGTTCTTGGCTATTGAACGCAGTCTGGTGGCTCTTCTCATGGCCTTGATGCCCCTGAAACCGCTTCAGACAATTCAACCGGCACCGACTCCGGTACCGGCATTGACTGCATCGACATCGGCAGGTATTTTACCGTGACCGAGTCATGCGTCTCTATCCGGCATAGACAAGTCGGTACCGGACCACTCCGATGCCGACTTCGATCAGTACCCGTACCGTGCCTTGCACGATCACCTAGATGGGAGATACTTTGAATCCTTGGATGAGTCTGAAGACTCTGAAAGCTCTGCCGATACCAGAGTACTTCTTCCTGAGGATTCCTCTTCTCCTCAGTGTAGGATGTCTCCACCAGAGGATATGTCCTTTCAGGATTTTATCAGAGATGTGGCCCGAGGTCTTTCCATCACAGTGGCTCCTGAAAAAGAGCCTAGGGCAAAGGAATTAGAAATCCACAATACCCTAAAGCTCCCAAGGAGGCAGCTACCTTACCTATTCATGAGATCTTGCATGATCTTATGTTAAGGATGTGGGAAACACCTCTGACCACATCTCCTCACGCTTGAAGACTCGACACCATGTATCGAGTTCCTCCTTGTCCTGGGTTTCAGAAGACTCAATTACCACACCATTCCATGGTGGTGGAATCAGCCATGAGATGGATAAAGAGTGCAAAAAGGCATGCATCTAATTCTCCAGGACATGAGTGTAGGACTCTTGACACCTTTTGATGTTGATCCTTCCAGGCTTCCATGCTTTCTGCTAGGATCAGTTCCTATATCTTGTATATGGGAATGTTCCTTAAAGAGGTCACAGGAGACTTAGAGCTTATGAGCCCTCTCCTTCCTGATGATAAAAGGCAAGATTATCTTGCTCTTGTTAAACATGCTCAGGATGCTTCCAAGTTTATGAATCGTGCAGCCTTTGACTGCTTTGAATGCATAAGCAGAACCTCTGCCATTGCCATAGGTGTACGTAGAATTGCCGGACTCCAGGCATCTGAGTTGGAAATCTGGGTACAGGACAAACTGGGGAATATACCTTGCACAGGAGAGAATCTCTTTGGCAAGAATTGGCAGGAAAAAGCTAATGAGATAAATGCTGACAATATCACTTTGGATAGATTGTCTAAATCTACAGCTGATCCTGCGAGGAAAAGATCCTCTAATAAACCATTCTTCAGCAAGAAGAAAATGTTTTATCCCTCCTATACCCAGCAGGGACATCATTTAGGTCAGTCTGCCCAAAAGGGACTGCAGCAACAACTTAGGCAACAAAGGAAACCAAAAGCAGCTAAGCCTCAACCGGCTCAGCAGACTCAGCCTCCACAGGGGCTTTGACTCCTGTCTAAAGAACTTTGCCTTCCTGGCCCTGAATGGCCCAGAACCGTCCACCATCCCAGGAAGGTTATGTCATTTTGCCCCCAGATGGGGTCAGATAACAGCAGAAAATTGGACTCTGTCTATTGTAAGAGAGAGGTACAAGCTTCATGTCCTCAGCATGCCCCCTCCTACAATGGTAAGACAGTTCAATTCTCAGACCTCTCTCAATGACCGGTTAGGTCAAGAAGTCACTATGCTCCTTGCTCAAGGGGCAATAGAAGAGGTACCCATTCCCCAACGGGGTACAGGGTTTTACTCCCCCTATTTCCTTATACCAAAGAGAACAGGAGGACACAGACCCATTCTAGACCTCAGAGAATTTGAACAAATTCCTGTTCAGAGAGAAGTTCAAAATGATTTCTCTAGGAACTCTGCTGCCATACCTTCAGAGTCAGGATTGGCTTTGTTCTCTAGATCTCAAGGATGCGTACACTCATGTTCTCATCCATCCAACTCACCGAATTTTCCTTCGATTCCTGTTTCAAGGGAAGCACTATCAATACAGGGTTCTTCCTTTTGGCCTGGCCTCTGCACCAAGGGTGTTCACAAAATGCATGGCTGTGGTAGCAGCATTTCTCCGCAGCCTGGGAATATTCGTCTT
The DNA here is from genome assembly GCA_033557465.1 of Ichthyophis bannanicus. NCBI lineage: Eukaryota > Metazoa > Chordata > Amphibia > Gymnophiona > Ichthyophiidae > Ichthyophis > Ichthyophis bannanicus. The sequence continues at coordinate 297,889,747 of CM066033.1, read as the reverse complement.
CCCTTACTTAGACGACTGGCTCATTCAAGCCCCTTCAGAGCCAGAGGCCAGGGTTGCTCTGTCTCGCACAATGCGCATCCTTCAATATTTGGGACTTGTCATAAACTTCCCAAAGTCCAACCTTGCTCCCACTCAATCCCTAGAGTTTATAGGAGCTCTTCTGGATACCAGAAAGACAAGGGCCTACCTTCCACAGCCCTGCTGCCTTCGCATTGTGCAGTTAGCTTCCCAAGCAGTGCTAAAACCTCACCTCACTGCTCGGGAAATGTTACAGTTGCTAGGCCACATGGCATCCACGGTGCATGTGGTTCCTTATGCTCGCCTCCATGTGAGGGCAGCCCAGTGGACCTTATCCACTCAGTGGACTCAGGCGTCAGGTTGCCTGTCAGACAAAATAGCAAACTCAGATCGCCTTATTTTGTCCCTCCAATGGTGGCAGTCACCCAAAAACCTTTTGGTGGGGTTTCCTTTTCACCAACCCCCACCCCAAGCCACTCTAACAACAGATGCTTCACAGGTGGGTTGGGAAGCCCACCTGCAAGGCCTCTCTACCCAGGGTACCTGGACTCCACAGGAGGCCTATCTCCATATCAATCTCCTGGAGCTCAGAGCAATCTTCCTTTCTCTTCGAGTATTTCACACCCAGCTCAGCTACAAGACAGTCCTAGTTCAAACGGACAATCAAGTAGCCATGTTCTATGTGAACAAGCAGGGAGGAACAGGCTCTCTGTCGCTCTGCAATGAAGCTTTGCGACTATGGGCCCTCGCCAGAGAGCATCAGATTCATCTCCTTGCGGTGTATCTTCCAGACATTCAAAACTCTTGGGCAGACAGACGCAGTCATGTTCTGCTTCCACACGAATGGTCTCTCCATGCAGATCAGGTGGCCAAAATTTTTCAAATTTGGGGAATCCCGGACATAGACCTCTTTGCAAGTCTGCTGAATGCCAAACTTCCCCGGTTCTGTTCCAGAATTCTGGCTCGAGGTTGTCAGGCCAGGGATGCTTTCCTCCTCCATTGGGGTCAGGACTTCCTGTATGCCTTTCCACCCATTCCCTTAATTCCCCAAACCCTGTTCAAGCTTCAGAGAGACAGAGGTCATATGATCCTCATATCTCCATGTTGGCCACGGCAAATGTGGTACCCTCTGCTCCTACATCTCTCTCAAGCTCCGCCTCTGGAGTTAGGATCTGCTCCAGATCTCCTTTCTCAAGAGAACGGGATGCTGTGGCATCCCAATCCCCAGTCTCTGCATCTCAGGGCCTGGTTGCTGAAAGCCTAGAACTTCACGGTCTTAACCTTTCCCAGCAGGTGAAGGATATCCTTCATGCTTCCAGGAAACCTTCCACAAGACGCTCTTATGCATTCAAGTGGAAAAGGATTACCATATGGTGCTTGCAGAAGGGTCTTAACCCTCTTGCGTTACCTCTGGAATCATTACTGGAGTACCTCCTTCATTTATCAAATGCAGGGCTTAAGACTAATTCAGTGAGTGCTATTGCAGCTTCTTTCAAGCCTCTCAATGGACAACCTAATTCCTCTCATCCTGTCATAGCAAGATTTATGAGAGGCCTTCTTTAACGAAGCCTCCCATTAAGCCACCACCGGTGGCATGGGACTTGAATCTGGTACTTGGGCAGCTCATGAAACTGCCCTTTGAACCATTAGCCACTACCTCTTTGAAATTCCTTTCCTGGAAAGTTATCTTTCTCATTGTAATCACATCAGCACGTCGCATCAGTGAATTGCAAGCCTTGGTGGCTGATCCTCCTTATACAAGGTTCCATCATGATAAGGTATTTATTTATTTTATTTTATTTTATTTATTTATTTATTTACATTCTCTTATATACCGCGCTATTCTGCATCAGCGCGGTTTACATTGAACAAACTGAAATTACATTGAACAGGGTATTATAACTTGGAGAAAACTATTTTACAGGGAACATGTGCTATGGAGGGTTAAGTGGCTTGCCCAAGACCACAAGGAGCACCTGTGGGACTAGAAACCCCAGTCCTTCCAGCCCAAGGTTGCTGCCCTCTAGTGGGATTTGAACCCCCGACCTTCCGGCCTGAAGTACATTGCCCCAACCACTAGGCTACTCCTCCTTAGGACTCATCCACACTTTATGCCAAAGGTGGTCTTGCCCTTTCATTTGAACCAAGTGGTTTACCTTCCTGTATTCTCTCCAAAGCCTCACACCTCAAATGCAGAAAGGAACCTTCATACTTTGGACTGTAAAAGAGCTTTGGCTTTTTACTTGCAAAGGACACAGCAACATAGAAAATCCTCTCAAATCTGTTGCTTTTGATCCTAGTCATTTGGGACTTCCATTCTCCAAAAGGACACTGTCCAGCTGGATTGCACAGTGTATTTCTTTTGCCTAGGAGAGTAAGAACCTTCCTCTTGAAGGCCATGTCACAGCTCACAATGTGAGAGCCATGGCAGCGTCAATGGCTCATCTTCACTCTGTGTCTATCGACGACATCTGTTGAGCAGCTACTTGGGCTTCGGTTCACAGCCCATTACTGCTTAGACAAGGACTCCCGCTGGGATGCCTTGTTTGGTCAGGCTGTTCTTCAACACCTGTTCCACACTTAATCAACTCCTATCCACCATCCCTGGTAGGATGCCAGAGATCCATGGGGGGAAGTGGAGCCCTTTTGCAAGGGCACACAACTTTCTGGGGCCATCTCCCTGGCATCTGCAGCTAGGGAGTCCCCATATGTGAAGACTACATTCCTGCTTGTTCTTGGAGATAGCATAGTTACTCACCTGTAACAGGTGATCTCAGGGAACAGCAGGAATTTAGTCTTCACAACCCGCCCACCTCCCCTAGGAGTTGTATCTCTCTATCTCTCTCTTTCCCTCTCTCTTTGTCTCAGCTATAAACTCAGCTCGAGAGGGACAGTTGGGAAAGGCGGGAAGGCAGCACATAGGCGCTGTGGGATGCTCTCAAAAGCTTTCCTATTGGACGCTGGGGAGTGTTCCCGCGCAGGCTCCATCGGTACCGGCGATACCCATTTGTGAAGACTAAATTCCTGCTGTTCCCGGAGATCACCTGTTACAGGTGAGTAACTATGCTTTCTTTTATTAGTCTTAAATAGTTTACCCTGTAGCTTCATTGCATGTCCCCTAGTCTTTCTATATTCTGATAACGTAAACAATTGATCTACGTTTACCAGTTCCACTCCATTCACTAATTTATAGACTTCTATCATATCTCCCCTCAGCCGTCTCTTTTCCAGGTTAAAGAGCCCAAACCTTTTTAGCCTTTCTTCATAGGGGTATCCTTCTATCCCCTTTACCATTTTGATGGCTCTTCTCTGAACCTTTTCTAATAACACTATATCCTTTTTAAGATACGGTGACCAGAATTGCACACAATATTCAAGGTGCGGTCTCACCATGGAATGATATAGAGGAATTATAATATCTTTTGTTTTATTTTCCATTCCTTTCCTTATGATACCTAGCATTCTATTTGCTCTTTTGGCCGCTGCTGCACCCTGGGCCAAGGGTTTTAACATGTTATCCACAATGACGCCTAAATCTTTTTCCTGGGTGGTGGTTCCTAATGTGGAACCTTGCATCGTGGAACCATAGTTTGGGTTGTTCTTCCCTAGGTGTATAACTTTGCACTTGTCCACATTAAATTTCATTTGCCATTTGGATGCCCAGTCTTCCAATTTATCAAGATCCTCTTTCAATTTTCCACAATCCTCTTGGGTTTAACTACTTTAAATAATTTTGTGTCATCTGCAAATTTGATAACCTCACTCGTTATTCCCTTTTCCAGGTCATTTATGACCATTGAAGAAGACAACAGCGGTTACCCAGACCTCGTTGCTGGTTGTGAAGGGGCCCCCATAACAGTTCAAGCTTTAGGGCCCCAAAAATGTAGGTCTGCCACTGTCTTTACATAGTATCTGGATGTGTACCTGAATAAAAGCTATATGGCAGAGCGTATTTTAGTTTCTGTTTTGGATATATCCTTGAGTCCAGTTGTGGAGGTCTGCTTGTTAGGGAGGCAAGCCGATGTCTTGTTGGTGTGTAAGGCATTCTTGGTTGTGAAACTATCACCCTTGTTCTGGAATGGGGATTGCACAATCCGCCTAGAGCCTATTCCCCCACTAGCTCTCCCTGTACGTCCTGAGCTTCAGGATGGGGAGATCTGGCAGGGGACGGAGCGGGGGTGGGCCAGATTGACAGACGTACAGGGCCGATTCAGGTCATGGCCCTGTACGTGTTGCCGGGCCTTCCAGGACGTGCAGCTTATACTACCTCCGAGGTGGTATAAAATGCACATTTCGGAAGATTAGAGCCACACACAGGGTGGGGGGGAGGGGGCGGTCCCCATCGTCTGATTCAGGCTGCGGCAGGCCAGCCTTGGGTCAGGCGGCAGGGATGAGGGTGTAGAGGCATGGATGCCGGGGGCGCTTACGGGGAGGATGTCCCTGCAGGCCGGAGGGGCACGCTGGGCCATTGTCAGGCCTGATTCTGGCTTCTGCGGGAACATTTTGTTCCCGTGGACCAGAATCAGGTCCTAACAGCCCCATCTTCAATGGGGACATCCGGACGTCCCGCTCCCAGAATTGGGCTCCACGTGTCCCCCTTAAATGTACTGGAGCAGAGGCCCCTCTGCATATGAGCTCTGGCATGTGCAGATGCATATTCTGAGGCCATTTTAACCAAGAGGAAGTGTTTTCTGAAAATATGGCATCCATTTGTGTTGACGCCCAAAATGTTGCAGTGAGATTTTGAGTGCTATCAAGGTTTGAGGGTATTGCATTTTTTGGGGGGAGGGGGTAAGGGGATAGAGGGGAATAGGAAGCCTGTTTGTTGATGCTTTGGAGCTGTATTATTGACAAGTACTTCAGTAATTGTTTTTGTGTTGACTGTAATCCTTGATAATAAAAAGATTTAAACTAATAGTTCTTATGGATGAGCAAACTAGATAGGCTGTATAGTCTTTATTTTCCATCATTTTCTGTGTTTCTATGTTATTTCTCTTAAGTCAGTAATTCAAACGTAGGCTGTCCAAAAGTGTGAAGCAGTGCTAAGATAACAGCATTTGAACAGTGATGGTCAAGTTGACAGGAACTAAGCGCTGTGCTCCTGCTTGCAATGAGAGTATAGTGAATTCAAGTGGCCTCGAGGATCTAATTGTCCTTGTTGTGGCAAAAGTGTGTGTGGGGGGGAATTGGGGACGTTTTTCATTCAGGCTTATTCTGGCAGGGGTTGTGCTTAAAAGTTAGTGTCCTGACCTTGTGCCTGATAGATGCATTAACTTTTTCCACCATCCTCCGCCTCCCACCTCACTCCCTGGTGCTCCACAAACTTTAGCAGTCACCCTATACCCATACCTGTGATAGTCCTTAATTGCAGTCCAGTGAGGTCACTGTAGCAGAGATGGAGGCCTTATCTGGTGCAAAAAAGGTTCCATTACCTTCTAACCCTCTTATTGTTATACTGAGTGATGTGTTTAATAATTTTGTGATGTGTCAAAGCATGAAGGCATTGGAGATACTAGCTAATAAATCTTTTGAATAAGAAAAAGGTATGCTTTGCTAACTGAGCAGCCAAGATTCTGATATGCTTAGTCAACTTATTCCATTCTGAGTCCATATTCATACTAATTCTCAGTTTATCAGTTAAGAGGACTGAATGCAGATTCAGTAAAAGGACTCTTTTATTTGGATGTTTTTTTTCTTCTATGACTGCAGTTCTTAATGCTTACTGTACCTAGGGTATTGTATGTTTTTTTGGGATGGGTCAGGTGAGAGGTGTGTTTTAATGGGAAAGACCAGATTTCCTATGTGTGTTTTCAAACTGCTTTTTTCTAAAGAAAAGGGTCAGGTAAGTTTGAGAGGATAGGCACTGAAGAGCATTTTTATCTTCTGGGTCTTATACTGTGGGAACATTATAACATGGGCTTACTCCACATGCCTCCTCTGTCTTATTCCCAATGGTACCAACACCAGCAGAACATCTTAGCGAATCCAATAGCAAGGTAAAGAGCCTTATGTATGTTGTTGTGAGAATAATAGAATGTTAAGCGCCAGAGATCAGGGATCAGGCTAGAACGTCAGATAAAGGGTTTAATTTGACTTTTCTGAAATGTGCAGGGCCTTTTGGCAGCCATTTTTCAAACCTAGGCTAGAAATATGTTTATTCTTCTGATTTAGCAAGTAACCTTTGAACACAAGTTTTTGTAAATCTGGAGTGACAATTAACTGAGCCCAGTTCATGAATCATACTTAGCTCTTTCTAATTTATGTGGTCAGTAATTGTTTGTTTTTTTGTGGACTGTTGCTATGTACACAATTTGTTTCGTTAATATGAATGCTATAAATGCAGTTTTATTAATAATGCTGGTAATCTGCGGCTATTTGCCCTGCCACACTGATATATTCTCTCTTCTCCTTCCATTAACTTTTTTTACATGCTGGACTCAAGTTTTTACTCTAGACCTTCTATTTTTCTAGGTTTTTGTCTACTGTGTCTACCTTCATCCACTCTATCATCTACCAATCCTTAATATTTTCTCCTTTCTTCAATACCTCTGCTTTTTAGTGTTCCTTCCCCTCTTTTGTTTTGCTCTTGATTGGCCCAGCTGATCATTTAAAAAAAATAATTATCACAATTCTCCAGGACCAAGCAGGAAGTCAGTCCTCACATATGGGTGACGTTGGCGCCGACGGAGCCCTCGTGCGGAGCATTTCCCCAGCTTTCAAGGAAAGCCTTTGGGAATGCAGCGTGCATGCGAGGTCCCCTTCCCGCCCAAGGGTGCCATCTTACTCAGTCTTTCTTTTTCCGCGGAGACCAAAGGACGTGAGTTCGTGTCACCCGGTAAAAGTAGATTTTTTTCTGCGATTTTTGCTTTTTCTGATCCGCCAGTTCCCCTTCCCGCCTGGGCTCGGTACACTGGTATCGAGTCCAGCATTCTTTTTTCGTTTTTTTTCATCTTTGTGACTAGCTTTTGCGCCTTTTTTGTTATTTTCACTGGCAGCCCGGTCTTTTGACCTTGCAGGGGCCCTTTTTCCCCCGATGGCTGCCAGCAGGTTCAAAAAATGTGATCGGTGCAAGAAACTTATGTCTCTCACCGATACACATGACTGCTGCCTCCGATGCCTCGGGCCCGACCATGACCCGCTGGCCTGTGGCCCGTGCGGCAAAATGTCGTCAAAGGTACATCGGAGCCATCAGCATCAACGTGAGAGAATTTTCTCTGAGTCCGCGTCCGGCCAGGCCCGGACTTTGTCAGAGGCCTCGACATCTTGGGAGTCTGACCCCGAGTGCCATCGTGGCTCCTATGAGAGGGGGTCTCCCACACGGGAGCACAAAAGGAAGAAGAAGCTCGTGAGGGTGGCGTCGGTGGAGGCCCCTGGGTCCTCGAGGGCCAGGTCACGTAGCCCTGACCGCTGCCCCGGGCTCTCTGAGTCAGAGAGGCCGTCCAAACTACCTCGCATGGAGCCGGAGTCCCCGAGTCACGTAAGTTCTGTTGTGGACTCTCCTCCGGGAGAGCTGCCGTCGGGGCCCGAGTCAGAGGCTGCTGTGTCTCCTGAGCTTGGACTCAGGTTGACGGCCTTGGAGAGCAGCTTGGCTGCCTTCATGGAACAGCAGCGGGTGCTGATCGCCAGTCTGACCGGTTATCTGCCCCAACCACCGGAACCTCGACGTCTAAGTCGACCCCGGAGACCGAGCCGAGCCGATCCTCGAGTCCATCAAGTCTCAAGTCGATCCTCGGTCAAGGTCCCCCTCAACCTCCCATGTGGGGCCGAAGTCGTCGATGCCGATGCCCTCAGCGTCGGGGCGGGTGGCACTGAAGCCCACACAGTCGGAGCCGCTCGACTCCTCCTCGGAGGAGTTGGCATGGAAGACGGAGGGCGAGGAGTCTCCGGACACCTTCCGGACCCGGTGCGTCCCTTCGGACTCACTGGAGTCCGAGCCTCGGAGAAGGTCCCCCCCGGAGGATACCCGGTTCTTGGACTTCATAAGGGACATGGCCAAGACTTTGGCATTCCCTGCGGATGCCGAGGAGGTTGTTGGGGCCACTTGGCAATAGTGATCATAGCATGATTGCCTTTGATTTAATTAGTGGAGGAGGGATAGTAAGGAAATCCACAGTACTACCTTTTAACTTTCGAAAGGGAGACTATGATAAAATGAGGAAAACAGTTAAGAAAAAACTAAAAGAAGCAGTTGCAAAGGTTAAAGACGTACATCAGGCTTGGCTGTTGTTGAAAAATACTATCTTGGAAGCCCAGACCAGCTGTATTCCACGCTTTAAGAAAAGTGGAAGGAAGTCCAAAAAACTGCCAGCATGGCTTAAAGGTGAGGTCAGAGAGGCTGTTGTTGCCAAAAAAGCATCTTTCAGGAAATGGAAAAAAGAGCCAAACGACGAAACCTGGAAACAGCACAAGCACTGGCAAGTCAAATGCAAGGCATTGATAAGGCAGGCAAAGGGAGAATTTGAGAAGAAGCTTGCTGCGGAAGCAAAAACGCGAAGTAAAGACCTTTTCAAGTACATTCATAGCAAAAAACCTGTGAGAGAGTCAGTTGGTCCATTAGACGATAAAGGGGTTAAAGGAGCACTAAGAGGCGACAAGGCGATAGCGGAGAGACTGAATGAATTCTTTGCTTCGGTCTTTACTGAGGAAGATGTAGGGATGTTACCCATGACTGAAGTGGTATTTAAAGATGCGGAAGAATTGAAGGAAATATCGATACATCGGGAAGATGTATTACAACTATTAGATAAATTGAAGAGTAGCAAATCACCTGGGCCGGATGGTATACATCCAAGGGTGTTGAAAGAACTAAAATATGAGATTGCAGACCTGCTATTAGTAATCTGTGAACTATCATTAAAATCATCTCTAATACCTGAAGTTTGGAGGATCGCCAATGTAACACCAATTTTTAAAAAGGGTTCCAGGGGTGATCCGGGAAACTACAGACCGGTGAGCCTGACGTCCGTACCGGGAAAAATGGTAGAAACCATCATAAAGAATAAAATTACTCAGCATGTAGATAGTGTCATGAGGCTGGAGCTAGAAAAGAAACAGTGTTGAAAAAAACTCCTGATTTTCATGGAACTCAGAAAAGGCAGAGAGCGCAGTTCCAGCACAGCTCAGCCAGAGGGCGCATGAACAATCACACAGTACCTGAAGCAACGTGCTCTAGCATTGATCACACTAATAACAAGCAGTTTCACCTGTCCTCAAACTCAGAACGTGCAAACCAGAATCCTCTTTATAAAGGAAACCAGATGATCAGTGAGAGGGGAGGAACAGGGAGAGAAACAGGAAGAGGCAAGAGCAAGTGCTGGGAAAGTGGCAAGAGCGAGGTCAGAAGGACCGGCAGCAGGACCAGTGAGAGAAGCCTGGAAGAGGAAGGCTTCCATGTGCAGCCAACTCAAGGAGACAGAATCCAAAAGAGGTATTCTCAAAGGGATAAAGTCCAGAGAGGCCAAAGGTATTGGAACGGAGTCCAAAGCCAAGCAAACCAAAGAAGCAGCTTGCCTGATGAAAGCAACTCTCCTAGCCCAAGTAAGTCTCCAATGCTAAACAAGAAAGGCACAAGGAAAGGAGATTCCTTCTACAGTAATACTTTTGCCAAGAAACACAGAGTGGAAATCCACGTCAGGTTTTCCTGGTAACTCTGATTGTAGAGCAGTGCACAGAACAGCTTGTCAGCCTGAGAAGCTAAGTCGCAAGCTGAGTCCTCGGTGTGGCAGCCTACTGAAGCCAAGGTATGAAAAGCCTTTCATTATAAGGGAAAGTTTAAGTGATGAAAACCTTATGGAAATAGATAAGCCTCAGAAAGTTAGAAGAAGTAAAGCTAACCTTTTAAAAGTACTTCCCAACAGTGTGATAAGGAAATTGTATGAGAAACAGAAGAACCCCTGTGAGGAGTGAACAGATATTGAAGACAGTCATAGCATTGAAGAAGGGAGTGACCCAGAATCAATGGACTGTGATTGTGAAACCAGTGTTCCCATTCCTCAGAGTGAACCAATGGAATGTAACTTTTGTTCAAGAACTAGCTTGATTGCCTTGCTAAATGTATAGAGAAAAGGGAACTCTGCATATGGTGAAGTTGATAACCATTTGTTTCCTGATGTTAATTTCTATTGATTTAAAAGAAGCCTTAACCCAGTTAAACAGTTAATTGTGAAGCCTACAACCCTTAACTGTTTATTTAACGGTGGAACCTGTGATAAGGAAGCTTATCATAGCTCAGGTAGGAGCTATAGAAAAGATGATGTGACTCTGAACAAGCAACCTGTCAGTTCTGGTAGAAGCAAGAAAACAGAGTTTTCACATAAAAGACTACCAGTCCCAGAATGCACCAGGTTTCCAGCAGCCATGAGAGGGGCTGAAGTGAGAAAACGTGTGTGCAATCAAGAGAGCTATGAGGTAATCCCTAAGCACTCATCTCAAAGGGCAGGGTCTGATTCAACACAGCTGCGCTGTGTTAGGGAGGAGCACACATTAGGACAGAATAAGAATAGAGCTTATTCTTCAGATAACAGCTTCAGAAACAGCTTCAGACACAGATACAGCAACAGCTCCAAGCTCAAGCACCAACATCATCTCGAGAAGCAGAAGCCAAGCCAAGCGGATAGAGAAAGAAGGAAACTCTCTGGAAGGAAGAGAAGAAAGCCCATTGGACGGTCTGGGAGAGTCCAAGGCAGTACCTATACTGGGAGGTATTCCAAATGCCAGCAGAGTCCATTGGACTGGAGTCAGCCAGAGGAATGGAATGGCAGAGATAGGAATCACCAGTGGCTACCTGGAAGAGAGAAGACTACACGTGGAAGGGACTTTCAGACCAAGGCCAGAAGATATGTGAGAGAGGATCCAGTGTCCAGGGATCAAGATTGGAAGGCTGGACATCAGAACTGGATTACATACTGGCCAGGCTATACAGAGAGGAATTATGATAGCAGGAGAGGCTCAGGTATGAACACTGATCCAGACCCTATCTATAATAGTGAATGGCAGCAAGGGAATAAGCATTCTCATGATAGTACCTTATTGAAAGACTCGTCTGTGCCAATGTATGATAGTGACCCTATGCTGATTGATGAAGGGGGAGATACAGCAGATGAAACTATTAATTACATGGACTGTTCTCTATCTAAATGCTATTGCTAGCTTTCTGTGAGCAAACACATCAGCCATCACAAAGAAACCTAACTTTGTTCTTTATTTCCACTGCAAACAGCTCTTAAAGCAGGATTTGGGTTCACACAGTAGCAGCCAGCCAGCTAAAGGGTTTCAGCTGGTCAATTGATAGTAATTAAAGCTGCACCTGATTGTGTGTGTGAGCAAGGGAGAATCACTGCTGGGATCTGCGTGGAAAATAAGCAGAAGTTAACCTAACAAGCAAAGTTTATTTATTTCTTTGTGCCTTTTTAGTTGGTAATTATTTGCTAAGAAAACATTAGCTAATTGCCTGACAAGCTGAAGGTTGTTTTCTGGTTTGCTTTGTGACTTTATGTTATCCATTTAAACACTGCAAGCAAGTAACCTCATTTATATTGCTACCAAGCATATTTGTGCTGGGTGAATTAAACCCCATCAATAAAAGAAGTATTTTATTGGCCTTACCACTGGTATCACAACTCAATTATTGTCTTCAGCTGTGTTTGGAGTGAAAGAACTACATTACCCACAATACCTTGCAAGAATCATATGAGTATATGCATCGTCAAGATTGTGTAAGTTCTCACCCTAGGCAGCCATCTGACAAACCTTTTTGTTAGAGGAAAGAATTACCTTCATTTTCTTTTGTGTCTTATTGAACCTAAGCGTTGACTGGGGAAATAAAGCCTTATTACCCTACACTTTGGCGTAGATTGTTCTTGGTAAGGAGTTCTGCACTACAAGGACCAGAATCCTCCTGGTCCTTCAGCTCAACCACTCCTTAAAATAAATTAAATGTTACCGGACGCCCTTATTTCCTACGCCAGTAGGGGCGCCTGGGGACAATAGTCATGACCTAATGGGAGACAGCCAACATGGCTTTAGACAAGGAAGATCTTGTCTTACTAATCTGTTATGTTTTTTTGAAGGAGTGAATAATCAGGTGGATAAAGGTGAGTCGGTTGATATTGTGTATCTGGACTTTCAGAAAGCCTTTGACAAGGTCCCTCATGAGAGACTTTTGGCAAAACTAAAGAGTCATGGGATAGGAGGAAGTGTACTATTGTGGATCAGGAACTGGTTAAAAGATAGAAAGCAGAGGGTAGGGCTAAATGGCCAATTTTCCCAATGGAGAAAGGTGAATAGTGGTGTACCCCAGGGATCTGTGCTGGGTCCGCTGCTTTTTGACATATTCATAAATGACCTGGAAAGTGGAATAACGAGTGAGGTTATCAAATTTGCAGATGACACAAAACTATTTAAAGTTGTTAAAACCCAAGAGGATTGTGGAAAATTGCAAGAGGATCTTGATAAATTGGAAGACTGGGCATCAAAATGGCAGATGAAATTTAATGTAGACAAGTGCAAGGTTATGCACCTAGGGAAGAACAACCCAAACTATGGTTACACGATGCAAGGTTCCACATTAGGAACTACCAACCAGGAAAAAGATTTAGGCGTCATTGTGGATACCATGTTAAAACCCTCGGCCCAGTGTGCAGCAGCAGCCAAGAGAGCAAATAGAATGCTAGGTATCATAAGGAAAGGAATGGAAAATAAAACAAAAGATATTATAATGCCTCTATATCGTTCCATGGTGAGATCGCACCTTAAATATTGTGTGCAATTCTGGTCGCCGTATCTTAAAAAGGATATAGCGATTTTAGAAAAGGTTCAGAGAAGAGCCACCAAAATGGTAAAGGGGATGGAAGGATACTCCTATGAAGAAAGGCTAAAAAGGTTAGGGCTCTTTAACCTGGAAAAGAGACGGCTGAGGGGAGATATGATAGAAGTCTATAAATTAATGAACGGAGTGGAACAGGTAAACGTAGATTGATTGTTTACCTTATCAGAATATAGAAAGACTAGGGGACATGCAATGAAGCTACAGGGTAAACTATTTAAGACTAATAAAAGAAAATATTTTTTCACTCAACGTGTAATCAAACTCTGGAATTTGTTACCGGAGGATGTAGTAAAGGCTGTTAGTGTAGCTGGGTTTAAAAAAGGTTTGGACAAGTTCCTGGAGGAAAGGTCCATAAACCATTATTAAGAAGGGACCCAGGATATCAATGCTTGAACCAATACAAGCATTGTGGAACCTGTGTCCCTTGGGGAAACTGCTAGGTACATATGACCTAGATTGGCCACTGTTGGAAACAGAATACTGGGCTTGATGGACCTTGGTCTGACCCAGTATGGCATATCTTATGTTCTTATGAGGAGCTCGATGCCCTCCAGTATCACTTTCCTCCGAAGGAAGCCTTTACTGTACCGGCTCTTCCGTATGTGGGAGGCACCGGCCTTGGCACCAGTTCTTAGCAAACGGGTCGATTCCATTTATCGAGTCCGTAAGAGCCCTGTGTTCCAAAAGGCACAGCTACTGTACAATTCCATGGTTGTGGAATCGGCCATGCACCGCCTGAAGAGCCAGAAGATGCACTCCTCGGTGCCCCCCGGACGGGAGGCCAGGAACTTGGATGCCCTCAGTACAAAGTGCTTTCAGGGCTCTATGCTATCTTGCCGTGTCCAGACTTACCAGCTGTACATGGGCATGTACCTATGAGACCTGGCAAAAGAGATTGCTGGGTTCTCTGCTGGCCTTTCCGAGGAACCCTTGCAGAGATTCAAAGCCTTATCGAAAGGGATCCGAGAGTGCTCGAAGTTTATCTCTCGAGCAGCCTATGATGGCTTTGAGGCTTCGGCCCGGGTAGCCGTGGCCGGCATCGGTGCACGCCATCAGGCCTTGCTACAGTCATCGGACCTGGAGTCATGGGTGCAGGACAGGTTGGTCGATGTCCCCTGCCAAGGTGACAACCTATTCGGTAAGCCCATGACTGAAAAGGCTGCAGAAATCGAGACTGAGACTCTCACCAGGACAAGGTTGTCCAGAAAGACTTCTGCCCCTTCTCAAAAAAAAAAAGAAGGGCTTGGGAAAGAAGCCTTTTCCCGAGGAAGGGTGCTGTCTACAAATCCTACCCTCAATATCAAGCCTCTCCAGCTCCCCAACAGGGCCAGCAGGCCAAGGGGCAGGGGCATGGGCCCCGTAGGCAGAAGTCCCCCAAGCCACCAGCTCCGGCTCTTGCACAGCAGGGAGCGGGGTTTTGACTCCCACAGCATAGCCTCTTCTCCGCCGCTGGCTCCACTCAGCACAGGAGGCTGGCTGACCCTGTACGCCTACAGGTGGCCAGCCATCACAGGGGATACCTGGGTCCTCAGCATAGTCCAAAAGGGCTACATGCTCCACTTCCACCAGCTACCCCCTCCTACTTTCTAGGGAAGTCTCCAAGACTCCCTCTACACAGAAACCTCCTCCTTCAGGAGTTGGCAAGTCTTCTATAGGAACAGGCGGTGGAACCGGTGCCTCACCACCTGGAAGGGCAAGGCTTCTACTCCAGGTACTTCCTGGTACCAAAAAGGACAGGAGGCCTCCGGCCTAGACTTGTGAAACCTAAACAAGTTTCTGGAGAGGGAAAAGTTCAAGATGCTTACCCTTGGGATACTGCTGCCCTACCTCCAGCAGGGAGACTGGCTATGCTCCTTAGACCTAAAGGATGCTTATACTCACATCCTCATTCATCCAGACCACAGACAATATCTCAGGTTTGTGGTGGGAGGAAACCTTTTTCAGTACAGGGTACTTCCCTTTGGCCTAACCTCTGCCCCAGGGTTTTCACCAAATGCCTGGCAGTGGTGGCGGCTTATCTCAGGAATCAGGGAATTTTTGTCTTCCCATACCTGGACGACTGGCTCATCAGGGGCCAGTCTCTCCAGGAGGCCAGACAAGCCACTCTTCGCACTGTCTCTCTTCTTCAGCATCTGGGCTTTGTCATAAACTACGCAAAGTCCACTTTGCTCCCCTCTCAGACCCTAGAGTTTATAGGGGCAAGATTAGACACCCTGCAGGCAAGAGCTTACTTACCCGAGGACAGGGCCCACAGACTGATGAACTTGGCCAACCAGTTTCAGAGCAATTCTCATGTTTCCGCCAGGCACTACCTGCGGCTCCTGGGCCACATGGCATCCACGGTACATGTGACTCCGAATGCCCGTCTGCATATGTGGGCTGCTCAGTGGTGCCTCAGAGCTCAGTGGGCACAGGCCACAGGCGACCTCTGAGACAGAGTAAAGGTGTCCAAACCACTTTTGGACTCCTTACAGTGGTGGCTACATCTCCCAAACCTTCTCAGGGGGGTACCTTTTCAGGCTCCAGCACACACAAGGGTCCTGACGACTGATGCTTCCTTAAAGGGCTGGGGTACACATTGCCAGGGCACGTACACTCAAGGCCTCTGGTCTCCTCGGGAGGCCACACAGCAGATCAATGTTTTGGAGCTGCGAGCAATCCGCTTAGCTCTACAGACTTTTTCTCATGCCCTCTCTCACCAGTCTGTCTTAGTTCAGATGCACAATCAGGTGGCAATGTTCTATGTGAACAAACAAGGGGGCACAGGGTCCAGGCTCCTATGTCAAGAGGCGCTGGCCCTTTGCAATCAAACAAGGCATGTTTCTCAAAGCAGTTTATCTACCTGGTCAGGAGAATTTCCTAGCAGACAAGCTAAGCAGGATTCTCCAGCCTCACAAATGGCAGTTGAATCCATGGGTGGTCCAGCAGATCTTCCTCCGCTGGGGACTTCCGTCCATTGATCTCTTTGCCAGTCCACAAAACTGTCAGCTGCCCAGGTTTTGCTCCAGACAGCCGTATCCCCTGAGAATGGCAGCAGATGCTTTTCTGATCTCTTGGTCTACAGGCCTCCTGTATGCGTTTCCTCCCACGCCCCTGGTGGCCCGAACTCTGTTCAAGATTCTCCGGGACAAGGCCTCGGTGATTCTGGTAGCCCCCAGATGGCTGAGGCAACCGTGGTTTCCACTTCTGCTGCAGTTGGCGGTGGAAACTCCATTCCCTCTGGGGTTGCAACACGATCTCCTGTCTCAAGATCAGGGTTACCTTCTGCACACCAATCTCAGATCCCTCAATCTGATGGCCTGGCTGCTGAAAGGATTGTGCTAACTCCCTTGCTTCTACCTAAGGAGGTTGAGGAGGTGGTTTTGGCCTCTAGGAGGCAGTCCACCAGAAAGTCCTATGCCCTCAAGTGGCATAGGTTTACGGTATGGTGTGCTCAGCGCAATGTAGATCCTTTCTCTTGCCTTGTGCCAGTAGTACTGCAGTATCTACTTCACCTGTCAGACCTAGGCCTTAAGTCTAACTCTGTTCGGGTCCACCTCAGTGCTCTATCAGTGCACCACTCCTCAGTGGCGGTTCAGTCTCTGTCGGTTCATCCCTTGGTGTCCCGATTTCTCAGAGGTCTGCTTCTTCTCAAGCCTCCGGTTTGTCCACCGGCGACTGAGTGGGATTTGAACGTGGTCTTGCAGCAACTTACTCGCCCACCGTTTGAACCGATGGCTACTTGCCATTTGCGCTTCCTTTCTTGGAAAGCGCTCTTCCTGGTAGCTCTTACCTCGGCCAGACGTGTGAGTGAACTACAAGCTCTGGTTTCTGATAGACCGTACACATGGTTCTATAGGAACAAGGTGGTCCTACGGACCCATCCAAAGTTCCTTTCAAAAGTGGTCTCCTCTTTCCACCTCAACTAGGAGGTGGTTCTTCCAACCTTCTTTCCCAGGCCGCATACCAGCTGGGCTGAAACAGTCTTGCATACCCTGGACTGTAAGAGGGCGTTGTCTTTTTTACATAGAATATATGCGGGGGCATCGAAGGGCTACTCAGCTCTTCGTCTCCTTTCACCCTAATAAGATGGGGTTACCTTTCTCCAAGCGTACATTGTCCACTTGGGTAGCAGATTCTATTGCCTGGGCGTACAAGGCAGCTGACCTTCCCTTGCAGGGTCGAGTCATGGCCCACCGTGTCAGGGCAAAAGCCGCGTCAATAGCTCATCTCTGGTCTGTTCCGTTGGCAGACATCTGCCGTGCTGCAACTTGGTCTTCAAGCCAGACTTCTGCAGCCCATTACTGCCTCGAGAGAGAGTCCCGAAGGAACAGTGCTTTCGGACAGATGGTACTCCGTAATCTCTTTGAGGTTTAGGCAACTCCTACCCTCCGGCCCTTGTGTTGGGCTACCGTACGGGGGCGTTCTCAGAGGATATTCTTATCACGAATGCTGAGGCTCTTGAGAGGGAGAGATTTTTTCAGTTTAGGGTTCCTGGTAGCCTAGAGCTGGGGAGTCCCATATTTGAGGACTGACTTCTTGCTTGGTCCTGGAGAAAGAGTAGTTACTCACCTGTAACAGGTGTTCTCCAGGAGCAGCAGGAATCAGTCCTCACGACCCTCCCTCCTCCCCTGGAGTTGCAGTCATTCATATACTTCATTTTGATTTTTTGCTGTCTTTTAGCTATGTCATCAGACTGAGCAAGATGGCACCCTTGGGCGGGAAGGGGACTGCGCATGCGCGCTGCATTCCCAAGGGCTTTCCTTGAAAGCTGGGGAAATGCTCCGCACGAGGGCTCCATCAGCGCCGTCACCCATATGTGAGGACTGATTCCTGCTGCTCCTGGAGAACACCTGTTACAGGTGAGTAACTACTCTTAATGTGATTGCCCAGACCTAATGGCAGCAAACTTTTTTGTCTGTGTCAGTCAGAGTATGAGTCTTGTTGAGAACAGCCATTCATAATAAATTTCATGAAACAGCATAGAATTTGTACTAAATGATTGCATTAGAAGCCAAGTGGTAATAATGATTTTACCATTTATAATTTTTTTCAGCTTTCTGGGGAGAATCGGATGACAGCAATTCAGAAATTGAAGCTGCTCTACGTCCACATAACCAAGATTCAGATTCTGATGATTTTGAGGACTTTTATAAATAACAAATTATTGCACTTCTTTTGATGAGAAGGGAAAAGGAAATTTTATTTTAATGAACTACTGTACTGCTACTTTCTTTGTCAATGATAGATTCCAATGATGATTCAGATGAATATATATAATAAATTGTATATGAAAATATGCAATTAAGTTGAATACTGTATAGATAAATGTAGTGATTCTATATCATGTGGCTAACTGGAAAAATAAATACATTTAAGTATCCTTTTGTATGTTTTATTTGTTTTTCCAGAAACAATTTTGTATTCATAATTTTAATAGAAGGCAACAGGTACAGAGGTTTATCATGAGGTATCGGGAGATAAAGCAAAAATATATTGCTTTACAAATGGGATATAGCAGCTGAAAGGAAAATTAACTGATTTATTACTAATTTAAGAACATTTTCAGACTTTATTTTGAAAGTGCATAATTGTAAGGAGGATATTGGAAACAAGCAGATCCTGTAAAGAGAATACATTCAAGCTAAGAAGCGAATGTTCCGGAATGCTTGCCGCTCCCAGCTCTCCTTCCTGAATTATTAGTATACTGCTACACTTGTAACACTAAATAAAAGTTCATTTAATAACACGAGTATGTTGTCATCTTTTTTTCAAATAGTGTCATAAAATAATGGAATATTGTCATAAGATCAAGTACACAAACAAATATGAGTTTGCAGGAGAGTAAGATATAAATGTTACTTAGGGCAGTTAATGTGGGAAATAGCGCACACTGTTAGCGCATACTTCACCAAGAGTTACCGTAGTGGCTTGACACTTAGCACATGCTAATTCCTACGTTAACTGAAAAATGAATGGGATAGGAAATGGGCAAAAGCTGGGTGAGGACTGTGCCTTATAGTTAATGCACGGTACAATACAAGCATTACCTGCTAATGCAGCAGACAGCACAGTGTGGTGGTGTTAAGTGCATCTGTGTTACAGGCAATGCAATCAGCATGTGGTAGGTATATTGTCTCTCTCTCAACTGTATGGGAAGATGCTGGGCACATCCCCAATAGTTAACATAGAAACTGCAGTTACTGTGTGTTATTTTTTACTATTAATGTGTGGTAACTGCAAAAGTTTAATGTAGTTTAGTAAAAGGGGTGGTGGGGCTTAGTCTATAAGTGCAATCTAGTTGATGCTTCCAAACATAAGGGACTGAAATGCTATTAAATTTCAACTATAAGAGTGGAGTTTCCTGCACTGAAATATACAAATCTTATTTTCTGGTTACTGTATGAAATTAAATCCTAATTTGACAGTAGCTTTATTAAAATTAATGAAAGTACGCGAGTGGTGCGTGAGATTCGGGATCCAGGGTGAGGCCTGCGGGTGGCGTTCTGGGAGATACGAGAAGTGTTAGTGGATTATTTGGCGCACCTGTACAAGGCTGAGCCCTTTGATGCAACACAAGTGAATGATTATTTATGTGATATCTCTTTGCCGCAACTGAATGATCTGGGTAAGGAACAGCTAGAGGCTGAAATTACAGCACAGGAAGTAGATGGGGCTGTTTGGTGCTGGGAGGGCGCCAGGTGGTGACGGGTTCCCCTCGGAGTACTATAAAAGGTACAGTGCTCAATTATCCCCAATCTTGGCGGTGCTCTTTAATGAGGTGTTGCGAGGGGTGTCATTACCTGCCACAAAAAGGGAAGCTGTCATAGCAGTGATACCTAAGCCAGCTCAAGAGGCGGCTTCTTATCAACCCATCTCTTTGTTAAATACTGATGCTAAAATATTGGCTTCTGTCCTGGCAGCCAGATTAAACCGGGTCCTTCCTGATCTGGTGCATCCTGACCAGGTCAGATTCGTACCTGGTCGTCAGGCTGCGGATAACGTTCGATGGATGTTGCAAGTGATACATGCTGCGCGTCAGGGTTCTCAGCCGGCACTACTGGTGGGCATGGATGCTGAGAAGGCGTTTGACCGGGTCGGCTAGGGCCTCCTGTGGCAGGTTTTGGACAAGATGGGTGCATAGTCTTTATCAGGGGCTCAGAGCTAGTGTACAATGGGGGCCAATTGAAGAGTTTCGAACTGGAGAGGGGAACTCGGCAGGGGTGCCCACTGTCACCGCTACTGTTCGCGCGTGTGATGGAGCCTCTGGCGCAAAGTTTTCGCGAGCGCCCAGACGTACCTGGAGTAAGGGTGGGTGCTCGTGAATACAAAATAGCACTCTTTGCAGATGCTATAATACTATTGTTGACTAATCCTGAGGCCTCCCTCCCCAGTGCAATGCGGCTCTTTGCGGCCTTCTCGCAGGTCTCGGGGTTTAAAATTAACTATGCTAAGTCGGAAATTTTGAATGTGGGAATCCCAAAAGCGATATGTGCGCCATTGAAGACGCGCTTCCCATTTCGTTGGGTAGACAAAGCCCTTTGTTATTTGGGCGTGAATCTAACAGTAGTTAGGGCCGCACTATATGGGATGAAGTACGGACCCTTAATCCAGCAAGTTAAACGGGACTTGGAATCTTGGACGGGCCTGATGCTGTCATGGTTTGGACGCACTGCTGTAATAAAAATGGTGGTAGTCCCACAGTTTTTGTATCTTTTCCAGGTGCTCCCTATACCCTTGCCGCATGGGGGCCTTGGAGTCCTGGCAAGCACTGATTATGAAATTCATATGGAAGTTCAAACGCCCTCGAATAGCCCGCAGGATTCTATATGCTCATAAGGGGCGGGGAGGCATGGGGGTTCCTAATCTTTGTTGGTACTACGCAGAGTCGGGCAGGGATGGAGTGGATGAACTCTACTAGTAATAAATGTTGGCTGCAAATGGAAATGGATTTGGCGGGTGGAGCTGGGTTGGGAGACCGCCTCTGGCTCTGCTCTAAGTTGCGGGGAGGTGCGAGAGCTTTCAATCCATATATAGCTCAAACTCTTCATTGCTGGGACTGATTTTTTTGGCCACAAGGGGCGATGCTGACACCGCTGGCGCCCATAGTTAATAACATTTCATTCCCTCCGGGTATGAGTGATTTAATTTTTCGACAATGGGGACATAAGGGACTTAGTCGAATAGGCCAGCTATTTGAGGATGGAGCACTCTGTTCCTTTTCTGAATTGAAAGAGGAATTTGGTATCCCAGCCCACCATGCATACCAGTATGCACAAGTGGCACACTGGGTGAGGAATCGAGGTGTTCGACAGCAACTTGCTCGTGAGCTGACAGAGGTTGAAAGCTTATGTGAGGAACGCACAGATACTAAGGGCCTCATCGCAGCCCTGTATGCATGCTTGCAGAAACAACATTTTGAAGAGGGCAAACACAGGGCACAGTGGGCACAGGAATTGCATCTCTCATACACAGAGCAGCAGTGGGAGAAGGTTGAGGGTAGGCTTTGGAGAAGTTCGGTGACTGTGAATGCTTGAGAAACTAATTATAAGCTAGTCTATGGGTGGTATATGACACCAGTGCGAGTGGCTCGAGCAATCCTGGGGGTATCAGATAGGTGCTGGCGGAACTGTGGCGAGAAAGGAACCTTAGCACACGTGTGGTGGCTTTTCCCATGAGTCCAAGTTTTTTGGAGGGGGATACAGTACTGCCTGAAGCAAATGGTTGGACTGGATGTCCCTTGGGACCCGGTTATCTTTCTTTTTGGGAGGAGAGTCCCTGGTGGACGATGCCCTCAGTTGGAACTGATTCGACACAGTTTGAACGCAGCTAGGCTGACCCTGGCGGCTGCCTGGAGGCAGTCCTCGCCTCTGGCATTGTCACGATGGTTGGAACGGATGTGGGACCTATATACTATGGAGAGGGGGTGGCGGTCCGGAGGCTGTGTCTGCCCCAATTTGAGCGGACTTGGGAGGCCTTTATTTTGAAATATGGTTCATGATTGGTAACATTTTTCAGTAAGTTGGCGGTGTATGGTGGGAGGCCCCCCTTGTGGCACGTCTTCTTTTCCCGTGTTGTTAGATTGATAAGAGTCCCTCTAACCTATAGCATCTGCAGCAAAGAAGGGGGTAGGTGGGGGGAGGGGTAGTGATGGGAAGAGGTGAGGGGGGAGAGAGGGTAGAGGGTAGTGGGGTAGGGAGGGGGTGGGGAGAGAGGGGAGGGGCTGAGAGGGGGAAATGGGGGTAATGTGGCTTTGTGAGTAAAGGGGGAAGAAAGGGGAAGAAAATACAAGGCTGTGATATAGCATTTGTTATGGTTGATTCTTCTGTGTTGAAATATTTTGCAAACATTCAGTGTTTGGAATGTATGGTTCCTGTTATCTGTATTTGTATAAAGCCTTTAAATAAAAAAATTAAAAAAATTAATGAAAGTAGCCATTTGAGGAACAAAGATGGCATCAGACTCTGTTGTGTTAGTTTGAGCTTCTTACTTTGAGGGAATTAGCAGTTGAAGTAACACCAATTTTTAAAAACAGTTCCAAGGGTGATCCGGGAAACTACAGTCAGGTGAGCATGATGTCAGTACCATGCAAAATTGTAGAAACCATTATAAAGAACAAAATGACTGAACATGTAGATAGTCCTGGTTTAATGGGAGAAAGCCAACATAGCTTTAGCCAAGGAAGGTCTTGTCTTACTAATCTGTTATATTTTTTGTAGGTGTGAATAAACAGGTAGACAAAGGTGAGCTGGTTGATATAGTGTATCTGGATTTTCAGAAGCCTTTGACAAGGTCGCTCATGAGAGACTCTTGGCAAAATTAAAAAGTCATGGAATAGGAGGCAGTGTACTATTGTGGATCAGGAACTGGTTAAAAGATTGAAAGCAGAGGGTAGGGTTAATGGCCAATCTTCCCAATGGAGAAAGGTGAATTGTGGAGTACCCCAAGGATCTGTTTTGGTTCTGCTGCCTTTTTTTTTCCATTTGAACATTTTTATTACATTTTTTAACAAATAGCAAATTATAAACTTCAGGTCACCAGGTCGTCAGGACCTATAAAAAGCAACAAACCCCCACAATCCCCATCCCATCCCACCCCAACTCCCCCTCCCCATACTCCCACTCATTCCTTCTCATTTTATTCCTCCCCCCTCTCCATCCCCAATTCAGCCATTATAAAAGGCAGCATAATAGTCAACAATGAACCGTCTAACTGAAGATCGAACACAGTTTAGGACAACTATCCAGAGGGTCACCATGAATCGACAGACTCGACAGCATTTAACAACAACAATAGTTGACATTGCATTTCCCCTCTAAGCGGCCTAAACTTCCAATTGGTTGGGCTCTTTAACCCTCTAACCAGTGCCACACACTACTCCATTGATTTATTACACACTCCCCCCTTCCTTTCTTCAAGGCGGTTAACGTATGCATCAAATATGGATTAGCCAGGTGATTTCTGTAGCCCTCCGCCCCCGGCAATGCCTCCTGGTTCCAGTATGATGCTATCTCACACCTTGCCGCCACTATACAGTGTGGCACCACTTGATCTTTTTTTGAGGATGATTTCTACCTTTTGGTGGAGCTGAAAAATTGCTGGTTGTTTAGGTAACTGCCAATCCCGAATCTCCTCCATAATTTTAAGAACCATATCCCAATACTTTTGAACCACACTACACTCCCACCACATGTGGAAGTATAGTAAGTCCCCCTTCCCCCATATCATCTCCAACAAGTCCCTGCTCCCCATGCACCCATCTTTGCTAACCTTACTGGGGTAAGATACCAATGAAGAAGTATTTTATATCCATTCTCTAATATATTGGCTGCTATCGATAGCTTTGCCACCCTCTGCACTATCTCCAAAGTCACTCCTAGATCCTCCTCCCACTTCAACATATAGCCCATCTTTTCCCCTCCTCCCCCCAAAAGTCCCCAGTAGAGTTGGGAGAGCACTCCCTGCTTTCCTAAAACACAGACCCTGGAATGAAGAAATTAGACCTTACCTGCTAATTGTCTTTCCTTGAGATCTCTCTGGGCCAGTCCAGGAACCATAGGATTGTCAACCTTCTCCAGCAGCTGAGGACTGAATTTCAAAGTCTTGCTGACAGCTACTCCAGCTCCCTCTAGTGTCAGAGACTCAGTCACCCGTTGTCAAAGCAGTCTGCCTACTAACCATCGCCAACCTCACTTAAACACTACAAACAGAAAACAACAAATGCCCCAACTGAGCTGCTAAACTTTCTCATTTTCTTTTTTTTGTTTTTTAACTAATATGGAACGGCCCGTAACCTTTTCCCCCCCGAACTCCCAGGGAGCCCCATAGTCCGCGCCGCTCCGAGCCTTATGGGTGGAACGCCAAGAACAACTCCTAAACTCGGTGTTGTTATACCCCATTCCACCTCGCTCCAAAATACCTGTGGCTGTCTTCAACCCCTGACGAACCACCAAAACAGTCTTCTTCCAAACTCGGCAAATGACTTGGGTGGGCCCTGGACTGGCCCGGAGAGATCTCAAGGAAAGACAATTAACAGGTAAGGGTCTAATTTCGTCTTCCTCTTCATCTCTCCGGGACAGTCCAGGAACCAGAGGGAAGTACCAGAGCAGTACCTAACCTCGGGCGGGACCAGCGAGGCCCGCTACTATGGCCGAGGCCCCTACATTTGCATCCCCCTTTGCCTGAACATCCAAACGATAGTGCTTCACGAATGTGTGCAGAGACGACCAAGTAGCCACCTGGCAGATATCCACCGGCGGAACCAAGGCGAAGTCGGCCCAGGAAGCTGCCTGGCCCCGAGTCGAATGAACTCGGAGACCTTCCGGAGGAGTTTTTCCGTTTGCCTGATACGCCGCTGCAACCGCGTGCTTCACCCAATGAGCAATAGAGGCCTTGGAAGCTGCCTCTCCTTTTCGAGGACCCCCAAACAGTACGAACAACCGGTCTGTTTTGCGAAAAGATTCCGTCCTCTTAAGGTACCTATGCAGTACTCTTCCAAGATCTATCCTCCTCAATGACCTATCCACTACAGACTTCCCGTGGCCCTGAAAGGTTGGAAGTGAAATCGGCTGATTGATGTGAAAACCAGACACCACCTTCGGGAGAAAAGACGGAACTGGGCGCAACATCACATTCTCTGTAGAAAACGGAATAGAGGGCTCTCTGCAAGAAAGTGCCTGCAGATCCGAAATCCTTCTGGCAGAACACAATGCCACCAAGAAGGCGGTTTTTCAAGAATACTCCCTCAGCGGAACCGCCCCCCCCAGGGTAAAACCGAGGACGTTTCAGCACCTCCAAAACCAAGTTCAAATCCCAAGGTGGTACCACTGGCCTTAACGGAGGTCTCAGATTCCGAACCGCCCTTAGGAATCTCATAACATCTGGATGCCACGACAATGTGCTCCCTTGCACCTTTCCTCGAAAACATGCCAGGGCAGCCAAATGTACCTTTAGGGTACTGAGAGCCAGACCCTTATCCAGACCTCCTTGCAGAAAAGCCAAGACATCTGGTACTGAGGTGACGAATGGACGAATGCCCGGCCTGTGCACCAAGCCTCAAAAATGCGCCAAATACGAATATACGCCAAGGATGTAGATCTTCTCCGGGCCATCAACCTTGTGGCTATCACCGCTGCTGAATAACCTCTATGCCTTAGCCTCTCCCTTTCAAGAGCCAAGCCGTAAGAGAGAATCAATCCACGTTCGGCATTAGAATCAGGCCCTGGTTCAACAGATTGACACGGTCCAGCAGTCTCCACAGCTGAGCCACCAACAGTCGAACCAGATCCGCATACCAAGCTCTCCGTGGCCAGTCTGGCGCAATGAGAATCACCTTTCCCCTGTGACTTTCTATCTTCCAGATGACCCGACCGATCACTGGCCATGGAGGACACACATACAGAAGCTCGACCGCTGGCCATGGTTGAGTCAAGCCAGCGAGGCCTTCCGACATGCGTTCTCTGCACCTGCTGAAAAAACGACTTGCCTTGGCGTTGTTGAGAGTGGCCATCAAATCTATGCTCGGCTGTCCCCACCGCAATGTAATGTTGCGAAAGATCGCCGTGTTCAATTCCCACTCTCCTGGATCTAAGACACTGCGACTGAGAAAGTTGGCCTGCACATTGTCCCGACCGGCCACATGCGCTGCTTAAAATGCCCCCAGATGAGTTTCGGCCCATGACATCAAAAATTGACTTTCCTCCAACAAGGCGGGGCAGCCCGTGCCCCCTTGTCGATTGATATACGACACTGTCACCGCGTTGTCGGAAAACACGCGAACCGCTTTGCCGTCTACCAGATGGACAAATTCCCTAAGGGCTAGTAGCACCGCTCTCATCTCCAGCCAATTTATCGATCAGCCAGTCACCGCTTCCGGCCAGCAGTCTTGAGCAACTTGAGCCAAACAATGCGCCCCCAAGCCAGCTAGGCTGGCATCTGTGGTAACAGTCACCCAATCCGGCTGATCCAGTGGCATTCCCGCCCGCAGATGGCCGGGCTGCAACCACCACTGCAAGCTGATGCTGACCGCTTCCGGGCACACCAACTTCCGATTCACGGGATGAACCTGAGACGACCATTGGGATAGTAACGCCTGCTGTAGCGGGCGCATATGCGCTCTGGCCCAGGGTACCAGGTCCAAAGACGCCGCCATGGAGCCTAGAAGTTGCAAGTATCGCCATGCCGTTGGAGCCTTCATGCGCAAAAAGGCTGATACCTGCCTCAAGAGCTTTTGCATTCTGTCCTCTGGTAGAAACACTGCCCCTATGGTCATGTCAAACACAGCTCCTAGGTAGACCAGGCGCTGCACCGGAAGCAACTGACTTTTGGTCTGGTTCACCACCCAACCTAGTTGCTCCAGGAAATACACTACCTAAGCTGTTGCCGTGACCAATTCCGAGATGGAACTCGCCCGAATCAACCAGTCGTCCAGGTAAGGGTGCACAAGGATGCCCTCTTTCCGCAACGCGGCTGCCACTACCACCATCACCTTCGTGAACGCACATGGTGCCGTTGCCAACCCGAACGGTAACGCTCAGAACTGAAAATGGCCCATGTGCACTGCAAAGCGCAGAAATTTCTAATGCTCCAGTCTTATGGGGATGTGCAAATAAGCCTCGGTCAGAACTATGGAGGAAAGAACCTCACCCGGCTTTACCGAACGAATAACCGATCGCAGGTTTTCCATGCGGAAATCTCAAGCAGCGGTTCACGTGTTTGAGGTCTAGAATAGGCCGGAAGGACCCTTCCCTTCTTGGGCACCACAAAATAAATCGAGTATCGACCTAATCCGCACTGGTCGCGCAGAACCGGAACCACCGTTTGGAGTTGTAGCAAGCGCTGAAGGGCATCGGATACCGCCTTCCTCTTTGAAGCGGATCCGCATGGAGACGCCACGAAGGCCTTCACCAATGGATAAAAGAACTCCAGTGCGTAACCTTCCCGGACAATCTCCAGGACCCACTTGTCTATAGTGATTGTGGTCCAGACGTAGTGGAAGCTCCTTAACCAACCTCCCACCGGAACCTCCGCCTGGACCAACCTCCTTTCATTGAGGCTTCTTAGTGGAGGCCTGCTGGGGTCCAAAATAACCACGTCCGAACCCCTGCGCTCCTCGAAAGAACTGTCCTCTGGACAAGAAAAGTCCTCTCAGATACGGAGTGAACCGAGAGCCTCTAAACCTGCGGAACTCCCTACTCTGCCCTTTTAGCAGAGATCCAGGCTTGGGACCCTTCGGATGATCCTCCGGGAGCCGACCCCCTTTGGAATCCCCCAAATCCTTTACAGTCTTCTCCAGCGCTTCCCCAAAAAGGAGCTTGACCTTATACGGAAGCTTACTAAGACAAGTCTTAGACGAGGCGTCCGCTACCCAAATCCTCAGCCAGAGGAACCTTCTGGCGGCAATTATCGACGCCGTGGACTTCGCCGAAATCCGTACCAAATCATAAAAGGCATCTGCGAGATAGGCGGCCGCCGACTAACTTCGCACCTTCCGGAGAAGGACTGTCCTCCCCCTCAGGGTGAGACTCACCCTGGAGCACTGTTCCCTCTAAGCTGTGCGCGCGCACACACCTCGCCGAGCGAGCACACACAACTTACAAAGGAGCGCACAAAAATTACGGCATTCTTGGGTTTTCAAATTAAAACCTTGGGTTTTTTTAAGGCTGCGGCTGCGCCGCCGATCTACTGCCATTCTGTAATTTCCGGGTAATTCCGAGACTCGTGACGTCACTTCCGAATCTCTCCTCTCTGCTCTGAGTCCTCACTCCTCTCACATGTGACCGACGATTGACGAATCATGACACAGGCTAAAGAGGGAAATAAAAGGGAGGGGCAGCCAGCTAGCCAGCCTCTCTCTGCTCTTGTGCCTGCCTGCCTGCCAGCCACATGCCTCCTTTGATCCCTCCATCAGCCAGCCTCCAGTGCCACGTGCCGCCTTGAATGCGGAGAAGGGAGAGCAACACACCGCACCGGCAAAGAGGAGGAGACCGGTGCTCCGGGACTGCTGCCTGAAGATTGTGTGGGGCTACACAGGGGACGGGCTATCGGCAGCGGAGCAGGTGAGTGCTGAGGACTTTTCCCGGGAAACGGGGATGGTGGCGGTGCTGCGCATGGTCTCAGCCCCCTTCTGGAGAGTCGGGAAGTCTGGAGCCGGAGGAGGAGAAAGGAAGGGGGGGGGGGATAGAAAGGAAAAAAAAACCCCGGCGCGAGATACCCCGTGAAAGAGGTGCGGAGACAAAGGGCGGCCTCTCTCTCGACCCTCCCCTCCTCCATCCTCACCGACAGACCGAAGCGCTGCTGCTTCTCACCAGAAGGGGAGGAAAAAAGACAAAGCGCCGAGTGTGCAGCTCTGAAAGCTGGCAAGAGGAGAGGGCGGTCCATTCACCTCATTTTCTTTAAAAAATGCGCTTTCTCTCTCTCTCTCAAGACAATACTCAGTCTCTGATCAGAACTGGGTCTTAGCACTGCTAGGCAATCACAGTCAAGTGGCTCGCTGATATTACTGCGCCCTGCAGTGCCTGGACTAGATTTAGAGGGGCTGGCTCCCACGTGTGCTCTCTGGAAGCTGCCCCGAGTGCAATAACCATGTGTGAAGTGCAGTGAGTGGGTGCTTGAAATTTCTTCGATAGTGGAGTGAGGACCAATTCTTTTTTTTTTTTGTCACTGATTTGCCTTCACGTGAATCTGGAGGTAAAAGAGGGAGCACGGTGTAACTCCAAGAATCCATGTGGTGTGAACCAAGATAATTCTGTGTATATGTGATTATCAATGAAAAAGCCGGCATCTACATTTATTGTTAACCCATTCCCCAACAGAGGACTTTGTAAGCATAACTATTTGAACTACTAATTTATCATGCATGGTGTCTTCCATCTTGATTTTATCACTAGCCTTTATGATGCTTTGGTCATGCCTACTTTTGAACTTTGTAGTTCAAATAGTTATGCTTACAAAGCCCTCTGTTGGGGAATAGGTTAACAATAAATGTAGATGCCGGCTTTTTCTTCCTTTGAAGTTGCCAGAGGCAAAGTAAGTTCTTCTGTTGAAACCATGGGGGAGCTGTTCTGTACACAGTTCTGTACGGTGAAGTAACAGTTCCTGCCACAACAGTTGTTGTTCCATTTGTTTAGGGTGGAATGATAACTGTGGTGGGTACCTTGGAGGAGGGGGGGGGGTGGTGGTGGATAGAGGTGAAGAAGGCTCAGTGGGACTGGATGGAGATGGAAATCCATAGTTTTAAAATTAAGTCACTTTTCTGGATTTGTGTTAACCTGCTAATCCATGTAAGTAATACTGTGCCTTCTTTTTACTATGTATACTGTGATGGTGAAAGCCCTATGGAAAGCCTGAAAGGGGATGAAAATCCTGAAGTCCCCGTTGAAGGCAATGACAATGCACAGCTACAAGGAAAACTCAGCCTACATCAGAGAAAAAGGCAGTTCCCTGTAGGAAGCAAACCACGCCCTAGTGCAAGGGTGGAGACTAACCCCCTTCCTGATTGGTCACAAGGAAGCAGGAAGCCAGGGTTAAAACCCACGTGCAGAGGGAAGGAGGGGAGACCCGATTGGAGACCCGAAGAGAGACCCGATTGGAGAACCCACAAAGAAGCTGGTCAGGAAAATATCCAGAGAGCCAGGTGGAAGGCAAGAGAAAGCCAAGATCAGAGTCTGAGACCAGAGAGTCCAGGCAGAACAGCCTGTGTGAGAGAAGGTGCCAAGGGAAAGGCACGCACTCAGACAAAGCCAGCATTCAAAGGTAAAAGCACAGACAATTGGAGAAGCCGGGCAGGCCAGTCAAACAATTGCTACAGCTGGGAGGATTGGAGAGGTGGAAAGAGCACCAGTGCTGACACAGAGAAACAGCCTCAAGGTAAAACTGACCATTTTATATCTGATAAATTGGCAAAAGAGATAAAGGCTAGTTTTAATGAGCAGGAGTTGGAACCCTCCCCCTCAACTGTGAAACGTTGGATTGAAAGCCTAGTACCTGCTGCAAACTCCAGACCAGATAACTCTGACGTTTGTGAAGCTTCTAAATTAGGGGCACTGCAGGGACTATTCTCTAGTGAGAGGATTCAAACCCCTAATACAAAAACACCTGAAAAGGCTGACTTGCTGTGGGATCACTTCCACCAGTTTCTAAAGAGAGAGAAGCTAAAAGAAGTCCCCACATATGAGAAAGACTTTGGTAATTCTAATGGCATTGAGGAAATGCAGATAGAAACCACTGTGCCTGAATGTGATGATCTTCCCATACCAATGGACTGTTGTTTAACTCACAAGAATACCACAGTAAGAAAGTGAAACAGGAGAGAGTTTTAAAAGCCTTTTAATAAGGTAGCTTTTACCAGTGACTCAGAAGAAAGCAGTGCTGTGCTGTATTCATTGTTGAGAGTAACGGAGTTTGGGAAGACGTTGTTTGGTGAAAGTGAAACCAGCTGTGTTTAGTTCTGCTGCAATATAGTGTGTGACCACACGGAGCAGTGCAGAGAACAGCAGAGAAGAAAAGTTTTGTTTTTCATTTTCTCCTGGTTTTTCCTGTGTTCATCCTTTCATTTGGAGAAGTTATCCTAGTGCATTTGTTGTGTTTTGAACCTCCAAGTGCCTTTGAAAATCCCCATTGTATAAATAATAAAAATCTTGCAAAGCCTTACCACCTGCCTCAACTACAATTCATTCCTACAGAATAAAGAACTTTTATTCTAAAGGACAGTAAGGCCGCCTATCAGCTGTCAGCCTCTTGGCCCAGCCGGTGGGTGTCGCAATACTTATGGTTCTTTATCTGTTTGTTACCACTATAACAATATTGTTATATTGCTTGCAGTTCCAACTTCCAAGCCCTCTGATGAAGGCTTTGGATGAAATGCGTTGGGGCATTTATTTTGAATAATAAAGCACCTGCTGTGCCTGTGACCACCACACCACTTTTAAAATGTCAAAACCAATAGCAATGAGCGGTGCAAAACGTAAGAGAACAGCCAGAGCTTTTAAGCCTGAATGGTTTGAAGAAATTGTTGAAACGGAGACACCGAAATCTCGGGATAAAAAATGCTTTCAACTGCGTGAAATATTCACTTACGAAGAGGATGACGGAGTAGTCTGTTTATACTGCTGTAGGGATTATTAGTAGCACAAAAATAAGTTAGACTCTCTGTTGTCCAGGGGAAATAGCTACTAATACCCAGCCCAAAGTTCGGTGAGTTATTCTGGCAATGAGCCACGAAAGAAGTCTGGTCTGCAGATATATATTAGACTTTATTATAGGCAACCAGGTAGAAAAATATACACACACACATATAGCTAATTAGAAACATGAGGTAGAAATTTGTTATAGTACAGATGTACAATTGGACAACGTAATAAATCACTAATTAGTAACCAGACGTCACTGATTTGCTCTGCACCGAGGAAAAGTAAGAAATATATTGCTAACCCCTTGCCCATCCAGAGGAGGAGAGATAAGCCAGTACCTTAGCTCCGTCGGGCACTCAGGAACAGCACAGTCCAAGGAGGCAGCTCCTAGCTAATGCAGGCTCCAACCCCGTCAGGCGAGCCGCAGTAAGTCCGAACCGGAGGTATCTGTGAAAGTCTTATCTCAGACCTTTGGAGGATGGCCTAGCCCACACGTAGTGGCCGTCTTGCGGAAGGCTCAGGTCGCAGGAATCAGGTACGCAGTGCCCAGCAGGGAGGAACCGGTGCAGAAGTCTGTATGAACAGGTGGACCAAGCCCCCAACTCTTACTAAAGTTCCAGCGCAGACTGCAGTATTCTGTGTAAGAATCCTCCATCATAGGTCCGATGATTGGTTGGCACCAGGCAGTCTGAGGTGTTCTCAGCGAATCAGGAGGTAGATGATGGGCATCTTCTTGCAAACAAAGGATCCATAGTAAGAAGTAATTTCTGGGCATATGTACAAGTGTCCAAGGACACTGAAGCAGCAGATGTCCTTGCATGCAGGCAGTAAATTAGCCACGGACAATAGCTTCTGTATGTATGCACACTTAGAAACGCTGCGCAAGCAGTTGCTTGGAGGTCAGGTTAGTAGCTGAACACAGCAAAAGTGTAGTGAAGAATCCGTCTTGTCTGTTCAGTTTGGTTCAGGCCTGAGTTGCTGAGCAGGCCGGAGATTTGCATGTAGAATTGCAGGGGTACCAGCCCTACACTGCCGAGATGCAAAAACCATCGGAGAGTTTTCGAATGGTGACCAGGAGTTCACTCAAAGGGGTACTAACCAGCCAAACATTGTTGACAACAGCAATTTTCGTCTCTGAAAAGTCATCATACTTGGTCATGGTAACTTTACATTGTTCTTTCACATTTTCAGCAGACAACCCACAAAGAGCCGTAGAAGTGTCCTTCAGGAAAGGTTTACCAGGACACAACCAATGAATGTCTTTAGAGCGTTGGCACATGCCAAGATTAGGTACTGTTGTATATTAGTGATGCGTACAACAGACGATCCAAAATGTTTCTGTAAAACATGTCGGGGATCTATGGACACAAAAACTTTCTGTGGGACAGTCTGGGACTGTGTAATCAGGAAACCAGGCGCATCCTGTAGCACGACACCAGAAAGTGGGCCAGGCTCAATCAATCTGGCAACCTCGAATCCCGCTAACATCAAAATCAGGAACAGGACCGTCAAAGTCCGGGACTCCATCTGTAAAAGAAAACAAACAGGCTATGCTGCCTCAAGGTTAGTATCACTCACTGCATCAAGAGGTTCTTCAGGAAGGAGCTTACTGGGATGACACGGTCTAAGCTGATTAATGTGGACCCATTTAAGGGAGCCTTTCCTCTCAGTACCTGACTTCATTCGAATTTGATAAGCAACAGGGGAGACTTTATCCACAATAGGAAATGGACCGTTCCAGCTAGGTAGAAATTTACAGTCTTTGACCTTATTCTTACCAAAATTGTAGTAGAATACCTTATCGTCAATCTGGTACTCTTTAGAGGTAGTCCTCAAATCATAGTAGGTCTTCCTACCCCTAGCAGCAGTGTCCAAATTCTTTTGGGCAAAGGCAAAGGCACTTTGCAAGTGTTGTCTTAAATGGGCAACATATTCATGAGCAGTTGTGGCAGCAGCGAGATTCACATCATTAGTCCTGTAAAGAAGATGAAGGGGTAAAACCATGTCCCTACCTGTCATCATCTCAAAAGGGGACACACCAATAGCACGATGACGCGTGGCTCTGATAGCCATCAGGACCAAGGGCAGTTTGATGTCCCAGTCCTTCCCAGAGGAAGAAACATACTTTTTCAAGATACTGATGATAGTTTTGTTTGCTCTCTCCACTTCTCCAGAGGATTGTGGACGATAAGCAATGTGGACTTTGGCCTTCACACCTAGTACCTTCCACAGATGCTTAATGACTTGTCCCGTGAAGTGGGAACCCTGGTCGGATTCCACTCGCATGGGGAGGCCCCACCTGCTGAAAACATGGTTTAACAACAAGGTGGCCGTGGTCTCGGTGGTACAGTTGGGTGCTGGGATGCACTCGACCCACTTAGTAAATAAGCAGGTAACTGTCAACATATATTTGTTGCCTTGAGAGGATCGGGGCACGGGGCCGATCCAATCAATCTGGAGATCAGACCAAGGCATGGTCAGACCTCTGTTTCGCAGAGGAGCTCTATGAGAAGGAGCCGCAGGTTGAAATCTGCAACAGGTCAGACAACCTTTAGTATACAATTGGACATCTTGGTACATGTGGGGCCAGTAGGCCACTTGTTTCAACGTTTCATAGGTTATTCGGTCACCTCTATGACCTGCACAAGGTTCATCATGAGCGTGCTGTAACATAACTCCTCGGAAGGCCCGAGGTACCACCCATTGCACAATACCATGCTTACTCGTCCGTATCAGCAGATCTTTCTGGAGATGAAACATGTCCTTGGAGATGTAGAGGATCCTCAGTTCCTCATCGTCCTGACAATCCTCCAGAGTTAATGGGTGTTCCTGGGGGTTCTGCAGAAAAAATAGAAACGTCCAAGAGTAGGCTCTTGTTTCTGGGCTTGCACGAGGTCGAGATCTGCGCTCTCGCCACACCATTGAACCACAGGGGGCATGGTGGATAATTGAGCTTGTCGCCAGGTAACCGCCGTCACAATCCGAAGCCCATTGGTCTCGGGGGCCTCCAACTGCCAGAGGTCTCCAGAGACAGCACCCTCCTTGGCAAGCTGATCAGCTAGATCATTTCCAATCTTGTCAGGATTATCAACACGGGAATGACCTTTCACTTTCTTCCAGTAGATGGTCATGTCATTTTCATGAGCTACCTTGTCCAAGGCCAGAATCAATCCGGCATGTATGACAGGTTTCCCTTTGGAATTCAGCATATTGTTAGATTTCCAAATGGGTAAGTGGGAAACAAAATTCTGTCGGACGTAGTCTGAATCAGTACAGATGGTTAGGGTGTGAACCCCTTCCCGAGCAGTGGATTGGAGAGCTGCCAGGGCTGCAGCTAGCTCTGCATACTGATTAGTCTTGGTACCCAGACGGTACTTGAAGGGTTCACAAGGGTGGTTCTGGTTCCAAACTACACCTATACCTGCTACCAGTGCATGGTCAGGCTCTCGACGGTAAGCACAACCGTCCACATACACCTTGGGGTAGCCTTTACAGAGGTTCTCATCATAAGGACGATGACGGGAAGGCTCAGGCGTACATGACTCCATTTCGGTGTCTAAATTACCCACTAAAGGTTCTCTGGCAGTGCAATCGTGCAATTCAGCCAGGCCCTGTGCGGCGGCATCCTTGAGGTTTTGAGTATACCTTACCTCTAGGGGCCAGCCCTGAAGTGCTAAGGTCCAGGAGACAATGCGACTGTTTGACACTTGTCCCGATTTAATCCGATCACTGCCTAGGAACTTGATGGGTTGGTGATGAGTCTCAACAACCAGCCTCTCACCTTGGATATAACTGCGGAAATATTGGAGGGCCCAGACTGTGGACAACAAGGATTTCTCACAGTCAGAGTATTTCTTCTCCACTTCCGTTAAAGCTTTGCTGGCATAGGCAATAACTTTCCTATCTGTGTCATGCATCTGGTACAGAACAGCACTCATAGAGTGATCGGTGAAACCTAGTTCCACGAAGAATTCTCTGCCACTCTCTGGATAGGCAAGACAGGGAGCGCGACTCAAAGCTGCCTTCAGCTCTTCTAGAGCTGCCTCTTGGTCGGGATTCCATACCCAAGGTTCATCTCTTTTGAGGAGTTTGACCAGGGGTCGGGAAATCTCCGCATATTGATCCACAAATTGGCGGGAATAATTGCAAATGCCCAAGAATGAGCGCAGCTCACTCACGTTGGTCGGACATTGGAGTTGTTGCAAGGCCGCAATTCTCTTCCTTTGAGGCTGCAGTCCCTCAGCAGAAACTTCGTAACCCAAATAATTGAGGGATTTCCGGCACCATTGGCCCTTTGACAAGGACAGTTTTGCTCCCGCAGCTTTCAGTTGCTGGAAAACATGCTCTATTTCTTGCAAATGGTCAGTGAAACTGGCGCTCTTCACCAGAATGTCGTCTACATAGACGAGGGTGCCTCTAGTCTCAGCATCAGGCAAAGCCTTATGCAGGAAAATATTGAAGTCTGCTGGGGCATTCAAATAACCAAACGGTGTCCGATTCCAAGTATATTGTCGCCTACCGAAGGTAAAAGCCAGCTTATGCTGATCTTCTGGATGGACAGGTATAGTCCAAAATCCTGAGGCCAGGTCCAGGCTTGTAAAGTACCTTGCACCCTTGATGGTGGCTAAGTTCTGTTCCAGATGTGCCATAGGCCATCTGGATAGAGGTACCTTTTTATTAAGCTGGCGATAGTCCAAAGCTAAGCGCCAGCTAGAATCCTTCTTGACGACAGGCCACAGTGGGGCATTGTAAGTACTGTTGCAATGACGTATAATTCCCTTTTGTTCCAGGGAATTAATGATTTCCTGAACGGATTCATAGGAGGCCAATGGGATTTTATACTGCCTCACAAAGACGGGTTTACTGTTTGGATCCGTAGGAATACGGGTGACATGTAGGTCGGTGAGACCACAGTCATAGGTGTCAGTGGCAAACAGGTCCTTGTGACGGTACAGCAGTTCTTTTAATTGGGCCTTTTCTGACTCATCAGTGCAGGCGTCTGCTTCAGCAAGTTTTCCCCGCAACCATTTCGTCAAATCCCAGAACAGGTTTGTTTGAGGGTATTTCAACCTTCTCCTCAGTCTCATCTTGGAGAGAGGAGACCTGGATGGCTTGGACAGCATGGGGCTCCCCCCCCTGGTGGGTGAGGGAACTAACAGCCTCATCGAGTTTACTTGACAAAATCAGATGGTCAGACTCGAGGACCACCTGAGAGGTCACAGCACTATGTGGCCAGACAAACTGTAAGGTGAGGAGGCCTCGGGGTGAGGATCGTACACACGCAGGGGTCCCCCCCTTCACAGATGTTCCAGGAAACAGGGGCTTCCACAATAATCTGGAGACTCAATTCCACACTCGGAAACGATGCTCCCACTAGGAATCCCAGAGGTTCGCCCTTCACAAGGTGAATGTGATCTGGGTTCGGATTGGTGAGCAATAAGTGTAAGGAGGGAGCTGTGGCCTCCATGCAGGGTATGGGACCCATGGCTAGGCCCAGATCCTCAAAACGGGAATTTGGACTGAAGAAGACCAAGTTGTCTGAGACCACATGTCCTTGGGTCACCTGTATCGGCAGGGGACAATCCTGTACCCTCCCAGGTATGTGGGTGTCTTCTGCACTGACCACTTCACAGACTTGAGGAACTGTCTGACCAGCCCGTAGGGATGGGTGGGCACCAGAGAAATCCACCGGATCTCCTTCCATCCTACTCCAGAGGATGTTGTTCACAAAATCCACATAAGTACCCAGTCGAACAAGGCAATCTGAGCCTAAGGAGAGGGGCACCTCAAGTCCTCTGATGATGGAGAAGGTGTGCCGAAAACCTTTGACCCCAACTTGCAAGGGGAGATTGCAGTAGCCCATTAATGTCTTGAGCCCTTCCCCAGGCACTTGGAACGAAGTCTTCGCTCCTATTACCCAATCAAGGGTAAGCTGTTGTTTGAGCCGATAGAAAAGAGTCTCACTGATGAGGGAGTGGTCACAGTGGGGTAATAGGTAGGCCCTTTCCTTTTGGGACATGCCCACCTGCACATATATAAAGGGACTTTTCTCAGCCGAGAATATGTCCGTCAGTCTCCTAGGGTGATCTAGGCAGGGATGGGATGGAGGAGGGGTTTGCACCTCACAACCTTCCACAGGTTCCTTCAGGAATATCTGCAGGCAGTCAGTATCAAGAACAATGTTAGCTACTGAACCTACTGCAATGGCAACCACGTCGCTGATGCCCTGATCCTCATCTCCAGCCCTTTCATACTGGAGCTGAAGGATTTGGGGATCAGCTGACCTCTGGAAGTTAATCCTGATGGACTTGTTTGTGCGTTCCACCGAACAAGGACCACTGACTCTGCTGTCATGTTTTACCCTAGCATAAGGTATGGGATGTGTGACCTGTGTCCAGATCACTTCCTGGACATAGTCCAGAATGGGGCGTAACCGTTTCAGGAGCTCATTGCCAATCAAGAATTCTTCCCCAGGGCACTTAGTAATGATGACAGGATGTTTCACCTGTAATTTTCCAATTTGGAGGTTAAGCCAGACTTGCCCCATTGACTCTATGGGCTGATTCCCATAAGTTGCGAGTGACAAATCACTGGGTGTGACGTGTAGGGTCCTCTGACTCCCCAAGGAAGCAGTGAGTCTATCAAAGAGACTCGAGGTAATCAGGGTAGCCTCAGAGGCTGAATCTATCAGGCCCTCACAGAGAAAAGCCTGTTGAATTGTAACAGGAACAGTGTACCTCTGTCCTTTTGGCTTGAGTTTACCCAGAAAGTACTTGTGCTTCCTGATGGTGTCGAAGGCTGGACCCTCGCTGTCCACTGCAGGACTGTCACTCTGTGTCCATGGGGTGGCATCTCCAGCTGGTCTTGATATCTGAACTGGCTGCACCTGTGCAACAGTGACCTGTGGGACAGAAACAAAGTCGGTTAGTCATTCAGTCGCATTAGAAGGGGAAGAGGAGTCAACCAGTTCCTCCTCTGGCTTCTGAGGCTTTGCTCGTGGCTTAGGTGGCGCACTACTAGCAGAAGCTTCCTGTGAGGAGCTGAATGCAATGGTAGCCTTCATCATATCTGTCAACTCGCTTATTCTCTTCTCCAGCTCCTGGAAATTGTCAAAACCGGGCTTTCTCTTCCAGTTCCGGTTCTGCGGAGTGAAACGCTGATTCCCAGAGCGCTGCTTAGACCCAGATGACTGGTTATTCTGGGGAGGCCTGGGAGGATTCTGTGGAGCAGAAGGAGGAGAGTTACTTTCCAACGAAAGGGTAGATTTTACAGCACTAACACACTGTTTTGGCTCTCTGGCTTTGCTTGGAGCCTTTGATGTGCTGCCACAATTGGTGGCTCTCATGTTGGGAACAGCTTCCCAAATCCACTCAGCATGTTCTATCACACGTGACAGGGGTTCGTGACGCTTGTCAGACATATAAGGCTTAATAGATGGAAGGAGAAACTGACAGAAAAGATTACGAAACTCCTGATGGTGTTCTATTGTTTCCCAAGAAGGGTCACTCTGGAAGAAGGTCTGCCTAAGTCTGTAAGCAAACTCTCGGGGTGTTTCATTTTCCCTATGAGTCATACTAAATGCTGCCTGCTTTGCAGCGATATCATCAGGGTATGGCCCATAATGTTTCTTTAGTGCCTGTTCAAAGATGACGATGTCTTTCTTTTCATTGTCTGCCATGGTCCTGATAAACTGCTGACAAGGTACATCAAAGGACCATGGAAGATACAGAACCATGTCCTCCCCCCTGGTAATGTTCAGTGCCCGAAAGGCATCTTTGACTGCAGCTAAATGTTCATTTATGGTGGCACGACCATTTTTCTCAAAAGGTGTGACCATGCTCCGCAAGGTCTTGATAATTTGCAATTGGGCGACAGAAGCACCTTCATTTGTTTGTGTTCCTTGCAGGACACGGGAGCATGGAGGATTTCGCTTGCCTTCAGCTCCCTCTGGTGGTCGCTGCTGGTACAGTTTGCCATCACTAGGGGGGACTTCCCACCCCCCCTCACCGCTCCCTGTATGGGGAGGGGTCGAGAGTAGGGTGTTTCACTCCTGTGCTCATGCGCTGATGGGAGAGAACTGAGTTTATGCTGGAAAAGCTGCCTTTCAGCACTGGGCAGGGTTTCCAGTGGCAAACGGCCGTCATCTACCCTTCGGTAATTTGAGAAGCCTAGAGGGATCAAATTATCCCTGTACTCTGTCTCATTACTCTGAGAGGTGGACACACAGGCCAATTCAAAACAATCAGCTCTTAATTGCTGGATTTCGAGGTTAACTCTCTGTATTTCCTGCCCACATTCCTGATGTGCAACAGCAAGCTCCCTTTGCAGATCGGCTGTACGCCGTTTCGCTGCACTGAGAGCAGTCTCTGCAGACTCAAGCTCAGCCATCAGAGCTCTCTCTCGCTGCTCATAAAGAGCAGCGACATCTGTTAGTCTCCTGGTCTGGGCGGCTAGTTCAGTTCTACAAACTGTCAGAAACTGCAACTCCTTTTGATCCTGTTCACCCCGCTTCCTAAGAGCGGAAACCTGAGCCACTAACTCTTGGCATCGCAGACACCACAGGCTAGTAGTACCTGGGGAAAAGAGGCTACTGCTAGCCCGTCTGGTCGTCTCAGCCTGAAGTTTGTCAACTTGATGACGTAATTCAGCACTCTCCTTTTCACACTGTTTTGCTGTATCCTTGGTACACTGTAGTTGACTGTGAGCTGTCCTTAAATCAGCCTCCAGCGATTCAGATTTAGTTTGCAGGTGACATAATGCCTTCTGCAGTTTGTCAGTAAAAATATGCAGCACACAGGCATGCTCGGCTACCATATCCACCGTTAATTTAGCCTTATGAGCAAGAAGCCGGTCTAGGAACTCACTGAAAAAGCTATCAGCCCTAACAAGCTCTTGCGTATCTGTTGTAAGGCACTTAGAAATTCTTTCAATGTGGTCGGCAGTGGTATCTTTCGACCAACATAGGGAAGCTAATTTCTGGAATGCCAAATCAACCTTATCTGCATGAGCCATCATTAAGCAATAGCTGAGACTGTCTGTAAGAACAAACACAGGAATAGCTGCTAGAATTACGCTGACTCAGTAAGACGCAACTCATTCAGAGATCCTGTAATGTGGGTTCCAAACCCATCTCAACAGACACCTCTCTAGCCACAAACCTCAGCATAAACAGCTGCTTGGACCACAATAGGACAATTCAGAAATAGTACACAAATTCTGAGAGACGGAGCTCATTCAGAAAGACTCATCCCGGACGAGCCCCCATTATTATGTAGGGATTATTAGTAGCACAAAAATAAGTTAGACTCTCTGTTGTCCAGGGGAAATAGCTACTAATACCCAGCCCAAAGTTTGGTGAGTTATTCTGGCAATGAGCCACGAAAGAAGTCTGGTCTGCAGATATATTAGACTTTATTATAGGCAACCAGGTAGAAAAATATACACACACATATAGCTAATTAGAAACATGAGGTAGAAATTTGTTATAGTACAGATGTACAATTGGACAACGTAATAAATCACTAATTAGTAACCAGACGTCACTGATTCGCTCTGCACTGAGGAAAAGTAAGAAATATA
The DNA here is from genome assembly GCA_033557465.1 of Ichthyophis bannanicus. Lineage (NCBI taxonomy): Eukaryota > Metazoa > Chordata > Amphibia > Gymnophiona > Ichthyophiidae > Ichthyophis > Ichthyophis bannanicus. The sequence continues at coordinate 297,848,716 of CM066033.1, read as the reverse complement.
TTGCTAACCCCTTGCCCATCCAGAGGAGGAGAGATAAGCCAGTACCTTAGCTCCGTCGGGCACTCAGGAACAGCACAGTCCAAGGAGGCAGCTCCTAGCTAATGCAGGCTCCAACCCCGTCAGGCGAGCTGCAGTAAGTCCGAACCGGAGGTATCTGTGAAAGTCTTATCCCAGACCTTTGGAGGATGGCCTAGCCCACACATAGTGGCCGTCTTGCGGAAGGCTCAGGTCGCAGGAATCAGGTACGCAGTGCCCAGCAGGGAGGAACCGGTGCAGAAGTCTGTATGAACAGGTGGACCAAGCCCCCAACTCTTACTAAAGTTCCAGCGCAGATTGCATTATTCTGTGTAAGAATCCTCCGTCATAGGTCCGATGATTGGTTGGCACCAGGCAGTCTGACGTGTTCTCAGCGAATCAGGAGGTAGATGATGGGCATCTTCTTGCAAACAAAGGATCCATAGTAAGAAGTAATTTCTGGGCATATGTACAAGTGTCCAAGGACACTGAAGCAGCAGATGTCCTTGCATGCGGGCAGTAAATTAGCCACGGACAATAGCTTCTGTATGTATGCACACTTAGAAATGCTGCGCAAGCAGTTGCTTGGAGGTCAGGTTAGTAGCTGAACACAGCAAAAGTGTAGTGAAGAATCCATCTTGTCTGTTCAGTTTGGTTCAGGCCTGAGTTGCTGAGCAGGCCGGAGATTTGCATGTAGAATTGCAGGGGTACCAGCCCTACACTGCCGAGATGCAAAAACCATCGGAGAGTTTTCGAATGGCAAATTTTGGGATAATGTGTGGAAACTGGACTTTTTGAAACGACATCTGGCTAGTAAGACTCATACTGAAATTGTTAAGAAACTTAGAGCTAAAAATCCAAATTTAAGAGGAGGATTATACTTGTTGTTTGAGAGCACCGCTGAAAAAGCGAAAAGGCAAATTAGTAATGAATGGAAGCGTTCTACACCAGAAGAAATTAAAATTCTAATTGATAGCGTTTTGCTGGCTGTTCGGATGAATATTTCCATGCTCTTTGTTCAAGATATTAATGAACACATGTCTAAGTACATAGCCATACCTGAAAGCTGGAGAAGCAAAAACTATTCTTTTGAATTTCTTGAAATTATAAACATGAATGTCCAAGATAAGCTCATAGCAGATGTTGCATCAGCAGCATATCATACATTAGCTATTGATGAAAGCACAGACATTTCTGTCAACAAATACTTAATACTGTACTTCAAATATCGGCCAGTAAATTCATGTCTTTATAAAACTTCATTTGGTGGGATGCTACAGTTGGAAGCATGCGATGCTGCATCAATAGTCAGTGCACTCCGGGAATTCTATGGGAAATGCAAGCTTGACCTTAACAAAATGGTCATGTTTACTTCAGATGGTGCCTCTGTCATGTCAGGCAGAATAAATGGTGTTGCTGCACAGCTAAAACAAAACGTTTCACATTTAGTGCAGCAGCATTGTGTTGCCCATTGCAAAGATTTGGGGATCTCTGAATCATGGAAGGAAGTAAAGCTGATGAAAGAAGTTGAAACTTTCATGAGAACTGTTTACACAACCTTTTGTCAATCTTCTACTAAAAGGTCACAATTTAAAGAATTAGCAGATGCTTCTGAATGCGAGTCAATTGCTTTTAGACCTCTGAACGAAGTTCGGTGGTTATCTAGACATTTTGCTCTTCAAGCAATTATTCAAAATTATGATCTATTATTAAAATACTTTGAAGAAGAGAAGGATAATGATCCCATTGCAAAGTACTGTTATAAAAAGCTAAACAGCCATCAATTCCATATAACACTGCAAATTGTGAATGATGTTTTATCTGAACTAGCTTCATTAACAATGGCATTTCAAAAACTTGGGCTAACACCACTGGAAGCATATCATCTTGCACAGGGTAAGCTGAACAAAATCCGAATGCAATACTTGGGTGACACAGTAAAATGGGGTGGTAATGTTAAAAATCTTCTCGACAAGATACCTGGAGATGTTTCAGTGGATACTGGTTCCACACTTATTTTCATTAATATGCTGTGTCTGCATTTAGGGGAAAGATTCCTGAAAATGAAATTGAGGAATGGTCGGCTTTTGACTTGACAGCAATAGCACAGTGTGATTATGAATTTGGAATTGAAAACGTCCGATCACTCTACTTAAAGTACAAACAATTTTTTATGGAGGAACATATTGTTGTTCAGCAGTACAATGACTTCAAGTTTTTAGTCGCAGAAAAATTCAAAAGCAAACTGATAAACAGTTTTCCGGATATGGTGACGTTGGCGTTTCAGAATGCTCACTTTGCAGATTAAGCGAAATTGATGGATATTGGTGGAACATTTTTGGCTTCTAGTGCAGATTGTGAGCGTGGTTTCAGCTTGATGAACAATTTAAAAACCAAAATAAGGAATCTCTTACATTTAGAACATTTGGAAATGCTGATGCGTGTTAAGAGTCATCTTCAAGATGGCGGATCAGTAGACCTTGATAAAATTTATTCAGACTGGGTACATTTGAAAGATCGAAGAGAAAAATTTTGAGAATGAACTCTTCTTCCATACATAAATTATTTACATGGAATAAAAATGGCTTTCAAGAAAAATTAACTGAAATAATACCACATTTGTGATTGTAATTACTAGAAATTTTCCGCTTCATTTAGTAATCCTCTATTTTCATTTAATTTGATTAAAATCAATGTGGTGTACATACTGTATTCTAATGTGTAGTCGAATTTTAAAGTATATAACTCCAAGGGGTATGTTTACTAAATCGCGTTAGTGCAGTTCGCGTTAGGATCCGCGTTAAAAAGACAAACCCCCAAATAAGGAGATGGGCGGGACAGCGGAACACCTACCGCGCGTTACAAAACTAACGAGCTATACAGGGCGCGTTAGCAGGTCACCGCGCGTTAAGCATAAGAAGCCACCCAGACATACATGACCGATACAGAGCTGTAGCACAATGGTTACTGCAGTGACTGCTGATACAGGCATAATGGGTTCGAGTCCCCAGGGTGCTAGATGCAGAAGGCTGGCTGATGCAGCATCCTGTACATGATACAGTGAGTGAGGGGGCATGTATATGGTCTATTTTTTGTAGGGGTGCAAGCAAACACACCCACACATTATGTAGTGAGTGAGGGGGCATGTATATGATGTGTCTGTTTTGCAGGGGTGCAAGCAAACACACCCACACATCATATAGTGAGTGAGGGGGCATGTATATGTTGCGTCTGTTTTGTAGGGGTGCAAGCAAACACACCCACACATTATATAGTGAGTGAGGGGGCATGTATATGATGTGTCTGTTTTGCAGGGGTGCAAGCAAACACACCCACACATCATATAGTGAGTGAGGGGGCATGTATATGTTGCGTATGTTTTGTAGGGGTGCAAGCAAACACACCCACACATTATATAGTGAGTGAGGGGGCATGTATATGTTCTATTTCCCTTTGGGGTGCAAGCAAACACACCCACACATTATATAGTGAGTGTGGGGGCATGTATATGTCTTGTATGTGTTGTAGGGTTGCTAGCATACATACATGACCGATACAGAGCTGTAGCACAATGGTTACTGCAGTGACTGCTGTTACAGGCAGCATGGGTTCGAGTCCCCAGTGTGTCTAACGCAGACGGCTGTCCCAGGCATTAGCCTGTACATTACAGAGGGAATGAGGGGGCTTGTTTTTCTGTACATTGAGTATGTGTGCCTAGCCGCGTACGTTGGTGCGTGCGTTGGTACGTGTGTAACGCCGTGCGTAGCAGCGCGCGTAGAATCGTGCGTGTGTTTTTACGTGCGTGGGTACGTGTGGTTTTACCAGTGTGGGCATTTGCTATATTACAGACTCTGTAGGGTGTCTTGCACCTATGCATTATGCTACCAGATGTACGTGTGATGGGCCATAGTTTATCAGAGCCTGTGAGCTGGTGCTGCGGTTTCACAGGGTTGGAATGTGACAGTCACCCCCAGGATGCACTGCACATGCAAATCAGCTGTCCACACATTCACACCATGGGGAATGCACCCCCACAGCAACTCGGCCTGGTAGGGGGAACTGACCATGTGCACCCCCACAGCACCTCCGCCTGATAGGGGGTAGTGACCATGTGTTGTACTGGCACAGAGTAGCTACACACCGTCACATTATGCGGTTACTGTGCTCACCCTGAGGGTGCAGTGAGGCGTCCAGCACTAGGTCCACAGCACCGCCCATGGCTGAAAGAGTCCATGGCGCAGGTCCAAAGCAGTGTTACTGTGTGGGATAGGTACTTTCTGCAGGACCACCTCGGACATCTCTGTCTGTTTCAGGCAAGTGTAGCCCCATGCACCACCACCTCCCTCCTCCAGGGCGGCAAACAGGGTCACCTATCAAAAGATCCACATTCTACCTCCCTGCAAAGGTGGCAGTAGAGGGGAACATTGACCCTAGTCCTGCTGAGGAGCAGACACCCCACAGGGCAGTCAATGCAGCTCTGTACACAGCCATAACACAATCGCAAACAGACATTAGGCCTGGATATGGTATGCTGCTCCCCACCACTGTCTGATATTCCCCCGGTGCAAGCCACTCCATCACATCACCTACCAGCTGCAAACAGGCTGCTAGTGCCCAGTGGAGCTGCCTGCACCCAGAACTGGGATGCCAGCATACACAGCAAGCAGATACATCCGTGACTGGGCCCCAAAAGGAAACCCATATTTATCACATGAGAGAAATACTAGATAGCACCATGGGAGTGCCTAGCCATGCTGTGGTCACTGCACAGTCAGGGTGAGAGTGAGCTCTCAGCAGGATATACTGAGGTCACCCTGTCTGGGTAGGTGGTGGCCGGCCACTACAATGTGCCTGTCACTGCCCTATACCCTGTGCAGATGCACCCTGGCCAGGCCACCCTGTCCGGCCTATACCCATGGTACCTTGCTCCTCATTATGCACATTGGCAGCCCAATACCAACAACATTGCTGGCAGCGTGGACTGTGGAAGGTGTTTGCAGCCACCACACACTGGATAGACAGACAGCCTCCCCCACACCTATGCCAGCATTGTGCTACTATAGAGGTGGGCAGCAGCCATAGCCACCACACCAGTCATGGGCATAGTACACAGGGCTGTTGGGGGGTCACTCCCAAGGGTGGTGAACACTGTCAGAGTCCAGACCTGCAGCAAAAACCGCAGACATCAGAATGATTGTTATGGTGGAGCTCAATGAGCGAACTGTGCTTAACGTAGGAATTGATATCTGCCAGTTATCATAGGGAACGTTTGATAGCTCTGTACCATATACACAGGTGTAGGGTGGCATTGCTACGGTATGCAACTGCTAGTATTGGGGGTTACAGGCAGGGCCCAATGTCTTGCCTCTCCAGGAGGCATTGGCCAATGGGGCCTATGAGTGGGTGTGTGGCCCTGTTGGCTGCTGCTTTACAGCAGAGTTCCCCGACTCCAGTCCTGCTGTTCCAAACACTGTTCTGGTTTTCATGCTGTCCCTCATAAATATGCATGAGCTACATCTGCATACCATGGGGCGGTGCATAGATATGCAGCACAGGCATCTTTCTTAGGGGCAGCATGAAGCCGGACTGGTGTGGGGCCCTCCAGGACTGCATTTGCGGGACTCAGCTTTAGGTAATGTGCCTGTTTCTGGTGTCTGTGTTTGGTGTGGTAAAATATAGGCCATGCGTATGTTCTCTGCAATAAAGGGGTGTCTTTACTATCACTGTTTATTGGGGGGTAAACTATGGGGACTGGGTTGGCAGGAGCCCCAGCTGGGATTTGAACCTGTGACCCTCTGGTCTTACAGGCACTGGCTGTGTCTGTTGCACCACACTGTGGCCACAGAGAAAGTGCAGTCCCTTGAGTTAGTTAAACCGGCCTGACGAGTCGGAAACCCTGCTCTGCAACAGGTTTACTGTGGCCTCATTTACCTTGTATGCAGACAAAGGTGCACATAAACCTCTGAAAAGAACTCATAAGAGGGGCACACACCCCTAACCAAGCTGGGCAACAATGATATCATTGGGCAACATTACACAACACTCCCAGGACAGCTCCATTACAATGAGATGGTCTTTGAAAGGGTCTGCGGAGCGTAGACACTTCCACACATCATTTCGTTTTTATTTGGTGCTTGCCATGGACTGTTGTTCCTTTTTGCCCATTGCTATCACTGTTGCACAGCTGCATTATGCTTTTTAACATGTTTCTTCTGGCCATTTTTAACGTTTTATGTGATATTCTGTTCTGTGCACATGTATCACACTGCTCACGTTTGGTGGGTTTCCCCGGTTTTTCTGTACATTGCTGACGGAAATGGTTTCTCTTGCCTTTAAATGCCTTTAACGACAGGTTTTCATTCGCGTTGGAATTCAGCTCTGAAAATCAGTGCGTTTGCCTCTCCACGCCCACTCTCCGCCCATTGACCCCTTCTCTCCGCCCACTCTCCGCCTTCTGCGCTGTTTTAACGCGCCACGGGACTTTACGGTCGTTATCTGTGCTTAACGCGCGTAGTAACACGTTTACGGTCGTTAGTGCGTCGGTACGCGTGTTATACGGCACTTACGGTCGTTAACGTCGTATAACGCGCGTTAGTCACGTTTACCGCACTTTAGTAAACATCCCCCCAAGTGTTGTTATGTGGCGCACAAAAAATTTAACCTTCCTTCAAAAGCTGCACAGCTGATATTTTATGCGCACACAGCCTACAGAAAATTAGAGGGAACATTGCCCTGGAGCCAACGAATGGAGGCCCTAGCCACATAAGCCCCAGAAATTGAAGCCTGCAGGGCAAAAGCACTGGAATCGAAAGCCTGCTTAAGCAGAGCTTCCAGCTTTCTGTCCTGCAGATCCTAGAAAGCTCCGCCTTCCACCGGAATCGTGGTCTTCTTAGTTACCACTGCCACCAAGGCATCCACCTTTGGCATGCGAAGCAACTCCCGCTCGTCATGTGGAACCGGGTATAGGCGCCCTATAGCACGGGCTCCACGCAGGGTAGCCTCTGGGCATTCCCACTCCAATTCCACCATCTGCTTGATCACCCTGTGAACCGGAAAACACCTCTGCTCTGCCTTAAAACCCTGAAGCAGAGGGTCTTCACGCGGTTCCTCCCGAACCGCTGGTAAGGTAATATTCAGGGCCGCTAGTGAATAGACAATAAGCGCTCTGAGTTCCTCCTTTCTGAAGACTATAAATACATTAGGGTCCTCCCCTGGGGCAATTTCACCTTCTTCAAGATCCCCTGTCCACTGTTCGAGGCCTGAATCTGAGAGAATTTCTCCCTCCTCAGCACTCAGGAGCCCTGAGGCGTGCGGTCCGAAGCCATCGGAGCCCACCTCAACTGCCAAACCAGTTTTGGAAGAGCCCTCTCCCAGATTCATCAGGGAGTCATCTCCTCTCTGCCCCCCCGCAGCGGAGGGAACAGAACTTTTGCCCTGCACTTGCCCTAACTTCAAGCAATAAGCCTTATGAAGAGACAAAATGAACTCCGCAGAAAAAAAAGAGTGTCTAAGGCCCCTTGCCCCACCGGCACAGGTAGCTGAGAGCTCGTTCCTGCGAGCGCAGGCTTTTTAGATTTTGTTTTTCTCTTTCCTCGCTTCTCCGGAGCCGCGGCAGGAACGGCCGTCTTTTCCAACATGGCCGCCATTCCCACCTTCTCCACCGCAACTAAATGGCTGCCTAATGGCTCGGAAGCAGGAACTCTGTCATCCATGCTGCCTCCGAACAAACGATGAAGCCGACTGCCCCTTCGGAAACAAAAGCGGCAGATCCCGGCTTCGGACAGGCCCCGACGACTGCCACACTGAGCACACGCTGCCAAGACCGGCAACATGCGCTTTAAAAGTAAAACCTCCAAACGCGAGTAGGGCCCGAAAACGACTCTGCTCTCCAACTAGCCTCCTGCTAAAACGCGTGTGATCGGCCCTCTTACCTGCACACCCAAAGAATGCAAGGTCCAACTACCAATGCTGCTGTTAGCGGGCGAGTCAGACGTAGCCCGAAGGCAGAGAAGATGCTGAACTCTGGGGCTCCCAGCGTCTAGCTTTCAACTTGCCTGCGGAAACGGTACTGCTCTACGAGGCAGGCTCTGCATCTCACCGCACTGCCCTGTGCAGCCGAGCCCCTTAGTCCATCTTTTTTTTTTTTTTTTTCACAATCTGAAAGTGGCAGATCCTGTCTGGAAAGAATAGCACCCAGCTAGGGCACCCACCAGACTATGGATTTTTAAATATTTTTTTACAATCCTAAAAACACCGTTCCTCTTCGTCCCTCCGGGAGCCTGTGAGCCCCACGTCCTATCCAGCTGCTGAGGACTGAAAGACTGAGTCTCTGACACTAGAGGGAGCTGGAGTAGCTGTCAGCAAGACTTTAAAATTCAGTTCTCAGCTTCTGGAGAAGGTTGACAACCCTATGGTTCCTGGACTGGCCCAGAGAGACGAAGAGGAACAACCATTTTCCTTGCTTAGCTCTGTCCGTGCCTCCCTAGTTCTCAGGAAGTTTTTTACCTGCAGGTAGCTGTAGCAGTCGCTATCTTTTATGTGGTATAGATCATGCACCCCTTCAAAGGGCCAAACTGCTCCCTGATGTATTAGCTGGGAAACCCAACGTAGACCCTTTGATTCCCACTCTCTCAGCAGAGCTTTTCTTGGGCCTTCCCCTCTTCCAAAACAGGCTGCTAAAGGCATTATTGCTGATATCTTTTTACCTGTCATCAATGTCTGCCTCCGTCGTTGCCATAAACCCATAGTAAAACAAATAAAAGTGTTCAGCCCCCAACTTTTCCCCTTCCTCCATATTAAAACATATAAGGGGTCATTTTCTGTCAGCAGTTCTTCTATAATCACCAATTGTCTTTGTTTATCCCTTAACCATGAGTGAACGGCCTTTAATTGTGCTGCTTTATAAGTTTATGAAATTGGGTAGCCTTGCCACTTCCATACAAACCATGTGACTTTTTTTTGCACCTGAAGCAGTGTCTCTTCTGTGAGGACCTGGAATAGATACAGAAATCATGGTAGCAGCATCATTTTTACTGCCGCGATTCTGCCCATCCAAGAGAGTGGTTTCCTTCCCCAGTCACTCAGAAAAGAGTCCACTTCCCGTACTAGTTTTACATAGTTCATTCTGTATAGGTCCCTGTAGTTGCTGTCCATGCGGACCCCCAAATATCGGATATCTGTTTCAGCCCATCGAAAGGGCAACAAGGTTTGCAAACGTGTTCTTAAATTATCAGAGACAGTGAGATTAAGGACAGTGGATTTACCCCAATTCAGATGAAACCCCACTAGCCAGCCATATTATTTTAATTCCCACATAATCAGTGGGAGGGAAATATTGGGCCTGGATACCATCAAAATCACATCGTCCGCGAATAGTGAGGCACGAGTCTGGAAGTCCCTTTTAACTGCAGAAGCACTGTTTCTAGCCAGGTCATTTGTACCCAGGTGGATGACATCATCAATTTTGGAGTGTTCACTTTCTGCGCTAAGTACATCAACAATTTGGTTTGTATTCTTGCTGCTGAAGAGCCTGGGAGGCATTTGACTATCTTCTCTCCTTTAACTGTGTTCCCAAGGGTGGTGCCTCTGATGATGGAATCTCCAAGCAGTAGTAGTTTTCTGTTTGGTGAGTTTTTCTTCATATTTGGTGCTTTAGCAGGAGATTGGGCATCAACTGACTCATTTAAGGGCCCTTCAGTTTCCATGGATTAGTGAGCTTCATTAACCAAAGCAGAGAAGGCATTATGCATGGATATCTCTTGATGTATAGGATGTCTCTATGTTACAGGTCGCAATCTACCCGAGCCCACTGTGATCTATTTGTTCCTGGGATGTTTGATTCTTTCTGGGAGCAGTTGTTCTGTTTGTGTCCTAGAGGAGGTGCGTTTCATTGCAGCTTGTTCTTCCCTTAGTAGAGTCAATTCTTTATGCTTGGCAGCTAGTTTTTCCCTTAGTAGAGTCACTTCTTTATGCATGACAGCTGACTTGAGGCACATAGGACAAGCTCTTAGGTTCCAAATGATTCGTCTCAGAATGAAAGCACCACAGTTATTACACTGAATACACAACATGCTGATTAAGCAATTCTAAAAGGAGAAGAAGACAGAAAGAAAGAAAGAAAGAAAAGGTGGGCTTAACACCGAATTAAAAAGGATGATTGGCAATGTAGGTGACCACTATATAGGTAATGCAGCCCTGGGGTGGGTAGGGTGAGAGGTAGGGTGGGCGGGAGCCTAAGTGTCCCTGGCCAGTAGGCCTTACATGAACAGTGGGCACACACAGATATCTGATTTAAGGGCTACACAAGGAATGTAGGCAGTCAGAATATTCCCAAAAGTAAGGTATAACAGTTAAATTCTATATTAGCAACAAGCAAAAAGATAGAAGCTGGGACTTAGCTGTTTGCAGGCTTCGGAAGCTGGGAGAGAAACTCAAGCCCATTGTTAACACTGTAGCATTCTCAGACGTTCTACCTGTATATGGTAAGGGGGCAGAAAGGCTGCATCACAAAAACAGCTTTAATACATGGCTCCAGACCTGGTGCCAACAAGAAGGATTCAGATTTATTGGCGACTAGGGAAACAGATGGACCAACAAGAGGCTATACTGTGCTGATGGACTACATCTCTCTGTCACAGGGAAAATAATTCTAAGTGAAAAATTCAGACAATATGTGGATCTGCATTTAAACTAGAAAAAGGGGGTGATGGATGTGGAAGGTCAGGATATCACTCCCTGCAAAATACATGCAAGCCAGTTAAAGGCTGGAAAGAAATAAGCACAAATGCTCGAAGCTTAGCCAACAAAGTTCCGGACCTGGAAGCCCTAATGGTGGAAATGGCCTTGGACACTGTGGCCATTACAGAAACATGATTTAATGAATCGCATGATTGGGATATAGCTATAGCTGGCTATAATCTATTCAGCAGAGACAGAAAAAATGGAAAAAGAGGAGGAGTAGCCTTGTATGTCAAAAGCAATATTAAAGCTACTGAAATGCAGGGGACATGGGGAAAAGAAGAAGTGCTCTGGATTGTGTTGGAAAGAGGAGATGGCACTGTCACTCATACTGCTGTAATCTACAGACCTCCGACTCAAATTACATAAGAACATAAGATATGCCATACTGGGTCAGACCAAGGTCCATCAAGCCCAGTATTCTGTTTCCAACAGTGGCCAATCTAGGTCATACGTACCTAGCAGTTTCCCCAAAAGACACAGGTTCCGCAATGCTTGTACTGGGTCAAGCATTGATATCTTGGGTCCCTTCTTAATAATGGTTTATGAACCTTTCCTCCAGGAACTTGTCCAAACCTTTTTTAAACCCAGCTACACTAACAACCTTTACTACATCCTCTGGTAACAAATTCCAGAGTTTGATTACACGTTGAGTGAAAAAATATTTTCTTTTATTAGTCTTAAATAGTTTACCCTGTAGCTTCATTGCATGTCCCCTAGTCTTTCTATATTCTGATAATGTAAACAATCGATCTACGTTTACCCGTTCCACTCCGTTCATGAATTTATAGACTTCTATCATATCTCCCCTCAGCCGTCTCTTTTCCAGATTAAAGAGCCCTAACCTTTTTAGCCTTTCTTCATAGGAGTATCCTTCCATCCCCTTTACCATTTTGGTGGCTCTTCTCTGAACCTTTTCTAATAATGCTATATCCTTTTTAAGATACAGCGACCAGAATTGCACACAATATTCAAGGTGCGGTCTCACCATGGAACGATATAGAGGCATTATAATATCTTTTGTTTTATTTTCCATTCCTTTCCTTATGATATCTAGCATTCGATTTGCTCTCTTGGACACTGCACACTGGGCCGAGGATTTTAACTTTGCACTTTTCCACATTAAATTTCATCTGCCATTTTGATGCCCAGTCTTCCAATTTATCAAGATCCTCTTGCAATTTTCCACAATCCTCTTGGGTTTTAACAACTTTAAATAGTTTTGTGTCATCTGCAAATTTGATAACCTCACTTGTTATTCCACTTTCCAGGTCATTTATGAATATGTCAAAAAGCAGCAGACCCAGCACAGATCCCTGGGGTACACCACTACTCACCTTTCTCCACTGGGAAAATTGGCCATTTAGCCCAACCCTCTGTTTTCTATCTTTCAACCAGTTCTTGATCCACAGTAGTACACTGCCTCCTATCCCATGACTCTCTAAGTTTTGCCAAAAGTCTCTGATGAGGGACCTTGTCAAAGGCTTTCTGAAAGTCCAGATACACTATATCATCCGACTCACCTTTGTCCACCTGTTTATTCACACTTTCAAAAAAACATAACAGATTAGTAAGACAAGATCTTCCTTGTCTAAAGCCATGTTGGCTGTCTCCCATTAGGCCATGACTATCTACATGCTGAGTAATTTTATTCTTTATGATGTTTTCTACCATTTTTCCCGGTACTGACATGAGGCTCACCGGTCTGTAGTTTCCTGGATCACCCCTGGAACCCTTTTTAAAAATTGGTGTTACATTGGCGATCCTCCAATCTTCAGGTATTAGAGATGATTTTAATGATAGTTCACATATTACTAATAGCAGGTCTGCAATCTCATATTTTGTGACATCACTGGTATATCCATCCCGGATCTGCCTCCTGTCACCAGTTACCTATTGACAAAGCAGACTCACCAGAGCGACAAGTAAGAATGAATTAAGAACCAGCATAAACGAACTAGCATTAACTAGAGACCTTTACAAAAGGTAATTTAACGTGTAACTTTAAAACTGATCAGACCACTCTTTCGTCCAGAGGAAAGGTAAAGACATATTGAAATAGAAAAAGACAGATGCATTCGAGCGTCTTAAAACCTCCTACATGGTATCTGAGCCCTGTAAATAACCCCTGGACTTACCTGTGAACTGCCTTCAATGCTTCAGGCTTTGCAGACAACGTAAGCACTAGGGCGGGATACGGGACTAGACTGGGTCCACTCCAGGAACTACAATTAGCAGGTAAGTCTAATTTCATCTTCCTGATCGTGTCCCCAGTCTAGTCCCGAAACCTCTGGGTTAGTACCAGAGCAGTGAAAAAATGTCAATCACGGGAGGGACCCTGAAGCCCAGCCTGAATCACAGCCGTCCCAAAACCGACGTCCTTTGCCCTTAGCACATCCAACCTGTAGTGTTTTACAAAGGGATTCAAGGACGACCAGGTCACCGCCTTGCAAATTTCTTCCGGAGACACCAACCGCTGCTCCGCCCATGAGGCGGCCTGTGCTCTGGTAGAATGAGCTCGCAGCCCTTCTGGTACCGACTTACCTTTCAAGACATACGCGGTAGCAATTGCTTCCTTAATCCACCTGGCAATCAAAGCCTTTGATGCCGCTTCTCCCTTTTTCTGACCTGCAAAAAGGACAAAAAGTCTGTCCGACCTCTGAAAGGGCTCCGTCCGCCGGAGATACTTCTTCAATGCTCTGCCAACGTCCAATAGATGTAGCCTCTTTGCCGCTGCACCTGGGACATCCCGAGGGAAAACCGGTAAGGATACGTCCTGACTCACATGGAACGGTGAAACCACTTTTGGCAGAAAAGCCGGCACAGTTCTCAACATTACTTTGGAATCAAAGAAGGAGAGGTAAGGCTCCCTACAGGAGAACGCTTGCAGCTCAGAGACTCTACGAGCTGAACAGATCGCCACTAGAAAAATCACCTTCAACGTGAGATCCTTGAGCGTTGCCCGAGACAGGGGCTCAAAAGGCTCACGTTCCAGCGCCTCTGACACGAACGGGAGATGCCACTTAGGGATGATCTGTCTGCACGGAAGCCGCAGAAGAGACACCGCTCTTAAAAAAAATGCTTGACATCTCGCTGACCCCCAATCGTCTGGCCACGCACTCTGCCCCTGTAACAAGTTATCGCTGCTACCTGTACCCGCAGCGATGCGGGCGCTAACCCCTTATCGAACCCATCCTGTAAGAACTCCAATATCTGAGGGATGGTGGCCTTCAACGCCAAAAACTTTCTATCCGCACACCACATCTTGAAAATTCTCCAGATGCGAACATAAGCCATCGAGGTCGACCTACGTCTAGCCCTCAATAAGGTAGAAATGACCGCTCCCAAGTATCCACGAGACGTCAGCCGCGCCCTCTCAAGAGCCAAGCCGTAAGCGAGAATCGATCCACATGGGGCATGAAAAGGGACCCCTGAGACAACAGATCCACTCTAACCAGAAGGCACCAAGGCTTTGCCACCAACAGCCTCACTAGGTCCCCATACCAGGGACGACGCGGCCAATCCGGGGCAATCAGAATCACCTGCCCCCTGAACCTTTCTATCTGCTGAAGCACTCTGCCGACTAGAACCCACGGAGGAAACACATAAAGCAGCTGCCCCACCGGCCAGTCCTGAATGAGCGCATCCAAGCCTTCCGACATTCTTTCTCTTCTCCTGCTGTAAAAGCGACTTGCCTTTGCCGAGTTGAAGGTCGCCATGAGGTCCATGACTGGCGCGCCCCACATGCGGACGATCATCTGGAACACTTCGGGATGTAGGACCCATTCCCCTGGATCCACCCTCACCCGGCTGAGGAAGTCGGCCTGTACAGTGTCTACTCTGGCCACGTGCGCCGCCGATAGGTCCAGGAGATTTGCTTCTGCCCAGCCGCATAACACTCCTGCCTCCGCCTCTAGAGCTATGCTGCTGGTTCCCCCTTGCTTGTTGACATAGGCCACCACCGTCGCGTTGTCGGAAAATACGTGGACCGCCTTCCCGTGGAGGATCGAGCGAAACCCCTGTAAGGCGAGAGTCACCGCTCCCAGCTCCAACCTGTTGATTGACCACAACTGCTCCTGAGAAGTCCACTGCCCTTGAGTGAACCTGCCCTGACAGTGCGCCCCCCAGCCCAGCAGACAGGCGTCTGTCATCAGGGATATCCAGACTGGAGACTCTAGCGACGTCCCGCGTTCCAACGATTCTGGAGCCAGCCACCACTCCAGTGACTGCCGGACTTCCTCTGAGCAGGGCAGCCTTCGGGATAGCGGGTCCTGCTGATGCGACCATCGGCGAAGAAGCGCTCCCTGCAACGGCCTCATCTGCGCCCTCGCCCACGGCACTGTCTCTATGGTCGCCGCCATGGTACCTAGCAATTGAAGGTAATGCCACGCCGAAGGTGCCCTGAACGCTAGAAACGTTCTGACTAGGCGCCGCAGACTCCGCGCCCGCTGATCCGTCAGGAAGAGCTTCCCAGCATGTGTTTCGAAGCGAGCTCCTAGGTACTCCAGATTTTGCGAAGGAACTAAGCGGCTCTTGGACACATTGACTATCCACCCGAGGCCTTCGAGAAAGGTCACTACTTGGGCTGTAGCTGACACGCTCTCCGCCTGGGATTTTGCCCTGATCAACCAATCGTCTAGGTAGGGATGCACCAGAATTCCCTCTTTCCTCAAGGCTGCCGCCACCACTACCATGACCTTTGTGAATACTCTTGGGGCCGTCGCTAGTCCGAAGGGTAACGCTCGGAACTGAAAATGCCCGAAAGGAACCGTGAAGCGGAGGAACCTGTAATGATCCGGTCGTATGGGAAAGTGAAGGTAAGCCTCCGAGAGATCTAGGGAAGTAAGGAACTCTCCTTTCTGCACTGCCACCGACATGGAGCGCAAGGTTTCTATGTGAAAGTGAGACACCCGAAGACAACGATTTACTCCCTTGAGATCGAGAATCAGATGGACCCCGCCGTCCTTTTTGGGAACGACGAAGTAGATGGTGTACCGACCGCTGCCGCATTGTTCCGGAGGAACCGGGACAACCGCCCCGAGGTCCAACAGTCTTTGTACGGTCTCCCGGAGGGCCTTGAGCTTGGTGACCGACCTGCCGGGGGACTGCATGAAGGAGTCTCTGACGGGACACAGAAATTCCAATGCATAGCCCTCTCGGATGACTTCTAGAACCCATTGATCGGAAGTGATTTGGGCCCAGGCAGAATAAAACTCCTGCAAGCGCCACCCCATGGGAACTACGGGCGCCTGGGCCCCCCTCATCCCATTGTGGCTTTTTGGGAGTGAAAGAGGAGGCAGAGGAGGCCCCGAAGCCCTTTCCTGCTCCCCGAAAACCACGGAAACTTTGACTCCTACCGGGAAAACGCCCTCTTTGAAAGGAATTGAATCTCTGGGACCGGAACCGACGAAAATCCCGCTGCTGCCCTCTGCCGGCCGGGATTGTACGTCCTGCCTTAGGCTTGTCTTCCGGCAACCTGCCTCCTTTGGATTCTCCAAGGTCCTTAACCAGCTTCTCTAAATCTTCCCCGAATAGCAGGCGTCCCTTAAAGGGGAGCTTACTCAACCGAGCTTTGGAGGAGGAATCTGCCGCCCAATTGCGCAGCCACAAATAACGCCGCACTGCTACTGCTGAAGCCATGCTTTTGGACAATCCTCGCATTAGATCATAATGAATATCCACTAAGTAAGCCGCTCCCGACTCTAATCTGGCCGCCTCATCTGCTACTTCACTCTCCTGCCCCGCGCGTACCCGCTGAGACCAGCGGAGGCAGGATCCGCAAATGGCTGCCTGGAGCGACAGGGCATTAACATCAAACACTTGGCTTAACAACACATCCAACTTTTTGTCTTGAGAGTCCTTAAAGGCCACACTACCCTCTACCGGAATGGTAGTCTTCTTGGTGATGGCCGAGACGGCGGCGTCCACTTTGGGGGACCGGAAGACTTCCTTGTCCTGGTCCGACAAGGGATACAGGCGACCCATCACTCGCGCAGCTTTTAGTGGAGCCTCTGGGGTATTCCACTCTTCCTGTATCATTTCGTGAAATACTCTATGAACCAGAAAAACCCTTTGAGTCTTCCTGAAAACCTGCAACAAAGGATCCTCCAGAGCGTCCACCTCCGAAGCTCCGGGGGCCGGCATATTTAGAACTTTCAACGCCTCCGCGATGAGGGCCGGTAACTCCTCCCTTCTGAAGACCCTCACCACTCTGGCCTGGTCTTCTTCCTCGGGGAGCTCGCCTTCCTCAAGCTCCTCTTCGCAATCCAAGCTGAGACCTTCCTCATCTGAGAAAGGTCCCTCCGAGGAGAAAGATTGCTCTCCTAAGTCCCCTTCACTCCGAGCCCTCTTGGAGCTGCGGGCGGGGACGTCCAGCTGAGGTTGGGATGCGGGGCGCTTTAAAGCGCCCCCGCCTGAAATACTTTTCAGCTGCGGAGCGCTACCCATCACCGATTGCTGCAACAATGAAATAAATTCCTGAGAGAAAATGGAGGCTAAATGATTAGGCCAAGCCATCAGAGAAGGAGGAATGTCCGACGCGGAGGAGTGCCCTGCCACCGGCTCTTCCTGCGCTCCCCCGGAGGCTGCCAAGGCCGAGACTTCTAGATCTGGAAGGGAAGTGCCCTCTCTAACCTGCTCCCAGGCAGAAGGGTCCCTCACACACACAGGCCTTACAGACCCCCGAGTCTGCAGCCTTCTTGGCCCCACACACAACACACTGGGGCTTGGAGGGCATCGCAGGACTTCCACGGCGCAATGAACACTGCCCGGATACACCAATTACCCTCCCGCAGGCACGGCAGGAAATGCTGCTCAGCACCGCGTGTCGCGCTGACAGACACAGAGGCCCAGTTGTAATAAACTTAGTTTACGCTATGCCAGGAAAAACAAAATAAGCCACTGAGGGTCCCTGCGCTGACACGAAGCCCCTCTGGAAGGACTCTGCTCCCCCCCCCGCGGCACTTGTCTTTTGCCTGCACAGGCCCCTATGCCTGCCCGAGCTCGCCGCACGTATTCGGGCCTAAAGGCGTGTTCGCGCCAACACCACGCTGCAGTTATCAGGGCTGCCGCATGCGGCCTTATCTCCTTCGGCGGGAGAACAAACTGTCAGCGTCCTGGAGGGCTAACTCACCCGACGCCGACTCCTGCAATGCCACACTGCTAGGGAAAAGGTCTGCTCACACTGTTACAGGGAGGCATGACCTGCGGCTTCATGCGATCGCTGTGAGCTGACCGGAGCGCGCTGACAGGCAACTCTTCTGCTCGGCGCCGGTCCGACACGGGGGAAACAGAACTTTGAAAATGCATTTAAAACTGCTTTTGAAAATGAAAGTACTTCTTCTTTCCTGCTCTGCCTAAGACCCACTGCCTAGGCCCAAAAGAAAAGGAGGAGAGGGGCGGAAGGGAAGCCCGGACAAAAGATAAGGTCTGAAAGCCTTAGAGACACAGACCCACAGCAAATAAAACCTCTTTGTTGTGGTTTTTTTTTTTAAATTAGTAAACCCTAGCTAACAGCTATTCCTAATTGTTTCTCCAGAGAGCCCGGAGCCCTGGGCTCACCATCTATCCAGCTGCTTGGAGACTGAGGTAACTGGTGACAGGAGGCGGATCCGGGATGGATATACCAGTGATGTCACAAAAAGAGGAGTTTCTCAGTCTCCAAGCTGCTGTATGAGATGGGGAACTCAGAGGTTTCGGGACTAGACTGGGGACACGATCAGGAACTAATAGTTGTAATACATCTTCCCGATGTATCGATATTTCCTTCAATTCTTCCGCACCTTTAAATACCACTTCAGTCATGGGTAACATCCCTACATCTTCCTCAGCAAAGACCAAAGCAAAGAATTCATTCAGTCTCTCCGCTATCGCCTTGTTGCCTCTTAGTGCCCCTTTAACTCCTCTATCATCTGATGGACCAACTGATTCTCTCACAGGTTTTTTGCTAAGAATGTACTTGAAAAAATCTTTATTTCGCGTTTTTGCTTCCGTGGCAAGCTTCTTCTCAAATTCTCCCTTTGCCTGCTTTATCAATGCCTTGCATTTGACTTGCCAGTGCTTGTGCTGTTTCCAGGTTTCGTCGTTTAGCTCTTTTTTCCATTTCCTGAAAGATGCTTTGTTGGCAACAACAGCCTCTCTGACCTCCCCTTTAAACCATGCTGGCAGTTTTTTGGACTTCCTTCCACTTTTCTTAAAGTGTGGAATACAGCTGGTCTGGGCTTCCAAGATAGTATTTTTCAACAACACCCAAGCTTGATGTAAGTCTTTAACCTTTGCAACTGCTCCTTTTAGTTTTTTCTTAACTATTTTCCTCATGTTATCATAGTCTCCCTTTCGAAAGTTGAAAGGTAGTACTGTGGATTTCCTTACTATCCTTCCTCCACTAATTAAATCAAAGGCGATCATGCTATGATCAATATTGCCAAGTAGCCCCAACACCCTTATCTCTTGCACTAGATCTGGTGTTCCACTAAGGACTAGGTCTAATATGGCTTCCCCTCTGGTCGGTTCATGAACCAGCTGCTCCAAGAAGCAGTCATTTATGTCATCTAGGAACTTTATCTCCCTAGCATGTCCCGCCGTGACACTGACCCAGTCGATACCGGGGTAATTGAAATCACCCATTATTATTACTGCGCTGTAACTTTTGTTAGCTTCCTTGATTTCTTTGAGCATTTCATCATCCATTTGTTCATTCTGGCCAGGCGGTCGATAGTACACCCCCACTGCCATTGCCTTCCCCTTTTTACATGGAATTTCAGTCCATAGAGATTCTACAGCAAATTTTGTTTCCTGCAAAACTTGAATCCTTTCTGACTCAATACCCTCTCTAACATAGAGCGCAACCCCTCCACCAATTTTATCAGCTCTATCATTACGATATAGATTGTACCCAGGTATCACAGTGTCCCACTGGTTGTCCTCCTTCCACCATGTCTCTGATATTCCGATCATATCTAACCTCTCATTTAATGCTATATATTCTAACTCTCCCATCTTATTTTTTAGACTTCTAGCATTTGCATACAAGCATTTTAGAGACTGTATTTTATTCATATTAATTTGGCTATTGGTAGACATGGGTATTTTGGGATCTTTAAGCTCTGTCTGCTCCATACTCGAGGGCATTTGGGCTACTTTACTCTTTTTTGGAACCTCTCTGCTTTTGGTAGTATCCTTCAAGGATACATTCTTCCGACCCATCCGTTCTCGGGCGACTGTCAGCTTTCCCCTATTATCTAGTTTAAAAGCTGCTCTATCTCCTTTTTAAAGGTTAATGCCAGCAACCTGGTTCCATCCCGGTTAAGGTGAAGCCCATCCCTTGAAGAGATAGATAACAATTTGATTATAGCTTATTGCCAAGATAGCCACAAAGGGGGAAGTGATCATAGTGGGTGACTTTAATCTACCCAATGTAGAATGGATTACTCCTTCTGCAAATCTGGAAAGAAGCAAAAAAATTGTGGATGCTTTCCAAGATGTGTTACTTAGACAAATGGTGATGGAAACAACCAAGGAAAGCTCAACGCTGGATTTAGTGCTCACCAACGGTGATAGCATGTCAAATGTCTGGGTGGGTGCCCCTGTGAGCAGCAGCGATCATCACATTGTGTGGTTTGGAGATAAAATCCAAGGTGCAATCCAATCATAGCAAGCTCAAAGTCCTAAACTTCAAAAACACTGACTGCAGTAAAATGGCCAAATACCTAAAGGAGGAGTTGGCAGGGTGGAAGGGGATAAGGGAAGTGGACTTGCAATGGGCTAAACTAAAGGTGGCAATAAAAGAGGCAACAGATAAATATGTAAGAAAAGTAAATAAAAACAAGAGGAGAAGGAAACCTATTTGGTTTTCCAAAGAAGCAGCTTCTCAATAAAAGCAAAAAACATAGCTTTTGCAAAACTCAAAAGCTTGCAAACAGAGGAACATAGAAATGAATACAGGATCAAACTCAAAGAGACAAAAACAGAAATAAGGATAGCAAAATCAAAGGCAGAGGAAAAGATGGCTACAGATGTGAAGTATGGCGATAAAACTTTCTTCAGGTATATTCAGGAAAGGAAGAAGATCAGAGGTGGAATTGCAGGACTCAGAAGTGCTGGGAACGGACTCGTGGAAAGTGACATTGAAAAAGCTAAATTGCTAAACAAATACTTCTGCTCTGTTTTTACTAAAGAAAATCCGGGAGAAGGACCACCTGTGACTCCCATATATAAAAATGGGAATGAAGTAGATACCACACCATTCACAGAGGATGATGTGTTAGAACAACTTGCAAAACTGAAAGGGAACAAGGCCATGGGACCGGATGGGATACATCCCAGGATACTGAAAGAGCTCAGAGATGTTCTTGCAGGGCCATTACAGGATGTTTTCAACAGATCCTTGGAAACAGGAGAAGTTCCTCAGGACTGGAGAATGGCTGATGTGGTACTTCTACACAAAAGTGGTGACAGGGAAGAAGTGTCAAACTACAGGCCTGTGAGCTTTACCTCGGTGGTGGGAAAAGTAATGGAGGCGCTCCTGAAAAAGCGAATAGTGGACTTTCTCAAAACCAACAGGTTGCAAGATCCTAGGCAACATGGTTTTACAGAAGGACGATCTTACCAAACAAATCTGATTGAGTTCATTGACTGGGTGACCAGAGAACTAGATCGGGGGCATGCGATGAATGTTATCTACCTGGATTTCAGCAAAGCCTTTGATACTGTCCCTCATAGGAGGCTTATCAATAAACTCAGTGGTTTGGGGATGGGTCCCAAGATGGTAAATTGGATCAGAAATTGGTTGACTGACAGAAGGTGATGGTAAATGGAGCTCACTCGGATGAGGGGAAAGTGATTAGCGGAGTGCCCCAGGGTTCTGTCCTGGGCCCGGCACTGTTCAATATATTTCTGAGTGATATTGCTGAAAGACTGAATGGAAAGATATGTCTTTTTGCAGATGACACGAAAATTTGTAAGAGTGGACTACCCCGAGGGAAAGGTTAACATGAGGAAAGATCTACAAAAGCTGGAAGAATGATCTAATGCTTGGCAATTAAGATTTAATGCAAAGAAGTGCAGTCATGCACTTGGGTAGCAGATATCCAAGGGAAATGTATGCGATAGGGGGCGAGAGGTTGGTGTGCACAGATCAGGAGAAAGACCTTGGTGTGATTATTTCTGTAGATCTCAAGGTGGCAAAATAGTGTGACAAGGCGGTGGCAAAAGCCAGGAGGATGCTGGGCTGCATACAAAGAGGAATTACCAGCAGAAAGGAAGAGGTACTAATGCCACTTGTCAGACGGCTGCCTAGGGTGAGAACTTACACCATCTTGACGATGCATATATTCATATGATTCTTGCAAGGTATTGTGGGTAATGTAGTTCATTCACTCCCAAACACAGCTGAAGACAATAATTGAGTTGTGAAACCAGTGGTAAGGCCAATAAAATATTTCTTTTATTGATGGGGTTTAATTCACCCAGCACAAATATGCTTGGTAGCAATATAAATGAGGTTACTTGCTTGCAGTGTTTAAATGGATAACATAAAGTCACAAAGCAAATCAGAAAACAACCTTCAACTTGTCAGGCAATTAGCTAATGTTTTCTTAGCAAATAATTACCAAATAAAAAGGCACAAAGAAATAAATGAACTTTGCTTGTTAGGTTAACTTCTGCTTATTTTCCACACAGATCCTAGCAGTGATTCTCCCTTGCTCACACACACAATCAGGTGCAGCTTTAATTACTATCAATTGACCAGCTGAAACCCTTTAGCTGGCTGGCTGCTACTGTGTGAACCCAAATCCTGCTTTAAGAGCTGTTTGCAGTGGAAATAAAGAACAAAGTTAGGTTTCTTTGTGATGGCTGAGGTGTTTGCTCACAGAAAGCTAGCAATAGCATTTAGATAGAGAACAGTCCATGTAATGAATAGTTTCATCTGCTGTATCTCCCCTTCATCAATCAGCATAGGGTCACTATCATACATTGGCACAGACGAGTCTTTCCATAAGGCACTATCATGAGAATGCTTATTCCCTTGCTGCCATTCACTATTATAGATAGGGTCTGGATCAGTGTTCATACCTGAGCCTCTCCTGCTATCATAATTCCTCTCTGTATAGCCTGGTCAGTATGTAATCCAGTTCTGATGTCCAGCCTTCCAATCTTGATCCCTGGACACTGGATCTTTCCTCACATACCTTCTGGCATAGGTCTGAAAGTCCTCTCCACGTGCAGTCTTCTCTCTTCCAGGTAGCCACTGGTGATTCCTATCTCTGCCATTCCATTCCTCTGGCTGACTCCAGTCCAATGGACTCTGCTGGCATTTGGAATACCTCCCAGTATAGGTACTGCCTTGGACTCTCCCAGACCATCCAATGGGCTTTCTTCTCTTCCTTCCAGAGAGTTTCCTTCTTTCTCTATCCGCTTGGCTTGGCTTCTGTTTCTCCAGGTGATACTGGTGCTTGAGCTTGTAGCCGTTGCTGTATCTGTGTCTGAAGCTCTTTCTGTAGCTGTTATCTGTAGAATAAGCTCTATTCTTATTCTGTTCTAATGTGTGCTCCTCCCTAACACAGCGCAGCTGTGTTGAATCAGGCCCTGCCCTTTGAGATGAGTGCTTAGGGATTACCTCATAGCTCTCTTGATTGCACACACGTTTTCTCACTTCAGCCCCTCTCATGGCTGCTGGAAACCTGGTGCATTCTGGGACTGGTAGTCTTTTATGTGAAAACTCTGTTTTCTTACTTCTACCAGAACTGACAGGTTGCTTGTTCAGCGTCACATCATCTTTTCTATAGCTCCTACCTGAGCTATGATAAGCTTCCTTCTCACACACTGTATAAGTCACTGGTGAGGCCTCACTTGGAATACTGTGTTCAGTTTTGGAGACCATATCTTGCAAAAGATGTAAAAAGACTGGAAACCGTTCAGAGGAAGGCGACCGAAATGATTTGGAGCCTGCGTCAGAAGCCTTATGAGAAGAGACTTGAAGACCTAAATATGTACACTCTGGAGGAGAGGAGGGATAGGGGAGATATGATTCAGACCTTTAAATACTTAAAGAGAAATAATGTACAAACCAACCTCTTCCAAAGATGGGGAAGCTGTAAAACTAGAGGGCATAACATGAAGCAGCAACGGGGTAAATTGAAAGGCAATGTCAGGAAATACGTTTTCACTGAAAGGGTGGTGGATGCTTGGAATGCCCTCCCGATGGAAGTGGTGGGGTAAACACAGTGACGGAGTTCAAAGCGGCATGGGACAGACACAGTGGGTCCCTTTACAGCAACAGTATAAAATCAAAATAAACGGAACCATCTAATTTCTCAACAAACAGGGGTGTCCTACACGGAGCGGTGGGCTCACCCCTAAACAAAGACATGGGGAGGGGTGGATTGCACAGAGTGGCAGGTGCACCTACTCCTGCCATCTCACAGGGCAGAGTAGATAGACCATACTGGTCTTTATCTGCCGTCATTTACTAAGTTACTATGATAGTCTTGGTCCCTCATTACAATCTCCTGTATATCCTGGCTTAGCCTAATTTGTGCCACCAAGGGCTCCATTGTAATCGCAAATAAGAGGGGAGACAATGGACAGCCTTGTCGCGAACCTCTTTCTAAGGGAAAAAAGGCCGAGTATTGTCCAATGACTTTCACACATGCTCTAGGTTGGCGATATAAGGCCCTCACCCAGCCTATGAAGCTTTCTCCAAGACCCATTTTCGCCAATACTTGAAACATAAAACCCCAGGAAACATGGTCAAATGCTTTTTCCATGTTGAGGGAGACCAATGAGGAGGGTTCCTGTCTACGTTTTGCGACCCAAATAAGGTTCAAGATTTTCCGAATGTGATCTGCCGCTTGCCGCCCTGGTATAAAGTCTGCCTGGTCTTCATGGATAAGACTTCCAATAACTTCATTAAGGAGCTGAGTCATAATTTTGGCAAGCAATTTCACATCAATATTCAAAAGTGAAATCAAGTGATATGAAGCACACGCTTGCGGATCTTTCCCCTCTTTGTGGATTAAGGAGATCCCTACCCACCCCATTGTTTCCACCAGTTTCCCTCCTTCTCTAGGTAGATTAAATAAGTGCCTTAGCGGTTTCTGTAAAAGAGGTCCTAGCTTTTTATAAAATCGTGCAGCGAGTCTGTCCAACCCTGGGGTCTTATCATTTTTTAGATCTTTGATCGCTTGGAGCACTTCTTCCTCTGAACATAAGAACATAAGATATGCCATACTGGGTCAGACCAAGGTCCATCAAGCCCAGTATCCTGTTTCCAACAGTGGCCAATCTAGGTCATACGTACCTAGCACTTTCCCCAAAAGACACAGGTTCCGCAATGCTTGTACTGGGTCAAGCATTGATATCCTGGGTCCCTTCTTAATAATGGTTTATGGACCTTTCCTCCAGGAACTTCTCCAAACCTTTTTTAAACCCAGCTACACTAACAGCTTTACTACATCCTCCGGTAACAAATTCCAGAGTTTGATTACACGTTGAGTGAAGAAATATTTTCTTTTATTAGTTTTAAATAGTTTACCCTGTAGCTTCATTGCATGTCCCCTAGTCTTTCTATAGTCTGATAACGTAAACAATCGATCTACGTTTACCCGTTCCACTCCATTCATTAATTTATAGACTACTATCATATCTCCCCTCAGCCGTCTCTTTTCCAAGTTAAGGAGCCCTAACCTTTTTAGCCTTTCTTCATAGGAGTATCCTTCCATCCCCTTTACCATTTTGGTGGCTCTTCTCTGAACCTTTTCTAATAACGCTATATCCTTTTTAAGATACGGCGACCAGAATTGCACACAATATTCAAGGTGCGGTCTCACCATGGAACGATATAGAGGCATTATAATATCTTTTGTTTTATTTTCCATTCCTTTCCTTATGATACCTAGCATTCGGTTTGATCTCTTGGCTGCCGCTGCACACTGGACCGAGGGTTTTAACATGGTATCCACAATGACGCCTAAATCTTTTTCCTGGGTGGTGGTTCCTAATGTGGAACCTTGCATCGTGTAACCATACTTTGGGTTGTTCTTCCCTAGATGCATAACTTTGCACTTGTCCATATTAAATTTCATCTGCCATTTTGATGCCCAGTCTTCCAATTTATCAAGATCCTCTTGCAATTTTCCACAATCCTCTTGGGTTTTAACAACTTTAAATAGTTTTGTGTCATCTGCAAATTTGATAACCTCACTCGTTATCCCACTTTCCAGGTCATTTATGAATATGTCAAAAAGCAGCGGACCCAGCACAGATCCCTGGGGTACATCACTATTCACCTATCTCCATTGGGAAAATTGGCCATTTAGCCCTACCCTCTGCTTTCTATCTTTTAACCAGTTCCTGATCCACAATAGTACACTGCCTCCTATCCCATGACTCTTTAGTTTTGCCAAAAGTCTCTGATGAGGGACCTTGTCAAAGGCTTTCTGAAAGTCCAGATACACTATATCAACCGACTCACCTTTGTCCTCCTGTTTATTCACACTTTCAAAAAAACATAATAGATTAGTAAGACAAGATCTTCCTTGTCTAAAGCCATGTTGGCTGTCTCCCATTAGGCCATGACTATCTACATGCTGAGTAATTTTATTCTTTATGATGGTTTCTGCCATTTTTCCCGGTACTGACGTGAGGCTCACTGGTCTGTAGTTTCCCGGATCACCCCTGGAACCCTTTTTAAAAATTGGCGTTACATTGGCGATCCTCCAATCTTCAGGTATTACAGATGATTTTAATGAAAATTCACAGATTACTAATAGCAGGTCTGCAATCTCATATTTCAGTTCTTTGAACACCCTTAGATGTATACCATCCGGCCCAGGTGATTTGCTACTCTTCAGTTTATCTATTAGTTGTAATACATCTTCCCGATGTATCGATATTTCCTTCAATTCTTCCGCACCTTTAAATACCACTTCAGTCATGGGTAACATCCCTACATCTTCCTCAGTAAAGACTGAAGCAAAGAATTCTGTAAGTCTCTCCGCTATCGCCTTGTTGCCTCTTAGTGCCCCTTTAACTCCTCTATCATCTAATGGACCAACTGACTCTCTCACAGGTTTTTTGCTACGAATGTACTTGAAAAAATCATTATTTCACGTTTTTGCTTCCGCGGCAAGCTTCTTCTCAAATTCTCCCTTTGCCTGCTTTATCAATGCCTTGCATTTGACTTGCCAGTGCTTGTGCTGTTTCCAGGTTTCGTCGTTTAGCTCTTTTTTCCATTTCCTGAAAGATGCTTTTTTGGCAACAACAGCCTCTCTGACCTCCCCTTTAAACCATGCTGGCAGTTTTTTGAACTTCCTTCCACTTTTCTTAAAGCGTGGAATACAGCTGGTCTGGGCTTCCAAGATAGTATTTTTCAACAACACCCAAGCTTGATGTAAGTCTTTAACCTTTGCAACTGCTCCTTTTTAGTTTTTTCTTAACTATTTTCCTCATTTTATGATAGTCTCCCTTTAGAAAGTTAAAAGGTAGTACTGTGGATTTCCTTACTATCCCTCCTCCACTAATTAAATCAAAGGCGATCATGCTATGATCACTATTGCCAAGTGGCCCCAACACCCTTATCTCTTGCACTAGATCTGGTGTTCCACTAAGGACTTGGTCTAATATGGCTTCCCCTCTGGTCGGTTCATGAACCAGGTGCTCCAAGAAGCAGTCATTTATGTCATCTAGGAACTTTATCTCCCTAGCATGTCCTGCCATGACACTGACCCAGTCGATACCGGGGTAATTGAAATCACCCATTATTATTACTGCGCTGTAACTTTTGTTAGCTTCCTTGATTTCTTTGAGCATTTCATCATCCATTTGTCCATTCTGGCCAGGCGGTCGATAGTACACCCCCATTGCCATCGCCTCCCCTTTTTACATGGAATTTCAATCCATAGAGATTCTACAGCAAATTTTGTTTCCTGCAAAACTTTAATCCTTTCTGACTCAATGCCCTCTCTAACATAGAGCGCAACCCCTCCACCAATTTTATCAGCTCTATCATTACGATATAGTTTGTATCCAGGTATCACAGTATCCCACTGTTTGTCCTCCTTCCACCTTGTCTCTGATATTCCAATCATATCTAACCTCTCATTTAGTGCTATATATTCTAACTCTCCCGTCTTATTTTTTAGACTTCTAGCATTTGCATACAAGCATTTTAGAGACTGTCTTTTATTCATATTAGTTTGGCTGTTGGTAGACATGGGTAATTTCGGATCTTTAAGCTCTGTCTGCTCCATACTCGAGGGCATTTGGGCTACTTTACTCTTTTTTGGAACCTCTCTGCTTTTGGTAGTATCCTTCAAGGATACATTCTTCCGAACCATCCGCTCTTGGGCGACTGTCGGCTTTCCCCTTTTATTTAGTTTAAAAGCTGCTCTATCTCCTTTTTAAAGGTTAATGCCAGCAGCCTGGTTCCATCCCGGTTAAGGTGAAGCCCATCCCTTCGGAAGAGCCCCTCCTTTCCCCAGAATGTTCCCCAGTTCCTAACAAATCCAAAACCCTCATCTCTGCACCATTGTCTCATCCACGCATTGAGACTCCGGAGCTCTGCCTGCCTTTTGGGTCCTGCACGTGGAACGGGAAGCATTTCGGAGAATGCTACCCTGGATGTTCTGGATTTCAACTTCCTACCTAAAAGCCTAAATTTAGCCTCCAGAACCTCCCTACCACATTTTCCTATGTCATTGGTACCGACATGTACCAAGACAGCAGACCTCTCCCCAGCAGTACCTAAGACCTTATCTAGGTGGCGCGTGAGGTCCACTACCTTGGCACCAGGCAGGCATGTTACCAGGCGATCCTCACGTCCACCAGCCACCCAGCTATCTACATGCCTAATGATTGAATCACCAACTATAACGGCTGTCCTAACCTTCCCTCATGGGCACATGGCCCTGGAGAAACTTCCTCGGTGCGAGAGGGTTTTACATCACCTGGAGGACAGGTCCTAGTTATAGGATCACTTCCTGCCACACCAGGGTGATGCTGTCCTGTCACGTGACCTCTCTCCTCCATGGCAACAGGGATGCTGCCAGACTGGAGGTGGGACTTCAGGACTATATCCCTGTAGGTTTCGTCTATGTACCTCTCTGTCTTTCTTATGTTTTCAAAGTCTGCTACTCTAGCCTCTAGAGACCGGACTCGCCTCTTTATCCAATGTCTCCCTCTCTTACTGCCCTAAGTGGGGGAGAGAGACGGAGTCAAGGTAGGTGTCAACATGCTTTGCAGGTGGTGGAGCTGGCGCTTCATACAATCATTTGAAAAAGTTTGCAAATTCCTCCCTCATCTCTCCTCCTGCCTGTGTCACTAGCCCTCCCTCCCTTCAAATAGCCAAAATATGTGTCCACAATTTCCTTTGCCTCAGCTGTTCTGTGAGGTACTTTCCTGCTTTTTTTTTTTTTATCAACTTTATTTATGGTTCAGCACCAAATAACAAACAGTACAATATCAAACAACAGGTCCCTCGGCAGGGTGTACTCTTATCCCTGCCGTAGAACAAAGCACAAATGAACCCGCATAAACAGTAGCAAAGAAGAGCAGATACAGAACCAGTTTTTTATAAATTTTCTATCAGTAACCCCCCCACCCCCAAACCCCCCCCAACCCAAAGCAGCATGCCACATTCTATAGTTCCACTAGGGTCCAAGGAACAGGCTAATGGAGGAAGTATCTTAACCCTATCCCCTGAGGCCCCATCTACACACCCAACACTCTAGAGGTCCACTTGTAATATTTCGTTCCGGCAATAAGGTCCCAGCTGCTGAATATAAGGTTCCCAAATGAGCATAAAAGTGGTCCAACGTTTAACATGACTCGTAGCCCGCCAACACTCCGCCAGCATCAGCTGCTGAAAACTATTGCGCCACTCCAGGAAAGTCGGTGGGAGTCGTTCACGCCATCTGTGAAGGATGGGGCCCTTCCCCACCAAGCACGCCTTCCGCACCAAGAGGCGGGCACCCCGCCCACTAGGACAAGACTGAGGCAAATTGTCCACCACTACCAACGACCCTGACCACGAGAAGCGTTGCTGTAACAGCTCCACTAGATATTTATGTATACGCATCCAATAAGGGTGAATTCGTTTACAGGCCCACCACATATGGGCTAGATCTGCCAGGGGCTCCGAACATCTAGGGCAAGACTCATCCTGAGTAAGGTGACTCCTCAAGGCCCGTCGAGGTGAAAAATGTACCTGAGATAACGCCTTATATTGAATTTCCCGCCAGCGGGCCCCCTCGGCCAGCCGGGCAATCCGTCCCAAAGCCTTCTGGATGGACCCCACCGGTATCTCCGACCCCAGCTCCCTCGCCCAGGCCCGCTCCATATTACCCTAACTCGGCGCCACCCGAAAGCCAGCAAGCCGCTTCTTTAGTCCGGCTATCGAGGGGGGGAATTCCTCCCCAAGACCAAAAAATTCTATAATCTGCGCCGAACGCTCCACCGCAAGATCTTCCCTAGACAAAGAAGCCACATAGTGAGAAAGCTGAAAATACGTGAAATAATGAGAAGGCTGTAAATCATACTCTATACGCAGCTCCTGAAATGATTTACAGGCCCCCGTCAATCCTACTGTATGCCCTAAAGTACATAGCCCCTTCTCCCTCCACCTACGAAACCCACAAGCCTCAGACCCAGGCAAAAAGTTAGCGTTCCCCCGTATGGGCAACCAACTCGAAACCTGCCAGTTTCGATTCCAGTAACTATTTAATTGCTGCCAAGTGCGGCGAGCAGCAGAAACCATCAAACTCCGCTTAACACCAACAGGCAATTGGGCAGGGTCCGCATGTAAAACCCCCAGCAAAGACAAGGGGGCCACCGCCGCCGTCTCTAAGTGCCGAAGGGTGAAGACATCGGTCTCGCCCAGCCAGTCCCCCACATGTCGCGCCTGGCATGCCAAAGCATACATCCACAGATCTGGTAAGCCAATACCCCCGCTATGCCACGATCCAATCATTTGCGTCATCGGAATACGAGCTCTAGCTCCCCTCCATAGAAATCGCTGAATCTCAGATTCCATTCTACGTAAATCACGCCTCCACAGCCAAACTGGTAAGGTCTGCAACCAATACAGGATTCGAGGTAAGATAACCATTTTCACAGCAGCCACCCTCCCCAGTAAGGACAACGGCAAGGGGTTCCAAGCTCTCATCTGAGTTTTCAT
Source organism: Ichthyophis bannanicus (assembly GCA_033557465.1). Classification (NCBI taxonomy): domain Eukaryota; kingdom Metazoa; phylum Chordata; class Amphibia; order Gymnophiona; family Ichthyophiidae; genus Ichthyophis; species Ichthyophis bannanicus. The sequence continues at coordinate 297,817,791 of CM066033.1, read as the reverse complement.
GCCAGTCAAGATCTTTTCCAAGTTAATGCGATACAGATCCTGGGGCAGCCGCGTCAAGACAATACCTAAGTACACAAAACTCCGATCTGCCCATTTCAAAGGGAATTCCCCAGGCCAGTGGCCACGCAGCTGGCCCGACACATCAATAGCCTCCGATTTATCATCATTAATACGAAGACCTGTAAAGCTACCGAAAGTCCGGAACTCCCGCATTAATCTCCCAAGAGACTCTCGGGGCGTAGTTAGATGTACCAGCATGTCATCAGCAAAGGCTGATATCTTGAACTCACAACCGCCAACCACCACCCCTCCTATCTCCCTGGCTGCCTCCACACTACGAATCAGGGGGTCCAGAGCCAGTACAAATAACAGCGGGGACAGCGGACACCCCTGTCGGGTTCCCCGATGCAAGGCAAATTCGTCAGATAAAACCCCATTACACAGCACGCGCGCCGTAGGCTGCACATAGAGACTCTGAACCATCCCACAAAAGAAGGTCCCCAATCCGTAACGCGGCAGTAAATATTGAAAATATTGCCAATTAACCCTATCAAACGCTTTTTCAGCGTCAAAGCTCACCAATAACAATGGCAGGTGGTGTAAATGCACCCACTCTAAAGATGTTAGGATTTTACGTAAATTGCGCACCGCATAACGGCCCTTAACAAACCCAACCTGCGATTTATGTACTAAATCACCCAAAACAACTGCCAGCCGATCTGCTAATATTTTTGCCAGAAGCTTCATATCAAAATTCAATAAAGAAATGGGCCGGTAAGACGATGCCTGTAGTTAATCCTTACCCGGTTTAGGAATCAGGGTGATATAAGCCTGATTGTCCCCCCAGCGTCTCCCACCCCCTCCCACCCGTTGCCGATAAGTCTCCGCTAATACCGGGCCCACCCCCTCAGAGAGTATCTTATAAAATTCGGCCCCAAAGCCGTCGGGACCGGGCGCTTTGTAGCACATCGCATTCAGAATCACCTTCTGTACTTCCTGAACTGTGATAGGTTGGTCCAAAATGGCCCGTTGTTGCTCTGTCACCTGAGGTAGGTCTAACTTACGGAGATAGTCTGCCATACAAACAGGGTCGATCTCTTCTGCCTGATAGAGAGCTTGAAAGAAGTCTTTAAAGATGACACTGATCTCAGTCTTACTACTATGCAATTTCCCTTGACCATCCCTAAGGGCAGCCACTAACCGCGTGCCTCTCTGCCCTTGCAAACATCTCCCCAACAATTTACCTGGCTTATTCCCAAAGCAATACAATTTATGTTTGTAATATAGTAGAGACTTCTTAGCACGTTGGTGTAATAGTGTATTAAGCGCAACCTGAAGCTCCCACCAGCTCTTTCTGTTTTGGGTTGTGGGGGAACGCCCAGCAAGGCATCTCGCATGAGCTACCTGTTGTTCAAGGCGAACAATCTGCGCAGCCAACAATCTGCGCCTCCGAGCTACATAGCCAATAATATCTCCTCGGAGAACCACTTTGGCCGTCTCCCACACCAATTCGGGATCCTCATGATGGCCTTTATGATTCTCCTCGAATTCCCGCCATCGGCAATATAAAAACTGCCGAAATTGGGCGTCCTTATATAAGTCCAGAGGGAACCGCCACAAGCGAGCGGAACCCTGTCCTCCGCCTCCATGCCACTCAGTCCAGACCATGGCATGATCGGATATCTCGAGCGGGCCTATCTGAGCATCCTCAATACATGCAAATTGAGCCGCTGATACTAATATGTAATCAATGCGAGCACTAGTACCACGCGCCCGGGAAACATGGGTAAAATCCTTTTCAGAGGGATGCAGTAAGCGCCAGGGATCCACGAGGTTAAGTCGAGAACGAAGCCTTTGCATGATCTTAGATAAAATCTGTCTCTCCCGAGTTCCCGTCTCCCGCGAGGTATCCAGGTCAGCTTCAAAGACCCCATTAAAATCGCCACCTAAAACAAGGGGGGCTTCCGGCAATTGTTCGACTTCTGCTGCTATGCGATTATAGAAATCCGGATCCGGTACATTAGGACCATATATATCACCCAGGATGACCTCCCGATCGTCCAGCAGTCCATGCAAAAATAAAAAACGTCCGCGAAGATCCGAAACCTGTTTAAGTAACGTAAACCGCATTCTCTTGTGCACCAAAATGGCAACACCCCCCCTTCTTTCCCACTGCAGGGGCCCCCCAGACCTGTCCCACCCAGTCCCGGGCAAGTTTTGCATGTTCCTCTGCTGTTTGATGAATTTCCTGGAGTATTGCAATGTCACACCTCTGTCTAGCTAGAGCTTTAAGTATTTTATATCTCTTAATAGGAGTTCCTAGACCACAAACATTCCATGATATGATCCTCACCACGCAAAGGGTTGCTCTTGACTTTTACGCCGGTTTGATACTTTCTGCCTCTCTGAGGAAAGACCCCCCCAGCCTAGAGTCTCTCCCCACACTCCTCTACACTTCCTCAGTACTCCCTCCATAGTGTTGGATATAATGATCCAGTCCCTAGTCGTAGCAACCGAAGCCCCCCCTCCCCCACCCTCCCCTCCCTTCCTCAAGTCCCTATCAATCATACCCCCGCCCCACCCAATCCTCAACCCCCCCCCCAAATACCTCTAACCTTAAGCCTCCCTCCCCTCCCCTCCTTCGAGAGAGACTACTGAGGTCCCACTGAGCTCCACCCGCTCCCCCCCCCACCCATATAATACCATACCCACCTCTACCTTCCTCCTCCCCTGCTCACTACAGGAGCAAACACCCCCCACCCGAAGTCAAGACTATATACTACCCAAAGTGAACCAACCCCCCCTTTCGTCCTCACAAAAAGGATCATGACATGGAATATTCCCCACAACAGGAAAATCCAGTGGGGGGTTCCACAACATAGTAGTAGATTACAGCAGCAAAACCAAAATAAATTTAAAAAAAACAAATAACATCGGCGCTGCAATGCGCAAGAGGTTAACTCGAAGGTAGTTACAGCCATAAACAAAAATATGTGCAAAGCCGCGGAGCGTCAACACGCCAAACCTATTTTCGCTCAGGGAGCCATGCACACTAACTTATATCATCAAACTGTACTTTTGAGGGCCCCCCATAGAAAACATTAAGGCCATTAAGGTCCGTGTGAGAGCATAGAACCGCCCGTTTAAATTACCAGGCATTAAAACTGGTCAAAGTAACCAAGTAAATACCAAAAACGGGGGAACCATCGGGGCCCATGCCGCGGTGGTAGGAAATGCTCACCGTCCTCTGCTGTGGGTGGGGACCCCTCTACGCAAACCCCCCAAAGAGCGGCAAAGCCAAGCTCTGAAATTATCTAGTGGGTCTAGGGCCGGCTCCCTCTGCAATCCCCCCTTCCCGTCGGTCCCTCTCAGCCCACGCCAAATGCGGCTGGACGTACCACAAAGCAAGAGACAATCCATGTTAAGATGCAAACATAAGAATAGACAAGGACACTGTCCCAAGTCCATTAGGGAGACGACGGGGTCTCCCGCGCCCGTGTCACTGCTTGCTCCACATAAGTCCCAGCCCCTGCAGCCGACTCGAATACTCGGTGTGTGTTGTTGTGAAAAACATGTAGTCGGGCAGGATATTGCACCGAGAAGCGTATTTGCGCAGCAATGAGCTTTTCACATAGGGGCGCATACTCTCGCTGCTGTTTGCTAAGAGCCACCGAGTAATCCTGCGCTACACGGATTTTGACATTGTCATAAGTAAAGTCTCCCTTCTGTCTTGCTGCCCGCAGGATCTTCTCTTTGAGAGGGAACCGTAAAAATTTGGCTAGCACAATCCTCGGTCTGCGATCTCGGGCTTGTGTGTTCCCCACCCGGTGCACTCTCTCAATGCATAGCCGCTCTTCGGGGTCGGTAGCACCCAAGAGATCAGTCACCAAGGCCTCCAAATACTCACGGAGATCTCTGTCCGCCACCGCTTCAGGGACACCCATAAACCGTAAATTATTCCGGCGCGAGCGGTTTTCGAGGTCATCAAGTTTGGCTGCTTGTTGAGCAATTTGCGTCTTCAGGCCCTCTACCTCGTGTGTTAGTGCTGCGGCGCCATCTTCGGCCTGTCCCAAGCGTTCCTCAACTTCCCGGAGCCGACCTCCCAGGGTATCCACTGAGGTCTGCAACCCATCCATTTTTTCATGCAGGGCTGCAAATTGAGAAGACAAAGCCTCCGCTACAGCGGCCGACACTTCATCAAGGAAGGCCGCCGATTTTGGTGAGTGCGGCGCCCCCGTGACATCCGCCATTTTACTTGCACCCGCCAACCGCTCCTTGTCTCTTCGAGCGGATTTTACAGTGGACGCCATGGCACACACTTTCCACCACGGGTTTTAGAATGCTTTCGGCTCTTAAATTCACTAGGCTCTGAAGGCACCCTCGCCTCTCTGGTATGAAACGGTCAATCTTCGCCGGCTTGGCTAAGGGGGAGCGGAGCTCGTTCAGGATGCGACCACTACCTTGCTCGCATCACGTGACCTCTTTCGTACTTTCCTGCTTTATTACGCCTTAAAAATATTCTTGGCATATTTGTTGCATGAGGAACTGAATTGCGGCCACTTCTAGAACATTCAATTGAATCCTAACCGTGAGTACCTATCCTCGCAACTGTCCCCTAAGGTTCATAGCATCCGCAGACTCCAACTGCCGCAGTTGATTGCGGAGTTTGTTTGCTTTCTCCGTCCATTCCCTTTTTTTCCTTGACCCCCCCCCCCCCATTTTACTAATATCCCCCTCACTACTGCTATCCCATACCACCCCCATCCCACTTCCCCATTATCATTGGTAACAAAGTACTCTGGTATTAATTGTTCTTTCTCCTGAATCACTCTGGTATCTTCTAAAAGGGAATCATTAAGAATACAGAACTTAACCCCCCCCCCCCCATTTGCAAGGTTAACTATTGATGCGTGGTCTGACCATGTTATAGCGTCAATGCCTGTACTCTTTATTATATCAGTCCCTTCTTTCCCAATCCAGATCATGTCTATCCTTGAATGTACTGGGGAATAGTATGTAACTTGCCGCCACCATGGATGTTGGTACTGTCATGTGTCCACCAGGTCCAGTGTTCGAATTAATTTTTTTAAGCAGGCCCTGTCTGTCCTACATCCTTCCCCACCCCCCTAGTGCTATCCTGCCTAGGATCATAGGTCAAATTAAAATCCCCTCTGCATACCAACAGCCCCTCTCCCAGCTGTTCTTCCACCTCCCAAAAAAACCCTCCCTGAGTCCCACTGGGCACATATATAGCCGCTACCCAATACCACTCACCTCCTGTCTTCAAGCATGCCAGGAGATATCTCCCCACCCAATCCTGTAATACTCCTATCTTTGCCCTTAAGTATGCAGCCACATATATTGCCACCCCTCCTTTTTTCTGCTCCACCAGGTTAGAAGCATAAAGGCTCAGAGCATAGCCTTTGGGAGCCATCAGCTTCTCATGTTTCTTGTGTAAATGGGTCTCTTGTACCAAATATATGTTTGCCTCAAGCCGCTGCATTTCTTTATATAGCTGCTGCCGCTTATAAGGTGAATTAAGCCCTCTGACATTGAGTGAAGTTATTTTAAGCTCACCTATCTTCATACCCTCCCCTCCCTACTACCCTCAACTTAACTAAAATCCGTCCTCCTCCTTGAGGCTCGTGCTGAAGGCCAGGGTCCCCCGAGGACCTGGGGTCTGAATCTCGGAAACTGGCCGGGGAGGACCGAATGCCTGAGGAACGGGACTGGGGCCGAGGACTTTCCAGAGGCCGGTAGTGCTCAGAGCTCGGCTCGATGACCGGGGACTCCCCCACAATCAGCGTCCAAGGCCAGGATAGCAGTGATGTTTGCTCCATGGCTGTCATTCTGGATTCCAAGCCAGAAGGCTCCGCAGCTTTTGGCATGGGCACAGAGGATCTCAGGCCCAGCATTGGCACTCTCGCAAGAGCGTACTCGATGAAGACTACGGTCTCGAGGAACCTCGCAGGTCTCTGCCGGCCGAGGAATACTTTTTGAGAACCTTGGTGAGATGCTTCTCGGAGTTGCCTGAGTCCCTCTGAGCTGTCTTACCAGGTTTCTCTGGTGGAACCTCGACGGACTTTGAGAATTTTTTTTCTTTTGCTCAGGGTCAGAAATCTTCTCGGAGGAGCTGCTACCATGGGACTCCGAATGTGTTTGGGCCTCATGGGACGTGCTGGGTTTGGAGTCGGTGTTGGGGAGGCCGGTGCTGAGTCGGACCTTGGGAACAGTTTCTCCTGCAACTCTGTCTGTTTTTATTGGTTTTAGGCATCATGGCCTGGCACAAGTCGCAGGAGGTACTATCATGGTCCGGTTCCAGGCAGCATAAGCAACAGTCATGGGTGTCGGTGACAGACATGGTTGGACTGCAGCAGTCACATTTTTTGAACCCACCAGGGGATATGGTGGGAAACACCTGGCCAGGGTTGACAACCCCCGAGCGAAAAAGGGCGCGAATGCCGATCGAGGCAAGCCTTGATGAAAAAAGGGGAAGGCTTGAGGCGGGAAGAGGAACCGGTACACAAACCAGGAACAGCTAATTTTTAAGGATATAGCAAGGATTTGTTCTGGGGAAAATGGACAGACATCTGTTGGGCTCTGCGGAAAAAAGGAGACTGAGCAAGATGGCACCCTTGGGCGGGAAGGGGACTACGCATGCATGGTAGCATGCCCCAAAGGCTTTTTTTGAAAGCTGGGGAAATCCTCCACATGGGCTCCGTTGGCACCGATGTCACCCATATGTGAGGTCTGACTTCCTGCTTGTTTCTGGAGAACCACAAATTATTGCATTGAGATCTATTTTCTAGATCCTCAACTTTAGTTCCTCTCTGTAGGTGTCCAGTTCTTGCACTGTTTTCGGGGTTCCCCATAGCCTCGGAATTGTCCTCCATCTGCTCCTCGACCTCCTCTACCCTTCTGCCCAGATCTCCTATTTCAGAGCGTAGGCCTTCAATGCTAGCCACCACTTACTTCCGTGCGTACCTGTGATATATCGCGTTTCAATTCTTTAAACCACACTCTCTGCTCTGCTTCCTGGTCACTGACTGTAGCGGGAGATTTCTCTGGGTGCATCGCCTCTGGAGTTTTAGGGCTGGTATTTCCTGCTGCCCTTCCCACCGACTCCGCCATCTTGTCTTGTCCACAGCACAGGCGTGCCCGCATAGACAAATTCTTTGATGTCCGGTTTTTTTTGCTTTCACAGCCATCAGGTCTGTGATTGCTTTCCCTCGTTAGTGCTGGGTATATGGACGGCAAGGAACTATATCAGAGCTTATTTACTTAGCGGGCCAGCAGAAACTTGGGCTCAGCTGGCCATCTTGCTCGGTGATGTCCGGTCCACTACTTTTTAACATATTCATAAATGACCTGGAAATGGGAATAACGAGTGAGGTAATCAAATTTGCAGATGACACAAAATTATTCGAAGTTTTTTAAAACCCAAAGGATTGTGAAAAATTGCAAGAGGACCATGATGAATTGGAAGACTGGACGTTCAAATAGCAGATGAAATTTAATGTGGACACATGCAAGTCATGCACCTAGAAAAGAACAAACCAAACTATGGCTACACAATGCAAGGTTCCACATTAGGGAACCACTACCCAGGAAAAAGATTTAGGTGTCATCGTTGAAACCCTCCGCCCAGTGTGCACAGCGGCCAAGAAGTCAAAAAGAATGTTAGGAATCATAAGGAAAGGAATAGAGAATAAAACAAATTATATTATAATGCCTCTGTATCATTCCATGGTGCGACTGCACTTTGAATATTGTGTGCAATTCTGGTCTCCGTATCTTACTTAGTAACATAGTAAATGACGGCAGATAAAGACCAGTATGGTCCATCTAGTCTGCCCAGCAATATGGCAGGAGTAGGTGCACTCCCTTCCCATATCTTTTAGAGAGTAGGTGCACCCCTACCCATGTCTTTGCTTAGTGGTGCACCCACCAGGAGCAGGTGCATCCCTCCCCATGTCTTCACCCCTCCCCATATCTTTGTTTCTTTGTTTGTTTAGGGGTGAACCCGCCACTCCTCCCCCCATCTCTCCATGTAGGACACCCCTATTTGTTGAGAAAAAAAGGATATAGTGGAATTAGAAAAGGTACAGAGAAGACCCACCAAAGTGGTAAAGGGGATGGAAGGATACCCCTATGAGGATAGGCTTAAAAGGCTAGGGCTCTTCAACCTGGAAAGGAGATGGCTGAGGGGAAATATGATAAAGGTCTATAAATTAATGAATGGAGTGGAACGGGTAAACATAGATAGATTCTTTACGCCATCGAAAAGTAGAAAGACTAGAGGACACACAACATTGCAACCCATTTAAAACTAATAAGAGAAAATATTATTTCACTCAACACGTAATCAAACTCTGGAATTCATTACCGGAGGATGTAGTAAAAACTGTTAGTGTAGCTGGCTTTAAAAAAGATTTGGACAAGTTTGGTTTGGTTCCTGGAGGAAAGGTCCATAAACCATTATTAAAGAGGACCCTGGATATCCACTGCTTACCCCGGGGCAAGCATTGTGGAACCTGTGTACCTTTTTGGAAAACTGCTAGGTACTTGTGACCTGGATTGGCCACTGTTGGAAAAAGGAAACTGGGCTTGATGGACCTTGGTCTGACCCAGTATGACATTTCATATGTTCTCAATGTAAAAATAAGTAGAATCATGAAAAAAAGCTATATAGTCATCAATCCTAACCTCTTGAGTACTGAGCATATCCGACAGCACTCCACCCCCACAAAAAAAAAAAAACAACAACTTTTCACCCCTAGCTTGTCAAGCTTTAATCTAGCTTTGCCCATGGCAACAGATAGTAACTGGTAGATAGCAACCAATAAGAAAATATTGCAATTCTGTCAGTAGTACAAATAACAGTAAATAAAATAAAATATATATGTTAATATTATAAAATACAGTATATCACAATTAGGGAATTATTTGTACTTCCAGTGTCTGTGTGTGGCTTTCACATATATGTATGTGTATCCTTTGCATGTTTAGCTGAGGGTATTGGGGCATTTCTGGAGGACATATTTTTGTGGGTTGGGATAGTTTGCAGAGTAGTGGAGAAGTTGTGGGGAGCTATTTTTTGGGGGTGGGGCAATTGCAAAGTGATAGCGTTGGGGAGTGGGAGTAGGGCATAGGCCATGTGGTCTTTTTCTGCTATCATATCTCTATCTAGTCTATCCTTCCATATCAACCACAATAGTCCCTTTTTTTCCTTTAGAGATCCTCTGTGTTTGTCCCATGCTTTTTTGAATTCAGATACTGTCCTCATCTCTACCACCTCCACTGGGAGACTATTCCATGCATCTACCACCCTTTCTGTTAAGAAATATTTCCGCATATTACTCCTGAGTCTATCGCCTTTCACCCTCATCCTATGTTCCCTCGTACAGAGCTTGCTTTCAATCGAAAGAGGCTCTTTTCCTGTGCATTTATGCCACGGAGGTATTTAAATGTCTCTATCATATCTCCTCTATCTCGCTTTTCCTCTAAAGTATACATATTAAGATCCTTTTGTCTGTCCTCTTATGCTTTATAATGAAGACCACTAATCATTTTAGTAGCCATCCTCTGCACCGACTCCAGTCTGTTTATATTCTTTTGAAGGTGATACTCCAGAATTGCACACAATACTCCAAATGAGGTTGCACGAAAGACTTATACAAGGCACTATCACCTCCTTTTTTCTGCTGGCCATTCCTCTCCCTATGCAACCAAGCATCCTTCTAGCTTTCGCAGCTACTTTAAGATTGTCAAACACAATCACGCCCAGGTCCCGCTCTTCTTTTGTGGACAGAAGTACTTCACGCCCTACACTGTACCGCTCCCTTGGATTTTTGCAGCCCAAATGGCATGACCCTGCATTAACATTAAATCATAGCTTCCAAATTCTAGACCATGCTTCAAGCTTGGCTAGATCCCTCCTCATGTTATCTACTCCTTCCTGGGTGTCTATTACAGATTTTGGTATTATCTGCAAAGAGGCAAACCTTACCCGACAGCCCTTCCGCAGTATCACTAACAAAGATGTGAAAAAGAATTAGGCAAAGGACAGATCCCTGCAGCACACCACTGGTAACCTCTTTCTCCTCAGAGTGAGTTCCATTTACCTGTACCCTTTGTCGCCTCCCACTCAATCAATTTCTAACCCAATCAGTAACTTTAGGGTCTCTCCCTAGGGTGCTCAGTTTGTTTATAAGTCACTTATGTGGAATGGTGTTAAAGGCTTTACTGAAATCCAAGTATACCACATCTGTTAGTGTAGCTGGCTTTAAAAAAGAGATTTGGACAAGTTTGGTTTGGTTCCTGGGAGGAAACGTCCATAAACCATTATTAAAGAGAACCCGGAATATCCACTGCTTACCCCGGGACAAGCATTGTGGAACCTGTGTACCTTTTTGGAAAACTGCTAGGTACTTGTGACCTGGATTGGCCACTGTTGTAAAAAGGATACTGGGCTTGATGGACCTTTTTCTTCACCTTTTCAGCTACTTTTGAGAACTATAGTAGCCTCCTTTTCCTTTCACCTTTATTTACTTTTCTAACAAAAAGGTTGGTTGCCCTTAAAATTTCTCCTTTCAGTTTTGCCCGCTGTTCCCATCCTGCTAATGACTCATTGAAGTATTGGTCCATCTTGGCAAAGTTAGTTTTCCTAAAGTCTAAGACCCTCGCTTTTGAATGGATTTTATCAGCCCTAGTCCTAATACTGAACCACACCATCTGGTGATCACTGGATGCGAGATGATCTCCTACTATAACATCAGAAACACTTTCACCATTGGTAAGCACCAAGTCCAGTATAGCCACTTCTTGTGTGGGTTCTGTTACCAGGTGCCTGAATAGTTCTCCCTGTAGAGAATCCAGGATCTCCTTACTTCTAGATGACACTGCAGCAGGGATATGCCAATCCACATCCGGCATACTGAAATCACCTATCAGTAGCACTTCCCCTTTTCTGGCAATGCTGCATATGTCTTCTATTAGATCTCCGTCCATGTCTTTTCCCTGTGAGGGAGGTCTGTATATCATGCCAATGCAAATGGATTTTCTCTTTCCCTCTTTCTAGTTTAACTCTGTGCCTTCTCTCTCCCTTTTAAGCCCTGTAATTCTATAGCTTTAATATTATTTTTTACATATAGTGCCACTCCTCCTCCACTTCTTCCTCCCCTATCCTTCCTGAATAAAGTATAGCCTGGTATAATTATATCCCAGTCATGGATGTCCATGAACCATGTCTCTGTAACTGCCACTAAATCCAAGTCATCCTCTTCCATTAAAGCCTCAACATCTGGAATCTTATTTCCCGTGCTACAGACATTTATACACACTGCTTTACATATGTTGCCCCTTTTACCCATTTCTATAGAGGTATTTAATGTTTCACTTACCTGGAGGCTTTCTTCACCCTTCCACAATGAATCTAGTTTAAAGCCCTCCTCAGTAGGTTAGCCAGTTTGCTACTGAAGACATGTGAACCCTTCTTGGACAGATGGATGCCATCTCTGCTTTGCAGCCCTTGGATCATAATCCCATTGGTCTAAGAAACCAAAAGGCTCTCGATGACACCATCCATGCAGCTATGCATTTATCTCCAGGATTCAAGCTTTACCCTCAACAGGAAGGACTGAAGAAAATACCTATCTGCTTCACCCTCTGTCCCAGAGCCATGAAGTCAGTTTTGATACGCTCAGAGGGATGCCTGGCAGTATCATTTGTGCCGACATGGATAAGCAGTCAGGTAATAGTCAGTAGGCTTGATGAGTCTCGGCAAATTCTCCGTAACATCTCTGATTTTGGCACCTAGCAGACAGCAGACCTCTCTGGACATCAAGTCTGGTCGGCAGATGGATGCCTCAGTACCCCTCAGAAAAGAGTTACCAACCACCACTATCCTTTGCTTCCTTGTGGTCACTGATTCTGCAACTTTGGGGTGCTTCAACTCTTGTTCTTCCCTTTCCTGTGGTGTTTTCACCTCCTCCACTTCCAGGGCTGCATAACGGTTCTTCAATTCAAGAGCTGGAGGAGTTGGATTGGTGATTCTGCAAGCCCTGGTGACTCGTGTTCAACTCTTGTCATTTTGTAGGCTCCCATCTTCACCTCTGTTGGAGAGCTTGGATGTTTCAAGAAGCATCTCATCAATGCACTTCTCACTGTCTTGTATGCTCCTCAGCCTCACCACCTCTTCTTTGAGCTCCTCCACTTGTCTTCTGAGAGCTTCAACATGCAGGCATCCTACATATGGAATGGTCCTTCAACTGGCATTGGGATCTCTGGACGTTAAGGGTAAGGATGCTCAGTCGGCCAACGGCTCCAGTGACCATGCTCTGAGCCACTCTTCATCCTCTAGGACAGCGATGGCGAACCTATGGCACGCGTGCCAGCTGTGGCACGCGAAGGCCTTGCAGCTGGCACGCGGGAAGGTCCGCAAAAAAAGAAAAAGCTGGCTCTGACTGCTGCCGCGGACGCGGCAAGAGCAGAATGCAGTGTCCCGCGGGGCCCCCTCCGCCCGCTAAGCCCCTCTGCAAGAGCTTTCAGATTCGCGAGGGAGAGCGTCTCCCTCGCGTCTCTGTTAAGCCCGCAGGGGCTAATGGGAAATTTCCCATCAGCCCCTTTAGACGCGAGGGACTGATGGGAAATTTCCCATTAGCCCCTGCGGGCTTAACAGAGACGCGAGGGGAGATGCTCTCCCTCGCGAATCTGAAAGCCCTTGCAGAGGGGCTTAGCGGGCGGAGGGGGCCCCGCGGGACATTGCAATCTGCTGCGGCAGCAGCCAGAGCCTGCTTTTTAAAAAAAAAAAATTGCCAGAGGGGGGGGGGGGGGTTTGGACTGCGAATGGGCTAGGGGGGGGGGGTTAGGAAGGCTAATGGGCAGGGAGGGAGGGGAGGGGGGGTTAGGACTGCTAATGGGCAGGCAGGGAGGGAGGGAGGGAGGGGGGGTTAGGACTGCTAATGGGCAGGGGGGGTTAGGACTGCTAATGGGCAGGGAGGGGGGGGGTTAGGACTGCTAATGGGCAGGGAGGGAGGGGGGTTAGGACTGCTAATGGGCAGGGAGGGGCGGTTAGGACTGCTAATGGGCAGGGAGGGAGGGGGGGGGTTAGGACTGCTAATGGGCAGGGAGGGAGGGGGGGGTTAGGACTGCTAATGGGCAGGGAGGGAGGGAAGGGGGGGTTAGGACTGCTAATGGGCAGGGAGGGGGGGTTAGGACTGCTAATGGGCAGGGAGGGAGGGAGGGAGGGGGGGTTAGGACTGCTAATGGGCAGGGAGGGAGGGAGGGAGGGAGGCAGGGAGGGGGGGTTAGGACTGCTAATGGGCAGGGGGGGGTAAGGACGGCTAATGGGTAGGGAGGGAGGGGGGGGTTAGGACTGCTAATGGGCAGGGAGGGAGGGGGGGTTAGGACTGCTAATGGGCAGGGAGGGAGGGAGGGGGGGGTTAGGACTGCTAATGGGCAGGGAGGGGGGGTTAGGACTGCTAATGGGCAGGGAGGGAGGCAGGGAGGGGGGGGTTAGGACTGCTAATGGGCAGGGGGGGTTAGGACTGCTAATGGGCAGGGAGGGGGGGTTAGGACTGCTAATGGGCAGGGAGGGAGGCAGGGAGGGGGGTCAGGACTGCTAATGGGCAGGGAGGGAGGCAGGGAGGGGGGGTTAGAGGCAGGGAGGGGGGGTTAGGACTGCTAATGGGCAGGGGGGGAGGCAGGGAGGGGGGGTTAGGACTGCTAATGGGCAGGGAGGGAGGGAGGGGGGGGGGGTTAGGACTGCTAATGGGCAGGGAGGAGGGGGGGTTAGGACTGCTAATGGGCAGGGAGGGGGGGTTAGGACTGCTAATGGGCTGGGGGGGTAGGACTGCTAATGGGCTGTGGGCTGATGGGGGCTGTCTGGAAATGGGGTGATGGGGGTTAGGACTGGTAATGGGTTATAGGGGGGGCTTAAACTGAAAATGGGGTGATGGGGGTTTAGGACTGGAAGTGGGTTGATGGGGGGGCTAGGACTGGTATTGGGTTGGGGGGTTGCTAGGACTGGAAATGGGCTGATGGGGGGCTAGGACTGGAAATGGGCTGATGGGGGGCTAGGACTGGAAATGGGCTGATGGGGGGCTAGGACTGGAAATGGGCTGATGCAGGGACTAGAAGGGAATGGATGCTGGGTGAGGCTGGAACTAGAAGGGAGCTGATGTTGGGGGAGGATTAGAATGGGATGGGGCTGGGAGAGTAAAATGGAGAGGGGAAAAATATTTTGTGTGGGAGGGATAAAAAATCTACAATTGGCCGGGTATTGGGAGAGTAAGTGGGGATTGAGGATGGAGGGGTAAAATTTGAGTGGATGAAATAGGAATGAGGAAAGAGCAAAAGGAGAAAGATTAGTATGTTAAAGCGGATGTAGAGAGAGAGAATGGAAAAAAAAAACTAGAAGAGAGAAGAAAGGACAAATGGACAGCAGATGATGGAGAGTTAGCAGAAAACATGAAGAAACCAGAAGAAAGTGGCTGGAGCAATTGCAACTGTGTAACTGAGCTGAGGTATTCTGTTTATGTAATTCCTTTTTGACATTGCCACTTGTTCTCTTTCCCCAGTAGGTCATGTATTGTTATTGTCTGAAATGTATTGGTTTAATATTTGCAGTGTTGCCTTTTGATAGGTATGGTGTGGTGCTTTGTGAGTCCTGGTAGTGCTGTTAGGATACGGCGGGTTTGCTATTGGTTCTAAATGGGCAGTGTTTGTAGTAGTTCCTAATGTGCCTGGCGGTTGGCACTGGATTATAGTAATGTAGAAATCTTTTAGTCTGTCTTTATCCATACACTCATTAAGAGACATGTTTACTAAAAGTTAGTGTATGTTAGCATTATGCAAATATTTATGCAAATTGACGTGCTGGCACTTTGAGGAAATTCTTTGGTTTTGTGCGGCAGTTTGGGCACTTGGGCTCAAAAAGGTTAGCCATCACTGGGTTAGAGGTTCCCCTCCACTCTGCCCTTTAGTCGGCCCTCCAGCCGGAACTGACTCATCTACATGGGACAGCAGCAAGACGGTCGATTCTACAGGACTGTGCCAGCAAAGCAACCTTTGGAGGATTCCACTGCAGCGGGGGAGAGATGTCAGATGTATGATTGGCCTGTACAATGCCTTTTATCTCAAACCACACTGTGTGATGATCGCTGCTGCTCACAGGGGCACTCACGCAGACATTCGACACGCTATCAGAGCCATTTCCACTGAAACAAGGTGTACCTCAGGGCTCATCCTTATCTGCATTGATGTTTAACATCTACATGCAGCCCATCTGTGCTTTAATCCGCTCCTTCAATGTCCAATGCCTTGCCTATGCAGACGACATCCTCATTTACACACCCTTCAAGATTGATAAACCTGACTTCTCTCCAATATCAAGATGCTTTCAAGCAGTAGCAGACTGGCTCCTTTCTCAAAATCTATGAATTAACCACAGCAAAAACGGATGTCCTATTCATCACGAGAAATCAGAAGTTTACGCCACCTCCCTCACTACACTACAAGTCAACAACATTGAACTGAAGGCAAAACCCACAATCCGCTATCTAGGCATTACTCTTGACCAGCGACTAGACATGTCAGCACATGTCAAAAACACCACAAAAGCAATTTATCACAAGATCCGAACACTACGTCATCTCCGCCCACTACTGGACTTCTCTGACTACAGATCAATCTTCCAAGCCTGTGTTATCCCACATCTCGATTTTGCTAACATCATCCTACATGGACTTCCACAGTCGACTCTAAGCCCGCTCCGACTTGCCATGAACTCATCTGCAAGGGTACTGGTAGGACTATCAAGGTCAGACCATATAACGCCAGTCCTGAAGAACCTACACTGGCTTCCGCTGCAGGCCAGAATCCACTACAAGACGCTAGTCCTGACATTCAAAGCCCTCAAGAACCAGCCACCCACGCCTATCAGTAAACTTCTCCACAGCACACCAGTCAACAGAATCAGGAGATCTATATTGATGAATACACTTGAAGTACCTAAGTTGTTGATAAAATGTACAAAGACAACAGCCAGTAGAGCCTTCTCCATTTTCGCACCTATGGCCTGGAATACCCTCCCAGCGGAAATTCGAGCTATATCCAATCTAGCATTATTCAGAAAAGCTCTCAAACACCACTTGTTCCTACAACATTACTCTGATACCAATTTCGGAAAACACACAGCCATCACCTTACCTGCTTACCTAGCCCGCCCCATAGATCATCCTCCCGTAGAGAATGGTTAATCAGCTCTCTCTCTTTTGCTTTAAAAGATACCTAAGCTCCACGAACAGAACAATGGCTGGGAAAAATCGTATTGCTAAAGCTGTTGCCCCCGTTACAGCTTCTGCCTCGGTCCAGACAGAGGTCCTAATGCCAGTTGAAGGACCAGTTCCATGTGCAGGGTGCCTGCATGCTGAAGCTCTGAGGAAACAAGTGGAGGAACTCAGAGAGGAGGGTGGCGAGGCTGAGGAGCATTCAAGACAGTGAGAAGTACATTGATGAGATGCTTCTTGCAGCAACCAAGCTCTCCAGCACAGGAGAAGATGGGTGCCAACAGAATGTCGATGGTTGGACACAAGTCACCAGGGCCTGCAAAATCACCAATCCAACTTCTCCAGCCCTTAAATTGAAGAACCATTATGCAGCCCTGGACGTGGAGGAGGTGAAAGCATCCCTGGAAATGGAAGAACCAGAGTTCAAGTACCCCAAAGTTGCAGAATCAGTGACCAGAAGGAAATGAAGGGTGGTTGGAGACTCTCTGCCGACCAGACTTGATGTCCAGAGAGGTATGCTGTCTGCCTGGTGCCAAAATCCAAGATGTTACGGAGAGTTTGCCGAGACTCATCAAGCCCACTGACTATTACCCAATGTTGCTAATCCATATTGGAACAAATGATACTGCCAGGTATACCTCGGAACGTATCAAAAGTGACTTCATGGCTCTGGGACAGAGGGTGAAGCAGTTAGGTGCACAGGTGGTGTTCTCTTCAATCCTCCCTGTTGAGGGTAAAGGCCAAGGCAGAGAGGCTAGCATCCTGGAGATGAATGCATGGCTGCGTGGATGGTGTCATCGAGAGCATTTTGGTTTCCTAGACCATGGGATGCTGTTCCAAGGGTTGCAGAGCAGAGATGGCATCCATCTGTCCAAGAAAGGTCAACGCATCTTCGGTAGTAGACTGGCTAATCTACTGAAGAGGGCTTTAAACTAGATTCATTGGGGATGGGTGAAGAAAGCCCCCAGGTAAGTGAAAGCCCCCAGGTAGGTGATACATTAAATACCTTTATGGAAATGGGTAACAGGGGTAACATATGGAAAGCAGTGTGAATAAATGCCCGAAGCATGGGAAATAAGATCCCTGATGTTGAAGCTTTGGTGGGAGTGGCTGACTTGGATTTAGTGGCAGTTACAGAAACATGGTTCACAGAAAACCATGATTGGGATGTAACTATACCTGGCTATACTTTATTAAGAAAGGACAGTCTTGAAGGACTAGAACAGGGGACTGTTACTTCTGGAGAAAGATCTGCAATTGTGAGTATATACTTCTTGGAATTTTCTGAAGGGAATTCTTTCTATTAAAGCTATTTAATCTGTGAACCCACTATTTTTTGTTCAATCAGTCAGGGCCTAGTAGCAGCAGTTTAAGTTTAAATTTAAAACACAGAAGAGAACTTTCTGGTTAAATTTCATACCCAGCAGAGAGCTTGTAGTTTAAATTTAATAGTCACTCAGGGCCTAGTATCAGCAAAGTACTTTTAGTTTAAATTTAAAACACAGAAGAGAGCTTTCTGGTTAACTTTGGAACCCAGCAGAGAGCTGTAGTTCAAATTTAATAGTCACTCAGGACCTAGCATCAGCAAAGTACTTTTAGTTTCAATTTAAAACACAGAAGAGAGCTTTCTGGTTAAATTTAGAACCCAGCAGAGAGCTTGTCGTTTAAATTTCATAATAAGATAGAGCCTAGCAGCAGCAAAGAGCTATAATTTAAATAAAATAAGAATATAGCTTACCTCAGCAGCACAGAACAGGGTACTGTGTAGCAGCCCACTTTTAATAAGTGTTATTTACCTCCCTCCCTCCTCACACCCACCCACCCCTGGGATAATCGTAGCTTTATAGATACTTACACATCTTAAAAGACAGGAGGTGCTCTCCGGTGAAGCTCGTTATCCAAATCAGTCATACACTAAGGACCTGAGATTAATTAAGCTTCAGGTGAACAAGGTATATTAAACGTATTAGGTACAGTTTTATTGGTATAAATATCCATAGCAACTCTTAGTAAGTAAAGAACTTAAAGATCTAAACAAAAACTTAAAACTAAGATGAAGACAGCAGTCCAGCAGCGAGATGGGGGCTTTCCAGTCTTTTGCATTGAGTGTCACATGTATGATTTTCTCCCAGTTGGTGAGAGGTCTTACGTGTGCACTAGGTGCAAGGAGCTCTTTGCTCTCAGGGAACGAGTCCGTTCTCTAGAGGCTAGAGTAGCAGACTTGGAAAACATAAGAAAGACAGAGAGATACATAGACGAGACCTACAGGGATATAGTCCTGAAGTCTGCAACACTCCTCCTGGGCCCAAGGGCTTACAGGCAGGAGTGGCCTTTAGAATGTCCTTTTGGAATAAAGCTTGTTAGATGTCCCCAGGAATTCTGGAACCTGTAGTTTGCTTGTCTCCTTTAAGGACTGAGTTGTAGTTATGACTCGAGTAGGTAAGGCTGCAAGAATATTTATTTGTGGGGATTTTCTCCAGCGCATCAAAATTCAGTACAACAAACGCAAAAGATGCAACTCCAACATAAAGGTTGTAACATAACTCAGGAAATGCAACAGAAAACAGTTCAGCAGTATTTGGCTGTTTCACAGTTCCTTTGCCTTTCACTAGGCACTGCCTCTTGTGGTCACTCAAAGAAAATACAGGAACTGAAACAGTTGCTTTTCTATACAGCACGGCTTCTTACTTCAACCGGTGATTAAGCTTATTAAACAACTTGCTAAGCTTTTCAAGGTGGCAGCAGGTATGGCAAATTACTCTATATTCCTTCATATAGCTTTCAATGCTCTGTACTACTGCTCTTTTCTACAAGACAGGTTGAACAGTCCACAGCACAAAGTTCTTGCTCTACTGCAGGCAAACACTCATCAACCTGCATACATTCTTCAGAGCCAGCATTAAAAGTATCTTTGTCAGGTTTGTTATCGTTCCCTGACCTCGCTTCCAAAAACTCCCGGAATTGGTTTAAAAGCAATTCAGCTTGTTTATGCACATTTTCCTTGGGATAAACGTTTTCCTTTTCTGATAAAAGCCTGCATAAGGTTCCTGCCCCAGAGGGTTCAGCTGTCCTGTTTTTATCAAGGGAATAGGTTCCAGCAAGGGTAAATCCCTTCCCCCACTTGCTATCTGCTAGCTGTGCTCAGTTAGTCTTCTGAATGTTAGCATGGGTAAAAGGCTTCTCAAGCAAAGAGTTAAAATTGGAAATATCAGCTTTACCTTTGCCAGGGACTCTTAGACAAGCGCTGGTACCTTTTCTCCTGCTATCTCCCAGGGTTTTGAACTCAGCTTTCTTGTAGCTATTTCCACTGGCCTTCAGGTAATTGCTCGGCTGATAGTTTTCCTCTTGGCCTTCTCTGTTGCCATTATAGCCTTTGCTGCTATAGGTCCAACTACCGTTTCTCCAGGTATTTTCTCTGCAAGCTTTCTTGTTCCCAGGCTCTACCTTGCAGTAACGTTTCCTCCAGGGACGTTCACTGCTCCCAGGTTCTGCCCTGCTCCAAGGTTCTAGCTTGCTTATCCTTCTGGCAGTTCCTCCTGAGCTCCTTCCTGGACTGCTTCCCGTCTCAGTCCTTTCTCATTCCTCTGTCCTCCTTGTCCTCTCTGTATTGCTTGAGGATTTAAAAAGGATTCACTTCCCTGCACTCCCTGACCTTCCCCTGGGCGTGACCAATCAGAGAACCCACCTGTCTCCTCCCCTGAGCTGAGGTGTGGCCTGAGCTCAGCAGAGAGCTGTGTTTTTTTCAACTCTGGGTTAAAAATCCTGTCTGTCAGTGCAGTGCTATTTACTCCATCAGGATTTTCCCCTATTTCCGTCTCTTCTTGAGGGCATTCCTCACTACAAGTCCCACCTCCAGTCTGGCAGCATCCCTGTTGCCATGGAGGAGAGGGGTCACGTGACAGGAGAGCATCACCCTGGTGTGGCAGGAAGTGATCCTGTAACTAGGACTTGTCCTCCAGGTGATGTAAAACCCTCTCGCACCGAGGAAGTTTCTCCAGGGCCATGTGCCCATGAGGGAAGGGTTAGGACAGCCGTTATAGTTGGTGATTCGATCATTAGGCATGTAGATAGATGGGTGGCTGGTGGACGTGAGGATCGCCTGGTAACATGCCTGCCTGGTGCGAAGGTAGCGGACCTCACACGCCACCTAGATAAGGTCTTAGATAGTGCTGGGGAGGAGTCTGCTGTCTTGGTACATGTCGGTACAAATGACATAGGAAAATGTGGTAGGGAGGTTCTGGAGGCTAAATTTAGGCTTTTAGGTAGGATGTTGAAATCCAGAACTTCCAGGGTAGCGTTCTCCGAAATGCGTCCCGTTCCACGTGCAGGACCCAAAAGACAGGCAGAGCTCCGGAGTCTCAATGCGTGGATGAGACAATGGTGCAGAGATGAGGGGTTTGGATTTGTTAGGAACTGGGGTACATTCTGGGGAAAGGAGGGGCTCTTCCAAAGGGATGGGCTTCACCTTAACCGGGATGGAACCAGGCTGCTGGCATTAACCTTTAAAAAGGAGATAGAGCAGCTTTTAAACTAGATAATAGGGGAAAGCCGACAGTCACCCAATAGCGGATGGTTTGGAAGAATGTATCCTTGAAGGATACTACCAAAAGCAGAGAGGTTCCAAAAAAGAGCAAAGTAGCCCAAATGCCCTCGAGTATGGAGCAGATAGAGCTTCCAGCAGCTCCACTGACTGACCTTTTCAATGCCTCATTGGAGTCGGGAGTGGTGCCAAAGGACTGGAGAGAGGCTCATGTGGTGCCTTTACACAAAAGCGGAAGTAAGGATGTGGTTGAAAACTACAGGCCGGTTAGTTTAACTTCGGTGGTGAGTAAATTATTGGAAACACTGCTGAAAGAGAAAATAGTGAGGTTTCTGGAGTCCAGCGGATTACAGGATCCGAGGCAGCATGGATTCACCAGAGGCAGGTCTTGTCAGACAAATCTGATTGATTTCTTTGACTGGGTGACCAGGGAGTTGGACCGAGGGAGAGCTCTAGAGGTGGTGTATTTAGATTTCAGTAAAGCCTTTGACACTGTTCCTCACAGGCGACTTATAAACAAACTGAGCACCTTAGGGATGGATCCTAAAGTTACTGCTTGGGTTAGAAATTGGTTGGGTGGGAGGCGACAAAGAGTACAAGTAAATGGAGCTCACTCTGAGGAGAAGGATGTTACCAGTGGTGTGCCCCAGGGATCTGTCCTTGATCCGATTCTTTTTAACATCTTTGTTAGTGATATAGCGGAAGGGCTGTCGGGTAAGGTTTGCCTCTTTGCGGATGATACCAAAATCTGAAATAGAGTAGACACCCAGGAAGGTGTAGATAACATGAGGAGGGATCTAGCTAAGCTTGAAGAATGGTCTAGAATTTGGCAGAAGGAATTAATGTTAAAAAATGTAAGGTCATGCATTTGGGCTGCAGCAATCCAAGGGAGCAATACAGTATAGGAGGTGAAGTACTTTTGTCCACTAAAGAAGAGCGGGACCTAGGCGTGGTTGTGTCTGATGATCTTAAAGTAGCTAAACAGGTAGAAAAGGCGACAGCAAAAGCTAGAAGGATGCTTGGGTGCATACGGAGAGGAATGGCTAGCAGAAAAAAGGAGGTGATAATAAGTCTTTGGTGCGACCTCATTTGGAGTATAGTATGCAATTCTGGAGACCGCACCTTCAAAAGGATGTGAACAGGATGGAGATGGTGCAGAGGGTGGCTACTAAAATGATTAGTGGGCTTCATTATAAAGCATATGAGGACAGACTTAAGGATCTTAATATGTACACCTTAGAAGAAAGGCGGGATAGAGGTGATATGATTGAGATGTTTAAATACCTCCATGGCATAAATGTTCAGGGAGAGAGCCTCTTTCAATTGAAAGCAAGTTCTGCTACGAGGGGACATGGGATGAGGGTGAAGGGAGATAGATTCAGGAGTGATATGCGGAAATATTTCTTTACGGAAAGAGTAGTGGATCCATGGAATAGTCTCCCAGTGGAGGTGGTAGAGATGAGGACAGTAACTGAATTCAAAAAAGCATGGGACCAACACAGAGGATCTCTAAAGGTAAAAAGTGGACTGTTGTAGTTGTTGATATGGAAGGACAGACTAGATAGGCCATGTGGTCTTTTTCTGTCATCATGTTTCTATGTTTCCCCTACCTCCTCTCCCTGACCCAGGAGCTTAGGCCTCTGCTTAAAGATCCTTATATGTCCTTCATACGAATGTCTATAATTTGTATATAGTTCTCCTACATTCCCTCCCTGACCCAGGAGCTTAGGCCCCGGTTTAAATTTCCTTATATGTCTTTCATAAGAGTGTCTATAATTTGTATATAGTTCTCCCGGTTCTTCCATGTTTTACTACCCCTGTTCAATGTAAACTCAATGTGACTTGTTACATTGTAGCATGTTCTGTTTCAACTGTAAACCTCACTGATTTTAATAGTGCGGTATATAAGAAATATAAATAAATACATAAAATAAATATCACTGTTGGTAAGCACTAAATCCAGCGTTGAGCTTTCCCTAGTTGGTTCCATCACCATTTGTCTAAGTAACGCATCTTGGAGAGCATCCACGATTTTTTTGCTTCTTTCCAGATTTGCAGAAAGAGTAATCCAATCCACATCAGGTAGATTAAAGTCACCCAATATGATTGCTTCCCCCTTTGTGGCTATCTTGGCAATATTTATAATCAATTCGTTATCTATCTCTTCAGTTTGTGTCGGAGGTCTGTAGACTACAGCAGTATGGATGACAGTGCCATCTCCTCTTTCCAACACAATCCAGAGCGCTTCTTCTTTTCCCCATGCTCCCTGCATTTCAGTAGCTTTAATATTGCTTTTGACATACAAGGCTACTCCTCCTCCTCTTCCATTTTCTCTGTCGCTTCTGAATAGATTATAACCAGGTATGGCTATATCCCAATCATGTGATTCATTTAGCCATGTTTTTGTAATGGCCACAATGTCCAAATCCATTTCCACCATTAGGATTTCCAGGTCCGGAACTTTGTTGTCTAAGCTTTGAGCATTTGTGCTCATTGCTTTCCAGCATTTAACTGGCTTGTGTGTATTTAGCATTGATTTTGTTCTGCCTACATCTTCCCACTTGTTTTTGGTGTGTGGTTTAAAAGTGTGGCTGCTTCTGATTTTAATCTGCTTTTGCAGGGGGTGATGTTCAGAACTTGACCTTCTACATCCGTCACCCCCTTTTTCTAGTTGAAATGCATATCCACATATTGCTTGAATTTTTTACTTAGGATTCTTTTCCCTATGACAGAGAGATGTAGTCCATCAGCACAGTATAGTCTCTTGTTGTTCCATCTGTTACCCCAGTCGCCAATAAATCTGAATCCTTCTTGTTTGCACCAGGTCTGGAGCCATGTATTAAAGCTGTTAATACGATGCAGCCTTTTTGCCCCCTTACCAAGCACAGGTAGAACCTCTGAGAATGCAACAGTGTTAATAATGGGCTTGAGTTTCTCTCCCAGAGATTGGAAGTCCTTTTGGACTGTAGAGGCACTGTTTCTAGCCAGGTCATTTGTGCCCCAGTGGATAACAACATCAAGTTTGGCGTGTTCACTTTCTGCGCTAAGTAGTTCAACAATGTGGTTTGTATTCCTGCTGACTGAAGAGCTTGGGAGGCACTTGACTATCTTCTCTCCTTTGAACTGTGTTCCCAAGTTTATTTATTTATTTAGTATACATTTGTATACCGCTACTTCCAGCGATCAGCAGCGGTTTGATTACAGATTGGAAATTGTCAAATCATGACAGGAAATTTTTGAGGTATAAACACATTGATTAGACAGGAAAGCACAGCACACAGAGAACTATTTTACAGGGAACATGGGCTATGGAGGTTTAAGTGGCTTGCCCAAGACCACAAGGAGCACCTGTGGGACTAGAAACCCCAGTCCTTCCGGCCCAAGGTTGCTGTCCTCCAGTGGGATTTGAACCCCCGACCTTCCGGCCCGAAGTACCTTGCCCCAACCACTAGGCCACTCCTCCACTCCAAGTTGGTGCCACTCATGATGGAATCACCAAGTAGTAGTAGTTTGCTAGTGTTTGGTGAGGTTTTCTTCATTTTTGGTCCTTTAGCAGGAGATTGGGTATTGTCTGTCTCATTTAAGAGCCCTTCAGTTTCTTTGGATTGGGCATCCTCATTCGCCAAGGCAGAGAAGGCATTATGCAGGGATATCTCCTGATGCATAGGATGCCTCTGTGTCACAGGTTGCAATCTACTAGAACCCACTGTGATCCACTTGTTCCTGTGGTGTTTCATTCTTTGTGGGAATGGTGGTGGACATTGTTCAGTTTGTATCTTAGAAGAGGTGCGCTTAATTGCAGCCAGTTCCTCCCTCAGTTCCTCATCCTCATTCGCCAAGGCAGAGAAGGCATTATGCAGGGATATCTCCTGATGCATAGGATGTCTGTGTGTTACAGGTCGCAATCTACCAGAACCCACTGTGGTCCACTTGTCCCTGGGGTGTTTGATGCTTTGTGGGAGCGGTGGTGGACATTGTTCAGTTTGTATCATAGAAGAGTTGCGCTTCATTGCAGCCAGTTCCTCCCTCAGTAGGGACACCTCTTTATGCATGGCAGCTAGGTCTTCCCTTAGTAGAGTCAGTTCTTTATGCATGGCAGCTGACCTGAGGCACATAGGACAAGCTCTGAGGTTCCAAATGATTTGTCTTGGAATGAAAGTACTGCAGTTATTGCACTGAATACACGACATGCTGAATAAGCAGTCCTAGAAGGAGAAGAGGAAGAAGAGGAAAGGAGGAAAAAGATGTGGGCTCTAACCCAAGTTAAAGGATAGATGGCAATGTATGAGAGTGCTATATAGGCAATGCAGCCCCTGGGGTGGTGGGGCGAGGGGTAGGGTGGGCGGGAACCTAACTGTCTCTGGCCAGTAGGCTGTTCCTTAGTTGGGGGCACTCACAGATATCTGCTCCAAGGCTACTCAGAAAAGCAGTCAGTGAGATTATCCCCAAGCTTAATTTATAAGCACAGTTAAACTTAATCTTAGCAATTCCCACAAAACAGACAGTTAAACTCTATATTGGTAGCTAGAACCCAGCAGAGATGAGAAAGAAAATTAGAGTCTTAGCTTATGAAAGATCCACAGCTCATGCAGCCAGCTTCAGACCCGCACAAAGTTCACGCGTAAGGGAAATGACCAGGAGTACCGAATCCCCTCCTTCAACAGTACCTCTATGATGGGTTTCATTTCCAGGTGGCACACCAGCATAAAGGTGGAGAGGTCCTGAAAAAGGGAGACACTTGCTTTGTGATATTGTAGGGTTTTCCGCTCCAGGCCTCTCCACAGTAGCAGTTCTGCATCTGTGTAAGGCAAAAAGCAGACAATGATGTCACATGGCTTGTTACCGGGAGCTTTCCCCAGGGCCCAGTGAGCCCACTCAATCTCCATATTGACTCCGCGGGTCCTCCGCAGGCAACAGATCTTTGGTTAGCGCTCTTACCATCTCAACAAGGTTCTCTGTTCCTCCCACTGGTTCAGGTACACCTCTGAAGCGCATGTTGTTTCGGCGGGCTCTGTTTTCAATATCGTCAATCTTATAAGTGAGCTCCAGTGTCTGGGCGTGATGCCTATCAGCTGTGTATTGCAAATCTGCTAAGGCTTCAGTGTGATCCTCCATCTTAGTTTCTACTTTCTTCTCCTGGTGTCTGAGCTCTTTAATATTTCCGCGGAGCTCAGCAATCGTGGATGTCACCTCTTCTCACATAGAGCGGAACTCTGTGGCGAGCTCCTCAAAGCCTCTACAGAGCTCCTGTTGCAGGAGCGAGTGTGCCTGGTCTGCTCCGTTGCCCTGTTCTATCTCGCTCGGGGTTTTCTCTCCCGATTCCTCCGACACCATTCCACGAGGTGAGCAGCCATGTGGTCCGGCCCTGCCCAGAAGCCATTGCGAGGCACGGGGGTTTTCTTTCACCTCCAGAGGTTTAGTTTTTGTGGCCATCTGACCTAGGCCGCTCCCAGTGCACTTCGCTCTGCTTTTTTACTGATTCGGCTGTCCAATAGGGTAAGCAAAGGCGTATTTTATCACTTCGGGGTACCGGAGAAAAGAGCTCAAGCCACATCAGCCTCGGTGATGTCACTTCCTCTCTCCCTCCTATTGTTTTTAATATATGGACGTTTTACGGTAATTTCTGTTGTGCTACCATAATCCCTTCCTCTTGTGCTAGGGTCTTAGCATAATTTTAGGTTGTTATATTTCATGTTTTTATTTTGCATTATTATTTATTCTCTGTTTCAATGCTTGGTTCTATATAGCACCTTGATACCTTGTCTAAGGTGATATATCAAATAATTACATAAATAAATAAATACAACTTAACAGTATCAACAGACCAAAATACCAATAAAAAAAGTATTGAAGTATGAAAGTAAAGGTGTTTCAGATCTTCCATAACTCATTTTCCTCAGATGTCCTCCAATCCTCTATTTAATCTTACAAACAGTATGTCCAAGGATCACTTGAGAAGTGTCACAATTGGTAAAAGTCTGATTTATGCAGAATAGGCAGCACTGGATGTTGAAAAAAGTATGAAACCATAGCATACTGACAAAATACACATTGGCCACATTGAAAATGACCCTTAGATAGATTAGAACATTGGAGTCAATATCCAAAAGGATTTAGCCAGTTAGCAGGACTTGCCAAACGGATAGGTACTGGTGAGAGGGGTATTTCAAGGTAGCAAGGAAAGGGAGGAGGAGTGGTACTGCATGTAAAAAATCATAATAAAGCAGTAGAATTGTGGTGTTCACAAAGTAAGAAGGAGTACTGGAAAGACGGACCTGGAATGCCTATTTCTATTGGTGTGACATGCAGATCCCTTTACAAGCAGAAGAAGTAGACAAAGATTTAATTGAATCCATTCACAATATAGCCATGAGAGAAGAAGTGCTACTGATATGATTTCAATATGCCAGATATTGATTGGCCCTCAAAAACAAAACTTCCGGCTATGATCTATCTCATATTAGTAACGTGACATAAGTTTCACACTATGGTTTTTTAAGAATCACACTAAGGTATTTGTTGTAGTTGTTATGGAAGGACAGACTAGATAGGCCATGTGGTCTTTTTCTGTCGTCATGTTTCTATGTTTCTATACACAGAGGATCTCTAAAGGCAAAAAGTGGACTGTTGTAGTTGTTATGGAAGGACAGACTAGATAGGCCATGTGGTCTTTTTCTGTCGTCATGTTTCTATGTTTCTATTCTAAGAAAGAGAAAACAGGTCTCAGACTATTGAACGCATTCCTGCAAACTATGATAGGGAATGTGTATTACATTTGCATCAACGACCCGTTGTTTTCTCCCATGTGTGTAAGTATTGCCAGACAAGAAGCTTTATCAATTAGAAACTGTTTCAAAAAAAGTGCTTATCGTTTGTGTTGCCCCGACGCCGTCTTCCGGCTGCCGTTCCGCGTTTCACAGAAGCTGATGTGTGTCAGAACAATTCCTTATCGTAGGAATTGTTCTGACACACAAACATTTAAAAATGCATCTAAACAATTGATGATTGATTTTAGATGTAGGGGATATCCGGAACATCTTCTTAAGACAGCCTATAAAAGGGCGTTATACAACAATCGAGAATTACTCCTTCAAACCAAAAATAGAGCTCCATTGGATGACTCCACGGTGAATTTGATTACAAGATATTCTCCATATAGCAAATTTATAAAACAAACTCTACAAAAACACATCAATGTGATTAGCATACTTCCAGGATTAGTACAAAAGCAGATAAGATGCGTGTGGACATGCCAAAAAAATTTGAAAGAGAGATTGAGTCCAGCGGTATTGAGACCGCTCACGACCCCTGCGCAATTAGTTTGGCAAGGACACCGGCCATGTGGAGAATGCAATATTTGTGAAATTTCGGAGACCATCAAAGATTTCAAACACAAAGATAAAGTATACACCTTGAGTCAATCTACCGATTGCATCTCCACTTATGTAATTTACTGTATTCGGTGCCCGTGTGGTTTGCTATACATCGGCAAGACAGAGAGACAGCTTAGAGTTCGTATTAACGAGCATCGTAGCCGACTCAAATGTAAAGTTATGGAAGCACCCATAGTATCACATTGTCTGTCGAAGCAACACACCTTTGAACAACTTAGAATCTTTTGTCTGGACCACATAACCGCAGGGTATGCTGGTAAAACTAGACAACAGACGCTTGTTACTAGGGAACAACGTTGGATCTACAACTTACAAACAGTACACCCCCAGGGTTTGAACAACATGATCGACTGGGCAGCATGTGTGTGACATATCTATACAGTTTCACCTATCTGAGTTCATTATATAGTTCATTTAACCATCCTGCCACTTGATAGTTGGATAACCCACCGCGTCACATGACGTAGCAGTATTTTGCATCTCATAAAAGTTCTCCCCATTCATTGAGTTTGCATGCGCGGCGTTTTTTGGAAAGCCAGACGGCTCGAGGTTAACACGCCAAGCATCGTGATCTCTAACTCCATCTTAAAATCATTGTAAAGGTAGTATCTTCATTGCTTTTAGCCTGCATGGTGATCATACCCTTTAGTTTTGCTCTTCCTCATACACGGCATGATATCATTCTTTAAAGTAACTTTTTTTGAATTCACAGTGCCAGTCTTTGAAAAAGACACTTTGGCTTTGAGAAGCACTCGTTGACACTCAGAGGACAATTGCAAGTTCACCCCCTGAAGAAACACATCAGCTTCTGTGAAACGCGGAACGGCAGCCGGAAGACGGCGTCGGGGCAACACAAACGATAAGCACTTTTTTTGAAACAGTTTCTAATTGATAAAGCTTCTTGTCTGGCAATACTTACACACATGGGAGAAAACAACGGGTCGTTGATGCAAATGTAATACACATTCCCTATCATAGTTTGCAGGAATGCGTTCAACAACAGTCTGAGACCTGTTTTCTCTTTCTTAGAATACCTTAGTGTGATTCTTAAAAAACCATAGTGTGAAACTTATGTCACGTTACTAATATGAGATAGATCATAGCCGGAAGTTTTGTTTTTGAGGGCTTTTGCTTTTTTGGTTTTCATATATGATAATACCCTCTATGACACGACCACATTTTGAGATATTGATTGGGACTACCCCTGCTGTGGTGTCTTCTAGAGGTAGGAAGATCTTGGTTTCTCTTTAGGAAGAACTTCTGGCAATTGGCAACAGAACCCATGCAGAAGAGGTCCATACTGTACCTGGTGCTACCAGATCCAAACATGTTACTCCCTTACTTATCAAATCCCATTGGCTGCCCATCTTTCATCGGTCTCAATTTAAGCTGCTTACACTTATACATAAAATCATTCATTCCGGCACTCCAGCTTCTCTCTCTTCACAACTCATCCCCTATGGCCCTACGGTCTATTCACGCTAATCGATTACATCTTCCCGCTCCATCTCAAGCTTGTTTAGAAAGTACTCGTCACACCACACATTTCTTTTTTGGTCCCTCTCTTTGGAACTCTATTCCTACTGAACTTCGCTTAGAATCCTCTTAGCCCTGCTTTAAAGGTTACCTTAAAAACATTTCTCTTCCAACAGGCCTTCTCCCTTTCCTTAGCAACTGCCTAGTTTTTCTGCTCCATCCCCTCCCTTCCGTATTGTTTTGATCTCTACTCTTTTACTGTCCTATTATTTTATGGTGTTCTTTTACTTTTATGATAAATTGTGATTTTTATTGTGCACCGCTTTGATGTTTGAGAGGTGATATATCAAGCTTTTAACAAACCATAAACCATGTTCCCCATTTTATTGTAAACTGCTCTGGTGAAGATTTGAAGGGCAGTATAGGAAGTGCTAAATAAATTTTATAGTGGGAGATCATCTACTGTAGCATCTACTGATCAACAGATAGTTCCATACAAATCTGTCTAAATAAATAAATAGTGTGGTTCAGTATTAGAACATGGGTGGAGATGGTTCATTCAAAGTGAGGGTCCTAGACTTTAGGGAAACAAACTTTGTCAAGATAGAGGAATACCTCAAGGATTCATTAGCTGGATAGGAACAGTTGGGGGATGTAGAAAAACAGTGGGAAAAATTGAAAGGGGATATTTTAAGGGCAACCAGTGTTTTGTTAAGAAAGCAAATAAATGTAAAAGGAGACCACTATGGTTCTCAAAAGAAGTAGTTTAAAGATAAGGAAAAAGGGTGGCTTTCATAAAATACAAGGAATATCAGAAAGAGGAAGACAAGCAACAATCTTTAGAAAAGCTAATAGAAGCTGGGAAAGTAGTCAGGAAAGCAAAGCTACAATGGAAGAAAAACAGCCAATGCAGTAAAATGGGGGGGACAAGACATTTTTTAGTTATGTTAGTCACAGGAGGAAGTGCAGACGTGGCAATGTCAGACTCAAGGATGAAGGGGAGGAGTAAGTTCATATATAGTGGCTATAGAAAGTCTACATGCCTTTGAATGTTTCAAATTTTGTTGTGTCTGTGTGTTTCAGACTTGCATGCATTTTCTACTCATCATTGCATCATACTGCACACCTTTCAGGGGAAAATATTTTCTTGGAGGTAAAATGCGTATACTCAAAAACAAAACTTAAACTGAATAAGTCTCAGTAGCTTATAGTTTATTAAAAACTTGATATACTGCCCTTCAGTTCCATCAGAATGGTTTACAAATACAGTTTAAAATGACTAAATAATACATAAAACATAATAAGAATAACAAACCAAACAGAGTCTAAAATAGAGACAAAAGATTCAGTCATTAATGGAAGCACCTTTGGTAGCAATTATGGCTATAAACGTCTATTGGGCTATGGAGTATGTTTACTAAACCGTCTTATTGTGCGCTGTAATGGGGAAGAGACATCCTTTGCTAGGGAAACAGAGGAACCTGAGAGCAGTACGTCTGTTGCTGGCAGGAAGGAAAAGCTCAGGACTCCCTGTTGCCAGGAGCAACCCAAACAATCCCAGCCACGAGGGCAGGAACCCCGCCCAGCTAACAAACAATCCCCATCTCCTGGGCCCAAAAGCTTTCACCTGGGAGGGGGAAGGGCTAGATTAGCACCCAAGCAAACGTATAAGAAACGTTCATTAGAGTTTGAAAGGGAGGACAAAGAGGACGGAGAGAAAGGAGAGAACAGGGAAGACGGAAGAGAGCAGAACCAGATGGAAGGATTGTGTGAGCTGAAGTCTGGGTCTTGGAAACAGCGTCTGTCTCGGTGTGAAAGGAAAACGTATGTGAGTGACTCAGTGGATTCTGATTCTCAATGTGAGAGAGAAAGACAGAAAGTAACTGGCAGGACTAACTGGAGGAGCAGGGCACAAAAACCCTTTGGCCAGAACTCCAGGCAATTATCCTATGGTGAAGGCACAAAGGGAAAAGTTACCAGTAAGGATAGCTGGGAAGCACTTACAAGCTCCAAGGAGTGAAAAGTATACGGTGAAAGACATTTGTATGTCAGAAGAAGAGGGTGAGCAGCCAGAATACAGAGAAAAACCTCTGAGGTTTAAACCCCGTCCTGATAGAGCTGTGCACAGACTTTCCCCTGCCTCAAAGCCAGAAGGTAGGCTGTCTAATTACTATAAAAGTGGTTACAAGAATTTCTCTCCTAGAAACTATAAAGAGTATGACTCTCCTCTAGGCTGTATCAAGATATACGGTAGGGCTGAACCCTATCTCAAGGAGGCAGTAATAGGAAAGCCTCAGGAACAGGCAGACGAGGAAAGTCTGGAAACGTTATATACAAAGCAGAAGTTGTATTCAGCTGAGAGTCAGCTTGAGTCAATGCTAATTGATCCTCCAGAAGAAGAATTGTCTGATAACCAAATGGATTGCACATTAACGGTTACTGATGATGTGATTTCATTGTGCTGAGCCAGATAATCTGAGGAAGCTGTTTAACTGGCAGTTGAGAAGCACAGGAGTTTATTTTGCCTAATACCAAGGGACTGTATGCTATGAATACCGTGCCATTTGTGATTTAAGTTTGGAAGCTGTTATTAGTTCTTTTTCTTACCTTGTGCCAGAGTGTATGGCTTTCAGATCCTAAGTTACATTGTGTTTGAATCCGCCCCGGGAGGGGAATTAAAAGCCTGTCTTTGCCTGAACCACTCGATTCACGACTACATCTTATTGAAAAGGGACACAACTACAACTCCCAGGAGGCAATGCAACCATTAAGCATTGACTCCAACCTTTCAATACAGGGTCTCCAGGCTATCTATCCCGTACGCTGAGGCTACGGGCTGACTACTGGTGACAGCGCCCGGCGATAGTGTGCAGGCTGCCATAAAAGGAGTGGGCGTTTCAGTCTTAAAGCAGCAAAACAGGAGTATCGTGCGATAACGCGAGCTGCTGCGCACATTATCGGGCGAAGCACCGCTAAGCGCGTTAACGCGTGGTAATCTTAAGTAGGCGCCCAGACATGCAAACACAGAAACAGAGGTGTAGCACAATGGTTAATACACTGACTGATGATACAGGGGTCATGAGTTTGATCCCCCAGTGTGCCTAATGCATAAGGCTGGCTGAGGCATCAGCTTTGACATGTAAGTATTGTTTCCTGAGGCAGTTTATTTGTATTTTAAGTATTGCTGCCAGCAAACATCCTCACGTGCCGTAACCTAAGGTGCCGCATAAGGCACCCTATAAGGCACTCCATAGGGCACATTATAAAGTGCACTGTCCGCCACGACACCCTATAATGTCCCCTATAGGGCACCCTATAAGGCGCTCCATTAGATACCTTAGAAGGTACCTTATATGGACGGTAACCATAAGGTGCCTCAGAAGGCGCTGTATAGGGCGCCCTATAAAGCGCCATCTGAGGCACCTTATTGGTACAGTATGCTGAGGGTGGTTTTGCTGGCAGCACTAATGTACATTAAAAATAGATAATGCTTTGGACAGCCCTATCAAATAACCCCACTGTGGATTTGAACCCATGACCTCTGGCTCCACAGGCAGTGAAGTAACCAGTGGGCTACAGCTCTATAGCTACTAACAAGCCCCTGGCTGGCTGCAGAAGGACTGCACGTCACCACACAAACAGTCTGCTGTGATCACCAGGATAGGGTTAACCCACCCGTACCCATGATGTACTGCACATGCAAATCAGCAGTCTACAGATAAACACAAGATGGGGTATGCACCCCAACAGCACCTCGGCCTGGTAGGGGGAACTGACCGTGTGTGTTACTGGCACAGAGTAGCTACACACCGTCACATTGTGCGGGTACTGTGCTCACCCTGAGGGTGAGGTGGGGCGCCCAGCAACTGCTTCACAGCACCGTCCATGGCAGAAATAGGCCATGCTGCAGGTCCCCAGCAGTGCTAGTGTGTGAGATAGGTAGTTCCTGCAGACACACTTTGGATACATCTGTATTTCTCAGTCAGGTTTAGCCCTTATGGACCCATAGGCGGATTATGTACCACCACCCAACCCACCCTCTACGGGCTGAGGGTGGGAAACAGGGTCTCCCACCAACAGATCCACATTTAACCTCCCTGCAATGACAGCAGTAGAGGGGACCATCAACCACAGTCCTGCTGGGGAACAGACACCCTACAGGGTAGTCAATGCAGCTCTGTACACATCTATAAAGCAATAGCAGACAGACATTAGGCCCAGAAATGCTCAGCTGCACCCCACCACTATCTGATATTCTCCTGCAGCAAGCCTCCAGCCACTGCGCCCTGCAAGGTGTTCCAGCACAGCACATACTAGTTGCAGACAATCTGCTAGCTAGTCCATAGTGCATGTTCCTGGAGGAGATGCATACACACCAAGCAGATAGGTCATTGATTGGGCCCCAAAAGGGAACCCATAAATATCACATGGGAGAAATACTATAGAGCACTATGGGGGAACCTAGCCATGCTGTGGTCACTGCTCAGTCAGGGTGAGAGTGATCTCCCAGCAGGACATGCTGTGGCCACCCTGTCTGTGCAGGTGGTGGCCGGGCACTACAATGTCCCAGCCATTGCCCTATGCCCTGTGCAGATGCATCCTGGCCAGGCCACCCTGTCCGGGCTGTACCCATGGTACCTTGCTCCTCATTATGCACATTGGCAGGCCAATACTGGCAACAGTGCTGGCAGTTTGGGCTGTGGAGGGTGTTTGCAGCCACCACACACTGGATAGACAGACACACACTCCCACACCTATGCCAGCATTGTACAACTATAGAGGTATTTGGCAGCCCTGGTCACCGCTCCAGTCCTGGGCACAGTGCAGGCATGGCTATGGTATGCAATACTGTTGGGGTCACTCCCCAGGGTGGTAAACATTGTCAGACACAAGACCTGTAGCACACTCCACAGACATCAGAAAGGTTGCCATGATGCTATCTGCCAGTAATCATAGCAACCTTTTGATAACTGTGTACCGTATTCCCGGGTTTAGGATGGTATTGCTAAGGTATGCAAGTGCTAGTATTGGGAGATGCACGCAGGGCCCAATGTCCTGCCTCTCCAGGAGGCATTGGATAATGGAGCCTGTGGGTGCGGGTGTGTCTGCCCCTGTTTGCTGCTGCTTTACGGCAGAGGTTCCCAACTCCAGTCCTGGTGTGCCAAACACTGTTCGGGTTTTCATGCTGTCCCTCATGAATATGCATGAGATACATCTGCATACCATGGAAGCGGCGCATAGAAATGCAGCACAGGCATCTTTATTAGAGGCAGCATGGAACCTGAATGGTGTTTGGCCCTCCAGGACTGCATTTGGGGGACTCTGCTCTAGAAAATGCGCATGTTTATGGTGTCTGTACTCTGTAGGGTAAAATGTAGGTGTTTTGGGCATGTTTACGTCATCTGCATTAAAGGTTCTGTCTGTATTAACACGTTTTAGTAGTGGGTAAAATATGGGGAACTGGGTTGGCAGGAACCACAGCTGGGACTTGAACCTGTGACCTTCTGCCTCTGAACACACTGGCTGTGTGCACTGCACCACCGTGTTCCCACAGAGACAGTGCATTCCCTGGTGATACCATGACTGTTCGTCCGGCAGGGCCTGTCTGTTGCAGTGCATGGCACCCACCTACACAGGGCTAGGCCATGGTCTGCTCTGGGCAGCTGCCACTGCCCCCCTCCACCACCAGTACACCTCTGCCACCATGCTGACATGCCCTTCTGCTAGTGGTGCGCAGTCTCAGGCCATCCAGTGTGCAGGTAGGCAGCTGCCTATGGTGCGTGTTCTGAGGTAGGGGTGCCTGCATAGATGTCCACGCTTCCCCCCCCCCCCCAACACCGCCTGCCAATGTTCTGTGCCCTTGGAGGTACCTGCTGGGTACTATCCCCTGTGACACTGTGATAAACATACTCGTGCCCATGTTGGGCCCTCATCAGTTGCTGTCTGGCTGCTGTACAGTTTCAGCATTCCTAAGTGCCACCTAGGCATCTGCCTAGTCCGCACTGTGCCCCAGCTGCACCACAGCATGTGCCGCCTGCAGACCTCTGTATCCCATTTCCAAGCATCTGTCCAGTTGGCCGTTCCGACATGCCCGCCCTGCTGTTGCCGCACATGTGCATGCCATAGGAAACCTGTCTGATGGAGAGGAAAACCCTGCACAGCGCAATTTCACTCTGGGCTCATTCACCTTGTATGGGGACGGAGCATGGACCCTTCCAGGATTCATATCCTTTTTTTGGTGCCTTCTTGGGAGTGTTTTTTGATGTTTCCCATTGAGATCACTATTGCCCAGCTTGGTTATTTTATTTTTCCATTTTCTGCTGGTCATTTTCACTGTTTATTTGCCCTTTTGTTCCGTGCACATGTATCACACTTATCACTTTTTTGTAGGTTTCCCTGGTTTTGCTGTACATTGCTGACAGAAATGGTTTCTCTTCCCTTTAAATCAGCTCTAACGCCAGGGTTTCAGTGGTGTTAGTTTTGGCCTCAGATTTCACAGCGTTAGTGTGCAGGGAGCCTCTCCCCTCCCACTCTGCACCCATTGACCCCTTCTCTCTGCCCCTGGGGAGCCTTCCTCCGCCTTTAACACTCGTTTGCGCCGCAGTGCGTTATCGCGTGCTAAGGTACCTTATCGCGCGATAAAGTCACAGAGCGCACAATAAGACGGTTTAGTAAACATACCCCAATGTCTCCAACTTTTCACACCTAGATTTGTCAGTTTAAGATCATTTGTGTTTCCAAAACCTTTCAATCTATGTCAAGGTCCTTGGCCTATCCATTGATAGATAGCAATCTTCAAGCCATGCCACAGATTTTAGATTGAATTGGGATTAAGGTTCTGACTGGGCCACTTTACCTTTAGTTCCCTAGCTTTTCCAGCATAACCTTCGCTGTGTGCTGTGGATCATTGTCATGCTAAAAGGTGACCTTCTTTCCCAGTTTCATCTTTCTTGCAGGGAGCTGCAGGTTTTCTTCAAGGTTTTTTCTGTGTTTTTCTCCGTTCAT
Source organism: Ichthyophis bannanicus (assembly GCA_033557465.1). Classification (NCBI taxonomy): domain Eukaryota; kingdom Metazoa; phylum Chordata; class Amphibia; order Gymnophiona; family Ichthyophiidae; genus Ichthyophis; species Ichthyophis bannanicus. The sequence goes on along the minus strand of CM066033.1, from coordinate 297,781,087 downwards.
TGTCCCTTCCATCCTCACAAAGTCCTCTAGTCCCCGATGATGGAGAAACATTATTACATGATGCTGCCACCACCATGCTCCATTATTAAACTTGGGCAAGCATTCTGAATGGTAGAAGAGATGGGTGTGAATCTACCAACACATACAGGGAAGGAAGCTACAGAATCTGAAAAATAGAAAAATCTCTTCAAAGAATTTTATCAGCAGACAAGGAAAAACAAATGGCAAATGCATAAATACAGTGGAAATTACAAAGTGTTACTCCAGCAACCTTTTTTTGATCAAGACTGGACACATGAATGGTCAAGGAGAGGTGACCTGAAACCAAAGGATGAAAGATTGATAGTTGCAGCCCAGGACAGTGTATTATAGATGAGAGCATGCATAGCAAGCCTAGAAAAAAATGGCAAAACAGACATACAGTTGTGGTCAACATTACTGGCACCCTTGCATTTTAAGTATGATGTACAATATCTTGAAAAATAATTGGAAATATTCCAACTGCATGTCATCATAATATGTTAATAGTCTGTTCAAACGTATACAACAAAAAGATGTTTGTACAACTCAGACGTAGTAATGTCTGAGAAAGAAAAACAAAATATGACTTGGACAGGATTAATGACACCCTTCACTAATACTTGATTGCACAACCCTTGGCACTGATGACAGCCTCCAAACATATCTTGTAGCTATCTATAAATTGTGTACATCTGTCTGCTGGTAGTTTCTCCCACTCTTCAACTGTGATTTGTTCCAGCTCATGAATATTTCCAGGATTCCTTTAACCAATCACAGATTTCAGGTCATTCCAAAGGTTCTCGATTGGATTGAGATCAGGACTCATTGCTGACCAGTTTAAAACACTCCATTTTTTCCTTTTTAACCATTATTTTGTACTTCTGGATGTATGTTTTGGGTCACTGTCCTGTTGGATGACCCAGACCTAGCTTTCTGACACTAGGTAGCACATTTTGCTCCAAAATACCTTGGTATCCTCTGACGCTGTGATTCCTTTTACTATGTTCTAGGCCAACAGTTCCTGAGGCAGCAAGAAAGCCCCACAACATTATAGAACCTCCACCATATTTAACTGTTGTGATGGCGGAGCAAGCGGAGAGCATATGGAAAGAGGGAAGAATCAGGCAATTTCCCCAGAGAGCAGAATAAAATCCAGACGTTTAAGGGTTAAAACGCCTGGGTTTAGAAAAAACTCTCCACAGAGAGCTGGTAGTAAGGAGACACGCCCCAGCTCCATGGTTACCAACCATGCTCACGAGGGACAGGCAGGGGTGGGGCCAGGAAGCCCGAGGGGAAAGCACAGATATAAACTGCTAGAGAGTGAGCAGGAAGAGCACCGAGGCAGGAACTGGTACGGAGACAAAATGAAACAAGAGAGATAGCGAGGCAGAGAGGGCTGCAGGCAGAGATGCAGCCAGAGTCCAAGGAACACTGAATTCAGAGGGAGGTCTGAGAACAGTGAGAGGAAGTGCTTTATGAGGATTCCTAGTGCTGATTCCAGTGCAGCTTGGAACAGGCCAGAAGGTCCCAGAAGGGGAGGAGGCTTTGGAAGCTCTGGAGAACTAGACAAGCAAGGTACCCGGAGAGTAAAGCACAGTTACTTACCTGTAACCGGTGACCTCTGGGAACAGCAGGAATAAGTCTTCACATATGGGTACGTCGGTACCGACGGAGCCTGCGCGGGAACGCTCCCCAGCTTCCCAAAAAGGAAAGCTTTTGGGAGCATCCCACAGCGCCTGCACGCTGCCTTCCCGCCTTTCCTAACCAACTCTCCTCAGTTCGAGTTTAAAGCTGAGACAATAGAGAGAGAGAGGAAAGGAAAGATAGAAAAGAGATACAACTCCTAGGGGAGGTGGGTGGGTTGTGAAGACTTATTCCTGCTGTTCCCAGAGATCACCTGTTACAGGTAAGTAACTGTGCTATCTCCAGGAACAAGCAGGAAAATGAAATTAGACTTACCTGCTAATTGTTGTTCCTGGAGTGGACCCGTCTAGTCCTGGAACCTCTGGGTTCCCCATCTTATCCAGCAGCTTGGAGACTGAGAAACACCTTCTTTTGTGACATCATCAGTATATCTCTCCGGAGCCCGCCTGAATCCAGCAGTTACCTATTGACAAAGCAGACTCACCAGAGAAACAAGTAAGTATCCATCCAATCAAAGAAAACATGACCGATTCAGCACGGAAATAATATGCCGAAAGGAAAACGGTAACTAAAGAGAAGCACAGCAGGAACCTTGCTGTGACTATAAACGCAAATAAAAACAGCCGCAAAGAGCCCCCTCGCCTGCAGCTCCTTGCACTGCCTTCTGCCGAGAAACCACCCCTTGAAGGAAGTGGACGTTTACTGCATCGTACTGATTATTTATGGAATCATTGAGCTTTGTACCCCTGGAGGAAAACCCCCAAACGGAAAAAAGAAAAGAGATCTCTTACCTGTAGCACAGGGCCTTGAGCCGTAGACTCGTTTGCCCAGGGACTCCGGGAGGGGCCCGGGACTAGACGGGTCCACTCCAGGAACAACAATTAGCAGGTAAGTCTAATTTCATTTTCCTGATCGTGTCCCCGTCTAGTCCCGGAACCTCTGGGTCCTTACCAGAGCAGTGAAATTGTTAAGTACGGGAGGGTCCCGGCAAACCCGCTTGCAGGACTGCGGAACCAAAGGAAGTCTCCTCCTCCCTTTGCACATCCAACCGATAGTGCTTCACGAAAGAGTTCAAAGACGACCACGTCGCCGCCCTACAAATCTCAACCGGCGACACCAAACGCACCTCTGCCCAGGAAGTTGCCTGTGCTCTCGTGGAATGGGCCTTCAACCCTTCCGGCACCGCCCTACCACGCAACACATAGGCCGACGCAATGGCTTCTTTGATCCAGCGCGCAATGGAAGCCTTGGACGCCGCTTCCCCCTTGCGACGCCCTCCGACGAGCACAAAAGTCTGTTGGATTTCCGAAAAGTCGCCGTCCGCTTAAGATACTTCTTCAACGCCCGGCGGACATCCAAGAGGTGAAGCCATTTCAAAAAAGAATCCGCGCCCCCGACAAAAACCGGCAGGGAAATCTCCTGATTGACATGAAACGCCGAAAGTACTTTGGGGAGAAAAGCCGGCACCGGCCGCAAAACGACCTTAGAAGCCAAGAAAGACAGGAAAGGCTCCCGACAGGAGAGGGCTTGCAGCTCCGACACTCTCCGGGCCGAGGCGACAGCCACCAGGAAAACCACTTTCAACGTAAGATCCTTCAGCGACGCACGCATCAGAGGTTCAAACGGCTCCCGTTCCAACACCTCCAACACAAACGGAAGATGCCATTTGGGAAACACAGGACGCGACGGCGGCCTAGCCAACGCACCGCCCTGAGGAACCTCTTTACGTCATGCTGCTCTCCGAGCGATCGTCCCGCTAACCGACCCCTGTAGCAAGACAGAGCAGCCACCTGCACCCGCAACGACGACGCCGCCAGGCCCTTATCGAAACCAGTCTGCAGGAACTCCAGGATCTGCGGGAGGGTAGCCTTGAGAGCCTCCAGAGACAGAGCCGTACACCATGCCTCAAAAATCCCCAGACTCGCACATAAGCCATAGAAATAGAACGCCGTCTGGATTTCAGCAAGGTAGAGATAACCGCCGACGAGTAGCCACACGAACTCAGCCGCGCCCGCTCAAGAGCCAGGCCGTAAGCGAGAACCGATCCACGTGAGGCATGAACAGGGGCCCCTGAGACAATAAGTCGGCCCGGCAGGGGAGCCGCCAAGGCTTCGCCACCAGCAACCTGACCAGGTCTCCGTACCAGGGCCGCCGTGGCCAATCCGGCGCTATCAGAAGGACTTGACCCCTGAACGTCTCCACTCTTTGCAGTACCCTGCCTATCAGGACCCACGGAGGGAAGACATAAAGCAGCTGTCCCTCCAGCCAAGGTTGGAGCAGAGCGTCCAAGCCTTCGGACATCTGCTCCCGGCGTCTGCTGAAGAAGCGGCTGCACTTTGCCGAAGCGAGGGTCGCCATGAGATCCATGACCGGCGTCCCCCATCTGCGTGCGAGCATCTCGAATACCTGAGGATGCAGCGACCATTCCCCGGGATCGACCCGTACCCGGCTGAGATAATCGGCCTCCACATTGTCCACTCCTGCCACATGGGCCGCCGACAGATCCAGGAGATGCTCTTCCGCCCATTCGCATAGGGCGCCGGCCTCCGCCTCGAGGGCCGCGCTGCTGGTGCCCCCCTGCCTGTTGACAAAAGCGACCGCCGTCGCGTTGTCTGAGAGCACCCTCACCGCTCGGCCCGCCAGCGTCAGCCGAAACTCCCACAGAGCTAGAAACACCGCTCGCAGTTCCAAGTGATTGATCGACAACTGCTGCTCCTGCCAACTCCAGGTGCCCTGCGCGAAGCTGCCTTGACAGTGGGCCACCCAGCCCATCAAGCTGGCGTCGGTCATCACGGCTACCCACTCGGGCGACTCCAGGGCCCTCCCCCTTTCCAGCGAGGCAGGAACCAACCACCAGAGCAGGGCCTGACGAGTCTCCTCCGGGCACACGAGTTTTCGGGACAACAGATGCAAGTGATGTGACCAGTGGCGAAGCAACGCCCTCTGCAAGGGTCTCATGTGGGCTCTCGCCCACGGCACCGTTTCTATTGCGGCCGCCATGGTGCCCAATAACTGCAGGTAGTGCCACGCCGAGGGAGCCCTGAGCCGGAGAAACTGCTCCACCATGCTCCGCAATATGTTCACGCGGTGCTCGGTGAGAAATACCCTGCCAATGCTCGTGTCGAAGCGCGCCCCCAGGTACTCCAAATTCTGAGAGGGTTGCAAGCGGCTCTTGGCCTGATTGACTATCCACCCGAGACTCTCCAAGAACTGCACCACTCGAGCTGTGACCCTCACGCTCTCTGCTCGCGACTTGGCCCAGATCAACCAGTCGTCCAGATACGGGTGAACAAGGATTCCCTCCTTGCGCAAGGCCGCGGCCACCACCACCATTACTTTGGTGAAAACCCTCGGGACAGTCGCCAGCCCAAAAGGCAAAGCCCGGAACTGATAATGACCGAAAGGTACTGCAAACCGGAGAAACTGGTGATGGTCCGACCGTACCGGAATATGTAGATACACCTCCGACAAGTCCAGAGCGGTGAGGTACTCCCCCTGATGCACCGCTACTATAATGGATCGGAGAGTTTCTATGTGAAAATGCGACACGCGCAGGCACCGATTGACGCCTTTGAGATCCAGAATGGGCTGGACCCCTCCGTCCTTCTTGGGAACAATGAAATAAATGGAGTACCGACCGCAGCCGTACTGGTCTGGCGGAACAGGAGCAATCGCTCTTAGGTCCAGCAACCTTTGTACAGTTTCCCGAAGTGCCGCACACTTCGCTACCGACCGTCCGGGAGACTGCACAAAGGCCGCTCGCACGGGATGCAAGAACTCCAGGGCGTAGCCCTCCCGAATGACTTCTAGCACCCATTGATCTGAAGTGATTTGGGCCCAGGCAGGAAGAAAGTCCGCAGATGACCCCCCACGGGAAGAAGGGACGACTGGGCCCTCCGCACTTTATTGTGGTTTCTTGAAACTACTGGAAGCCGAGGAAGAGGCGGCACCGAAACCTCTGCCCGCACCTCTGAAGCCACGAAATCCCTGGCTTCGATGGGGAAAAACGTCCCCTCGGGCTCGCAGATAACCTTTGAGACCGAAACCGGCGAAAATCTCGAAACGGGCCCCGAGCACCCAGAGCCCCCCGAGTCGACTTGGGCTTATCCTCCAGCAATTTGCCGCCTTTAGACTCTCCGAGATCCTTAACTAGCTTATCTAGATCCTCGCCGAAGAGTAGGCGGCACTTAAAGGGAAGCTTACTCAACCTTGCCTTAGAGGAAGAATCCGCCGCCCAATTCCGCAACCACAAGTACCGACGAGCCGCTACTGCCGAAGCCATACTTTTAGAGAGGCCTCTCATAAGGTCATACTGCACATCGGCGAGATAGGCTGCACCTGATTCCAGCCTCGCCACTTCGTCCGCCAAAGGAGTCGGCTGACCCTCCTGAACCTGCTGAGACCAGCGGAGACAGGCTCTGGCCACCCAAGCACCACAAATGGCCGCCTGCAGGGAGATGGCATTGATCTCAAAGATTTGTCGCAGGAGCACGTTCAACTTCCGATCCTGCACGTCCTTGAGGGCCGCACTACCTTCAACCGGTATGGTGGTTTTCTTGGTCACGGCCGAGACAGCCGCGTCCACCCTAGGAGACTTAAAGACCTCCTTGTCTTGGTCCAGCAATGGGTACAAATGGCCCATAACCCGGGACCCTTTCAACGGAGCCTCTGGGGCGTTCCACTCTTCCTGAATCATCTCTGTAAACACCCGATGGACCGGAAAGGCCCTCCGAGTCCGCCTGAACACCTGCAGCAAAGGATCCTCCAGTGTATCATCCTCTGCCTCTCCAGGGACCGGCATGTTAAGCGCCTTAAGTGAATCTGCAATGAGAGCTGGCAATTCCTCTTTCCGGAAGACTCTCACCACCCTTGCCTGCTCCTCCCTCTCCGAAATCTCTCCTTCTTCTAAGTCCTCCTCCATAGCGACACTGGGGTTTTCCTCATCAGACAAGGAGTCCTCCGAAACCCTCATAAGATCTGACAAGTCCCTGTCGCCCCTAGACCTCTTACCGTGACAGGGGGAGGACTGGATTCGAGGGGAAGCAGCACGCTTCCTGTCCCCTTCTGGACCTGCCGCTACATGTTGTTGCAGAACAGCTCCAGCCGCGGACTGTTGCAGCAGAGCCACGAACTGTGTAGAAAAAATGGCAGACAGCTCTTTTGGGAAAAACATCTGAGAAGAGGGAGGGCTAATGACTGAAGACGGGCCAGCCACCGGCTCCACTTGCTCCATACTAGACAAGGGCACCGCAGAGGTCTCCAAAATGCTCCCCTGGTTCTTGTCTGGCTGTGCGGGAGACCGTTCCGATTCTTCCATCTCCCCCACACAGGCCTTACAGACCCCTGCACTGGAAACCTTCTTGGCCCCACACACCATACAAAGGGGCTTGGAAGGCATTGTGACAACTTAAGAAATGGAAGCAACTGCTCCCCTCTGCAAACAGCACCGTAATGGACCCCCCAGAGGGGATATAGAACTGGGCAAGCCCCCCCTGTCGCGTTAAAGAACCAGACTCCAAAAACACAGGGCCCTCGAAAAACAAAAGCAAAAAAGGAAAAGAAAAAACGCGAAGTCGGTGCTGTCCGGTAGCAAGGACTACGCACCCGGAGGGACTCCCGTGTCACAGAAAATGGCGTGCTACCTACACCAACACAAGGCCTCACCGCCGCCACGCAGCTAGGCCCAGTCAGCAAAAAAACGCGCCAAAATCGCGGCGCTCCCAAACGAAGAGCAGCCCGAAAGGAAACCTCTTACCTGCTGCGGAGGCGCGCTTGAAGTGCACGCCGTGCCCCGGAAACGGCCTGAAAAGCCGCAGGTCCTCCACCGGAGACACGGAAAGCGCTGCCCGTGACTGCCCAGCGTTTCAGAGGCCGAGGTCGGGGCGGCGGGTAGGACTGTAGCGCGCTTGCAGGCAGGCTCCTCTGCTTGGCGCTGATTAGGCTTCCCCCTCCGACTGATTGACTGTTTTTCTAATTGTCTAATTTGCACTGGAGAACGGCAGCGCTGCTAAGCCAGGTAACAAAACTTCTGAAGCAGACCCAGTTCGCAATCAGGCAGTGCAAGAAGGAGGGGGGGGGGGCAGCAAACCTGCAGCCAAAGTTTTTAAAGTCACAGGCAGCTATAAAACAAAAATGAGAAAGAAAGAAAAAAATTAAGCTATAAAAACAGAAAAATTTAAAACTAGATTCTCAATTGTTTCTCTAGTGAGCCCAAGACCCTTGGGCTCCCATCTATCCAGCTGCTTGGAGACTGAGGTAACTGCTGGATTCAGGTGGGCTCCGGAGAGATATACTGATGATGTCACAAAAGAAGGTGTTTCTCAGTCTCCAAGCTGCTGGATAAGATGGAGAACCCAGAGGTTCCGGGACTAGACGGGGACACGATCAGGAATGAGTCTTCACATATGGGGACTCCCTAGCTGAGATGCCTGGGAGATCCCCAAGGATATGAGACCCTGAAAGGGGTCTGCGTCCTCCTATGGATCTCAGGCATCCATCCAGGGAAGGAGGGCAGGAGTTGTTTAAGAATGGAACAGGTGTCCGAGGACAGCCTGACCAAACAAGGCATCCCGGCGGGAATCCTTGTCCAAGCAGTAATGGGCTGTGAAGGTATGAACAGAGGCCCAGGTGGCTGCTCGACAGATCTGGTCGATGGACACAGAATTTAGATGAGCCATAGAGGTGGCCATGGCCCTCACATTATGAGCTGTGACATGGCTCTCCAGAGAAAGGTTCTTACTCTGGTAGGCAAAAGAAATACACTGAGCAATCCAATTGGACAGTGTTCTCTTAGAGACTGGAAGTCCCAAATGAAAAGGATCAAAAGCAACAAAAAGCTGGGAAGACTTTCTATGTTGCTGTGTCCTATGTAAGTAAAAAGCAAGAGCTCTTTTACAATCCAGAGTATGAAGATTCCTCTCTGCACTGGATGCATGAGGAGCTGGAAAAAAGACAGGTAAATATACCTCTCGATTAAGATGAAAAGGTGAGACCACTTTAGGCATAAAGTGTGGATTTGTCCTAAGGACTACCTTGTCATGATGAAATCTTCTATAAGGTGGATTAGCCACTAAGGCCTGCAGTTCACTGATGCGGCGAGTAGAAGTGACCACAATGAGGAAAATAACCTTCCAGGAAAGAAATTTCAAGGAGGTAGTGGTTAAGGGTTCAAAAGGTGGCTTCATAAGCTGACCAAGAACCAAATTTAAGTCCCATGCCACCGGAGGAGGCCTAATGGGAGGTTTAGTTAAAGTTAGGCCTCTCATGAATCTTGAAATAAGAGGATGAGAGGAGATAGGTTGTCCATTGATGGGCTTAAGGGATGCTGCAATAGCACTCAAATGGACTCTTACTGAATTTGTCTTAAGTCCTGCATTGGAGAGATGCAGGAGATAGTCTAACAAATAAGTTAAAGGTAGTGTCAGAGGGTTAAGACCCTTTTCAGCACACCAAATGGAAAATCTTTTCCACTTAAAAGCATAGGAATGCCTGGTGGAAGGTTTCCTGGAAGCATGGAGGATATCCTTCACCTGCTGAGAAAGATTAAAGTCTTGAAGGTTTAGGCCTTCAGTAACCAAGCTCTGAGGTGAAGGGACTTGGGGTTTGGGTGCCACAAAGTCCCTTCCTCCTGAGACAGAAGGTCTGGAGCAGCTCCCAAGTCCAGGGAGGGGGCTTGGGAGAGATGCAGTAGAGGGTACCACACTTGGCGTGGCCAGCGTGGAGCTATGAGGATCATAGATCCTTGATCCCTCTGGAGTTTGAACAGAGTCTTGGGAATCAAGGGAATGGGTGGAAAGGCATACAGGAAGCCCTGACCCCAATGAAGGAGGAAGGCATCCTTGGCCTGAACCCCCTGACACGGAATTCTGGAACAGAACCGGGGAGGTTTGGCATTCCACGGACTTGCAAAGAGGTCTATGTCCAGGGTTCCCCATTCTTGAAAGATTCTGAGTACCTGATCCATGTGCAGGGACCATTCGTGTGGAAGCAGAACTCGACTGAGTCTGTCTGCCCAAGAGTTTTGGATTCCTGGGAGATATACTGCCAGGAGATGGATTTGATGCTCTCTGGCGAAGGCCCATAATCTTAGAGCTTCGTTGCAAAGCGACAGAGAGCCAGTTCCTCCTTGCTTGTTTATGTAAAACATGGCTACTTGATTGTCCGTATGAATAAGGACTGTCTTGTAGCTGAGGAGGGTATGAAAGACCTTGAGAGCTAGAAACACTGCTCGAAGTTCCAAGAGGTTGATATGAAGAGAGGTCTCCTGTGGGGACCAAGTGCCTTGGGTGGAGAGGTCTTGTAGATGAGCTCCCCAACCTGTTTGGGAGGCATCTGTTGTGAGGGTTGCTTGGGGCAACAACTGTTGGAAGGGGGACCCCAGCAACAGATTTTGAGTGGACATCCACCATTGGAGAGACCAAAAGAGACGTTTGGAGGTTGCTATTTGGTCTGAGAGAGCTCCTGAAGCTTGAGTCCACTGGGTGGACAAAGTCCATTGAGCTGCTCTCATGTGTAGGCGAGCATAGGGTACCACATGTACTGTGGAAGCCATGTGGCCTAGCAGTTGTAGCATCTCCCTGGCAGTTAAGTGGCTCTTTGACTGAATCTGGGAGGCTAGCTGCACTAGACGTTGGCAACGGGCCTGAGGAAGGTAGGCCCTTGCTGTGGTGGTATCCAACCAGGCCCCTATGAATTCCAGGGACTGAGTAGGGATGAGCTGGGACTTTGGGAGGTTTACTACCAGTCCCAGATACTGCAGAATGCGCCTTGTGCGGTCCAGGGAAATTTGGGCTTCTGACTGAGATGGAGCTCGGATGAGCCAGTCGTCCAGGTATGGGAAGACAAATATTCCCAGAGTGCGTAGAAATGCAGCAACTATTACCATGCATTTGGTGAACACTCTCGGAGCAGAGGACAGACCAAAAGGAAGGACTCTGTATTGGTAATGTTTTCCCTGGAAAAGAAAATGTAGGAATTTTCTGTGAGATGGATGGATGAGAACATGTGTGTACGCATCCTTGAGATCTAGAGAACAAACCAATCCTGACTTTGAAGGTATGGAAGGAGAGTGCCTAGAGAAAGCATCTTGAACTTCTCCTTGCATAGAAATTTGTTCAATTCTCTGAGATCTAGAATGGGTCTGTATCCCCCTGTCTTCTTTGGAATGAGAAAATAGGGGGAGTAGAACCCTGACCCTTGTTGAAGAAGAGGAACTTCTTCTATTGCCCCTTGGGCAAGAAGGGTAGTTATCTCCTGACCTAAAAGGTCGAGAAGAGATGTGGGAGAATTGAAGTGTCTCACCATGGTGTGGGGAGGAAGGTCTGAGAAATGAAGTTTGTAGCCCTCTCTTATGATGGAGAGGGTCCACTGCTCTGATGTGATTTGCTCCCATCTGGGAGCAAAAAGAGCTAACCTTCCTGGAATGGTGAGAGGTTCTGGCTGTGTTAAAGCCAGAAAGGCTAAGTTCTCTAGCATCAAGTCAAAAACCCTGAGGGGGTTGGGACTGCTGGGTTACAGCAGCCCCTGTAGACTTAGGCCTGGCCTGCTTAGGTTGCTGACGCTTAGTGGCAAAGCGACCTGTAGAAGATTGTTGGCCAGAAGTGGAAGGAAACCTGCCCTTCTTGAAAAAAGACTTTTTAAAAGTCTTTTTCTTGGCAGGAATGGAGGTAGACCTTGAAAGTCTATCCAGAGCAGAATTCTCTGCATCCATTTGAGTGGCTTTAATTTGCCACTCTCTGCCAAACAGATTTTCACCTGTACAGGGCAGATTTCCTAAACCATCTTGAACCCAGGGCTCTAAATCAGAAGCCTGGAGCCAAGCAATTCTGCGAGCAGCTATGGCAATGCCTGAGGCTCTACTGGCACCTTCAAAGGAGTCAAAGGCTGCCCTGTTTGAAAACTTGGAGATGTCTTGAGTATGCTTAAGCCACATGCGGAATTCTTCCCTTTTATCTTCTGGAATAAAAGGGAGGAAAGTGTGCAGCTTTTCTGCCACTTCTTTCAGAAACATACCCATATAAAGGCTATATGAGTTGATTCTGGGAATAAGCATACTGGCCTGGAAGATTTTCCTACCAAAAGCATCCAAGGGTCCTGCATTCTCTTCCTGGAGGAGCAGAAGAGTGTCTCTTTGTACTCTTTATCCTCTTCATAGCTGACTGCACCACAATGGAATGGTGAGGAAGCTGAGTTTTCTGGAACCCAGGACAAGGAGGGACACGATACATAGTGTCCAACCTGTGAGAATGAGGAGAGAGAGAGAGGAGTCTCCCATAAATCAATCATGTGTTCATGAAGAATCTCATGAATTGGTAAGGTGACTGCCTCTTTAGGAGCCCTAGAGTATCCTAAAATATCTAATTTTTTTGCTCTAGACTCTGATTCAGAGGTTACTGAAATAGAGAGTCCTTTAGCTACTTCTCTTATGAAGTCTTGAAAGGACAAGTCCTCTGGAGGAGACATTCTTCTTTTTGGAGAAGGCGGCTCCTCAGGAAGGGCTATGGATACTTCAGGAGACTCATCTGATGTATCAGAATCATCAGAGGAATCGAAGTATCGCCTGTCAGGGTGCTCTTCTAACGCTCGATACGCGTATCGAGCGGTATCGACATCGGGCGTCCCCGGTACCGGATCGGTACCGAGAAGTAGCCCTGGACAAGGAACCGCAGCAGTCGGTATCCTGGTCGATGTCGATGCAGACGGTACCGGCATCGGCGCTGGTGCCGGTACCGGAGCCGATACCGACAACGGAGCTCGTTGCGGTACCGCCGGCATCGCAGCTTGAATGAAGGCTGAAATAGCCTGCTGCATGGACAGAACATTCTGATCCATCGACGCCATGAATGCCTGGAGGTCGGTACCGGTAGATTGTGCCGGTACCCCAGAGCATTCTAACAGGTGATCGGTCGAGGCCGTGCCATCGATGTCAACCTGTAACCCCATAGGAGAAGCTTTGGAAGCCGGAGCTTCCCGCCGGGGTTGTTTGGCTGGTGCAGGATCCTCGAGGGCAAGCCCGGAGGCATCTCGATGCTTAGAGGGAGATCTACCCTTCGAGGACCTGCTAGGTTTATGTTTGGTTACCTGAGATCCTTCAGGAGAAGACGACCTGGAAGATGTTGATGCTACTGCCGGTGCCTCAGCGGGAAACAGCACATGGAGCTTAGCTGCTCGGTTCTGTAACCCCCGTTTAGACATTAGGGAGCAGGACGGACAATCCGGAATGGAGTGTTCAGGACCCAAACATTTAAGACACCATTCATGGGTATCTGTAACAGAAATAGTACCGCTACACTTAGTGCATTTTTTGAACCTGGAGGTTGGTTTTTCCATGAGGGAAATTTTCTTGTGGGCCCTGAGGCCTTAAGAAGAAAAATACACCAAGTGAGGAAAAAATATCGATTTTTTTTTTTTCTTTTTAAAGAAAGAAAGAAAAGACCGGCGGTACCGGTCCGGAGTCGGGGAAGGCAGACACGCGACCAAAGAAATAAAATAAAATAAAGAACTTCTTCAGCGGTGACAGGGCTCGACCTGCTGGCTCCGCGGCAAAGAAGAACTGAGGAGAGTTGGTTAGGAAAGGCGGGAAGGCAGCGCGCAGGCGCTGTGGGATGCTCCCAAAAACTTTCCTTTTTGGGAAGCTGGGGAGCGTTCCCGCGCAGGCTCCGTTGGTACCGACGTACCCTATGTGAAGACTCATTCCTGCTTGTTCCTGGAGATAGGGAGCTTCATTAGAAACCTCTTGGAGAAGGGCAAGGCCAGCCAGAGGGATTGGAGCTAACCCAGTGACCTGTGAGAGAGACGGGAGACATACTTATAGAAGGGAAGCTTACCCAGGGGAGTTTGTCAGCCATGTGGGCAGCAGAAACCGTTCCCCTGAAGTTTCCATGGAAGCTGAGCCTTCAGCAGTAAAGCCGGTGACGTGCTTACTTCCCAAAAGTAAGGTGAGCAGTTTTAAACCTTCTACAAACCTCATAAAAGCTAAGAGACTTCCTAAGTGTTGTAATACTCCTCAGAGGAGGAAGGACTCTGCCTTAACTAAGGTGTTAGAAATCCTGAGAGAGTTAAAACAGGATAGCTTTGAGTCTGAATCTTATGTCTCTCTAACAGACTCAGACATAGAGAGCATGGAACTAGAAATGCCCAGATTAACAGAAGAAAATTCAGATATGGAAATGGAATGTTCTGTAGCCTCCAGATACTAAGTAAAGGCTAGACCATTTCCAGTACCTGTGAAACTTGGCAGCTGTTTTTCAAGAGAGCACGGCTGGGGAAAAGTATGCAAATGAGCCTGCTGAAGTTCTAAGCCGTAGCTGTGTATCTGAGCTGCTATCTGCTGAAATGTATGGATTGAAATACAGCAAGTGGAAACAAGTGTTTGATGAGAAGGAAAACAATTTGCAACAGACGTTTTACCCTGTTGGAAAAGTTAAAGCTTGTGTTTGTCTAAAGCCACGTGGGAAGCTGGTTTTTGTTCTTCTTTGCACCAGAGTTCAATGCTATGATTTTGTTATGGTATGAAGAAATACTGTGTTTCATTTGAGTGCCTAAGCTGAAGTAGAAGCATTGTTGGTTTGATTATTCTGGAAGATATCCTTACCTTATATCCTGATATTTTGGAACCTGTTATAAGAAGTTCCGTTGGCTGAAAATAATAAAAATCCTGCGAGCCTATATATACCCTCGGCTGAATCATTTCACAACTACACAAATATAGGCACCTATTGGAAATAAAATATTGACTGCCCACGCCCGAGTCCTAGGCAACCGCCTTGGGCAAGGGCGCGGTGACACTGTAGGAAGTATGCTGTGTCAAGTCCTTTGGATTGACCCTACATTTCATCTCACTTATTGAGTGTGCTTTGACACTACATGCCTATCCTCATTTGTTGTGTACATGATAGTTTGTCCATGTGCATTGAAATATATAGGTAGGACCACACGGCCTATGAAATTGAGATTACAGGAACATCGTTCAAGACTGAATACACAAGTTGCTTCGATACCTATGGTGACACATTGTATTACTCAGGGCCATTTGTTTCAGGATTTGACCTGGAGGATAATAGATCAGGTCCCTGCTGATTTTCGAGGGGGCGATAAACTTGCTAGATTACAGTACCTGGAACAGCGGTGGATCTTTAAATTAAACACCATCATGCCTCATGGTCTTAATCTTGATTTGAATTGTTGGAATTTAGTATGAGTCCCTCCGAGTTCTCTAACTGGCTACTTTTGGATCTTCTGACGTCAGTTCTTTTTCCCTTTAAAAAGATTTGAATGTTCTCCGACGGTATTCAGTTTAGCCTGAGGAAGGGCCGGATTGATGGCCTGAAACATGGTGCTGTGTAGCGATACGACTTTTCAATAGCAGAACGCAGTGCTTGTGAATCATTGTAGATGGTGAAGAGGATTTGCTGTGGCAAATTACCATCTTCAACATGACGACGAATGGATTTATGCCTGAAAGCTAAATTGGCGGTTTCTCATTCATTTGTTAGTTAGTGCCTTGTCACTATTGCTTGTCAGTTCTTGAGGGATTGGCATGATGCCAATTTCCCTTGAATATAGCTTGATGTGGTTAGAGACTTGTGAATAGTGGGTTCACATCATATAAAAAGAATAAAAAGGACGTTTTGCTTCAGGGGGAAGATTTCCTCGCAGCAAATAGTCCGACATTAAAAGTGAATTACAGGGGCTTTTTGAAGGGGTTTGTTTTTGATGATTAATCATGTCCTGGCAATGTCCCAGTTTTTATACTATTTCATTTTTTAATTGGTCTTGTTTTATTTGATTCTTTTATGTGTCAAATACAGTATATGTGCATATAAAGTCCAAAAGCAATTTCACAGGCCACTTTTTTTAGGCCAGTGGGTGCCAATAGTGTTGACCACAACTCTATATAGTAAAATAGAGTAACATAGGGCTCGATATTTAACAAGGTGCCGAGGTCTGCCATACCTGCAGAAGGTTACCCAGTCAGGAAAAGTGCTTGAATTGTGTGTCAGGCGCCAACAAAACGGGCATGTAATGAATATGCAACACAAACCGAGCACAGTGGCAAGCGCCCACCATGGCAATTATGAATAAGCACAAGGTGCATAACCTAGGCATGGCGCCAAAGGCAGAAGCGATACTTGTGTATGTGGCCACATCAACAGTGGCTAGAAATGCATGACAGACCGTAGTCAGCAACCCGTGAATTGTCGTACCTGGGTACTGCCGTCCGGTGTACCCAAGCATAGACAACACCATCACACAGGCCCTGCGGGCTGCCAGTGCAGGAGCCCCCTGTGGCTGGGGAATAGACACCAGTGGCATGGCGGCAAGGAGAAGCATGAACTTCTCCCCAGATGAGAGTGAATGCCTTGTCCGCTCTGTGCTGCAGCATGAGGGGGTCCTTACCCCGGGGGGGGGGGGGGCCATTGCCCAAACCTGAGTCTGGCAAAAGCCCTATAGAGGAGGATCCAACTCTGGCTGTGCAGGTAAGGAGGCTACAACAGGCGGGGACCGGGGGGACTGAGCACCATGCTAGGCAGACATAGCTGTGTGTCTGTACAGGGAGATTGGGCATGATGCCAAGAGAGATGTTGCTGGCTGCCCCACTATGTGCCTATTAGGAGGTGGGGGGGGGGGAACGGGCCATGCATTGGTACAGGTGCCTGCAGCAGGGGCTATACCCACACATAGCAGGTGGTGAGGGAGCTGTACCCCCCTGTTGGTGGTTGGTAGCAATGCCACAGAGCATGCACAGCAATGGAAAAGCCCAGTGCAGGGCGTGCCGTGGCAGGGCTGGGCAACGCAGGGGACACAGGTAGTCAGCTTAGATGCCCTGAACACCTGCCCTATCTCCTAGCCCCTGTGCCCTGGTATGAAGGTGTGGGGGGACTGGAGGCAGAAACCACACATGTGGTGCCCGTACCCCTGCCTCTAGAAAGGGCATGTCACCAAACCGTTTCAGGATACAGGTATGCACAACAGAAAAAATGGTAGTGGCTAACTGAGCACATGTCTCCCCCTCTCTCCCACAGGGAATATGGAGTACGCCAGACACTGGAAGCCCTGAAATGCCACTTTAGGATGTGGTACCGGAGGCGACCCAACCAGCTCCAGAGAATCAGGGAGCAGATGGCGGCTGAGGAAGGTCAGTGGGGTACACAGTAGTGCCCAGCAGATGCAGGGGGTGGCAGCCAGGGCTGCAAGACTGGTGCAGGCAGACCACCTGGGGGTGGACACACCCATTATGCAATGATGGGACTGAGCTGGGGGCAGCTGTCTACCTGTGCACCAGCCAGTACACATGACATGCAGGTGTGCGTGAACATGGCTGGGGCATGGCACATGAGGGAAGTACAGGGGTACACACCCCCAGCCAAGGCTGCAGTGGCACATAATGCACCTGCTGATGCTGCCACCCGTGTGCACCTGGTGACTGGGGGGCCGGCAGGGCACAGCCCAGCATGTGAGGGTGGAACAGAGCAGGTTGGAGGTGGGCAAAGGGGGACGTAGTATGCCATGTGGTGGGGGCAGGCATCTGTGGGCCGAAGGTGGGTGAGTGATGCATGTATGTTTTGCCTCCCCAGGGCCATGCCAGTGTGTACCAGTAATTCTCCCTCCCCTCTGCCCATAGCTAGCTCCAGGGCTGCCCAGGGTACTGCCGAGCCACCACACCAGCCACTTAGGACTGGTGGGGCTGCAGCAGGTGAGCAGAACATCAACAGCAGTACCACCAGTGGCGGTGATGAGAAGACATCGCCATCATCAGCAACAAGTGGCACCGCATCAGAGGACACCAAAATGAAGGAGGGGGCAGCGGGGGGTCCATGGTACAGTGGAAGGAGGGGGTGTCAAAGGAAGAGGAGGAGGAGGAGGGATCAGAGGACCAGGGGCAGGGTGAGCAGGAGGAGGAGGGATCAGAGGGGCAGGGGGTGGGAGAGGAGGAGCAGGAGGAGGGATCACAGACCCAGGGGCAGGGTGGGGAGGCGGAGATGGAAGCAGAGGGGGTGGCATGGGGGACACAGGAACCACACACCAAGCACCCCAGGTACGACGACATGGCACAGGGCACCACTGGCAGGCAACCAGCAGGGAGGCCAGAGACAGAGCTGCACCCCCCGGCAGAACCCCAGAGCTGCACTCCCCAGCTGACCAAGGGGCCATGTGCCTGCTGCATGGCCCAACTCAGGCCAGGGGAAATCTGGAGCGGTGCTGCGGTCTACCCCCCGCAGCTGGGGTTCTCCACAGCCACCCCAGCTGCGATCCACCCCCCACAGCTGGGTTCCTCCACAGCCACCCCAGCATCCAGGGGCACACCCTAGCCGTGCCCCAGCTGGACCCACAGCGCCACCACCCCCTCATCAATGGGGTGACTGGGCCCTGGACGTTCTGGTGGCAGAGGTGTGCCTCCTCAGGGACAATGTGCATACCGCAGTGCAGACCATCAACCGGCACCAAGAGGCCCTCACAGAAGCTGTGTCAGGGCACAGGCAGGGACCCCCTGCACCATAGGGCGACCCCCTGTCCCATATGCCCTAGGCCTGGATGGGTCGCAAGGATTCCAAAGTGCATAAATGTCTGCCGCTGTTGGCAGGATTGTAAATATGTTGACACAGTTGTCAAATAAATTTTTCCATGTTTGTAAGTCCTGTGTCGTCCAATTTGTGGGGGCAGGGCAGTGCATCTCTGTAGGTAGTGTGGGGGTCCAGGTGAGGGGGTCTGGGGAGGGGGACCAGGGGAGAGGGTTCAGGGGTCCATGGGCATGGTGAAAAAGGGACTACAGTAGTTGGAGTGGAAGGGCAGACTGGAACGGCCATCCTGCATGGGTATGGCAGAAGGCCCCTACCTGGGCAGATGGCACAACACAGCAGCAAAGCACATGCAGGATTCCCCCTGGCCCATGAAGGCACACCATCGGGGTGGCATGCACCGCGGTTACCATGCTCGCCTATAGCGCTATGCGTTTTACCTGGGTATCATGGTCTGGGCATCCCTGCATGCCTATCATGCCATCGCTCAGACCTGTGCGGGTATGGCGTCCTGCGGCGGTGAGCCATAACACAGATATTCATAGAGTCTGTGCCCAGGGGCCTACGCGCATACCAGATATGCCTTTGGACAGGGTGTGGCCCTGCTGCGCGATCTACCTGCACATGCATAAGAGGACCTTTGCGGGTAAGCGAACACTGCCTTATCACATTGCTGCTTCATGATGGCTGACAAGGAACCGGCAGCGGCAAAGCGCACGAGGAAGGCTAACTTCACTCCATCCGAGACAGCCATGTCCCTGGAGCTCATCCTGCAGAAGCACAATGTTCTCTTCAGGGCTGAGGATGCCAGCAACCAGCAGGCAGCACGGCACGACATCACAAACAGGATCAATGCGGTACAGCACCATAACCGCGATGTGGAGGACCTCAAGAAAAAGTGGTGCATGGTCCATCAGGTGGCAGAGGAGAAGAGGGCTAGCAACAGCAGGCTGCCGCTTGCACAGCAGCACAGTCTCACCCCACTGGAGGAGCAGATACTGCAGTATGTGGAGGAGATTGCCGTCACAGGGGTTCCAGGCCTTGACAACTCCACCACAGGCACACAGGGGGTGAGTAGGGGTGCCCCATAGCATAGGTGTGGCTGCAACCACCATGTCTGTGTCCCCACCATGCTTCCATCTGTTCAGCCTATGCCTGTCTGTCTGTCAAACTGCAGGTGCTGCGTGGGACAGTACAATGTGGATCTTGCACCAGCTGCCAGTACTGTGGTGGACTGGGTGCCACCTCTCGGGACATGACAGCATGCCATGTCACTAACCTCTGCCACCTTTGCTCTCCCACAGACCCACCACCTACACTGCCTTCACAGTCTAGGACTGATTCACTGGGGAAAGCCTCACAGCCCACTATGGAGGATACCAGTAACCAGCCAGGCTGCAGCACGGCCCTTGATGCCGGTACACCAGCCAGCCATGCAGAGCAGCCCACTGTGAGGGCCAGTGCAGAGGGGCTGTTGTGTTTGCCAGCCAGGGTGGAGGGGCAGGCCAGTGTGACCGCCAGTATTGTGGGGCCAGCTGCGGATGACGCACCACTTGCCGAGCTACAGTTCGCCATCCTGGAAGAGCCAGTGTGTGCAAGAAGCAAAGACCTGGACCAGAAGCTATGACAGGAGGGTGCACGCCTAGTGGCAGGCACCGACGGCATACTGTCTGAGCTACAGGGTATCCGGTAGGACCTGCAGACTGCAGAACAGGCCAAGGAGGCCGAGCGCGAGGAGTTGCAGGACCACATACAGCGCGTGGAGCGCCACATGGAGGGGCACCTGTGGCTGATGTGGGAGATGGCAGCATACCAGGCATCCATAGTTGGCTCCCTGCGCAGTTTGGTAGGCCTCATGCAGGCACAAGTGTGGGTGCTGGGGCCGCCAGTGCAGCTGCACAGTCACCTGCTAGCCCGGCGCCATGTCTGTCCAACCACCCTGATAGGGAGGGTGGTGACACCGCTAGCACATCCTCTGACAATGCTCCACTGCATCGCAGTGCATGTGTGGGCAAGTGCCCATGGTCAGCGGGAAGCCCTGAGGACAGGGGTTCACAAGGGGCAGAATAAAGAACACTCTGACACAATGGATGGTAATGGGCACTTTACTGGGTCTTTCAGTGCACATTACATGACAATGGTAACATAATCGGTGTTTGTGTATGTACAACCCTGGTGCTGGTACACGACAGTCACCTCAGAAGCTTTCACATATCACCCGCGGACAGTGGGCCAGTGCCCTGGCCTGCTGCTGGCTCCTGGACTCAGCCCCATCACCATCTGCTGCCTCTGCGGCCTCCTACTCCTTCACATCTGCTGGCTCTGGGTCCGACACTCCACGCATCCATACCAGCTTGTGGAGTATGCAGCATGCAGCAAATATCTGGCATACCCATTCCGGACTGTAGAGGAGTTGGCCACCGCTCCTGTTGAGGCACCAGAAGTGGCTCTTCAGCACCCCAATTGCACGCGCCACAACCACCCTTGTCTGCTGGTGGGCACGGTTGTACCGCTGTTTCTGCTGACTTCTGGGGTGGCGCACTGGGATCAGCAGCCAGGTTCTTGGGGGGGGGGGGTTACCCACAATCACCTGTGGGGGCAATGTGAGCTGTGAGCATGTGCATTGGGACATGCATTGGGTATGGTCTATGGGCTGCTGTGGACGGCGTGCAGTGGTGCTCATGTTGTGCGTGACATACAGTATACATCTATCATCACCTGTTTGCAATACCCATAGCATCAGACTGCAGCAGGTATCCATTCTGGGCCTGTCCTGGGGTCCACACATGTGCACACTCACCTAGCAGCCATGCATCTCCAAGCTGACCACCAGCTACTGCCTGTCCCAGGTTGGACTGTGCAAGGACAAATGCATCATGGCAGGACCCTGGGTAGTGGACACACACATCTGTGAAGGCCATGTTGGCATCCACATCGACCTGCATGTTCATTGATGTGTACCCATACCTATTCTGGTATGCCCTCTGCTCCAGCCATGGTGCCCGCAGTGCGATGTGGGTGCAGTCTATAGATCCAAGCACTGATGGGAAACCAGCAGCACTGAAGAATGCCTGCCTGGTCTCCTGATGCCTCTTGCTGTGTCCATGGGAGCGCTATGAGGTAGCACATCCTCTGCAGCAGGGCCCTGGTGAATGTTCTGATGCAATGGCTAGCAGTGGGCTGCGTGATTCCGACAGTCACCCCTATCACATGCTGGAAGCTGCCAGTTGCAAGGAATCCCAGGGCAGTGGTCACCATCACGGCCACTGGCAGGGCCTGGCTTCTGGATATGGTAGGCTCCAGGTCCTCACTGAGTATGCTGCACAACTTGGTTATGGTTGCCCCATCCAGTCTGTGTCTCTGGTAAACCTCCTCCTTTGTCAGTTGCAGGTAACTAACCCTGGGCCTGTGTACACGTAGGGCATGGTACTTGTGTCTTGGGTGCTGGGCCACTGCCTCCAATGTGCCTGGGCATGGCGTACGTGTCTCCACCTCTGTATCACCATGTGCATGGCCCACATGGCATCTCTGCCTGCCAGTGGCGCTTTGTCTGCCCGGTTTGGATGCAGGCCTGCTCACACACCGCT
Source organism: Ichthyophis bannanicus (assembly GCA_033557465.1). NCBI lineage: Eukaryota > Metazoa > Chordata > Amphibia > Gymnophiona > Ichthyophiidae > Ichthyophis > Ichthyophis bannanicus. Next base: position 297,759,318 of record CM066033.1, on the reverse strand, counting down.
TACTCTACTGTGCCCTGTTCCGCTGCTACACAGGTTTGCAGCTATCAGCGGTGGTATGCGCCAGGTTCCGTTGCTTAAGACTACACGGTTAGTGACATCCAATGTGGGCACACATGGGTTTTGTAAAACTGCTTTACGTGGGTTTCACTGCAACATGCCTCCGTTCCGTCCCTGGGCTTTGGCGCCTGGCGCTGTGTGGGTAAGTGGGCCTCAACGATTCAAGCCGCCTTGTTGAATATGTGATTTACACGGTTATGGCGGCTTTCCACGGGTAAGGCTGACACTTACCTGTGTAGCACGTGCCTAGGCCTTCGAATATCGGGCCTATAGTATATACAGCAAATAAAGATCAGTATGGTCTATCTAGTCTGCCCAGTAAGGTGGCAAGAGTAGGTGCACCAGCTGCTCCGTGCAGGTCACCCCTCTATTTGTTGAGGTAAAAGAAATAGTTATGTTTATTTTTATTTTATCCTCTTGCTATAAAGGGATCCACTGTGTCTGTCCCATGCCATTTTGAATTCCGTTACTGTATTTGCCCCCACCACCTCCATCGGGAGGGCATTCCAAGCATCTACCACCCTTTTCAGTGAAAAAATATTTCTTGATGTTGCTTTTAAGCTTACCTCTTTCTGCAAAAATGAGAATGTTACTCATCTCATAGCTGACTGCAAAGTTTCAATGGAAGAAAATTTCTACCTAGAAAGGCACAGTAAACTGCCACATCTCTTCTACTGGAAAGTCTGTGAATACTACATCACTACCAGAAAAGCACTGGGATGATAATCCTAAGAGAATTATAGAGAATGAAGACGTTATGATCACCCATTCTAACTGAGAAAAAGCTGGATGCAAGGAAAACTGACTTAGAGGTAAAAGAGTACAGAACAGCATTTATCCGGATATCCCTCACTCTCTTGTTCACCACTTATGTGTATCTTATTTATTTATTTTACTGTGCTCTTTAGAATCAGTGCGGTTTACATGTATACTAACAGGTACTTTTTATTCCCTTGTCCCCGAAGAGCTCACAATCTAAGTGTACCTGAGGCAATGGAGGGTTAAGTGGCTTGCCCAAGGCCACAAGGAGTGACCATGGGACTAGAGACCCCAGTCCCTCCAGCCTGAGGTTGCTTGTCCTCATGCGGGAATTGAACCCCCAGCCCTCCGGCCTGAGGTAACCTGTCCCAACCACTGAGCCACTCCTCCCTCATAAATACCTTACCATACTCTAGTCCCCCATATCGTAGTGATGTTCGTCTTGATTAGATTGTAAGCGCTGATGAGCAGAGACTGTCTCTTACATCTATATGTACAGTACTGTGTATGCTTTGTAGCGCTATGTAAATGATGACGGACCTCAGAAAACACACATAAATAGGAACAGGTCAAGAACTGTGGAACCTGTATACCTTTTTAGGAACCTGCCAGGTATTTGTGACCTGGATTGGCCACTGTTGGAAACAGGATACTGGGCTTCATGGACCTTGATCTGACCTAGTATGGCATTGTTTATGTTCTTATTTTCTTATGAGGATCTTGAACAAATTTCAGAAGACTGTGTTTGTGATGAGCTAGATAAACTAAAAGTAGACAAAGTGATGGGGTCAGATGGGTTACATCCCAGAGTACTGAAAGAACTTAGGGAAGTTCTGGCATCTCTGCTGTCTGACCTTTTCAATGGTTCTTTAGAGTTGGGAGTGGTCCCAAAGGACTGGAGAAGGGGTGCATGTGATCCCTCTACACAAAAGCATTGGTAAAAGAGGAGGTTGGAAACTACAAACTGGTTAGTCTGACCTCTGTAGTGAGTAAATTAATGGAAATGCTGCTAAAACAGAGGCTAGTAAGGTTTCTGGAATCCAATGGATTGTAGGCTCTGAGGCAACATGGTTTTTCTACAATAAGGTCTTATCAGACCAACCTGATTAATTTCTTTTACTGGACAACCAGAGAGTTGGATCAAGGGAGAACGCTAAATGTGCTGTACTTAGATTTCCGCAAAGCTTTTGACAGTCCCACACAGGAGATTTATAAATATATTTAGCACCCTAGGGATGAACCCTAAAAGTGACAGACTGGGCTAGAAACTGCTTGAACTGGAGGCGACAAAGGGTACTGGCAAATAGAGTTCACTCTCAGTATAAGGATATTATCAAAGGTGTGCCACAGGGCTCGGTCCTTGTCTTTTTAGATGATACCAAAATCTGCAAAAGGGTAGACACCCAGGAAGGAGTAGATAACATGAGAGGGGATTTGGTGAAGCTCAAAGAATGGTTGAGAACTTGGAAGCTGAAATTTAAATTTCATTAAATTTAATTTAATGAAATTTAATGCAGGATCATGCATTTTTGGCTGCAAACATTCAAGGAAGCAATGCAGTATAGGGGGTGAAGTATTTCTGTTCAAGAAAGAAGCGTGGGACCTAAGGGTGATTGTTTCTAATGATCTTAAGCTGGTTAAACAAGTGAAAAAAAAGACGACGGCAAAAGCCAAAAGACATTTGGATGCATAGGGAGAAGAATGGCCAACAGGAAGGAGGTGAGAGTGCCTATGTACTGTTTAAGTCTCTGGTGAGACCTCATTTGCAATACTGTGTGCAATTCTGGAGACTACACCTTCCAAATGATATAAACAGGATTTAGTCTGTTCAGAGGGCAGCTACTAAAAAGGGCAGTAGTTTTCATCACAAAGCATATGGAAACAGTTTTGAATATCTCAATATGCATATTTTGGAAGAAAGATGTTAGAGGGGGAGATAGGATAGAGACATTTATGGTTCAATTCTCTTTACTGAGTTATCCAAATGAAACAATACAATGTATTAAACAGCATATATCATCCCCACCCATCACACCCTCCCCCTCCCAAGGCCAAACCTCTAGCTAATACATTCCGATATTCAACTGGTAGTGTCATCAGGAATGGTTGTCACGTGTCCAAGAATTGCTTCTTACTCTTCCGACTTGCCAATAACAGTCATTTGCTCCATCTGGAGAAGAGTATGCATCTGCAACCACCATTGAAACACCTGTGGTGCTTCCAAACCCAACCACTCTGTCATCAAACAGCACTTAGCAGCTAAGTAAACCTTCCTCCTGCCATTGGTCCAATAAGCACAGCTCCATCCAAGGCTGCAGCCGTTCCCCAAGCATAGCAAAGCTTCAAAATATCCCAGCCCAAAACGCAGCTACCTCCCCACAGTCCCACACAACATGCAGGTAAGACCCCCAGCTGGCACCACATTTCAGAGATTTATCCACATCCACAATGCCCATATGATATGCTCTACTTGACGCATAAACGTATAATGCGGTTCCCTCCATACCACACTACCAAACACACTCGCACAAAAATCATCTTTATCCAACTCCACCCCCAATTCCCTACCCCTCTTGCCCACAACTCCTATCATCTTTCTCCTTGTCAACTCTCTCCGCAACTGACCATATATTCATGAAATCAGGCGTACCTTAGGTTGATGCCTAAGGATAATCCAGTCACAAGACCCCTCCCTTAATAAAGGTAGAACCTTTCTCAAATGTGACAGAATAAAATGCTGTACCTGTGAGGCATAGTGATTGTATCACAGCAAGGAAAAACTCTTGCAAATCCCCAAATGTTCGCACCCTCCACCCCCTAGAATCCATCATCTGCTCCACCCACTTAAGCCCCTTCTTTTCCCACTGCTCAAACACCCCCTTTCACATGCCCAGTACATAAAACATATGGGGAAAGATAGAGCAGTTACTCACCTGTAACAGGTGTTCTCCAGGAGCAGCAGGAATCAGTCCTCACATATGGGTGACGTCGGCGCCGATGGAGCCCTCGTGTGGAGTATTTCCCCAGCTTTCAAAGAAAGCCTTTGGGAATGCAGCACGCATGTGCGGTCCCCTTCCCGGCCAAAGGTGCCATCTTGCTCAGTCTGATGACATAGCTAAAAGACAGCAAAAATCAAAATAAAGTATATGACTGAAACTCCAGGGGAGGAGGGAGGGTCGTGAGGACTGATTCCTGCTGCTCCTGGAGAACACCTGTTACAGGTGACTAACTACTCTTTCTCCAGGACCAAGCAGGAAGTCAGTCCTCACATATGGGACTCCCTAGCTTCAGGCTACCGGGAACCCAAGCTGAAAAATAAGCTCCCTCTAGAGCATCAGCATCCATGAAATAATCCTTTCTGAGAATGCCCCTGTACGGTAGCATTAAGGGCCGGAGGGTAGGAGTTGCCTAAACTTCAAAGAGATTACGGAGTACCGCCTGTCTGAAAGCACTGTCCCTATGGGACTCCCTCTCGAGGCAGTAGTGAGCCGCAAAAGTCTGGCTTGAAGACCAGGTAGCGGGCCCAGCAGATGTCTGCCAACGGAACAGAGCGGAGATGGGCTAATGACGCGGCCTTCGCCCTGACACGGTGGGCCATGACTCGACTCTGCAAGGAGAGGCCGGCTGCCCTGTACGCCCAGGCGATACAATCCGCTACCCAAAGGGACAACGTACGCTTGGAGACAGGCAACCCCAGTTTATTAGTGTCAAAAGATACGAAGAGCTGAGCAGCCCTTCGATGCCCCTGCGTACGGTCTATGTAAAAGGACAACGCCCTTCTACAGTCCAGGGTATGCAGGACTGTTTCAGCCTGGCTGGCATGCAGCCTGGGGAAGAATGTTGGAAGAAACACCTCCTGATTGAGGTGGAAGGAGGACACAACCTTCGGAAGGAACTTAGGGTGAGTCCGCAAGACCACCCTGTTCTTATGGAACCGTGTGTACGGTCTTTCAGAAACCAGAGCTTGTAGCTCACTCACACACCTGGCCGAGGTAAAAGCCACCAAGAACAACGCCTTCCAGGAAAAGAAGCGTAAATGACAGGTAGCCATCGGCTCAAATGGTGGGCAAGTAAGTTGCTGCAAGACCACATTTAAATCCCACTCAGGGGCTGGTGGACAGATCGGAGGCTTGAGCAGAAGCAGGCCTCTGAGGAGGCGGGACTCCAAGGGGTGGCCCGACAGAGATTGGGTCTCTACCTGTGAGTGGTATGCCGATAGAGCACTGAGGTGGACCCGAACAGAGTTGGATTTAAGGCCTAGGTTCGAGAGGTGGAGCAGGTACTGCAGCACCATTGGAACCAGGCACGAAAAAGGATCCTCCTGGCGCTGAACACACCAGGTGGAGAACCTACGCCACTTGAGGGCATAAGATTTCCAGGTGGATTGCCTCCTAGAGGCCAAAACCACCTCTTCCACTTCCTTAGGAAGAGGTAAGGGGGCTAGAACTACCCTTTCAGCAGCCAGGCCATCAGATTGAGGGATTTGAGGTTGGGGTGCAGTAGAGATCCCTGATCCTGAGACAGGAGATCGGGTTGCATCCCCCAGAGGGAGTGGAGTGTCCACCGCCAACTGTAGAAGGAGTGGAAACCACGGTTGCCTCTGCCATCTGGGGGCTACCAGAATCACTGAGGCCTTGTCCTGAAGAACCTTGAACAAGGTTCAGGCCACTAGAGGCATGGGAGGAAATGCATACAGTAGGCCCGTAGACCAAGAGATTAGAAACGCATCTGCTGCTATTTGCAGAGGATGCGGTTGTCTGGAACAGAACCTGGGTAGCTGACGGTTCAGTGGATTCACAAAGAGATCGATGGTTGGAAGACCTCATCTTAGAAAGACCCCTTGGACCACCAGAGGATTCAACTGCCATTCGTGAGGCTGTAGAATCCTGCTCAATCTGTCTGCCAGGCAATTTTCCTGGCCAGGCAGATAAACTGCCTTGAGAAACATGTTGTGTTTGATTGCCAAGGAGCACAGGGCCTGTGCCTCCTGACACAGAAGTTTGGAGCCTGTGCCCCCTTGCTTGTTCATGTAGAACATTGCTACTTGATTGTCTGTCTGAACTAAGACAGACTGGTGAGAGAGGACATGAGAGAAAGTCTGTAGAGCTAAGTGGATAGCTCACAACTCCAACAGATTGATCTGCTGTGTGGACTCCCCAGGAGACCAGAGGCCCTGAGTGCAAGCCCCCTGGCAATGTGCACCCCAGCCCTGAAGGGAAGCATCAGTTGTCAGCACCTGTGTGTGAGGAGGGGCCTGAAAAGGCACCCCCTGGACCAGTTTCGGGAGATGCAGCCACCACCGTAGGGAGGCTGCCAGCAGTTTGGACACCCTTATCTTGTCTTTCAAGTCGCCTGTGGCTTGCACCCACTGAGCTCTGAGGCACCACTGAGCAGGTCGCATGTGTAGGCGGGCATTCGGAGTCACATGGATCGTGGATGCCATGTGGCCCAAGAGCCTTAGGAAGTTTCTGGAGGAGACCAGAGAACCGCTCTGGAACTGTTAGGCCAAAGCCATCAGTCTGCGGGCCCTGTTCTCGGGCAACTAAGCCTTTGCCTGGAGGGTATCCAATCTTGCCCCTATGAACTCCATGTCCTGTGAGGGGAGCAAAGTGGACTTTGCGAAGTTTATGACAAAGCCTAGATGCTGGAGAAGAGAAATAGTGTGAAGGGTGGCCTGTCTGGCCTCCTGTGGAGACTGACCCCTGATGAGCCAGTTGTCCAGGTATGGGAAGACAAAGATGCCCTGGTTTCTGAGATAGACCGCCACCACCGCCAGGCACTTGGTGAAAACCCTGAGGGCGGAGGTGAGGCCAAGTGGAAGTACTCTGTATTGAAAATGACTTCCTCCCACTACAAATCTGAGATATTGTCTGTGGTCTGGATGAATGAGGATGTGAGTATAAGCATCCTTCAGGTCTAAGGAGCATAGCCAATCTCCCTGCTGGAGGTAGGGCAGCAGTATTCCAAGGGTAAGCATCTTGAACTATTCCCTCTCCAGGAACTTGTTGAGATTTCGCAAGTCTAGGATGGGCCTGAGGCCTCCTGTCCTTTTTAGTACTAGAAAGTACATGGAATAGAAGCCTCGCCCCATCAGGTGGTGAGGCACCGGTTCCACTGCCTGCTCCTGTAGAAGACTTGCCAACTCTTGAAGGAGGAGGTTCCTGTGCAGAGGGAGTCTTGGAGGCTCCCCTGGAAAATAGGAAGGGGGTAACTGGTTGAAGTGGAGCAAATAGCCCTTTTGGACTATGCTCAGTACCCAGGTATCCCCTGTTATGGCTGACCACCTGTGGGCGTACAGTGTCAGCCGGCCCCCTGTGCTGAGAGGAGCCAGCTGAGGAGGAGAGGCTATGCAGTGGGAGTCAAAACCCCGCTCCCTGCTGTGCAGGAGCCGGAGCTGATGGCTTGGGGGTTTTCTGCCTACGGGGCCCATGTCACTGCCCCTTGGCCTGCTGACCCTGATGGGGAGCTGTAGAGACCTGAAATTGAGGGTAGGATTTGTAGGCAGTAGCCTTCCTTGGGTAAAAGGGCTTTTTCCCCGAGCCTCCTTCTTCTGAGAAGGGGCAGAAGTTTTCCTGGACAGCCTTGTCCTGGTGAGAGTCTCAGACTCGAGTTTTGCAGCCCTTTCAGCCATGGGTTTGCCAAAAAGATTCTCACCTCGGCAAGGGACATCAACCAACTTGTCCTGTACCCATAGCTCGAGGTCCAATGACTGTAGCCAGGCCTGACGGCATGCACCGATGCCGGCCGCTGCTACTCGGGCCGAAGCCTCGAAGCCATCATAGGCTGCTCAAAATATAAACTTCGAACACTCTCGAATCTCCGATGACAAAGCCTTGAACCTCTGCAAAGGTTCCTCGGAGAGGCCAGCAGAGAACCCGGCAATCTCCTTTGCCAGGTCTCGGAGATACATGCCGATGTACAGCTGGTAAGTCTGGACACGGCAAGCCAGCATAGAGCCCTGGAAGCACTTTCTACCGAGGGCATCCAGGTTCTGGGCTTCCCTGCCGGGGGGCACCGAGGAGTGCATTTTCTGACTCTTCAGACGATGCATGGCTGATTCCACAACCATGGAGTGGTGCGGTAGCTGTGCCTTCTGGAACCCAGGGCTCTTACGGACTCGATAAATGGTATCAACCTGTTTGCTGAGAAGCGGTGCCTCCCACATGCGGAAGAGCAGCCGTTCCAGCATCGGAGGAACTGGTACAGTAAAGGCTTCCTTAGGCGGAGAGTCATTCTGGAGGGCCTCGAGCTCTTCGGCTTGAGGCTCCTCCTCGGGATCTGCGGGGAAGGCCAAGGTTTTGGCCATGTCCCGCACGAAGTCCGAGAACCGGGTATCCTCCGGTGGGGACCGTCTCAGAGGCTCGGACTCCGGTGAGTCCGATGGAATGCACCAGGTTCGGAAAGTGTCCGGGGACTCCTTGTCTTCCATCTCCCACTCTGACCCCTCCGAGGAGGAATCGAGCCGCTCCAGCCGGGCGGGTACCGATGCCATCCGCCCCGATGCCGAGGGCACTGGCGTCGACGACCTCGGCCCCGAGCGGGAGGCCGAGGGGGACCTTGGCCGAGGATCGACTTGAGACCGCATCGACTCGAGGATCAGCTCGACCTCCGGGGTCGACTCGGACGTCGAGGTCCCGGTGGTCGGGGCAGATGCACCGGTCAAACCGGCGATCAGTACCCGCTGCTGCTCCATGAAGGCAGCCAAGCTGCTCTCCAAGGCCGTGAACCTGAGACTCAGCTCAGGAGCCTCAGCAGCCCCCGACTCAGGCCTCGACAGATGGCGGCTCCCCCAGAGGGGAGTCTACGAGGACAACAGCACTCACGTGACTCGGGGACTCCGGCTCCACTCGAGGCAACTTGGCAGGCCTCTCCGACTCCGAGGACTCGGGACGACGGTCGGGGCTATGCGACCTGGCCCTCGAGGGGCCAAGAGCATCCTCCGACGACGCCCTCACGGGTTTCTTCTTCGTTCTGTGTTCCCGAGGAGACCCCCTTTCAGAGGAGCCTCGACGGTGCTCTGGGTCGGACTCCCGAGATGTCGAGGCCTCTGACGAAGTCCGGGCCCAGCCAGACGCGGCGTCAGAAAAGAGTCTTTCACGCTGATGCTGACGGCTCCTCAGCGCCTTAGAGGACATTTTGCCGCACGGGACACAGACCACCGGGTCATGGTCGGGCCCGAGGCACCGGAGGCAGCAGTCATGTGTGTCGGTGAGAGACATCAGCTTCTTACACCGATCACACTTTTTCAACCCGCTGGCAGCCATCAGGGGAAAAAGGGCCCCTGCAAGGTCAAAAGACCGGGCTGCCAGTGAAAAAGAGAAAAAAAGCGCGAGCGCTAGTCACAAAGGACAAAAAATGAAAACCTAGCTCCGGGCTCGATACCGGTGTACCGGGCCCAGACGCGAAGGGGAACCGGTGTCGAACCGGGCAAAAAACACAAATCCAACGCAGGAAAAATCAACTTTTTACTGGGTGACAACGACACACGTCCGTTGGGCTCTGCGGAAAAAAGAAGACTGAGCAAGATGGCACCTTTGGGCGAGAAGGGGACCGCGCATGTGTGCTGCATTCCCAAAGGCTTTCTTTGAAAGCTGGGGAAATGCTCTGCAGGAGGGCTCCATCGGCGCCGACATCACCCATATGTGAGGACTGACTTCCTGCTTGGTCCTGGAGAATTAAAGATCTTAATATGCATACTTTGGAAAAAAAATGGGAGAGGGGAGATATGAGAGAGACATTTAAATACTTCCGTGGCATAAATGCATAGGAGAGCTTCTTTCAATTTGAAGAAAGCTCTGAAACTGGAGGAATAGGATGTAGATGAAAGGGAATGGATTTAGGAGTAATCTGAGTAAATATTTCTGTACAGAAAAAGTGAGGATACATGGAATAAGCCTCCTAGTAGAGGTGGTAGAGATGAAGACTATATCTGAATTCAGAAAAACATGGGACAAGCACAGAGGATCTCTCTGAAGGAAGAGAAAAGATTGGAGAGCTTAGTAGTTGGTATGGATGGGCAGACTGAATAGGCCGAGTGTTTTTTATCTATTGCTATTTTTCTGTATTTGTGTTTTACAGAGCTACTGGATGTGCACAGCACTGTACAGTAATGATGAGTACTTAGGTACCATATGTCACTGCCCTAAGGAGCATACATTCTACGTAGGTACTTGAGGAAATGGAAAATAAAGTGACTTACCAAAATCACAAAGAGTGTCAGTGGCATAAGTGGGAATTGAACTCTGGCTTCTCCAATTCTCAGCCCACTGCTCTAAGAACTAGACCACTTCCTGTGTGGTGTGGCAAGCTTAGGGAAAGGGACTTCCATTGGTCTCTCTTCCTTTTCCCTATGGAGAGGATCCAAACAGATCCTAAAAGTCCCCGATATAGTCAAATCCTCATCAGAATCTCAGATATGTCCTTATGCTCGCAGGAGTGCTCTTTTTTGGAGAGGGCCCAAAGGCAGCAGGAGATTTAAATAACTCCCTATCAAAGAGTGGGAAAAAGACAAAATAAAAAAAAGAAGACCTCTTGCCCAGCCAGAATTTCTGCTAGGGGTGGAAGAATTTTCTTTGTTGCCTTATTGTGCCAGGTCATATCATTTAACAGTATGAGGCACATTTCACAATGGGACGTCCAAGTGCAATCGGGAATGTCAAAGCAAGAACGTCTGAAAAAAAGAAGCAGACGTGCAAGTTTAGGCATGATTTTGGAAACGTGGGCATGCCCAATATGCACTTGTATCAAACATCTATATAGATGTCCCCAGGACAGCATTTCAGAACCAAGACGTCTAATAGCATAATACAGTATAAGTAGTGGCTTAAAACAGAGTGCAAATGAACTTCAATTGGATCCGTACAGGACAATTTCCCACAAGGCTCATTGTTATGTTGTGGATTCCCTGTCTAAAAAAAGAGAAATGGATGGGTGATTTTGGATTATTGCTGCAGTGTATCACATCGACCAGATACGTGACTTGATATTATGAGGAATTGTTATAGCTCTGATGCAGAATTTAGTCATACTGATTCGAAACACAACTGTCATAATTGGCAATTGACGATATTCCTATGGCAATTGATAATACTTGCAGAGTCATGCTGGATTTTTCTTGATTTTTAAATCACTATTTGATCGCTTAAAAATAAAAAAAGGACTTATATGCTAGAAGTGACTGATTTATAGTAGCTTTGAACGAATAAGTCTAACATATATTTCAACTTTTGAATGAGCAGTTTTCAATATAGGATTTAGTGTCATCACTGTTAAAAGCAAAGTGGCCAGGGTTCAAATCCCAGTGTGGGCCTTTGTGATCTAAGGCTAGTCACTTAATTCTCCATCTTCTCTACACTCTCTGGATGTTTTTTTTTGTTGTTGTTTTTATTTTATATCTATGCAATTTACAACTTCCAGGCATTAAACACTTGATCATGAAATGTGAGTTGCCTAACATACAAGCATACAGCAAACATGGAATCTACAACAAAAGCAGAAAAGCCCTAACCCCCCCCCACATTCGGCAACCCATCCCCTAGCCCGCAATAGGGAAATCCAAGATAAAGAATAAACTAACAAAAATACTCTAGGAAAACTGAAACTGGCATGACCAGCCTTCCACATTGGCATGTTAAAAGGAAATGAATGGCCAAGGAAAATATAAGATTGACCCTGGAATTTAACAAGGAACTTGCAGGGAGTATTAAAAAAACAAAACAAAAAAACACAAAACACAAAACTGCAGAACTCACAGATTTAGGATGAGAAATTCCTGCCTGTGATGCTGAGTTTCTTTAGCTAGGTCAGGGAAGATACGGACCGTACAACCTGGAAAAGAAATATTCCTTTTCCTATAAAACATCCTGAGGAGCCACTCTTGATCTGATATAAGAGCTAAAGTTTCAAACATGTAGCAGGGACAACTACATCAGTATCTGAAGTATTCAATATCTCAGATACATTTAGAACATCAGCAAACTGAGAGCCGGGGATCTCCGCACCTGCAGGGATCTTTTGACCTGTTGGTAAATAATAAGCTTTAACCAATGGAGAACAAGATTCGGATGGAACCCCCATTACTACCTGTAAATACCTTTTAAACATATCCTTAGCAGTTACATTGGGAGACTTTGGAAAATTAATTAATCAAAGATTAGCTAAATGACTAACATTGTCCAACTGTTCTAGTCAGATCTTCAAATTATTGAAGGCTTTCAACTGTGTTTCCGTAACACTTAAACGAGAGGTTAAATCTGATACTGAAGTTTTTAATCTTTCAGTAGACTCACTGTTCCTTGCACAAATCTCAGCAGTTTGTTGACTCTTCAAATGTATAAATTGTATCTGAGGTATAATGGCCTCCCCAAGAAGTTTAATAGCCATCCAAATAGATTCTAGAGTAAACTGCCCCTGTCGTTATAACTCGAAAGCAAATTTCTTATCCTCCATAGAGTCTTGAAAATCCAAGGACTCCATGGTTTCCACTGGGCAGGAATCAGCCAAACCAGCCGTCACTGACAAACTCCCTTCTCTTCGGAATTGCTCACAGACGCTGATCTAGCAGAGTTCCAACAATCTCCACACCACCTCCAACAGTCGACCCCAGTGAGGAAGGAGGAACACCCACTTCAGAAGCTCTGACAACCTCCAACTTGCCCGAGTTTAGACTAAGGCAGACCAGCTTGGAGCTCACTGCCCAAAGGGGACTGTGAAGCAGAACGTTCCAACAGCCCCTCAGCCGGGCTCCCAACCGTCTCCCAATCAATCACTGGATACTTCTCTCTGTGCACCAACTCATTGATAGGACCAAAGGAAACAGAAGGTAAGGTGGGTAGAGTAGCCTGAGGTTGCTGTATTTGCTTTACCTTCCTCTTCTTACCCATACTGCGATTACCACATGAGCCAGCTGTTCAGAGTGCAACCATCTTGGATCTCCTCTCTGGATGTTTTAAGGTGAAAACAAGCACTTTCCTGATGCCTATTCATGCTTGGAGCAGGTATAAACATTGATGTGCCTGCAAATGTCTCCGATGTTTCTAAGATTGAACAGGGAAGTGTAAGTACATTGTCACTCCCTGGACACGCCTCCACCACATCCCCGTGCCTACCTTTGATGTCCCTGCACCAGAGACGTCTGTGAATGTCATTTGTGGCTACGGAGGTGTGTCCGTGATTTAGATGTCCACGTGCATGTCTTCAGATGTCTAAATCATGACTAAACCTTTTAAAATTACCCTCTATGTCTTCACCATAGTGGATGTAATAGGGCTGAGGTCATGTTAGCTGTAATTAAACACAGTGGAAAGGCCACGGTTAACAGTGCCATGAAGAGGAAGCTTGTAATAGAGGGTAAAGTTCACCAACTACAAAACCTGAAGGAACTCACAATTAGGGTGATACTATCAGAGAAACAGTGGGGAATAACTAAGATGGCAGCAGGGTTGTAGGACGTGATCGGCGTCACTCTGGTCTTTTACCTCTATTATTTATTGTATTTAAGTTTTTCTATACTGCTTTATCCTGCGGTCAAAGTGGTCTACATTGCAACAGAATATTATACATTGAACATTAGACATTTTCCTCTATGTCAATATGCCTTGAAGAGAGGGAAAAAGACAGCATCCAAGAGTTCTAAGGTTGCTGCCTCGACCCCCTACTAAGCAGACTCTGGATTTGCACTTACTTCCATCTTTGGGGATAAAGGTCGTGTGCAAGTCCCCCACTGACCGGGCTTCGATTAGGGATATTTCCAGTCTTGGGAGCGTATCGCCCCTGAACCTACGGCAGCTTCCTGTCCTCTTGAGTAGGACCCCGGTGACCCTGAATCTGGTGGCGCAGGAAGATGCAGTGCTTGGTCCTGAGGTGAGCACCTCTGTGGGAAGCAGGGCCTTGGGATTCACCCCACCGTAGACTGGCGACATGAAGAATTTGTCAGATGCACAAGTATCCCTATAAACAATCTGGGAATTACTTTTAAGAATGGACGGCGCTGTGAAGTGATGTTCAGCAGATATTAGTGCATTAGTTTTAATGGTCTCAATTTTAGCCCAGAAACAAGATAACTCTATTAAAGAAATGCAAGAAAAAATTAATAACTTAGAATCCTGGGCTAAGGAATCCAAAGAGACTATTTCAGCTTTAGTTAAAGATAAAATGATTATTTATTGGAAGATCAAGGCTTTTGAAAATTAATCACAACATTTGCATCTGAGGATTCTGAATTTTCCAAAGTTTACTGGGTGTGGGACCCTAGCCTGGGCCTAAGGCTTACAGCTGTGGGCTGCCTTTCGTCTGTCCTTAAATGCAACTTTATTCTTTGTCGCCAGCAATGCACCCTGGGACTTGTAGTAGATATTCACACTCAAAGACAAACTGTAGTTGTGCAACCGTTGGTTGAGGCAAACAAGAATATTTATTTTGTGGATTTCCAAATGCATTAAAGTTCAGGCACGCAAACACAATGGATACTTCTCCAATAACACAAAAGTAAAGTAAGGAAACTGGAACTGAAGGTAAACTGAGCACAAGTCTCTTTAACAAAACTTATCTTCAATAAAGTAAAACACAGCACAGCCTTATAAGCAATTTTAGCAAAGGCAATCTTCTTCTTTTTCAAAACCTTCTTTTAACCCTGCTTACAAGTTTTTCAAGCTTCTTTAAAGCAAAGAGAGCAATCCATTAGAGAGTCCTCTGGAATGGATTATGACTCACAGCAATCAATCTGCATGGGTTCTGGAACTACGGCTGGCTTATCTTTGGTCTCAACAGCTTCTTCAAACTTTTTGGCTTGTAGGAATTCATAATACTCATTCCATAACTTCTGTTTCTGGTCATGAACATTTACATTCGAGGAGTGAGCTTTCCCTCCCTCTAATGCTTGCTTTAAAGTCTCTAGTGTGTCCACATTTACTGCCCTGCTTGTGGCTGGGTTACGGTTCTTTCCCCAAAGGAACGTATCCACCCACCTTCTAGCAGTTGGACCTTTCAGCATAGGGTCTTGAATATTGGACAGAGGTACCTGTTCCAGCTGGTTTGTAGCCTTTCCAACTAACTGTCTGCTGGCTTTAGGTCTGGGAGTTTTTCTCAGATATGGAGTGCTTCCTTCTCTGCTTTCAGCAACTGGAAGTCAGCCTCCTCGTGGCTCTCAGCTCTCCTAACTCTGAGCTCCTTCCTCCTGGGAACTTTCTTCCCCTTAGGAAATCTCTTCCTCCTGGGAACTCCTCCGTGCACGCTGAGAACTCCTCTGTGAACTCTGTAGGCTCCGTGTGCTCTCCCTCTTCTTCTCCCCCGTGCTCTGTTTGGAGACGGGTTTAAAAAACTGTTTCTTTCCTGCCACACCTTTTTCTTTGCATGTGTGCTCATAATCAGTAAGCAAGCCTGCCTCCTCGTCAGAGCTAGGGCGTGGCTTGGCTTGACTTTTTTTCAAAGTAGTTTTTCTACCTCTGTGCAAAGCTTGGCTGTCAGTAGTTTTAAAGGCACAAGTACCATTTTCCTCTATTTCCATTCTTTCCTGATTACTCTCATCACCACACTGGGCTCTCCCCTAAATGCCTTTAAGAAGTATTTAGTGGATAATTTACATGTTTCAGAGTCTAATTTGCCTTCTTTAAATAAAGTCTACTATTTGCTGGTTCAGGCATCTGGAGCAGCAGCTTCTCCTAGTGTTCTGGACGTTTCTGTTCTCCTAGAGATGTCCGAGTTGTTAGTTCAAGAGCGAATGACTTTGTTGGCATCTTTTGTGTTAATGCAAGATCTGAACATGATTCTTTGTCTATTTTTTAAACAAAGTAAAGAATGTTTTTTTTGGCCAGAGAATTTGTATTTTCCCTGATGTGGCACATGTAACCCAAGAGTGGCATAAGCTGTTTTTGGCTATAAGGCAAGTGTGTTGAGTGAGGGGCTACTTTTTTGTTACTTTACCCTTATACATATATTATTAAGTATTTATTATGTGGTTTTTGAGCCTGCTCAGCTCTGTTATGTAGTGGATTTAAAGAAATATGTTCTGTCTAGGTCTTCTCCATGCCCTAGAGGAGGTACTGGAACAAGTATGAGTGCCTGAGAATTTCTGCTCATGCCTTTTTTGCCTCATTATTGTACCCAATCTAAGTATGTTCTCCACCCCTTCTTAAGTTGTGGACTAATAAAATGGCCTAAACATGTATGGATTGTATATATTGTCTGTGCTTTTCAGGATTGCCTATATTCTGATTTTGTTTTCTTTTTAGTCATATTCAGTCAATGTTTCCTGTACAAGAGTTGTTCTTTTAGTAAGCTTGCAAATCTCAATAAATAAAAAAGATTTTTTTAAAATGGTAGCACTATCAAATCCTCCATGCTGCCTCCCAGATGAGTGTCTGAGGCCACATCTTACAGCCCTAGAGGAGATTAAGTCAGCAAACATTGTGATTCTCTCGATAATGTGCTGTGGCAACTGAAGACCTTCAGGAGATAAGTAAACATCCAGTTGCCTGAAGTACAGCAGAGCATTAAGAGGTGGTTTCCGGTGTTTCACCTGAGCCACCCCTTAGAGGAAAAGATAAGGTGCTTTCTCTGATGTGGGTTGGGACATACCAGGAGGGTATTGCTCTGTGACTGGTGGAGAAGAAGCCCCACAGAATGTTATCGCCCATGATGTGGGTTTGACCCCCTTGTCCTCCCTCCTGCTATGGAGGCCCTGTTCCTTCCAAGAGTCTCCTCCCCTTCTAGTCCAGCAGGATTAACCAAAATTCCTATTGTTGTCCAAGCTGTCTAACCCCAGGAGAAGAGATCCAGGATGGGGAAAACCAGCTGGATGGCAAAGAAGAGTGGCAATACTAAGAAGACTAGAAGTAGTGGTGGAACAAATTTGAAGGTAGATTTACCCTTGGGAGTGTGTGTATGCGCATGGGGGTGCATCAGAAGTGGGAGAGATGTATCCCCCTCTCTCAAGGCTCCATGAACCCAAAAGTGTCAGAACTGCAGCCAGCAGCCTACAGCTGGTCCCACTTTCCTCCCCACTGACCCATGAAAAATCTTCTGTCCTTGCCCTACATTTTCATGTGGTAAGACATGAAAGTGGGATTAGGCCAGGAGTAAAGAGGGGTGAGGAAAATATAGATATGATACCCTGCATCATATTGAATGCGGAGACTAGATCTCTTTTATCTGTCAATCTCTGTCTCCCCAGTCCAAAAAGGAGGCAATAGGAAAAAGGAGAGAATTGTTTTAATCTCAATCTAGAGCAGGGCTCAACAAATCCCAGGCACCAGGTTGCCATGGTGACTAGAAATTTTCACCTGGGATTTTGTTCCTCCCATCTCTTGTATGACCACAATTGCGGCAAACACTTCTTCTGCCTGCCGTGGGGATCGACCTCCCACAGGCAGAACTCCCCTTGGTGCACTGCTGGAATCAGAGCAAGGCTTCCATTCAGAAGCGCAGGACGCGCAAATGCTTGTTGACCTCCTTGAGGTCCAGAATGGGCTGGAAGGAAAAGTCCTTTTTTTTGGCACAACAAAATAGATGGAGTATCTGCCCTTGCCCCGCTCATCTGGAAGAATGGGCACCACCACCTTTAGGTGCAGCAACTTGACCAAGGTGGTCTACACAGTGGCACTTTCGATCGCAGCTCCACAAGGGGAAATGATGAAGGCATCCGGAATCTGCTCTTTGAAGCCCAGGTCATAGCCGAACTGAATGGTGGCTAGCACCCAGCGGATGCTTGGTAACCCAAGTTTATTCCTGAAAGAAAAGGCAAAGCCTGTCTCCAACCAGAGAAACCTGGGAATGGGCCTCCAAACCTTCATTGTGCAGCCCGGAAGAGTCCTCCTTCGGTGGGACAGATTCCCTGGGCCCACACCCTTCACGAAAGGACTGCGAATGAGCCTGAAGCCCAGAAGCAGAGGGGAAAAGAAGGGTTTTTTTTTCATTTCAGGTCAGTAATGACAAGAGTCCCGAGACCTCTGGGGATCCGGCCAGCATGCCCTCGGTTGATAGTCAGAGGCTGATGAGAAGGGGCACCAGCCCGCTTCACAGACCTCTTGGACCTGTCTCCAGAAGGTGGTAAGATTTTGTCTCGCCCAGGTCCTTCACCAGCTTCAAAAAGAAGCTTCCCCTTAAAATCTAGGTGGGCCAACCAGGCTTTGGAAGATATATCCATTGCCCAGTGCCAGAGCCAAATCAAATGCCGTGACACCATCATCAAGGCACCATCTCTGGCTGCCAAAAGTATCAGGTCATACATAGCATCAGAAAGGAAGGCCATAGCCGATTCCAAAAGAGGGGTAGAACATCCAGCGGAAAAGACTGAATCCACTGGAGCAGGGCTTGAGACATCAGGTCTGCACGTATCGCAACCAAAGAATAGCAGCCGCTGCAGCAAACTGGTTCTTCAACACAAATCCACCTTTCAGTCCAGAATGCCTTCCAGAGGAATAGTGGTCCATCTGGTAACACCACCACGACCTGTTTATCTTCCTTGGAAATATCAACCACACAACGCACTATCTCTCCAGGAAAACGTGCATCTTCTTATACATCCTTAGCCCCTTAGAGGAGGAATTGGGGTAATCCCACTCCAGCAGGAACAGGCCCTTGAGCACCTCTGGAAAGTGATCCCCTTGCAGGAGCAGATGTCTTTTTGGTTTCAGTTCCTGGAACAGCTTCCTCACAATCCTATGGAGGATAGAGTACTTCTTTGTCCACATCAGACATCTCAAGCCAAGTCAGAGCTGATCCTATCCCGGGGGGCCCTGTTGGGGACACTTTGCCATCAATCAAAGAAGGCTTCCACTTTCAGCCTGCCCCTATGAAACTGCACACGGGGGAAACAAAAGGCTGCAGAGTCTGCACATCCTAGCCAGAATGACCAGGCCTGCTGCAAAATGAAAGAATTCCAGGGAGGTTAATGCAGACTCTGGAAGCTCTCCTCAGGGAAATGACCCTTGGGGGCATAGTCACCATCGATCTCCTAGAGGACAGGGAGAGGCCCCCAGCATGGATGCCGGATCTTCCCACCAGCTGAATATCCTTACCCATACAGCCATCAGCCACTTCGTGCTGAGGCAGGCAAGGTCGGGCTAACAGCATCCCCCAGCTGAGAGAGGGGGAGTAGGCCCTCCAGGGATGATTCAGAAGCAGCCATGCAGAATCTAGAAGCCAAAGATAAGGCACCGCACTTACCACAGGCCAAATGTCACCTGAAAGAAGATCTAAGAGTTAAGGCAAGTGTCACAACAGTGCGCACTAAGGCCATGGCAGCCCAAAGAGCACACGTTAACTGTGCTTTTACTACAGTGAGTGTTACAGGTGCTAGGGTAGGGGCATGCACTGGAACCGCTTGGGTGGAACATGCACATAGACCATGTGACAGCCAGGTGCACAATAGAGAAAATACTATTAACGTGCAGAAAATGACAGGAAACCCCCATCCAGCACCAACGGTCACCAGCAGTCTACGCTGAATTTTGTCCATCACAAATGTAAGTGAGTTTTCCCAACAAGGACAATGACAAAATCAAGCCTTGATACTCACCCCCTGAGAGTCCCAGGCAGAGAATCCATGCCGGGCTCAGCTCTACTCCCCTGGAACTGTTTGACTAGTTTAGCAGCACTGAATTTAAGGTGGCTGGCAGGCAGATCCCTCTGAGAGCCTTCTGCAATCTTTGGGAGCAGAGGAGTTGGAAGGGGACATTGAGGTTGTGTGAGGCAATCATACTCTTCCCGATCCTTCCAATTTCTGGCTGATCAACAGACTTATCTAGGGTAAGAGCGTGGAGCTGAACCAATTTTCCCTTTCTCCTATGGCTGCTGAAAAGACTGCAGTGTAGTGGAGCCTCCCATGTCATGCTGTAGTGACAGATCAACCTGCAGGCTGCTGTTCATGAGCATTTTAAATAAATCTTTTCATCTCAAATCTTCAGAATTTTCTTCAAAGAGGAGATAATTCATCCATCATCTTCTAGAGACAAAGAAATACTGAAAGGACCTCTGGTGGCTGAGGCAAATAGAGACATGGGAGTGATGTCATTGAAACCTGGGCTTTTCATTGGTTCTTTGTCTCCACCAATCTGCTGGTAGGGGAACACAACCCATTTGTCCGGACTGGGGTAGCAGGACAATATGGAAAAGCCCATTGAGGTGTGAAACTGAAAATAGATTATTTATGCATAATGATGGAGCTTATCTTTAAGTGTCTGCCAACTTTGCATAGTTTTGCCCATTCTTCTTGGCAGAAGAGTTCAAACTTTTAAATTGGCTGTGGATTACCTGTGAACTGCAGTCTTCAAATCTTGCAACAGGTTCTCTATTGGACACAGGTTTGGCCTTTGGGCTACTTCAGGACATTATCTTTCTTCTTGCTGAGCCAATCTATTGTTGCTTTTGGGGCAATTTCTCCAAAGGAGTTAGGCTTGCGCATACCGTGGCAGTAATGAACCTCACTCCTAAGACCCATGGTATATGGAGAATTTATTTATTTTAAAGCTTTTATATACCGCTAATCTGTCCAGAACAAGCAAAGCAGTTTACAACCACATAAAAATGGTCTCTCAAATTTACTCCTAATGCTCAGCATATTTGCATCATGAATTTACTTTATGCTTATGATTATTGCCTCGCTGAAAGATGAATCTCCTTCCCAGTCCCCTTTTTGTGGCAGACAGGAACAGGTTTTCCTTCAAGATCTGCCGGTACTTTGCACCATCCATCTTTCCGTCAATCATTGCACGCCTCCCTGTCCCGACATAGTACTACGTTTCAGATATCCAAATCAGGACATTTATGTCATCCTATTTCAGGGATGTAAAAAAATTCTTAGTTCAAAGATTGTATGAATTTCCTTTCACGAGATTAATAAAGGGAGTCGACAGACTTCTCTGCAGTCAGTATACTCAGTGAAGCAGTAAAGGTGCCATGTCGAAGTGGATATCATTTTAATGCTACATAATAGAGAATTAAATTATCTTATATTAAATTAAAAGAGACTATGGTTTATGTATTACAAGTATTTGATAAACTGAAATTTTTAAATCACCTGGACTGGATGATATACTACAGAGAGTGCTGAAAGGACTGAAAGATTAGATTGCAGTCCTACTATTAGAAATCTGTGAACTATCATTAAAATCATCTGTAGTACCTGAAGATTGGAGAATGGCCATTGCACGAGGTCTATCCAAAAAGAAACCAAACTTGCTAAAGAGGGCGCCAGCGAGCCAACACAGCAGACTCGTGATAATGGTGATGTGTAGTGGTGACCTTGAGCTTAATACCCCTCTTGCTTGATCATGCTACGTGAATTAGTTATGGACTACATGCAGTAGAGTGAACTTGTTTCATGTGCCTTTTGCTATTTCTGAAAAACGTCATAACAGGCGACCTTTCAGAGTGAATTTCAACTTCAGGAAGAAAAAGAAGTCCACAGGGACCAAATCTGGAGAGTAGGGAGGTTGTGGGACAAGAGACATCTCTGCGTTGCCAAAAATTCATGGATAAGGAGCGATGAGAGATTGCGACATGGTTCGCTTTTTGCTCAACTGTCGAGAGACGTGGGATAAATTTTTCAGCAATACGATGCATCTAAAGTTTTTCAATCACAGTTGTGTGGCACAAACTTTTACTGATGCCTATTTCTTCAGCAACTTCACGGACAGTTAGGCAACAATTTTCAAGAATCAAAGCACACGCTTTCTTAACATGATCATCGTCCATTGTTGTGCAAGGCCAACCAGTTTTGGGATCGTCTTCGGTGGATGTTCTGCCCGATTTGAAATGTTGGTACCATTCGTAACACCGTTTGCAGCTTAAACAATCCTCTCCATAAGCTTGCTGCAACATCTGAAAAACTCTAGGTAAAAGTCAATTTTACACAGAATTTCATTCAAACGCATTGCTCTTCAAGATCCTTCATAGTTCAACTTGCAAAAAATAGCAAAAGGCAAAGGAGATGAGTTCACTCTACTGCATGTAGTCCATAACTAATTCATGTGGCGTGATCAAGCAAGTGGGAGGCTAAAGCTCAAGGTCACCACTACACATCATCATTATTGTGAGTCTGCTATGTTGGCTTGCTGGCGCTCCCTTTAGCAAGTTCAGTTTCTTTTTGGACAGACCTCGTAATGCCAATTTTTAAAAAGGGTTCCAGGGGTGATCCGGGAAACCACAGACCGGTGAGCCTGACATAGGTATCGAGCAAAATGGTAGAAACCATCATAAAAAATAAAATTAATGAACATGTAGATAGTCATGGTTTAATGAGAGAAAGCCAACATGGATTTAGCCAAAGACAGTCTTGTCTTACTAATGTTATATATTATTTAAGGTGCGAATAAATAGGTAGACCAAGGTGAGTCAGTTGATATACTGTGTCACCAACAGGGGCTGGACTGTGGCCTAAGCTATCAGCCAGACTGCTGGGCCTGACCTTTCTTGTAGAAAGTTGTAGTTGTGAGTCAAGTGGTCAGGTTTTTCAAAAGGATTTTTATTCCCCTCCCGGGGTTGGATTTTCAAAAAGGTTATAATACAAAAAACTCAGGATACAACCATACTTCTGGTAAACTGAAGAAAACTTAAACATAGCATCTTGCTTCAACAGAACTCATAAATCACAGTATAGAACTTATCCGATATGCTAGCTGTCTCTTCTTAGCTTTCTCAGCACACTCATGAGGCACTCTTATCCTGGCTTCAGCATAAGGAGGTACCCATACCGGATAACAACAGCATACAATCCATGGCTTCATCACATGGGCTTTCAATACCAGCCTCTATAATCATAGGCTCACACTTTGCTTTATCATTTACAGTATTTTCATTAGAACAGAAAGTTTGCACCTTTCTTAGTCCCATATCTCTATCAGTGCTCTCTGAACAGCCTTCTTCACAGCAGGGCAAATAGCTGTCATATAGCTTGTAATAGCAGGAAGGAGAGACACCTTTCTCTGAGTAAGCTTTATCCTTAAATTTTTTAAACCTCCTGCCTTTTACATTTGGCTGTAACCCATAACACTGTTCTCTTCTACTATGTGAAGATTTCTCTCTTGGAAATCTTTTGCAGGGTTTCACTGACACACGCTCTTCAGGGTCAGACATACACACATCTTCAATAGCATTTCTTTCCCTCTCTAGGGTTTGTAACTGTTTTAAGCTGCCATGCTTTTCAGATACATACGGTTTGCCTTTTGCTGCCTCCCATTCATTCAGCACAGCCCGGTGCTTAGGAAATTCAAGCTGCGTCAGAGGTAAGTGCTTCTTATAGCTGACCTCTCTGTGTGAAACTCTCCTTGTTTCTTTCTGTGAATTTCTTTGTGACTTCCTGCTAGAAGTTTCAGGCAGTTCTGACTCTGTGTCTGTATTTCCCGAATATTCTGAGCTTTCTTCTGAGTCCTGCAAGTCTCCCTTGTCTTGCCAGTCATGCAAGTTTCTCGTGTCCTGCCAGTCTAACTCTGACTGCACTGAGCATTTTTTATACAGCTTCCTGGGCGTTCCCTTGCACAGGTGAAAGCCGTTTTCATCAGCAGCTGGGGAATGCTTACTAGCTAGGCGTGACTGCAGACCTCGTGTCTGAGTTTGTTTACGTTGCCTATGGTAACTGGGAACCTTGTGATTTGCCTGCCTGTCAGAATCTAAACTGCAAACAGCAGATTTCTGTGCTTCTGAGGCAGAGGGCAGATCTTCCGTGTTACACATCCTTAAGATATTACGAGCTGCAGACGCCCTCGTCGGACAGCGCGTAATCCCACTTAAGTTAAACATTCGGCTCTCTACGTGTACTTACCTCACTGCTGCAGACCTTTCCTGCCAAGGTTTTAGCAGGTTCAGGTGGTATATTTGGCAGCGCCCCCTTTCGTTCTCTACTCTGTAGGAAACGGGACCCACCTTTTCAACCACTGTGCCAGGGCCTTTCCATCTGGCCTCAAACTTCGGACCGGCATCTGCTACTAGGATTAAAACTTTATCACCAACAGATAAATGCCTTGTTTTAGTCCCCCGGTCATAATACTTTTTCTGCCAGCACTGGCTAGCCTGCAGATTGTCCATGGACACTTGGGATGTCCGTTCTAAACGGTTCCTGAGGTCCTTGAGAAATTGGGGTACCCCTACCTCTGTCTCATCTGGTGCAACCCATTGCTCCCGAAGGATATCCAGGATTCCTCTCGGAGCCCTACCAAATAACAGCTCATACGGGGATGCCCCTAATGATGCTTGTACGTGTTCTCGGCACGCGTAAAGGACGAAGGGAAGTACATTATCCCATTCAACCATATTCCCCTCTAGGCTCCGCCTTAACATCTGCTTTAATGACTGATTCATTCTTTCCACCAGTCCGTTGGACTGGGGATGGTATGCTGAGGTGCGGATATGACGCACCCCAAAGGCGTCCCAAAGCATGGCCAAGTGTTTTGAGGTGAAGTTTGTCCCTTGATCAGTTAAAATCTCCTGGGGAAACCCAATCTCACAAAACAACTTTATGAGCTCTATCGATATGGTCTTTGCAGAAATATTGCGCAGGGGTATGGCCCACGGAAACCTAGTCGCATGGTCCATGACTACTAAAATATATTGAAAACCCCTCGGTGTTCTCACTAAGGGCCCTACAATGTCCATTGCTAATCGCCGCACTGGGGTTGCAATGGTGGGTGGTGAAACCATCGGTACTGGCTTCGGTTTGGCAGCCGTGACCCTTTGGCATGCGGGACAGGGTTCACAGTATCGAATTGTCTCCTTAAATACTCCCGGCCAATAAAAGCGAGCCAGAATCTGATCTAATGTCCCTTGGACACCTTTATGACTGCCTACGGGGTGGTCGTGTACCAATTTCATGACTACCGACTTAAAGGTAGTTGGCACCACCAGCTGCTTACGTACGGTACCTGTTCTCGGATCAGCACTTTCCCTATATAACAATTCTCCCTCTAAGAAGAATCTTGGTAATGTTGTCCTAGCTTCTTGAGCATACTCGAATGCCCTTTTTAAAGCTGGATCACCCTGCTGCTCTTTAGGGAAGGAAGGGAATTTCTTCACCAGCTCGGCTGGCACCCAAGGTAATCCCTCCCCGGCTTCCAGGTCTGCCCTTCCCTGCGACCTATGTCTCCTTTCCTGGCGCCTTTCAGTCTTACTCTTCCTAGTCTTTTTAGGAAGGTTAATTAAATCCTCATTAGAGGGAAGTGTGTCTTGTGGTTCCCTATCTAGGCTAGCCTCTCGCTCTGGGGATATGTCCATACCCTCGGGCACTTCCTCGGGCTCAGCTAGCGAACTTGTCCCTGCCCCTGAGGCCTTACTCTGGGACCTAGTGGAAATTAAGCCTGTTCTTTCGCTTAGACCTTCCTTGAGGCCTTTCCGAAAAGGAGACCAGTCCCTCCCCAACACGATTTCTCTCGGGAGGTTTGGGATTACCACCACCGGTACTTCCTCACTAGTACCTAGCCCTTCCACAAGCAAACTATACAACGGGTAATATGATGAGGTCCCATACACACACTTCACTCGCACACCCTGGCCTGTTTTGCAGAGGACGGTGGGATTATGAGCCAAAATAGCCTGCCACATTGTGTGGGAGACCATACTTTGGTCTGCTCCTGAATCAAGGAGCGCTACAGCATCTACCCCTTCCACCTGGACATCAAGCACAAAACCCTTCCCAGCGTGTCTTTCTCCTCCTGAGATAAGGGCGGTACGCTCTTTACATTCCCTGCGTATGTGACCAGTTTTTCCACAGTGAAAACATTTCGTAACATCATACTTTTTCACACTTTTCTCATGTACCACATAATTACAGGCCTTTCTAAACCCTGGCATTCTCTCCATGCCTGTTACCTTCAAAACGTTATCCCTGGAAGTCCCGGCTATCTCTGCTTCAAAATAGCACTCCGTGAGTTCAGCCGCTTCCTTAGTGGATTTACATTTTTGTAATAATAAGAAAGCCTTGACCTCTGGTGGTACGGCCTCAAAACATTGCTCGAGAAGCACTGCGTCCATCAAAGACTCAACAGTTGCTTTTTCAGGAGCAAGCCATTTTGTTGCCAAGCCTTTTAATCTCTGCATTAATACTTTCGGCATTTCTTTAGGCATGAGCCTGGCCTCTCTAAACAGACGTCGGTAGTGAATAGAAGTTAATCCTAACCTATCCCTTACTGCTAGCTTTACATCCGGGTAACTGTATGCTAGGCCTGCAGGCATAGCCTTGTAGGCCGCCAATGCCTCTCCGGTCAGGGACATTGCGAACCTCACAGCCCACTGGTCTAGTGGCCATTTAGCCGCTTCTGCAATTCTCTCAAAAGCATCTGAGTAGTCATCAAAGTTATCAGTACTTTGCAATTGTCCTAATGCCAATGCACTGCAGTTTTGTGGTCCTACCACATGTGGTAATAGTGTCCCAGCTTTGTCTGCTGTATGCGTCCTCTTCACCAGAGCTGCTAGTAAGTCCAAGAGCGGCTGTTGCTGCGCGGCTAGCGCTGCCATAGTTCGTTCTTGTGTTAGTCTCATAAGCTCACTCTGGGCTTTCCACTGGGCTGCCATCCATTCTCGCATCTCCTGGGGATCCATCGCGGCGTTTCAGCGTACCTGCAGGGAAGAAAAAAACAGGGCCCACCAAGTGCGGCACAATTTTCTTTTTTTTTTCTTTCTGCCTGCCTCTCAAGGTACAAATTTCCTCTCCTTTCTCAAATATCCTCACCACCCGTGCCCACTTACTTGTACCTTAGCACGGTGTAGGATCTCGCATTGAGAAAGGTTCTTGTCCACGCCTCCTTCCAGGTCAGGATGTGGGAATCCAGTTGGGGGAAAACTCCAAACCAGGTTTTTCTTCCTCAGGATTTTCTTCACTTGGCTTTTTTTTTTCAGCCAGCTGTATCCTCTTTGAAGAAAGCCTTTTGTAGTATTTTTTTTCAAAAATCCAAAATACTACGCCATTTATGTCACCAGCAGGGGCTGGACTGTGGCCTAAGCTATCAGCCAGACTGCTGGGCCTGACCTTTCTTGTAGAAAGTTGTAGTTGTGAGTCAAGTGGTCAGGTTTTTCAAAAGGATTTTTATTCCCCTCCCGGGGTTGGATTTTCAAAAAGGTTATAATACAAAAAACTCAGGATACAACCATACTTCTGGTAAACTGAAGAAAACTTAAACATAGCATTTTGCTTCAACAGAACTCATAAATCACAGTATAGAACTTATCCGATATGCTAGCTGTCTCTTCTTAGCTTTCTCAGCACTCACGAGGCACTCTTATCCTGGCTTCAGCATAAGGAGGAACCCATATAGGATAACAACAGCGTACAATCCATGGCTTCATCACATGGGCTTTCAATACCAGCCTCTATAATCATAGGCTCACACTTTGTTTTATCATTTACAGTATTTTCATTAGAACAGAAAGTTTGCACCTTTCTTAGTCCCATATCTCTATCAGTGCTCTCTGAACAGCCTTCTTCACAGCAGGGCAAATAGCTGTCATATAGCTTGTAATAGCAGGAAGGAGAGACACCTTTCTCTGAGTAAGCTTTATCCTTAAAACCCTTAAACCTCCTGCCTTTTACATTTGGCTGTAACCCATAACACTGTTCTCTTCTACTATGTGAAGATTTCTCTCTTGGAAATCTTTTGCAGGGTTTCACTGGCACACGCTCTTCAGGGTCTGACATACACACATCTTCAATAGCATTTCTTTCCCTCTCTAGGGTTTGTAACTGTTTTAAGCTGCCATGCTTTTCAGATACATACGGTTTGCCTTTTGCTGCCTCCCATTCATTCAGCACAGCCTGGTGCTTAGGAAATTCAAGCTGCGTCAGAGGTAAGTGCTTCTTACAGCTGACCTCTCTGTGTGAAACTCTCCTTGTTTCTTTCTGTGAATTTCTTTGTGACTTCCTGCTAGAAGTTTCAGGCAGTTCTGACTCTGTGTCTGTATTTCCCGAATATTCTGAGCTTTCTTCTGAGTCCTGCAAGTCTCCCTTGTCTTGCCAGTCTTGCAAGTTTCTCGTGTCCTGCCAGTCTAACTCTGACTGCACTGAGCATTTTTTGTACAGCTTCCTGGGCGTTCCCTTGCACAGGTGAAAGCCGTTTTCATCAGCAGCTGGGGAATGCTTACTAGCTAGGCGTGACTGCAGACCTCGTGTCTGAGTTTGTTTACGTTGCCTATGGTAACTGGGAACCTTGTGACTTGCCTGCCTGTCAGAATCTAAACTGCAAACAGCAGATTTCTGTGCTTCTGAGGCAGAGGGCAGATCTTCCGTGTTACAACTGTTACCTGAATTTTCAGAAAGCATTTGACAAAGTCCCTCATGAGAGACTCTTGGCCAAATTAAAAAGTCATGGAATTGGAGGCAGTGTACTACTGTGGATCAGGAACTAGTTAAAAGATAGAAAGCAGGGAGTAGGGCTCAATTACCAATTTTCTCAATGAAGAAAGGTGAATAGTGGAGTATCCCAGGGATCTGTGCTAGGTCTACTGATTTTTAACATAGTCAAAAATGACCTGGAAATGGGAATAACGAGTGAGGTGATCACATCTGCAGATGACACAAAATTATTCAAAGTAGTTAAAACCCAAGAGGATTGTGAAAAATTGCAAGACTGGGTGTTCAAATGACAGATGAAACTGAAAGTGGACAAGTGCAAAGTTATGCACCTAGGAAAGAACAACTCAAATACAGTTACACGATGCAAAGTTCCACATTAGGAACCATCATCCAGGAAAAAGATTTAGGTGTCATCGTGGATAATATGTTGAAGCCCTCTGCCGAGTGTGCAGCAGCGGTGAAGAAAGCAAAAGCAATGCTAGGAATCATAAGGAAAGGAATGGAGAATAAAACCAATGATATTATAATGCCTCTGTGTTGTTCCATGGTACGACCACACCTTGAAAACTGTGCGCAATTCTGGTTGCCATATTTTAAAAAGGATATAGCGGAATTAGAAACGGTACAGAAAAGAGCCATCAACATGGTAAAGGGGATGGAAGGATACCCCTAAGAGGAAAGGCTTAAAATATTAGGGCTTTTCAACTTGGAAAAGAGACAGCTGAAGGGATATATGATAGAGGTCTAGAAATTAATGAATGGAATAGAACAAGTAAACATAGATTGGTTGTTTAGGCCAACAAAAAGTAGAAAGACTAAGGGACATGCAATAAAGCCACAATGTAACCCATTTAAAACTAATAAGAGAATTTTTTTTCATTCAACACATAAACTCTGGAATTCGTTACTGGACGATGTAGTAAAAGCTGTTAGTGTAACTGGGTTTAAAAAAGGTTTGGACAAGTTCCTAGAGAAAAGATCCATAAACCATTATTAAAGAGGACCTGGGAAATCAACTATGCCCTTGGACAAGCATCGTGGAACCTGTGTTGCATTTTTGGGAACCTGCCAGGTACTTGTGATCCGGATTGGCCACCATTAGAAACAGGATACTGGGCTTGATGGACCTTGGTCTTACCCAGTATGACATTTTTTATGTTCTTATCATGACAATAAAACCTTAATGTTAAGAAATCTGGAGCCTAACAAAAAAATGTTTTGTCTCTGATACATTAATGAAAACCATTTAGACTGTCTTTTACGATTCAACTTTTTTCTAGCTTGTATTTATGGTAGCACTTCTTTTTGTATTCTTGTTTGTCAAAATAACAAATTATATTGTTTTTGGAGTAAATTCTTCATCCAAGAGTATTCAAATCAGCTCACCTACTGTGACTGGACACTGGTGGGCTCTATTTAAGTTATTATGCTCAGGGCTGGATTTAATATATTGGCACCCATAGGCAGGACCAGAGAGCAGTGGAGATAGGAGATTTCTCTCCTAGAGCATAGTTCTACAACAAATGGAATCAGGCTTTTGTTTAGCCAGATACTTGGTGTCTTCACAATCTGGCACCCTAGAGTTGCTTGTGCCTAAATCTGTGCCTGATTAAGGCAATTTTGGAAACAGTTAATTTCTTCATCGACATCTTCACATCTTTTATCACAATCGAGACATGTTTGTTTTCTTATTCTTAATTACTCTTTTGAATATTTCTACAATTGTTCTTTTATATTGAAAGTGTATAGATCAATGAAACAAAATCCTACTTTATTGCATTTGAACTGTATCTTTTAGACAGTAGAATGTGAAAAATGTACAAGGCATGCAAATATCCTGATTGATGTCTAAAATAGCTTTAGAGCTGAAACTCTAAGAAAATGTCTCCTCTATATTTCAGATTCCTTGTCCTAAATCCATGCTGTGCATTAACAGCACCTCGGTGCAATTTTTTTTACTCTACTATTCAAAAGGCAGTTATTTATAAATGTCTTTTTTTCTTGGGATGGGTGTGCAGTGAACCTTGCTTGTAGCATGCAGGTATCCACTGATATGTATTGTCTTGGAATTGCCTAGAGACAGCAGAATGCTTTTTATGATTGGGTGGGGGAGGGAAGGAACCCCAATACACCCTCTGTTCCCGTCTCCCCAAGCCCTTTAACTTTAGTAGGAGTAAACATTTGTTTGGCTTTTGGTCCCCGTGCCCTACCCTGGCCAGCTGTCTATGGTTCTAGTAGCTGTAAACAGAGTGAGCAGAGATGGGGCAACCTACCTACTTGTGTGGCTAAGATAGCAACCCCAAATGTTATAGCATGGGGCTCAGTTGTGCAGCTGGTTGCAAACATGGTTTCTGCCACCGGTTTGGAGAGGTCTCTTCTAGCAATAGTTTCAGAGTACTCGGCATGCCTATAATTTGCTAAAAATTTGAACCACTAACATAACATCAGAAGTTAAATAAAATCAGACTATTAAAGAAGCATATGGATTTCTTTCTTTAACAAGACGTGCTACATAAAACTTCTTAGTACTGTTTTAAAGACCGAAAAGGTGAGACTAACTTTCTGAAAGCAGACTCCCTTGCCGCTTTCCCAGGCATTTGCTGTTAGACATGCTTTACTGCTGTTTAGTTTCGTTTTAGCATAAAACAACCGCTATGCTTCTTCATGGCTACAGACGTTGCATAGGGGGCAGTATTAGTTCTCTGAGCATGGCTGGACTGGCTGCGATAAAGAGGAAGGTGAAAGTCTTCCTGTTAATTGCGCCCGCTCCTTATACGTCACGGGTGCGCCCCGGAAGTGATGTACTATCTCCCAGCCTGCTCTTAGGGGTTTTTTTTTTCCTGTTTGGCCTCGAGTTTTCAGGGCCAGTCGCTCTTGTAACTCTCGCTACTAACGCTATGGGAGTTCCGGCCTTCTTTCGCTGGCTCAGCCGCAAATATCCGTCCATTGTAGTGCACGTGGTGGAGGAGAAGGTGAGAGAAACTGGCGTAATTCAATTAGTGTCCAGTTAGCCGCTGCTGATTTGTTCGCAGCTTCTAAACCTAAGGGAAGTTAGTTCAGGGCATGATGTATCTCCCTATTCTTTCCCGTTATTAGGTTAAAATAAGTGCCAGAGCGGCAGCTGCTGGCTTCCTGTTTAGTACCATGCTGTGCAGAGTCTAGAAGCTGGAATGGAGTATGGCTTTACCTATGGTTGAACGAGGTCTGAGGTTACCTTGCCGCAAACGTGGGTTTGTAGTTTGGATATTTTAAGAGAAATCAAAACTACAACTCCATACATATAGTGCGGCAAAACTAGGCTCGGATCAGCTTCTCGAGCTGATGGTAGTCTTAAGCTAACAAAGTTAACCGTAGATGCCATAACGCAGTTATTGTAAAGAAGACTGTGTAAATGGCTTTTCATAGTTATAAACAAAACTAATCGAAATTATTATACAAAGAATGTATTATATTATGGGTTAGATGGACATTGTTTGAAGAGGTAATTAGGAGTGCTATAAGGTTAAGTATGATATTTTAGTTCATTTAATAATACGCTAATACTTGCAGGGAACATGGGCAATGGAGGGTTAAGTGGCTTGCCCAAGAGTCTTAGGCAGGCCACTTAACCCTCCATTGCCCATGTTCCCTGCAAGTATTAGCGTATGTGTCTCATATCCCTGCAAGTATTAGCGTATGTGTCTCATATAAATAAATAAATAAATAAATATCCCCTCGTGTTAAATGTATCCCCAATGGTGACCACTTTGAAGGATAAGGTGGTATACAAAACTGTCTTAAATAAATATTTCAGTTCATTTAATAATGGGAATGAGGGATTGGGAAGAATAATAATGACAATGTACTTTAACATTTGAAGTTGCCTAGTGGTTAGAGCTATAGCCTATCATCCAGGAGATCTGTGTTCCCACCTGCACGCCTTCTGATCTTGGGCAAGTCACTTTACCCTCCATTGCCTCTGGGGAAAAAAGGCCTGGCAATCTACTTGCCAAGAAAACCCAGAGGTTGCTGGTTCACTAGGAGTCTGCACTGACTTGACATGCACTTAAAGTGCTATGTGATTGTAGGAGTAAAGCTGCTTATCAGTTCTAATAAATTTAATAGGCTTTAATCAATAATTTCTATACATTTTTATTAGATTTTTGCTTTATTTTTTTTCCAAATTTGAGCTCAAAATGAGAGGTATACTTTTTTTCCTATTGGGTTTTTGCTAGCTGGGCATTTATTTGCCTTTCTTATGGTAAAGGCATTAGCTATGGGTTCTAACCTTTTTCTTTATTTTTAAGATAACACCTCACTTTGTTACAGTGATAATCTGTTATATTGATTCTAGATGGTATTTGTCTTCTAATATGTGTCTCGACTTAAATCCTAACTTTTCAGATGTGCTTGAATTTTTTCTGATCAGGCCATAGGGTACTATAGAGGATGTGGTTACAAAGAAAAACATGCAAATGGACATCCGAGACAATGATATGAATAAATTGTGTGCTGAAATAAGAATGAAAGGGAGGGGGAGAGAGTTCTTGTTTTTCTTCTTTTTAAAACTTCCACCACATTATTGGTTGTGCATGTTTGGATAAACTGTTGTGTGGATCATGTGAGTTCAGCCATCAGCAAGTTCTTCATCTGCATTAAGAAGCACTAGATAATCATGCATTCCTTCAGGTTGTTCTCAGATGCTGTAAGTTAGCAATGTGGTAGTTTCTCAACTTTTTGACAAGGTAGTCTTGTAATGTTGTTACTACTACTGAACATTTGTATAGCGCTATAAGGCATACGCAGCGCCGTACAGACACATGTAAAGGACAGTCCCTGCTCATCAGAGCTTATAGTCTAGTCAAGACAGACAACACAGTAGCTATAGACATGGGATACATTTAGGGGGAATGGTAAGGAAACATGAGGGAGATATGGTGAATCAAGATCCAAAAGTGGCAGCGAAGATGTGAGTTTTCAGCCTGGATTTGAAAAGTGTCAGTGAAGATGCCTGATGTGCAGACTCGGGTACTTTGTTCCAGGTGTAAAGAGAAGCAAGATGAAAAGAACGAAGTCTGGAGTTAGCAATAGAAGCAATTTGTTAGAAGAGCAGAGTTCCCGAGGAGAGGTGTACTGAGAGTTAAGAGAGGAAAGGTAGCAAGGAGTTGCAGACTGAATGCACTTATAGGTCAGCAGGAGAAGTTTGAACTAGATGCGGAAACAGGGAGCCAATGAAGTGACTTGAGAAGAGGGGTAATATGAGCATGACGAGGATGCCAGAAGGTTAACAGCGCAGTAGAGTGTTGAACAAATTGAAGGGGGGAGGATGATTCAGAGGGAGACCAGCAAGGAGTAGGTTACAATAGTCTAGTCGGGAGGTGACTAAGGAGTGGATAAGTGTCTTAGTAGTGTGTTCAGAAAGGGATGGGTGAATTTTGTTGATGTTGTGGAGAATGAAACGGCAAGTTTTAGCTATCAGTTGGATGTGTGAGGAGAAGGAGATGGGGGAGGAGTAGAGTTAGGCGCTGTGACTGAGGAAGGGGGAGAGGGGGGTTTAGGGGGAAAAATAAGAAGCTCAGTTTTGACCATGTTCGATTTCAAGCGGCGGTGAGACATCCAAGCAGCAATGTCAGAAAGGCAGGCAGAGATCCTGGCCTGGATTGCCGGAGAGATTTCAGATGGGGGGAGTCAGCGTAAGATGGCACTGAAAGCCATGGGAAGAGATGCGTGCACCAAAGGATTGGGTAAAGAGAGAAAAGGAGTTGAACCTAAGACAGATCCTTGGGGCACACCAACTCAGAGCGGGATAGCAGTACAGGAGGATCCACCAGAACAAACACTGAAAGAATGATGGGAAAGATAAGGAGATAACCAGGATAGCACAGAGCCCTTAAAACCAAGCGAGGACAAGGTATCGAGGAGAAAGTTGTGGTCAACAGTGTCAATGCAGTAGAAAGGTCAGGAAGGATGAGGATCGAGTAAAGGCCCTTGGATTTTGCCAGAATAGGTCACTGGAGAATTTGGCAAGAGCTGTTTTGGTAAAACGTAAAGGATGAAAGCCGGATTGTAGAGCATCCAGAAGGGGCTTGAAAGGAGAGAAAGTCGAGGCAAAAGCAATGAACTGCATGTTCCTTATCGTTCCTCCAGCTTAGTCCTCACAGATGGGTTGTGCACCACCTCCTGCAGCATGAAGACTGGACCAATCAAATTTCAGCTCCGCTGGAATCAGCCTACCAGGCATCCCTGAAGCTCCAGTGTGTCCAGTCTTCACGCAGCAGGAGGACGTAGTGAGTTTAGCTGGGCTCACTAGTTTCATAGATTAGTATTCTTTCCCTAGCTAACCTTTTTGGATTCTTAATTTTTGTCCTATTAGGATTTATTTCCTTTCTTCCTTTAAGGGTTCCTGTTGCTTTAAATTTCTGATTTCAATTTGAGCACTCTGTGCGGGAGGGGGGAAAGGGCCTGAGGAAGGTCTCTCTTCTGCACAGCATCTGCCGCCTGTCACTGTTTGCCTGTATGCTTTTCGCCATTAGGATCTCTGCTCCAGGAATCGTCGGGGCAGAGCTCCTATGATACCGGTACAGCAGCTCCTTTCCGGAGGGATTGGGGGACGGCTAATTCAGAGCCGGTAAGTGTCGGCGGCTGCGGCGGTCAGAGCCGGTCCTCGTTCGGCTACCGCGCCTCTGCCCGGTCTGCTGCAGTCTATTTGTTTTCCCTTCGCGGTGTCTTTCCTTTAGGACAGCAGCCTTCGCGCCGGCGGGGCTTTGGGATCGGGAAACTGCAAGGGGTTTTTGACTTTGGGCGTTTTTTCCTCCGGCGGGAACTAAAAGCGCGCCAAGGTTCCCTTGCGGTCGCGGCCATTTTGTTTCCTTTCCCGGTCTTCTCAGCGTGTTGTACACGCGGCGGTATTTTTTTCAATTTCTCTTTGCTGCTTGCGCTTCTTTCCTTCTTTAGTTTTCATTTTTCTTTCGTTTATTCGCTAGCGTTCTTGTTGCTTATTGCCTTTTCTTTGTTCTCCTTTCCTTCGGGTTCCTTTGGTCCCGCGGCTAGGGGGGAGGGGGGGTTTGCGTTTCTCTTCTCCTCTCCTCCTTTGTTTTTCGGCGGGACTCTCGGGTTGACTATTAGCAGTCTGTGAATTTTTTCTTCAGCTCGTGGGACATATAGTTATAAAAAAAAAAAAAAAAGAGAAAACACAAACAGCGCATTTGTCAGGGGTGAGAAAACTGTGTGTTGGGTTCTCCTTCTGGTATTCTGATCATCGCGGAAGACCAGTTCCCACTTTCTGTGTGGTTCGGCTGGGTCTGTAGGCCCCTGGCTTCTCTTTCAGCGCTGAGGGGCATTTTTCCCGCCCTCTTCTCGGTGGCAGGGCGTTTCCATGCCCGCGGGGTCCATTTGCGTGATTTGTGGATCTCGTAGGAGTACAGCTTCTGACACAGGCGTTTGTCAGCGCTGTGCTTCGGTGTCGCTCAGCATGGAGCAGCACCTAGAGAGTTTCTTGCCGGCTGTGGCGCAGCCCGGTTCCGCAACAGAAGACTTGGAGTCACCACTGGAGGGGCCATCTGGTCTTCCTTCTGCGGGCTCCTTGGCGTCTGGGGGACAGCTGGACCTCGGGGGTGCCTTACCCGTGGAGGATTTTTCTCCCGATTTCATCTTGTTGATGCATCAGGCCTTTTGCCGTAGGCGCCAGAGCGTGGGCGCCGCTCCATCGTTGGCGACAGGGGTGGTTGCCCCTGCCTCGTCAGCGGAGAATCAGTTTCCCGGGGTCAAGGCTCCCAAGCGACAACGTCTGCACGAATCATTCCAGGCGGAGGCCGAGTGGCCTGAGGGTGATGATCCTGATTTCGATCCTGAACCGGAGGGGGAAGCCTTGGAGGAGGGCGAGCTCCCTGAACCGGAGGATCAGGCGAAGATTATTAGAGTTTTCAGACGAGAGGAGCTGCCCGCTCTTGTTTCGGAGGCGCTCCAGACCCTGGGTTTGGCTCCAACTCCTCCGGTAGAGGAGGCGGACGGAGCAGATCCCATTATTCAGGCGGTTCGTCAAACTAGCGTGGTTTTTCCCATTCACAAAGTTATTGATCAGATGATTCAGTCCGAGTGGGATACTCCTGAATCAGCTCTCAAAGGGGTAAAGGTAATGCGTCGGCTCTACCCTATGTCAGACAACGATCTCGAGCGTTTTCGCTCTCCCAAGGTGGATGCGGCGGTCTCGGCGGTGACTAAGAAGACAACGATTCCGGTGGAAGGCAGTGCGGCCTTGCGGGAACCGCAGGACCGGAAGATGGATGGTCTCTTGAAACAATCGTTTGAGGCTGATGCGATTGCGTTGCAAGCCTCTGTTTGTGGGGCTTGGGTAGCTCGTGCCTGTTTGCGCTGGGTTCAGCGTCTTCAACAATCATCTGCCGTGGAGGCCGACATGTTAGGTGAGCTTCACCGATTAGAGTCGGGCTCGGCCTATTTGGCGGATGTTCATTATGATCTCATCAGAGCCCTCTCTAATAGCATGGCGTCCGTGGTTGCGGCACGCCGAGCTCTTTGGTTGAAGAATTGGGCGGCTGATGGGTCGTCCAAATCACGGCTGGGCCGATTACCCTTTAAGGGTCGGCTGCTTTTTGGTGAAGATTTGGATAGGTTGGTCAAGGATTTGGGTGAGTCCAAGGGCGGTCGCTTGCCAGAAGATCGTCCCAAGAGGGGACGGCCGCTGTCTGCGGTCCGGGGGCAGTTTCGAGACTTTCGTAGGTTTCGCGCGCCCCGTTCTGGAGGTTTCCAACGTGGCAGATATATCTCGAGGACTTCGAGCTTTCAAGGTTTTCGCGGAGCCAGTAGGGGATTTGCGGCTGCAACCCCTGCGTCCGCTCGCAAGCCCCAATGAAGGGCAGCGGGCCCCGGCGGAGATCCCAGTGATCGGAGGTCGTCTTCGACGCTTTCTCTCCGCTTGGGCCCAGATCACTTCCGATCAGTGGGTTTTGGACATCGTCCGGGACGGGTATGTCCTGGACTTGGCCAGACCCGTACTAGATTCCTTTGTGATGTCTCCCTGTCGGAGTGCTCGCAAGACAGCTCAGGTTCGTCAAACCCTCGATCGCCTTGTCCGGCTGGGGGCGGTAGTTCCCGTGCCGCAGGCGGAGTATGGTCTCGGAAGGTACTCCATTTATTTCGTGGTGCCAAAGAAGGGTGGAGACTTTCGTCCCATCTTGGATCTCAAAGGAGTAAACCGCTGTTTGCGGGTGCCTCACTTTCGCATGGAAACCCTTTGGTCCGTGCTGGTCGCCGTTCGCAAGGGCGAGTTTCTCACTTCCCTCGACCTCACGGAGGCTTATCTCCATGTCCCGATCCGGGAGGACCAACAAAAGTACCTCCGATTCGCTTTGCCGTGGGGT
Organism: Ichthyophis bannanicus; assembly: GCA_033557465.1. NCBI lineage: Eukaryota > Metazoa > Chordata > Amphibia > Gymnophiona > Ichthyophiidae > Ichthyophis > Ichthyophis bannanicus. The sequence continues at coordinate 297,721,875 of CM066033.1, read as the reverse complement.
CACTTCCAGTTCCAAGCATTGCCCTTCGGTCTCGTGACTGCGCCGCGGGTGTTCACCAAAATCATGGTGGTAGTCGCGGCGGCCTTGCGCAAGGAAGGAGTACTTGTCCATCCTTACCTAGACGATTGGTTGATTCGGGGAAAGTCTCGCGAGGAGAGTCTGGCCGCGACTGCCAAGGTCGTGGCACTCTTGCAATCTCTCGGCTGGGTCATCAACCCGCTCAAGAGTCATCTAGTCCCGACGCAGTATCTCGAGTATTTAGGCGTGCAGTTCGATACTTGCGGGGGAATGGTTTTTCTTCCCGACCGCAGGGTGCTGGCGCTTCAGTCTCTAGTCCGACGGTTTCGGCAAAATCCTGCGCCGTCGGCATGGCTCTACCTTCAACTGCTGGGGACCATGGCGGCCTCCCTGGAAGTAGTGCCTTGGGCTCGCTTTCACATGCGTTCCCTTCAGAGGGCCTTGCTCCGTCGCTGGTCCAACCAGTCGGACTCCCTGAACAAACGGCTTCCTTGCCTGCTGGCGGTCCGGCGGGATCTTCAGTGGTGGCTACGGCGCTCATCGCTCCGGACAGGAATGCCTCTGGAGCAGCCGGATTGGATTCCGCTACTGACGGATGCTTGCCTGACGGGCTGGGGTGCCCACTGCGACGACCAGTTTGCCCAAGGTCTCTGGTCTCCGGAGGAGAGCGGTTGGTCCATCAACCGCCTGGAGCTTCGAGCAGTGAGATTGGCCTTACAAAGCTTCGAGACGCTGATATCATCTCGGGCAGTTCGGGTACTCTCCGACAATGCGGCGACGGTGGCATACATAAACAGGCAGGGCGGTACCGGAAGCGTCAGCTTGAAGGCAGAGGCTCGGATATTGTTCGAGTGGATCGAGCCTCGGCTCCAGGCCATCTCGGCAGCTCACATTGTCGGGAAAGACAACGTGACGGCCGACTTTCTCAGCAGGGTTCAAGTGGATCCCGGCGAATGGGAACTCAGCCCAAAGGTCTTCGCACAGCTGGTTCAGCGTTGGGGCCAGCCGGTCATGGATCTGATGGCCACGTTACGCTCAGCAAAGGCGGCTCGCTTCTACAGTCATCGACGGGAACCAATGTCAGAAGGCCTGGACGCTCTGTTGCAGGCTTGGCCCTCCACGGGTCTTCTTTACGTGTTTCCCCCGTGGCCCCTGCTGGGGCGCGTGATTCAGCGTATCGAGGCCCACCGGGGTCGAGTACTCTTGATAGCTCCAGATTGGCCTCGACGTCCTTGGTATGCCGATCTGATGAGGTTGGTAGACGGTTCTCCGTGGCGGCTTCCGTTAGATCCGAATCTGTTGTGTCAGGGTCCTCTCCGCATGCCGCAAGTGGGGAGATTCTCTCTTACGGCCTGGCTATTGAAAGGGCGCGGTTAAGAAAACGAGGTTATTCCAAGTCTGTCGTGGCGATGCTGTTGCAGGCACGCAAGAAATCCACTTTTCTGGCCTATGTCCGGGTGTGGCGCATCTTTGAGGATTGGTGCTCTCGACGTCAGGTTCGAGCCGCTACGGCCTCCATTCCCGTGATACTCGATTTTTTACAGGACGGTTTTGCTAAAGGTTTGGCTGCCAGTTCTTTGCGAGTGCAGTTGGCGGCGCTTTCATGCTACCGGGGTAAGGTTCACGGAGTGTCGCTAGGTGCCCATGTCGATGTCGTTCGCTTCTTGAGAGCTGTTTCTCGACTTCGTCCGGTCCGATTTCTGTTCCTGGGATCTCAATTTGGTTTTGCGGGCTCTCACTGAGCCTCCCTTTGAGCCGCTCTCTCATAGTTCGGTAAAGGATTTGACTCTTAAAACGGTGTTCTTAGTAGCGATTTGTTCGGCGCGACGTATCTCCGAACTTCAGGCGCTTTCTTGCAGGGAACCTTTCTTATCCTTCTCGGCCCAGAAAGTCGTTCTGCGGCCGGTGCCTTCCTTTTTGCCTAAGGTGTCTTCTCCTTTCCACGTGAATCAAGTGGTTTCGCTCCCGGTACTTACTGCATCAGGGGAGCAAGCCTCTGATCGAGGACTTAGTCGTTTGGATCTGAAGAGGGTTCTCCGAAGATATTTGAAAGTCACCAGTGAGTTTCGTAAATCGGATCATTTGTTTGTGCTGTTTGGCGGGCCTCGCAAGGGTGAGGCAGCGGCGAAAGCTTCCATTGCTCGCTGGATTAAAGAGGCGATTGGCTCGGCTTATCTGTTGCACGGTCGGATACCGCCTGTTGGTTTGCGCGCCCATTCCACCAGAGCGCAGGCTGCGTCCTGGGCGGAGTTTAGTTTAGTATCTCCGGTGGAGATATGTAGGGCGGCAACGTGGTCGTCTCTGCACACTTTCAGTAAGCACTATAGACTTGATGTCTTGGCGGCTGGCGATGCACATTTCGGATCATCGGTTCTGCGTGCCGGCTGGAGGAATCCCGCCCGTTAGGCTGCTTTGTTACATCCCATCTGTGAGGACTAAGCTGGAGGAACGATAAGGAAATAGTAATTACGCTTACCTGGTAATTGTAGTTCCTTGAGAGACGACAGCTTAGTCCTCCTGCCCTCCCTATATTCTTTATTTTTAGCGCGGCACGCCTTGGGATCAGAAGTCCGTACTCCCTGGTGGGTGTCTTTCCCTTTCTTTCTCTTTATCTCGCTATAGGCTAATGTTGCGGCAGGAGCGGGACATTCTGTGTCTGTGGATTTGGTTCCATTAGATATTTAAAAAAAATAATAATAATAATAATTTTACCATAAAATACAATGACCAAGCAGGATTTGTTAAAGGTTAGCTATGTCTTTGAGTTTGCTTTGACAATAGGTCACTGGAGCTTCAGGGATGCCTGGTAGGCTGATTCCAGCGGAGCTGAAATTTGATTGGTCCAGTCTTCATGCTGCAGGAGGAGGTGCACAACCCATCTGTGAGGACTAAGCTGTCGTCTCTCAAGGAACTACAATTACCAGGTAAGCGTAATTACTATTTCAAGTAGTTTTAGAAACTAAGGGACTATAGTGGAGGAGATGGAGCTAAGGAGCTGGTGGGAATAGGATTAGAGGAGAAGGTAGTGAGTTTGAATGAAGAAAGGTGAATGGTTTCCTCCTTGGAGATAATAGGAAAGGAAGAAAGGGTAGCAGAGGTGGGAGGGGAAGTAGCTGACCTCATGGGGAATTGGATGTGATCTTGTAGATTTTGTAATGGAAGTACTCAGCCAGGGTCTGGGCAGAAAGGGAGGTGGGTTGGAGGCAGAGGTACCTTGAGGAGAGAGATGTAAAGAGATGGCAAGGGTCAGAGCCAAGAGAGTTAGTCAGATGGACGTAATAGTTTTGTTTGGCAAGTGCTATGGCTGACTGGAAAGAGATAAACATGAGTATGAAATGTAGAAAGTCCACAAGGATGTGGAATTTGAGCCAAGCACCCTCAGCTGAGTGGGCGCAGGAATGAAGATAGTGGGTAGTAGAAGACAGCCAGGGTTGAGGTAGAGTACACCTCACAGGACCTGGCATGGGCGGAGCAAGAGCATCCAGAGCAGTGTTATAGAAAGCTACTACTGCATCAACAAACTCAGATGACATAGTGGAGGAAAGAGGTGATAATAGAAGAGAGCCAGTGGGATGCTATTTTAGCCACTATAGTAGGTGCATTATCAGCTTATGGCGATTTGCCCAGGGTAGTGATGTAAATTTCTTGGAAATTTTTAGTGGCTGGACAAACACTTTTTTTCGGTAAATAGTAAAGTTAACCAGTGTCAAGTGCTGCCACTGCCCATTCATTTCTGTAGGCCATTGCAGCACTTGACACACATTAACATTTAATAGGCATGCCCTATAGACAACATTTATTTTTGTATGTTTTAACACAAACCTCAACAAATTTTCCTTTTAAATTTAGGAATCCATAGTTGACACCTTCCTTTTGCCTGTTGTCATCAAAGTTAACATAAGATATGCCATACTGGGTCAGACCAAGGTCCATCAAGCCCAGTATCCTGTTTCCAACAGTGGCCAATCTAGGTTACAAGTACCTAGCAGTTTCCCCAAAAGACACAGGTTCCACAATGCTTGTACTGGATCAAGCAGTAGATATTCTGGGTCCCATTTAATAATGGTTTATGGACCTTTCCTCCAGGAACTTGTCAAAACCTTTTTTAAACCTGGCTACACTAATAGCTTTTACTGCATCCTCCGGTAGCAAATTCCAGAGTTTGATTACACGTTGAGTGAAAAAATATTTTCTCTTATTAGTCTTAAATAAGTTACCCTGTAGCTTCATTGCATGCCCCCTAGTCTTTCTATATTTTGATGGCGTAAACAATCAATCTACGTTTACCCGTTCCACTCCATTCACTAATTTATAGACAACTATAACATCTCCCCTCAGCCGTCTCTTTTCCAGGTTAAAGAGCCCTAATCTTTTTAACCTCTCTTCATAGGGTGGGGAGAGAGCTCTGAGGTCTACTGTAACTCTCTTAGGGCTTGATTTACTAAGACTGTTTTCCAATTCCTTATTTTTTAAATTAAATTTTGTTCATTTTACAAAGAAAATAGAAAAAAATAATACGACATACCAATTCAAACAATAGTCCACATCATGGAGAGAGAGGGACAATCCCTCATTTGTGGGAAAACTTAATCTCCAGGAACTATACCAACCTTAAAAAGTAGTAGTAGTAAAAAAAAAAAAAAAAAAGTCAGAGTACTAGACCTAGAGGCTTAGAGGAATCTCCTTCTTTACCCTTCAGAAACCCTTCTAACTGAACAGAATTCACAAAGGTGTACCTAGTTCCCTGATAGACAACCAGGCATTTGCAGGGAAATCTTAAGGAGGAGACCCCTAACTTCGAAGTCCTTGGCTTCAGAGTTAGGAAATGCTGCCGCCTCAATTATGTAGCTCTAGAAACATCAGGAAAAATTCATAATCCTTTGGCCACAAAACAATAAGGATTTCTTTAGATAATAAGCCTTAAGGTTTTGGTGCTTATCCAGTTGTAACAAAGATACAACCAAAGTAGCTCTGGAAGTAATTTCATTAGTAGATAATACAAGAAACTTGGTTATATCCAATTGACCAAAGTCTGCCACAGCTTGAATCTCGCTGCCTTCAGATTTATTTATTTATTTATTTAACTGCATTTATATCCTGCTTTTCACCGGGTCAAAGCGGTGTTACATATAAGGGGGTGGGGGGATAATCCAGATATAAGGATGGGGGCCGTCACCAGGTGGGCAACATTGATGATTTCGAGATAGGACGGACTGTAGACATGGACAGCGTAGTAAGTTTTCAATCATAGGTTCATGATGGTTCAGGGGTTGACGCTTTTTTGGTGGGAGTTGTCTTGAGATATTCTTGGAATAGGATGGTTTTTAGCTGTTTTCTGAATGATAGGAGATCGCCATTGTTCCTGACGTGGGTCGGTAGAGAATTCCATAGTGACGGAGCGTAAAGTTCAAAGGCTCTATTGCATGTCCGTTGAGAGCATTTGGTTCTTTTGTGTGGGATGGTGAGGTAGTTGCTGGAGGCCTGTCTGTTTGTTTTGCCGTGGGCTGGACGAGTCAGCAGGGCGCGAAGCTGGGTGTTCTGTGTTTGGTGGATGGCTTTGTGGGTGAGTAGGATGGATTTGTATTTAGTTCTTGCTTCGAAGGGAAGTATGTGTAGGTCTCTCAAAATTGGGGTGATGTGGTCGCGTTCCTTTGCTCTCTGAATGATTCTTGCGGTGGTGTTCAAGGCGGTTCGGAGGGGGTTGGTCTGTGAGGCTGGTAATCCATGGTAGATTATGTTGCAGTAATCCAGATGTGGGAGTGTCATAGCTTGCATTACAGTCCTGAAGTCTTGAGGTTCGAGGAGGGGTCTGAGACGTTGCACTGTTTTAGCTTTGTGGAATATATTTCCGGTGGTTTTAGTAATTTGTTGCTTGAGGGTTAGGGCTTGGTCAATGATAACGCCTAGGTATCTGATTTGTGGCTGTATTTGAATGTGTGTAGTTCCTATGTTGAGGTGTGTGTTTTAACCAAAGGCCAAGAGGATAAGTAATACGTATTAGAAATACAAACAGATTCTGGCTTGTTAAACCCCAACTCCTCCTTAAAATACTTCTGAAGCAAAATAAGAGGGGATAGCAAGTGAGTCATAGGAAAATTTTAATAATCAAATTTTTACTAAATAAAGGTTCTCCAGTACTTCCATCCGAGTATGCAGACTCAGGCTGTCTTTAATAAAGGACATGACTGTAGCCTGCAGGGACTCTAGCTTTGCATAACTTTTTTTGTAACATGGAGGTCACTGGCACAAAAAAAGTCAGTCTTAAAACATCTGGACCAATTGCTCTGAGAACCTCAGTTTGATCAGTGAAACCAGATAACATACAATTAGTTTGTGTGACCACTTTTAAAATAATCTAACAAAGTAATATCTTCAGATTTAACTGCCTGCAAGCCTGTAGCCTCTAAGGACTTAGGACACTGTAAACAGACAGTAAAGAGGTCACATTCCCGCTAACCTGCATTGGATTACTCAGAATTCTCCTGGGGATCCATTGATGGAGAGAGAACTCCCAGACTTCCCAGGTCCAGCTGCTCTGCAGGAGGTGTTGGAGGAGACCTGGCAGATGAGCTCAAGGATACTCCAGAGAGGAAGAGGAGTGCCACAAGGCAGATTGAAAAGAAGCAATTTTTTTCTCATGTTGCGGATGCTTATCCATAGGCTCTATTGTTACCTTAGGCCATCTCGGAGCACTTACTCTTCCTTTTTTTCTGCACCTCGAGGCATCGCAGAGCTAAAAGAAGGGGGTCCAATGGCTTCGAAGAGGCACCAAAGGGGAATGTCCCTTAAGTCATATGCCCCTTCGGCCCCCTCAATTTTAAGTCCAACAGGCTACTGAAGATGATGCAAGCATAGGGAAACGTGTCCACACCATTGGACCCTCATTCAGAGGCCTTCCTTGAACTTGCCTTGGGGAACAGCAGCAAAATGTCTCTACAGGTAGGGAGGGACAAAATCCTCATTCACACCTTCCCAGTCCATATTTAAGGGAAAAGAAAACATAGTAAATCTGACTCAATCTGCTACTGTAGGTCACTGGCAGAAATACACACTCACTCTACTCACGCAGTCTCACTATTTCTCATTCCCTCAACCCTGTTGTCACTTTATCTCTCATCCCCCCCAACCCTGTCATTGGTCAGTTTCTCGGTCTCTTCCACACACCCCCCCCCCCCCCCCTCCACTCAGAACAAGGAAGCCAGTCAGGCACTCTTCAAGCCCCTAGTTCTCTCTATAGCCAGCTACATTCATCCTCTGCTAATCTTCACCAATCAGGAAACCAGTCAGGCACCCCCCAAGCTCCTACCTCTTCTCTTGTGGCCAACTATGCCCTTTTCTTCTCCAGTTAACTCTGTCTGCCTTCCTGGAAGGTAAAACTGACACTCTCCCCCTCCCCATATTTATTTGATACATTTTTCTATACTGCCCAGCTTCCAGAGATCAGGGGTGGTTTACAGGGAACCCAACAACAGTTTACATAGAACAAGAAATAACTTTTGTTCAAGATAACATTTTACATAGAACAGGGGACAACTTTTGTACAGGATAACTTGGGTTTCTTAACAAGTTTAGATATAGTAGCTTAAGAACATAACTATGTACAGGTTAACTCCATGCAGGAGGCCTGTGTGTGTGTTCTGGGTGGTCTTAGGCATGCCTTGTCATGGTTGTATTGGGTGATGGGCTAGCTTGGCGGGGTGTGGGTTTTTATGTGTGAGCTTTCACTACCGTAGTGCATGGTGAAGAGGTAGGTTTTGAGCTGTTTTCTGAAGTCTCTGAGGTCTTTTGTTGCACGGATGTGCAGTTGGAGGGAGTTCCAGAGGCTTGGAGCAGTGTATGAAAAAACAGAAAGACACTCTGCCACCATGTAGCTAATGTGAGGAATACAGCTAACCACCCATGAGACCTTTCCACCTTCGTAGAAAGCTAAATCCATCCTCAGCTAGTGACCTCTGGCAATTAGGCACCCTTCCCATCTCCCGTGGCCAAAGAACAGGAGTTCCTGTTCTCTACGCCACATGCCTGGCTGTGAGTTAGAACTGTGAGATGCAGGACCTCTTGTGCTAGTTTCGTGAGACTAGAGATCCCAAAACTTGCACTGGAGTTCCTGCACCATGCAGTACAGAGAACAGGATGCTTTTGTTTCCAGCAGAAGCATTGATTGATGTATGTATATACAGGGCCAAGAAAATCCATGGTGCCAGAGGTTAATATTTATTTATTTAGACAGACTTGTATACCACCTTATCCTTCAATCAAGGTGGTTCCGTAACATCACAATTGGAGGGTTACAGTTAACATTAGGGTACATGTAAACATTTAGACAGTACAGTTACATACCTTTAATTGTCTAAATGCTGTTAACATTTAACATGGGAGTGTGTTATAATAACGTGGTATGATAAACTTGTGTGTGTGGATATAACGTGTTATGATAAACTTGTATGTGTGGATAGGATGGGTACGTGTTCAGCAGGCAGGGTATATAGTTGCCATGGTGCCTCGCTGAAATTTTTTGTCAAACCCTGGTTTAAATTTTATTTTCTTTTTTTCCAAGACAGAATTAACTTGTACAATTCAGATGGTACATATTTTTTTTTCTTTATGTAGTTTTTATTTTTAATGAAGTTTTCACAGCTTCTTAACCATAACCTATCCCAAGTAACATAAGAACATAAGGATTGCCATACTGGGTCTGATCAAGGTCCATTAAGCCCAGTTTCCAGGTCACAAGTACCTGGCAAGTTCCCAAAGGCCACAGGTTCCACAATCCTCATCCTTTGGTAAGCAGTGGATTTCCTGGATCCTCTTTAATAATGGTTTATGGACCTTTCCTTCAGGAACTTGTTCAAACCTTTTTTTTTTTTTAAACCCAGCTACACTTAACAGCTTTTACTACATCTCCCGGTAATGAATTCTAAAGTTTGAGTACACGTTGAGTGAAAAAATATTTTCTCTATTAGTCTTAAATGGGTTACGTTGTAGCTTCATTGCGTGTCCTCTAGTCTTCCTACTTTTTGATGGCGTAAACAACCGATCTATGTTAACCTGTTCCACTCCATTCATTTAATTTATAGATATCATATTTGTTTATTGTTTATTTACATTTGATATACCGCCCCCCATTACATCGGGGCGGTTTACAGTACAAAAATAAATTAGAAAAGGAAAAGAAAGTTACAATAATCTGAGAGGTACAGGAGACAAGAGGAAAGGACAGCAATCGAGAGAGAAGAGAGGGGTCAGAGGAGATTTATAGAGAAACATTAAAAGCTAAGGAAAAAAAATGGGTTTTAAGACGGGAACGAAATTTGGGGTAGGATTCTTCTAATCGGAGGGAAATGGGAAGGGAGTTCCAGAGGGAGGGGCCCAAGTAGAAAAAAAGCTGATTTCCGGGTAGATTGTAAGTGAGCTTTGGAGGGAGCTGGTAGGTAAAGACGGTTGACATGGATGGACCGAAGGCTGCAAGTGGGAGTATGGAAGGTTAATAAATCGGAGAGGTATTGAGGTTGGGAAAGATAGATGGCGTGATGTACTAATGTAAGGGTCTTGAAAGAAATCCGAAATTCCAGTGGTAACCAGTGAAGATGTTGCAGCAGCAGGGTAATATGGTCGCGAGGGGAGGCGTGTAATATCATCCGAGCGGCTGTATTCTGTATTAGCTGTAGTCGGTGCCGTTGATATTGGGGGATACCTGCATAGATGGTGTTAAAAAATCCAATCTAGTGATGACTAGGGAAAGTAGAAGGGTAGAGAGGATAAGAACGGTCGAATGGCCCGAATTTGTCGGAGACAGCAGAAAGAGCGACAAGAAATATGGGAGATGTGATCATGGAAGGTAAGGTTGCTGTCGAATGACACCAAGGTAGCGGATTTTAGAAACCAGAGAGATAGGGGTGCCTGAAAAAGAGGGAGTAAGTGACGGAGTAGGGGAGCCTGAAAGCCTTCTCTTTTCCAAGTTGAAGAGCCCTAACATTTTAAGCCTTTCCTCTTAGGGGTATCCTTCCATCCCCTTTACCATTTTCTTGGCTCTTCTCTGTACTTTTTCTAATTCCGCTATATCCTTTTTAAGATATGGCGACCAGAATTGTACACTATATGCAAGGTGCAGTCTGTAGGAGATATTGTCAGTAGCAGATAAATACACATGTATAAATATTTATTTAACATCTCTTTTTATACCGTCTTTCTACAAGTCAAGACTGTTTTCAGAGAACTCAGTGCAGTAAAAAAAAACACTTTTGAACAATAAGTGTACATTACATGGAACATATAATTTTAACATTTGTTCAAAATTATTCAACATCAAAATACTTTGTCTAGGGAAAACTGCTGCTTCCCACTTTTCCCAGGGTTCTATAGATCCTTCTGGCAAATAAAACCACATGATAAAACAAACCAACCCTATATTTATATATAAATTATACTTTATTGCTAATGGCACTCAGATGTACAGTACATTATCTGTCTAAGCTAGCCCCAACCTCTGGGGGGGGGGGGGGGTGCAAAATTTAAGAATCAGTACCTTAGCTCTTGCAAAAATGCTTGTGGCTGGATCTGAGAAGTCGTCTCAGGAACAGCACAAAGTCCAAAGTATAGCAGAGGTCCAACGTCTGCTACAGGCAGAAGAGCTGAGCCGTATGATAACATCGAGCTGCAGGTCTGTGGGAGAGATTCACTCTGTCCCTAAGTTAGTTTTTGTCCTTGAGGGAGGCAGGCAGCAGGGCTAAGGACTGCAGAAAACAAACTAAGTGAGAGTTCTATCGTGTTTGGTTCATGCTTCAGTTTCTGAGCAAGCAAGGAATCCATTTTGTTTAGTTCAGAACAGGCCCCATCTTCTAGAAACATAGAAATATGATGACAGAAAAAGACCACATGGCCTATCTAGTCTGTCCTTCATATCAACAACTACAACAGTTCCCTTATAACAGGAAGCCATGTTGCATGGTTCAAGCTTCAGTTTCTGAACAAGCACCAGCCCTACAGGTTGACATGGAACGATACAGAGACATTATAATATCCTTGGTTTTATTCTCCATTCCTTTTCCTTATGATTCCTAGATAGGAATTACACTTACCTGGTTTTGTGGTTCCTTGAGTGAATCCAGTTTAGTCCTCCACCTCTGGGTAGTGTACCTCCTCCTGCAGCTTGGAGACTGGGCATGTCAAAATCGTGACATCACTGGATGCAGCCTGCTGGTCTCTCCCCATCAGCCCCAGTGAACTATTGACAAAGCAGACTCAAAGGAGCAACAAATAAGTAGTTAAGATTTAATATACACTTTTTTTTAATTTATTTATAAAGATTTCTTATAATGTTATAAGAAAAGAAATAAGTAAAGCCAAACGTTATACTTAGTACATAGTAACGTATAACATATTAACACAAGTCCACATCAAGGAGATGCTCAATATATCTATAAAGAAAAACACGATTAGCTACTGGTGAAAGCAATAAGCTCCATTAACAAAGCCAAGAGACAAGAAAATTCTAATTTAAACCAGTGCATATTAACTATCAATTGATCCACTTCAAAAAAGACATACCGCTTACCCTGATAAGCTATAAGACATTTACAGGGGAATTTTAAATAAAATAAAGCACCAAGAGCTACAACTTGTGAACGGACCTCCAAAAAGGCAATCTCTGGTAGCTGCTATATTAGGCAGCAGTGAACACTGGCCCGATTTGTAATAGAGCATGCCCACAGAGTGAGACCTAAGCAGACCAGAGACCAGTGGCCTCATGTTGTTCTGGTGAAATTTCTGCAGTTTCAGCAGAAGGAAGCCATATTGAGAGCAGCTAGACAGCAAGGGGTGAATGTGCGGGACAATATGAAGCTGCATATCATACAGGATTACTCGGTGGCCCTCAGCCAGCAGCGACAAGCCTATGCGCCTGTTTGCCAGAAACTGGTGGATGCTAAGATCAAACTTATTGTGCAGTACCCGGAGAAACTCTGTATCATCCATGAAGGAGCAAGCAAGGTGCTTGAGTCGGCGACAGAGGCATCCCAATATGTGGAGGAGCTACTAAGGCGTAAGGTCGCAGACAGCGCAGAGCCGGCTAGAACGTCTTGAGACTGGATTTCGGTGGGCTTGCAGCAGATGGGACACCGGATGAGCAACGCGACGGGAATGGACAATACACAATATAAAGGACTATGTTTGTTATGCCAGGTTTGGGTGATGTGTGGAGCTGGGTTGGACCAGTGGAAGGGGGAAGTGGCACCCTCTCCGGTACTGTAAAAGTATGGGGGGAGAGGAGGAGATCGGGTAGGGTGTTGAGGGGGGTGTAGACTAGTACAGGGATGATCTGACCTAGGTTGCATTGCTATACTGAATGGGGGAGAGCCCCCCTGCATTGGAGGGGGAGTTTAGGTAGGCTCCGAGAGAGGGGGAAGTGGAGTTGGGAAGGGGCCAAGGTACCCGAGTGGTAGGGGATGGAGGATGCGGGGATAGCCGGGTGGTAGGGGGAGCAAGGATAAGGATTAGAAGGGGGCGAGGGGATCCGTACACATCATTAGTGATCTTGCAATGGAGGTGAGGAGGGGGGGGAGGAATAGAGATGCAGGGTATTGGGGATGCACGGGGAGGGGAGCAGGGGGCAGAGGGGAAAAGGGAGGCGGGGCTCGCAGTCTCATAGCGGTAAGTAGGATTAAGCTAGGGAACACACGAGGTATGGGAGAGGGAGGGCCTCAGGCTGGGGAGGCTTCTTCCTTACAAAATTTGTATGTCATGAAAATCGAACTTTATGCTAGTCTACCGACGTGAAGATTATTTCATGGAATGTATGTGGAATAGGTAGCCCTATCAAGCGCTATAAATTGTTACAGACCTTAGACAAAAATGTGATATTGCGATGCTACAAGAAACCCACCAGACTGCTGAGGAACATGCTAAATTAAAGAGAGATTGGGTGGGACAAGAATGGGGGGGGCCCCGGCGAAAGGGGAAAAAAGGTGGAGTGGTCATTTTTGATACATAAGCGGCTAAGGTTTATTAGGGAACGTGACTATATAGACCCGGATGGCAGATATGTGCTGCTGTTCGGAATGTTGGAGGGTAAGCCGGTTGTGCTGGGTAACATTTATAGTCCGAATGTGTTAGACTGGGCACTGTATGCCCGTCTGGGTTCTCGGGTGGAACAACTGCCCGATGTTTCATTGATTCTGGCTGGAGGTTTCAACGGGGTGTTGGATGTGGAGCTGGATACATCTGGAGGGGGTGCATGAATGCTGACTGCAAGGGCGTTGCAGGGCTTGCGGCGCAGAATAGGAGCGGTTGATCCCTGGCGTTTGCTGCACCCGACTGAGCAGGACTTCACTCACTAATCCCGAGCGCATGGTACGAGTACCTGCATCGATTATGTGTTTGGTCTCAGAAAGACTCTTTCCCCACGTAGCAGATGCGCAGATTGGCCCTTCCGAGATCTCTGATCATGCCCTTATATGGGTGGAGCTGGAGTGGCATGATGCCGCCTTGCAGACACGGATTTGGCGATTTCCGGTGGATATGTATAGAGACACGGAGTTTCTTATCTTCTTGAAGCAGAAGTGGCAAGACTTTGTGGAGTACAATGCCTGCCACCAAGACGACCCAGAGTTATTTTGGGAGACGGCGAAGGTGGTCCTGCGCGGAGACATTATTGGATATGTGGCCCGTAGGCGGAAATTGATTGTGCAGTGGATTGTTAAGCTAGAGAAGTAGGTGAGTAGGGATAGAAGGCGGCAAGCATATCACCTGTCTGCGGCAAATAGGAAGATGTTGTGGGAGACCCAAACGGCCCTCAATGAACTCATCCATCAGAGGGCCAAGAAGTCCTTTATGTATCATAAATACCAGCTTTATAGGTTTGGAGATAAGCCAGGGAAGTTGCCGGCAAGATGCCTTCGGGGTAGTTGTGGCACTCGGGCAGTGGCCGCTCTGCGGGATAATCGGGGAGGCTACA